>JAPFRF010000002.1:108788535-111188535 GCA_029282475.1 Phrynocephalus forsythii
CTCTCTGAGTGGCATTTTCATATCATGAATAAATTGGAACGTTTAAAACCATGTTTGTTCCTTTGATTTTTCTTTCTTCTGTACTTTAAAACCAAAGCAAAACAAAAAACCTTTTTACTGATCTTTTGCAGTCTTCATTCAGGAGTTGTGCGGAAAGTGCTTTATGAAGTGCTTGATCTTTGCCAGTGAAACAGAAATCAGTTGCCTTCATTAAAAAAACCTTCATATATAAACCTAAGACTTTTCTAGGTCTTCAACCTGCTTAGACTCTGTTTATACATTACTGAGGAATAGATATAAGAATTTATAAGAGTTGAAGGTCCTAAGAGAATGTTTTTGTTTTTATAGTATTTTAAGATCATTTGTGAAAGATAACTGAAATACTGTATTATGCAAAATGCTACACCATCTTATGAGTACTGACTCATTATGCATTGTGGTGCACGGTAGATTTCATGTCTATACCATCAAAATGTCAACAGTTGTGATGGTATGGACACGTTTTGAGTGCTGATGAGAAAACTCTGGCCAAAAAGGGTCTTAACCTGGAGGTCAGTCAACCTCAACTGAAGGGATGACCAAAATAGTGTTGGATGAACACCCTTAACAATGACATGAAGTTGTACCGGGTTCATCCGGACCAAGCCTGTGATCGTGCAAATTGGAAGACAAAAACCAGCATAGGAGACCCAGCCAGCAAGTGGGACAGACACTAAGAAAAAGAACAACACTTTGAAAGCCTCAGGATGAGGGTGAGGAACCTTTTGTAGTCAAAAATTGCAGCCAGATTGACATTGCCAGGATTAGGCCTACCGTCAGTGATCCAGAGGCAATTTTTGACTATTAAAGGCACATCCCTCCTTCCTTAGTGTCCCAGAGGTTTCCCCTAGACCATAGGGAGCTTTTGAGAGCCCTGGAACTTGAAAGGTGGGATGGGAAACTGTTCATTTATTTAAATTAATTATTTCCAGTTCCCAGATCCACTTTGTCCTGGCATAATTATGCTAAGAGAATTTTGTCCATTAAAATAGTAGAGGAAAACTATTATTTTTATTATTATAGTTTTAAAGCTTGTCTCTTGTCATGTTACCAATTCAGTCACAATGTTTCCCAACATTTCAGCCCAGTATAATTCATATTTCCTTTCCAAACTTAAAGGAACATACTTTCATAGTTTCCTTAATATCTCATCCATATTTTATCTATCTTTAATTACATCTATTTTCTAATACAAAAATATAGCCTGCCTAATCTCAATAGTATATTCAGTCTTGATGTTTTATTCTTCAATACTAAACTTGGGATACATTTTAGCTAACTATATATATTCTAAATGTCATCCATGGTATATTTACCTATTCTTCCAAAGAATACCTAATTACAAAAGCCATCTCTAATTCAAGTTAATACTTTATGGGCTATTTTTTCAAATCGAAACCTTTAATGGCATAAATAAAACACATATACAGTACAGAAAGTTCATTCAGCAGCACCTAACTTGGATTTTCTAATAATAACTAACACAATAATTGCAACTTAAGTGGGAGTGTTGAAACTGACTGTGGTGTTTCAGTATAGTTCACTATGTGTGCCATAAAACCTGCTACTTTCTTCACCTTGTCTTCCACTAGATCAGTGATGGCGAACCTTTTAGAGTCCGAGTGCCCAAACTGCCATTCAAAACCCACTAATTTTTTTTACAAAGTGCCAATACGGCAATTTAACCTGAATACAGGTGGCTATGAAGGGGCGATGTCGGGTGCCCACAGAACAGGCTCTGAGTCCCACCTGTGGCACCCATGCCATAGGTTCGCCAACACTGCATTAGATCATTTAATAGAAAATGCATTATTTCTACATATAGCCATCCTCTTACCGTAGAGAATATTGGGCCCAGATATTGCATGCAGGGTTCAGAATAGCAAGGGCAATAGAGACATATGCGTGCAAGAGACTCAATTCCTCCCAGATCACTTGAGCAATTTCTCTCGTTATACAGAATGCCTATAATGAGAGAAGACATAGAAAAAAGGGGGAGGGAGGAGCAAGTGGGCAGAGTCCCCCTGTGATCGGCACGTCTCTGGGGCCCCAGTGATGCCTCCTGCTCCATATTACCACCCTGAGTTGCCGCCACTGGGATCCCTCTGATGTGCCTCCTCCAATCTGTGTGGTGGTGGCGGCAGCTGGAGTGGCTGTCCTTCCTTCCTTGTGTCGGGAAGGAGGCAGCAGCCCAGGCAGATTTGGGCCCCTCCTCGCCTCCTGGGTGGCCACTCAGGTTGAGGAGCAGCAGTTGCGGCAAGGCTGGCACCATTGTGCATGGATCTGGCCGTGCCCCTGGCCAGCACGCCCTTGGTGCGTTGCAAGCGAGGGAGTGAGGGAGCAAGCAATGGTTGGGAAGGAGGGAGGGAAGGCAGGAAGGCCTGCCAAAAGCCACCAGCCCAGCCAGGCTTCAGCACTCGGTTGGCTTGCTGCCCTGCCCATCACCAACCAGGGACAAATGCAGCCCAGCCAGCCTCCCAAGAACCAGGCCCGGACCACTGTTGGCCTTCCTTTCTCTTCTTTTTCCACCACCACCCTCTCCTCCTTGCCAGTCACTAACCTGATGGTAGTGGCAGCCTCTGCCTCTGGCCATGGCTGGGCTCCCCCCCACTCCCTCCATGAGCAAGGCAGCAGCTTGGAGGGGGCTGGGTGGTCGGGAAGTCGCTCCATTTCCCCCTCGGTTACCTGCTGTCCATCCCTCTGTCAGTCCACTGCCGCAGCTGCTCCCGTTTGGATGGCTGGCTGGCGCTGCCTTCGCCTGCCCCCTCCTTCCTCACTGTCATAATAACACAGCAGTATCAGCCACACAAGGAAGGCAGGTGGGCGGGGTGGAGGAGGAGCAGGGTTGGGGCCCTGGGCCATGGAGGGAGCGGGAGACCTTGCCACAGCCCTCCCATTTTAAAGTGCTCCACTTGGCTGCAGCAGGTGCCCCAACCATCTGGGCAGCGGGTGGGGGGAGCGGGGGTCATTGCCGAACTGCCCCACTAACCGGCCCACCAATCATCTGGGTGGTGGGTAGGGGGAGTGGAGGATGTGACACAGCCCACCTCAGCAATAGAAGCAGCCACAGAGGCTGGCTCGCTTGCTTGCTCTCAAAGCAGGGAGTGAGGGGGTGGGGTTGCAGTTGGTCCCACAGGCCAGATTCAGGACCCTAGGTGGCCGTAGTTTGAGGACCCCTGCCTTATTGGAATACTCACATGACAACACAAGTTGCAGAGTTATTTCTAGTGTCAATTCTTAGGAGGACAGAGCTCTTTCCAGAGGCCTAAGTATTATATGCACTTCTCTTCTTTAATATTTACTATATATTGCTTGTTCCTTGCTGTATGTATGGGTCATATCACTGCAATAAAAATTGAATTTGAATTTGAAAACTAGAGCACATTTAAGATTGTCAGAATAAAATAACATAACATGGTTTAAATAGAACACTACTTCACAATATACCTTTGAATGATTCATGATATTAATATAGCATCATCACAGCTAGAAGTAGTACAAATGTCATGAATATAAATCCATTGGTATCCACTGGTAGCTCATTGAGTTAATCGCTATAAATAAAGCTTATAAAGAGGAGACCTTTAAGAATAAGTGTACAGACTCAAGATAAAAATGAAAATGTATAGGCCACCTCCTATCCTTCAGAGGTATAATGGACCAAAAGTTGACCGGCTTCTGCAGTAAGTAACCTCCTTTATTCTCTTTTTTAAATGAGTTAATGTTGAGTCATTTTCATACAAGCAACCTAACTAGTAGAATGAAAGCTAGAAAAATATTCAGCTTTTATTACTTTTGAACAGAACTTTGGAGTGACATGATTCTGCTGAATGTGTGTAAGGATCTGTATGTACCTGTAGTATTTTAACAGTACTGCATGTTTTTCCCCCCACACTAAATTATCCTGGCATCTGCTTGACACACAGGGTAATAGAAAAATCTGTACAGTAATTGGGCAGCTATGTATTTGGTCATTGTAATATAGTTGTAGAAAAAAGATTTTTTTGCATTCTTACAGATTACCTTCTGCAGTGACTTGAAAAATACACTTGAGTACAATTTAGCTATTTTTGACTGCCCGTCAACCTAACTTTCTATTTTGAAAAGCTCAATTTAAAGACTTTACCCTGGCTAGAAGAAGCCAGGTTTATAAATGATTATTCATTTGGAACATTATAGAAGTGTCTGTAGATAACCAGGCAAAGAATATTTGCCTGTTTTGTTGGCAAATGAACTAATAAGGGGGGGGGAGCCAACTAGCAATTTTTGTTGATCAGCCTACTTGAAAAATGCCTTATTCAGCCTCCTTTTAGAGATTTTAAATTCATTAGCACTGGATGAACAGTTACCACATAATATCAGGGAAAAAACAAAAAATAACATCAAAAAATAAAAAGGCAAAAAACATTGTGGTGCCTTAGAAACTAACTCATACATTTTGGCGTGAGCTTTTGTGGACCAGTCCAGTTCCTCAGACATAAGAGAGGCTGCATGGTAAATATTTATACACTCATATATGACCCAAAACAGAGACTGCTTGTTCCTGGGCACAAGTTGTTGATAGTGCAGCATTTCACACCTGGCCATGTCCTTGAAGACCCTATTGATAGTCAGTTACCCTCCCAGGAAGGACTGATCTGTTATAAAAAAAATAACAATGATTGGTGACTAAATTAATCTCAAGCTATAGGCAAAAGGCAGGAACAGCATGGTGATGAGCATCTCTAATCACAAATAGGGTTTGTGAGATGGAACTGGTTATTTAGTAAGGAAATATGTCCCGGAATTGCAGCAGATATAACAGAATATTTTACATTTGATAATGATCTAAAAAACCTTGACTTGCAATTGAATTCACTGAGATTCAGTATAGGATTCTGGTATAGTTTAGATCTCTATCTTCCTTGGTTCTAATAGGACCAGTATTTTGGGGTTTAGTCCAAGGCTGAACTAATGCGAAACAAACAACAACAACAACAGATTAAATTGTCAAGGTTTCTATCAAGGGAAAATTAAAAAATGGAAAAGAAGGGATATTAAAAGTAGAACAGAACCTGACTTTTCAAGTAGTAAATAACTTTTGTTCTGAACTAAGGTTTTGGTCACTTATATTAGTTTTCTTTAGAAAATTAGGAAGGAAAATTCATTCATTGGTTTTAAAAAGAGAAAAGTAGAATATAGAAATAGCTTCCATAAATATTTTTTTTCTGGAAATAAAGATGTTGAGAGAAAATGTAACTTGATAAAACATTTTAAATACCTCTTCTAGATTGGTTGCCGTCAGAGGAGTCATGTGCTTATGGTGGTTATGCTGGTTAAAATCTTCATTAATTGTGCATTACTGCTAAAAGCTTGTGGAAAAAAATATGTGTTAAAATGATTTTCAAGGAGCCCTGGCTGTGTTAGTTTGTTGCACCCAAAACAACAGCATGTCTTATAGCACCGTAAAAGACTTAACAAATTTTGCATACCATAAGTTATCATGAACTTTGGTGAATTGGGAACAGCATACAAAAAGCGCATTCAAAATACTACTCTTCTTTAAAGGTAAATATTCTTCTGTTCTTTGAATAAGATACAGTCACCCCCCGCCATTTTGCGGTTCTGGTACTGCGGTCCCACTACATCGCGGGATCGCAGTACTTGCACCTCGGAGCCACGGGGGGGTGATCAGGTCGCTCTGCGCCGCCCCTGCACTCCTCCGAGAAGCCTCGGGGTGGCGGGGGTGATTGGGTCACTCCGCGCCGCCCCCCCGCTCCTCCGAGAAGCCTCGGACAGGTGCGCAATCGACCCCCCCGTCCCCCGTCCCCACCCCACCCGCTTCTGCATATCATGGATTTTCATGCATCACAGGTGGGATGGGTCCCTAACCCCCGCAATCGGTGGGGGGTGACTGTATAATAAAAAATCTAGTGATGTGACTAGCACTCTGCTTCTCTGCCTGCCTTTTATTTTTCTTTATTTTCTTTTTTTTTCTAAGTGTTTCTCCCACTTGGTGGTAGGGTCCAGTGTTCTTGTTTTGGCTCTCCACTTGGCGTGGTTATGGGCTAGGTCTGGGTGAATCCGGGACAACTTTATGTCATTCTCGAGAGTGTTTGTCCAGTGCTGTTTTGGATGACCCTTTGGTCGAGATCTGCTGACCTGCAGGGTGAGACCCTTTTTCCACATTGGCACACAGGACATGACCAAACCAACGCAGTTGGGCTTTGCACATCTTCTCAGCGATTGGTGCAATACCATATTTTGATTTATGTCATCATTGCGCACATGATCCTTTTGTGTGAGGCCAGAGGTCCATCTCAGCATCTTCGTCTCCATGACACCAAGGCAACATTCAGTTTCTTTAATTGCTGGCCAGCGCTCTACACTGTGGAGTGCAAGAGGTTGAATAAAGATCTTTCTGTCACACATGACACTTGATGTTGTATGCCATTTTAGCCAGGCACTGTTGATCCTTGATGTCACCTCGTGACTCAGGCTCCTGTCAGTTGTGATCATGGTACCAAGATATTTGAACTTTTCAGTTCTTGGTAGGTTAGTACCATTGATTTGGATCATACCATATTCATTTGGGTTGGTCATATTTCATCTTCTTCATGTTCAGGCGCAGGCCAAACCTTGTCAGACAGTCACTCCACACTTGGGCTTGTCGCAATCATGACATCAGCATAAAGGAGTGTCCAGGGCACTGGATTCTGCAGAACTTGAGTGACTGTGTTCATAACCAGAATTAAAAGAAGAGGGAAAAGTGCCGATTCTTGGTGGACCCCAACTGTGATACAAAAATCTTTTGATGTACCAGCAGTGGCCTGTACATGACTGTTCGGTGATTCATAGAGGAGTTTGACCCAACTGATAAGTTCTTCTTGGACTCCATGATGTCGCACTGCATACCAGATGACATCATGTAGGACTTGGACAAATGCTTTCCTGAGGTCACGGAAAGCTACATGCACTGGCTTCAGTTTCTCCCTTTTTTTAAATAACAGCTAGACAGCATGGATTGCCTCTGTTTACTTCCCCAGTTCTTGACAAAGCCAGCTTGGTTTAACGATGGTGCGGATTCATGTGTTGATAACTTGCTCAAAGATTTTAAGAGGATATGAAAGTAATCTAATCTGTTTGTAGTTGGTGCATGTGGCAGGGTGTTTTGCTTTACAAGCATGTTTCTGGAATGAACTATGCTTGTAAACCAAGGTATTACTGTATGAGGAATCCTGATTGTGAAGGGTTACCAGGCATTGGAGACAGGCAATGCATGCTGCTTCCTGAAAAGGAAAATGATATTTCAAACAGCACCGGTTGTTAAGATGACAACCCAAAATCATTTTTCATCTTAAAAACAAACTCTTCAACTCTACACAGAAAAGGAAGACATCTGGCATAATAGCCATCCCCCTTTAAGGTCCAGACTAAAGTGAGAGATACCTGATACTTCTGATCGAGTGAGTGATCATAGGATTGATGCCATGGGAACTTTCGTAAATATGTGTCATTATACAGTATACATATATTTATGCACACATATATAAAAAGAGTGAATTCTTTTGTTGTAGGTCAGAATCTTCCCACAACTTTCTGCTTTGCACTTATGATTCTAAAGTGAATTGTCTTTAACCTAGTCTGCAGTAGCTTCCATTGCTAGCGTAAAGTTGAAGTGGTTAGGCAAGTGTGGATACAGTAATTAATCTTAATGTGATACCGTTTATGGGTAATAAATGAAAATGTTCTTTTCCTTCTGGATTCTAATAAAGCTCTTGAGAAACAGTTGAACAAGATATTAAAATATGATGTACACATTCAGTACATGTTGTGGATGATTGTAATTCTGTACAAGACAGGGACTGTATGTTTGAATAGGAAGGTATTGCACATGTTATAAAACGAAACAAAACCATCGTAGCACCTCGTAAGATGAATGCCCCTTACTACGAAAAACTCATAAGAGTAATGAAATTTACAGGAATAGGAAAACCTCGTAAGACGAATTTTTCCTCTGGGATGGCTTGCAAGACGAATTTAATGCATTCCTATGGGAACAACGTTAAACCATGTTTCGTAGGACAATTTTTTTTGTAAAACAAATTGACCTGTAGAATGAATTAAATTCTAAGAAGCACCACTATATTTGAGATGACAAGGGGGGAAATGGGGTTAACTAATGAGAACTAATTTACAAATCAATAAAAGGACTTTGCTGCCCTCTATTGGATAATCAGTCTGATGCAAAAAAATTAATGCGTAGTAGAAAGTATATGAATCATATTTGTAAGCCAGTGATGGAGAACCTTGGAGATATAACTGGCACAGCATAGTGAAAATTTCACAACATGTTTCTGTATGAGTTACTTCCTCTGCCACCGGTGTTTTCAAAAGATACCACCAAGTGTCCTATGATCTTGACATACTTGGTCAGATTCTTGTGGCCATGTGTAGGAAGTAACTTGTTACGGGAGTTCAGTCTCAGCTCTAGGACAATACCCAGCCGACCATCTATAACAGTGATGGCGAACCTTTTAGAGACCGAGTGCCCAAACTGCAATTCAAAACCCACTAATTTTTCGCAAAGTGCCAATACAGCAATTTAACCTAAATACAGGTGGCTGTGAAGGAGTGATGTTGGGTGCCCATAGAAAGGGCTCCGAGTGCCACCTTTGGCACCCGTGCCATAGGTTCGCCAATACTGTTGTAAGGTATCAAGTAAGGTGTATTAGATAAAGAAATAGTGTAGGACTCAGAAGACCTGTGTTCAAGTCCCTAGTTCTGCCATGGAAACTCACTGGGAGATGGAATTGGTAAAACTGCTCCTTAACTACTTCACTTAAACTTGATATAAGCCAGAGGAGAATGAGACTTTAATGTCAGTCTTGGCTTTACTTCTGCAAGGACAGCAGGGTGTTTTTGGCAGGTTAAAATATTTTTGTACATTTTAAAAAAAACAAGGTACATACACTCACCGTGCTCATTACCTCCCCCCCCCCACGGCCAATGGTGACATTTTATTTCCTTTTAGGGAACCCCATCTTCCTTTCAGAAATACATTGACGCTTGGAAGAGTACATAACTCTTCCCCTTCATTGGTACAAATCAATAAATTTCCCTAAAGACATTCTTATTTGGCAGTCCTTTTCTTGCTTTAATGTTACATGTCAATTTATCATAAGTAGCTATATTCAGCACTTCTTTATACCATTCATTTAATTGGAGACTTATATCCTTCATTTAATTGGAGACTTTCCAATTCTTTGATCTTATTAATTTAGCTGCTGCTATTAAATTTTTGACAGCTTTAACTTGGGACTAGATCAGATGGGCATTTGTATGATGTTCTGTGATGGTGGGTTGATCTACTCCAGGCATGTCCAAACTTTGGCCCTCCAGATGTTTTGGACAGCAACTCCCACAGTCCTTTGCCATTGGCAAGCTAAGCTTAGAATTCTGGGAGTTGTTGTCCAAAACATCTGGTGGGCCAAAGTTTGGACATGCCTGATCTACTCTCTTTTTTGTGATGACACAATCTGATAAGAAGAGCAGGCCCATCCACTTCCAGAGAGCCTTAGTTCTCCTTAGACCTCCTTAGTTATCAGGAGATTGACCAATAGTCCAGATAGAAGTTAGCTGCCTCTCCTTTACTGGGAAAGGGGAGGATTGTTTGATGCTTCATAGGTCTCTTGCTGGGAAATCAATTCTCCCCTCTGTCTCCTTGACAAAAGGCTGAACTTGATTATCTATAGGGTCATTTCCAGCTATGCTGTTCTAAGGTTGTCATTATTCCATAGAGTCGAAAAATTAAAAGAAGGGGGGGTCATTAAAGAAATAAGAGGAGCATGCAGTTCTTTTAGTCCAAATGAAACTTTTCCTCTTCTTCCATGTTCTGCTCCTGTTCTTGTTGACAACAATGTTACATTAGGAGTCACTTGTCTAGTTGTCCCAATGAGCAGGATTCCCACTATTCCCACAAAGGTGGCAAAAACCAACAGCCTTCTCTGCCTGATGCCAGGTATTTCAGGATAGGAGGAAGGTTGCATCTCTTTTGGCATGTCTAAGAAAGGTTGCTTCAGACAAATAGATATTATATATAGATCAATGATGGCGAACCTACGGCATGGGTGCCAAAGGTGGCACTGGGTGCCAAAGGTGGCACCACCTGTGGTTAAATGCCCTTTGGCACTTTGGGCAAAAAAAAAAAATAGTGGGTTTTGAATTGCAGTTTGGGCACTTCCCTAAAAGCCACCTGTTATAGATGGTTAAATTGTCCTAGAGCTGAGACTGAACTTGGCAAGTTACTTCCTACACATGGCCACAAGAACCTGAAAATTAAGTGGGTTTTTGAATTGCAGTTTGGGCAAAAACATGTTGGTTCTCTCCAAGGTTGTGGAAAATACATACTGTTATGAGATGGTCACTTTGGGGGATTGGATCATGTCCAAATCAAATACATCTGAGTAGTTATTTAAATGAAATTTGCCCTGAGAGGAGAGTCATGCATTATTTCCTATTACTATAAAATGCTATTTAAGAACCTGATTTTGAAGGATGAAGATTTTTAGGACAAATGGCTGCCTTGTTCTTCTCATAGGATTCTACTGTTGGAGGAAAGGGGAACAGTTTCCACCAGTTTCACAGGGTGCTTCCTGTCCCACTGAAAAAATACTTTTAAGGAACCTTGGTTGCCTTTGGGGAGAGCAGTAGTAGAACTAGGGAATGGAAGGAGAACCTATGAAAATCACCTCTCTTCCATCCATCGTTATGGTTTGTTGGCGTTGTATCCATAATACTGCAGAGTGAAAAGCCCCATCAGTGTACCTGTATTGAATCTCTGTTCATGTGAGCTCAAAAATAGTTATACTGCTCCCACAACTGGGGTTTTTGGTGGTGTAAAGCCCCATCGTAATACTGGCCCTTGCACTTTCTGCCCCCCGCCCCAGTTTCCTTTTTTAATTCTGTACTTCTATGAAGGAAGATAATGTATGGGTAATGACTGGGGCATGTAGTGGCTTCTTCGTGGCAGAAATCTGAAGTTGTTTTTTGTACATCAAAGCCCAGCTTGATTTCTGGGTAGCTTCTATAGACATCAGCCAAGATCAACTCTCAGTGGTTGCCCTTTATCTGCAAGCTTGTGGAAAGAATAATTGAGAGTAGGTTGCTATGGTACTGAAAGTTTTCTTGAAGTTACACAGGAATTAATGGGGTTAAGGCATTGTACATTAACACCAGTTCCTTGAGTTGTTCCCAGAAGACGGTGGAAAGTCAGTGTGAAAATGCCCAAATGTGTTTGCAATTATCTTTACCATGCTGAGAAATTTGCCTGAGACAGAATGTAGGAGCCTGCCAGTAGGTTAGGCATCTTTTTTATTTATTCATTTATATTTTAGTTAATGCAACTTAGGTGACTTGCTGTGTGTATGACATGGATAAATTGTGCGTATCCAAGCTAGTTCTAAGCTAATATGATTAATGTTTCCTTTTACACACATTTGAAGATAATCTTATAACGTTCGACAGTATCATTGCACAGAAGACAAATTCAGATTCTGTGGCCATCTGCTATTATTCAGTAACCCATCCAAGACATGGCTGCTACCTTGAACAAATACTATAGTATATTCTAAGGCAATGCTAGGTGCCAGAACTTGAGAAGTCCCACAGGGTTATATCTGTGTACTTGAGCCATCTTTGGGATTCTCTAGTCTAGATCAAAAGACAACTAAGAGGTGTATCTCACAACCAGTTTGATCTAGTTCTTACTTACATTAAATCCGTCTCCAAAAGACGTGCTCTCACAACCATCAAGTGTTTTAGAAACAAAAACCCAGTAACACCCCCTTAACTGGGTTTTAGTGAGATTTCCAAGATTGAAAGGTGATGTTGGGTATTTTTTACTCCACTTATGTGTGCTTTTTCCAGGGGCAGAAGTCACTGGGGGCACATATGATCCGGGTTTTTCCCTAATCAAACAAAATGGAAGTTAAGAATTAGCTTTGATTGAATGGGGGAGGTGGACAAAGGATGCTATCTCATCAGGTATCGGTGGAATGTCCGGGTAAAGGCTAACATTTGCAAAGTTAGATACTTTGGGGCCATCTAGTAGCCAGCTGGAAATTAAAATGAAACACTGGCTGGTTTAATAATGAATGACACAAGGAAGACAATATGCCAAAATTCAAGAGAGATTTTTTTTAAAAAAATGACATTATTGTAATAATGCCATTTCCCATGCATGTAAGATAAGGTTTGAAGCAGGTTAGGGCAGTGGGGACATTCCAGGTGCAGAGAATAATCCAGCATAAGTGGTAACTCTGAACCCACATCTTTAGTCATGTGACCAATTAAGGATAAAAGCCGGAGTTTCTCATTAACCGCATATCAAAACATACTGAAATAATGTTGGAACTATTATCTATGGAGTAAGATATAAGGTCTCTACATATCACTTATTGACTCACTATTTAATAATTCTTATTTTGGTTTCACTTACTCATTTTAGTGCTTCTCATTTTCTTTATTGTAGACAGCTGCAGGAACAGCAGCGACAAAAGGAATTGGAACGGGAGAGGATGGAACGCGACAGAATGGAACGCGAAAGGCTGGAGAGGGAAAGGCTGGAACGAGAGAGGCTGGAAAGAGAGAGACTAGAAAAGGAAAGACTGGAACGAGAGCGATTAGAACAGGAACAACTGGAGAGAGAGCGGCAGGAGAGGGAGCAGCAGGAGCGAGATCGGCAAGAGCGCCTAGAAAGAGAAAGACAAGAACGCGAAAGACAGGAGCGAGAGAGATTAGAATGGGAAAGGCAGGAGAGAGAACGGCAAGAACAACTAGAAAGAGAACAACTGGAATGGGAAAGGGAAAGAAAACTATCCAATGCTGGTAAGAATTTTAATATCCTCATTTACAGTTGATGTATATTTGAATAACCAAGAGTAACTGAAGATTGCAGTTCTTCCCCACCCCCACCCCGTGCTTATGAATTAACTGTTTCCCACAGCTGCGTGACGACAGTATTACTTCCAGCCAAAAGCAAAAACAAACAAAAACTATAAGTATAAAGATATGATGTTGGGATGATACAAGCTTCTAAGATAGAAGTGGATGAATTATTATTATTATTATTATTATTATTATTATTATTATTATTATTATTATTATTATTATTATTATTATTAACATCTTTTGAACACAGCTGCCAAGTGCTAAGCTGGAGTTGGCCTTCTCCAATAATCGAACTCTTTCCAAGAGCCTAGGATGGCTGGAGATACCCTGTTTCCCTGAAAATAAGACCTACCCAAAAAAAAAGCCCTAGTAGAATTTTAATGCATTTGTTAAATATAAGCCCTACCCCGATAATAAGACCTAGTGATGGGCGTGGCGAACTTGCCTGTTGCTCGCTCCTTTGCAGCTGGCCCCTCGCTCGCCCCTCGAACCCAGGACGGTATGTTGCCTGCCTTGCTGCCTCTCTCTCTCTCTTGCCGTCCTCCTGTCTCTGTTGGGCGCTGAGTGGGAGTGCAGATGTGTTGCCTCTCAGCCAGTGCCACCCTGGGGGGGGAGGTGCGAGCCACTGCCATCCCCTCCACCCAACTCACCTCCACCCACCTCAGGCAGCGCATTGCTGCCTGAGCCCTTTGCAAAAAAAAAAATAAAAAATTAAAACATTGGCGGCGACTGCTGCTGCTGCTGCTGAGGACAGTGGCTGAGCAGTGATCCCAGCAGGATGCTGGCAGTGGTAGTGGAAAGAGGTGTGCGTGCGTATGCATGTTTGGCTCTGTTTTTTGTGCATTTATGCACATGCATGTTACACCTCCTGTCCCAGGCAGCACCGGATAAAACTTGACACCTATGCTCCACCTCCCAACCAGGGGGAGGGAGAGACGGAGGGAAGATTGCCTGAAAATAAGACATCCCCTGATAATAAGCCCTAGTGTATTTTCTTGAGAAAAAAATAAATATAAGACAGTGTCTTATTTTCGGGGAAACACGGTATCTTCGTAGAATATATGCTGTTCCTAATAATGACACTATTTGTAGTCGACCAATGTTGATCTTGTCAATGCCTAGAGTTTATTATTATTATTATTATTATTATTATTATTATTATTATTATTATTATTATTATTATTATTATTATTATTATTATTATTACCACCTATGCTCCCTGTGCATCATACATATGGGTAAGTCCGCTGCATGCACAGACTTCTTAGAATCTTCTAGAGTTAGCAGAAGCATTTTGTCAGAAGCCCTGGCCTCCTGCTTGGCAGGATAAATACATGATACTCCTTGTGTCACCACCCTCAGTTATTTTCTGTATGCTGCATTAGCAGCAGCCTTGGAACAGTTCTCTCTACCAAATTTATTTTGCTATTGACTTACTCTCTGATTATCTTCACCTCCTGCACAACTTCACTTTTGAAGTTCTTGGCTTCATTGCAATTGACCCTGAATTCTGACTTTGATCTTGACTTCATATTATTATTCCCAGACACTATGGATTCAAGAGCATTTTTCAAAAGGTACATCCAGTGGGGCAGTAAAATCCACATACTGACAGGAATGTTTCTCAAGAGGAGACCCAGAAACACAATTGCTGGCTTTGAAGTGGCTTTAAAGAGATTTGGGCATTGGCTGCATTTCTGAGCTAAAACAAGCACTTCATGGTCACATTATGGGAAATACAGCCACTGCCCAAATCTCTTAAAGACACTTCAAAGCCAGCAGTTGTGCTTCTGGGTCTTCTCTTGAGAAAATGCTCTGAAGACAATGGAGCATACGCCTCAATTTCCATCTGTATACTCCAGACCAACTGTCTATTTGTAGATTGTATCAAGCCAAGGAAGTCCCTTCCCATTTCCACTGAAAGCCTCTCCAAAGGGGTCATAGTCACCAGCACCCTGGTACCTTTGCTGCATCTCACCTATTTGAACAGAGCCATTGCTACGTCCACAGCCTGAATGCATGGAGTTCCACTAGATGCTGTTTGCCAGGCAGCCACCTGGTGTCAGCTGATGACTTTCAAGTGGTGCTTCTGCATGGATATCTGGATGTGCCAGGAAGCCAGCCACCTGCATACCCACAATGTTATCTTCATTACCCAGATGATGTCCATCAATTGGTACATCAGCTTGATAATCACCCTTATGTGTGATGCATAGTGATTATGGAAAATAGCAGGTTACTTACCTGTAATTGTGGTTCTTTGAGTGTTCATCTGTGCTTTCACACATCTGGCCCTCCTCCCTGATGAAGAGTTACCCGCTGCTCTCTTCTTTATATAGTGGACTTCCAGAACCGATATGAGGCTGTATTTATCATGCATCCTGTTCTTTCAAGTTAATTAGAAATCAGGAATCATTTAATAAGATACACTAGTATGGATTCTATATGAACAGAATAAATTAGCACAGACTTGTCATTGTGGGACTTATTTTTTCATTTAAGATACAGTCGTCCCCAGCCATTTCACGGTTCATATAGTGTGGTCCCGGTATATCATGGGACTGCAGTTATATGAAGGCAAGGGCCCTTGGGGTAATCTGTGTGGGCCTGTTTGAGGCCTCCTGCACTTATCCCAGGCCTGGTGCTGCCCCAAGCAGGCCTCCGATGGGCTTCCTGAGCCTGTTGGAGGCCCCAGAAGTGGTTTCTGGCGAACCAGAAGTGCCTTCCAGATCACCTGAAACCATTTCTGGGCCCTCTGACAGGCTCCCAGGCCTAGTGGAGGCCCCAGAAATGGTTTCCGGCGAACCGGAAGTGACTTCCGAAAAACCAGAAGTGGCAGATCACCGGAAACCATTTCTGGAACCTCCAAAGGCCCATTGGAACCCTGTTTGGAGCAGCACCAGGCCTAAGGTAAGTGTAGGATGCCCCAGACAGCACCTCCCCAGTCCCAACCCAACCCAGCATCTGCATATCACAAATTTTCCTTTATCATAGGTCAGGTCAGGTCCCTAACCGCTGCAATGTGGGGGTTACTTTAGTACAAATATTTGTCTCATGCAGACGCGGTAATCATTGATATAGGTAAGAGACAAGTATCTTCCTGATTTGTTCTGGAATTCCGGCATGTACATGTGACCTTGATATTGATTATGGGTTTTTTTTTTTAGTTGGCAATTATGTTTTTCTGTATATTTCCAGTTGTATTTCCTGGAAAAGAAAGTATATTGTGCTGGAATCCTAGTGCAGTGATGGTATCTTTTAGAGACTGAGTGTCCAAACTGCGATTCAAAACCCACTCATTTTTCGCAAAGTGTCAATACTGTATAGCAGTTTAACCTGAATACAGGTGGCTGTGCAGGGGCGATGTTGGGTGCCCACAGAGAGGGCTCCGAGTGCCACCTTTGGCACCTGTGCCATAGGTTCGCCAACACTGTCCTGGTGTGAATGAAACGTGTCAGGGAGTGCTTAAGTGAGAGGAACTTTGCCAATCTGAAACTGTATTCTACAGGAACTAAATTGAGACTTCTATCAATACATATGTTCATGATTGGATATGGGATAGGATGCTTGGAATGTTGTGTAATAAATATGGGAACAAATGGCTGGAGAAAGGGAGGATATTTGTTTCATGTTACTATTGAAGTCCATTTTAACATTTTGTGTACCAAGTTGTTAGCAGAAGTTGGCCTAGTGTTTATTTTCCACAATCTTTTATGACTGGCTGAAAGTAATAGTGTAAGTGGTAACATTGTGGGTAAATGGCATTTCCTCTGACATCTTAATTACAGAAAACTTTAAAATCTTTTATGCACAGAGAAGTGAAACATGATACAGTACTAGATTTTAAATTTGAATTATGCCGCCTTCATTCCGATGCGCATATACCAGTCCTTTAAAACAATAATTCTAAATGTTTCACTAAGTTCAAAAATATCTGACAGGTTGCTTGTTCTATCTCAAGATGTGTTTTCACCTATCCAACATCTTTCTCACTTGCACTAATTCCAGTACCAAAGCTTAAATTCTCCTCTTGTTGGAGCATCTGTTTCTGTAGAGTGCCTTATTTCCCAAACTCATCTTTCTGTTTTTGCCCCCTTTTATGCTTGTATATTCTTTCCCCCCTCAGACTCAGTCTCTTCTGTCCTGTCGAAAGCTAGTTTAGGCATGTGTGTTCCTTTCCTTTGAGGTCTTGGAGAAGAAAAGATAGCATTTGAAATAAAATGAGTGTAATTGCAATACATTGCTTGGGGTAGGAGAGTCTTAATATTTTAGCTGCAGCTGTATAAGCCAGGTGCTCTGGTAGCTTTTACCAGCTAACTTTGTAACTGAGAGGAGTCTTTGTAATTTGCATGTTCATTGTGTGTATAACTGCTCTTCCGGCATGAAGGTTTAATAATGCTTTTAGAAGGACCTTTCATGAAAAGTCTTGGTAAAATCTTGTATCAAATTGTATGAAAGGTGTTTTAAAATGACTAAGAGTACTTAGGTACTATCACAAATATGTTGCAACAGACAGTGGGTGATTCAGATATATAATTAAACCATAGCTTAATGTTTTAAAGATAATCTCAGTTTCTTTTCAATTTTGACTAACCAAGCTCCATGAATCCAAGATTTTCTTAAATTCATGATTCAGTATTTGAGTACTGTTTTGAAAGTTAAACTGTGGCCTGTAATATTGAAAAATACAAACAATGTTAATCTATTTCCAAAGAGTGGCCATTTGTATTTAAAATATTTATTTATTTATTTATTTATTTTTGCATTTATACCCCGCTTATCTTCATCGCGAACTCTAAGCGGCTTACAACGGCTACCATGGCCACACGAAAGTTACAACAATTACATAAACACAACAATATAACAGCAAACAATAAATGTTAAAATCTTATAGCACCTCAGTAACTAGGGGAAAAAAAAGGCAGAGGATGATGGCGGAAAAAGAAAAGAAAAGAAAAAAACTAAATTAAAAATCGCCAAAGGCCTCCCGGAAGAGGAAGGTCTTTAAAGCCTTCCGGAAGGCCAGCAGGGACTCTGCAGAGCGCACTTCACTGGGGATGGAATTCCAGAGGCTGGGGGCCGCCACTGAGAAGGCCCGGGTCCGAGTTCTCATCTTCCGGGCTTCATGAGGGGTGGCGACCCGAAGCAAGTGCGCTCGCGCCTGCCGAACGGGACGGGCCGAGGTAGCTCGCTAAGCGATACGCTCTGCCAGGTAGTCCGGTCCCAAGCCATGGAGTGTTTTATAAACTAAAACCAAGACCTTGAATCTAATCCGGGCTGCAACGGGCAACCAGTGCAAGCGGGCCAGGACTGGGGTGATGTGATCATAACGACGCACACCAGCCACCAGCCTGGCCGCCGCATTCTGGACCCGCTGCAGACGCCGGAGAAGAGTCAAGGGCAGCCCCATGTAGAGAGCGTTACAGTAGTCCAGCATCGAGATCACCAGAGCTTGGACCACTGTTCTCAGAGAGTTTGCGTCCAGATACGGGCGGATCTGGGCAATCCGACGGAGATGGTAATAGGCGGACCTGGTCACCGATGCCACCTGGGACTCCATGGTGAGCGCCGGGTCCAGGAACACACCCAGATTCCGCGCCCTCTCCGCGAGCTGCAGGGAAACTCCCCCCAGACAGGGGAGAGGGCCACCGTACCCCGACGGCGAGCTCCCGAAGAACATGACCTCCGTCTTCTCGGGGTTGAGCTTAAGCCTGTTCGCCCCGGTCCAAGCCAGTACGGCCTCCAGGCACCCGTCGAGGACCCCAACAGCTTCCACAGCAGAGGTGGTAAAGGAGAGATAGAGCTGCGTGTCATCAGCGTACTGATGACAGCAGACTCCAAAACTCCTGATGACCCCCGCCAACGGCCTTACGTAGATGTTAAACAGCATGGGGGACAGAGACGACCCCTGTGGAACCCCACAAGGGAGAGTCCAAGGGGCCGATAACTCCCCCCCATGCTGCACGTACTGTGGGCGGCCCTCCAGGAAGGAACGGAGCCAACTGCGAGCAGTGCCTCCGATTCCGACCTCAGAGAGCCGGTCCAACAGGATACCGTGGTCGAAGGAGGACCAACAGGGTAGAGCAACCCCTGTCGGCCGCCCGGAGAAGGTCATCTTGCAGGGCGACCAAAGCTGTTTCGGTACCCCGGTGGGGCCTGAACCCGGACTGGCATGGATCGAGGCACTGCCGATCCTCCAGGTATGATTGCAGCCGGACCGCCGCCACCCTCTCGATCACCTTGCCCATAAAAGGGATGTTGGCGATTGGGCGATAATTTGTTAAATCGTCCACCGCCAGGCCAGGTTTCTTCAGAATGGGCTTTACCACCGTCTCCTTCAGACGAGAGGGAAAGACCCCCTCGCTGAAGGAGGCGGTGGTGATGGCAGAAGCCCATTCGGCCATAGTCCCTCTGGCAGCTCTAATTAGCCAGGCAGGGCAAGGGTCGAAAGGGGTGGAGGCAGGCCGGCAATGCGCCATAGCCTTGGAGACCTCGACAGCGGAAACAGGCCCAAGCACATCCAACCGAGGCGACGAAGGCGGACCAGCAACTGGGGATGACGGGGCGGGGCCACTGCAACCAGAGTTGAAGCCGGCACGGATGGCCTCTATTTTAGTTTGAAAGAAGGCTGCAAACTGCTCACTACTGAAATCAGTAGGAGGAGGCCTGGCCAGACTAGGATTGGTGAGGTCCCGAACAACCCGGAAGAGCTCTGCCTGGCGGTTCGAGGCCTCAGCAATTCTCAGGGAGTTAAAAGATGACCTAGCCTCCCTGATCGCGTTGGTATAGCGACTAGTCTGGGAATCAACTGCAGCCTTACTTAACGCCGTCCGGCTTCTTCTCCAGCTACGCTCTAGCCTCCTCCTCTCCTGCTTCATTGCCCTAAGCTCCCCCGTGAACCATGGGGAGGGCCGGGCTCGGCAACGGAAGAGGCGCTTGGGGGCGATCCGGTCTATGGTGTGGACAGCTGTTTCATACCATAGGTTAGCCACATCCTCGACCGGAGCGCCAGTCATACCATCAGGAAGGCCCCCAAAGAGCTCACCAAACCGTTGGGGGTCCATAAGCCTCCGGGGGTGGGCCAACACTGAGGGCCGGTGGTCCCCGTGGGGAGGGGCCGGGATCGACAAGGAGAATGAAAGCAGGTGGTGGTCTGTCCATGACACAGGGAGGGAGGCAATGCCCCCCACCTCCAGACATGAGTCCCCCAACATGGAGGTAAACACCAGATCCAGGGTGTGACCGGACCTGTGGGTGGGGCATAAAACATGCTGGGACAGACCCATGGAAGCCATGGATTCCATGAACTCCAGAGCTACACCGGAGAGTCCACCCCCCGCATGCACGTTGAAGTCACCCGCAACCAGTAGGCGCGGGGACCCCAACAGGGCAGCGGCAATGAACTCCGTGAGCTCTGGGAGGGATTGTGCAGGGTTGCGGGGAGCTCGGTAGCCCAGCACAATGCCAAATCTGTCCCGCTGTCCCACCAGCAGGTGAAGGACTTCTAACCCCTGGCTGACCAATGTCGAGGTCCTGCTAACGCGAAGAGAGTCCCTGTACACGATTGCGGCCCCTCCCCCCCTTTGACCCCCCAACCTTCCCACTCCCTCTACCAGATACCCAGGCGGACACAGCAGGGAGAAAGAAGCCCCCCTCCGTGCCCACCCAGGTCTCGGTGATGAGTGCCAGGTCGGGCTTCTCATCCGCAATGGTATCATGGATGATAGGGATCTTATTGTGTACCGACCTGGCATTCATCAGGATACAGGCAAGGTTGGGGGCGCTGGTGGGATGACTCCCGGACACGTGGCAGAGAGCCGAGGGGTCAGAACGGGGGACAGGCACAAGTTGTCTGACCCGAGTTGTTCTTGTCTGACAAACCCAACGGTTACAAGCGTACCGCCCACGGCCCATCACCGTCGGTATATGAGCCCCTGCAAATATGAGTGTTGTAATAGGTCAAGGGAGAGAGTGTTCATCCAATAGTTCTTATTATAGTAGCAAATTCTTTGGGATGTCTGGTTGATTATGTGATCAGAGAGTTAGGTTCTCTTTATCTTTGTTATATTTGCTTCAATATTGAGTAGGAATATTTATGTGTTGTTTTATGGGATTACATAGTTCAGGAACACTTCCCATGGCTTCAGAGACTAGGACTAGTATCAAAGGTTTAAACTATAGTAAAAGAGATTCAATTTGAACATTAGGAAGAACTTCATGATGGCTAGAGCTGTTCAGCGGTGGAATATGCTGCCATGGATGGTGGTGGACTCTCCTTTGAAGGTGTTTAAGCAGAGGCTGGATGGTCATCTGTTGGGAGTACTTTGATGGGGGGTTCCTGTATGGCAGGGGGTTGGACTGGATTGCCTTTGAGGTCTCTTCCAACTCTATATTCTATGAATCCTAGAACTTGGGTACTACAGTGGACCCTTGTATAACAAACAGCTTGTATAACATAAAATCTGTACAACATAAAACATTCTGGAGATAGGGGAAATTTGCTTAACATAATCACCTATGGGGGAAATCCGTACAACATAAAAATGGGATTACTCCATTTTCAATGCATTTCTATGGGAATTTGTATAAAGGAAAATTTGCTTAACATGATTTCATTTGGAACAAATTAATTCCTTTATACAAGGTACCACTGTATTATAAATATTTTGCAACAGACAGTGGGTGATTCAGATTAAACCATAGTTTAATGTTTTAAAGTTAATCTTAGTTTCTTTTCATTTTTGATTAACCACAATTTGTCATACTATTCAAATTTAGATATACTGTGGCTACATGGCTAATCTCAACTGCAGTTAGTGGAAGCAAACCACTGTACCTTAGTTAATGACTATCTGTGAAGATTTTCAGTTATCCAGAAGAGGTTATCTGGAAGTTGAGTTATGTCAACTGGACTTCTTTTTTTGTGAGATCAATACATTTCAGTACTCATCCCAGTAGCTTTATCAGATGAAGACTGACGAAGCTACTTGGATGAGTAGTGAAACATATCAATCTCACAAGAAAAGAAGTCCAGTTGCCATGATTCAACGTTTAGTTAGTTAATGACTATTTCCCCTATCCATAGTTAAGATTAGCCATACTTTAGGGTTTCATGGCATGTTAAACTATAGCTCATCAGAAATGAAAAGCAAAGCTTCTAATCATTTTCAGCTATGCTGGAAGAATGAAGACGAGTCAAAGGGAATAGAAGAAGTTAGGCTCATTTTAAACACTGGGTCAGCATTACATCTGAACACAGCCCATATAGAATATATTTCCATGAATTGTACCTATGGAAAAGTTCACTTAGTGGAATTAATTTTTATTTATGGAACCTTGCATTAAGTCTGTAACCTGGGAACCTTGCAATAAGACTGCAGCCTGGAAATCACTTGTGTGGTGCTTGTCCACACACATTTATTTCATCACATTTATTATGTCTAAAAGAACAAATTATCTTCCAGAGTGCAAAAATTGGGTTCCTGCCTTGTAACCCAGAGGCATTTCTCATGTGTCATAGGGAAGTAGACAAATAGTTGCTTACAGCATGAATTTGCATCTGTTCTACTCTTCTGTTCCCAGTTGCTAATTATTACAGTATTAAGTGAAAAATCACCAATCAGTAAAGCACACACTCTTGCCAGAGTTTTTTTTTTAAACTTTCTTTTGTTTCATAAGGAATTCTTATTTGGAGTGCATTGTTGATTATATTGGGTGGAATAGTGAGATGCTATGCTTATCTACGTGGGAATAATCCTCTTGAGCACAGTGGAGCTTCTTTTTGAATAAAGATATACTGTATAAATTTGCACGATTCATTTATGACATTGTTTTTCAGTAGGCTATTTTTAAATCTTGTTAAGATAGCTACACTTGATTACATCAATTAATTTCGCTGATTATCTTTTGAGAACATGTTCTGCAGTGGATTCTCTGGTTTATTGTGTTGTGAGTGTTTTTTTTTAAACATTTCCAGATTTTGTTTATAAATTCAAATATTGTCATAAATACATATATGGCAAGACCAGAAGCTTCTGTTGATAGTATGAAAATTCTCCTAACAGTAATTTATTTGTGCCTAATCCCTTGAAACTAACTATCGTCTACATTTATAAATTCTGTTCGAATGCTGGTTTTGTTGCTTCATTAGCTCCCTTTCTCTCTCTCTCTTTCTCTCTTCTTTTATCCTGCCTCTGCTGCTGCTTTCCATCCTCTGTCCAGCTCCATCTTACGACAACTCCCCGTATAGTACATCACTTCCTGAATACTCCAGTTGCCAGCCGCCTTCAGCACCACCTCCTACATATGCTAAAGCAATGTCAGACTCTACTTCAGATTATGCGGTGGTGACTTCTGCACAGCCAGTGGCCTCTCCCCCTACACCACCTCTAAGGCACTCGGCATCACGTTTTGCTACATCGTTGGGCTCTGCCTTCCACCCTGTTCTTCCCCATTATGCCACGGTTCCTCGTCCAGTAAACAAAAATTCTCAACCACCTTCACCTGTGAACCCCCCTGCCTCTTTGCCCCCAAGTACAAAATCCACCACTTGGTCCGCTTCTACTTTTGCACCTCTCCCTCCTTCTCCGCCGGTAATGATTAGCAGCCCCCCAGGCAAAGCCACGGGTCCAAAGCCTGTTCTTCCAATTGCCGTTACTGCTCAGTTATCCCAAATGTCACCATCCCCTACTGCACCCAATGGTCTTCCAGAATTGGCAAATTACCCAGTTCCTTCACCACCTACCTCGGGTCCAACGCCGCCACCAAATTCCTTTCAGCCTCTTTCCGTCTCCAGACCTCAAGCTTCCTCTCCAAGCTCCCCTATTGCCTCAGCTCCCTCATCCAAGCCTAGTGTTCTCCCTTCTCCCTCTGCAGCTGCCCCTGCCTCTGTTGAGAACTCTCTAAACTCTGTGCTGGGAGACGCTTCTGCTTCTGAGCCAGTCTTGCAGACGGCCTCTCAGCCGGTTGAACCTCCGTCCCAGCAGGGTAAGGTTTCTGTTATTGTTACTAATTAACTAATCAGGAATGCAGTCAGAACTAATTTGCTTCCAAATTTTGATTTGTCCTGAAAAATTAACCTGAGGAAGGCTGCAGTGATTTTAATACCCCTGACAATGGTTTTTCAGAATGTTATGTTATTAGAGATTTTCTTTTGTCCAAATGTAAATGTGTGTGAGGAGTTGTTTCATTATTTTATTTATTAACTGGAAGGTCAGCTTGTCTAACTGGCAGAGGGAATTTGGTAGTGTTTACCCCCCCCAACCAGAAACAAGCTTATAATGCCTGGTTGTGGATTGGGTTTTCTAAGTTCAGTACAGTGGTCCCCCACCATTTCGCTGTTCATATACTGTAGTCCTGGTATATCGTGGGACCGCAGTATATTAAAGGCAAGCCCCCCTGGGGTAAGCTATATGGGGCTGTTTTTAGGCCCCCTGCACTTACCCCAGGCCTGGTGTTGCCCCAAATGGGCCTCCAACAGGCTTCTCGGGCCTGTTGGAGGCCCCAGAAGTGGTCTCTGGGTCAGAGGCCCCAGAAATGGTTTCCGGTGGACTGGAAGTGCCTTCCAAAACTGGAAGTGACTTCTGGATCACCAGAAACCTCTTCTGGGGCCTCTAACAGGCCTGAGAAGTCCTTGGAGGCCCATTCGGGGCAGCACCAGGAGAAGGTAACAGAACAGACCCTCCAGTCCCAACCTGACCCAGCATTTGCATATTGCAGATTTTCCATTATTGTGGGTCAGGTCGGGACTCTAACCCCCGCGATAAGTGTGTGTGGGGGTTACTGTATTAATAAAAATAAACAGGCAACAATGCAGACTCTTTATGTACTGTACATTTCTGTATTTCAGTACTGGAACCCATTTGGATTCAGTGTGCATTTTTATCCAAACATGCTTAAGTTGCCACTGTCTTATTTGTTTGAATATATTGAGCTGAAACATCTGAAGAATCCAAGGATCATGTTGTACTTATTGTGTTATAAAATCAGGCTTATAACAGGGGGATTGATAGTGTTCTTCTAAATTAGAGAAAACCTATTATGGAGCCTGTTGCTCTAAGTCAAAGTGGAGAAATAGGCAACTCCCTTATTAATTTGAAATATTCCTTCAACTAAAGAGCCAGAGGAAAATAAGCATATATTAACAGGGAAAAACTGTTATGTGTAGTCATAAGCAACTCTCTCTTAGTAATGGGTAGATGTGCAGGCCACGGATACATATTTACATCTAGCTGTTGTGATTGAGGTGGACTGGACAATATATCAGCTTTTAAAAGCTTCTAACCCACTAATATATGCTTAATTAACACCTGAAAGGGCACAGATGTTCTGTTCCACATATGTTGTCCTTAATCTTGTTAAAACTGGTGAAACTGAAATGCCTTGATTTAAAATATATATGTGTGTGCTTTTTAAGACTTATTGTTGGGACACAGGCTAGCCTTCAGGTTTTTATGCACTTTTGGCTTTATACAGATTTGTATTTTGAGTCACGGGAGCTGGACTTCTTTTCCTAAAGAAGTCCAGTTGCCGTGACTCAAAATCCAGATAACCTCACCTGGATGACTGAGAATCTTCAAATATGTTATACATACTTGTTTAAGGAGTAGTCACCTTTATCTGCATACCATAGGCTAGCTTAATATGTTTTTTTTTTTTTAGTATTTTCCTTTTACAGAGTTGAAGGAATACTTTTGCTTTTAGTATAATTGTTCATGCATTAGTTTTCACAGATGTACATTAAAATTTGGAATATATTTATAGACTGATGTCGAAACAGATTTTTGGGGTATGTGTATTTTTTTTTTCATTAAAGAACTGTAGAATTGGTTTCCTGATTTTTCTCACCTTGTCACAATTTTTGTATTTGATGTTGTATGTGTATGTATATTTGTTTTTAAATTAGGTGTTGTACAAGGATCACCTGCACCTCCACCCCCACCCCCTCTCCTACCTGGCCCTGTCCAGTCTCCTCCAGCAGTACCTCCTCCCCCTGGGCCACCTCCACCACCCCCTCTTCCACCATCAGGCCCACCACCTCCTCCTCCTCTTCCAAACCAGGTTCCTCCTCCTCCTCCTCCCCCTCCTCCCCCTCCCCCTCCCCCTCCTCCTCTCCCCACCACTGGTTTTTCCAAAGGATTGATGTATGAAGACTACCGTCCTATAACAGGACTAGCAGCTGCCCTTGCTGGGGCCAAACTCAGAAAAGTATCACGGGTAAGTACAGTTATGCTATTTAAAACTATTTCATTTTTAATTAAAGTCTCCATCTGCTCAATTTTTATAATTAGTAACTAGAGTAATGGCCAAGGCACGGATTCTATATGATAGCAGTAGAGCAGAAAGCTCTATTAGCATATTTATCTGGGTACTTGGGTGGAATGCACTCCAGTGGTGGCAGAAACAGGGCTGGGCTGTTACTTAATTAGAACAGCTGGCTGGCAGATGCCTCCCCCAAGCTAGTCATTGGCCTTCTCAGTTCAAAAAGAACAATTGCTGTAAGGAGTTTACATCCTGTATGAACTCAAAAAAGCTAAAAGTTGCTTGCACAAAAGGCCTGCAGTGAGCATAACATGAAGGATGCTGGGCCAAAAACTACTACTGAAATAGCTAAATGAAAAAGTTACTTTAACACACAATATCTAGATGCAACCCAGTATCAAGCTGTGGTTAGGTGCTTGTATCATCAAATTAAAACTGATGGTTCAAATATTTTGAGTTGTTTCCAGGCTTATCAGATACATGGTTTGTTTGTTGTTGAGCATGTAAGTTCCACATGTCATTACATATATACATTATATATTGTAGAATGAAGATTCTCCTAATCTGGGTGCAGGAACAAGTTCTGCTTCTCCTAAAACAGATACTGGTCGTGGAAATGGGCCACTTCCCCTTGGAGGAAGTGGATTAATGGAAGAAATGAGTGCACTGTTGGCAAGACGGTAAAATAGTAGTTTTATTTTTTACTTAGCTTTTCTTGTAGATTTAGGATTACTGTACTTTTAAGGAGATTAATGTTAGAGATACTGTAGTTCACTTCGGCTAACATCCAGTTGGCGCAACTATGCTCTATAAATTATGATGGCATACTCATCACCACATTTAATATTTATTTTCATTAAATATGAAAAGCATTCCACTGACCCCTCTTCAATTTCTGAGACTCTTAAGGATTTTATTTGCCCTGGAGAATCCTTTGGAAGGCTGGGGAGGGTTGGGGCTTTTTTAAATTGATAGATCAATTTGTCAATGGCGTTCTCTATCTGCTGGTGGGACAGGAACATGATTTTCCAGTTTTAAAGGCTCCCCTGTCTCAAGGCTCCAAAAGGCTTCTCATGGGCAAAAGGAATTCCCAAGGAACCTTAGAACCCAAAATAAGAGGAATTGAACGTTTTCAGATTATGTAACTAAAATAAAGATTAATTATCACCATTTACACAGCTTAATTGTGCCTACTGGATTTCAACATACATGTGTCTGACAGATTGCAATTTTCTCCTGAACAGCATTTGAAAATGTGCTCTACACTGCTTCATATTAAGTCACTTCCTTGGTTTATCGTGATTATTTGAACCATTTAATAACAAATACTACTTGGCATTTGTTTACTCTTTAGTGCAGGGCTACATTTCGGGTTTGGAAATAGTTATAGCACGCTCATATATTAGTAAAGTGCAACTGAACATACTTTTGTCCCCCCCTTGAAGGAGAAGAATTGCTGAGAAGGGGTCTTCAGAACCAGAACAGAAAGAGGAAAAAAATGTAAGTTATCAAACCAATCTGGCATAAAAAGTGGTATGATCCTATGATGAAACTACTGTAGTGATTGAATTTAATATTTGCTATATTGAGTGAAATTATTTTGTATTTACTATTTAAATGAAAACACTTTACCACTTCAGTGTTTAAAATTTGACAAATGATCTTGAAATGTTACATCCAGTGTTCCCTCTAAGGCATGCATGTGTGGACACGCACATGCTTCAAACCCCCCCCAATGCTCTGTGTACCCTTTATTATAATTTTTGTTGTGGTTGCAACAGAATGTGCAGGAGGTGTACATGCACCTTCCACACCTGCTTACACAGAAAAGATCCAGCAGAGATGAAAAACAGAGGGTGTGTTGGTTATGCCTGTACTCTTGCTTCTTCCAGGAGTGTTTTGTAGGCATGACTCTTTATTACTTTGGGTTATAAATTTGACAGTATGTTGGCAGAGTTCATATGTCCAGTCTTAAATGTTAGGAAGTGTTATGGATTGAGTGGTTGGGACTAAAGATCACCATTAAAAAAGGAGATAAAACAAATAGTGGTGCTCATTAATAGAATCTGAATGACAGGTACTCCAAATCACAGAATCATAGAAGAGTGAAGTTGGAAAGGTCCTATAAGGCTATCAAGTCCAGCCCCCAGCTCCATACAGGAATACAAATCAAAGGATATCTGCCAGATGGTTGTTTGAATTTCTCTTGAATGCCTCCAGTGTTGGAACGCTCACCACCTTTTGAGGCAATTGGTTCCACTATCATACTGGTATAGGTAATCAAGTTAAGCACCTTGTCATGCCTGACACCAGGATATCTCTAAGACTGAATTTGATACATTACACTGAAATATTTAATCACTATTTCACTGGTTTTATTTATTAAACTATAATTTTCAGGAGAACTGCAAAATCACTGTATTTTTAATCCTATTTAAATAGGAGGAACCAGAGCCTTCAGCTTCCAAGCCTCCGTCAACAAGCACACCTGGTAAGTTGTATAGATTGTGAAGCTTGACATGCTCATAATTGACATCAAATTCTGTGTTCTGCATCCTAATATGAAGCACAGCTGTGGCAACTAATTCAGTTATTTTTCAAACTAAACATCATTTTAAAAGAAATGAATACATTTTCTTGAAATATCCTAACGCTGTGGCCTGAATTGGCTGTGACCACTTGGAAAGGCATTCAGGATACGGTGGACTGCTACTAAAAATATTTCCTTCAGATGGTATTGGATGTAGCTGTTACTTTCTGTGTCTGAGTTAATTTGTCTTTGAATATCTATTTCTGGGAAATGTGAGAGAATTTTGTTTTTTCATCCTTAAGGACTTCTTATAGACACGTCATTGTCTATTATGCTATATGCATGCACACGTGCATTTGTGCATGTATTCATTTTTTGCTGTCTTTCTCCTGGTGAAGGGAATGAAAATAGGTCATAAATTGTTAAAAACATGCAAACAAAAACACAAGGTTCATTTAAAACATACTGTATACAATTGAACAATGGCTTTAAAATAGTTTAAAACACCTTAAATAGTAAGTTAAATAAGCTTAAAACACACTAATAATAATAACAACACCTTTTTACGTAAGCCCTCTTTATAGTGTGTCAAATCACATGATTAATTAGAATGTGGAGATGATGATGATGATGATAAATAGTGATATGTAGTATTCAGTTGTGACATGTAGTATTCAATGCCCAATTCAGTTGTTAAAAGCCTGTCTAAAAGGGAAGGCCTCCATCTGTCTCCTGAAAGACAGGAGGGAGAGGACCAACAACCTTACAAGGCCTGTGGATATCCATTTAAGGCCTGTGGATATCCAAGGTGGGCCTTCAACAAAGCAGTGGGCCATCCCAGAAGAACAAGGGATCAGTCTGAGACCCAGACCCGACGGAAGAACCTGGTCATTCCTTACATGGCTGGAGATGATTTTGGCAAACACCATCCCTGTTTATTTCAAACCCATAAGAGAGACTTGTCCACCCAAAGGATCCGATATGTATATGCGGTCCAATGCAGTGAGGAGTGTTCAGACCTCTACATTGGAGAAACTAAACAGCCATTAAACAGAAGGATGGCCCAACATAGGAGGTGCAACAGGTCAGGACCAGAATCAGCAGTACACCTCCATTTGAAAGACAAAGGGCACTCTTTCAAAGATGAGGATGTACACATATTAGACAAAGAAGAGAGGTGGTTTGAAAGAGGAGTAAGGGAGGCCATTCATGTGAGCATTGAAAACCCCTCCCTCAACAGAGGTGGTGGGCCCAATCTATCTGCTACTTATCAGGCTGTGTTAAAGTCCCCAGGCAAATCAAAAGCCTTCACCACCAAGGCCATCTAAGGACCCATTCTTGATAGGTTTCAACACCTTAGGCCATTGTTCACCTTCTAAGGATACTATTGTCTCCCTAACTATTTAGGCCACTGTTCATCTTAAGCCTAATTCAGGCCAGGGTGACAAGAGGTCAAAGCTGCCTATAAGATGGAGGATTTGCACTAGCTATATTCAGACCGATGAAGCTGTTTGGATGAACAGCGAAACGTTTCTATCTCTCAAAAAAGAAGTCCAGTAGCTATGACTCAACTTCCAGATAAACTCACCTGGATGACTGAGAATCTTCACAGACATAAACCTTACAAGGAAGGGCATTCTATGATTGGGAATAATCTACTGGGAAAGCCTTCTCTTATGTCCTCACCACAGGTTTCTTCTAGGATGGTGGGCCCAAGATAAGAGCCTTGAGCGCTAGGGAAGGCTCTTATTGAAGATACAGTCCCTTACATAGCCTGGACTTTAGCTGCACAGAGCTTTTTGGGGGGTGGGGGGGTGGGAATGGGGACTTGAAACAAGCAAGGTTGTTCTACCAGAGGAGTGTAATATGCTCCCTGCTCCACAGTCTGGCGTTTTAGAGCAGCTGAATTGCTGGACTCTCTTCAAAAGTAACCTCATGTGGAGTATATTACAGTAATCCAGGCCATGGAACTAATGCATGTGTCATTGTAGAGGTACAGCTGGCACACTATTAATAACTATGTAAATACACTCCTTGCCACTGCTGAAACCTGAACATGTAAGTTCGGGGATGAGTCCACAAGTACATCCAAGCTGTGAACCCGAGTTTCAGTGAGCTGTAGCTCCAACCAGTACAGGCTGGATCCTTATTACCTGATATGCCTTTTAATTGACCAGGAGCACCCCTGTCTTGTTTCAGTGTGTTTACCCTCATCTGGTCCATTACTGACATTAGACACTAATTTAGAACCCGAACAAATCTTAGATTTGCAGGAAAAGGGAAAAGTAGATTTGGGTGTCCTCAGCAAAACTCTGCTCAGCTTAGTTTTTTGTACTGTATATGGTAAATAGCATGGGGAGACTGAACAGAACTCTGAGGGATCCTACAGACTAGTGACTGAAGTGTCAATCAGGAGTCCACCAAAACTGATTTCTCCCCTTCCCCTCCAGGGGCTTTTAAGGGTGCACTTCTTGTGCTTTCCAAGTCCCATCCTAGAGAGACAGGCTATAAGGATACCACAAGACAGTGATATTGAAGGTCCCCAAGATATCCAACAGTACCAACAAGGACACACTCCTCCTGTCCGTTTCCCAGCACTGGTCATCCACCAAGATGACCAAAGCAGTCTTATGCCCTTTAATCAAGCCTAAAGCCAGCTTGGAAAGGATCTGGGGGATTAATTTTCTCCAGGAACCTTTGCAGCTGAGAGGGATCAGTACTAATATGCAGTATGAGGTTTGTTCACACAGCCCAGGGAAAGACAAAGGGGGGAAGGCAGGCCTTGCTGCTTTGAATTTGTTGGTGTTGCCATGCTTGCTAGTGAAAGTCAGGGATAGTGATGCCACACCAAAAATGCAGCTAAGGGAAGGAAGCATCATCTTCTTTCCTTCTGTCACTTTCCTAGATTAAAATGGGACACCGGGCACTGGCAGGTCTCTGTGGTGCAGGAACATGCTCTACAAACCTGTAGGAGCTGTTGCTGAATTTTTATCACAGCCAAAACTGAACTGGCAACAGTCCCTTGTAAACTTGCACAGTGCCTTGTAAACTTGGGTTTGGGTTCCAGGCAACAAACTTCTTCCATTATCCATCTCTGCCTAAGGTGGATAGCTTGATTTTTAAAAGAATTAAATGCGGCCAGAAGAGCTAGAGAGTTGCCATTTGAGACTAGCCTCAATTGATAAATGGAAACTCCATGTTAAAAGCAGAATATATTTATATATACAGTGCTGAAGTGGCATCTTACCCATCTACTTGGTTTTGTTAAAAGAAAGGGATCCTTTTCAATGACAGATGACAAAGTGGATTTGCTGAAGAGAAACCTAGTTGTCTTCATATCGATGCTGGCCTGTTACAGCAACCCTTCTTCTTCGTAGATAATTTCAGATTTCTGGCAGAACTGTTCACCCATCTAATGTTGCCAGAAGCGAAATCAAGGATGTGAGTTCCTCAGCTCAGTTTAGCATTTAATGCTTCATGCTGCTTCCACTGTTTTTTTGTGGCATCTGAAACTGTTGTGGTCATAGAAAACATATTCCTTCTTGGAATAATCATCATCATATGTATCATGTCAGTCCTGACTGATGACAGCCATTTTCAGGGTTTTCCAGTAGAAAATACTCACAAATGGCTTATCCTTCCCTTATGTCAGGGGCATCCTGGAACTGTGGGGTTTGCCTAAGGTCAAATAGGCTGGTTCTACTCTCAAGAGACATAATGGAGAATCAAACTCACAACCTTTGGCTCCATAACTAGACATCTAAATCACTGAGCTATCCAATCAGCTCCTCCCTGTAATTATGTTAATTTTTGCCAAACTCCTAGTGCTTTGTATGTCACTCTTAACATCCAGTGGTTATTTTATTTTATTTTATTTTATTTTTGTATCCAGAACTGACAAGAAAGCCTTGGGAAAGAACAAATACAGTGAATGGAAGCAAGTCACCCGTTATCTCAAGGTACTTGCCACATTTGCAATGAACAGACTGTGTTCTCCACATTTAGCTAAAAAAGAAGAATATGAAAGACTTATAGATATAAAAGTCAGTTCTGCTTGGTGTTTTATGGATTTACGTAAAGAAACGCACAAGATAATTTTTTGACATGCAAGGAAGAACATTTCTTCTAGCCCTTTCCTGATTTGTACTCTCTGAAGATTATTTTGGAGTTTTGTAAGATCCTCCAGTGAGATAAAAAGTCACAGAAAGGAAAAGAAGAAACTGCTCCATATATTTTTCCTTGTACTCTTGTCATCAGAAACCTTTTGGATTATGATTCAAATGCTTTGAATTCTGTCCACTTTTCTGTTATGATTAGAAAGAAATTTGATGTGTACTGTTGCTTTCAAAAACAAAGACCAGCCTAGTGACAGATTATGCATGCATAAGTCAATTTGTATAACCGATGACAACATATAGCTGTTAATTAACAAGGGTATAGGTCATGCTCCTGGTTGCAGAGCATAAGAGGGATGGGGAACTTGTAAGTCTTCTGCATGAAGAGGATGGAGAAATATTAATAGGCAGGTGGGTAGAACTCTTTGACACTGACTTTTCCTCCATTTTCTCTTAAAAGAAAAATGATGCTTAGTCTAGTACAGATAGGATAAAAGAAGAAGGGATGACGCTGGAGCCCAAAATAGGTGGAGAAGCAGTAGGGGAACATGTAGTAACTTTAAATGAATTCATATATTTTGGGCTGGATGAATTGCATCCAAAAGAATACAGTGCATTTGCAAACGTAATCTCAGAACCTTTGTCACAGGGTTCTGTCCACCTCTTTTAATTCTAAGTTTCTGTGAAATCATTAGTAGGAGGCTGGCCATGGAGAAGATCAACATCTGTTTGCAGATGAGACCGCCTAGAGTGGCTTTCTGCCAGATGGGCAGTATATAAATCGAATAAATAAAGAAATAGACCAAAACTGGCTAATTCATCAAAAGACAGAATCAGGATTCAAAATGACTTTCGCACATTGGAGAACAATGAAAACAAGTTTCCACAGAAAAGTAGACTGCATTTAGGCAAGAAATACCTGCATCAAGTGCTCAAATACAAAATAAGTGACAGTAGTAGTATATGTCAAAAAGATCTAGGAGTCTTAGTAAATCACAAGCAAAATATTAGTCAGCAGTGTGAATTGGCAACAACAAGTACCTAATATGGTACTAGACTGCAGCAACAGAAATGTGTCTTAAACAAGGGAAATAAGAGGCTCATTACACAGGTATGCAGCCTACGGTTTGGATCACGGTAGGAACAAGCTGGTTTGCTCTTAAAGATGGCAATCAGATGGCATCTTTATTGGCACAAAGCAACCTGCCCCCAGAGCAGTCCTATCCATCATACAATCTAAGCCCCTACCAGGGGCTTCTACCTTTTGGTGCAAGTAGGATTGCTCTGATCTGGATCAATTCTAGTGCTTAAGACCATTGGAATCAATCCAAAGCAAGCCAGTATCATTATGGTGAGCTCCTTCATGATATTGGCAACTTAGTCACTTCCTCTGCTGCTCAGCTGAAGGGTGGGAAAAGTGCTATTTTTTGTTGTTATTAAAATGGTTTATTGCTGATTAACTGCATCAGTTAGAATTTTGTTTTTTTAAGAAAATTCTTGGCCTTTTAAAGGGCTGTTTAAGAAACTGCCCAAGGTCAAATCTATAGCAATGACTTTGGCTGCAGAGAGTTTCTTGACGAGCTCTTTAAGAGAAGGCAGATAAAATATGTCTTAATTTTATATTTTATAACTGATACAGCACACCAGCGATATTTATATTCAGTTTAAAAAACAACTGCCATTGCCATTCTGCCAAGGAACAGAGGAAGTGGTTACTGTAATTTGACAATATCCTAAAGCAGTTTGCTTATTAAGCCACATCACAATATTTGTAGGAACAATTTCTGTTTCAGTGGGGAGGGCTTGATCAGATTGCTATAATCAAGCCTGGCTTTTCCTAAGCAGGCCACATGAGCTCACTCCTTGCAATTAATCTAGTTGGATAGCACTACAGTATATTCTGCTTTGATCAGACCTTGCTTAAAATATTCAGATCTGGGCACTACCAACTCAGAAGTGTTTTGACAAGCTGGAAAGTGTACAGAAGATGACAGCTAGAGGTGGTAAAAAGTCTGAAAAATAAATCCCGTGAAGAATGATGGAAAAGTTTAACATACGTAACTTGAAGAAGAGAAGACTGAAAGACATTATGGTTGCCCTCTTCAACTATTTTAAAAGGCTGTCACATAGAAGATGGAGCAAGCTTATTTCCATTCCAGAGGGAAATGGCCCATTTACTTTTTTAGGCTCCTTTTTTGGGCTCTGACTAAGGTTGAGTACTGGGGGTTTGCAGCAGGCCACCAGCATTTCAAGTTGAATCAGTTGCTGAGGGTGCAGAAAATAAATGGCAACTGAACCAAGCCCAATTCATTTTCCTTTTTTAAACCAGAAACTTTATTTTTCTTTTGTGGAGATAACACATTCTCCTTGTTTTCATGGTGGGCTGCCGCCTGGGTCTCAGGGTTCAGTGTGGAGGGACGGTGATGTTTGCTCCTATTTCTTTTTAGCCACCTTTGAGCAACTATGGCCAAAAGTCTGTTATGCCCAGCAGAGTACTATTATCAGTGCAGCATGTTTGTGAATTGCTGAAAGCTAATACACCAGGATAGGTATTTCTTACTGCACATCAGTCATAGGACCCAGTGTACTGAAATAAATGCCTACCCAGATTTCAATAGTAGAAACCACTGTACATACGCCTAAAAATAATCCATCTTTTCTGCCAGTTGTGCCCTCTTTTGGTTTATTTTAGTGCTGTTAGAACATGGTTGTGCAGTTATACTTCACAGGTTATTTATATGTGCCTATTCTGGAGATAGGCTATAGTGACCATCATATTAGTGCTTAGGGTTACTGAAATACTGGTGGAAATCCTGTTGCTTAGTGTGGAAAATTGCTCTAGAGTAAGCCCACTGAATCAACATTGTTTTTGTGAGTCAACTGCTGTGCACTTTCCATTTATTCAAATGGGCTTACTCTAGTTGTGACTTGCAATGCTACAGCATGTCACAACTAGAGAAGGTCATTTGAAATAATGGAACTTACAGAGGCATTGACTTGCTTGTTCCCTTGACATCACTTTCTGGAGGTTTTGTTTGTTTTTTTACTATCTTGTTAAGGTATAATTGCTTTTAAAAGTCTTATCTTAGTGGAAAATATTTGGTGACAGTAATTTTCCTGATTAGACTCATTTTTCTCTCTCTCTCTCTCTAGACCAAAATCTGCATCTTCTGGGCAGCCCAGTACTAATGGGGTTCAGTCAGAAGGGCTAGATTATGACAGATTAAAACAGGTAAGTATTTTCCGCTGGAAACTCAGGCTCTAGTTGTAATATTTGTTTATATAACTGTTTCTGGGGCAACACAATTGACTTCTGCAGTTCATTCTCTGCCATATATGGAGAACCTGTGATTAAGTCTATTTGTTAATTATAGGTTCTCCATATATGGCAGAGAATGAGCTGCAGAAGTCAATTGTGTTGTCCACCAGAAACAGTATAAATCAGATTTATTTTAAAAATCACAAGTATATCCATGTACTGTATATGCCAGTGGTTCTCAGCCTGTGGGTCCCCAGATGTTTCTGGACTGCAACTCCCATAAGCCTCCACCACTCGCTGTGCTGGAAGGGGTTTCTGGGAGTGACAGTCCAGGAACATTTGGGGACCCACAGGTTGAGAACCACTGGTATATGCAAATTTAAGTCCAACTATTACTTCTTTTAATCATTCACAAGCAGTTCCCAAAAACATGTTAACTAGATATTGGACTGCCAGTAGAAGTGATTCAACATGCTTCCAACAGAAGCATATTATGAAGAGTACCTTTTGTCAGCAACTCATGGAATGTCCCACCACAAGCACTCTGGCCGCAGCCCAAGCGCTCGTTGTGGGACATGAGAAAAAGCCTCTAGTTGTTTGACCAGAGCCTTTTTAAAATGTCCTGCCACAGGCGCTCTGGCTGGGGCCAGAGCACTCGTGGTGGAACATTTAAAAATGGATCTTTGCCCAAGCCACACGGGCTGGGCGAAAATCAATGGGACCCTGTTTTGCTCACCAATTTGGTGGGCAAAGCAGGGAGCCATTGATCCTCACCCAGCCTGGGCTGTCCCCTTGCTATGGAACGAATGGAAACTGGAAGGAAAAATTTGTCTTATGAGTTTTTCCTATCCCTGGAAATTGCATTCATCTTATGAGTTTTTCGTCTTAAGAGGCATTCGTCTTACGAGGTATTACTGTATTCAGAAGTAGTTTATGAGTGCTGCCTTCTGGGGGTGCCTTGGGACCATATAGTTTGTCCAATCTACGTAGCATTATTTATCTATAATTCAAAATAGAAAAAAGAAGAGTAAAATGTGATGCCTGCTGATTTCCTCATTCCAAGAAAAGAGTACGTATTTTTCTTAATGGTACCAGAGGCCATGAGTTGGATAAGCTTGGTTTTTAAAAACAAACAAACCAACAAATACAAACTGCTTTATTGAATGTTTCATTTGGAGCATTGGTTAATCTCATTGGTTAATCATTAACAAGGGTGTTAATTTCACTTTAGTTTTTATGTTTGGAATTCTGCTTTTTTTACAACTTTTTTGTTCTGCTACTCTAGGATATTTTAGATGAAATGAGAAAGGAATTAACAAAGCTAAAAGAAGAATTAATTGATGGTGAGTATCTAAACTTGTTGTACGATACTCCTCCTTTTATCATGGGAGTTAGGTGCCTGACCCACCTGCGATAAAGGAAAATCCACGAAAAGCAGATGCCTCAGCAAACTGACCTTGGGCTGCTGCTGCTGGCATGCACTTCCAAAGAGGCTTTTAACCTCCTCCTGACAGCTCAGCAAACTGACCTTGGGCTGCTGCTGCTGGCGTGCATTTCCAAAGAGAGGCTTTTAACCCCCTCCTGGCACCTCAGCAAACTGACCTGGGGCTGCTGCTGCTGCTGGCATGTGCAGGAGTCCAAGGTCTGTTTGCTGAGGTGTCAGGAGGGGATTAAAAACCTCTATTTGGAAGTGCAGGCTGGCAGGAGCAGCACAAGGTCTGTTTGCTGAGGTGTCAGGAGAAGGTTAAACGTCATTCTTTGGAAGCCTGCTTCTCTCAAGAAAAAAAATGTGATTATACTGAGACAGTAATATATGAACTGTGTTATGGCAGACGACTATTGTATGGAGATGTAAAAGCAGGCTAGTAATTGTTTACTGGAATGTGTATGTTCCAGTTTGTGGAAATTGATTAGAAGTTGAAATACAAAATTTCCATCTCTCCTTGTACTCATCACAATCTGTTTCTAATCTGTGTACCTTAGCACCTTTTTACTTTTCAGCTGTAGATTTCTGAGAATTTCATCCACCTCTATTTGAATTTAATCTTGCAACAGATAGCAAATTATTCCCTGTCTCAACTTCATCTGTAAAATGGCAAAATAAATATTAATGAAATTGACACAATTCAAAAGTAAATTTTAACACATATTGAATTACATAAGTGGTCTCCAGCCTTTGGTAACCAAAGTGTTCTTGCACCACAATTCCCAGGTGCCTTCACTACCTATGTGCTGGCCAGGTTTTCTGGTAGTTGGAGTCCAAATGTTGGTTTCCCAATGTTCGGAACCACTGCACTGTATAAGTATTTCATTGGACTATTCCGTCTTTTTGCAGGTATATTAACATTTTTATTTTATTATTCAACTTTTTGAGTGCTTACCAGGATTTTGTAGCCCTAGCTAAATCACAATGTTTCTATATCCTCCCATCACACCTTCATACTTCTAACATACTATCTTCCTTTGTCCTGTTTTCTAGATGTTGTATACTGTCTGTAGTGGTTCCTCAAATTTTTCATTTTTTGATTGTACAGTGAAAGATTTCATATTTAACAACATCTCTTAAAACATAGCCAGAATTGTTCAGAGTTTCAAAATATATTCTATGACTTGCTCTGCTCACTTTAATTTCAAATTTCTTTAAAAATGAGATTGTAGCGACTGATGCCTGCATTGTAATTCTATAATGTACTGGATGTTTGTAAATCCACATTGCTTTGATAAAAAGCTGCCTCAAAAGAAGTTTTGTTCTTCTGTATCGCACAAGTTGTAGTTGTTTTTTAGACTTTTATTTCCTGACTCATAGTACTAGAGCACTCTCTTGGCAGTTTTCAATATAAGAATGCAAACAGTACTTACACAGTTTATCCTTATTAAACAGCAATCCGGCAAGAACTGGGCAAGTCAAATACAGCATAGACACACTAGAACTAAGCTGTTGTGACCACCAGTTTTGGCACAAAACCAACTACACTTTGGGAGCTGTTAGAAGAAAATGGAAAAATACACTCGGAAGAAGAAGAAGAAGAAGAAGAAGAAGAAGAAGAAGAAGAAGAAGAAGAAGAAGAAGAAGAAGAAGAAGAAGAAGAAAGAGCAACATTCTGAAAATGTTCAGACATCACTATGGTGATACTCTTTCCCTTTGCTGCTGTTTTCTGACTTTCAACAGGGTGGGAAATAGTCTTAAATTGCGATAATGATTTATGCAGAATATCGTATAACAGTCAGACAAGATCACAGTACATTAAGATGTTTTCATATCAAGATGAAGCTGCACATGCACCGATTAGTAATACAAAAAAGAGAAGAAAAGCTCGGGGAGGCTTTTCAGAGAGGTTTTCTTGCAGAAGGGTTTAGCAAGTTATACTGTTGTACAAATGTAACTCAGGTTAGTCTTCCTATCATGTTGAATATTTCTGTGAATTAAAGATCAAACATGACTTCGCTTCACAAACTAGAACAGATAGGAGAGTGTGTTGTGAGACACAGTATTGGTGAAGGAGAGATCTAGGATGTGTGTTTTGTAATCTTACGATAGGAAGCCTCTCTAGTGAGCCTTCATGCTGTTTTGTAGAGAAAAATGCAAATGCTGTCCAGAACATAAAAGATGTAGATGCCTTCCTAAAATGTTATGCTTTACCAAATCCAAGGATTCTCCAGAATACAAATCAATGGTCAAATGTAAATTCTTAGATTGTTAGACACCTACCATAGGTTTTTGAGCTTTTACGATTTATGCATGTAGACTTTTTTGTAATATAACACAACCACAGAGGTTGGCTTTTTAATTTCAAACATCCTTGCATGCCACAAATATTAAGTAGCCTTTTTACAGTAAGGCCTAGTCAATGCCCAGGCAAAATTTGGAAGGTTAGCAAAGGGGGTGACTTTTTTTATTTAAGAAGTTTGTATTAATTGCTGCACTATTTTTCCTTATATTGCATGCATGTGTAATAATAAGGAAAATGTTGTGACTTATCAGTAACCATGTTAAATAGAACCAGGTACTTAATACTTTTTGTATCATTACATTCATATTTCAAACTTAAAAATGCTTCAGTAGTAGCATTATCAATTGGTTCTGTTCTTTTCTTAACTTGATATAAATTAAGCATTAAGCATTATGATCATATGTAGACATGATTTTTGTAAGAGGCATATAAAAGTAATAGAATACCTCCTGCAATAGCTCCTTACACTGGGGAATTGAGGCAAGTTCTTGTTTAAGGGGGGGGGGGCGGTGGATGTTAAACAATGTTAATCAGTGCAGATATTGTGCTCACAATACTTTAATCCAGAAGCAGGCAATCTGTGGTGTTCTCAAAGTTGTTGGACTGTAACACGCACCAGCAATAGCCAGTAATGGGGTATGACAAACGCTCCCCCATCTGAAAAGCTGCATGTTTTCCACCAGGTTATGTGATTGATTCTGTAGCAGGCCATGAGATGATGGGCGGTTCCATCCTCATTTTCGCCCCCACTGAAATTTCTCTTGCCTTTCTGGCCTATTGCAGAACATTGGGTCCCTCACTGCTTAGCTTCGGCCTAGGTGAACTTCTGTTTTAACCAGGAGTTGAAAACAATGGGTGCCAATACATTCTTTAACAGTGGCTGAAGCTAATATGGTATGTTAAGACATAGCAACCGAAGGGTCAAAAGGGAAGAGGAAACACATTTCATTTTGCTCCTCCTCCTTTGATCCTGCCTTGGACCCACATAATTAGCAATCCAACTCTGATACATAGAATTACAATACAGGGAAAGTCTTAAGAACAACAGTGGTAAAGATTGTTTTTTAGAAGTTCATCTATTTAGTTTCATCTCCAACCTCAGTGTTTGAATGTGTATTAAAATACCCATGCAAACTTTCGAAAAGTGTGTGCAAGAGGAGAGTCTTCCTTCAATTGAATTTTACGATTTGACAAACTTCCCTTCCCTTTGCACCCTAAATTATCCATTCTATAATAGTGCCATATATAGTTTGCAATTTAAATTGATTTCAAAATAACATGGTTTGGCATACCATAATTACTGATTTTTTAAATTACTTTGTTTCATCCAGTTTAGTTCATGAACAGCTTCAATTAGCACATCCTCCCAAATGTTGTACACTAAAACAAATTAACAACTATTATTGCTGCTATATGCTTGAATGAGGAAATTGTCACTTCCCCTGTTTCTCCAAGATACAGATACAGCATATAGAGTAGAATCCCAAGTCAGTGCTTAATTTTCTCTCTGCATGCATTAGCTGAAGGCATTTAAATCTCAAAGCAAATAACGTTGCTCCAAAATTGAATGGAAGCATTTTCATCTTTTAAAAGGAAATTTTTTTAAACCATGTAATACTATGAATACCTATTCTTGTCAGAAATCATGTTTGATTCTGTTTGTGAAGAAAATTCAGAGATCGTCTAGCAGAATGTTATAAATGGTCCAAAGGTAAGAAAATTAAGTTACTGATTGTGAATGAAACTGGTTAATGCACTAAACATGTTGTGCCTTGGTCTAAAGTTAACATGATTTCTGTGTAAAAGGTAAAAGAATCAGAGGTCTTTTTATTCTTTCTACATCCATAGTTACATAACCCTGAATTGGACTGTTTGGAAAATGTAGTTTTAGTTAAACTGTAAATTATGGCTGTTGTGCTGACAGCAATGCCATTGCCAAACATTCTTGTAATCAAAATTAGCTACCGGTTATTAGGTTATTTTAATTACTGTTCTTTAAAAATGTTATGATGGTTCCTGTCTTTTGTACAGTAGATGCCTTAAGCTGAATATGGTTTAGGGGCTCACTTTTAATTCAAGGAAGGTTTTGCTTTCCTCAACACTGTGATCTGATCTGTGATAAATCTGTCCTATCCATACACAAGTGGCTAGCAAAGTCAATTGCATAAAAACTGAATGTACAAATCTTAGTGCTGGTGCTGAAATCTCTTCAGAGTTGTCATGAAACATTGTTCAAAAGGTTTTGCAAGCATCAAGTGTCAATCAAAACTGAAGATGAAACACTAATGAATGTTGAATTTTACTGCATTTAGTTTTACCTCCTTTTGAGTTTTTCAGTTAATTCTTTGCTATTTTTACCATACTGTCATTAAAAATTTCTTAAATGCTAACTTTGTTTTGTTTGAGCAGATTAAATAAAATTGCAATATATACATGCTGCTGTTATTGTTTTTGCAACTTGATGTCATATTGGGGGGGGCAGACTATTTTTAATGTAATATCAATAAAGCAAGCTGCAGCCTTTAGTTTGCAGTAGCTGAGCAGAGCTGATAGGACCTTTTCAAGTTTATCAGTTAATCAGATTGCCATAAACCAGAAATGGTTTACAGCACAAAACACTAATGTTTCCATTGCCCTTCTAGATTTATAGTGTTCTGAAAGTTCTAGCTCCGCAAAGTATATAACAGAAAATGCACAACTACAATATTGATGTTGAATCCAAGAAACTGTTAAAAGTATTTGAAGTTGTTTTTCTGCTTTGAATTTCCCTACCCAACTCCCAGGTGTTTTGGAAAATATATACAGATTATACAGGTCATCCCAAACTACATATTTTGCTGAAATACTAGCTTGTATAGTTTGCTTTATTCTAATCTGATCAGTGAGCTCCTTCTTGTAATACATTATGTTTCCCCAGCCTCTCTTTCCATTGCTGCCATCTTGTGTTGAATATAAAGTAAAGTTAGAAATCCTGTTGTGCAGTAACACAAATGGCATAGTTTTGGGAATCAAATTGCTCAAATCTTAGTATGACATTGTTTGTTGCATACTGACTTGCACAACTTGGCATAACACCTATGGAGATTTCTTAACTTATGGCCACTTGCTTCCAAATTTTACCCCATTTGTAGGACTGCAGAACAGGATTTCAGGTAGGATATTATTGTCACTATTGTCAAAATAGATCTGAAAACAGTCATCTAATGTTATTGTGTCTCACATCTTAGGTAATGCTTTTTGCATCATTTGAAAGAATACTTGATTAAAAAACCCCATATATACTTAAATATAAAATCATTCATTAATTAGGTCAAACAGACTCTGAATCACAGACTTGGTCAGTGCAACGTAACTTGTAATCACCTTTCTACAGGTAGAGGGCATTAGAGAATTTCAAAAGATTAAGATCAAGCAGCAGGTAAGTAACAGATGTATGGTGAAAGTATCTGAGAACAGTGAAATAGTTGATTTGCAGGTTTCTGTTAGGATTGTGATATCATTTATCAACAGTTTATTTAAGTCATAAGGATAAGACTTTATGCTCTTTAGAAAACATTTTGGTAACATGTATAAGGACCCTCTGCTGGCAAAAGTTGGAATTTTATCTATTTTGGCATCCAGTTGTATTGATTTAATAATAATAAACTCTAGCTGTTAGTATAGCTTTTTATAATGTAATCTTCCAAGGCTAACTGTACATTATTTAATTAATGGGTAACTGTAATGAAGCATTCTCCTTTTTCCCAAAGAGTAACCTACCATCTCCTTTGAGACCAGTCTTTCTGGGTCAACAGATAGTCCCGTTACGATGCATTTGGTACTTTGGGCAATTTCTAGCAAAAATGTGCTGATCCACACAACTCTGCAGTTGGGCAAACTTTTTGCTTGATCTGTGGTAGCTAGTTATTTCCACTGAAAGAATTTCTCATGTTTGCTTACAGCTTATTGCTGCAGTGACATTTACAAAAGCGATAATTGTAGTTATTAACAGCCAGTGTACAAAAGAAATATCATTAACACCTGTTATTCAAGTCAAGAGCAAATGCCTCTTGATGCAATCAACCACTTTTATGCTTCACAACAGTGGTGGTCTTGTTAAATTCTCCATATACCAAAACAGCTTTTACTTTGAAAAACTTAGGCAGGACAGTCAAAATGTAAAGAAGAGGGGGGGAAGTTAAAATGACAGGAGTGCACTGTTGGAGAGAGATGGATTTTTGTGGCTTGATAAGAACATTCCTTGGGCTTGAGGCCAAGCACAAGAGTTAGGTGTGATCTGGATTGTGGTTGTTTTGAATAACGATGATCCATCCACTTCCCCTCCCTCCCCGTTATCAACATTGAATTGGCTAATGTCATATACCGTAGTAACAGAGTAGACTAGAAGCTGAGAACAGACTCTCTTAATTCATGATGGACTGGGCAACTGGAAATATTGCCTCCAATTCCCTGCTTTAGGTGGGCTGCTTCCTCTCTCTTTTTTCCTTTTCTTGGTACATGACACAAACTGGATATATTCTGTTTGATTCTACTTATAGACCTGTAGTTCTTAGTGTGGACTTGACAACTTCTGGTACTATAACATATACAGAAGTTGAAACTTCTAGTTAGTTTATGCTCTTTCTAACTTTCCAATGTACTTCATACAGTAGTAGAAAACAAAATTACCTCTGTTCAACTAGAAAGAAAGATTTTAAAACGAGGAAAAAGCACCTTCGTTTTTCATTAAATCTGAAATGGGAAAGGCAAACAATGTGTTGTACAGTAGAGATGGGCACGAAATGAATTTTTTTTTCATTTCGTTACAGAATGAAATAAAAAAACAAATGCGCTTTTAAAAAAGAAATGAAACAAATTTTTGTTTGTTTCATTTTCATTTATTAGTTATTTTGACAAGTGCCAATGCTTGTTGCTGTGATTTTTTTTTAAAAGTGCTGATTCACCCACACTACAGCTGATCAGCACTTGTTTTTTTTTTTTTAAAAAGCACCAACCGGCCAGGCTAGTCAGCTTTAAAAAAATTTTTTTTTAATTCTTTAAAGTGCCAATCAGCCTGCACTACAGCTGATCAGCACTTGTAAAAAATAAAATGCACTGACCGGCCGGGCCTGCAAGTAGGCTGGTCAGCGTGAGTTGTTGAGTTGTTTTTTTTTAAAGTGCCGATTGGCCCGCGCTACAGCTGATTGTTGCTTGTTTAAAAAACAAGCGCCAACCAGCCAGGCTGGTCGGCTGTAAAAAAAACTTTTAAAAAATTAAATAGCACCGATTGGCCCACACTACAGCTGATCGGCGCTTGTAAAAAAAACGCCGACTGGCTGGGGTGGTCAGCTGTAAAAAAAAAAAAATAAAAATGAAAAACAAAATGATTTTTTAAAAATTGTTTTGTACCAAACGAAATGAAACAAAAACAAAAAATGAAACTAAACACCATTTTGGCATTTCGTGCCCATCTCTATTGTATGTAGAGTGATAAGTGACAGTAGTCCTTCTCAGATTAAGATAATAATTTTTCAGGTACAGTATTTGACTTCGAATATACAGTACAGTACCTACAATAAGAAAAGGATATTTAGAAGTTTTTAATCTCTAATCCAGCAAACATGTGTCAATTGCTGAATGCTATAGTCACAGGTGATAGCAGCCACATTGAGTCTCTTAAACAGTATTACATATAGTCATGTCCAGAAATCAGCAGAGAATCCTTAGGTACATGGTGTTACTGTACAGCACAGCAGGCAGACATATAAAAATAATGTATTCTTAAATTCGGTATATGTACTGGACTCAGATCTGTTGCTGGTTCTTAACATTCCTGTATTAATTGGTCATCCCCTGTTTTCTGATGTACCATATGTATATTCATTTAACAGTAATCATTTGTTGCCACTACCTTGAATACAATGGTGCTCTCAGTGCTGGGCTTTGCATTTATAATAAATCCAATCTAAATTACAGCTTCAGTCACAATCTAATGATTTACTATCTTTCTTTAGATTGCAACAATGGAAATCTTGCATGCATTTTTCTTGAGCAGCAACTTGTCTTTTATAAACTTGTCTTAAAGTTAAAAAACACTATTCCAGAATGCTAACATAATCCAGCAAGGGGGAAGAGTTTAGTAAATATGTAAATAATTTTTATCCTAATAAGTACCTAATTACTACTTGGATTTGATAAAATATGGTACATTAGTACACATAAGCTTAATTTTGTAAGAACCAGTTTCAGGTTGCATTGCTGCATTTTAGTTGTGTGTGTGAAGTGTACAGGTAACAGGTTACTTCACTTTTCATGTAAAATATCCATGAATGACTTGAGTTGTGCTACAATAGAAATCATATTCCAGTAGTAACATTAACTGGAACAAGTATTTTGCCAAAGTTGAAAATGACAAATTCATAAAAAGGGAGGAAGGAGTACACGTGCAGAGTATGTTCTCTATAAAGTAAAAGTGCCTTAAACTCATTTAAACTGTATAAAACGCATGCTAACTTTCTGTAATCTCTTTGAAATCTAATGTGCATATCATAAATATGTAAGTCTGCATAAATAGTTAATCACTGAAACCAGACTGCTTTTTTTCTGTGTTCATTCTTTCCACTATGTCCAGGTTTTTTTTCTTCGCTCATTTTCTAGATAGTTTCTTATTGTGCCTCTTGCTATCAAGTTTCCTTATAGAATAAAAGTCAATATACATAAAAAGTGAAAGTTGTATTATTATTATTATCATTATCATCATCACACAGCAGACAAGATAACTACGCTGGATTTTGTATTACAAACCACTAGTCGAACACTTCCCAAGCGTTTAGGACTACCTGACATATCGGCAAATTATGCGAGCAGATCCCAGTAAGGTGGCTTTCTGCAGCTAACTGATGGTGACTTTGTCAACTACAGTTTCTTCTAGATACCTGTTAAGCTCTTTAGGCACTGCACCCAGCGTGCCGATTACCACTGGGACCACCTGTACCGGTTTATGCCAGAGTCTCTGAAGTTCAATTTTCAGATCCTGATATCAGGTAATTTTTTTCAAGTTGTTTCTCTGTGACTCTACTATCCCTGGTATAGTAATATCAGTGATCCACACTTTTTTCTTCTCCACAGTCATATTATCTGGGGTATTATCCTCCAAAACCCTGTCTTGTCTGTATTTGGAAGTCCCGAAGTTGTTATCTCCACATTCTAATTAATCATGTGATTTGACACACTATAAAGTACAAAGATAATCCATTTCTCTTTTAACTTTTAACTTTCATGGTATACATTCTAGCTAATAAATTGGCTTCAGGGTGAACCTAGAGAGAGAAGTGTGTGAGTTTTGCATCTATTTTGAATTAAGGCTTTCAAGATTAACAAAACAGCAAAACAGTTGGGGCCCCTAACTGTAGATGGAATTCAAATGGGATTTTTTTTTCCTTGTGAAGAAAGGAGGGTGCCAGACAACTGGTGTATGGTAGTTTGAGCAGCCCTGTTCTAAATGAAAGATGATATTAGGTGCTGCCAGACTGAATGGCATAACAATACCCAAGAGCAATTAAGTTATTATAAATGTTACAATTTAAGCGTGTACGTAAGATCTTTCTCTACACAAATTTTGTCACTGCTGGTCAATATCTCTGTATATGCCTGAGCGACATCATAGTAGATGTGCTTGGTAAAGTGCAAACAGAAGCTCCCAAATAACAAAATTGTTCTATACCTATTTGTAAAGCAGCTGATGTGATACATCCCTTCTGTCCCAAGTAATCTTGGTAAATCATTGCTTTGCATTCAAGAAAACAATTATTTTGTATGCAGGAACATTTATCCAATGGCAAGAAATTGGTGCATTGGTTGATCTGTCTATTATCAAACCTTGCTTTGGAGAAATGGGAACCTACCAAAGAAAAAAAGACACATGCTTGCTCTAGCTTTCATGCTGAATCTGTGGCCATTAATGAAGCAAACACAGAGTAAATACGTGATTTACTTAGCACATGACAGTTATATGTAAGATTTAATTTTGAAATCTTGCTGCTTAGATTAGAAAGTTGCAAGTAGAGTACACTCATTGAATCAGTGAGGATTTGATAAGACAGCTCTTCTATAATTTTCATTGAGTCAGCAGGCCTACTTTAGTTGTGACTTGCTACGCTAACGACCAGGATTTTAACATATGTCTCATAATTCATGCCATTCAGAAGGAAAGAAAACATCTCTCCCTGCTTCTTTCATGTTGCTTGGCAAAGCTGGTCCTAGTATTAGACAGTGAGGTTGTGACTACAGGATCAAATACAGCAGGATTGGCTGCAGTAGAGGTCTATGTTGCTGTTTCTCTCATCACACAATGAAGAGGCTGATTCAGATTTGGCCTTTTTTGCTTCCAATGCTCCCCCCTTCTGCCAATTGAGCTTGCCAGTGTGGTTGCAGCCTGAAGCATTTACCTCAGGCAGCAATTTTTCAGTAAATAATTATTAGCTTAATTATTGTGTGTTTATCATTAGGCATTAGGGATGTTTTCCTGCCTTGTGCCAAAATAATTTTACTCACTTTGAGTAAAATAAGAGAGACATGTTCTCCTCAGAGAGAAAAGGTGTTAGATCAGCCCTGTTTTTTCCTCTGTCAGGATGAATACTTAAAAACATATTACCTTTGAGTTCTGTGTTCTGGGATGTTTGTATTCTACAACTCATGCTGTATAAGATTTTTGTACCTGCACAGAAAATATGGACAAGGGTCATTTGGAGGGTGAGCCCATATCACTGATGCATATTATGCAATTGTTTATTGATCTGTATTTCCCAGTGGCATGAGATTGTACTATGAGGAATAGTACATACTGGACTGAAGCTAAATATGAAGTAAGACCTAGAATAGTCAGAAAATCAGCAGCACACCAGATTCTCTACAACTTTACTGCCTAACGAGCAAATTTTATTTTTAATGAATATTTAGTATTTATATTATTTAAAATAAGTTTTGCCCTGCCTTTCTCCATAAAAAGAACCCATGGTAGCTTACAGAGAGAGGGAAGAGGACTGATGTTTTGTATCCATTTTTTCACATTATCCCAAAGTTGGTTGAATTTATTTTGTGCACTAGAGATTCTGGGTTGTTAAATGAAAACGAAAACAGAAGAAGGTGAAACATCCAATGAAGCCCAATGTAAGGGAGAGACGTTAAGATGTTTTAAATTTGCACTTTCACTAGTTTCTAAGGATCACAGAATAATTAATTTACCTATAATCATCATGCTCTTTCTAAAAATAAATGGATGATGGATTTGAGCAGGGTGTTTAATATCTTCAGAAGGGTTTTGGGATAAAATTTATGCACAAGGTAAGATACAGTCAATTGCACCCAGATTAAAAGTATTTACCCAGTACCTAAAGGAAGATGTCATCTCCGTCTGTATGCCTGATTTTTTTTTGGGGGAGAAGCAGCAGATTTTATCCTCCTGAAGCAAGCCAGCACTTGCTTCTGGAGAGAAAAGTTTTTAAAGCCCGCCATTTCTCCCTCTACGCGCCCAATGGGGGGGGGAGAGAAGTGGTATATTTTTAAGTTTCTCTCCCAATGCAAGTGCTGATGGCAGATATCAGTGCTTGCTTCGGGAGAGGGAAAAAAGTTTTAAAAACCCACCGCTTCTCCTTCACCGGAATATAAACCGAGGGCCTTTTTTTTCAGCCCAAAAAAGGGCTGGAAAACTCGACTTATATTCGAGTATATACGGTATGTAATTCCCTTAGGCTGAATTCCTATCCCTTCATCCTTTTGGTTACTAAGAGATATCTCTAGGTCAAGCTTCAGTTTGCCCTCATCCAGGATATTCTTGACCTCAGAGACTGAGGTCATCACCCTATGTTTGTAAGTAATTCTGGGAATAAATATAGACTAGACATTGTTTTATCGAGTTTGAGGAGATCATAGGTGTCATTAAATGTTACATTTTTAAGACTCTATTTACATAGTTGAGTTTCTAAATCTATCATTCGAGGTGAAAACAGATCTAAAATAGAAACAACACAAGCTAAAGCTAATATAGCTGCTTTGGGCTAAGAGGATTGGCTTATACATGGAGAATGTAAACAGCATTGCAGTTTTGAGAGTTTAACAGAATGACAGCAGAATGTGTAAGAAAACAAGCATGCTGTCATAGTAAAATAGTTTATTACTAAAGCAAGTTTGATCTGTTTTGTCAAAGACACATAGTTCTTAGTCTGGGAACTCAAAGCATCTCCTAAAATAAATGTGTTAATGTAGCCACTTTTTTCTGAAGTACTTTGATACAGAAATGGCTATCCCAGAGGGCTTCTGCTCTTTTTAAAGACCTCTAGCTTCTGTTGTAAGAGGCCCAAACTGGATAAATATTTAGGAACATACTTAAAATAATAACGCTTGAACAAATCTCTTCCACAAAGTCCTAGGGCAAAGTTCTAGGCCAAGAAATATTTAAAAAGCAGTTTGTAATCTATCATGGAAGTCTGTTGTTCAAAAAAGACAAATCCTAATAGCTATGGCCAAGCTCTTAGATGAACCAAGATTATAAATACATTAAACAAAAATGCCACTCTCAAGATGGTAGGATTGATACCTACTATGTTGAGAAGCACACTATTAGGGGGCACTGCTTTGCGGTGGTTCCGTTCCTTTCTGGAAGACCCAGAGAGTTCAGCAGGAGGAGATGGCCTCCACCCCTTGTTCCCTCAAATGTCTTCAACATTTATATAAGACCATTGGGGAGGTTCACAAGAGGTATAGGGTTTTGTGTCATCACTATGCTGATGACACCCAGCTCTATCTCTCCTTTCTTCCATCTGCAATGGATGCTGGATGCTTGCCTGGAGGCTGTACTAGAATGGATGTGCGTGAATAAACTGAGGCCGAACCCAGGCAAGATGGAGGTCCTCCGGGTGGGGGCGCCAGGTGTTGGCAGTTTGGGAAGTTCCCTCAGCTTTGGGGGTGGGGGGCAACTCTCCGTGCATGATGAGGTACAGAGCTTTGGCGAAGTACTGGATCCAGCACTTTGCTTGGAAGCCAGGTGGCATCAGTGGTCCGGTCTGCCCATTTTCATCTTAGGCGAATCGCTCAGCTCCATGCCTTCCTGGACCATGGGCTCTCGCCATATTGGTCCACACACTCATAGTCTCGAGATTAGATTATTGCAGCACTCTACATAGGGCTGCCCTTTAAGTTAATGTGGAGGCTCCAGCTGGTGCAGACGTTGGCAGCTAGACTAGTTATAGAGTTAAGTAAATTCCAACATATCCCTATGCTGGCCACACTGCACTGGCTGCCGATCCATTACCACACTGACTTGAAGGTTTTACTGATGACATACAAAGCCTTAAACTGTTTGGGACCTTGTTATCTCTCAAGGGTGGCTCCTATTGCAAAGTACTGCCCATTGTATCCGATCATCTCAGGTGGGGTATTTGAGGGTTCCATCACTGAAGGAAGCTCGCAGATCATCAATGAGGAACTGAGCTTTCTCGGTGGTGGCCCCTTGACTTTGGAATCAACTTGTGCCTGAGATCGGCTTGGCCCCTACGCTGTCTCTTTTCAAGAAACATCTTAAGACATAGCGATATAGAAGGGCTTTCCCTGGTTACTAAATTATCCGATTATGATTTGCTGCTTATTCCCCCTTATGTTGTTCTGTCTTTCGTTTTTCATTTCTCATCTTCCATTGATTTGACTTGATTTAGTTACATTTATTGTTTATTGCACTCGGTACTTGTTAATGTTGTAAATGGCCGAGAGTGACCCTGTTGCTAGATGGTGTGGTATATAAAATCTAATAAATAAATTAATAAATAGTTGTTTAACAAGGATGAAAATGAAAGGCATATTATCTGCTCTGGCAACTTGGAAAAAGACTACAGTTTCCATGTGAGACCCTCTAAAGACATTAAGTTCAGTGCTGGTATACTTTATCCAGATACTCTGGGCTTTTCAGCAAACTAAAAGATCATTGAAAGCACACAATTATTGAGACCATGCAGAGAGCCCAAAGATTTATGAGTTTGTGTGAAAGCCTCAGTTGCTTAGTAAAACAATGCCTGATGCTCTCATATGTATAATGAAATGGGGTGGGGCCAAACAGTCTGTGCGAACAAAAATGACACATATAATAAGGATGTTTTTTCCACCTCACTGAATATGTTACAGTACAGAGATTTTGCAGAGTTGATAACCCATTAGGGTTTCAAGGGAATTTCTAAGATGGTGCACTAATGCGTATAGGTGGTGTTTTGAACATATGGAAGACCTTTTATTGTGAAACAAATGGCCTTAAAAGAGCTGCCAGAAATGTGTGGTAGAAAAAAATGTTACGTTTTACTTCTACAGATTTCCCAGTCAGTATACAACTGTATGAGTTGCTTTTAAAATGAGGGGGGGGATGCTTTCTAAGTGTTTCAGATGTTCTAATTTCCATAATTACTTGTTTTCCTAGAACATCACATGTTGAGGAACATGTTCTGCTTTGCATCAGTAAATACAGAGCACCAGACAACCCTGTTAAGCTTGCTTTGATTAACATGAATTGAGAATATGGTTCTTAGATCACAATGTATACTTCATCTCTGACCTGCCGTACACACTGGTATTCCAAGTGGGGAAATGCTTCTTGGACTGAAACTAAAGCAAGACTAGGAGCTGACCCATCAGTCACATGCCATAGCAAATTATTCAGCACTTTGAGGAGACAGTAGTTGTTCATATATGCAGGACTTGATATCAAGCACTTTTAATACATTGGATAGATTTTGTAGCCCTGCGTGTGATATTTCTCCAGATACATTGGTTTATGTAGATAAAGTGACAAGCTTTGTTCAAGCTAATTCAAAGATCAGCTTGAATCATTAAGAGTAAGGATGTATCACTAGAGATCAAGATCATTCATATTCCTTTTATTACACATGGATGTAAAATTTGGAACTGAAAAAAGCTGAGAATTAAAAATTGATTCAATATGTGGTGTTGGAGAACTTGACAGACTGCCACAGAGAGAAATAGAATTGCAAAGCTGGAAGGGACCCAAATCTAGGCCCTGTCAAGAAGACGCAGAGGGGAATCGAACTCCCGAGTCTAAACTATCCAGCATTTAAGTGGATCAAATCAAGCCGCCTCCTGACTAAAAAAGCAAAGATGACTAAACTGAGGGTATCTACTCTGGGCATATTATAAAAATACAAGAATCCTGGGCACAGTTCAAAGAGTTAGGGGAAAAAGGAATACATAACCTGTGATGAACTTACTCAGAAAAGAAACTGCAACCCTCAGTTTGCAGGACCTAAGCAGTGCCGTTAACGATAGGAGTTTCTAGAGGTCCCAAATCCATATGGTTGCCATTAGTTGGAAACAACTTTTATTTATACCCCACCTAGAGCGCTGAAATCTGTCTGCTACAAAGTCTGCAGCTCAGCAGTTCGTATCCTGGATGCCACACAGTGGAGGGAGCTCCCGCTATTAACCTCAGCTCCTGCCAACCTAGCAGTTCGGAAATATGTAAATGCAAGTAGATAAACAGGTACTGCCGTAAAAAGCGGGAAGGTAAAACAGTGTTTCCTTGCAGCCATGCTGGCCACCTGGCCACGGACTTGCACAACATTGGCTCTTCAGCTTGAATACGGAGATGAGCACCACCCCTAGAGACGGACATGACTAGCACCCATTTGCGGAGGGAGGACCTTACCTTTTCTCCTTAAAAGGACCCAAGAAGGCTTACATGATTTAAAGAATATTTAAAGCTAACAACAGTAAGTATGCAAATACTAAAGAAGATCAAATACCAAACTAGAACTATAAACAAAAGCAACACAAATAATTCAAGATAGTAAAATAAAATAATTTTAAAAGTTCATTCAGGCAACCAGTTACTAAAGGAAAACCGACTTGAACAGAAATATTTTTATCTGCCTGCAGAAGAGCAGTAAAGATGGGATTAATCTAGCCTCCTGTGGGAGAGAGTTCCAAAGTTGGAACAGCCACAAAGAAGACTGTCTCCCATGTTGCCACCTAATGCACATGTGATGGTGCTGGGACAAGAGAAAGGTCTCTCCTGATTACCTTAGTCCTTGAGCATGCTCATAAAAGGATATGAAGTTCTTGAGATGGCTTATTCCAAATCATTCAGGGCTTTATACGTTAGAATCCATACTTAGACTTCTGTCCAGAAACTAATCACTAGCTAGTGGAGCTGCTGTAATGGGGTTATATGATCTGTTTGTATAGTGCTACTTATCAATCTGGCTGCAGTGTTTTGGACTCAATGAAATCTCCTGACACTTTCCAACAGCACATAACATTTTTAAATGCCATACATTTCCAGTGCTTCTCCTCCTACAGGGAAAATAAGCTCTTGCAGTATTGACCCTGGAAGATCTCATTAGTTGGAGATGTTTGTGCTACAGCATGAATTGGAATGGATAAAAATCAGTAGAAGATGATGGGCAAAGAAAAATGTATTACAGAGTGCTTTAACAGAAATAGTGTCTTGTCCATGGAAATACATTAAAGTTGATGAAGTCATCTGTGGTGACTTCTCAGAAATATTTCCCCATTCTTTTCCCCATCCACCCACTCAAAGATCCAGAGGCTGCCATGAAATCCTGTTTGTAGTGGAAATTTAATTGATGGTCATAGGATGGAAGAGTCATTTTTTTAAAAAATAATCACTGGGAAAGTCATCTACCCCTGTATCATGACCCCCAGTGGCTTGTCCATTACCAAAAAGGATGCCATTGGAGCCTCAGGAACTTTGCAGGAGGAACTCAGAAATTGTTTATTTCCAAAAAATTGCTACAACTGATGTCATAATCTCCCTTACTCGGTACAGATCCACGAACAGGACTTTATTCACTGTGAGATACTATTAGTTAAAGCAATAACTCCCTTAACCCTAGCCCAGTCTCACAGTTGAGTACTTCCATACAATGTATGTCTGATGGATTCCATGTGGCTAGATACTTCTATTACACCAGCTGCTTTCCACATTGTACTTTAGTCATCAGTCTGAAAAGTTTATTTCTGGATTGTACCCAGAGATTTTTTTTCAATCCTTTGCTGTATCTGTACTGCACAGTTTTTGTTCATATCACTTGGGAAGCTTTTCTTTTTTTTGTTCCCCTTTGTATTTGATGTGCACAACCGAATCTTGCAGGGCAGAACTTGAAAAAGTTCTGCTGCATTAATCATACTTTTACACAGTACAAAAGGACAGATCTTTGCTTCAATGCGGTTCCAATCTAAAATCCAGCACAGGAGAAATAGCAGATATTTCTAGGTATACAGCTGGAAATACAAGGAAATTAAAAAGCCATATGATGGTGAGCACCTGCTATTGTTTGCTCTTATTCATACTGTCCATATAAACCATAAAATTATTTGAAGGATTGCATCTCCCAGCATATACAGCATCAGTCATCATGGAGAGGGAGGAGACCATGGAGGCTGAGAGGTTCCTGAAGTTGAAGTCCAAATATGAGGTTCTCTACCAAGCTCAGAACATTATTTATACATAGAAGCTCTTTCAGTTTCTCATTGACTGTATTGAGAAGCACAAGGGTTGGTTTCTACTCTTTGATTCTGCAACTTTTCATGAATTCAATATGAATGATCACAATAATGTTCATTATGGCTAGGCAATGGCCATATGAATGACCGTCTCAAATGCATATAGATTGGCTGGATATTTTTAACACACGCCCCATTAAAAAGATCTACAAGTCTCCTTGCTTCAAAACCTGTATATATTAGATTGTTTTGACTCTGACTTAGGCAGTCCAAGAACTCTGCTTCAGATCTGGGCAGCTAAACATTTACTTACTGGGGGCCAGGAAGGGGCCTACTAGAAACATCTCATCTTTCAGCTCTAAATGGCCCCGAGACAGTTTTTTACTTAAAACACATAGAGTTAAAGATCAATACTACAATCACTTTGAGAGACAGAAAAAACAGTGTATATAAAATCAGTGAACAACAATTGGACACTGTTTAAAACAAACAAACCAAAGGAAAAAGTTGAGGCAGAGCTGATTAAAAGCAAGATCAATAACTACAACAAAGCATTTGCTATATAGAGTTCAAAAAACAATTTGAACTTTTCTCGAAAGCACATTTCACATCAATATTGCTTCAAAACTAGAGCAAGTACACAGTTTTGGCCAGGTGTGAGAACATAAAATATGACCGCGTCACTTCCTATACTAGCTCACCTGCACTGGCTACTTGTTGCATCCTGGATCAGGTTGAAGGTGATGGTTTTAACTTATAAAACCCTCCACAGCTTTGGCCCTGAATATATGACGAAGCGTTTGTCCCTTAGATTAATAAATACCCATCCAACTAGATCTTCTTTAGTGTTGCCACTTAGAATGGCCACCCCTAAGGAAGCCTGAAAACTGTTACGAGAAACAGGCTTTCTCAGTAGCTGCCTCTGTTCTTTGGAACAAATTGCCAGTTGACATCCATTTAGCTCTATCTGTGGAAATGTTTAAGAATTTTTGAAGACCTGTCTCTAACATGAGGCTTTTGGCAGTGCTGCACATTACTCACCACCTATCTGACTCCCTATTATAATTTATTTGCTCTATGTGCTTATTATATTTATTTAATATATTTAAAATGTTTTTATCTTATTGTTTTAACTTGACTTATACACCGCCTGTAGTTGTACTTTGAATTGAACTTGGCAGTACAGTATACAAATCCAAAAATAAATGAATAAACATTTCCTTTTGATAATATATGGACCCTGTAAACCTGCTAAAGCTAAACCGATTGGACCTGGACTCCTAGGATGTGTACATATGAATGAAACTGAAAAGACATTTGTGCTACCAGGTAGTTATTGTATGCATTTTAATGTCCATGGCAGGCTTACAACATGTGGAGTAGTCCATTGGAATAATATGTAGGCCAAAATAGGTGCAGTTAAGAGCAACTTCAGAATTTGCTAGAGTTAATTGAGACTAACAGAAAAGAACACATTCCAGACATGAGCTGTGTGCATAGTAACATGTAACCAGCACTTCATCATTTAACTGGACAGGTTCTGTTATTGTTCATGCATGTGTCTGAATATCTGGCCTTCATTTTTACAGCTTAGAATATAGTACAGTATTTGTTTGTTTCTTGATTTAATTTTCATTCCATCTTTTTCCTGCTGAAGGTACCCAAGGCAACTCACAAATGATTTAAACAAATTGGACTAAAATATAACGAATCGCAAGGTTAAAAATAATTGAACATACTAAAATAATTAAAATTGTCATCTAAATATTTAAACATTTTAAAAATACTATTAAAACATACGCAGGTCATCCACTAATATGACCAATGCTATCTCCATGTCATACCTAGGCCAGAAGCCAGACTGAAATTGAAGTAGATTATCTGCTTCATCCAGGAAAATCTAGCAGCTGAGAATCCAACAATGGTGCAGTACTTTCCCCAAAAATGTAATACTGGAGTCTGGTCAATAGTTGATCAATACTGCAGGACTCAAACATTCTTCAATAATGGTCTTATTGTTGCCTAATTGATACATGCTGGCACCCTGCCCTGCTGCAAGAAGGCATTCACTCTTCCTCTTACTCAGCCAGTTATCCTCTGGCTGCTTTTATAGGCCAGGAAGATCAAAGTCCAGCACACATCTGGTGACTGTTGCCTCTCCAAGGATCCTGTACTCATCCTTGAGCTGCATGTACCCGGTATTACTGAACAAAAAGGGGCTAAAGTTAAATTCATTAGACCTGCATCAATTCAAGTCTGCAAAGGATCATGCAGCTTCCTCACTAGGCCACTGAGAGATCAGCACCTTGGTCTTGTGGAGAGGTACATAGTATATCCCTGACCATATAAAACAGCAGCTTTTCTTAGCTGCTGCTGCCATAGAATAGGCAGATTTGCTCTGAATTTAACGGCACCATTACCTGCTATGGCAACAGGAAATTCCTCAATAGCTGTTAGGATACCATTCAGATCTATCCATCTCCTGAGCAGATCATCTTCATCATCCATTACCCCTGGAAATATTTTGAGTTCCAGAACGTCTCTAAATGGAAACACAGAGAGTTCTTCCACACCCAGTCCACCATCATTCTTCCCAGCACAGAAAATTGGGTTTAGAGTGTGCCCTACAACATGAGTGGGGCCAAATACTACTTGGAAAAGATCTATGGCTGTCATAGATAAGTTGAACTCAACACAGACATTGCTCAAAGCACACAACCCAAGGGCATTTCACCTTAACCCCTGAAACCATGTCAGCCACCTCCACAAGGTTGCTATTCAGCAGTGGAGTAGGTAGTATGCCAACAGAATATCTGTTTTGTGGTGGACACCCATTTTCATATGTACATGCTGAAACCCAGCAAACTGGAACATGGCACGAAGAGATGGGGATAGAATCCTGATGGTATAGCAACTCCACTTTCTCATTTTTCAGATCTGGTTTTCTATAGTATGTGTGCATTCCTGCCCCCAACCACCCCTGCCCCTGCTGGCCACTGTGGAGAATTAGGCGAAGACAAGTTCTCTTCCGTGGGAGTGCTGTCTGCCCCTCGAGTGGACAGTTACACGCTTTGCGGGCAATTACACCAAGCAAGGGAAGGGTTAAAGAAAGAGATGCTGGGGACAGTTGAAAGAGGAGGAGGGGTTACAGGAGGAGAAAACACTGCCCTGATTCTCTGGAAGTTGAGTCATGGCTACTGGACTTCTTTTTTGAGAGAGAGAGAGAAACGTTTCACTGCTCATCCAAAGAGCGTCATCAGTCTGAATACAGCTAGTGCAAGTCCTCCATCTTATAGACAGCTTTGACCTCTTGTCACCCTGGTCTGAGATAGGCTCTTAAGTTGAGTCCAGTAGCCATGACTCAACTTCCAGATAAACTCATCTGGATGACTGAGAATCTTCACAAACACACCACTCTGACTGATGGGGAGAGAAAAGTGACTGAGGTGGGGGAAGGGGAAGTTAGAAACGGGGGGGGGAATCCTACCGCCCGGATGGGCTTGGATCTGGTTGGAGAACCCAGACACAGAAAAATGGGAAAGATTAATGGCACCTAAAAGTGAAGCAGAAAAGAGAAGGGATGCTGCTAGATGTTCTTTTTGGGGTGAGCAATAGGTGAGGGAGTGGAAGAGAAAGAGAAAAGAAGAGAGAATATAATTGTTAGAGTGAAGGATGCAGGAACGTATAGAGAAGGAACAAAAGGAACAGTGGGCTATAATTGGCCTGGGTAACATTGTGGAACCGGGAAGAAAGATTGGAAGAGGCGTGGAGCCAAGATGTGGACCCCTAACCCCTTTGAGGAAACCGGGATTAAAGGTGATGAGCGATTGGAGACATGCTGGGAAGGAACCTTGAACAAAACAGATCCCAGGAGGACTTTGGATGTGGCATCCAGAATGGACTTAAGATTCAGATTTGAACAGTTTGAAGTTTAATTCCCCAGTTGACTGGGTCATGAACCTATTCCTATCCCCTTTGGACTTACCTGAAAAGTCAGAAGGTACAATAAAACTGTCAATTGTTTTGTGATGTGGAAGAAATAAAAGGTGAAGTGTTTAATGAAAAGAGTGCCCCTTTATTGAGTGAGAATGCCATGAATGTCAGGTCGAAGGTAGAACCTCTACAGCTACCATCTGGAGTGGAGGCTCAAAGCTTCACAAAAGCACTTCCCTTAACTGCAAAGATCATAGAGAAGGAAAGATACTCTGTACGTACTCCGGATTCTCACATTCAGTACTTTTGTACACTGATCTAGAGGACACTTTTAGCAGTCAAAAGTATTACTTGCCTTGATGGTGGTCAGAGAAAAATGCACACATACAATGTGAAAACATCTCATTTGGTTCAATATCTCTATCACGGACTCCATGTATATATAGTAGATCTGTAGTCTAACTATTATACTCCATGTGTCTGGGGAAGTAGATGGAAAGTTCACACCAAATTAAATGTATTGGTATTGAGAGTGCCATGGCTTTACTGCATTTATTTTTGTTATTCATGCTGAAACACCGTGTCATGGCTACTTAGTTCAAAGCTGCTCTCCCCTCCAGTTCTCTTTGGGGAAAAAATCCCGTTCACAGAAACCATACATAATAACCTGAGACTGGTATAGGTAGGGAAATCATGTTCTGTGGGCCTCAAAGAAGATCCTTTTCTTGGCCCCAAAACAATGCACTGTAGTGCCTGCCACCAAGGGAAATATCAGCAACAGGAGAAGGCAATGGTTTTGTAAGAGACTGCTATAGACTTGGAGATGGCTATCACCCCCACTGGCAAAGAGGTATGTTCTGGGTCAGTGATTGCAAACCTTTTAGAGACCGAGTGCTCAAACTGTGATTCAAATCCCAGTAATTTTTCACAAAGTGCCAATATAGGAATTTCACCTGAATACAGGTGGCTGTGAGGGGGCAATATCAGGTGCCCACAGAAAGGGCTCCAAGTACCACCTTTGGTACCCGTGCCATATGTTTGCCCACACTGTTCTAGGTGTTCATCCAGTACAGTTACAATCACCCTGTCATACTAAGAATACAAATCCCCCCCAAATGACCACATATTTATCCCCCTAGCTGCTGGAGCTTCATGGGCACTGTGAATGGACAGAAACACAAACAAATAGATCCTAGATTCAATCAAGCCTGAGCTCTCTATTAAAAGCTGATATGCTTAAATATACTTTACTTGGTTGGGATGTATTATGTAAAGTGTCAAGGCTTGCTGGAAAAAATAATAATGTTGGTAAAGGTGGAAGATATCACAAAAATAGAAGACTCACAGTGAGATAGGTTGACTGAATAAAGGACGCCATGGACATCTGTAGGATACAAGTTGCCAGGGCCATCATAAATCAGAAACGGCTTGATGGCATCTAACAGCACCATCTGTCTTATCTCATCTCTCACTCCAAATGCCTGTACAACAGGAAGACACTAGCTTTAAAAGACCTAGAATGTGAAGCAGCATTGCCCTTTTGAAATCTGGCTTCCAGAGGGCTATAGTGAAGAACTGTGAAAAGATGCTAGAGAAAACCCCAACTCCCATTGCGATCTATAGCTTCTCTTGGATTAGAAACTACATAGGACCACTTCCAATGCACCTTGGAGTTGCAAATATATCAGACAAGAGCCATAGTCCGATCCTACACATTGGAAATGTTTTTCTAATTAGAGTTTGAACTCCTCATTTTGTGTTTCAGTGGTGCAGAGTTCAATGTGCGTCTGAAATAACTTGGGGAACAATGCAGTGGAAGATCACTTAGACCTCTAATTTTGGCAGCTTCGCATATCAGTTTCAGTTGTTTGGGGCCAGAATCAAGATTAAAAGAGAGTGGAAGAAGCCAGTCTGTGGGCTCACTTGACAAAAATCCCCTATAGTCTTACTAGTGCTTTTATAGCTGCCAAAAGAGCAATAGGCAAACTTTACTGACAGGAAATGATCTAAACCACAGCCCTGAGACAGATGTGTGTTGCTTGCCAGAGTTAAAGTCTCATTTGGCAAAAGAAAAACAGACTTTCAGATTTGAACAAAGTAAAACAGTGACAAAAGCAAAGCAGAACAGAAAATGCAGTTTCAGATATTTTACACAAATGAGTAGCTAAAAACAGGACAGTATTTGTGGAGGAAGGCCATCTTCCAATTCATGACAACATAAGAACATAAGAGGAGTCATGCTGGATCAGGTCAAAGGCCCATCTAGTCCAGCTTTCTGTATCTCACAGTGGCCCCACCAAATGCGTCTGGGAGTGCACGAGACTAGATATCTATCTCCTGATACCACTCCCCTGCCTCTGGTCCTTGAAGTATCCTGGTTTTAAGTGTGGAGATTACACATCTCCATCATGGTTTGTAACCTGTGATGGACTTTTCCTCCAGGAATCTGTCCAGTCCCCTTTTGAAGGCATCCAGGCCAGATGCCATCACCACATCCTGTGGCAGGGAGCTCCACAGACTTAACAACATGCTGGGTAAAAAAAAATATTTTGTCTGTTCCCACTCTCCCAGCCCTCAATTTGAGTGGATGTCCCCTAGTTCTGGTATTTTGTGAGAGGGAGAAGAGCCTCCCTCTATCCCTACATTATACAAGCATGTTGTGTAATTATCCAGCTTCCTCTAGAGCTGTAGTCTGTCAGACAATAACAGTCATACCTCAGGATTGAGCTGATATCAATAGGTGTGTGGGTATTGTAATGAACATTTGCAAATTGGTGCCAGTGTCTCCACAAATATGTTGATAATCCTTGACAGCAGCTTTTCATTCAGGTATTAGTACAGTGCTATATTAGCTTTCAACAGCATGCTTAGAGGGGAGGATCTAATATTTTTTTCTCCACTGCAACATCACTTTCTTCATGCAATAACTTAGAAGGATGAGGAAAGGGGGCTTATGTGTAGACTCTACATTTTAGCACGTGTGAAAAACAATAACAGAGAGTAGCAGGGCTATGTATTACATTCAAAGCATGTGGATGAAGAGATGGAAAGCTCAGTGGATCTTAAAGCAGCTAAGTGGGATTTAGCCTGGATCATGAGCAGGGTTTGGGCTGTGTTTAACCACTGTACTTTTCGCATGATGTGCTCTGGATATAAGTTAACTAGGCAAGGTGACAGTGTACAGCCTTGTCTTACTCCTTTCCCAATTTTAAACCGGTCAGTTGTTCCATATCCAGTTCTGATGGTTGCTGCTTGTCCCACATATAGATTTCTTAGGAGACAGATAAGATGGTCAGGCACTCCCATTCCTTTAAGGACTTGCCATAGTTTGTTGTGGTCCACACAATCAAAGGCTTTGGCATAGTCAATGAAGCTGAAGTAGATGTTTTTCTGGAACTCTCCAGCTTTCTCCATAATCCAGCACATATTGGCAGTTTGATCCAGCTTGCACTTCTGGGTGTTCTCTGTCCACATACTGCTACAGCCTCCCTTGTAGAATTTTGAGCATAACCTTGCTAGTAGACATACGCACGGAGCGGCGAAATTCTCGTTTCCGTTTTCAGTTATCGTTATCGTTATGTAGCGGGTAACAGTAACGAGAATTACTCTGCTCCAGCTCGAACCCGACCCAATAAAGATAAATTGGGTCTGATTTTTCGTTGTCGTTCATGGCATTGCGGCGATCGCACGATGCCAAGCAGCACAGAAAAAAAGTTTTAAAAATTAAAAAAAAAAAAGATTCCCGGCCATAAAACCAGGCGAAAATATGCCTGCCTCAGTGAGGGCACCTACCAGAGAGGGGTGGTTTCTGGGAGGGTCCCTGGCCTTCCCCCCCTCTCCTGTCCTGGGCTGCTGGTACCAGGCTGGGGGGCCCATCCTCGTCGTCTCCATTTGCCATGCGGTGGGGGGGATCCAAAATGGTGACCACAATATTTATTTTTAAATTGTGGTCCAAAAACCCACCAAAGCACCATAGAAACATTTGAAAATTAGGTATTTTAAATGCCTGATTTTTTATAGTAGCAGCAGTGGGTTTTTCTTGCAATAAAACGTCTCCATTTATTTTATTTTATTTTATTTTATTTTTATTTTTTTACACCTGTGCAATGATGGGCTGGCCATGGGATGGGACCATGCAAATTTTTGGACCCATTCCACCAATTGCATGGCCAGGTTTTGACTGAGACTTCTGGATGTGCCAGAGGGCATAAAAAGCCCACTAACCCTAACCCTAACCCATACGCCAGTACACTGTCCTTCTTAGTGGGTCAGAGGCACCCAGAGGTGCAGCCCACTAACCCACCCTAACCTTAACCGTAACCCTAAGCCTAGCCCTTACCCTAACCCCAACCCTAACCCAGATCCATACGCAAGTACGCTTCCCTTCTTAGTGGGTCAGAGTAGAGGCACCCAGAAAGGTGCCTTCCAGCCAGAGCCCACTACCCCTACCCCTAACCTGTACGCCAGTACGCCAGTATGCTTTCCTTCTTAGTGAGTCAGAGGCACCTGGAGAGGTGCCTCTGCCACTTACCCCCCAACCCTAACATAATGTAATGTATGGTACGTGGCGGCTACACGAAACGCTTCCCTTCCCTTCCCTTCTTAGTGGGTCAGACGTCAGAGGCACCCAGAGAGGTGCTTCCCAGAGCCCACTTACCCCAACCCCAACCCCAACACAAACGACAAACGACAAACAGAAACAACAAATTTTTGAAAATTCCGCGACAAACGGAAATGACCCGAAACGGACCCGTCCCGACAAACGACAACTCGAAACATCATTTTTCCTGGTCGTGCCCATTTCTACTTGCTAGCATGTGAAATGAGTGCAATTGTACGATAGTTGGAACATTCTTTGGTGTGCCCTTCTTTGGGATTGGGATATAGACCGATCTTTTCCAGTCCTCTGGCCACTGCAGAGTTTTCCAAATTTGCTGGCATATTGTTCAACTGAGGAAAGTGACAGCAAACCTAGGCAGCGTTTTAAAGAGCAGAGACATCACTTTGCCAACAAAGGTCTGGATAGTCAAAGCTATGTTTTTTCCAGTAATCGTGTATGGAAGTGAGAGCTGGACTATAAAGAAGGCTGATCACTGCAGAATTGACACTTTTGAGCTGTGTTGCTGGAGGAGAGTCTTGAGAGTCCCCTGGACTGCAAAGAGATCAAACCTATCCATCCTGAAAGAAATCAACCCCGAATGTTCACTGGAAGGACAGATTTTGAAGCTGAGGCTCCACCTCATGAGGAGAGATGAGCCCTTGGAAAAGTCTCTGATGTTGGGAAAGATTGAAGGCAAAAGGAAAAGGGAACGGCAGAGAATGAGATGGTTGGACGGTGTAATCGATGCAACCAACATGGATTTGACCAAACTCTGGGAGTTAGTGGAAGATAGGAAGGACTGGTGAGTTCTGGTCCATGGGGTCACAAAGAGTCGGACTCAACTGAACGACTGAACAACAAAAACCACTGCACCACAATGCTGCAATATGTTGTATTTGTTGTGAATATCCAGAAGCTCAGGTCAGGGAACACTGAAAAAATCACAAGTTGTTTTCTGTGTTAAAAATGGTAAATACTCCTTATGTTGTCTAGCAATTCCTAGATTATATTAGTTGGATGCAGTAATAGCAAAGAGAGTTGTGGCATTTTAAAGACTAATATGTTCATTGTGGGATAAGCTGTTTGTTGTTCCTCTTTGATGAATAAGCCTTAAATTATTGTGACATAATACATTTGGCAAAATGCCTCAAGAGACTTCATGGTGTGTGTATGTATTTGTCTCTGTTTCTGGAATCCAATTAAATTCCTTTAACAATTACCACATTTTGGATTTATACTTGTCACCACCCTAAAGGGGAAATCCATCACTGTGTTATCTTACTTTGTTAACTATGCATAATTTCTCCATTACCCACCATAAATGCTAAAGAAACCCTTATTGATCTTGTCACCATTTAAGATGTAGTGTCCTGCTGCAGTTTGCCTTAATTGTAATTTATTCACAGAAGATACGAGGGGTGGGATTGGGGGTTGGCAAGAATAATGTAGGTCAAAAACATCTCTTAGCAGCATCTTAGACCTTCTCTAATTATGCTGGCTCCCTTCTTTTCTACTCATCCCCAAGTTGAACAATAGCTGATCCCATTAGATTTCCATTTACTGAAAAATTATTTTTGACATATCTCATGTTTCTTAGGGTGTTTCCCATACAATCAACTGAAGCATGGCCCCCTGTTGAGTCTTTGTAGGATACCCACATGCTTATATAATGGAGTAACTCTGTCATGTGCAATGAGGCCCAAATAGGCCCAAATGATGCTGCAGTTTTGGGAAAGGATGACATTTCCCCATTAACAAAATGTGGCATGCCAACCACAAAATTATTGTTTTGAGAGAAAACATTGAGGAATCAGAACAGGTTTTCTCAAAAATGGTGTTTCAAAAAGGAAGGGTCCTTGATCCAAGATCCTAATCCCACCATCTGGAGTACAGTATTTGTGTACAATTCTGGTCACCATACCTCCAGAAGGATATTATGGAAATAGAAAAAGTGCAGCAACCAGAATGATTAGGGGACTGGAACACCTTCCTTACCATCTGAGGCTGCAGCGGCTGGGCCTCTTCACTCTTGAACAATGGCGCCTACAAAGTAGATACAAAGTAGATAAGGAAAAACTGTTTTTCCTATCGCACAACACTAGAACTAGGGGGTACTAGATGGGTGCTAGATCTCAAACAAATAAGCACTTTTTCACCCAGAGGATCACTGGTCTGTGGAACTCCCTGCCAGAAGAAGTGGTGACAGTTGTCAGCCTTCACAGCTTTAAGAAAGGATTAGACAAGTTCATGGAGAACAAGGGTATCAATGGCTATCATTATGGATGCCTAAGGACAACCTCTGTGTTGGAGAGATAGGCAGGATATCTCTCAATGCCATTTGAGGGGAATCATAAGCACGTGAAGATATCTGCTTGGGAATATCCCGAAGCAAATGGTGAGCCACTGTGTGAGACAGAATGCTGCACTGGATGGGCTGTGGCAAGTTCCAGCAAGGCTGTCCTTATGTTCCTATGTAACATGCTTTTCAGGTGCAATATCAGAATTGGCCTATTAGAGGGAACTGTGAGTATTTCATTAGATCTTTCTGGAGAGCTAGCAAGGAGTGTGAATTAACAATGTGGGCTGTAGGGGATTGCTCTGCGGGTGGAGCAATGATAATAATATTCTGCTTGAGTTCCTTTCTAAAAACAGAGCTCCAAGCTGTGGTCAGGACTGAATCTCAGTTGATTCATCCTGTCAATTATAATTTTACAAAGATTTAACAAAAAGCAGCTAGATATGCTGTCTTATGAGTAGTACAGTAATGTCTTGAGTGAGAAAAGCTTGAATTACGAAAGGAAATCCGCTGGTATAGGCAAATTTCCAATTACAAAAAAAAGTTTTTTTAAACAGTATTCCTGCCAAGAAAACTCCATGGACTTGGAGTCACGAAGAGACACAACACACACACACACACATGAAAAAAATTAATTAATAGTTATTCAAGGCCATCCTATGGGAAGCCTGTCCCAACCCTGCAAAGCAAGGGAACAGCTTCCCTCCTTTGCTGGATTGGCAGAAACCCCCCTCAATAGAGCTGTCAACATCAGCCTGCCTTTACTCTTCATCAAACCTCACCATTGCACCAAGCAAAGTTGGGTGGCTGCTTGTGAAGCCTTTTCTGTGCTTTGTGCCAGCTTCCTGCTGCTGCAAGGGTTGAGAATCGCCAAGCCTTAGCCGAAGGAGAGGAGGAGGAGGAGGAAGCGAATAACAGAGACACCGCTTGAAGGCACCCAAAAAGTGGGTGACGAAGGTGGCAGGGGAGGCAGGATCACAGACCCTCTGTCGCCCACTTGCCTGGCTGAGAATGAGAGAGTGGAGCAGGTAGTCTGCATGGGTGATCATTTTTTTAAAATGTGCTCACAGCATGCCATTTGCAGGGTGCGCAAAGGTGTTTTAAAATCAGATCCTTGCTGCTCCCACCCCCCTTGGGTGGGAGTGATAAGATTCTGATTTGAAAAAACCCACACGCAAAACCCACCTCCGCCACCCAGCTGTTTTTGACAGCTTGGGCTGTGGCGAGGGGTGGTAGTGCTTTTACTCCATCCGCTGGATCTCACTTCAGGCAATGGGCTAGAGCGAGAGCCAGTGGCTGGAGTAAAGCCACTGCCCAACTTGCCACAGCTCAAAACCAGTTGGGTGGCGGAGGCCAGGGGGGTGCTTTACTCCAGCCATGGGATCTTGCTTCAGGCAACTTCCCACCGGATCTCACTGCAGCCTGTTGATCTCAGCCAGGCAAGGGTTGTGAGAGGGTTGGGCGGCCATCCACCCAACCCTTGCATGGCTGAGAATGGGAGAGTGCAGCGAGAGTGCTGCTGCATTCTCAGCCAGGCAATCACTGAAAACCTGCTGCCACCTTGGTTTGGCTGCAAAAGCGGCAGGAGTTGATCACAGCTCATTGAGGAGGTTTCCCGGCGACCCAGCAAAGTAGTGTAAGCTATTTGCTGGGTTGTGACAGGCTTCCGATAGGAATGCATTGAACTGCTGCTCCAGACCCAGGAGACTGAACCTTGGTTTAAAGTTGATCAAGGGTGAGTTTCTTTTAAGAATGCTTGGAATTGTTCTGTGACCATTCATTCTAGACCATGGCCCAGAAAGCAATGCCTGGTTTCTGAGTTCAGGCTATATTTTTTTCAGGAGCAGACTGCCTAATAAATACAGTAATACCTTGGTTTACAAGCATAATTCATTCCAGAAACACGCTTATAAACCAAAGCACTTTGCAAATAAATATATCAAACCATATTTCCCCATAAGAAATAATGGAAACTCAGATAATTTGCCCATAGATCATATACAGTACATACAAAATGCCAAAACTCACAAAAGAAGTCTGCTAGAAGTCTACGTCCACTCCACACCATGGTATAGGTAGCTGGCTGCGGAATCTGCTCTGTTTGGAACTAACAATTGGATTTTACCCTGTGTTTTTAATGTGACAATAATAAAATGCAATTTGTAGCCATATACACACTTGACTAGCTGCCCCAGGACTAGAAATGTTTTGAAAAATGGTTTGAAGAAAGGATGTTGAAAACAAATTAAAGAAAAATATAAAGAAAAATAAAACAAACCCCTAACCTGCACTCACCTTTGAAAATATTCCTGGCTGGGAGACCTTCCTTCCTCTCTCCTCCCTCTGCTTTTGAGTCTTGCCTGAGATGGAACATTCCAATCACTCACAATCCAGCAGGGGAGAGAAAGAGAGCTACCATTGGCTCACTTGTAAGCATATGACCTGTTTTAGTGCTTGTATTGCAAGACATTGCTCATTGGTCAAGGTAAAATTTAGAAGAAATGTTTGCTTATCTTGCAAAACACTGTTAAACGAAGGTACTTGTAAACCAAGGTATTACTGTATCACATTTAAATATGTTGATAGCACTCCATCTCTCAGAAGAATCTGCAGCTCCATGGATCAGATGGATATCATCTAACTAAATGTTATTTGTAACAAGTACTAAAGGACAAAGTTCAAGAAGATATGTTGAGGTGGTTGAGACATCTGGGAATCATTTTGTAATGTAAGCAACTGACTTATCTTAAATAAATAAATACAGTGGTGCCCTGCCTATTTGCGGTTCATATATAGCGGTCCTGCTATATCGTGGGAACACAATATATGAAAAAAGGCCCCCTGGGGTAAGGGGGAAAGGCCCGTTTCAGGCCTCCCTTACTTACCCCAGGACTGGTGCTGCCCCGAACGGGCCTGAGAGATCCTTCCTGAGCCTTTCTGGAGGCCCCAAAAGGGCCTCCCTGGAAACCGGAACTCACTTCTGGCCTTTCTAGGCCTTTTGGGGGCCTCAGAAATGATTTTCAGTGACCTGGTAGTGACTTCCGGTTTGCAGGGAGGCCCTTTGGGGGCCTCCAAAAGGCCAGGGAATGCCCTTGCAGGCCCGTTCGGGGCAGTGCCAGGCTGGGGGTAAGTACAAGAGCCCCCAGCTAGGCAGCCCAGGCCCAACCCGACCTGCATCCGCATATCGCTGTGAATTTATTTATTTATTTATTTATTTATTTATTTATTTATTTATTTATTTATTTATGCCACCCAATACTTAAAGGTCTCTGGATGGCATACAATTCAAAATTAAAATGAACAATTAAAAGCAATTAAAACTTTAAGATACAATACAATACAATTAAAATACAGTACATTAAAACATAAACAAATATTACTAGTTGTTGATGTATGCTCTGCATTGATTCTAAGCCATAGCATGTTCTGTATTAAAATCAATGCATGGCTGTTATCACACCATGATTACTGCATGTGCCTCACTTAGAAGATTATTCCTGACTGAAACTTTATACAATTATCACATTTCTACAAGGTTCTTCTTTTCAGCCATCCATCTTTGACAGTTTGATCTGACAGCTTGACACAAATGTCACAATACTTAACTATAAGCAAAGCAGAACTGAAATTTTAGTGTAGAAACTAATAACATCTGTAGCTTGTAAAAAATTAAATTAAAGGTGAAACTACTCTGCACGGCTTCCCTTTAATTAAATGGAGACAGAGATGATGTGGTAATTAGGCTAACCTGTCTGTACTCAAAACATTTATCATCATCTTTCAGAACTGCTTGAGGTTTTTATGGAGGTTTTGTGAATGACATCTTAGCTACTCCCTCAGAATAGATCTTCTCTGAGGGGAAATAGCTAATTAATCAAAACCTAAGTATTTAAACATTGACAGAATGAATGGAGCTGGAAAAGAATGTTGAAGATCATTACACTGTTTTCTGTGTTGTTTTTTCCATCTAAACTTTGTATTATTAGCAAATGGTGTTTGTTCTTAACTGTTGATTCCTGGCATTCTACATTATGAAAGTCGCCCCTACATAGGAACCCTGAATATACCTCCAATATGTGATAACAAGTAGGATGAAGAGATTTCTTGAAAATTGCTAGTGCCTTTCGTGTAATGATGATGAACATAAGAACATAAGAACATAAGAAGAGCCATGCTGGATCAGGCCAAAGGCCCACCTAGTCCAGCTTCCAGTATCTCACAGCGGCTCCACCAGATGTGTTTGGGAGCGCATGAGACTAGATATCTGTCTCCTGATACCACTCCCCTGCATCTGGCCCTTGAAGTACCCTGGTTTAAAGCCTGGAGATTACACATCTCCATCATGGTTTGTAACCTGTGATGGACTTTTCCTCCAGGAATCTGTCCAATCCCCTTTTGAAGGCATCCAGGCCAGATGCCATCACCACATTCTGTGGCAGGGAGTTCCATAGACTTACAACACGCTGGGTGAAAAAATATTTTCTTTTGTCAGTTCTTACTCTCCCAGCCCTCAATTTGAGTGTATGTCCCCTAGTTCTGGCATTTTGGGAGAGAGAGAAGAGCTTCCCTCTATCCACTTTACTCATACCCTGCATTATTTTGTATGTCTCAATCATATCCCCCCTCAAGCGCCTTTTTTCCAGACTAAAGAGGCCCAAATGTTTTAGCCTTTCTTCATAAGGGAGGTGCCCCAGGCCAGTAATCATTTTAGTCGCTCTCTTCTGCACCTTTTCCAGTTCCACTATGTCTTTCTTGAGATGCGGTGACCAGAATTGTACACAATACTCCAGGTGGGGCCTTACTATTGTTTTGTATAAAGGCATTATAATGTTCGCTGTTTTATTTTCAATCCCCTTTTTGATAATCCCTAGCATGGAATTGGCCTTCTTCACCGCAAGCAGGCGAGGACTGTTGAAAATGGAAGGGCTCCCTGGGGCTGGATAGCTCACCAGAGGTTGGGCGTATGATTCCCCATTGCCCCAGGTTGTGTAGTCTGGGGCAAGCTGCATAGTCCCAGGAGGCATCCGGAAGAATAGGATGGTCAGATACTTCTGAGTATTTTGTACCCAGCAAACCATGGAAAGGGATGCCATATCTCTGAATGAACTTGGTGGCATGTAATTATTATTATGACTGTGCCTCTTCTTGCCTCCTGTTTCTCCATTACAAACAACCTAGGCTTCTTTAACTACATTCGTTATGTGGAGCTCTGCCCTTTAAATAATCCAGTTCTTCCAGCTGTGTGAAATAAATGGAAATCCACAAGAGTGATTGAATAGAGCTGGCACCTCAGCTGTTACCCCAACCCCTGCCTGCTTCTTGTTCTACCTTCCTTCCTGCATAAGAACATAAGAACATAAGAAGAGCCATGCTGGATCAGGCCAAACACCCATCTAGTGCAGCTTCCTGTATCTCACAGTGGCCCCACCAGATGCATCTGGGAGCGGACAAAACTAGATATCTGTCTCCTGGTACCACTCCCCTGCATCTGGTCCTTGAGGTACCCCGGTTTTAAGTTTGGAGATGATACATCTCCCTCATGGTTTGTAACCTGTGATGGACTTTTCCTCCAGGAATCTGTCCAATCCCCTTTTGAAGGCATCCAGGCCAGATGCCATCACCACATCCTGTGGCAGGGAGTTCCACAGACTAACAACACGCTGGGTGAAAAAATATTTTCTTTTGTCTGTTCTTACTCTCCCAGAGTAAGATTAATTCTAAATACTACACTGCCAACTTGGTGCACCAGTCTAACAAGTTCCTACACAGGGTTTTCTTACACGGTTAAGTGAAGTTTTGGTCTTGAATTAATGAAATTAATTAATGAACCTTAATGAAACTGAAAGTTGGCTGGTCCGCTCAGTGGTTTAGGTATCTGGCAGAACAGCCAGAGATTGGGAGTTCCATTTCCCACAGTGCCTCCTGTGAGTACAGCCAGCCTACATGGCCTTGGACAAGATGTCCAGTTCCAGAACAAACCCAGAAGGGACTGGCAAGCCACTTCTGGGTACTCACTACCTGAAAAACCCTGGGTCATGGTAAGTGGCAAATGTATGGTTGGCCTAAATAAATTGAAAAACGCCACCAAAAAATGGAAGATTCAAAGAGACTTGTTGGGTACAAAGTATACAGTGTGCTTTTAAACTCCGGATGACTTTTAATTGATGCAAGTGAAGCAAAAAGACTGATATCAGTGCATCCTGTAGAAAACATAAGGACGGTGCCAAAATTACTCAGGTAGGAACCTGGGTCAAACTGACACTGGTGCATACTGTAGAAAACATCTCTAAGCCAAAAACTCATACCTGCATTCTGGAGGAGACACCTCTGAGTCAAGAGATATACATGGAAGGATGAATGGACATTCTGAATTGGACTGAACCCAGAAGGAAACAATATGTCTAATAAGGATGTTAATTGGAATTGGGCTGAGATCAGAAAATAACCATATGCCTGGAGAGAAACAAAACTTTAAAAGGTACAGTTAGATGTGGGAGAAAGTATATCTGTGTGTGCCTTGTTCCTGTCAGTGCTGCAGTGTTCAGGGTATCTCATCTTCTTCCCCAGGAGGTTGTGAGCATTAATGGAGAATGAATGTGTGTGTGTTTGAGGCCCCTTGATCCATGGTATTTATGCTTAATTATTTAATAAATGTTACATGCAAAGTGTTAAAATCTAGATCTAGTGTCTGATCTCTTTTCTGCTCGTCTACCTGATAAGTATTTCTCTATGCTCCTCTCTACAGAATTAGAACAGGAGCAATAGCAGGAGCAATAAGTCAGAACTGACTTGATGGCATATGATTATTATATCACTGTTAATGAAACCAAATTAGTGAAAATAGTAATGAATAATAGGGTGGCCATTTTGTGACAGAGGCTTGATGATTTGATGGTTGACCTGAAATGTGTCTCGAGTGGCACTAGGGACTCAGGGCCCTCCAAATGTTTTTAGGCTCCAGAATCCTTTGGGAGTTGTTCATCAGCTTTATTACTGTATCCAACTGCTGTGGACAACAGAAGTTGTAGTCCAACAAGCTGTGCAGTGTCACAAGTCCCAATTCTTGATTTGCAGGATGCTTAATGAAAGACTGCCTTAGGGACTAACTCTGCAACTTTCCCTTGCTGTATCACTCAGGCCATAAATTAAGTGATAGTCTTTTACGAAATGTTAGAATGCTTTGTTTCCACTGTGCTCTCCTGTTCAGCAATGGGCTCCAGAATGAGTCTTACAGATGCTTTTTTTATATTAGAATACAGTTTCACTGGTCCATAAAAATGTCCACTTTGTTAAGCTAAATAGAATTTTCCAACATTTGATCTCAAAACCATCAGTGTTCCCTGGAATGATGCTGAAGATGTTACCAAAGATTGGGTCTATTGGAGAACACTTGCTGCCCAATGACCTGCCCAACAGGACCTAATGATGATGATGGTGACTGACAAAGTGTTATAAACAGGATATGTGGCATGCCTGAAAGGCTAGTAGGGAAGCACTGCAAAATTTCACTGCAACTCAAACCTTCAAAGTTGTTGCAGTAATTGATAACTACTTATACTGTATTTTTAAAAAGCTGAACATCCAAAGTATGACCTTAAATTTTATATTATATTGATCAAATACTATCATTATGCTAGTGAATTGTTATTATGTGCCTTTGTGTCACCTCCAACTTATAAAGACCCCTCCAAATGAGCAATTTCCAAAATGTCTTGCCCCTTAGTTGCTCTGCTCAGCTCTTGTTAAACTGAAGCCTGCAGCTTTCTTTAGGAAACCAGCCCATCTCATATTTGTTATTCCCTCTTTCTTATTGCCTTCCAATTTTCCAAGCATTGTTTTCGCCCCACCCAAGAAAATCTTGCCTTTTCAAGATGTGCCCAAAGAAGGAGAGCCTCAGTTTCAACAATTTTGTCTCCAGAGATAGTTCTGTCTTGATTTGTTCTAGGGCCCAATTCTTGGTCTTTCTGGCAGTCCAGAGAATCCACAAAGCTGTCTTCTAGCACCACCTTTCAAATGAATATTTTTTTCTGACAGTTTTCTTAATTCTCCACCTTTTACACCTATACATAGTGATCAATTGGAAATACAAGAGAGAGTATGATTTTGATCTCTACTGATGCATCTTTACACTTAATGATCTCTTCTACTGTAGAAAGGCATGCAACGGCATTCTCAAAATGTGATGCCAAAGCCTTGAATTTATCTCAGACCAACCCTATGAAATTCTGAAGATGGGATTCTAGGGGAGAGAAACCTGTCTGGGAACACAGCAGGTCCTTTGCCAATTTCATCTCATTTTTCTTGCTTTATTGGAAACACGTGAAAAAAGAAGAAGAAATAACCACACTTCAGGATTATTAAAGTCCCACTCCCCATGTTGTCCAGCAATATATCCTGGATATGAGCAGATTTAGATCCAAAGCCTCATCCAATCTGCTGTTTCCTCCCCTTACGAGTTATGGGGGCCGTGCTAGCAAGGCATGGTGCTGGAGGATTCTGTGAAAGGAAACCCCTGGAGTGAACCTTTTTTTCTGCTCCCAGGTGTCAAGATCCACAGTGTTTACTGGCCCATTTGTTGCACTTCCTGCCAGGACCAATAAAGAATGTGCCCTGAAAAATTTAGTGCAAACTAGCTAGTTTTCCAGGTTTCTCTTTTGAAAGTTAAATTAAATTACAAATGCTAACATGTCCTTAAGCCAAGCAGGAGTAGAGTACACATCGAAGAGCAGATAGGAAACTCATAAGCACATTCTTTTAGTGGGTGGAGAAAGATTGGAACAATAAGAGTGAAACAACTTTTTTTTCATTTTTTCAATAAGAGGAAATACAGATGATGAAACAAAAGGCATACAGTGCTTAAGGATATTCAGAAGCTTGCTGGCAGCTGTGTACAGGAAGGCAAACCAGAAACCAGAAATGCTGTACTTCAAAGCAACACCCGTTTTCAAATACAAACACTGAAACCTTATTTGGCTGAATCTTCTAGAGCTCTTGATGGACGACAGGTGGCATAATTAAGGAAGTACATAATGAAAATTCCACAGCTGATTGAACTTACTGAATTGTTGTTAATTTTCTAAATTTTGTTGTTGCATGCCATTACCACAGACCTAAGAGTGCTGGCGAACCAAAGGTGGCACTCGGAGCTTTTTCTGTGGGCACCCGACATCGACCCTTCACAGCCACCTGTATTCAGGTTAAATTTCTGTATTGGTACTTTGCGAAAAATTAGTGGGTTATGAATCGCAGTTTGGGCACTCGGTCTCTAAAAGGTTCGCCATCACTGCTCTAGTCAAACTAACTACAAGACATAGAGTTCTCTACATTCATCAGAGTATCTCACTTGGAACCAAAGTATCTCGCCATGTTGCCTTTTTAAAAATAAGCCTTTCCTGTTGTACTGTTCTTGTAAATACTATTTGTATGGCTTTTCAGTGTCTCTTGTCTAATGTTCGCATCAGTTCTCAAACATCTTTCTTTCCAATGCACCCTCAGTTCACAAATATAAAGCTGACTTGTAAAAGAATGTAAGGGTTTACAAAACCCTCCATGGCTTGGGACCTGAGTATCTGGCAGAGCGGATCACCCAAAGGTCAACTGTGGCCCGGCCCACCAAAGCATTGCAGGGTCTCTCACTCTGGGTAGCCACCCCAAGGGAGGCCTGAAAGGCGTTAACCCACAACCGGGCCTTCTCAGTGGCTTCCCTGACTCTATTGAATATACTGCCTTGTGAGATCTACTTTGCTGAGTCCTCCTAGCTTTCAGGAAAGCTTTAAAAACTTGGCTCTTCTAAGAAGTTTTTGGCGACCGCTGATGTTTTGTGATGTTGTTTTGTTTTGTTTTTGTTACCCTGCCTCTTACTGGGATTATTTGAGGGCTATTTATCTTTGCTGTTTTTAATTTGTTATACTGTACTGTATTTTATTTGTTTGCTGTGTTCTATTGTCTTGTGAACAGCCCAGAGTTCCTGTGGAAAATTCGGTGTGGTCAGAAAGTGCAATAAGAAAGAAAGAAAGAAAGAAAGAAAGAAAGAAAGAAAGAAAGAAAGAAAGAAAGAAAGAAAGAAAGAAAGAAAGAAAGAAAGAAAAAAAGCATTGCAGAACTTTGGACTTTTTATTTGCAGAGTAACAGGGAACTTAATCTGGTACATTGCTGATGACTATCAGTATCTTAGCAGTCAGAAGCTTACTAAAAATACTTAAATGGAAAGCACTGGGAAACTAACATGGAACAAAAACTATTTTCCTAAGATTAAAAATATCACTTGGAATATTTTTTCCTGCAATAATTACTTTTTGCTTCCCAGTACAACTTCGCAAGACACAGGCATGTGTGAATAAATCCAGGTCAAACCCACACTCCACTAGTGCCATGGTGTGGATAATGTTATGTGGCCAAGAACATGGAAACATTACTTGTTTGTATTGCAGCTCACAGACTCTCCCAGCCAGCATATAGCCTTTGATAGCTGGCTTAAAGCCTGGGCATCCATCTCTACCCCTTCTCAGCTGGTGCTTAGGATCACTGGCTCAGCCTCAAGGTCTCTATATGCTTCTGCAATGGGGCATCAAAACACCACGAGCAAGGAGGGGACAGAACATGGACTCATTATGCCATTTGGAATCTTCACAAACCTTGTTGCTCAGGTTCTGCTACAGCAGAGGCTGGTATCCATCAAAATCGGTAGGGTGGAAGGAACAGTAGCCAAAAGTGTACAAAGTCAGATATCATCTTGTTTGGCCCCAGTAATCTTTAAGTATTATTATAAGTGCACTGAAACCAATACAACTTTAATCCCACTTAACACATTTTTGGCCCCAGTAATCTTTAAGTATTATTATACGTGCACTGAAAACAATACAACTTTAGTCCCACTTAACACATTTTAAGCCAGCTGGCTTAAAAAAATTGTGTTAGGAACATTTTAAGCTTAGTATTATTGACTGTTCAAAAGATCTTTTCAAGAGTTAGATTTAACTGTCTTCCATCTGCAGTTTTAGAAGGTCATATGCTGTACCATATGAAAATTGATTATGCCCCTGTAATGATAAAGAAACTGAAACATTGCAACATGTTCTTTTTATAAGCAGTTATTACAGGGATGATTGTGCCAGGCTCCTTTACCCTGTAATGAGAGGTGTCCCAGGCAGATCCTTGGATTGGTATACAAGATATCTTCTAGAAGACACAAATCAGTCCACTACAGAACTTGTGGTTAAATTCCTTTTCTTTAACCAGAAAACAAGAAAGAGAATTCTTGTGATTAACTAATTTTAAGCTTCCTTTAATTATTTTTATGAATGTACACTGTATTTTATCAGGCTGTAAAATAAAATTGAAAATTGATTGAAAACTATTCAAAAGGGTCCTGTATCTCTGCTATCTACTGGATTTCCTTGATTGGTAAAGAATGGTATGTCATTTTGAAAGGATGAATGTCCAACCTTTAGGAAAATATAGTTTTTGCCTTCAGTGTATCCTTTCAAAATGTAAACACTTGCTTCAATCAGCAATGAATGCACTGAAATAAGTATTCAACTATAAGCAGGAAATGTTTTCATGCAAGGCTGCTTAACTGTGATGCCACTGTCAATGCAAGTTAACTGTCTTTTCTTTCTTTTTAAAACAACAACGTCTTCAGCTTTCTCACAGCCAGTATCACATTATACCTGTTGTTGTGCAAACAATAGAGACAAATGGACCCATGGAGTCTAAACTGTTCCAGTAAGTTCAGTAATCAAATGGACCACTAGTCTTTTGTGGCAACAGTATTTGGTTCATAAATATCCTGAATTAGTAACCAGACACTTGAGAAAATAATGTGGGCGAGAGTTATGGCAAAAGGCTCAGATTACCTGCAACTCCAATTAGTAAATTCATTAAGGTCTTTCTTAAAACAATGTATTCAGGTGTAATTTTTCTCTCTAACCACCTTATTCTTCACCAAGTCTATGCAGAATTTGTATGAATGAATGCAAGCTAATGGTTCTTAGGTCCCCTTGTAGGGATTATTCTGTCTATTTACTATATATCTGCAGTTTATAGGTATTTAAGAATACAGTAATATAATTCCCCCTTTTTATTCCCTTCTCACATAAACCGCAAAGGCATCCACAATTCACCTAGGAGAAACTCTGAAGCCACTTGAACCACTCTTTATAAATAGATCATGTCTAGCCAAATTTTGTGACATCTAAAATGTATCCTTCCAGAGGTTTCTGGATCATAATAATTGAAACAGGCACAACAGTACTACATTATGGAACTAATGATTTAAATAACATTTTGTCAGGTGGGAGATGCATATCCATATTAAATTGTTGAGAACAAATTCATTTGGTGCATTTTAGATTCAGTTTTTGTTTGCTGCATAGATAAGTTTGCCCAAGCTGTTTTAAACTTGAAATAAAGCTAGCTGGTGCTTGAGATCAGAAGGCTGGTGTGAAACCTTCGCTTTCTAGATCTGTTGAAAATGGAGGCAAAGCCAAAAGCTTATCGCCAAGTGATACTACAGTTATTTGGAGTGTTTACAGGAGTAAATGGCTCTAGTCCAGCTTGTAAAAGATAAGCATTACACAAGTCCTTTCAGGTCATGGCTGAAGACAGTATAAAGGAGACATAGGTAAGCCTTATTGTCTTTTGCTTGAACTTCTTACTATTATGTGTTATCAGTAGTTTAGTTTTTTTTTAAAGAGAGTGTTTTAAATGGATTGCTGTGCTTTGTTGGTTTTAAATAAATTTTAACATTTTTAATTATTGTTTATCATTTTTAATACATTTGCTTAATTCTTTTTCAACCATCTGTATACTGTTTTAAGTTTTTAAATGTTGTCTTTTAATTATGTAAGCAGTCTTGGGCCCTTTTTTATGGAGAAAAACAAGGTGAAAATATTTTAAATAAAATAAAAAGAGCTTGCACCTGGGCAACCTGCACAGTCCCAGACTCCCAATAGGTGGAAGGTGACACAAGACAGTGTCTAACTGCCATGATCAGGAACAATGTGAGTTGTAGACCAAAGCATCTGGAAGTACCCCCAGGTAGTCATACATCACTGCATAAACACCCCAGAGGAGGGGAATCAGCTTTTACCAAACTAAGCACTGGAATCTATTAAACCAAGCACTGGAAACCAAACAGTGGAGAGCAGTTGTGCTTGGTTCAAGTAAGTATGAATTCTTGACAGAAATAACACTGGCACATTTCTTAGTAGATAACATTAAAGGCATCAACCTTCTCTGTGTATGCTTTTCTACTGATTCCACTCTTCTTATTCCTCCTCTTGCCTCCCATCTGCAGTGTTCATATGCATACACCATATATAGTTTAAAGAGAAGGCTCTTTTTGGTGGAGCCTATGATAGACTTATTCTACATGAAGGATATGTAGCTGCTACACAGCTTTGTGGTATGCATGTGTGGAAACAGAGATGTAAAATTCTGTATATTTTTTGAGTTCTCAAGAACCAGATTTCTTATTTCTAAAACTACACTAGTTCATCTGTCTCAGGAAGAAATATCTGTCAAGATACAGTATTTGTGTGTCCACGTTGCTTCTCTACTGCTGCCAGCTCTGCCACCAAAGCCATGCTGCAAATGTTGTACAAAAGCTGTTTTTTGCTTCCTCCTCATTTCCTGCTTCCTTCCTGTCTCTTTAGTCAACTGTCATAGCTTCTACCAAATATCTAACTGCAGAGAACTGATTAACTCATGAAAATGTCTGAACTTCCCCTATTGTTGGATTCATTAAATTCAACTTGATTGATACATCCTCACTTACATAGTGGATTCTTTGGATGTCAGTTCCCAAGATGCAGACAGATTACTTAAATCATCAACATTACTGTGGTTCCAGCGCTAATGACAGGCCACCTCAAACAGACTGGACATTACATCTTGCAGTAGTGTGATTGTTTTTCATAGATTCTAGTGGTTTCATGTGTCCTCATCAAACAAAGGACCAACTCCATCTGCAAGACTGGCAAATACCGCTTCCCTGGATATCATGGTATATGACCAGAAAGACATTCAATATGTGTTGGAAGAAAAGAGGTTTGCCAGTGCTAGAAACTTCTTTCAGGGGTGGGGACTCAAGTCCAGGTACTTGCTGTCAAGTTAGACCTGAGTCACACTGGTGACTGACTCAACTTTTTAAAAAATGACTTGAACTCTACTTGTGACTTGGAACTCACCCCCCCCCGTCTCATCTTGTTACTTATATTCAGATTCAGAGACTTATTGGGTGGAGGTTTTATTGTTGTTTTCAAAGAACATGAACAAAATAATACATGGAGCAGAGATGACTGAAACTTACTTTTAATGCGTTTCTTAAAAAAAAATAACTGAGTCCATTAAAAACCCAGACACACCCCAGGGTTTAAAACACCAAGTGTCAGGTTCTCACTATAATGATTTTCTAAAAATCCTGTCTCAGAAGTCTGAAAATGCTATGAATCTCAAGCAAACTGGTTTTGTTCTTCATGAGTGATCACAAAGAACTCTCCAGCAGTTGTGTTAGCCCTCTCCTTCTACAGAATGAAATCCACAGATTTTTGCACAGGATTAGTACTGGAACAATGACTATAAGAAAAATATTAATTATGAAATTATTTTAAGATATTTTCAGAATACTTATAGGCAGAAGAGTTGTGTACTTTCAATGTGCAGGGATGATGGTACAGGAAGACTATACTGTACTTACTGAAATTTGGCAATCTGTTAACGTCTGAGAGTGAAGATTAAATATAATCTCAGCTCTTTCATCATAATTTTGCATTCTAATTACAATATTAAGACACATTCTTTAAACATCTGTATTACTGAAAATATTGTGTAGTTTCATCTCTCTCTTATGGTTATTATGTGTCATCATGATGTCTCCAAAGCATGATAAATCTATGCATGTGTGACCCTCCCAAATGTGCAGTCATCTTCAGCGCTTTTCATTTCTTGCAAATTCAAGACCATGGAATCTTCCTTTATGCATTCACTCCATCTCATATTTGGTCTTCCTCCTTTCCTGCTGCCTTCAAGTTTTGGCATTATTTTCTTTTCCAACAAGTCTTGTTTTTCATGATGGCCTTAAAGCACAAGAACCTCAGTTTTGTCACTTTCACTTCTAAAGAGTTAATGCTTGTTTTACAACTTGGCCTGTGAGCACATTTCAAACTAATTGATCTTTCTCCTGTCACTTTTTTCTCTGTTTCAAGTTATTTGGCCATGGAGTCAGAGCTATTTGGCCATGGGTCAGAGTTCAATTCAATTCTACATGGTGCCTCCTGGACAGGGGCTGGATTGATGACTAATAGCAGGGGTGCCCAAACTTTTTGTAAGGAGGGCCAGATTTGGTGGCTGAGAATGTGTCAGGGGCCGGTTGCTCCCCAACCCTGCCACCCCACTGCAAGCCCCACCCACTTTCTTTTAAAAAACATGGGGTGAAGGAGGGGGAGGGAGGGGTGGGCCAGCCAGCCGCGGGCCACTCAGAATGGCCTGGCGGGCTGGATTTGGCCCCCGGGCTGGACTTTGGGCAGGCCTGACTAATAGGATCCCTCCCACTATGGCAGTTCAACAACAGTAACAACAGTTTGAGAACCCCAGGGCTAGTATAATTGGAATTCTGGAATGGAAGACCAGTGACCTTTATGATTTAAATAGGAAAACCTGAGTGCTCCCATCAAAATATCAGTGTTACTATCCAAAGTTGTGTGTACAGAATGCTTTTATTTGCCACAGAGTATAGACACATGTGGGTTTGTTGACTTCAAGAATCCCTGCATGGGTCAAAGGGTCAAATTTTGAAAATATCTCCTCCAGAGTACAATCCCACTTTATCAGATGAAAGAAAATGATAAAGGTGAGTACCAACCTATATTTAACTAAAGTTTCATAGCATAGGGATATATGGCTTGTGAAGCTATTACACGGGATCTCAGTTATCTTCAGGATTATAATGTTGATAAACCACAATTGAACCTGTGGCTTAAATTAGGCTGTCTTCAAGCTCAAACAGAGGGATTCACATCACAGTCCAATTTATTTACACTAGATATTAGTAGAAAATAATCAGGAAGCAATGTGTAAGTAGATCATGTAGGGCTTGTCATAAATCTAAAGAAACCATACAGTACATCATATCATAGCTGGATGTCCTAAATGTGTATTAACAGATTATATACATGGTTTTAACCAAATTGCAAAGATAATTTCTTAGCAATTGGCTAAATCTACTGGATGAATAACTCACTTATTTTCTTCCATATTATAAAATCCAGCAACCTCCAGTTTTAGAAAATGAAACTATAATACTATACTGGGATAAGCAAGTTATGATGGATACAGCAAATGATTTTAATAAACTGGATATTATACTTTTGGATAAGTAACAAAGAAAAACATATTTTAGAAGTTGGAGTTCCATCAACAATCAACGTCTAAAGTATAGAACACACAAAAATTGCAAAGTACCACATATTAAGCCAATAAATTAAAATAATACAGATCAGATCATCCTCCTCTCCATACTAATTTCACCAGTTGGATTCCTTCCAAAATCTTTGATCAGTTTAAAACACTTGACAATAGTTGCTTATTTGCTTCCTTAAATTCAAAAATTGGTGATTTTGCAAAACATGTCATCTTGGTTGCAAATTTATACAACTTGACTAATGTTCAGTCTGCCCCTCTGCAGCAATAATGCTGAGAAATAATGTTTATTATTTCACTTTGAAAAGAACATGTTATTTCCAAACCAGTGCTGCTGCTATAGGAGTTTGTCTGACTCCGCCACACATGGAGTTAAGTTCATGACTTACCTGGAATAACACTTTCTTAACTCCTGTGTCTATCATTACCTCAGGCACATTGTGTCAAGTGTCACTTGGAAAAGTCAGTAATTTGGGTGAAATCCAAAGGGGGGGAAGGATGATCAAGAGCTGAGCAGAATTGTTGATACAACTTTTTGGAGGTAACTAATTCCTAGTGGTTCAAGCTGTCTCCACGCAAGACATATTAAATATTACTTCTTGGCAAAACTTAAGAAAACATAACACCAGGCTGTTACATCTAAAGACGGCCTGCATTCCACCAAGGGCTAATTATATCAATTAAAACTAATAGAGCTTAAACATGCCCAAGGCCCGCTCTTGTTCAGACGCTTCCAATATTGTTGCATATTAATCTGTGTTTGCCTCGATTTTTATTTTTATTTTGCTGGCAGAGAAAGCAGCTGAACACCCAGGGAGAGGGTGTGCCGTGCGCTCGCTGACCAGGATTGCTTTCACACGCCCAGCTCACTCCATCCTGCGGGCCAAGAGGGACGCAGGCACTTTAAAGCGACCCTGCCAACCACCTTTTCTCGGGGCGAGAAACGACTGATGAAAATACACCTTGTGCCCGTTCATCAGCAACGCTTTCTACCACCACCCTCCCTCCAGCCCGCCACGCCTTCGGGTTACGCCGGCCACGGAGCCAACGCGCAGCCTGCGGGGAGCTGGGAGGGGGCGGGGTCCTTGGGCGCGGGCAACTTTATCCAGCCATTTCCCCACACACACACACACACCTCCCCAGAGGGAACGACGTCATGGTCTAAAGCGGAGCTCCTCAGACCTCGAGAGCGGAACGCTCCGAAGATGGGGTGCGCGCGCGCGCGCGAGAGAGAGAGAGAGAGAGAGAGAGCGGGGGGGGGAGGAACGCGCCATCGACGCGCAGCCAATCAGGGGGCGCCGGGAGCGATTCAAACGCCGCGCCTCGCCCAATGGCGGCAGTTGGCGCCTCGCCTCTCGCGCCTCCCCAATGGTCTGGGGGGGGGAGGGGTTTGGAACGTCGCGGTCCGCCCTCCCTCCCTCCCTCCCTCCCCTCCCTCTGCAACCGTCGCTTGAGGCGGTCGGGCTGCCGTTTGGACCCCGCGCTTCGTCCGTCCCGGGGTTGCCAGTGCTCGGCGGAGACCTCCGTGCCCGACTGACTGACTGACTGACTGTACGGGGGAAGCGGCGGCCAGGTGAGAGGGCGCGTGGTTGGCGGGGCGGACACACCCCCTTGGGCGCCCTTTCCTGAGAGAGGGAGGGCACCGGCCGGTCGCCGCCTCCGCCGCCTCTTTCGCCTCCTGCTCCCGCCTCCATTTTCTGAGGCCTTGGCCAGGCGGACCACCCCTCCCCCCTTTCTTTCCTCAGCCCTCCCTCCCTCCCTCGCCTTAACGCAGCCCGTTCCGAGCGGCTTGGGTGAACCTCCCCCTCCCCCGACTCTCCCGCTCCGTGTATACTTTATTTGTCTTTAATTTCATCTTTTGAGAAACTCGTGCGGTCGTCGCAAGTGTACTTTTAACGCGCGAGCTTCCCTTGGTGGGCCGCGTGGGGGCGCTGCAGAACCTGCAAAAAAAAAAAAAAACCCCACCCCGACGGCCCAGCAGTTTTCCGAAGCGGATCCGGCCCGTAAAAAGGGAGCCCAGGCGCGATAATGTATCTTTAGATAACAGTATCTGCTGCCACGGAACGGCGGGTCGGAGGGTGGCCTTCACGCTTCCGGTTGTAGAGGCGCTGGAGCTTGCCCTCCCCCCTCATGAGTTAATCGCCTTGAACTCGGCGCGACTTGTTTTGAAATAAGCGTTTTAAGACTAAGAGTGCAGGTGTGTGTTGTGTTGAACTTTATGCGCCCATTTCCGCTGTATGGTCTCCTCGTGGTCTCTCACTTGCTCGGGATTCTTCTAACGTTTCTGGGGAGGAGCAAATGAAAGGCATTTACTTTTTCTGAACAAGATTCAACACCTCTGAACCAAAACAGCTTTTGCAGGTTGAAAGTGAAACGCCAAGATGCATTTTAGTCCTAGAAGTTTGTCGTATTAAGATCCTGTTGTCACAGGATTGCGTAGTACTAAAATTGTTGTTGAACTTTTCCTTCCTGCGAAAGGCTTACAGAGCAGAGTACTATAAAATAGGACATGCAGTACCTAAACATCAAGCAATAGAAATGCAGCATGCTACTTTTTTTCTAAATGGCTCTCTCTGCTCTTAGGTTTGTGTAATACAGGGCATAGGCTGACATGACTAGGACCCCTTATGAAAATCTGAATACAGTGGTATAACTCACATTAGCAGATGAATAAAGCAGATTTGTGGTTCACCAAGATGCAGAAGGGAAAAAGCAGTCCACAAATCCAAAGTGGTTCAAGTGGAGGTCCCGGTGACAAGGCATCATGAACCTATCAGCTTCTTATTTGGTAGGAGAGAGTGACAATTTCCCCCAACATCCTATGAACCTTTGACTTGCAAGCTTTAATGCAGCTTTTTTTGGGGGGGGGTTGTTAGTCTATGGTGGTCTTTAATGTATTGCTGGAAGCACAGGGCATAAAGGGAAATAAGGAAGAGGTGCACTTGGTATTTATTTATTTATTTATTTATTGTTATATTTATATCCCGCTTATCTCCAACAGAGGACTCTAAGCGGCTAACAACAAGTATCACAAAACAACAGAGCACAAATCACTAGTATAATAAATTAAAACATATATCCTCCAAGGATCCTAAAATCCTAAGACCTCCAAATGCATCCCAACATGTCTAAGACGTAAGTCTTGATATATAAAATTGGAGGCACAATGAACTCGGCCACTGCGACTTGGCTGGAGGGAAACCCCCCAGCTGCGGAAGAGGGCCACCGTACCCAGATGGTGAAATAAGCGTTTTAAGACTAAGAGTGCAGGTGTGTGTTGTGTTGAACTTTATGCGCCCAGTTCCGCTGTATGGTCTCCTCGTGGTCTCTCACTTGCTCGGGATTCTTCTAACGTTTCTGGGGAGGAGCAAATGAAAGGCATTTACTTTTTCTGAACAAGATTCAATCAACAGCTCTGAACAAAAACAGCTTTTGCAGGTTGAAAGTGAAACGCCAAGATGCATTTTAGTCCTAGAAGTTTGTCGTATTAAGATCCTGTTGTCACAGGATTGCGTAGTACTAAAATTGTTGTTGAACTTTTCCTTCCTGCGAAAGGCTTACAGAGCAGAGTAAAATTCTCTATAAAATAGGACATGCAGTACCTAAACATCAAGCAATAGAAATGCAGCATGCTACTTTTTTTCTAAATGGCTCTCTCTGCTCTTAGGTTTGTGTAATACAGGGCATAGGCTGACATGACTAGGACCCCTTATGAAAATCTGAATACAGTGGTATAACTCACATTAGCAGATGAATAAAGCAGATTTGTGGTTCACCGATGCAGAAGGGAAAAAGCAGTCCGCAAATCCAAAGTGGTTCAAGTGGAGGTCCCGGTGACAAGGCATCATGAACCTATCAGCTTCTTATTTGGTAGGAGAGAGAACTGACAATTTCCCCCCAACATCCTATGAACTCTTGGCTTACCAGAGTGAGACATAAAAGGAGTCCCGATGGACGATGCAAGCTTTAATGCAGCTTTTTTGGATGGGGGATGGGGATTTTATTATTAGTCTATGGTGGTCTTTAATGTATTGCTGGAAGCACAGGCACAAGATGCCTGCATAAAGGGGGAAAAAGAAAAAAAAAAAAAAAAACTAATTCAACCTAATTAATATAACACTCCTACAAATTACAAGTAATACAATAAGTAAACAAACAAATAACAACTATGAACAAACAGTGGGAAATAATAATAATAAAAATGGTAAACAAATCTTAACTAACAAACGAATCTGGTATGGTCAGCCAGGAGTCCTTATACAGAAAACACTGTTCTGTGCTATTCTTAAGGAACTAGACAAAACAGTAATAGGCTTTCACTGCTTCAGAAGAACAACAGTTTTAAGACAAAGATAGACCAATTTCAGTCAACAGGTGGAAAAGATCTACAAAAAAATTAGCAAAGCAAAAAAAAATATGGGAGCTTAGCTTCCAAAGTAAAAAACTTTAAAAACCTTTAATACAGATAAAAGATAAAGCTTTCAGCATCTATGCCCATTATGCTATCTCCACAGGATTACAGAACCAGCAAATGCAAACTACATTGAATGTTAGATATAGCAGAATATTCAAGTGGACCAGTTTGTTCAGTTGCCTTACTCCAGGCATGTCCAAACTCCGGCCCTTCAGATGTTTTGGGACACAACTCCCACAGTCCTTTGCCATTGGCAATACAGTCTTGGAATTCTGGGAGTTTTGGTCCAAAGCATCAGGAGGGTCGAAGTTTGGTCATGCCTGCCTTACTCTGTGACCTTATGCAACTAATTACAGGCAGCCACAAGTGACTAAGTTGTTGCCCATCCTCCCAGTTCACCACATGTTCCCTCCCTAAAGACTCCCTTATGAGCCTTAAGTTCCAAGAGTGAGATTGGAGCAGCTTTTTTGTTTTGGTAAAGCACATGCTATGCCAAGTTTCCCAGCCTTTAGCTAATGCAGACTTTTCTTCTCTGCCCAGTCTAAGATAGCACTGATGTTCCTTCCATTGAATCTCAATGCTTCTTCTAAACTAAAACCAAAAGAACATGGGACCTCATGAACACCTGGTACTTTACTACCATGCTGCAGTAAGGCAAAATTGCAAGACCCCTTATCAAAACTTCCTCCTTGTCTTTCAGGTTCTCCCTCTCGCCACTTTTCAACACTTGAAACAAATCTTTCTGAGTACAGTGGTACCTTAGGTTACAAAGTTGATTCATTCCCCATGATGCTCTGTGACCTGTAACTTTCATAAACCGGAATCGTACAAGGGGCGCAATGGTTTCTGGGTTTTTTTTGTAATTATTTATGAAATAATATGTAACCTGCAGTATTCCGGGGGGAAATATGTAAATGGAGCCATTATTTTCAATGGACTTGGTTATGTAACCCGGAAATTATGTAACCTGGGTCATTTGTAACCCAGGGTACCACTATATACCCATTCATCTGAAACATTTTCCACAATAATCCCAGTGGGTTTTTTTTTACTACAGTGGTACCTTGTAAAATGAAATTAATCTGTTCCAGGGATCCTTTTGTTTTACAAAAAATTGTCTTCCAAAATGCGGTTTCCCATAGGAATGCATTGCATACCAATTAATCTGCTCAGGAGGTTAGAAAAGTCAAAAACAGGTAACAGATTACATTGGTTTTCAGTATGTACATTTCTATGAGAAGGCTGTCCCAGTCCCTCTCAATCAACTGGCAGCCCGACAGACAGCTGATTTTTGACAGATCGAGCTGTCAAAATCATCTGTTGGCTGTGGTAAGCAGCCTTCCGCTGCCATTGATTGCGGGGTTTTCCCCCAACCCAGCAAAGGGGGAGCTTCTTCTTTGCTGGGTTGGGGCAGGAGAAAGTCTTCCCCTCTTTTGCTGGTTGCCCCAACCCAGCTGGGAGAGAGCAGGCGAGGCGTGAGCGGCCTACTCATTCCCGTCCTGTGTGATGGCAGCCTGCATCAGGGATCTGAGTCTCCACGCCGAAGGGAGGGCAGCAGTTTGTCTGCTCATTCATAGCTGCAGTTGACTCTCCAGCCATGCCACTCTTGGGATGTCCAGAGTGGCCTGGCTGGAGAGTAAACTGGAGCTACGAACGAGCCCACAAGCCGGCGTGGAGACCCATGCAAAGGGAGGATGACTGCCCCATTGCCTTGCCCCCTCCTTTTCCTCATCCTTCTCCTCCTGGCTGCTTTGATGTCTTTATGATGCCCGGTGGCTGCCAGTGAAGAGATCCAAGCAGCCCAGGAGGAGGAGGAGGAGGAGGAGGACAGGGGCCAAGGTGGCAGGGCAGCCACTCCCACTTAGCCTGAGTCTCTCTTCCTGACTGCTTGGATGTTTTTGCTGGCAGCTGCCAGGCATGGTGAAGACATCAAAGCAGCCAAGAGGAAGGGGTGAGGTGACAGGGCAGCCCCTTCCACTCCAGCCCAGTGCTGGTCGAGGGCCCTGGGGGTGGCTGAAGGGCCCTGGGTGGCAGACGAAGGAGCGGCGTACCATCATCCTGACCAAGAAGACAGCCTGCCATTAGCGTGCCTAGGTGAGATGCCCTTTTGAGATGCTCGGGCACAGGGCTGGCCGGCGTCGCTTCCGTCCCTCTGGGAGCTCAGTGCCTGGTCGCCATCTCAGCAAAGTTGTATGCAACCCACTGGCAATCGGTTTTAGCTCCAGCAGGGAAAGAGTGCTTGGCAGTGTGTTTGTGTGTGTACGCGCCTTTTTGTTGCCTGGGCTTGGATGCTCCACTCAGCTCTCTCCGTGGGCCCAAATGGGATTTCCACGTGCCGGATGTTTTCTTCCTCCTCCTCCTCCTCCTCCTCCTCCTCCCCTCCCCTCTTGGACCTGGGTGAAGGTGGTGACTTTGGTCCTGGCTTTCCCCACCGTGTAGCACCAGCAGATCGGGTGCTACATGATCAGGAAAGCCAGGATGGAAGACCAGGATTTTGAATTTTGAGCGCCATAAACCCCTCGGGTTTGTCTTGAACAAAATGCCTATGCCCGGAAATTTCATTCATCTTACAAAGAATTCATCTTACAGGGCTTCGTCAGATACCACTGTATATGATTTTATCTGCTATGGTTTTTGCTGTATGAGTGAATGTGTGCATCACTGAACGTCTGTAAATACTTTCAGTCATCCACATGAGGTTATCTGGAAGTTGAGTCGTGGCAACTGGACTTCTTTTATTGTGAGATCAAAATGTTTCACTACTCATCCTTCAGTGTAAAGCTTCATTTACCCCCTCATTTTTATGGCTGCAGCTGTACACATCCTGCTGCTTCACGTCCTCTCACCATCACCACCTCTTCATCATGTACCCCTTGCAGCAGACACAGCAAGGGGCTGGCAGTGGTGGTGGCGGTGGGCGGGCCACGGGCATCTGCCTGGGGCTGGTGCACCGAGGGTCCCTCTCCTCCCTCCCTCCCTCACAGCCTGAAACTGAGCTGTAGCCTGGTGGCCAAGACCATACGGTTGTTTAACAGGATAGGTTTCACGCAGAATAAGCCTTGCCATGGTCGACCAAAGAAGTTGAGTGTCCATGCTCAGCGTCATATCCAGAGTTCGGCTTTGGGAAATGGATGTATAAGTGTTGCCAGCATTGCTGCAGAGGTTAACGGTGTGGGGGTCAGTCTGTCAGTGGCCAGACCATATGGCGCACACTGCATCAAACTGGTCTGCAGGGCTGTCGTCCCAGAAGGAACCCTCTTCTAAAATTGATGCACAAGAAACCCCACATACATTTTGCTGCAGACAAGCAGACTAAGGACATGGATTTCTGGAATCCTAGCTAGATCAGAGGAGGGGAGAAAAACCTCCATGGAGGGGGCTGCTTTAAAAATGGAGCAATGTGGGGAATCCTAGCTAGAGCAGAAGGGGGAAGCCTCCATGGAGGGGGCTGTTTTAAAAAAAATGGAGCCCTGGGGAAAATCCCAGCTAGGAGGAGGAAGCCTTCTTGGGGGGGGCTGTTTTAAAAACTGAGCAATGGGAGGAATCCCAGCTAGAGCAGAGGAGGAGGAAGCCTCCGTGGAGGGGGTTGTTTTAAAAATGGGGCAACTGGGAATGGGTGTGTCCTGGTTGCAGGGGTGGTGGCAGGGGTGGTGTGGAGAGGCCCCACAGAGAAGGCCTCTTTGGTCACAGGGGTTGATGGGGGTGGCAACTGTTCATACCTTTACTGAGCCTGCTGTCCTTCCTTCAACTCTGCTTTTGCTGTTGCCTGAAACAGAAACTGAAACAATCACCCACTTCCAGCGGGAGGCTGGGAAAGAGGGAGAGATGCGATTGGCTTAGAGCACTTTTTATTATGTGACACACATGAGAGTGCTGGTATATGAAGACACTTCTCGTTAATAAGGCAAAAATGTTCAGAATTTTTTGCTCTTTAATGAAAATGCTTGTAAACCAAGCTAGTTGTTAACCAAAGTTCAACCGTAAATATAGTTGATTTGAATTTCAAGCGATCATGATTTGGGTACAAATATCTTTCATGTAAAACATCAGCCTCCAACCATTGCAAAACAGACTTTAAAAACAAGCACATCACGAAAATCAAGTTCTGAAGAAAGGTTGCAATAGCCCCACCCCGCACCCACAATGTAAAATGGACTTGAAAAGTATGCACACCACAAGGATCAGGTCCCCCCTACCTTTGCACCACTTGAAAAATGCACTAGAAAAGTTTAAAAATTTAAAGTTTAAAATTTTAAAATTTAAGTTTAAAAATTGCTGCAAAAACTTTCAAAAATGGCACCAAAACAGTTTGTTTTAGGTGTAAGACATTTATAGAATGCCTAAATGTTGATGATGATCTTCCTAAATGGGCCCCCCATTTACATTTCGTGGACCCCCAATTTTTTTCCTCACTGTCATAGACTCCCTGCAAGTTGATATAGACCCCTGGGGGTCCATATGGACCACTTTGGGAACCACTGAGTTACACATTTTGGATACAGATAGTAGTTGGGGGTTTTACTAAAAAGTATCTGAAAGTGCTTTACAGAGATTACAGAAAGAGGCAGTTCCTACTGTCAGGTTTATTGTATAAGACACGGCAAGAAAAGGGATTGAAAAGAAAGAAAAAACAAACTCATGGTAGTTCTTAATTGCAGTTAGACTGTTAGAGCTAAGAAATATAATTAGCTACATCTAAAATAGGTTTGGAGCTAGATTGTTATCAGTGGTTTACATAGATTCCAGTTGTTTGTGATTAGGCAATAGGCTCCTATGTAAGTAATTTCTTTTATATTGTTATTTTAAAGAAATTATTTGCACTGCATTGAAAATTTCACTTATACTGATACTTCAGGAATCCTGTACACAATCACCATTACAGTTGTCAATATCTGGATCTGAAAACCAAAGCCTAAATTCACTCATATCTCATAATTGTTACAGTCGGCAGTGTGATTTGTGGCTTTTGAGCACCTGCATTTTACAGTTAAAAAGCAGAAGAAGCCTGTTTTCTGACACACATATACATTGTGGTAAGTCTTCTTAAAGTCCAGCTTTTCTTCAACTACATCTTCCAGAAATCCTGGCTAGCACAGCTAGTGGTGAAGGTTTCTGGGAATTTTAGTCCAAGAATATCTGGGAACCCAAGTTTAGGAACCACTGTGACAAAACATTGTCCCTTTCTTGTTTCCGCTAGAACATAGGTATAAGAAATTTTGGGTGACCTGTTTAGGAGACTGAGAAAACAGAATGAAGATATGTTCTGACTTAATCCTTCTCCCTCTTTTCTCTTGAAGATTGTTTTAAAAATGCCAAGGAGAAAATTTGCTGATGAAGAAGTAGTAATGGGTCGGTGGCCTGGAAGTGTACTCTACTATGAAGTACAAGTAACTGGCTATGATGACCACACTCATCTGTATACTGTGAAATACAAAGATGGAACTGAACTTCAGCTGAAAGAAAGTGATATGAGGGTAAGCCATCTCCCAAGTTAATAATTGCGTTCTTAGACTTTGACTTAGTGGTGGTCCTTTGATTTGAATGTGAATTTAGTCATTATTTTATGAGTTTGCATGCATGGTGTTACTAAAATGTAAGTGTGGGCCTGAATCCAATTGTAGTCTCAACTAAAAGCAAACTCACTGAATCAGTGCAAATTACATAATTGCTCCTTCACCAGTTAGTGATTGATTCAGTGGATCTGCTGTAGTTAGGATTAGCAATTGGATTTAATCACTATTTGGAATATGGTGTGAATGCAGCAGCCATTAAGTCTTTTTTCTATTTGCTTATGTTTAAGATTGGGTTATCAAACTGGTTTTAAATCTAAACAATGTCTTTTTCCAGTAGTACCTCTAGATACGAAAAACTCGAAATGTGAAGGGAAGTCTGTCTGGGGTGCAATGCATCCTGGGAATGGAAATATTCAGAAAAACTTCTTGAGATGTGAACATTCCCTATTAGAAAACTTGAGATATGAAAATTTTGCAGATTTCAATTCCCAGGATGCATTGCTACCCATTCAGATACATGATACAAAATTTTTCACAAATTGGCTCGAGGAATGAGTTAATTTCATATTTAGAGGTACCACTGTATTTTTAATTTTATATGATTTTTTGCAAAATCAACAAACATGGTAGATAACACTTGCATGAGACTAGTAGATCTTGTTGAAATTTTACAGACATAGGTGGCACTGGGGCAGGGCTGCATCCATTCCTGTAGTTTATAAACTTATTTCCTATGAGACATGTACTACATAATACTGTACTTTAGAATTTAGGTTCTACCTACAACTATTAGTGATGTCTAATTTTCAGCTTAGGTGTCTTTTTAAAAGTAGATGTAAAATGGTACATGGTAAAATAAGCATAAGACAGTAGTAACTTTCTGGAAAGTCGGGGAAATGGAATTGGTCAGGGAAGGTCTACTCTATTATTCTGCCAATGGAAGTTCACTGCTTCAATTCAGATGTTTTCTCTGCTAAATTTAAAAAACTTAAAATAAATTGAAATTGTTGTGTCTTCCCATAATCATGTTAAAAAGTGCACTTATGCAGTTCTTGGTATCTGCTTAGTAACTTTGAGGAAAAATTGTCTTTGTAGTCCAGTTCATTGGCTGAAATCTTTCTTGCACAACTGTGCCTGTAGAAGACTAATAATTAGCAAGGGATGATTGATTTTTGTCTCTTCCGTGGGTCCACTGTAATACATTTTCTTGTTTGGAAACCATGGAAGCCATGAGATGGGAAGAAGTCTTTTACTGAACATTGCTGACACTAGTGATGTCGTCCTGTGGCAGCAAATTTTTGTTCAGTAGTCCTTTGTGGGAGTTAGGTTCCCTTACTTCCTGTGATAAATGAAAATCCCCAATATGCAGATGCTGTGGCCAGGACCTCTGCCAGGTCTGGAGGCCTCCATGGCCAGGACCTCTGATTGGTCCAGAGGCTTCTGCTGTGGCTGTGACTGGGTCTGGAGGCCTCTGCGGCTGGGACCTCTGCCTAGGTCCGGATGCTTCTGCTGCGGCTGCATCCGGGTCCTGAGGCCTGTTGCAACTGCAGTCAGGTCCAGAGGCCTCCGTTGTGGCCGCGGCTGGGACCTCAGCTGAGTCTGGAAGCCTCTGTGAAGGCCAGAGGCTTCTGCGGCTGGGTCCGGAGACCTCTTCTGTGGCTGCTGTCTCCAAAGCAGAGGTGGGTTGCAGATATTGACCACAATATTTGGGGTGTGATATGGCGGGGGACTACTATAGTTAAAGACTTCCTTTTTCTACTCCATGTCTACCATGATTTCCAGATTATGAAGCGGATTATATGGGAGCCAAAGGAGAAGTAGGAAGTGCATTTTTTCCAAATTGCCCTCTGTTGATGTCATAAGCCTTTGACAGACGTTCTTGCACAAACAAGATTTCAGCCATTGTGATTTGAGTGTATACAGTATTACTATCAAGCATTTTTAATTACCTATTAGTAACTTTTTCCAGTTATTCAGAGTGCACAGTCCAAAGAAATCTAGATATGGAGTTCTGTGAATTAAATAGCATGAATGAGATTTAAATCATACACAACAATAGTGTTAGACCTGCAGAGCTGCAAGGAACATTATGGAGCATCAAGTCTAGCCCCTGTCAAGGGGACACAGTGGGGAATTGAACTCACAACCTCTGGCTTCACTAGTGAAGAACTACTGGAGCTACCCAGTAGTTAATTCAGTGTTTCATATTTATTATGTCCACTGTTAAAAATGCCAGAAATGTTTGTTTCCAATGCTTCCTCATATTTTCTAATTTTAAAAATAAAAATACTTGGCCATATAATGTGCATGTATTGCTTTGAAGGTATATAGCTGAATGCACATTATGTTTTGAAGGCATTATAAAAAAGAGAATATACTGTTCAGAGTTAAAATAAAAACTTGCCATAATCACAACAAATTGTATCTTTTTCACAATAAATTACTGTTAATAAATATTTTCCCAACATTCCTGCTCCCCCTTTACTTTGCAGATAAGTTCCTTTGGATATGAGGGACAATTTCAGTATGTTCCTTCCCCTGGCCTCATTTTGATCTGTGGGGAGACCCTTTTGCCCTTAAAGCCAAACATGACTAGAAGATACCTTTGGTTTGGGGGAAGCATTTCCTCCTTGGCCCAAAATGGGTCTTTTATGATTGCATTCTAAAATGAATTGTGAAACTGATGCTTCTGTTGAAAACTGAGACATTTACAATAGTATTTGGTATTGTATACAGTATATCTTTTAACTGAGATCATGGCAATATTAATAAATAGCTGCTATGTTGTCAAATAGTATAAATTATGTCATTTTATTTTTCCAGTCAGTTTCATCATTCCGATTCCGAAAAAGCAGCTCTTCTGGTTCTCCATCAAGACGCAGTAACAGCAGATCAAGATCAGGTTCTAGATCCCGTTCACCTGGTCGGCCGGCAAAACATAAGCGTCGTTCTTCCTCCCAAAGTAGAGAGTCGAAAAGTGAAAGAAACATGATTAGAGAACCAGATTTGACTCCTTTGGTACTTATTTTTATTAACAATCTTCTGTGGTCTTTTTCTTTCTTTCTTGGTGTTCCTGTAGTCATATTTTATTTAATGCAGTATTATAAGATCTTTCTATAAAATGTTGAAATACCTGTATTGAGTTGAAAACTTCAGATTTTTCTGCAGGGGAGAGTTACCTCCTTACAATGGATTGTCCTGTCCACTCACTTTGATGGATAGGATATTAAAACCAATACTGTATATTTTGAATTCTTAGGCATTATGCATATTCAGACACACAAGAAAATTATTTAACAATGTTCTAGGCCAGCCAAACCAGCCATATGCCAGTTTGCATCTGTAGAGGGAAATCCATGATCTTTTTATCTGTGTGTCTTGCTGGCTTCTGTAAATGAGGCCTGCAGCTGTGTGATTGCCCCCTGGTGTTTGATGTATGATGCCTACTGCCTGGTATCTGCATTGTTGGTATCTTGCTGTGTCTGGCTTCCCTATATTTGTATTACTTTTTTAATTTTCCACACTTAGCTGGCACTTTCCATGTACAGCAGTTTACTATCAGAACAGTTTGCTTCTGTTTGAAACAGGTTCTCTAAATTTTCTAAGGGAATCTATTGCTTTTGCCATTCCTGCAAACTAGTAGGAGAGCAGACTGTTTGCATATCATTTTGCTTGATTGCAACTTTTATAGGTAAGCAGAATGCTTATGAGAAAAACTGCCATGATAGCAGTTTGATGTAACTGCATTATAGTGCATTATGAGTTTCATGATCTAGGTCCTGGACTTGTTTTCAATGTTATTTTATCATTGCTTACATTTCAACACAAAAGTTTTAGTTTGCTAAGAAAGAGATCCTTTAGTCTGCTGCTGTTCACACCTAATTCTGTTAAGGATAATGTACATGATCAAAGTTGCATTTTATATTTTTTCTGAATTATTTTAGCACTTTGTACATGTAAAATTTCAAAAGTTGACACACTATTTAAAATGGAAATATCCCAGCCATATCAGCATGATAAAGCACTGTATACTATTTGTGATTTTAACAGCACATTTATGATTTATCGGAAGTTGAAGGAGGGGGTTAAGAAACAGATAAATATTAAGGAAATCAAAACAGTGTTGACTGGTTAAAGTTTTCTTATCAGCACCATCTTTTTGTGGTCCCTTGAGAAAGCGAAAGGTAAATTCTACTTGAGAAAGAACCTGGATGTACTAGCTTCTAGCCTGTCTCAAATAGAACTGTTTTAGACAAAAACAGGAAAATGATAATGATACAAAATGTAGTAAGTGATTACCGCTAGTGGTACTTAAGTACAGTATATGTAAGTGAAACACGTTGCTGAAAGATAACTGTTTTCAGCCATCTTGTAAAGACTGTTAGCATGTTTTTCTGTGTACTGTGGTGCTGTGTGCATATAGTACTAATACTTCAACAGAGCTTGAGGGGGAGACTGTTAAATTGCATATACTATGGGTGTGATCTCAAATAAAGGGAATACAAAATAATTCTGGTAATTTCATAATGGATGTAAAATAAATAAAACCCTAATGCACAACATAAATAGCTTGTATTGATTGAATCTGGTAGGCAAAGAAGCAGTGTAATAAAGATATTCTGAAAATAACATATTCTGATTTTCCATTTGTATGTATTATTGATTCAGTAACAATAATGCTTACATTATTTTTTCTTCGATGTTTCCTTGGAGAAGAGCACTATTGCCTGGATTTCTTTTGAATTTTTTTGTTGTAATAAATTTTGTATACTTTAATTCATTGCAAGAAATAGAAAACAAATCCCTCTTTTCTCAGGTTTAATAGTTATTGCCAATCTCAATTAAAATTACATTGGGTGTTTTTCTAAGTCAGACTCATCTTAAAGTTTGATTCAGTGGTAATGTGGTAGATAGACATCAGTTGTGGGGATAATCAGTAATGTTTTTGTTTAATCTCTTCCTGGGGGAAAAAAGCCCTGGTGGATTATTTGTTTTTATTTCCCTCAATCCAGAAACTTCAGGAAAACAATACCAGCCAGTATAATGGTGAGCCAGATATAACAGATGTGGATTACTTGACTCGCAGCATCTTAGAGGTAAAATAATGGAACAACATATATTGCATCTACCCTTTCAACATTAATACACTTATTCTAATTGGATGTCTACACTTAATTACCCAGTTATTTGAGAGAAAAAAAGAGTCTCTGCATTGAAGTTGTTTTGTGATGATTCAGAATACCAATTAAAGAAGTGCCTTGAGCTATGTTGCAAAGCTAATGGTCAACTAGCTGCACACATTCTGTTAATTCATGATGTGTAGGTATGAAATGGCAGCATAGGGTATCAGACAGAAACAAAAGAAGGATTAGTTTAACTAAATTAATACAGTATTTGAATTTAAGGCTGTGTTTAGAAGATGTCTGTATGATTACAAATAGCTCTCCCATTCCCCATTTATGTTTCAGCGCCAAAGAATTGAATCTGAGAGAGTGAGAGAGCGCATTCTGGAACAATACAGATTGCATTCAAGAAAAGATGAGAAAAGAACAGAGGAGATGTATTCAGAAGAGAAAAATTTTGAGATACCAAAACCTGTTGGAAAATTATGCCAGAAGACAAAAGAACTGGAATTTGGAGGAAAGATTGGTATGTTTATGTTGGAAGTAATTAGTTGTAATAGCACACCATTCAGAAAGTCTACATCTACTGCAACAATCATGTATCAGAAATTGAAATCTCACAGTTTGCTTCACTGGAATAAATGCTTGGAACATGCACATACACTATATTTGTTGTGATCAGGTGCTGGGGGATTAGGCCTCAATGTTGTGGGACTCCACAGGCTTCTCTATAGATTATTTAGGGTGATATTTTTGTCTTCACCGAAGTACTCAGGTTACTAGAGATGGTCAAAAAGATATGCTACTCTCAAATAGGCTTGTGCCTCTAGAGATACCATATTTTTCGCTCTATAAGAAGCACTCCCCCCTTAAAAGTAAGAGGAAATGTCTGTGCATCTTATATAATGAATACAGTACTCCCCGCTACACATATACAGTAACCCCCCGCCTATCGCGGGGGTTAGGGATCCACCCAACCCGTGATGGCTGAAAATCTGCAATATGTGGGTCGGGTGGGGCCTGGGGGGTGAGGGGCCACCGCCGCACGCTGTACAGAGTCACCTCGGAGCAGCGCACAGCAGCAGCATTGGGGGATCCTATCCAGCACCTCCGCCGCCGGGTGCTGCCCAGAGCCGACATTGCTTGCTGCGCACCTGCAACTCCCAGGGGAGAGCAGACGGGCAGTGAGCGATCTTTGGAAAGGGCTCCAGCTGCGGAGGCAAGCGCTTGTCTCCTTGCTGAGAGCCCTTTAAACATCACTCCCCGCACACCCACTATTCCCAGGGGAGGGAGGGAGGGGAGCAATCTTTGGAAAGGGCTTCCGGCTGCGGAGATGAGCACTTATCTCCTTGCCGAGAGCCCTTTAAACATCGCTCCCCGCACGCCCACTACCCCAGGGGAGGGCAGGCGAGCTATGTGCGATGGCTCCCCTTTCCCTCAAGCCCTTTCGGGGTACTGCAGTCCCGCGGTATAGCGGGACCACAGTATGTGAACTGCGAAAGGGCGGGGGACCACTGTATCATACATTTTCATTTAGAGGTAGGTCATTAAAATGAGTACCCAGCTTGGTGGGTTGGCAATGTATAGGGCGGTATATAAGCAGAAGACTTTGCTTTTGCTTTTTACCTGCACGGAGCCTCTCCTGTCCCCTGCTGCAACCTGGATTCCACTGTTCTAATCACTTCGTTGGAAAGAGGTCTCCTCTGCGGAGCCTCTGCCCTCCCCTTCTGCAGCTTGGATTTCCCAGTCCCAATCACCTTGTTTGCAACCCTCCCCTTTTGCAGCTTGGAATTCCCAGTCCCATTCACCTCGTCTGCAACCCTCCCGTTTTACAGCTTTCATTCCAAAGTGCCAGTCACCTCATTTGCAATCCTCCCCTTTTGCAGATTAGATTCCACAGTCCCAATCACCATGTTTGCAAAAGAGGCTTCTCCTGTCTCCTGCTGCAGCCGGTATTCCACAGTTCCAGTCACTTCCTTTGCAAAGGTGCTTCCTCCAGGGAGCCTCTCCCCACTCCTTCCCTTCTGTAGCAAGTATTCCCCAGTCAAAAATCAGCTTGTTTGCACGGAGGTTTCCTCCACGGAGCCTCTGCCCTCCCCTTTTGCAGCCAGGATTCTCCCACCATGAAACCTTAGGCTAAACATTTTTTCTTGTTTTCCTCTAAAAACTAAGTGCATGTTATAGTCAGGTGTGTTTTATAGAGTGAAAAATATGTGTATTTTGGGTATAAATAAACTGCAAAAAATACAACACATTCTTATATGCCAAAGAGATAGCTGTGTTTTCCAGATTTGACTGAAATTAATCCAGAGGCTTTTTTCCTGTCTCTGTATGATATATAATGTGAAAAATAATGGAAAGCCTAGGATTGCTTTCAGTAGTTTCTTTATGAATGATGGTGATTGCTTTATAGTGGCTACCCAAATTGTTGTCTCGCTCCAGTTTGCATGTCTTAATCTGAAAGCATATTTGAGTTGAATCATAAAAATTTTCCTCCCCAAAATGGAACACCTGGCTACTGTACCCTGGATATAACATATATTTTTGCAACAGATGTTTTTCTTACTGTCCTTTTTTAGGCTCTTATTGACAATTTATCCTCTTACTGATAATTTCGGCTTTTGAAAGCTCCACGTGTAGTATTCATAAAGGAATTATGAAAAACATACATTGCAAAAAATATAAAGGTTACAGAAGGCAGAAGTGCATTTTTGATGGAAGAAAATAAATTGATTAAATCAAGTCTTTCCAAGTAGTGGATTTTCAAGAAATAATATTGGAGATTTTTAGGAGAATCGTGTTTTATAATTACACATGCTCATGGTAAGAAAGGAAAAACAACAATCATATAGCTATTAGCAAATGAACTTAAGAGTAGAACAAGATATTCATACTAGAAGTACAGATCATAGGTTCCCTCAGCAGTTAATTAATTCAGTTTAAATCAGTTTTTGATTTAAATTTAGTCTATCTTGCCCTTAATGTTGAGCCCCACGTGAAAAAGTGCTACCTTGCCCTTAATGTTGAGCCCCACATGAAAATTAGTTCTGTTTGAGATATTCAGTGAAATATTTCTCTTTCAACAAATTGGTGGGAAAATGTTTGAAAAAATACATGTCCAGCTATAGTTTTATTGCATCATCTAATGCAGGGCTAGCCAACTTTTGACCTTCCTGATTGTTTCCCACAATCGACTTTTAGCAGCGGTGGCGGTGGCACAGTAACTGTTTTGTTCCCTTTACTGTCCACGGAGCTTCTTCCTCCTCGGGACCTTTTGAACTCTTCTTCCTCGCTTTGCCTCACACACCCCGCTCACCTCCCTCCCCTTTTCTCTCCTTCCACCCACCCCTCCCCACGTGTTGCAATGGGGCAAAGGCGGTTGAAGTCCTTTCAGTAGTGAAAGAGCGTTGCCAATTGCCCCCGGAGGCCGTTGTCAGGGCAGAGTGGGGGAGGATGCGCTTCTCTGCCAGTTGCAGCCCCGGTGGGGAGGCCAAAACTCCCCCCCCCCGCCGTCAGGAAGGTACCTCAGCTTAGCTGGCTGACTCCCTTCTCCGTTTGCCTCACCCCACCTCGGAGTCTCTGTGGCTGCCCTGCCGGGAACACAGAAGGAGAAAGGGGGTGAGCAGTGCGGCTCCCGCCGAGCATGTCCTTGGCAGCAGCCTCTCAGCTCCCCTTTCGCGATTCGGACACAAGTTGTGGTGCCTCAGAGTTGCCCGAACAGTCCCATCTGGAGCAGCCCTCGCTGCTTTTTGGCCAAGTAGCCGAATCAAATAATGGCGGTGGCGGGCCTAGACTGGCCTCCTGGGCCCACTCACCCTCTCCAGCAACGACTCCTGCCGAGCTCACTTGCCCTCTCCAGCACCACCGGAGACACCAAGCCTGTCCAGCAGGCTGCCCTGGGCCTGCCTCTGTGGCCACCACACCCGTTACCAGAGAGGCAGAGCAAACAGCTGGAGAAACCAAGTGATCACAGCAGGCTGACTGGTCACCCGTGGTCGACATGTTGTGCAGGCCTGATCTAATATTATACTTGTTACTGGATACTTCAGTTTCATCAATGTTGGCTGGAAATGTGAGCTGCTTTCATTCTGCACCAATGAGGTAATCTGCTGACCAAAAGCCTCAACATTAGGGGTTGTCAAACATCCCACGGTTATTGGATTTTGAGTCCTAGGACCCAGTGAATATTGCCCAGTGGTTAGGAATTCTAGGAATTTAGGGTCTAACATCTAGGAACCTAAGTTGATGAACTATAGCCAAATAGACATGTTTTGTGCAATTGTAGGAATTCAGTCTTATTGTAGTCTTCTGTTGGAAAAAGTAATGACCGTTAAGGTTCCAACCATATATATTAGAACAGTCATGGTAAGATGCTCAGTAGCAGGAGTTATAACATGAACTCCCACCTTGTAATAGATTTGCCAACAATATTTCTATTTTTTTTAATTGAGTAATTTTATTGGGTTTTTGGGGGGGGGGACAAGGGGGGGAGGGGTATGGGGGGAAAGGAGTACAGTTTAAAAATTACATTGAATATATCAAGCCAAAAATAACGATTTAACATATTAACAAATCACCAAATAATATCACAATGCTAATAGGTTTGTTACTTCTTGCCATCTTTTCCGAGAAATCTCATCGTAGTCTCCCTTTAGAAAGCCGGAGAGTCTGTCGATTTCAATGCATTCTCTTATCTTTTCGTGGAAATTTCTCTCTGTTGGCACATCTGGTTGTTTCCAGGATTTCGCATACAATATCCTTGCAGCAACAATTACATGGTGAAGTACATATCTCTGGTCATAGGAAATATTAATATCTACTATATTTAATAGAAAAAAATCTGGTCTAAGCTCTAACTTAATCTTCAGATATCTTTCCAAAAATAATTTCACCATTATCCAGTATGCCCTTGCCTCTTTACATGTCCACCACATATGGTAAAAAGTACCACAGTCATGTTTACATTTCCAACATTTAGGTGAACAGTTATAACAGTTATACATCTTGGATAAACGATGTGGTGAGAAATGCCATCTATAGAACATCTTATAACAATTTTCCTTAAAGGCTATAGATTTGAAAATTTTGACTGTGTTCCACAAAGAGTCCCATTTGTTTAGATGAATAGAATAACCAAATTTTTCTGCCCATCTTATCATAGTATCTTTAACCAGTGTATCAATCATTTTTTCATTTAACAACATACTATAAAGTTTACTAAAGAGCTTTGAGTCACCAGAGGATAGTATTTTGTCAAGTGGAGTATCATTAGTCATAAATCCCCCCTCTTTAGTAAGATCTTTGAAGTGTGAGTATATTTGTTGGTACTTCCACCAGTCTAAACTTATAACTTTTCTATTTTATTTAGGCTTCTGTTTGTTGCCTGCCTAATTTCTAATTCTGTAGTGGCATTTTTGCTTTTTTACAGGTGCCTTCTTCATGGTCTTTCTCCTGCCTGGAACTGTGTTATACTTATTGTTGATGTGCTCTCAGGAAGATCCAAGTCTTCTGAATTTTCCTCCCCCTCTTCCAGCTTTTGCAGATTTATGGGAGACAAGAGTATTTGGTGTATATCTTCTTTGGTTCTTTCTTCAGGCCCTGTTTTACTTACTGCCAATAGGAAAGGTAAAATCTTGTATTTATCTTCTCAGATTGTCCCAATTTATTTCCAGGTGGGATTTGTAGTTGTGTAGAAAGATACAAAATATAGTAAAAAGCAGTATTCAGTGATATTTGAACTGTGATGTTTAGAGAGCACATTCATTTGATTGACACCAGTTCTTCAAATGTAAAAGTCACATGATTTTAAAGTTTTTTGTTTCTTATAATATTCTGCTTTTCCCAATATATCAGTGAATTGAGATAGTGTACTAGAATTCTAGGTGGGTATAACTTTTTGTGTTTGTTTTCAGGTTGTGGAAGGGACAACCCTTTTGGATGGAGCTCGGCTGGAATACAGGATAAATGGTAAATGTCTTTTGAGTTTTTCATATGAATTTGATAATGTGTTTTTATGGTGATGACATGTTTCAATAATATGCATTTAATTTAATCATTGCAGCTTAACTCATGAAAATAGTGTGTCTCTATTCAGTTATCATACCATACTGTTCACATGTTCTGAGATTGAGGTGTAATACTAAATAGTAAATCAGCATATGGGAACCAGCAGGGACTATGCTATGAACCTGTTCTTCTTCATGGCCTCTGTGAACCCACACACATGGGTGCTTGACCTTTCACTCAGTCCCAGGTCAGACAGCAAATCACGAGGGAACCCATCTTCCCGTTCCTCCCTTCAACCTCCTACACCCCCAAGGACAGGAGATCCAGACAAGATTTACCCACTTGGCCCCTATCCTACCTGTCTGGGAATCCATCACGTCCGACAGGTGTGTCCTATCCATCATCTCCTGCAGCTAGTGTCTCGAGTTCCACTCCTGTCCATCTACAGGCCAACTGGTCTCCACTTCTCCCTCTCCCACCCTGCAAGAAGTAGAAATGTTACTTTTAAAAGGTGCCATTTGTCAAGTTCCTCCGAAAGACCTTCCCCATACTTCATAGTTCCAAAATCAGAGGGTGGCTTCCAGCCTATTCTGGATCTTTGAACTATCAACGAGTTCATCACTACTTCCAAGTTCAAAGTGGTTACCCTCGAATCCATCATCCCTCTTCTCGGTCGTGGAGACTGGCTTGGGGCCATCGACCTCCAAGATGCCTATTTCCACATCTCCATACACATGGACCACCAACGGTACCTCAGATTCGCCATAGGCAACCAGGCTTTCGAGTACAAGGCCCTATTCTTTGGACTAGCCACAGCCCCTCAAATTTTCACCAAGTGCATTGCGCCCATTGCAGCCTACCTTCGAACTCAGGGGATAATCGTCTTCCCATATATAGACGATTGGCTTGTAGCGGACTCGCGAGAACAAGCCATTCTACATATTCGATTCACCGTATGACTGTTACATGATCTGGGCCTCAGCGCAAACTTCAAAAATTCCTAACTCACCTCGGTTCAAAAAGTCACCTACATGGGGGCAGTACTGGACTCTAGGGTGGCAAAGGCCTTCCCTCCTTGTTCCTGGATCTGCAACATCCTCGACCTCGTACCCTCCTTTTATCCTGGAGCCTCCGTTCCAGCGCATCTGGCTCAGCGCCTGTTGGGACTTATGGCATCGACCACGTCGGTAGTGCCGTTTGCTCGCCTCAGAATGCGGCCTCTTCAGCTGTGGTTCCTCACGTTATTCTCTCCCTACACCATCCCTCCAGGCAAACAACTTTCCTCAACCTTTTAACTCACTGTAGCAATTGCAGTTAAATTAGAGAGCTCTCCTGGTAGATGACCAATATAGCACCATGACATGTTGAATGAAGAGGTCTAAACCTTGCACTAGTACACTTCTGTAGAAATCATAGAATGGCTAGTGAAGTTGAAAGGGGCCTATAAGGCCATCAAGTCCAACCCCCTGCTCTATACAGGAATACAAGTCAAAAAATATCTGCCAGGTGGTTGTCCAGATTTCTCTGCCTCCACTGTTGGAGCACTTAGCACCTCTCAAAGTAATTGGTTCCATTGGTGTACTGCTCTAACAGGAAGATTTTCCTGATATTCAGCCGAAAGCTGGTTCACTTTAACTTGGGCCAATTGTTGCACATCCTAATATCTGGGATGATCGAGAACAGATCCTGCCCTTCCTCTATATGACAACCCTTCACATATTTGAAAAATGCTATCATATCACCCCTCAATCTTTTCTCTAGGCTAAACATTCCCAGTTCTTTCAGTTTTTCCTCATAGGGGTTGGTTTCCATTCCCCTGATCATCCTGTCGCCCTTCTCTGAACTTGTTCCAACTTGTTAGCATCATTCTTGCCAGCTATGGTAAGAGTTGCACCTGGCAACTCCTGTTTTATCCAGGAGACCAAACTAGTTTTACACATCAGTTGTTTTGCAAGTTCATATATCACATTAAAGCATAATTCAACTCCTTTACCCATAATTATGCAACGGGCCTCTGGGCCACACTTACTGGAAGTGGCTTCTGGGGCCCGGTGCAGTCCTAGCAATGTCTGGAACAGGTCTCTGTGCCACCTAATGGACCCACACTGGGCCCAGTGCTAGAAGTGGCCTCTTGGCCTGGCACAGACTGTAAATGATCTCCAGGGTACCTGGTGGACCTTTGATAGACCTCCAGAGCATAACTCCAGGCCTGGCAGGCTCTCAGGATGGCAGCAACAGCGGAGAAGTAGGAAGAGGTGAATCGGTCCTGGAGAGAGGGAGGGAGGAAAGAGAGGAACCCCTGGTACCCTGCTGCTGCTAAAGCTCACCTTGGGCCTGGGACAAGCTCTAGAGGCTGCCATGGCTCTCGGGCAAAGCAAAATTTCCCTTAAGAAGTAATAGAAACTGGATCCTCAGAAAGAATCATTTGAGTTTCAGTTATTTCCCATAAGGAAATTTGCTTTGATAAACGAGTGTTTTGGTTTATGAGCATGCTTCCGGAATGGATTATGTTTATAGATCAAGGTAGCGCTGTATCAAAAATGTTACTAATAAAAACTTGAAAAACAAAATGTAAGTTCTATTAATTTTTAATGTGTTGTATATTATTTAGAGATGTGCACGAAACAATTTAAATTAAATAAATTAAAATTTATTTCATTAATCATTATTTATTTCATTACAAAACAAAACGAATAATGAACTGCCCCCTCAAAGAAAAATAAAACAAAATGAAATGAAAATTTTCGTTTCTTTTCTATTTTTGTTCCCCCCTCCGGTGTCTTCTACCTGAATGTTTCTGGCCAGGCCCGGGACTTGCCGCTGCCGGCAACGAGCCCCCACGGGGAGGGCTTCCGAGGCTCCCTCTGGCACAAAAGAGGGCACCAACCAGCCCGCGCTACAGCTGGTTGGCTCGAGTTTCAAAAAATGAAAAACGAAACAATTTTTTTAAAAGCAAAGCAAAGCAAAGTGTTCTGTTTATATACCACTGCATACCACTTCAAGTAGTCTCTGGGCGGATTACAGTTTAATTATGCAGGCTACACATTGCCCCGCCCCCCCCCCCCCCAGCAAGCTGGGTGCTCAATTTTCTGACCTCAAAAGGATGGAAGGCTGAGTCAACCACGAGCCAGCTGCTGGTGATTGAACCCCAGGTTGTGAGCACAGTTTTACCTGCAGTACCTGTATTTAACCACGGCGCCACAAGACTCCTTAAAAAAATTCATTTCTTTTAAACGAAATAAAACAACCAAAAAAATGAAATGAAATGCCATTTTATAATACTATTCTATAAACCCACTCAGATTTCTGAATAACTAGCTTGTTAAAGGACCACAGCATCTTTTTACTACCTGTAAGCATCTTCATATTGTTCAAAGTGCTTTTGGTTCATAAAAGGATTTGAGAACACAAAGGTCAAATCAGTTTCTTAACTAAAACGTGTCTAACTGGCTATAGCTATATTTGGGATTTTAAGAGGTATTTTACTAACTTGGTTGCACAGAATTCAGTGGGATTTCCCACCCCCACCCTGATAGTATAAGGCTGCAGCTTTAATTTTCCATGGAACGAATAAATGTTGACAAATAGAACACTTTAAATACAGTTATTCTGGCATGTTCTTTGATTTGCTGACCAAAATTCTGCTGCTTTGTGTTGCAAATTGCACTAGAGTAGACCCATTGAATCAGTGGAAATTTGGTGAGGCAAGTTCTATTAGTTCCAGCGTGCCTAGTCTAACTGACCTCAACGTACTAAGTCATAATTAAAATAGCTCTTTTCATACATAGAACTTACAGAGGAGTTGGCTCACTAAATCACAGTTTATTCAGTGGATCTATTTTAGTGCAGTTTACTATGCTAAGCAACAGAATTTTGGCCAGTGAGTTAATGATTTCACAAGGAACATGGTTTTTGGTGTTTCTGTTTATTACACATTTTAGGTGCTTCCTTTTAATTGTGTGTTTTTGTCTCCCTTTAAGGATTCTACGCTTTTATCCTCACAGCTATAGCTGTAGGAATCTGTCTGTATTTTGAAATGGAACTTCAATATATATATGATCATTTTCTGCAGTTTGCAGTCTGTGCCACTGTTTTTTCTTTTCTGCTAAGCATTTATCTATATGCCCGTGCCTTGCATGCCTCTGAGAAGGAATTATCACCTGGAGGGAATTCTGGTAAGTAGACAGTTGTGAAAACATTTCTTGCTTAGTTTTTGTCATCTTTATTAATGCATTTTTCTTTGTGGAAAATGCTTTCATTATGAACCACAGTAGCCACCATTCATTTTCTTCCTCTTCTCTAGGGACTTTCAACATTTAGTTTCATAAATGAATTTTCATGTGCCTTAATCCACTGTTACTATTGCCCCTTAAATATTTATGTCACATGCACCGTGCTGAAAAGGTGTTTCATTTATTTGAAGGTAAACTACTATGGCCACTATTCTGTTGGAGATTTCCACATGCACAACTAACATTTCACAGGGGAGAGTCTTTTATGTGGTATCTCTTCTGTAACTTGTTTAGCCATCTCATAGTTAACATCAGCTTATCAAACTCTACTAAAGTGTATTACACTTGGGGGGGGGGATCATTTTTTACAAAACACGTGTAAGTAAATCCAAAAGAGACAAATTAATATACACAGGATGAATTCAGTGTTGCAAAATGAAATAGCTAAAACAAAATAGTTAGCTATAAAACCATTGGCTGCCAAGTCAATTCTGACTTATAGGGACCCTTTTCAGGGTTTTTCAGATACAGAATACTCAAAAATGGTTTCCAGGCTGTCTCTACTCACAGGAGGCTCAGTGGGGAATCAAATGCCCAACCTCTGGCTCCACAGCCGGATACCTGAACCACTGAGCTACCCAGGCAGATACTTAGCTATATACAGGTTTTTTTAAAAAGTAATAAATTAGTATTAATCAGGTTCACTCATGTTTAGACTTTTTTTCTGTACAAATGTCAGAATTTAGCAGGAATTTCCCCTGCTAGAATTCTGGTAGTGTTAGCCAAGAAATCCATATTCTCAGGGAAGTTTCAGGATACTCGCCTGTTCATTGCCAGAGCCTTCTCTGCAGATGGTCATTAGTGCTTGGACATAGTATATGTGGAGCTTTCCAGGTTTCATGAGAATAAGCAAAGCATTAAAGGAGCATTAAAGGAATGGTAGTTTTTGAAAGGTATCATCTGTAGCAGTGATTCCCAACCTTGGAAAGCAAAATCAAAGTGTGTTCTCCTTGTATACTATCCCATAGTGCTTAAAGCATTCTATGGGAAGTTTACAACTGAATTATGCAGTTTACACATTTTCCCCACTCCGTTCCAATCTGTGAAGGATAGATGACTGAGTCAACCTTGAGTCAACTACCTGAGCCTATTATTGAAATCAGGTCGTGGGCACAATCTTGATGGCAATACTGCAATTACCCACTGTGCTACAAGGCTTGTTAAGAAGAAGCCTCACCACTAGCTGTGCTTACTAGGATTTATGTGAATAGAACATCTGGAGACCCAAGGCTAGGAACCACTGATCCGTAGGGCCCCATGAACCGAGAGGCTACCAGCCCCAATGCTTTGCTATTCCCATGGAGCTTTTTCTCCAGGTTTTACGATATTCCGGCTTCCTACTCTTTTACCAGATTTCCAACAGCCTGTAAGGCAGAGCTTAAGAGGAAGATTTTCCCTACCATTTTTTAAGGATTTGGCTACTCTAAGAATCAGATACTCTGAGTAGGAAGAGAGAGAAAAGGCATCTCTCAGTTGGAAGAATATAGGAATATGAAAAAAATGGAACTATTTTCTGTATAAAGACACAGTTTAGATAAAAATCTGTAGTTCCTGTTAAGAAAAATTAGCTTAAACCCTTCTTTGATTGGGATGCTCTGCATAGACAGTTAAAATGTTATATTTCACTTCTGTAAAACATTGAATTGCTTTCTGAGGACTATAGGGAATTTCTTTAAACTCTGGCAAACTGTGGTAGCAGCTCCTCTTGGTGACTAAGACGTTTCTTCACTATGATACGTCAGAAGGCAACATACAGTTTGTGTTTCAGTAGCTATAACAGTTACACTGTAACAGGAAGAGGCTTGTGTTTAATTATGTTATTTAGCCTGGTAGCTATATGGGCATTATGGAAATCTAATAAATGAACAAAATTATAGTTTGGTTTAAAATAGATTCAATGATTTCAAATGAGGTGAAGCACCAAATAATATTGCGGGCCAATTTAATTTTCTAGGGAATATCATTTATGATTTTTTCATGGGACGTGAATTAAACCCTCGCATTGGAAATTTTGATTTGAAATATTTCTGTGAATTACGACCTGGATTAATTGGCTGGGTAAGTAAATGTACAAATACATTGTTGGCAGCTGTAATTTTACAGATATGGCACTAAATAAGAGAAACTATTTCTTGTAGCCAATGTATTTTAAATGTGTATTAAAAACATTAATATCATCATAGCAGCATTAATCATACAGTATGCACTATTGCATTTTTTAACTTCTAAAAGTTCAAATGCCGATATGATAGAACATAAGAAGAGCCTTGCTGAAACAGGCCACAGCCCATCCAGTCCAGCATTCTGTCGCACACAGTGGCTCACCATTTGCTTCAGGTTATTCCCAAGCAGATGTCTTCACCTGCTTGTGATTCCCTGCAAATGGCATTTGAGAGTTATCATGCCTATCTCTCCAACCCAGAGGTTGTCCTTAGGCAAAGAACACAAAGGTAAAATAAAAAAAGAGGTAACAAGCTCTGCTGATGCATAATGGAATGGCCATGCACACTTGAAGGGGCTCTTTGAGACAAATTATCCTTGTTTGTATTTCTGATATTTTATGTAACACTGAATCATATATAGACAAAATAGCATTTTTCCTGGCATACTGCCTGACCTGTTGGCCAGTAACAGCCCTATTCAAGCTAGCAGCAGTAGAGAAAATTAATCAGAAACCTGATTGGAGCATTAATGCTAGTGGACTTTTGTATTCCAACTAGAACAGTTAGTTTAGCTTAATTGATGGGAAGAGACATATCACATTTTCCCGTCTATAAGATAACCCCATGTATAAGATGATCTCCACTTTTCCAACCCCAAATTACAGTTTTGCAGCTGTGTGCTTTTCTATTCATCTTATCAAGGAGGGGAACAGGAATTTAGATGATATAAAATACAGGCAATATAAAATGTTCACGAAGCCCAGCACTCTCAGGAACACATATTCCCACGGGTTTATAATGATATTAAAAGCTCATGTAGAGTTGAAAAGTTAACAGAAAAGGGGATAACAAGAATTAACAGGATAATTAATGGAAATACGATTAATGAAAAATCGAATTACAATACAGCTAAACAAACTGATAGCCCACAACAATTAAACAAGTCCTAAGTGATAACAAGAGTGGCTTGTTTGGACATGCCTGCCATAGCTAATGACCCATACTTAATGGTGTTGGGGAGGGTTCCATAGGGGAGCCTTTAATACACCCCAGACCATTTTACATCTAACGAGCCTAGTTAAGTCATGTCTACCTAATGAGCCTGTTCAGACCAAGGTGATATGAAATCAAAGTGAACTATAATTTGGAGGCCTCACCACTAACGTTCCTTAGACTGATAAAGCTGCTTGGATGAGTAGCAAAACTTTCCAATCTCACTAGAAAAGAAGTCCAGTTGCCATGACTCAGCTCCCAGATGACCTCACCTAGATGACTGAGAATCTTTACAGATAGTATTGTGATACCTATCTTATACATTTATTAAGGCATTTTGAGTCAGCAAATATTTATTTATATGACTGTATTCCTCAGTTTACTGTGCCTTGTTTTATTACAGTAACATCCTCCCTTTCGTGGTTCATATACTGCAGGCTCGGTATATTCCGGGACTGCAGTATATGAAAAAAAGCCCCCCTGAGGTAAGGAGGAAAGGCTTGTTTCAGGCCTCCTGTACTTACTCCAGGCCTCCGACAGCCTTCCCGGGCCCACCGGAGGCCCCAAAATTGTTTTCCCACAAATAGGAAGTGACTTCCGGAAAACTGGAAGTGACCTCAGGATCGCTAGAAAGCACATTTGGGGCCTCCGAGGGTCTTCCTGGGCCTGTCACAAGCCTCAGAAATGCTTTTTGGCAAACTGGAAGTCACTCCAGTTTGCTGAAAAGCATTTCTGAGGCCTCCGACAGCAGCAGGGAGGCCCCAAAAGTGCTTTCTAGCAACCCGGAGGTCACTCCCAGTTTTCCAGAAGTCACTTCCTGTTCACTGGGAAGCACAGTTTTCCAGAAGTCACTTCCTGTTCACCCGGGAAGGCTGTCGGAGGCCCATTTGGGGCAGCACAAGGCCTGAGGTAAGTACAAGAGGCCCCAGATAGGCCCCCCAAGTCCTGACCTCACCCTGCGTCCACATATCACAGATTTTCATTTATTGCGGGTGGGGCCAGGTCTCTGATCCCCGCAATAGGTGGGTGCCTATTATCATTTAACTTGTTTTATGAAAGGCAGGATGTAAGTAGAATTAAATAAATTAATTTATGATAGTGTGGTGGTCATAGATCCTGTTTCACTGTAAAGTTGAAAGAAAGAAATTACTACGAAATCTGATTTCTCTAAAGGCTGTTATTAACCTGGCAATGCTGTTGACTGAAATGAAAGTACAACATCTGAACATGCCATCTTTGTCAATGATCCTGGTTAACAGTTTTCATCTCCTGTATGTCGTTGATGCTCTGTGGAATGAGGTAATATATTTTCATAATATTTATCAGTATTCAAATTGTTGAAAAATTGTTGATTTATTTGTTTCCATATTTGCCATTTGGAATGTTTCCTAACTCTGATTTGCTTATGCAAGTCTTTTTTGTTTGTTTGTTTATTTTCTGGCGAGGGTTGATGAATTCATTATTAACCTGAAACCAAGAAACTGGAGCCAATGATGTAGCCCGTTGCCTCCAGAAAGGAATAATGGCTAGGATTAGATGCGTTGCTTCTGCTGTTCAGTATAGTAATGGGACTGTGTCAGTCAATTTGGATGAAAGGGAAAAAAGATTAAAGTAGCACTCTTGTGTTGAAAATCACAAGAGGTCATCCCATTCTTGAAAGTAGTAAATGGTTGTGTATCATCCCCTTTCTTCAACTTGTGGGATACATTTTTGGCGTACGCAAGTTGCTCATAAAAGAGGCATTGAAAAACTCCTTGGTGAAAAATATATCCCTATCTGGAAAAAAAGAACTGCATGGAGTTTGTTAATGAATTGTATCCGTTAAAGACAGAAGTGGCTCCCAGGACTGTAGTGAAACAAGAGCTTCCCTTTAACCCCGTCTTCTTTAGAAGTATTGAAAGCAGATTGTCATGTCATTGGTTTCATTTTTGTTATTGGAGTAGACATTCCAGAAATCAACATTGTGGGAGCCCCACTGGCCGGAAGGCATCTAAATGTGGCTCATCGGGGAGCTCCACCTAGTTTACTGCTCAAAAAGGAAGCTTTCTAGGAGCTTCGTTTTTATATAGAAGCTTACTTATCAATAAAGAAGCAAGGTGGAACTAGGTCGCAAAGCCTTCTAGCAGAAGCCTTTCTGCCAGGTGATCCTGTAGGTGTCTCTTCATCAGGTGAGCTTCTCACAGTGGACAGTTCTGGGATTCCCATTCTTCAGAGGACACAATTCTCAAGGTGTGCTTTCCCATATTTTACCGAACCCCCTTTTTTGTTATAAACTTCTGTGTTGCAACAAAAATAAATAAAATTATTTTTATTATACTTATGCAGTAGTACTTTGGTTTATGAGCATAATTTGTTCTGGAAGCAGGCTCTTAAACTAAAATACAGTACTTGTAATCCCCCCCCAAAATCCCATATGAAGTAATTAAAACTTGACTACCATAATTCAGTCTGTGGCTGCAGACCCCGCCTTCTCTGTCACCCCTTCACCATAGCAAGGTCCCTTCAGTAGCAGTGAGGGCATACCCGGGCATGTCAGCAGCAACAATGGCAACCTACCCAGGCACAGCATTAGGGGCTGCATGAGTGTGTTAGGATGCCCCAGGCATGTCGTCATTGGCAATGGTGTCCTACCCCGGTGGAGTTTTGGCAGCTGTGTGTGCATATCGGTGGGGAGGACATGCCCAGGCATGTTGGTATCCTGAACACAGCAGCTGTGGTGGTGGGGAGGACATGTCTGGTACAGTGGATGAAAGACAACTCAGTGGCATTCGGGGCTCCAGTACTCATTTTGTAAGACAGCTGTAAACCAGAACAAAATTGTGAAATTTTTGTTTGTCAATATGTCTGTGAAGATTCTCAGTCATCCAGTTGAGTTTATCTGGAAGTTGAGTCATGGCTACTGGACTTCTTTTGAGAGATAGAAACGTTTCGCTGCTCATCCAAACAGCTTCATCAGTCTGAATACAGCTAGTGCGAGTCCTCCATCTTATAGTCAGTGAGCTTTGACCTCTTGTCACCCTGGTCTGAATTAGGCTCATAAGATGAACAATGCCCTGAAGAGGCTCATTAGGGAGACAATAGTATCCATAGCCTTAAGGTGAACAATGGCCTAAGGTGCTGAAACCTATAAAGAATGGGTCGTTAGCTATAGCCTTGGTGGTGAAGGCTTTTTGATTTGTCTTATGAGCCTAATTCAGACCAGGGTGACAAGAAGTCAAAGCTGACTGACTATAAGATGGAGGACTCACACTAGCTGTATTCAGACTGATGAAGCTGTTTGGATGAGCAGTAAAACGTTTCTATCTCTCAAAAGAAGTCCAGTAGCCATGACTCAACTTCCAGATTTGTCTACCATGATGCTCGTAGACCAGAGCACTCATTAACCAAGGTATTACTGTATAATGAAAAACTAGAAATAACAAAAAAGAAGAAACCTCTTTATGGAAAAAGTTGTCTATCCCTAATAGTTTTGAATATATGGCCAGATGGGCGAGATACTAAATAAAGATATTAAATAAATAAATAATCAATCAATGGATTGAGGACCTCAATACAGTGGAACCTTGACTTACATACTGCTTGACTTGCATCATATTTGACTTGCAGCAAGAAGGGGCCTGTTTGACTTGAGTCGCAGGTTTTGACTTACATCTCGGAGCCCCGGCGCAAGGCACCGGAATTGGGTGGCAGCCACAACCCAGCATCGCGGCTGCCGCCTCCAAACTGCTCCTGCCTTTTTCCCCTCCTCCGGCAGCGGCGGCTTCGGTGAGACCAGCTCAGAGCACCTGGAGCTGGTCCTCGGCCTCACCGAAGCCGCCGCTGCTGCCAGAGGAGAAGAAGGGCCGGGAGCTCAGAGCTGGCCTCGCTGGTTAGACAGTCGGCTCAGTGTTGTAAAAAATCTGGCTGCAGAAGTCTGGTCTACAATGGAAGCATTTTAGTTGGGGAGCTGTAAAGTTGTGGGACTCTAATGGTAAGCATAGAGTTGTGCAGAACTTGGAACGTCAGGTTAAAAATCAGTAAAACTTAAATGTTAGACTTTGTTTCTATGAACATTAAAAAGTGGAGGCGTATAACTTGTGGACTATAATTCCACTGCCTCCTCCTCTCTTTGAAGAGACATTTCATTTACATCCCCAGAAGGAATCTCCTATCCCATTCAAATTTGTGTTAAATTGCTGTTTTCGGGGGGGGTTTTCATCATCTGGAACGGATTAATCCGCTTTCCCATTACTTTCTATGGGAAACGTTCGTTTGACTTAAGTCATGTTTGACTTAAGTCTAGACCATTGGAACGGATTAATGACGTAAGTCAAGGTTCCACTGTAATTGTTTCAGTTTAGTTTATTCCTTGTGTTTCTGCTGTGATTTTCTTTTTTTCAACTTGAACTGTTTGAGGATCTTTCTATGTTATCACCCTTTCTAAGTGAATTATGGTGGGATCCAAGTACAGTATGTCAGCAAGTTTTAGTGACATGAGGCATTTACTTTGGATCCATTGATTGATCATTTTCGTGAATATTTGTCATATTTGCTTCCACTGAACAGTGATTTACGCTTATAGTGTTTATTGATAAAGTAAACCCAACCTGGCCCGGTAAACCAGAATTAACCTCCGGATTGCTAGAAAGCACTTTTGGGAGCTCCGAGGGCCTTACTGGGTCTGTCAGAGGCCCCAAAAAGCACTTCTAGTTTGGGGGGGGGCTCCAGCAGACATCAATAAACACTATAAACGTAAATCACTGTTCAGTGGAAGCAGGCTAAGCCTCACTCTTAAAATATGACAAACATCACGATCATGATCACTCAGTGGATCCAAAGTAAATGCCTCATGTCACTAAAACTTGCTGACGTACTGTACTTGGATCCCATCATAATTCATTTAGAAAGGGTGATAACATAGATCCCCAAACAGTTCAAGTTGAAGAAAGAAAATCACAGCAGAAACACGAATAAGCTATAAAGTGAAACATTTATTGAGGTCCTCAGTCTGAAACCCCTTTAATCAAGGGACAGCAGAAGGCTGTTCTCCCACACATGCACACTGCAGCTGACAGACAGCTGATTTTGACAGCTCATAGCTGTTAAAATCATGTGTCTGTCTCGTCTGCCTGGAGCAGCCTTTGGTTGCCAGTGATTGAGGGGTCAGCCACCTCCTCTTCCACTGTGTCTCTGTGCCAGGACTTTGGTGAAAGGGAGGAGGCATCAGCTTCTATCCTGCCTTTCCTTCCCTGTAGCATCTGATCAGTGCGTGCTACAGGGAAGGGAAAGCAGGATAGAAACCTCCACCACCTCCTCTTCTTTGGGACTAAGGTAAGCGGTGGCAGCAGATCGCCGTTGCCACTTACCTCTGGGATAGGCGAAGATCAGTGGGTCCCTGCTGTGCCCACCAAATTGGTCGGCAGAGCAGGGACCTATTGATCTTTGTCCAGCCTGGGTGGCTTGCAAGGGAAGTGGTGGAGGTGCTGATAGGCCGCCATAGCCCTTGCAAGCTGCCCAGGCTGGGCAAGAACATAAGAACATAAGAAGAGCCATGCTGGATCAGGCCAAAGGCCCATCTAGTCCAGGTTCCTGTATCTCACAGTGGCCCCACCAGATGCGTATGGGAGCGCATGAAACTAGATATCTGTCTCCTGATACCACTCCCCTGCATCTGGCCCTTGAAGTACCCTGGTTTTAAGCCTGGAGATTACACATCTCCATCATGGTTTGTAACCTGTGATGGACTTTTCCTCCAGGAATCTGTCCAATCCCCTTTTGAAGGCATCCAAGCTAGATGCCATGACCACATCCTGTGGCAGGGAGTTCCATAGACTAACAACGCGCTGGGTGAAAAAATATTTTCTTTTGTCTGTTCTTACTCTCCCAGCCCTCAATTTGAGTGTATGTCCCCTAGTTCTGGTATTTTGTGAGAGGGAGAAGAGCTTCCCACTATCCACTTGACTCATGCCCTGCATTATTTTGTACATCTCAATCATATCCCCCCTCAGGCGCCTTTTTTCCAGACTAAAGCGCCCCAAATGTTTTAGCCTTTCCTCATAAGGGAGGTGCCCCAGCCCAGTACTCATTTTAGTCGCTCTCTTCTGCACCTTTTCCAGTTCCACTATGTCTTTCTTGAGATGCGGTGACCAGAATTGTACACAATACTCCAGGTGCGGCCTTACTATTGTTTTGTATAATGGCATTATAATGTTAGCTGTTTTATTTTCAATCCCCTTTTTGATAATCCCTAGCATGGAATTGGCCTTCTTCACCGCTGCCACACATTGGGTGGACACCTTCATGGAGCTGTCTACCAACACACCAAGATCTCTTTCCTGATCTGTCACGGATAACTCAGAGCCCATGAGTTGATAGATAAAGTTTGGATTTTTTGCCCCAATATGCATTACTTTACATTTGGCTACATTAAAACGCATTTGCCATTTCGTAGCCCATTCCCCCAGTTTGGAGAGATCCTTCTGGAGCTCTTCACAATCTTCTCTGGTTTTTACCACACGGAAAAGTTTTGTGTCATCTGCAAACTTGGCCACCTCACTGCTTATCCCTGTCTCCAGGTCATTTATGAACAGATTGAAAAGCACCGGTCCCAGGACAGATCCCTGGGGCACACCGCTTTTCACCTCTCTCCATTGTGAAAATTTCCCATTGACACCTACTCTTTGTTTCCTGGATCTCAACCAGTTCTCAATCCATAAGAGGACCTGCCCTCTTATCCCGACTGTGCAATTTTCTCAGCAGCCTCTGGTGAGGGACTGTGTCAAAAGCCTTTTGAAAATCCAGATAGACTATATCCACCGGTTCAACCAAATCTACATGCCTGTTGACCTTTTCAAAAAATTCTAAAAGATTTGTCAGACAAGACTTACCCTTGCAGAAGCCATGCTGATTTTCTCTCAGCAAGGTTTGTTCTTCTATGTGTTTTAAGATCAATGGTACCTTGTAAGACGAATTGAACCCATAGGGGAAATTTTGATGAGTTTTTCTATTCCCAGAAATTTCATTCGGCTTAAAAGTTTTTAGTCTTAAGGGACATTTCTTCATATGAGGTACCACTGTACTTACATTTGTGGTGGTCTCGTGAAAAGAGAAAGTTAAGTTTTCAAGTGATAAATAACATTGGACAAGGTTGTCTTCAAAGATAGCTCCGTTGAATATGATTAGTAATAATCAATGATTTGGGGAAGAAGGAGAGTTAATAGTTATTATGGTGACCGTAGCAGGATTATTGCAAAGAACTGGAGACATAACAGTTAGTATGGAAGATTGGTATAAAGTAATGTGGAACATGGCCATCAATGATGAATTAACCTGTAGATGAAAATGAGAAAAGGAGTATCATGCAGTTACAGTTTTAAAGATATTTGAAAGCCATTCTTCAAACATATATTTGAGCAAGGAAAAGATTACACTTCTGGTGAAGATTCAGTGTAATAGTCAGGAGAATGGCAGCAATAATAAAATAGGCATTAATAAGCAAGTAAATAATATTATATATTGATATGGGAATAATCAGAAGGGCGAAGGGTGCATAAAGTCCCATAACTGTAGTTATTTAGATTTTGTTTTCCTATTTATCATGTTAATGTAAATGTATGATATTCGGGGTATATTTCATTTAATGTGTTTATTATGTAAAACATTAAAATTAACATGCTGCTGCATGCTGAGTCAAGTAGTTTACAGTATATATAACAGTAAATGTCTGCATTCTCTTGATTTATGAGCAGTTCAGAATTGAGATTTATGCTAATTGAATTAATCCTTTCAGTCATAAGTAGTAGGAATTCTGGCTATTGTCTCATATACAAAAATAGTTTTTAAAGAGGTTACTTACGGTTTCACTGAGGAGGACCTGTATGCCCTGTGGTTGTAGTAGTGGAGGAATTGGTTCCTGGTCCCTCCACATTTGCAATACACTGTGTTACACATACAAAACAAATCAAATACCAAACAACAACAAATACCCAGGTATAACCTCTGTGTAAAAAATGAGCCTGGCAGAACACTGATAAATTAACACTCAACACCGATAAACTGATAAACTAACAATATTCTAGACATTTTTAAAGTGATTGTTCCAAATCTAATTTAACAACTGCTCTTTAACTTTTTAGGAAGCTATTTTGACAACAATGGACATCATTCATGATGGGTTTGGATTCATGTTAGCATTTGGAGATTTGGTGTGGGTTCCATTTCTTTATAGTCTACAAGCTTTCTATCTAGTGAATCATCCAAATGAAATTTCATGGCTTACAGCGTCTGGAATTGTGGCTCTGAATCGTAAGTAATGAATAAGAGATTGTTAAAATGAAGTACAGATTTACCTTTTTTATTCTTGCACAATGACTACAAAATGAAGGAAAACAGATTTTGGTTGAAGACCAATAGATACTTTCTAATAGTTGAAAGAAGAGTACTTTGCCTAAAAAAGTGAAATTTTCCTCACTTTAAAACAAAAATACAGGCTCACCATGACATCCAAAAGGCAGGGCAAAAAGAGCAAGCAATATTTTTGACTTCCACTGGACCTCAGATTAATGTACAGTGGTACCTCGACTTACAAAATTAATCCATTCCAAATGCATTTTTGGAAGTTGAATCACGGTTCCCCATAGGAATGCATTGAAAATCAATTAATCTGTTCTGGAGGTTCGAAAAAAGGCAAAAAGGGAACAGATTAATTGGTTTTCAGTGCATTCCCATGTGAAGGCTCTCCCAACCCCCCTCAATAAAGGGCAGCCAAAGGCTGCTCTCTGCAGCCCCTGCCAAACAGTTTATTTTGACAGATCCAACCTGTCAAAATCAGCTGTCTGTCAGGGCTACAGAGAACAGCCTTTGGCTTCCGTTGATTGAGGGAGATCGCCCTCTCCGCCTTCTCCTTCCTGGTTCGATCACTGCAAAAGAGATCAAAGCTGGCAGAAGAAGTGGGGAGGCGACGGAGGCAGAGATCGCCCTCTCTTCGTTCTCCTGGGTGCTTCGATCTCTGCAAAAAGATCGAAGCAGGCAGGAGAAGAAGAATGGGGAAGGCGACAGAGACAGAGATCGCCCTCTTGTTCTCAAAGCACCTAGGAGAAGGAGGAGGAGAGGGCAGTCTCTGCCTCCATCACATCCCGCCTCGCTCCTAAATGACCCAGGGGAGCAAAATAATTTAGATAAGCTCCTCAAATTTGAAAGGGTTTGGCGTTAAGGAGGCTGAGAATTAAGCTCCAAAGGGGATGCCCCTAGGAAACTTTTTTTCTAATTGGAATCAGAAGCCAAGCTGCAGCTTTTCCAGGTTGGATCTGTCAAAATCAGCTGTCTGGCCGGGCTGCGGAGAGCAGCCTTTGGCTGTCGTTGAGATATACCGTACATGCCGCCTGCCTCCCAGGGGTGGAGCTTTGTACTGAAAGGAAATAATTGGAAATGGATTTCCTTTTGTAACTCGATTTTTTTCAGAAATCCATTTCTAATTATTCCTTCATAAGTTGAATTTTTCTGTTGTCGAAGTGTTCTCATAAGTCAGTATACCACTTTACTTTTGTTTTTATATCTGTCAGACACTTCCCATGTCTAGTGCAGTAATATCACACCCAGTGTACTGTCACCAGCAATGCTTGGATTCTTTCTATAGTCCAGCAGTGCTGTACCTTAAGAGTTTATATTTCTCCCCAGAACAAGCCTTTTTCGGGCCTACAACACCATCTCAAATCCTACATCGACACTCCCTCTGTTTTACTTTGGGCAATAAGATGTACAAATTCAAAGCACTCTCCTTTGGTCTAACAACAACACCTGAAGCCTTCGTGAAATACTGTACTGTATATGGCGCCAGCTGCTGCATACCTTAGAATCCATAGTATAATTTTTCCCATACCCAGACAACTGGTTGATTGTAGCAAATTAAAAGGACAGTGATAAAAACAGAGATGTATCCTATGTGCTATTTCTTCTATTGGATCCTGATCATCAAGTAAACCTGGAAAAGTCATATTTAAGTCCAAAGAGATGATGCACTGCATCAGGACCATACTAAATTCAAAGAGTGCAAGAGCATTGTTACCTTAAGACAGGAGAGACAAGCTTCTGACATTAATCAAGGATTCTGCAGCCAGTGCATCTATCTGTTAAGGTTTACATGTTTCAAAAGTTAGCTAGCCCTGCTGGCAGTGTTATCTATAAAGAAGCATTAAAGTACTCTTAAATCCAAGTTTAACAGGTAAATCATAAAAAGAAAGAAAAGGAAAAAACATTGTGCATCCATTGTTAAGATGTTGGTCTTTTTCTTCCCACATAGCACGAACAGAGTCAACAATAGAGATGGGTGTTTCGTTTTGGAAGGGGACTAGTTCCAAAATGAAACATGCCAGCACAGCTGGTGCTTGGAACACAGTCCCAGCCTTTGGAACAAAATCAGCCACTGTCTTACCTTGTTGTACTTCACACTGAGTGAAATTCCAATCTGGAAGTAGCCTCCAATGTGTCATATTTCCCTCTCCCTGGCACTGGACAATCAGGAGTTGTGCAAGAACATGCATCATCCCACCTCCCTGTCTGATTGGCCAGTGCCAGAGGGAAAGATGACATATCAGAGGCTGTTGCCTGATTTGAATTTCACCCAGTGTGAACTACAAGAAGATAAGACAGTGGTTGATTTTGTTCTGGAGGGTGGGACTGTGTTCCGAGCACCAGCTTTCCTGGCGTGTTTCATTTCGGAACCAGTCCCCTTCCAAAATGAAACACCCATTTCTAGTCAGCAACACTGGTAAAAGGAGCAATACCTGTTGCTCACTTCCCCAGCTAGCAGGAGGTCTTCTGAAGGGGTCATTATCATAATCTCTTCAGTTCTATCAAATTATGAGCTGTACCAAACTCTTTGAGTCTCAGCAGACATCCAGAGCAAACCAACTCATGGGACTCTATCTTATTCCAAAGGGAAGGTTACAGAGAGACCTCCTTTGTTGCCATTGGGAGATTCATATTGATACCAGACAGTCCCAAAGCTGATAGATGCTATGGTATAAACTAGACTTTCCTTCTGCTTTTCTCCTTAGTAAAATTCTTTAAAGCACTTTTGGCAGGGTGTGATCCTAGTCTGCTGAAGGAAGCCTTTTCTTTGGTGGAGAAAGACAGTTTTACTATAACAGATTTGAGAATTGAATGGATTGCCAAGAGAGTTATTACTCATCAAAGAATGATCAGCACCTCATAAACGTATGAGTTGTGCTATGAGACAGTGGCATACTGACAACCAGATTTCACACTGTGCAGTTCCACCAAATTGTGATTACAGAAATGAAATATGCATCCATAAAAATAATGTTGCTTATCTCACTATTATTAATGTGAAACACCAAAGGAAATAGAATGTCTATATGTTATTTATATGTTCAACAGTGCAGTAGGTATTCTTTCTTTTTATACAGTTCTTGGTTACTGCATTTTCCGTGGTGCAAATTCACAGAAAAACTCATTCAGGAGAAATCCAAATGATCCCAAATTTGCTTGTAAGTATTGGTTAGACAAACGCATACAGTGGAACCTTGACTCACATACTGCTTGACTTACAGCATATTTGACTTGCAGCAAGAAGGGGCCTGTTTGACTTAAGTCGCAGGCTTTGACTTACATCTCAGAGCCCCGGCGCAAGGCACCGGAATTGGGCGGCAGCCACAACCCAGCATCGCGGCTGCTGCCTCCAAACTGCTCCTGCCTTCTTCCCCTCCTCCGGCAGCGGCGGCTTCGGCGAGGCCAGCTCAGAGCACCTGGAGCTGGTCCTCGGCCTCACCGAAGCTGCCGCTGCTGCCGGAGGAGAAGTAGGGCTGGGAGCTCAGGGCTGGCCTCGCTGGTTAGACAGTCGGCTCAGTCTTGTAAAAAATCTGGCTGCAGAAGTCTGGTCCACAATGGAAGCATGTTAGTTGGGGAGCTGTACAGTTGTGGGACTCTAATGGTAACCATAGGGTTGTTCAGGACTTGGAACGTCAGGTTAAAAACCAGTAAAACTTAAATGTTAGACATTGTTGCTATGAACATTAAAAAGTGGAGGCATATAACTTGTGGACTATAATTCCACTGCCGCCTCCTCTCTTTGAAGAGACGTTTCATTTACATCCCCGGAAGGAATCTCCTATCCCAGTCAAATTTGTGTTAAAATGCTGTTTTCGAGGGTCTTTTTCATCATCTGGGATGGATTAATCCACTTTCCCATTACTTTCTATGGGAAAAGTTTGTTTGACTTAAGTCATGTTTGACTTAAGTCTAGACCACTGGAACGTATTAATGACGTAGGTCAAGGTTCCACTGTATTTCTGTTTTAAACATCTTAGTATTACACAACAATGTGTTCTGCTTGGTAATATAACAGACATTTTTATATATCAAAATACAGATTTGAAAGTTATTCCTACAGCAACAGGAAAAAACCTCTTGGTCTCTGGCTGGTGGGGTTTAGTGCGACATCCGAACTATTTAGGTGATATTATCATGGCCCTGGCTTGGTCCCTACCTTGTGGTAAGATCATGAGCTGTCTTCTCTTGACATATACTATATTCCTCCCTTTTGCTGTCCATTTTCTAATCTTAGCAGTGCAGTAATAGTTACTGAACAATATATTAAAGACATTGTAATTTTACGTATAATAATGTATGTAAATGAAGGAAATGGCCAGACTCCTTATGTTGATTTAAGCATGCATAAGAGAGAGCAATCAAGTCTTGGTGCCTTAGTGATTGGAAATCAAGTCATGTGATCTTCACACTGTCGAAAAGCAAGGGCAAAAATATTTTTATTATACCACTAATTTATTTTTAAAATTTAAGCTAGCTTTCAAGTCTTCATCAGGCTAAGCACCTATATATTGGGGATGGTGCTGAAAAACATGGAAGTTCCAAAAGTCATGCCAGACCCTTACCAGGTCGGCCTCTTAAGAGTGAATTCCAAAATGCAGGCTGCAGAAAGGTAGGGTGGAATCCTATTGATATGTGTATAAGATTTACTTAACTTGTAGTAGCTAATTGTAGCCAGTTGGTAAGGTGCTGGAGCACACCTTGTTGCACATTCAACATGTGACCAGGCCCACTAACACTGCTTGATAGCTCCATTAGTTAGGTATCTGTGGCTGTGGAGCCAGAGGCTGGGATTTTGATTCCTCACTTGGCCTCCTTGACAGGGGCTGCAGTTCCAAGAGCATTGCTAGATAATACTTGAAACACCTTAGCCACAGCTTGATTGGTTTAGCTTATTTGTTAATTTTGTTTATTTTTACTATAATTACATTTGATTATGATTATTTTTGCATTATGTTTGATATAATCTTCATATTATTTGCATATTTTTATTGCATGTGATTTACAGTTAGTATTTTCTTACTTTGTAAACCGCCCAGAGTAGCCTTAGGGCTAGATGGTACGGTATATCAATCTAATAAACAAACAAACAAACAAACACTGTAAGTTAAACAAACCATATGCAATCTTCAGTAGGATTCTAGCCAAGCTGTTGCTTACATTTCTGAGTGCATGTCCAGGAACTCACAAAATTATTGAAATATTTTTCAATCTATAATTTGGCTTGACACTAATGGTACCTTTTATGTAGGTAGTTACAATTTTTTAAATAAATAAAGTTAATTGTGATATCTTCAAGATAGGGTGAAAAAAGCCAATAACCTTTTCTGTATCTTCTTATAGGGGTGAATCATATCTTACCTTATTTCTACGTGATATATTTTACTGGTTTGCTTATTCATCGGGAAGCCCGTGATGAACGTCAGTGTAAGAAAAAATATGGCTTAGCATGGGAAAAATACTGTAATTGTGTGCCATATCGCATATTCCCATACATCTACTGAGCCTTTTCAAACTGGTGGATAATGCAGTTTTTGCAGCTAAATCATTGTTATTGTAAACAACATACCTCATACCATTGCACTTGGTATATTCTGTTAATTCTGCTGGATTCTTAAATAGGTGATCAGATAATGAACTAGCAGGTGTCTTACTATCTGATATATGCATCATTTTAAAAATCTTTTTAGCCACTTGCTCATTTTAAGCTACGCAGTTTTGTTAAGAGGCACCAAATGCATTGTGTAGTCTGTGAAAACCTTATTTAAGCTTCACAAACTTGTCTGATAGACACATTTTGTGTCTTATTCTGGAAGGAAAAGCAGCCCAGTTCTGGTTTTGATGCCTGATACTTGCTTCTTGAATAATTTTATTGAGTATATTTTAGCATTTTGCAGAATTTTGTTTGGGTAGCTTTCAGTCAAAATGCACGTAAATAAATAGCAAGCTAAGCTCCAGTAGCAAATGACTTCCATCATGACACAGCTCATTTATCAAGGTTGTTCTCTCTCAGGTCTGTCTCCTGGAGCTGGTTCCCTATGGTTTTCACAGGTAGCAGAACTTCCAAGGGGGAGCCAGCATACTGGGTGTTACTTCTCTACCCCTTAAAAGGGCAAATAGGATCCCATTTTAAGTTGGAACAGTGGTTATGTACCTACTGGAGTTTCAGCTAATGGTGTCTGTTGTGCACTGTGCTATAATAATTACATTGTTGATGTAAATGGGATCTTTTTGAAAGTTCTCAAGCAACCAACTTAATATTTTAGGCCTCAAGAAATGCAAGTAGCAAAAAAAAAAACAACCAAACAAAATTGCTTCATTAGGTTATTTGAGAGTACTGCAAGGAGTACTCCATACTGTACAAACTGTTTTTCAAAAGGCACCATTAGCTTTCTCCAGCTGTTATGAACCATTGCTTTGTAATATAGTTTTTCTTTATATTCTAAAATTCAAAATATTTTGTTGTACAGTGTTTGAGTATAAGATGAATTGGAGGTGTTTGGGGACTGACGATTTTAAAAAGAATTTTTTTACTAAACCATTTCCAGTATTTTTGAAAAAAAATAAAGTAATGTATTGCTATGACATTGATTTCAACAATTGAAGTGGTTGTTTAAATATTGTGATGACAAATGCATTAAGAAAATAAATTTATTCAAAGTGATATAAATTGGTGTTGCTACCTCAGTGTAGGTTATTTTGCCTTTTTATATTGTGGCAAATAGTGAAAATTCTAATATTTCAAAATGCTATTTAAACCAGCTGTTTAACATGAACTTGTGATTAATACCAACCACTTTTTGAGCTAATGTATTTTTGTATATAGAATTTTTCATAGCTTCACACAATAACTATGGAGTTCTAAGCTATGCATAACTTTAAAATCTTTGACATGATTAGAATACTTTTAAAATAGTGATTGAAAGTGCAAAATTATCATTTTAGTACATGAAATCTGATGATATATTAAATTAATTGTGTCAGGTTGGATTTTCACATTTTATAGTGAGGAATGAATTCATTTAATAACAATGTGAAACCATCAATTTTTCAATATCCTTTGCATTTATAGATTTGTTGCATAGGACTTGATAACCTTTGGATTTTTATATTTGTTTTATAGTTTTAAAATGTTGCTAGAACACCATAGAGCACACTTATGAGGAAAGATCTCAATAGAGCATAATCCTGTTGCCTTCCCCGCCTTCTCTTAGTATGAGCGGACTTGTTTGATGTAAGGTTAATTCCTGCTTTCCTATTCAAACTGGTCATTGCTCAGTTAAATAACACAAATGACATGTATTTGAGTTGACATAGGTGGAATCTTCTTGTAATGATATCTTTTGTGCCCTGGATTTTTATATGAGCCATTCTGTTTACTGTTCTACAAAATTGTAGATGTTTTTCCATGTTGTGTAAGAACTACAGAAATGATCATGACAACTTCCCTGCATTATGCCTTTCCTTTCTGGGACCTTCCAGTTGTCTTGGATTTCAGCATTTATTGTTCTTGGCCATTGGCCATACTGGCTGTGGGACTCATGAAAGTTGTAACCCAAAATACTTGGAATGTCTAAGCTTTTGTAACCCAAAATACTTGGAATGTCTAAGCTTTAAAAATTCTGAATAGTACAGTACTTCGATATATCTATGTAAATAGTTATACAAAGAGAATGTCCTGTTGCATTACTATTTTAGACATACCACTATTTTCATATGATTCTAAAAAACCTTCTAAAGGAAAATGCATAACCTTTTTTACATAAGCATGTTCCCCCAGGAGTGTAGTTCCTGACTAATATAAACTGCATTTTGTCATGTTTATTACTTTTTAAAATACAAATCTAGAGTGTACTTTGGAATTTCATAAAATGTAATGTGTATAATAAAAACTTTGTCCAAAAACAATTAGTGTGGCATCCAATGATTGCATTTGAATGAAGGTAATGAGATCCCAGTTATTCTTGTGGGGTAGGACTCTATGAACAGTTTCTTAGCAGTGCTCCTTTAGGATATGCTTGACATATGAATTATAAACAAGCACAAGCACTTGAGATAATAAGTTAAGTACTGTAAGTTAATTCCATTTTGTCTTTTCTGAAGCCATTGCCTAATATAGTTTATTTTGCTTGTATGTTGAGGCTGATCAGTTTGAGAAATGAAGATTTTATCTAGCACTGTCAAATAAATAGTTGATCTCTTTGCAGGACCCATGGGCAAAAAGCAGCAACCGCCTAGAGTAGCCATGCAGTTAGATGGAGTGGTATATAAATTTAATAAATACATAAAATAAAATAAAATAAAAAAATAAAATAAATATATAGATGGACCTTCAGCCAGATAGCTTCCTGAGTGTTGGTTCCTAGAGCCTCTGCTGTCTTCTTAATGTATAGAGTTTACAAGGGCTGGTACCCATGAGATGATTTAGAATGAGATGATGGAATAGTGGATAGTTGTAACTTCCTTTATAGCAAATAAATAAGAATGTTTAAGGAATAAAGGATTACAAAGGTCATTGTCAGTTTCTTTAAAAAACAGTGGAAGGGATGGCCTGCTTGTCAGCTTCCACAGGTAGCAGTGTTAGAAGTGGAGGCAGTCAAATTTGCCTTGTAGGGCTTGACAGAGATCCTAGTTTACCATTTGGCCACCTTGTGATAGATATATCTTTGTATGCATGGACATTTTAATTAATCAGCAATTATGTTTGTGAAAAGATAAATAGTGAAGTAAGGTAATGCATAGAGAGAAGAACCACAGTACAACAAATCACACACATTTTAAGATAACATTTATTCTTGAACATCAGTATGTCATATTTTGAATTGTGTCTGAAAGAAGTTTGGGAGTTGGCAAAGTGTTTCACAAGATTTCTTACGCTGCTCCAGAAGGTCTCCTCAGTCTTCTAGTTGACACAGTAGTGCAACTCCTCTTGTTATCCAATGACAGGGAGCAATCAAGCTTGGTAGAAAAACTACAGTTACAAAATTAGTAGATATACCTGTAGATGACAACATTCCAGATCTTTCAGGTGTTCTGTATAAGGGACATTCATAAAGTTGCAAAACTGCTTCCTCCTCTAAACAATGAGGTCTTGAATCGAGGCTCATCTTTAAAAAGAAGTTTTGTGAGTTTTAGACTGGTGCCATTTCTATATTTGCTGCCTTTTGTTAAAGGAACAATAAAGAATAAATCTAGAAGTTGTAACAGCAGATTGGTAGCTAGATAAGCTGTTATTGTTATTGTTATTGACCCCATTTCCATGGAGTTTTTCTTGGCAGGAAATGTCTGTGTTAGACTGCAACTGCACTGTCTTAGTGAGGGTGTCTGGGTGAATGGGTTCATAGTAGCTAGGTAAATATTTTTCTCAGTTTGCAGGCAGGAGCCATCCAGCAATTGATTAATCCCATCACTGCCTAGAAAAGTCAGGGAACTGTTAACTAAAGAGACATTGGCTTCTCTCGGTTTTCCTCTGCCCTGTTGAGATAAGAGATTTACTTTAAGGGGATATTCAGCCCCCATCTCCTGAAGGAGACCACTTAATAAATACTGCATGGTTATGAGGTTCTTCAGAAAACATATCACTGGCACCACCAAATTGAGGAACTTGTTTTGCTCTTAAGAAAAACACCTAATAATGGTTTTTCTAGCATCAGGGATTCTGGAAAATGCTGGTGACCTCCTATGCTTTTTCCGAAAAAAGATTCCTGTTACAGAACAATTTCCTTCATCTTGGAAACATTAACCATTATGTCTGGAAGTTGAGTCACGGCAACTGGACTTCTTTTCTTGAGAGATTGAAACATTTCACTGCTCATTCAAACAGCTTTGTCAGTCTGAGGAAAGCTAGTTGTGAGTCCTCAATTTTATAGTCACCATGGTCTGAAATAGGCTCATAAGATTAACAATGGCCCTACATGGCTGGAGTGTCTGAAAAGCTTAAAAGGATTTTTGGCAAACAATACATCTCTGTTTACTTCAAACCCACAAACACTATGGCAGAGACACGTCCACCCAAAGGACCAGAACACATATAGTGCATGCCGTCCAATCTCCACACAAATCAAAAATACTTCACACCTCCACCACCAAGGCCATAGCTAACGACCCGTACTTTATGGGTTTCAGCACCTTATGCCATTGTCCCCCTAATGAGCCTATTCAGGCCATTGTACATCTTATGAGCCTATTTCAGGCCAGGGTGACATGCGGTCAAAGTGAACTATAAAATAGAGGATTTGCAACTACCCTGTTTTCCCCAAAATAACACATCCCCCGAAAATAAGACCTACTTACAGTTTTGCCTCTCGCTGAAATATAAGGCATCCCCCTGAAAATAAGGCCTCCCCGATAATAAGATAATAATAAATGTGTACTGTATTCATGGAAAAATAAGACATCCCCTGAAAATAAGACCTAGTGCATCTTTGGGAACAAAAATTAATATAAGACACTGTCTTATTTTCGGGGAAACACGGTAGCTTTATTCACACTGACAAAGCTGGTTGAACAACAAAATGTTTCAATCTCTCAAGTCCAGTTGCCATGACTCAACTTTCAGATTAACTCACCTGGGTGACAATCTTCACAGGCATTAACCATTACAGTTTTACCTGCACTAACAAGCAAGGTATTTCTTAAATGTTTATGAGCTCAGAATTTTTTTTGAAGCAGTGCATAAAGTAATGAGTGAGTATAAGGAGAAATACAGACTTCATTAAAGCATTAATTCAAAACAACTGCTAGCTTTCAAGATTTACCTATTATGCACCCTGTTATAATGAAGGATATATAATGTAAAAATAGTTCACCTTTTGCGGTAAAAATAGTACATCTGGTAGTTCATAAAATCTCTTGTGAAGTTGAGGTTCCTCTAGTGCCTCTGAAACAGGATTCCAGCAAGCACCATCTAAATATAAGCCAAAAACTGTAATTCCACTTTCACAATGAGAAGATTCCTGGACACCATGGAAAAAAGACATTTGAGATAATTATAAGTCTTCAGTGAGCTTTTATTCAGATGTATTATTACCAAATCAAAGGCTTATAAGCAGCAGTGCTGCCAGATTCAGCACTGCTTCCAGGTTCAGTTTGAGACTGAACATCTGAACCAACTGCGGTACTATCTTCCACTTTCAGTTCGCCGAAAAGCATTTCTGAGGCCTCCAACAGACCCAGGAAGGCCTCGGGGGGCCCAAAAGTGCTTTCTAGAGATCTAGGTAACTTCTGGTTTTCCAAAGTAACTTCCGGTTTGTGGGAAGGCACTTTTGGGCTTCTGATGGGCCTGGGAAGGCCGTCTGAGGCCTGTTCAGGGCAGCACCTGTCCTGGGTTAAGTACAAGAGGCCCCAGATAGGCCCCCTAGTCCCGACCCAACCCTGCATCTGCATATTGCAGATTTTTAATTATCACGGGCAAGGTCAGGCCCCTAACCCCCACGATAGGCGGGGGGTTACTGTTTAACCTGACATAACATCTGGTGATTGTTTCTTAGAGTCATAGCACAGTACATTGTCACAAGTATACTGGAGTGAAGATAACCAGTTACAAGTAAAGGACTAAATTCCAGTTCACATTAAAAGTACAAATATAACCTTTCAGGTGTAAAGTCATGTTTTGTGATTAATTTCAAAAGTTACAGAAAATACTGAAGCAAGAAACATTTTGAAATAAATTGTGTTTTTGCCATTTTCATAAGTTTTTTCAAGGTGGAAAATAAGGAATAGAGATTACAGAATAGTGGAGAGTATTTTCTCCATATTGGCCAAAATCCTTTAAACATACTGAAATGTTTTGGTGATGAATTTCCGTTGACATTTGTTGTGCACTGAGTAACAGAAATTAGCAAGCAACAAATAATGTCCACACTGACTTCTTCACTTGTAATAATTTGCCAACAAAAGTCACAATTTGTATTGTGCACAAGGGTGCAGTTGACAGGATTCGGGGCTTTATTTTTTGCAGTGCCTCAATAATTTGCAATGTAATGAATATTATTGCTCCATGAAACAGCACTAACTCCCTACTGATTCTTCCACAAAATTCTAGCTTGCTGTCACTAAGAAGAGACCATCCCATTCAAAAATGCATATTATCCTTGCACTAGCATATGCTAGATACTGCTGTTGTAAACCCAGAAAATGTTGATCCACTTACACAGCAGATAGTTGTGGATCAAACAAACAGGATTTTGGTGCATGTATACAGGCAGAAAGGAATGTGTATGGGGGAATCTTTGGATTGCACTCATTTCTGGAAGTCTTTTTTTGTTTGGGGTCTTTTGTGAACTAGCCCTTTCAGTAAACCTAAAAATACCCAAATACAGTAGTGTCTCATAAGATGAATTTAATTCATTCTAAGAGTTAATTCGTCTTAAGAAAAAATTGTCTTATGAGGTACAGTTTCCCATAGGAATGCATTGAAAACCAATTAATCCATTCCATAGGAGGTGGTGGGAGGTCATTGAGGGAACGGATTAATAGGTTTTCAGTCCATTCCTATGGGAAGGCTTTCTAAACCCTGGAGGTTTGCTGATCGGAGAAAAGGGCGGGTGGGGAATTTTCTCTCCATGCCATTGGTGGGTGGGTGATCCTCCTGCTGCATGGGAGGTGTGTGGCCCCAGGGCCCAGCGGTGATTCCCCCCACTGAGTGCAACGTCCCCACCTGGACCAGTTGTGGACTCCACGCTGTCCCCCCCCCACTGGAGCCAGCTCACGGCTTCTCCACTGGCTTCAATCCCCACCTACCACCTCCAGTGCAAGGCCTGACCAGCAGCCTCCCGACCTCCCACCACCTCCCTTCCTACCTCAATTGGAAAAATACCCCAAGCAGGCGAGCAGAGGGGTTGGGGCTCGCAGCGACAGTGGCTGGTGTGATCCCCTGGGGCTTGGTGGGAGGGCTTGCTACAGTACCCCACCATACACCAGCAACCCACCAGGCCCAGGGGGTGGACCCAGGCAGCTCGTGTTTCCACCTCACCACTGCAACATGCTACACCTCTGGTTGGTTTCTTACCTTAAAAGATTTGTTTAATATGCTTTCTTTTCTCTTGAAACCTCTAAGATCTTGTCCTTCACCCTGAACAAGTGGCAAAACTTTGTGGGCAAATGTGAGAGAATCAACTGGTATTTTATTCTGCTGAGCATAATTCTGAAGAATAGCAGTAAGAAATCCTGCAGGAGTAAAGTACACACATCAGGGAGTGGCATATGATGGAACAAAGACTGATGGAATAGCAATGAGATGCATACAACAGATTCATTCAAAGGTGTAGCTTACTGAACACCGCTTTTGTGAATATAAAAACTATGTGCGTAATTAAATTTAGTATCCACAGTGATGAAATTAGTTGTTATGCTCATATTTGACAACATTAGAGGTAAAGTTAGTCACACATTTCTCATAATTATTAATTTTAAAATTATAAATCCCACCATATCTTTCAATTCTGTGCATTCTATGCAATAAGTATTGAGGTACTGTATTGGGAAAGTTATTGGTTTAGTGGATTGCAAAATTCTTTGAGGAACACAAACTTGTTTATTTAGATATTTACATACCACATTTTCACGACCAGAGTCCTTGGAGTGATGTATAATAAATAAAACATTGTGTTTTTTTAAAAAAATATATAAAATAATCTTGTGGAGGCAGGACATGCAACAGCCAGAATGCTGACTGGGGTGGGGTACAGAGATCACATTACACTCCTATTAAAGCGGGCACAATTCAAAGTGCTGATCTTAATCTACAAAGTACTGTATGACCTGGGCCCCAGCTACCTCAAAGATCAAATCTCTGTCGCTAAGGTCATTAGGAGAGGTTTTTCCATTCTGCCACCTTCACAGGTACATCTTGTGGGAACACATTAAAGGGCCTTCTTGGCTGCTGCACTCAGACTCTAGAACTCCCTCCCACTAGAGGCCAGGATTGCCCCATCACTGGTGTCTCCAGAAACAGGCAAAGACCTTTCTCTTCAGCAAGCGTTCCCTGAATGATGGACTACCTATTATGTGTCTTTTATATGAATCTACCATGCATGGTCACATTACTTTGTGCTTATAAGAACCAGTTACTTAAATATAAAGGTGGTTCTTTGAGTGGACCTTCGTGAAGCCACACAGATGGGGTTTCCTGGTGCACACGCACGAGGCTTGGACTTCCCTAGCAATAGAAAAGTTTGTTAGTCTCCATCCCACACACTGGGCATGTGCGAGAAGATTCCCACCGAAACGCCTCAGTTCCCTTGTAACCTCCAGTATGATAGGTAAGCACCAGGCACAGTGTGATGACTTGAGGGGAGGAGGGTGGGTGCTGTGTGGCTTCACAAAGGTCCACTCAAAGAACCACCTTTACAGGTAAGTAACTGGTTCTTTATTGTGGCCTTCGTGAAGCCACACGGAAGGGTAATTGCAAGCATACTCGCAGAATGGAGTAACACCATCATGAAGGAAAGCACAGCTCTGCCAAAGATCATGGCAGACAGCATGCGGACATCCATCCTGTAGTGCTTCATGAAGGTACTAGGTGACCACGTGGCAGAGTACACTCTTGAGCAAGGCAACAGAAGAAGACGTTGCTCTTGTGGAGTGAGCTTTAATTGGGCCCGGCAATGGCTTTTTGGCCAACGGATAGGCCAATTCAATAGTTGAAACAATCCAGTGGGCAAATTGCTGCGAAGAAACAGGTGACCCTTTGGAACTAGGGTCATAACAAACAAATAACTTCTGAGTTGAGCAGAATGGCACAGTCCTGGAAGTATAGAACACAAGAACTCAACGGACATCCAAGGAGTGAAGGTCTCAAGAGAAGTCGCTGGATTAGGGAAGAAGGTAGGTAACAAAACTGGCTGAGAAAGGTGAAAAGGAGAAACCATTTTGGCAAGAAGGAGATGTCAAAGTAGAAGACCACCTCGTCTTTATAGAACTGCAGATAAGGCAGATCACACCAAAGGGCACAAATTTCACTGGACCTTCTAGCTGAGGTGACTGCTAGGAGAAAAGCAGTCTTAAAGGTAAGTAAGTGGAGATTGCAGGTGGCCAGTGGCTCAAATGGAGACTGCATAAGCTGGCTGAGAACCAGGGATAATGACCACTGAGGTGGAATAGGCTTTCTATCTGGGAAGGTATTATGAAGGCCTTTGAGGAACAACTTAAGATGGGGTGCTGGAAGAAGTGTGATGCAGGTGAGTTTTCAGGTTGATGGGTGACAACTGCCGATAGATAAAACTTTGAGGGTTGACATTGATGAGCCAGATTTCTTCAAATAGAGAAGATATTGCAAAACTTGGGTAAGTGAAGGGTTAACCAGGGAAAAACTCTTATCCGCAGCAAAAGAGGCAAACCTTTTCCATTTGTAAGCATATAAGCGGATTGTGGAAGGTTTGCGAGAGGCAGACAAGATGTTATTGATCACTTCCTGTTCCTCCAGGCCATGAGTTGTAGACGATGGAGGTCCTGGTGGAGGATCTGGTCTTTGTTTTTGGATAGAAGATCAGGGAGGAGAGGCAGACAGAAAAGATCCTGAGATTCCGGGGTGTGGGGCAAACCAAGCTTGGCGGGGCCACCAAAGGGCTATCAGGATGGTGTTGGATTGTTCTTGCTGAATCTTGGAGATGACCTTGTGTAGAAGGGGCACAGGTGGAAACACATAAAGATGGATGTTCCAGGGAATAGTGAGAGCATCCCCCAGGGAGTTGCGCTCTTTCCCTGCCCTCAAGCAGAACTGTTTTCATTCCATGTATTCTTGTGAGGCAAAGAGGTCCACTCGTGGAGTTTCCCATCGATTGCAGAGGCGGTCGTAAGTGGGTTGATAGAGTTTCCACTCATGGGATGCTGAGTCCCTTGTGCTGAGTGTGTCGGCACTGATGTTCTCCATTCCCGCCAGGTGCATGGCAATGGGAGATATCCGATGTTGTAGGCACAATTCCCAGAAAGTCAGTATTAGCCGAAGAAGGCGTTTGGAATGAGTGCCACCTTGTTTGTTGATGTAGTGCATAGTGGTCGTGTCGTCAGTGACCACCAGCACATTGCCGGTGAGGTGATGGAGGAAAGCCTGGCACGCCTTGAATACAGCCAGAAACTCCATTTGGTTTATGTGGAGCAATTTCTCTTTCGTATACCAGTTATCGTGTATAGACATATCCAGACAGACTGCTCCCCAGTCGGTGTTTCTGGCATCCAATGTTATCTGGATGGTGGGAAAGGGTGAGCTGAATGGCTGGCTGATCAAAAGCTTGGACCTGTTGGCCTACCAGGAAGTATTGTGGAAGATCTGGTGGGATTCTGAGGGGCTTCAAGGAAGGGTCAAGGAAAGGGTTGAACTGGAAAAGGTAACATGACTGAAGGCACTTGAGTTTTCCTGTGGCGTATGGCAGGACAGAAGTCATGGACGCCATGTAGCTGAGAAGGCGTTGAACTGTCAGCTGGAATGTTCTCGTTTGGACGGACCAGAGGTAGGAGAGAGTGGATGTCAACGATGTGATCATCAGGGGGAAAGGCTTTTGATGAATCTAGAATCTTCCCTATGTAAGTAACTACTTGTTGTGGGCTTAGAAGAGATTTTTGTTCACTGACCTGGAGTCCCAGGTTGGCGAGGGTATGAAAAACAAATTGAATATTCTTCTCTGCTTGCTTTTTGGTTTCTGTGACTACCAGCCAGTTGTCTAAATAAGGAAACATGATGATTTCCTATGTTCTGAGGTATGCAGCAACAAGGGCCATGCATTTGGTGAACACCCTTGGAGTGGTTGTCAAACCAAACGGCAGGGTAGAATATCGGAAGATGTTATTGTCCACTGCAAATATCAGGAACCGCCAGAGAAGTGGATGGATTGCAATGTGAAAATAACCATCCTTTAGGTCCACCACTCCAAACCAATCTCCTTGACACAGAAAGGGAATTATTTTCTCCAAGGTGACCATCCAAAATTTTGCTACGTCCAGTTAAGAATTCAGTAGTTGTAGGTCTAATATAGGTTGAAGGCCTCCGTCCTTTTAGGGAGCAGTGAAGTATCTTGAGAAGTGGCCCTTGTGAGCCAATGATGGAAGTAATGGCGGAATAGTGTTCTTTTGGAGGAGAGATGAAATTTCCTCCATAAGACAAAGTATTGGAGTGCTGTGGATGATATTTCTGACTGGTGGAAGAGATTTGAAGTCCAGGAGGTAACCATTTGCTTCGATGGAAAGGACCCACTTGTCTGTTATGGCTCGCCAATGTGGAAGGAAGGGTGTGAGGCGGGTTGGAGGGAGAGGGTCAGAAATCGTCCCTTTGTTTCCTATATCTGGATTTTGAGGAGCGAGAAGAGGTAGACTTGGGTCTTTTGCCTTTGGTAGATGAGAAAGGGGCAAATGTGGTAGATCTGGTGGAATGATCCCAAGGTGGTTGTCTTGAATAAGAAGACTGGTACCCTGAATGGGAATTGGTATGTTTGAAGTGGAATCAAAAGGGCTGCTGTTGTCTCTGTGGCATGATGTTAAGCCTTTTTGCAGTAGTCTGCTTTTTCTGATGGTCCTCCATGGTGTCATCAGTGTTAGGATGGAAAAGACCGTCTCCCTCAAATGGCAGCTGTTCTATCTGGTTTTTGTGATCATCTAATTAATAGACCAGTTGTGTGGAGCCATGTGTGGCATCTAAGATCAACTGAAGCACCCAAGATTTTGGAGGTGCAATCAAATGCATGGTGGGAGGAACACATTTGCCGTGCCATGAGAGTCATAGCTTCTTCTAAAATTATTGAGGCATCAGACTTCTTATCATCAGGGAGAAGGTGTAAAAATGGTTGCAAGAGAGATAGGAGATCTATTTGATAAGCTCCCATGGCACCTTGGTAGTTTGCAATTTTAAAAAGCAGAGCTGAGACATGGTAAATATTTCTGCCCAAGGTGTCAAGTTTTTGTCCCTCTTTAGAAGGTGGAATAGGCATCTGTTTTGTGTGGGACTGCACCTGTGAGGCAGCCACTACCACAGACTTAGGTACTGGGTGCTTAGAGAGGAATAAGGCTTTATCATCATGCACCCTATACAAGCTTTTGATTCTTCTGGAAATGGAGAGAGAAGTGATTTTCTTGAAGGATTCCTCCACCATAGAAAGAAAAGAAGGAAACATAGACAGGTGTACAGGCGGCGTGTCCTCAGTAGAAATTTTGCGAAATATGTGATCCATATGGTGTGGCTTTGGTTGGTGAGTAGTTAAACCATAAGAACATAAGAACACAAGATGAGTCGTGCTGGATCGGGCTAAAGGCCCATCTAGTCCAGCTTCCTGTATCTCACAGTGGCCCCACCAGATGCGTCTGGGAGCGCATGAGACTAGATATCTAGATAACTTTCTCTCTCTCTTTAACTGCTCATATTCTCTTGTAGCTTTAATGTAATACCTTTTAATGCTATAAGACAGTGGTTCCCAACCTGAATGACCATTTCACGGGGGTCGCCATGAGCCAGTAAAGAACAAAGCACAAATGGCTTGGGTCTGGAGAAGGGGGAGGAAGGGGGGAAAGTGAGTTACAGCTTGATAGGTTGGAGGGGATGTCAGTCAATGGCACCAGAGGCTGCGATTGGCTGAGGGTGCCTGTAGAGGGAAGCTCTGTATAGCACTTGCGGTAGTGGCCTGTCAAAGGGGGCTTGTGGCCTTTTCCAAGTAGGCCAAGGGGTTAGAACACCATGAGGAACTGTATTAAAGGGTTGCAGCATCAGGAAGGTTGAGAACCACTGCTGTAAGATGCCCCTCAATTCCCTGTTCTCAAACTTGAATATGTCTTAATTGTGCTGGACTGTATATTGTTCCTCATTACTGTAAGCAGCCTTGGGTCCTTGTCCAAGGAGAAAGGTAGGGGGGAAATACTCTAAAACAAACAAACAAACAATGCCTCTAGTGAGGATCTCATTTCCTTGCTGAAGAAAATAAATTAATTATGAGACCTCAACTTTTGGGAGGCTCATGTTGAAACAAACAGATATCTCTGATTCCTAGCTGCATCTGGATAAGGAGTAAGGACATCAGCTTCCTTGGCACAAATTGAGAAAAAGAGAAGGACCTCTTCAACCCAGTTGTGAGACCCAGTTCAAAAGTCTGGATGCCCCATGTAAATATTCAAAAGCTTAAGGAATGATTCTGGGTGCTAAGGTGTTCAAAAGCTAAAGGACATAAGGCTGAGCTGCAGTGCCCCAGCACTATCTGAGTGCATTCAGCAAAATGAACTTGTATAGTGTCTTTGAATCCCACATCAAACCAGTGACCAAGCAGAATACCTTGACCAACAGGATCAAATGCCACTAAGAAGAACAAGAGAACCAACAGATTATTTACCAAAATTGTTTCTGTGTCCAAACTAGGCTTGAATGCAGATCAGAAGAAAATCCAATAAATTGCTAATGAGGTGGGATTTTTTTAGCATTACTGTGCTGCATCCTTCCCTCTCCCTCAGTGTTGTGGGAGCCACAGGGAGAGAGATCCAGGATGGAAGAGAAATTGGAGAAGATGGTGTCATCCTCATTCAGCTAACACATGCCCATTGTCAGCTGAGTGGCTGGCACTGGCTATAATAAGAGATCATCTACAACCCGCATAAGCACATGATATGAATACTGTATGAAAAATATATTATTAATGGAAATCTTTGTTTTAAAAACCTGTTTATTTTTAATATAGTAAGATTTAATATAGTAAGGCTTAACACCAAATATAGTAGTACAGTAGTACCTTGTATAAAGGAATTAATTCGTTCCAAATTAAATTATGTTAAGTAAATTTTCCTTTATACAAATTTCCCATAGGAATGCATTGAAAACAAAGTAATCCCCAATTGCGACCATTTTTATGTTTTATGGATTCACCCCATAGACCAGTGTTGGCAAACCTATGGCACGGGTGCGAAAGGTGGCACTCAGAGCCCTTTCTACGGGCACCCGACATCACCCCTTCACAGCCACCTATATTCAGGTTAAATGGCTGTACTGGCACTTTGTGAAGAATTAGTGGGTTTTGAATTTAAGTTTGGGCACCCGATCTCTAAAAGGTTCGCCATCACTGCCATAGACAATTCTGTTAAGCAAATTTCCCCTATCTCTGGAATTTTTTATGTTGTGCAGATTTTATGTTATACAAACCGTTTGTTATACGAGGGTCCACTGTAATGTTTAATATAGTAAGGTTAAACACCAAAGTAAATATATTACTAACTATTTAAAGCATGATAAAGCACAAATTAAGGAATATTATAACATAAACTGGCAATGGACAAATACACAAAGGTACATACCATGTGGGAAAAAAAACCCTGGAAGCCAAAAGGAAGTGGGGCACCCCTGGTAACAGCCACTGAACAAGTCAGAATCCTCACCAAACTGAAGCAAAGTTTTGGTTTTCCTTTGAAGCATCACCAAATAGTTAAACCTATAGAAAACATAGTGAACAATTAAGAACAGCAAATCCAAGACAGTGTAACTTTACAAAAATATATTATTTGTAAATAATCAGGATTATGCACAAAGCCTCTTCTGCTAGCAAATCTCAGATGTATACTAACAAAACAATCTGTGGGCAAAACACTGGTGGCTAAAATCTGGCAGAAAAGCTGAAAATCTAATGGGGTTTGTCAGGAGCCGAGTTACATCAGATCCAAATTTCCTTTAGCTAAGGGGAAACACCACAGTACTAGCACAAAATAAGGCCAGGTAACAATAACCCTGATTAACTTCCTCTATTGGGAGAAGTTGAATATCATCACAGCTCCAACTAGCCTGTTGACTCAGCTGGCCTAGGGGCATCTTGGCATGTTAGGGTTAATTGCACTCTTAAGTAGCCAATGCACTTTTAAATAAGTGAGTGTTTTATTTACAATGTTAAATGGCCAATTAATTTTCATTGGCTAAATATTACCCCCCCGCATCTAGATGAAAGTGAGGGTGAATTTGCTAATTAACCATTGCATTGACAGACAAGATGAATCAAACCTTGGAAGAGCAGGAGATCATTGACTAAATTCAGGATAAACAGAGTGGAGGAAATGCAAACATGGCTTAGCTGCAGAAGTTCAAAATTAAAGGAAGACAGGAAGGAAAGCTCCCAGGCAGACCACCTTAACAAGATATGTTTTCTTCTACACTGACATATTATAGCACAGGATTTAGGAACATAAATCTTTGCTTATTTTATTTTGTAAATGGAAAGGTAAAGGGTTTTTCAACAAAAAGCACACACCCCTAAAAATGTAGAAAAATCCTCCCCATAAAAGCCTTGTGCTTTATGCTGTATGAAAAGCCTTCTCTAGTGTTACCTCTAATTATGAAGTTAATCTGTTCCAAATGCATTTTCATAACTAGAAATTTTTGTAACTCGAAACAGTTTCCCATAGAAATGCATTGGAAACTGATTAATCCATTCTAAATGGGAAATGACCCCACCCCCACCCCCAAAAGCAAAAAGCACAGTAACAGGGAAGCAAACAGAAGATGAGCAAACTACCTTATAACCACTTGAGAAATCCACCAAAGTCCCCCAAAGGGTGCCAAATATTTTCAAAACGGGCAGGCCCAGGCCCTTGCACCACTGCTCGCTGTATTTAGCTGATTTGCTTCCACTTAACCCCTTCTCCAATGTACCCCTTGCATATATAAAACCAATAAAAAAGTAAGGCTAGGGAAACTACATTGACAGAAGCCTGAATAGAACACTCCTGCCCACAACGTTCTGTTTCATGATTAACTTGTAAAACTAATGTATGTTTAAAATGTATATTCCAATTCAATAGAAGAGCTTAGGTATAAATGAGATGTCTTGCTTAAGTCCTTGAAACTGAATACAAAACTACATTCAGAATTGCATTACAGTGGTACCTTGTGTTACAAATGTCCCTAATTACGAAAAATTCAACTTACCAAGAGAAATCCATGGGAATGGAGATGATTCAAGTTAAGAAAATTTAGCCCTGTTTTTCCCAGTTACAAAAGGGAAACAGAAAATACAAGGTTCCTTTTTAAAAATGGCTCCTACTTGTTTACAATGGCAATTCTGCCATCTTGTGGCCACCCCCACTACGATGTGGCAATTGGAAATAAGGAGGAGCCATTTTGAAAAGGGAAGCTGAGAACCAGGGCTTCTATTTTTCAATGACCTACACAAGGTGCTCGGTTTGGAGCCATTCCGGAACTATTTGGCACCATTTTGGGGATTTCTAAAGGTAGGGAGCTCAGCTTCTGTCATTTGCATGCCTGTTAATGTGCTTTTTGAATTCTGAGTGTGCGATTTCTCGCTTGGAATGAATTAACCTGTTTCCAATGCATTTCTATGGGAAACCCTGTTTCAAGATACGAAGATTTCAACTTCAGAAAATGCCATTGGAACGGATCAATTTCATAACTGGAGGTACCACTGTATTAGCCTTGACACAGTAAGACTTTTGCTATTATATCTATTTCTCAATATTTATATGCTTTGCTAGAATTTGCATTGTTCCAATAATTTATATTTTACCTTGACTGCAAAAAGGCAATAACTTGATTAGACCATGTGGCAAAGAAATTCACTCCAATAATGAGGTCTTCAATCCAGGATCCCAGTGATTTACGTGTCTTGTAGGAGTGTTGCTATTGGATAACAGCAAATAAAGTACAACTTGCTTGTTTGGGAAAACTACAGACATATAATTGGTTCTCATACAATATTCCCAGTCCCACCCATGGAAAGCTGTTCTGTGTGAACTCTGAGCAGCAACAAGATGGAATCCAATGGAAAACTGAGGTGCCTTCCTAACCAGCTGACTCAATCATGATGACAAACTGGATGAAAGAAATTGCCACATCAATCCTGCATCATAACTCCATCTTCCTTGCATACGTGAAACAATCAACACATGCTCTCTTTCACAACAGTGAATCCTCAGAGATACATGCATCAGCAATTAAACTTTTAAATTAAGCCTGTTTAGTGTCCACTGACCAATCACAAGCAAAGCACATTAAGTGCAAGATAAGCACTTGATGGGAGCATCATTCTGCTGCTTTTCCTATTGTCAATTTTACCCTATGGTGTTATGAGATAAAGACCTTTTCTGCAAAAGAGCAAAAGCATTTCTCTATGGCAACCAAAGAAGAATCTCCTCTTCTTATCTATTGCAAAGCTGGGGATGTTATGTCACTGGGAAATGTCCTTCAGGTGGCTGGTTAAGCCAGCCTGGCTCTGCCTGTTTACCTATCTATGCACTGAATTTTTCAGTTACAATATGACAAATCATAAAAATGCCTGACAACAGATAATTGTAGTGAGGAGGCTGCCATTTCCAACAAATTCATTATTTAAATAAGTTTCTTTTGAATGTATAGTTTACAGACTGGATGTATTTTTTTTTACAATGTGTTGCTCTTAAAATACTTCAGTTCTTTAACATACTCCAGATGTTAACATGTTCTAGACAGGTTATTTACACATAATGAAGAATGTAAGTATCAAAATGCTAAGTATTCATTCTGTTAATAGTATACTCCTCTCATACGGAAACATGTAATATATGTTTGTTGCATAGTAAAGTGGATAATATCCACCAATTTCAACAGTGAAAACATAAATAAGTAATTTGTGGGTTCTAAGCAAGAAAACTGGACCTACCTGCCACAACTGAGGCACTTTGGCTTTTAATATTGAATGATAAATCTCCTCTAGTCCTGTGGTGAAAATTATATCACCTTTGATACTTTGTTGAAGTGAATGCAATGATTGGGTTATTGTGGACAACAGATTATTGTAGTGGTCAATTTCCTGTTGTAAGACATTGAACAAAGTTGAATTTGTAAAAGAACCAGGGCCTGTAATGAAACAAAACAAAAATCTACAGGTTATCCTGCAGGCCTTTAAACCAGCACAACAACCTCAGCCTTACTGCTAAGCAAGTGCAAGGCTGCTGCAATAGCTATATACAGGCACTGTTTAAGAGCAGACAACAATCAATTATTTGATGTAATGCCTGGAATCCTGTTCCCAAACTTGCACCATGTAAGGCAGGTACAGTCAGCTGTGGCAATTGGTTTTTTTTTGGGGGGGGGAATCTATCCCTTCCACTCAAAGTTCCCAAGACTCCTGTGGCCCCCTTTCATTGTGGGGAAATAAGTAGGATGGAGAGTCTTCTATTTCTGGAAATTGCTGCTAACAGAACATTTTTTCCAGTGGCAGCAATTTCAAGACATTAAAGTCTTCACTTGTCCTTTGGCCCTCAACAGTTTCCCCATAATGAAAGGCATCCCACAGGGGCCATGGGACCTTTGGCAGAAATCGGAATTATTTCATTACTGAAAAACAGTTACAACTGTAGGGACCTCTGCGCCTGTTTCCTTGATATGCTGATTTTCTCAGGCCGGCTGAGAAATCAGGGCGTCAGAGATGAATGAAGCTTCTTAACACAGAGATTCTGGTGCCCTGCTCGAAGGAGGAAGAGAGAGTGTGAGACACCCCTCCCTCCTAACAGCAGGCTGCTTTATTGATTTCAACTCGTCACAGACATGGAAGCAGAAACTATCCAATGAACATACAGGTTCCTTATCTTCCAGTTCCCCAGGCATGCATACTACACATGATTACCTCAGCATGAAAACATCCAGTGATGTATATTTTTCCCCAGCACCATCTTTGGGATTAGCTTGTTCAAGCTTCTGATTGGCTGACCTTTAACCAATCATTGATTGTTATCTTGGTGACGTATAGACACACCGAGTGTCTATGCTCTTTCAGAGCTATCCTCTTAAAGCATATTTGCCAGATTCCCACATACAACTAATGACATCATCCTCATTTGTTCACCAGTTTCTAATATCCAAAGACCCATCCATCTAAACAATTTCGTGTTACATCCCCGTATGAATCCCTGAGGGGATGGTGGATTTTACAGGGATTTTAGAAAGGAATTCCAAACATAAAGGTAACAAAATGGAAGGGTAGGTTCCTAGGATATTCAACCCAGACAGTTTTAATAGCTGGCACCTTTAGAAGAACAATTCCAATCAACTTTGACTATGAGGGGTTCTATGCCTTGTAAGGCTTTAAAGATAATAACCAATAACTTGATATGATCTCCTAAAACACTGGCAGCCAGTGCAGCTGGTACAAAATAGGTGTCATATGGTTATGATGAAAGACACCTACTAATAGGTAGAAAATAGCTGTAGCTTTCAAGTTGTTTTCTTGAGCATCCCCATGTACAGCAAATTACAATGGCCTAATCTTGAAGTTACAATTGCATAGATTAGTATCAACCTACTCTAAAACTCTGAAATGTAAATTTCTATGCCTCCATGGCATAGATCCATGAACAGGATTTCAGCCAATATATGTCTACTAGGAGAGAGAAAACGTATGTGCTTTCTGCTCAGCTGTAACTTTAAAAGAGATTTATAATTCATTCATTTTTTTCCTGATATTCAACTTTTCTGAACAAAATGTATGTAATATAAAAGGGGCCAGGTAAGTGGGTTTTAGTTGTACAGAGGAATATGTACAGAGAGACAGAGGACACAAATGTTACCTTGATGTAAATCTGGTAATGAACACTTCATTGTTTACCTTAGGTTGGTAGCTGTCATGTCAAGTAGTGGTACAAGACCACATATAATTTAATTATATTAATGACCTTATAGCCAAAACCAAGAATCAAAATGTGACATAAATATCTCTGCACATAATAGTTTTACCATACAATTTTTTGGAAAATAGTACATAGGTATTTTATTTACCTATGTATGTACTGTATGTACTTATGTTCAGAAAAAAAATAGGAAAAGGTCATGTGATCCTCAAGATTATACAAATGTAAGAGGTGTTGTTTGTATTCACATTGTTATACATTATACTGCATGTCTTGCCAGATTAAATTCATTCTCATTTTAAATTACATGGACTACAGTTCTGACCTTCTGTAGCTTTCACAAGGGCTGCCCAAACTGGACCTGCTTTGAAGCTTGCAAATGTCACCTTATCTTCAGTTTCAGATACTCGTCCTGTATCTTCTACAGTCAATGGTAATTTCATTAATATATCAGATACGATTTCCAGTACTATTTCATCCTGACTCTTTCCACCACTGAGAGAAAGCGATAAAAAGAGGAAATTAACAGTACAAATTTCACAGTACTTAAATCAGTTGCCTTTAGGCATAATTAGGATTCTGGTTTGTTTCTAGAAACAAAAGAAAGTGACCTGATAATGAGAGTGTCTGTGCTAACTACTGGCTGGATACTGACAATTGAATGAAGAAATAGCTCCGCTTGAGTTTTTAAATATGCTCTTTCAGCACAGTGATGCATTCCGAAAAGTTCTGGAGAATCAGCCTCTGGAAGAGAACGTATATAGGCTCTACAGTCCCTTAAAGTATCTGTTTCAGAGATGGGTCGATATACCTGAAAAATGATGGATGGATGTTTTATTTTGTCTGTATAGCAAAATCAAAGCAAAATAAAAACACAAAAGCATAAAAATATATTGCAACCTTAAAGATGTAATTCAGTATTAGCTTTCATTGAATACAACCCCCTTCTTTGGACACAAAGAGTTAGATATTTTGAGCATTGTTCCAAATGAATAATGGATACAACAGGAGAGGATCAGACTCTACTCAGCATTCCATCTGTCTGGACTTGCCTTGAAGCAATACTCTCAAACAATGAGAACCTAAACATGTCTGTGGGCCAGTTCATGGGAAGGAACATCTCAGAATCCATTTCCCTACCCCACTCCACCCCTGTTCTCTCAAGAAAAGGAGACAAAGCTCCCGGTTATGTTAAAAAAATGAATGGGGAACTTGTGCCTTTTCAGATCTTGCTGGAGTACAACTCCTATCATCCATTGGCTTTGCTAGCTAGTGATGATGGGTTTGCAGTCCTATATTTGAAGGGCTACATCTTCCCCTTCCCTATCTTAAGCTAACCAGAAATTGAAACAGCCATTCTTCCAAGGCTGATTTTGCCTTTTCCTTCTGTTGTCTCTCCATCTTGCTTTCCAGAATGGAGGTGTGGTAGGTGACTGTTGCTGAGCCATGACTGTGCTCTACAGAGCTCATTTAAAATGCATCAGTACAGGGAGATATCAGGGTCAAAGTGTTCAGTAATTTACTTCTACACCACCTGGAGTTGTTCTCTGAATTCAACTTGATGCTATATAGACCCATAAATAAATAAATAAATAAACTCAAAATGGGTATAACACTAATAGTGCTGTAGGAATCTATACCTACTGAAGTTCTATAATAGAAAACTACCATTGGTTTTAAAACAGAAGTAGACATCATTTCTTTTTCAGACTGCATAGGCCCATCTCTTTCAAGCTTTGAAGATATATGCTATACATGAAATGCTGAAAACAAGAAATAATTCTCATACCCAGTCTGCAGAATATGCAAAATCTTCTTGTAGCACAGAAGGGTTGTAAAAATTGTCCAAAATGCTGAGCAAGCATCGGCGATCCCAGCTATCAGTTACACGGCCCCCATATGCTACTTCTCCTGTCAAATAACGTAGAGCTGTCCAGGAGATCTTCTTTTGCTTTTCAAGAAGCATCTCAAGAATCTGGATGGAAATCTTGGAAAGATTTTTCCAGTGGGAGACACAATAAAGGCAGAAAGAGAAAGAGGAAGTAAGTTTTGTTGGGATTTTCTTTTTAAACAACTGAAATCCTTAAGAAGAGGGGAAAGGGAGAAAGATTCAAGAAATCTGTAAAAAGGAAACTGTCTCAATAGTGAAGATAAGGACTGCTGCGCTCAGAAGCCTGTATTATTATTATTTTCTGGCAGACACAGCTGACAGGTGTTAAGCTGGATTTGGCCTTCTCCAATGATCGAGCTCTTTCCAAGAGCGTAGGATGGCTGGAGATATCTTCGTAGAATATATGCTGTTCCTAATAATGTCACCATTTGTAGTTGACCAATGTTGATCTTGTCAATGCTGAAGGTTTTCAGATGTTGAACCAGGTCTTTTAGGATTGCACCCAAGGCACCTATTATTGGTATTGTTCTTGCTTTCTTTTTCATAGCTTTTCAATTTCTATTTCTAAATCCCAATATTTGGTTATCTTTTCTAACTCTGCTGCTGACTATTGTGTCTCCTGGTATTGCCACATTGACAATTTTAACTTTGTTTTCTTTCTTGTATACTATCGTGATGTCTGGAGTATTGTGGATAAGGTGTCTGTCGCATTGGATTTTGAAATCCCAGAGCACCTTGATGACTTCATTTTCAGTCACCTTTTCTGGCTGATGTTCCCACCAGTTCTTGCTTGATGGTAGGTTGAATTTTTTTACATATGTTCCAGTGGAGGATTGCTGCTACTTTATTATGATGGGCTAAATAATCAGTCTGAGTGATTTGGGGGCAAAAGCTGATAATGTGATCTACAGTTTCATCCTTTTCTTTGCACAATAGACATTTACTATCTTTTGATGATTTATCAATTTTCGCCTTTATGGCATTCGTTCTTAAAGCTTGATATTGAGCTGCCATGATTAGTCCTTCAGTTTCTTTATTCAGTGTTGCTTTTCTTAACCAAAATTACGTTTGTTCTTGGTTGATCTTATCACTGGTGTCTCTTATAAACTGACCATGCAGTGCTTTACTATGCCACTTCTCTATTCAGATTTGCATTTGTTGAATTTTAAATTCTTGCTTAGTTTCTGGATATTCCTTTATTATGCCTTCAGTAACTACTGACTTAAGCACAGCATTATTATTATTATTATTATTATTATTATTATTATTATTATTATTATTATTATTATTATTATTATTATTATTATTATTATTATTTAACCACACAGCTATCTACGCTGGATTTTATATTACCAATCACTAGTCGAACGCTTCCCAAGGACTACCTGACATATCGGCAAATTATGTGAGCAGATCCCAGTAAGGTGGCTTTCTGCATCTGAGTGATGGTGACTTTGTCCACTCCAATTTCTTCTAAATACTTGCTTAGCTCTTTGGGCACCGCACCCAGTGTGCCAATTACCACTGGGACCACCTGTGCTGGTTTATGCCAGAGTCTCTGAAGTTCAATTTTGAGATCCTGATATCGGGTAATTTTTTCAAGTTGTTTCTCAGTGACTCTACCATCTCCTGGTATAGCAACATCAATGATCCACACTTTTTTCTTCTCCACAATCACAATATCTGGAGTATTATCCTCCAAAACCCTGTCTTGTCTGTATTCGGAATTCCCAAAGTAATTTTGCATGCTCATTTTCAGTCACTTTTTCAGGCTTATGGTCCCACCAGTTCTCTGTTATGGGCAGATGATAGTTCTGACACAAATTCCAGTGGACCATTTGAGCAACTGATTATTATTATTATTATTATTATTATTATTATTATTATTATTATTATTATTATTATTATTATTATTATTATTATTATTATTATTATTATTTATTTATTTATTTGATTGATTTATTTATTTATTTATTGATTGATTGATTGATTGATTGATTGATTGATTGATTGATTTCTATCTTGATCTATCGCAGGGGAAAAACTGGGTGTGGAGGCATGTCTGTAATTAAAGGTGGACTGAATTAAAGCCATGATTGCTCTCATTGCTGTGGAAGAAAAAATATGATTAAAAGTGAAAGTATGCAAATTATATTTTATCTATGTTTCCCATATCTTTTCTAGAAGCTAGAGGAAAAGGTCACCTGGCTCTTCAAGGGGAGAGGGGGGAACTGTCTTTTTTTAAAAAAATCACAATTCAAACCCTTGGCCAAACATCCCCAAAGATGACACAGATCAAGAGCAGACTATCTGCTACATATGTACCAAATTCAGTGCTGATCTGAAGTTCTGTTTCATAGTTATAATATTTTGTTTTCTTCCCCCAACCTTTTTTATTTTTTATTTTTATTTAGAAGGCTGTTTAGTCTGTCTGCACAAAGAATTCTAGCTCCCTGCATTACTGCCCTCTGAAGATTCTGGCCAGAGATTGGTGAAACAGTAGAAAGAAAAACCTCCAGAACAGAAACCCCAAATGGCCTCGAAAACCCACAACAAATGTCTTCCTCTTACTTCTCCCAATGCAGAAATTTAATGAACATTCTGTGGCACACAGTGGGATGCATCTGAAACTGATATTCACATTACAAAAATGAGAAAATGTATCCGGTTTCTTTCTGTGTTACTACAAGGCAGGCAATGGAATCTGAATTTATTCTGATACATGACTGGAAACAACCTAGTACAGACCCAAATTGAGAGGAACATGGCTTGAGACACTCCTACAGGAGGAATAAAAATTTAGGGTTGCACCATATGATTACAATAGTGCTATTTTAAATTGTACATAATTTTCTTTGATCTTACCTCTAGGTCTGAAGAGCTAAACTCATAAGGAATATTCCAGCCCAAGGCTCCATATTTCTTTCTTTCATGGACTACAGCATTAAAAAAGCATAGACTAAATAGCAACCTTTTCCATGATGGTCCACATGCCGTATTATTGAATACTGCTCTTGTTACCAATCCAGTGCCTCTTAACCCAAATGTCTGAAGTAATGTTGCCTTTAGTCCTTGGGGAGGTTCTATTACTATCTTTAGGAATAAGCAGACAATTTATGAATAAAGTAACATGTGTGCTTCTAATATATATAAACAAGTATACTGTATATCAAGGGTGACATGTAATTATTAATTAAATTAAATAACCATAAATACTTATCATTTAATGGAAATTCAATGAAACTAATAGCCCTCTCCTCTAAGGTGGAATGTAGGGGCAATGAGCCATGTAAGACCCACTGAAGTTGAGCAGATTTTAGATTTTAAACATGATCTTTGTTACTTAGTAGACTTGTTGGTGATATCTTTCCAATAATCACAAGGCACCTAATAGTCAGTCAACTCAAGATAAGAACAACTTGCTTTTCCTGTAACTATTGTTTTTCAACTAAAGATTTGAACATTAAGCATGCAGAAGTCTTCCTTGGAGCATTCTAGAGATAAACTTTTTGTTGGCAGCTTGTTCCCTTGCCCCATATAAATCAAGGATGTGACTCTTAACTCAGCTCCCTTAGCCATCACAGCAGTGGTTTGGTTCACAAAACTACTTGAACGGAACGTTACTAATCAAATATCACATAAAACCTGTATCTTGAAGGCCATGGCCACTTGCTTTTTCAAAATTACAGAGCGATTCCATGACAATACTAGGAGCCAGGTGGATTTTGGATGGGAGACCATTCCAAAGACAAGGAGCAACTAAGAAAGCCCAATTTTTGATTTTCTCTTCCCCTACATCTCTCAGGGTTCTCATCTGCCCAGCTTGGGAAGATTATGTGGTATGGGCAGATCTTGGTGGAAGGAGGTGTCCCTCTCAACTGATTTCTCTCAGTAATGGAGAAACTGACTCACCAAATACTGACTGATTCACTCTACTGCTACTTACTAAACTAAGTGACCCCAAGCTCCTTGCCTTCTGAAGATGCCAGCCACAGGGTCTGGTGAAACATCAGGAAGAAAAACTTCCAGAACTCAGCCAAACAGCCCAAAAAACTCACAACAACTGTAAGTGACAGGACTTGAGTCACTTATGCCTAAAACATTTCAGTCCTACCTGTGCTTGTTTGAATTCTTACCTTTAGGCCCTTCCGTAAAATAGATACAGGAAAAGAGGTATCTGGTGTTGAACTTAACCAGAGTCTAAATCCAGAGTCTATATTTTTGTCTCCTTCAGTAAACCTGTGAATAGAATCAAAATTGTAAACACACTACCAGCATTATTTTAAAATCAATTCTTCTGCGTAAGAGATTTGAAAAACATAGTATAACAATTGTATCCTTCCACCCTACTGACCAGATGTGGGATCTTACCATAATGTTCTCCTGGTCACTTTTTTATCCCTTTATGCAGAGTTATTAGAGTTATTAGAATTTGTATTTATACTTATCTCTGAAAACCCATTTCTCTCCTCTTGAAGAAAGCTGCTTCTCTAATAAGTTTTTTTAGCAAATCCACTTAGTGTCATAGTGCTAAACTCAACCTCAAATACCAACAACAAAAATAAACTCAACTCCTCTTAGGAGGGGCAGAAAAAAGTGTAAAGTCACACACACAAAAGCACTGGCAGTGGCATAGCATGTGGGGCACAGGGGCAGTTGTCCCAGGCATAATTTTTTTAGAGATGCAAACTTTCACCCACTAGCACTTTCCCATAGTCCACAAGTAGATCAGGATGGTCAATGCAGAGGCAGCTCCTCAGTCTGCTGGGACTCCACTTCATTTTGTGATACTGACAAAAGCTCCATCCCCTTCGTGGCTCCTCCTGCCTGGCCACACCTTCTGCTGCTTCCATGGCTGAGCTGGCTTCTTGTTGCAAGAAGCCTCAAATGGGGAGGGGGGGGGAAGCATAGTCCTGCTGCAATTGCCTAGAATAGATGAAGTCAAGGTGCCTATGCATGGAAGGAGCGGCCAGGTGCCAAAGAAGTGCAAAAAACAAGGAAAAGTTGTGGCATTAAGACTATTTTTCTATCACTGTTTCAATTGAGTTATGCTAGTGGGCACAAAACTTGCTATGCCTTGGGTGGTGGTAACCCATGCTATGCCACTGAGCACTGTTAGTATTTGAGACAAGGGAAATTTACATGCACGTTGGGGGAGTTACTTCAGGTCAGAATGAGGTACAGTACTTTAAAGAAAATGAATGTTTCATCTGGAAGAACTCTATATGTTACCATCATCTTGAAGATACCATTTCCTAAATAGAGTAGTTACAGTTACACTACCCAACCCTTGTGCTTTAAAGGTTTCCTCAAAAAGTAAACAGCACAAATTTTCTTCACTATCCTGCCTGTTCTCCATATAATTATGAGTATTTAAAATTGTTAGTTAATTATTGTTTTTAATTGCTAGCTGCCTTGTCACACGACTGGCATATAAACACCAGATGGGTATGAAGCAAAAGTTTATATAAATTTTAAAATCCATAACATTGCTTAGCATAACACCCCGTTGTTGATTACCAGAATATCATCTTACAGTGATGTTACACAGCTGCAGACCAGGTCCGAGGAACTGCTGCTTAACTGTGAAATATCAGGGATGTTTAAGTATGAAGACACAAAAAGACTCATAAAAGTAGCAGGCTTTTTGCAATGGGCATCCTAGGCATGGAATGGTTGGGTGATAGAATGAATATTTGTGAGCTTTGATTTTCCTAAAACAAAAGATACAGTAAAGTAATTAAAGTTCATTCATCTGATAATGAATTACAAAATGGAATACATTAAAATGGCACTTACGAATCAACAATAATACACAGCCTAGGCATAAAAGAAGCTGCAAGATGACAATTCTGGAGGAATGCCCACTGTCCACTCAGTATCTGTGCTTTGTATATCAGTTCTTCAGCTTTGGCACCTTGACCGCGTCCTAGTGAGATCATTCTTACATGCTGGGTACTTCCATTTATCTCCTGGGCAAGGCGTAGAAGAACAGCAGCAATGTCCACTCCTGTGTAATACATGCAATAATACTAGTCTGTTTCCACATCCTGAATGTCATTTCTTTATATTTATTAATACATACTGTATACTGGGTTAATTATATGATTTGAATATTGTACTTCATATGCAATGTACAGTATGTTTAAAATAAACAAATAAATTATTAAAAACAATCCGAGACATAACACAGTAATACTCTACAGTATTTAGGATGACCAGAGGAGAACTCAACTCTTGTGTGTTTAATAGTTGTGTATATTTGTGACAAATTATACTTCATAAAATTCATTCCACACATCTTTTAAAGATGCACAAGCCCTATACTTTATGGTTTATGGTACTCTCAACTTAATTATTATTATACTGTATCTCATAAAGCCTCTTCCAAAATGCAGCAGCCTTATGAATTAATGACACCCAAAAGCTGATATCTAAGCTGTGAATATTATACCTTAAGTAACCTGCCAGGAATCCAGGCTTGTAATGGAATCTAGCCTCCTGATGATATTACTCTAACACACTCAAACTTCCTCACCAAGTTACTGTATGTACTCAAAATGGGTGATTTTTATTATTCCATATTTTATTCACGGAATGTATTAATTAATAACCTGAACAAGACTGGATCCATATAATTTCAATTTATATTTATAACTTTTAATTGTATTGTTATTATTCTTACAATACCTACCATGAGCATGGATCAAAATCAGTGGAGTCATAGAATCAGAGTCTTGGTATACTGCTTTCAGATCAGCTCCTCCAGTCTGAATATATCTGGATCCTAATTTCTCAGTTACAAATGTTCGTACTGCACTGTTTAAGCTTTCTAGTCGAAGTACTTTTATCTACCAAAATAGAGATAATATAACTACATATGTGAAGGACATAAACAAGAGCAAAGAGGTTAATGAAACATTAAAGACTAATTAGTTTTATTCATTATTCTTGCTTGAATAGGGAGATATGGATGCAAATATTTGGGTTTATGATTTAAGCCAAAATGCCTAGATGACATTAGCAGTAGATTAGAAAAGGGTTTTTCAAGAGAGGAATATTGGATACTTATTCTAGGGTATGTTTTCGATTAAGCCACTCAATTTAGATTTAACCATTCATTGACCAAGTAAAAAGCAGCAGTCATATGAGGATGAAAATTGTCATAGTCCACATTCCATTTTCCAGAAATCTTATTTATTTATTTATCTATCTGTTTGTTTGTTTGTTTGTTTGTATACCACCTACTTCCCAAAGGGAACTTAAGGCAGTGTACATAATAAATAAAACAAAACCAACCACAACAGAGAATTAGTGGCAAGAACAACATGTAGATCCAGAGAAAAAATAAAAAGGTGCCCAGCAGAACTACACAGAACACAAGACTTTAAAACCTTACTGGTCACCAAATGCCTCCCTAAAAAGCCAGGTCTAAAGAGCTTCCCAGAAAGCAGCCTGGGAAGGCAACAGGCATTGCTCATTCAGTAAGATATTCCATAATGACAGGCCCGCCACAGAAAAAGCTCGGTTTGGCATATCCGCTTTATGGCCCACGGAGAAGGCCTGGAGGTCCAGGGCCTGTGATGCTCTGATGGGCTGGGCAACAGCTGACCTGAGGGTGATACACCTCGCCAGATACTCAGGGCCCAAGCTGTGGAGGGGTTTGCAAACCAAAACCAATACCTTGACCCAAGCTCAGGAGGCAATGGGTAACTAGTGCAGCGAGCCAGGATAGTGGTGATGTGCGGAAATCTGCCTGCACCAACCATCAACCTGGCTACTGCATTCTGCACCCGCTGCAGTCTCTGAATCAGGGTCAAGGAAAGCCCCATTCACTGTGCATTGCAATAGTCGATTCTGGAGATCACCAGCACGTGCACAACTGCCCTCAGGGAATCCTCATCAAGAAACAGGTGAATCTGGGCAATCAGCCGAAGTTGATAAAAGGCCAATTTGCATACGGCTGCCACCTGAGATTCCAGGAACAAAGCCAGATCCAATACAACGCCCACACTCCTCACTCTCAACCAGCTGGGGGACAGACCCACCCATGCTGGGGAGAGGGCCACTGTAACCATTGGCAGCCCCCTCCCAAAAAACAGAACCTCAGTCTTCTTGGGATTTAGCTTGAGCCTTTTAGACCTGGTCCATTCCGTGACTATGATGAGGTAGCACTCCAGAGACTGGACAGTCTCCACTGCAGAGGTGGAAAAGGAGAGATAGAGTTGTGTGTCATCAATGTACTGATGGCAGCTAACTCCAAAACTCCAAATGAGTATTTCCAGTGGCTTCACATAGATGTTAAACAGCATACCGTGGTTGACAGTATCAAAAGCTGCGGAAAGATCGAGGAGGAACAACAAGGTAGAGCAACCCCTTTCGACCCTCTTCAGGAGGTCATCCTGCAGAGCAACCAGGACTGTCTCAGACTGAAAGGGATCCAGGACATGATCCTCCTCCAGGAATGCCTGGAGGTGTTCTGTGTCAACCCGCTCAACCACTTTGCCCAAAAAGGGAACAATGACTATCGGACGATAATTAGACATATTGTCCACAGCCAAGCTAGATTTTAAAAGAATGGGCTTCACCACCATCTCCTTCAGACTAGAAGGGAAAATCCCATCCCTAAAGGAAGCTGTAGTAATAAAAGAAGCCTATTTTAGCATGCTCCCCCCTGCAATCTTAATAAGCCAGGAAAGGGAGGGGTCAAACTGAGAAACCTCTGGATTACAGTGAGCCAGATCCCTGAAGGCATCAGTTGACAATACAGGCCCAAACTGAACTGAGGGGCTACAGCCCTGAGGACCCCCCCCCCAAGGGTGAACTACCACAACCAGAGTCCAGATCAGATTGGATAGCCGCTATTTTAGCTCTAAAATGGGCTGCAAAGGACTCACTAGTAAAATCACTAGGAGGTGGCCCAGGCTGACCAGGATTGGTGAGGTCACAGATGACTTAGAACAATTCTGCCTGGCAGCTTGTGGCTGCACCAGTTCTGTAAATAACGCAGGCTTTTTTGGCCCCTCATATGGCCCTAACATAATGCCTCATCAGTACACAAACAGCAGCCCAATTAAAAGCCAATTGGTCTTTCTTCCATCTGCACTCAAGCCTTCTCTGTTCTTGCTTCATTGCCCACAACTCAGCCAAATACCGTGGTGAGGAGCAGACTCTGCAGCTGAGAAGGCACTTGGGAGCAATCTGGTTGACAGCCTGGGTGGCCTCCTCATACCACCTCTCCACCTGGGCTTCAACCAGATCATTAGCCAGGCTTCGACCAGATCATCAGCCAGGCCATCGGAAAACCACCAAAGCCCCCCAGAAACCGATCAGGGTTTAGGAGCCTCTGTAGGTAATCCCAGATGGAAGGTCCAGGCTCCCCATGGGGGGGGGGCGATCAACAGGGAAAAAGTCAGCAGATAATGATCTGACCATGACACTGGCTGGGCAACAATGCTTCCAACCCTCAGATCAGATTATGAGCTGCAGATGTGGAGGAAAAAAGAACCAGTTACTTACCTGTAAAGGTGGTTCTTCGAGTGGACCTTCATGAAGCCACACAGATGGGTTTCCCAGGCACCCCTGTGCCAGAGGTCAGAATTTCCCTAGCAATAGGAAAGTTCATTAGTCTCCGCCCCCGCACCCTGCACATGTGCGTGGGTGTTCCTGCCTAAACACCTCAGTTCCTCTTGACTGCCAGGATGACAGGCAATGGATGTACCAGTCAGGGCGTGACGGTCCGAGGGGAGGCGGGCGGGTGCTGTGTGGCTTCACGAAGGTCCACTCAAAGAACCACCTTTACAGGTAAGTAACTGGTTCTTCTCCATCGTGGCCTTCGTGAAGCCACACAGATGGGTGATTGCAAGCAGTACTCACTGGCTGGAGGGTAATCACGCCGTCACAAAGGAAAGCACTGCCCTCCCGAAGGAAGTGGCCGACCTCACGCGGGTATCCACTCTGTAGTGGGTCACGAAGGTATCAGGTGAAGACCAGGTGGCCGCCTGGCAGATGCTGTCCAGGGGTACGCCCTTTAGAAAGGCTGCTGAGGAGGCCAAGGCTCTCGTGGAATGTGCTCGGATGCCCAAGGGTAAGGGTACCTTGGCTAGCTCGTAAGAGAGCTTAATAGTCTGTACAACCCAGTGGGCAAAACGTTGGGGAGAGACAGGAGTACCCAGTACTGCAGGATCATGGCACACAAACAGTTTATTTGACTTTCTAATAGGTTTGGTCCTAGAGACATTGAAAGCTAGGGCCCGTCTAACATCAAGTGTATGTATGTCCCGTTCAATCCTGGTGGTAGGATTGGGAATGAAGGCAGGCAAAACAAGTGGCTGAGACACATGGAAAGAGGAAACCACTTTCGGAAGGAAAGTGACGTCTGGGTATGCCACCACCCTATCATGGTGGAAACGCAAATACGGAGGGTCACATCTAAGAACGCAGAGCTCGCTTGACCTTCTAGCCAAAGTGATGGCCACCAGAAATGCAGTTTTTAGGGTGAGCAGCCTGAGGTCTGTAGATGCCATAGGTTTAAAAGGAGGGCGTTGCAAGGCCCGAAGGACCAAAGCCAGGGACCACTGAGGTGGAATCGGTTTCCTGTCAGGGAAAACGTTTTTGAGGCCCTTGAGGAACCGCTTCATGCTTGGATGCCTGAAGAATGCAGCTGCCTCCGAAAACTGGGGTTGGTGAGCCACAATCGCTGACAGGTGGACTCGAAGAGAAGCAGAAGTCAGTCCCGAGCGCTTCAAGTGGAGGAGATATTGCAAGACCCAGGTAAGGGAGGGGTTGACCGGGTCAAACCCCTTATCCGCCGCAAAGAAAGAGAACCTCTTCCACTTATAGGTGTACTGTTTCTTAGTGGAAGGCTTGCGGCAGGAGTTAATGATGGACTCGATCAAGGTAGAATCATCCAGGCTGTGAGCTAGAGGTGATCCCGTCTGTATGAGGGATCTTGGCCCGACAAAGAGAACAATGTTTGAAGGGAGGCGTGAAAGACATGAGCCAAAAAAACAGTCTGAAGTCGAAAACACGAGAAGGAAATTTTTCTGAGGCAAAAACGCACGACCAACGGAGAAGAACCTCTAGCCGTGGCGGTTAAGAGGAACTGAGGCGTTTAGGCGGGAACACCCACGCACATGCGCAGGGTGAGGGGGCAGAGACTAACGAACTTTCCTATTGCTAGGGAAGTTCCGACCTCTGGCGCAGGGGCGCCTGGGAAACCCATCTGTGTGGCTTCACAAAGGCCACGATGGAGAACCAAGTCTAGTGAGTGCCCAGCCCTATGAGTGGGACAGGTGACATGTTGGGTCAGGTTAATGGAGGCCATGGAGTCCATGAACTCCAGAGCCACTCCTGACAGTCCAGACCCAGCATGCACTTTGAAATCCCCAACCACAAGGAGTCGAGGAGATGTCACTGCTGAGATGATTTCAGATAACAAAGGGACAGTGTATGGTTGTGGGGAGCACGGTACATGAGCACTATCCCAAAACTGTCCCAAAGACTCCCTAATGGGTGTTGCGGTTCTGATGACCACAAAGAATTCCCTGTAAATGATGGCCACCTTCCTGACCCCCCAACCTGTCTAGATGCTGAACGTGGTACCTGGGGGAGACACAGCTCAGAGAGGGAAGCCCCACCCCCCGCATTCACCCAGGTCTCCATAATACAAGCCATGTCAGCCTGTTCATCCAAGATCAAATCTTGGATGGTTGGAGACTTATTATGGACTGACCTGGCATTAATCAGCAAGCTGGACAGGTAGGAGTAATGGAAGGACTAGATTCCTGAGATGTGGTGGTGAACTTGGGGATCAGAACAGGGGACAGGCACAACATGCCTGAACCTAGTACTCCTAACCCAACTGACCCCACCCCCAGTTCTTAGCATACCTTGTTGCTACCAGGAGAAGTCCAGTTGGGGTAGTAGAAGGCCTCAGGTGACACCCCCCCCACTAGGACAGATAGGCCTGGCACCAGGCTATGTGCATCCGGTCGGGTATTAGACCATAAAAGATGCCACCTATCTATCTGCTGACGCAGCACCCAGTACCAGGCTGGTCTCAGCAAGGAAATGAAGAAAAGCCAGGAAATCCAGCTAAGAAGAGCTCTGCCAATGCCATAACCTTTTCTGGAAGCTGGACAAGCGACGGGCCAACTGCCATCTCAATGACCAGTCCCAGCGAAACAAAGCAGGTGGCAGGGAACAAATGACACTCCCCATTGACCACACAGCAACCTACAGTGGCTCAGCAGTGAGGGGGAGATGTGGCATCTGGCAAACTGCCAGCCTCCAAATAACTCCTGGCAAGTCCCAAGCAGGGCAGGTTCAACAAGGGGAAAGGGAAGAGGGGAGGCCAAATGACAAATGGGACCAAGATGGCACAGTGGCAAAGGGAGGCAGGCAGGCAGCCACCAGGGGTGTGGACTTCAGCAAGGGGAGAAACTCTCCCTCCCAAAAACAGCCCACCAGTCCAGCAGCCCCCACTGTCAAGGATGAAACAAAGTTATTCAGGGAGAAAGAAGGAGCCACCCTCATTGCCAGCATCCTGGTCTTCAGCATTGCAGATGAAAGAAAGTCCAAAGTCCAAGGTCCTGGTCCCCTCAAAGATCTCACCACCTCCTCCACACTTCCCCCCAACCACGGACCAAAACAGGGAGGAACATGCCGAGGTGAAACAGCCGATGAGCTAAACCATCAAGATGCCCCGCTGCCCCTGGGCGGGCGGGCCCCCGCCTCCTCCTCCTCCTGTCGGGCGGCCGGAGGCAGGTATAATGCCTGGGGCAGCCTCAAACAAACCCGCTCCTGGGCGGGCGGGCCCCTGCCTCCTCCTCCTCCTATCGGCGGCCGGAGGCAAGCGGCGGCGCCGAGGTGCCCCAACCGAGGCGGGCGCGGCGGCGGCGCTTGCGTCGGGCGTGCGCTCCCCCTGCGCAGAGCCCAGGCCGGGGGGGGCAGCGGCACGGGCGGGGGGAGCCCGGGCTCCTGGGCGGGCCCCCGCCTCCTCCTCCTCCTGTCGACGGCCGGAGTTAAGCGGCGGCGCAGAGGTGCCCCAACCGAGCCCCGGGCTCCCCCACCCCGCCGGGCTGCCCGGGGAGAAAAGAGGAGGACAAGCCCCCGGCCTCCCCAAAGCCCGGACACAAAGACCCTGCCAGGTATAATGCCTGCACAGCCTCAAACAAACCCGCAGTGGGCAGAGAAAGGCCAGGGCAGATGACAAGCAAAACAAAGACTAAAAACAAACTAAAAATAACTAAAAACAAAACAAAACCAAAGAGAGAAAACAAACATCAAGCCAGAGATGGGCAAGCCCTGGATACCATCTTGCTGGAAGTTTACTTCTTCTTGTTTGTAATAAAATACCTGATAATCTATGATACTTGTTTTTCCCCCAGTGTCACAGTTGGTTTTTTTCAAGATCAGCCAGAATAAAGCCTTTTGCGCACAATTAATCTTAACCAAAATAGCCTCTAATTTAAAAAAAAAAATAGAGATACAATAACCCCCCCCCCCGCCTATCGTGGAGGATCTGACCTCCCGCCGCCACCCGCCTGTGCCGCACCGAGACTTCTCGGACTAGTGTGCGCCGGTGGCATTGGGGGATCTTTCCCAGTGGGAGGGGAGCGGCATCCGGGGCTGTCTCCATTGAAATGCATTGGCTCAATGCATTTCAATGGAGATTTTTTTCCCATTGGAATGCATTGGCTCAATGCATTTCAATGGAGAAAATTTTTCCCCATTGGAATGCATTGGCTCAATGCATTCCAATGGGGAAAAAATTTCTCCATTGAAATGCATTGAGCCAATACATTTCAATGGAGATTGCGGGCAGCACTGGCCCCAAGCCAGCGCCAAGAGCTGATTGGTGCTGGCTGGAGGAGGAGTGGCACCTGCAGCAAGGGCAGTGGTGCCTTTGCACAGGCTGCTGGAAGGCTTTTTAAAAAGTCTTCCAGAAGCCTAGAAGTGATATAGCTGGACCACAGTACATGAATCGCGAAATGGCGAGGGGTTACTGTATTTTATTTTACTTACCAAGATAAGTCTTTCAAATGAAGTAAGTTTATGCCAAGGAAAAATTAAAGGTGCACTGCTCTGATCATCACTTCCTTGTGTTACATCAGTTTGGAAATCTGCAAATTATTTAAATAAAAATATGGAAGATTATTAGGAGTCTGAAATAATTATGTTACTTAAATACTGCAACAAATTTATAAATTTCTATGGAACATAAGTTGCATAGGGGAATATTTTAATTACTGCACAGATTTCTGGTGGCTATTTGTTAAATGATCTATATGAAACATTTACTTGAACGGAATGGGAGGGAGATGGAGGCCCATTCTGGAGGATGCCCAGACTCAGAACCATCATTCAAACAATTATAAGGTCTACACCTGTTTCTCCTTTGCTGTCAATATACAAAAGAGCAAATAGGGGGAAGCTTTAGACCTGGGGCAGGTACTCAACTTTTGACTATTATGAAAAAAGCAAAGCAAAGGATTCTCCCACCCACTCCAGCAAGAAGGGATAAAGGGTTTGACAGGTTACCTCAGCATGGAGGGATGGAGATAAGTAAAATGGTACCAATGAATGAATAAAGAGGGACAAAATAAGAAATGGACAGAGCTACAAAGGAAGAGTGGAAAGTTTTTTCCACAAGTCATAATTGGGCAATGGGGCCAAGGCAATTTGTACATAACTGTGCACAACATTTCAAGTTCTACACATATCTTCCTGCATAATAAATTACAAAATATAAGGAGAGAAAACAAATGTTACTGACCCAAGCTAAGCAAAGCCCCAAGTGTCAGAATTCTGAATTACAGCTTTGGTTTCATCCTCCCATTCTCCTAACACTTCTGTCAGATTGGATGGGCGGAAAAGAAACACTAGGCAAGATGACATTTTCCTACCACTCTTCCACACCTTCTGACCTGTCTGTGTGAATCCAGAAGGGTGTTAAATCTGGTGCTTCCTCCATCATGCGTCCGTACTTCCTGACACTTAACAAACTCTGCCCTTCTAATATTTCCATGCCTGGGTGTACACAGAGTAGTAGTGCAAACTCAGGGTTCAACTACTTTGGCATTTATAAATTGCTTTGGTACAGATTGAGAATGGGCTGAGTCACTCCTTCTCCAAGTGACCACATGGTGTACCTGCCATTGTGAGCTAGCCCAGCAATAATAGATGCCTTCTGCCACTATTTCTGTATTTCATAGAGTGAACATTATCACAAACATTTATATAAAAAGGGAAACATTTTAAATGTGAACCAAGAATGTAACCAACAGGGAAGTAGTTAAGAATATAAATAAAGACCAAGAAATCATAAAATTAATAAAACGTGGAAAGGTAAACTAATATAGGCATATCATGAGAAACAAAAAAGTAAATTGTTTTTGTTATGTGCTCTCAGGTTGTTTAGCTATCTGCAGCTAAAACTGTGCTCATGTCCTGGGGTTCAATCTTAGGTAGCCAGCTCATGGCTGACTCAGCCTTCTATCCTTCTGAGGTCGGTAAAATGAGTACCCAGATTGCTGGGTGGGGGCAATGTGTAGCCTGCATGATTAAATTGTAAACCGCCCAGAGAGTGCTTGAAGTGCTATGCGGAGGTATATAAGCAGAACTCTTTGCTTTTTGCTTTTTAGTTTCTGAGCTATGGCAAACCTATGAATTTGTGATGTCCAATTATAAGATATTAATCAGTTTCCTCAGATCATGCAAGGTTAATGCTGTCATCTCCTTTGCAGCATTTCCTGCAGCCTTCAGCTTTTGCCAGCATAATTTTTCCCAGTGAACCTTGTCTTTTCATGATTTGCCCAAAGTCAATAGCCTCAGTTTAGTCACTTTTGGTTCTAGAATGATAGATTTGATTTCATCTAGATCACACATCTTTTTCTAGTACTGTAGTCCAGAAAGTGTTATTCCCAGTGTGGTATAGTGGACAGAGTGACAGAGTAGGATTCTGAAGAACAGGATTCAAATACAGTAGTACCTTGTATAAAGGAATTCATTCATTCCAAATGAAATTATGTCAAGCAAATTTTCCTTTATACAAATTTCCCACAGGAATGCATTGAAAACAGAGTGATCCCATTTTTATGTTGTACAGATTTGCCCTATAGGCAATTCTGTTAAGCAAATTCCCCCCATCTCCAGAATTTTTTATGCTGTACAAAGTTTATGTTATACAAACCATTTATTCTATAAGGGTCTACTGTACTCACTTGGCCATGACTGGGGGGGAGTCGAACTGGTAAAACCATTCCTGAAATATCTCACTTACCTTGAAAGCCCTATTAGGTCCCTATAAGTTAGTTCCAACTTGACAACAGAGAACACATACATTACAGTGTGTGTAAAGTCTGCCTCCAATATCATATTTTGAATGACCTGGATCTTTTCCTGTCACCTTTCTTCACTGTGTAGCTTTCACATCTGTACACAGCAGTAATGAATATCCACATATTATTTTGGCCATGGCCAACAACATAACTGTATGCTCAAAAACCTCTTCTAATTGTTTCATAGTCATCATTTCAAGTCTCAGTCTTCCAATTTCTTAGCTAAAGTTCTTATTTGGGTTGGCAATTGAACTAAGGCATTCGGAAAATCTTCACCTGTTTTGATTTCTTCCCTATCAAGCTTAAACTTATGAGTTTTTTCCGAATCATTATTTTTCTTCCTAATGTTCACCTGTAATCCTGGTTTTGAATTGTTTTATTTTACTTCTATCAGGAGCCAATAGCTGCATTATCAGCAATAGTTGATAATGGAAGGTGAAATAAATGGAAAAAGAAATGCAGAAGGGAGAAGAATGTAGTAGCTGAAATATTTAGAAACTGGATTGGATGCAATGCAAAGTTATTCTGTAGAGCTGCCATATCCTTTTTTTGAGTGATCATGATGATGCCCAATCCTTCATAGGTGAGGAGCAAAAGGAAAAAAATGTGATTACCTTGAAGTAGTTTGGGGCTGTCCATTATGCCCCTTGTGGATCTGCCTGGGAGGAATACTGGTATGCTTTTTCTATTCACTGTAGTATATTTCTAGATAAAAAGTATATGACAGGGCTTGTAGGAATTGTGTGTATATTCCTTACTCTACCACTAGGGTAAGAGGTACCTCAGTCCTACTTGTTAAAGGGAGATCTTAAATTTCCAGTGCACTCTCATTTAAGGAACTGAATTAAAAAGAGCTGAACCTGAAATATTCTACTGCTCAGGAAAATGAATCAGGGTTTGAAAAATTAAAAAATCAACAAGCAAGATAATGAAGATGGCATTTATGATTACATTTCAGTACTCACCTTGCTGTGATGACACCGGTTTATAACATGTACTGATCAAATAATATACATTCTGACTATTTATAAAAGCTCTCCATTGCTGTGGATTTGATAGAAGGGATTCACACAATAGGCTAAATGCTGGCATGTGAGTGCTCATGTATTGGCATTCTTTCCACATCATTTCAGTAATCCAATGTGGTGGAGTTTTCATGAATGCACATGAACCTAATAAAATTATAATGTTATGAGGTCAATTAGATTTGATTTTCAGATTTTTAGCTAGTTAACAAATATAGCCATTTTTGTTTGATGAAAAGTCAAAGAAGGATTTAAGGATTTTTCCTTCATACCTGCCATTTTGCTGCTACAGAACATAAGCGTATTATCTACAGCAATACTATTTCCAGTCTAAAATTTTATTGGAAAGCAAAATTTAATTGAAAATAATCAAGCATATATTAAATCCAGAATATAAACCAGACAGTGCCTTAGAAGACTAACTAGTTATTCTCTATTCTTTATATGAGCCAACATAATTCCTGACAATTTTAAATGATCATGGTGTACAATTTCAAACATACTTATGAAGAAAGGATCAGCCCTCCTGGACACAATAACCATGTGTGTGCTCGTGCACACACACACACACACACACACACACACACACACACACACACACACACACACACACACACACACACACACACACACACACACATTTTCGTTTGTACTGAAAAAATGAGTGATTGCAACAAGATATCCATAAATAGACTCTGATACCCATGAGAACATACAACAATTATAACACATTTCCATATTATGACCATTCCTGTGATGAATTCTATTCTTCTTTGTATACCTGACACTTGTTTTCTAAGTGATTGAGTACATCCCTCTGAATAATGACATACTTTGACTTATATTTTTATTTACTAAGAGTGTCTTTTTCTTTTTACCAGTACTTCCTGAGTCATGTATGTCTGCGATATTTGCCATCATGCTAGCGTGCAGGAAGAAGTTCCACTGATTCTCCTGTATAGTTCCAAGGTTATTAGTAATTTCATTTTCATTGCAATTATTTTTCATGATTGCTGTGCACAGAAGAAAGGCAAAGCATACTTGATTTTCACTGAAGAGAGCTATGGAAACTGTCTGTAAGATAAAAAAAATTACAATTCATTATACAATGCAAATATACTGTGAACATTGGTTAGTCCCCAAATAATCTGATAATAGATTCAGATTCAAATACCTTATGAACATTACTTGTTAACTTCTCAATTATATCATTAACATGTATTTTGAAGTCGTCTGCCTCACACTCAGGTTGATCCAAATCTTCTCTGGTAGAAAGTTTACTTTGCATCTGAGGGATTCTAGTTCTAGAAGTACTTGAAATTTTCATAGAAAGGTCACTTTTTTGTTTGGTGATATCATCCACAGAGTCTGCAAAGATCTTATGAAACCACTCCAAAGAGAATTGATACATATAATTGATGTGAACAAGATCTGCCACTACAAAGTAGAGCACAGCACCACGGGTTGCAATAGGAAGATAGCTTTTACGCAATATTTCTATTGTAGCTTCTGTTGCTGCTGAGGCTTCAACACGTTCAAAAATCTCAGTTGAGGTGATTTTTGTTCTCTGTAAATTGTCAATGAGGTCTTGGTCATCTAGAAGATGTCCTAAAATTGAAAGATTAATCATTTGTGATATAAAATAAATAATCAAATAAACATTTTATTAACTAAATATCTGTATTTACAGAAAACTATTTGGTCATTTGACCTTTTGTCACGATATTACTGTGTTTTACATTTTTTCCTATTAACTCCAGTTCATTAATTCTTATTTGCAAAAGGGAGGAAAACACTAGTCCAAACACTCTTTTCTAGTTTACCAGTGTAATAGAAATGGTGTTTGGAGGAAAATAGTTCCAGCTTCTGATATCACCATAAACATTATAAGGGTCTTACTGAACTATGTGACCCAACATGAAACTGATAATATCTGTGTTGACTTATGCTGGGAAAATTTGCCTCCAAATGTTGTACCATTTGCATAGCTACATAAAAGGATTTTGGTCATTGAATGTTATAACTTTATGTTCTACGTTTTATCATATCTAATCAGAAAAGAAACATATAAGAAACATGGATTAACAGTAACTATATCTTTTGAGAGTCAAAGAAAAAAAGTTGAGAATGTTTATCCATATTATCACAGTAGCTTGATGTACACACACACACACACACACACACACACACACACACACACACACACACACACACACACACACACACACACAGAGAGAGAGAGAGAGAGAGAGAGAGAGAGAGAGAGAGAGAGAGAGAGAGAGAGAGAGAGAGACAAAGAGAGAGAGACACAGAGAGAGACAGAGAGAGAGACAGACAGAGAGACAGAGAAGAGAGACAGAGACAGACACATGTTCACATTAAACAATTGCTTTTTCTCTTTGAATCATTGTTTCTCATGAGCCCTGCTATCTGGATCTGTGAACTGTACAAGCCACAGAATCATCATCCTTCCCATATAAGGCTTCTGCAACAAAATCAAGCCCATATATTTGTTGAAGAGATCTATCACACCTGGAAAAGAAAGATACAATTGACAGAATGGAAATGCTGAGCAAATATAAGATCATAAAGTTGCTGTCAAAATGCTGTAAAGTTTGATATCAGCTAAAGCTTCACAGAGATGCCAAAAGTGAAAATATGCTGTCTTAGTCACAACCCACCCTATATTAGTAGGGTGGTGGACTTGGCACGGCCTTGGAGGGCGAAAGTTGTGATCAGGCAGGTTGATCTGTAAGGTGATATTTTATTGTTGAGACGAAATCATAAGAAATGTACTGTATAACTATATATTTTATACTTTCCCAAAGTTCAGAGCAGTATTCTGGAACTGTGAGATGCCTCAGGCTAAGATCGTAATAGCTGAACAGATATTTAAACCTGTTTCCAGTTCCACCCATCATATTTAAATGGTCTCTGCACCTATATAGTATAACCAGGACATCATGATGCAAATGAATAAACTTTATTTAGTTCATATTATGTAAAAATTAAATAATTCCTTTCCTTTCAATCTTATTTAGTAACAAAGGCTGTGCCTTATTCAAAAATGGTGGATCAAATTAAGATATCTCTGTAAATCTTTTACAGTATATACCATTGGTTTTCTGCAGAAGTCTAAGTGATTTTTGTTCAAGTTCACGAAGAGTTATGAGATCTGTAGATATGCTTTCCAGTAGTTCACAACGCTTTTGTTCAAGCTCAGGTTTTTCCTTAATTACAACAGCAGACAGAAGCTGATCTTGCAATCCTTGGAAGGTTACAGTGAAATTTATCATTGTCACAGTATTGCATATTGCTGGCAAAAATGTGGGTTGGCTTGCCGTGTTGTCAAGTATAATCTGAAACATCAAACATCTATAAATCATTCCTGATTAAGATTTCAGCATCCATTACTTATCTAAATAGTAACTTCTAATTGTAGTTTGCATTATGGGCTAAATATATAACACAAAGATGAATTACAAAAATAATAACTAGATCCAGTGGTTAGATTTGGAACTAGAATAGAACCATTGAATCAATGAAATTTTACAAGTGTTAGCCTGCCAGCACTTCTTTCAAATAATCTGCTCTAGCTGAGACTAATAACTGAATTCATACTACTGCGTTTTCACATGCAAGCTGTAAGTGATCTCTCATATAGGTTCATCATCTAAAAAAACCAATATTTTTGGCTCCAATATAGAATAGATACATTAAAATATTTTATACAAAAATCACACTAGACATGATATTATTTCTGCAATTAGTAATGGCATGAATCTTTTTACAAGCAAGCACATGCCCCCCTCCCCCAAATCGGGCCCACATCATGATGAAGAAAGAGAACAGCCATAAAATCAGTTTCTTTCTTAGATCAAATAGAAGCAAAATAAGAAAAGTGCCCGCTGAAGCAAGCAAACAAACAAAATTAAAGTCTCAATCACTTCTATGCATGCAATACTCCCAGTCTCAACCCTAATCAGTGTCCCTTCATTTGCAGTTTGGATTTAACAACTACATTCATTGCAGAACGCTTGAACTCCACAATGGCTTATTTGGTCCTAAGGTAGGGGTGTAAAAAGTAATCGATTGTCTTGCACACTGATTCACAAGCATGCTTCTCCTAAAGGTTTTAGAATCAAAGTGATGAGATAGCAGCTGAATTCCTGTTACTTAGCAAAGTCATAACTAGAATGGACTTCATGGAGGAACTCACTAAATGATGTTGGAAGGGGTCCCTCTGCCAGGTGATTGTCCAAATATCTCTTGAATGCCTCCAGTGTTGGAGTAACATCCCTTGAGGTCATTGGTTCCATTGCCACAATGCTCTAACAGTTAAGAACTTTTTCCTGATATTCAGCCAAAAGCTGGATTCTTGTAACTTATGCCCATTTTTGCAGATCCTGCATTTTTGGGATAATCAAGAAAATATCCTATCCCTCCTCTTTTTGACAGCCTTTGCCTCCCCACCCCAAATGAAGACGCAAGATGCACTCAATGGCTTGGAATGCGGCCCAAACTTTATTAATTATTTATATATCACTAATTAATGCCCAGAGGGGGCAGCCATAGTACGGAAACCAGTTGGGCCTAAGAGGTTTCAGGCAGACCTCTCTCAACAGCATTGTCCTTGTGCACGAGTTCCTATGGCCCCTTGGGGGCGGTGACCCCGAGACAGTGTGCTTTTGGCCAGCCAATGTTATACAATCCACCAGAGCCCCAGGGGTGCCATTGCCTGGCCGGTCCCTGTACCAAGTGGATTGCCGGAGCCTCCTCCCCCAGGCTCTGTGATGTCTGGATCCGCAGGTGCCTGGGGTTGGACGGGGTATAAGTTGTTAGCGGTTTTGGGACTCAGTGAATGCTTATACTGTCCCACACTACCAGCTAATGTGACCGCTTCCTTGCTCTATGTGCCACCAGTGCCAGTGTGGGATAGGTGAAAAATCCCCATCCTCTTTCAGCCAATTTGAGAACAAGGTAAAAATTCCTATCCGGCCCCCATGGGTGACCACACGAGTTCACATTAGCACCTTAATAAAGGGGTAGGCAGGTGGAATGATCAGGATTGCAAAGAGGCTGAGGGGTAGGCAGAGCCATGTTAAATATGGCTGTTGTCTCACACACCCCGGTCTTGCGATATTTTGATGGAGCTGAGCACATCATGGCATTTGGAAATTATACTTCTGATAATCAACTTTAAATTAGCATTTCCCTTTTTTGTGCCCACACCACACTGCTGGCTCATATTCAGCTTATGATCTATAACAGTGATGGTGAACCTTTTAGAGATTGACTTTCCAATCTGTGATTCAAAACCCACTTATTTTTTGCAAAGTGCCAATATGACAATTTAACCTAAATATAGTGATACTCCAAGTTACAAATGCTTCAAGTGCTACTCTTTGGGAAAATGAGAATCAAAGAGCAGGCCTTTGAATTTCCAGTCACCACAGCATCCTCACTGTGGCTGCGAGAAATTAAAGTGTTCTGCTTATATGCCTCCCCATAGTGCTTCAAGCACTCTCTGGGCAGTTTACAGTTTTAATTATGCAGGCTGTCCACCCTGTCCACCCCCAGCAAGCTGGATACCCAAGGCTGAGTTAAACATGAGCCTGCAACCTCAGATTGGACCCCAAGTCATGAGCGTAGTTTTAGCTGCAGTTCAGGCATTTAACCACTGCACCAGGGGGCTACAAATTACCCCACAAACCGCTGCCTCCCCTTTGCCTGGCTCTGTTCAAGGAGCCATTTTGAGGGTCATGAAATGGCCCTGTGAAGAGATCCAGGTAAACTGGGGCTATGAAGGAGCCCACAAGCCGCTGCCTCCTCTTCGCCAAACAGAGTGGCATGCTCAGATCAGAGGGGGAAGTGCCATGGTTGTGAGAGGGTGATGTTGTGTGCCCACAGAAAGGGCTCTGTGTGCCATCTTTGACACCCATGCCATAGATTCACCAACACTGACCTATAAGAATTCTAAGATCCTTTGCACTTTCGAGTTGCTGAGCCAAGTGTCCCCCATCCTGTAACTGCATTGGTTTCTTCTTCTTCTAGGGTGCAGTACTTTGCACTCATTCCTGTTAGATTTTATTCTGTTGGTTTCAACCCAGTGCTCCAGCCTATCAAGATCATTTTGAATCTTGTTTCTGTCATCCAGGTCATTAGCTATTCCAACCAATTTTATATCATCTGCGAATTTGACAAGCACTCCCTGCACTCCCTTGTCCAAGCACAAGCCCACTGATATGGGTTAAAATTGTTGAAAGTTATTAGCTAGTTATTTTTGCCCATTAACACTCTGATCCACACTACAGTGATCAGGTAACAATTTCCCCAGAGCATTACAACAATCAATCATGGGCTTATTTAAGGCTTTCAGTGGTGTCTTTGATTTGTGGATTTGTGTTTTGGCTCCACTATTCTTCTCTAGTTATTACAGGCTGGTCTTTAATTTAGCAGTTAAGCCTTTAATTCAAGAATTGGCATAATCTTGTGCTTGGTAAAATAACATAAAGCCATGATCCTTTCTGTGTCCTTCCTATATGACAACCCTATTATGGATTCTTCAAAATGCTGCTAGTACAAACATGTTTCCAGTACAAATAGTTCACATACTCAAAGCAGATAAAAATAATACACATTTTTTTATTTTTCTAGCTTACATTTAAATAAATTTAGCTAAATAAAACAAACAAATAGGTGTCATTACCTAAAGTTTTGGTTGTATTCAATTTTTGTGTCTCCTATTGTAATGAAGTCTTGTCCGCCTTGGTTAAAGAATTCCTTTTTTAAGATTGGTTTCATACTTGAATCTAATTTTTCAGTAAGATCCTAAAAAGTATAAAACCATAGTCAATAGTACAATTAAAGTAGACAGTACCTTTCAAATCCTCAATAGAGACAATTTTGTAAACTGTTAAGGAAAAAAGAGACAAGAAACATTGATTTCAACTGTTCTTGGATCAAAGATGTCATGGCAATAGGATTCTGGTCTCTAGATTTAAAAAGTGACTTTTTCTGTCTTAGTTTTTTTTAAAAAATAAATTTTTATTTTTTCTTGAGGAGCAAGCACACACTTTCAATCCATATACTGTATATAATTCCATAGACATTACACAATCTTATTCACCCTTCCTCATTAACCTTCCCCCTCCCCCCCAGTAAGCACCTAATTTCACTTCCCTTTCATATTATATATCATTCATTAAAGCATGGTGGAATAGTTTAGCCCAGTGGTTCCCAACCTGGGGTTGGGAGCCCTTTGGGGGTTGAACAACCATTTCACAGGGGTTGCCATGAGCCAGTGAAGAAAAAGGCACAAGGCTTGGGTCTGGAGGAGGAGGGGAAGGAAGGGGGGGGGAAGAGTGAGTTACAGCTTGATAGGTTGGAGGGAATGTCAGTCAATGGCACAGGAGGCTGCAATTGGCTGAGGATGCCTGTAGAGCATGGGTCCTCAACCTAAGGCCCCGGGGCCGGATGCGGCCCCCCAAGGTCCTGAATCCGGCCCCTGGGATCAATTGCAACCCCCACCTACCCCCTGTTTTGTGAGCAAGCCAGCCTCCGCAGCTGCTTTTGGACTGTGATCCGCCCCCCAGTGGTGTCTGGGTGGTGGTGGACTGGCCCGCAGTTTGAAAACTTTAAGGACCCCTGCTGTAGAGGGAAGTTCTCTATGGCACCTGCACCAGTGGCTTGTCAAAGGGGGCTTGTGGCCTCTTCCAAGCAGGGCAAGGGGTCACCACAAGATGCGGATCTGTATTAAAGGGTTGTGGCATTAGGAAGGTTGAGAACCACTGGTCTAGCCCATTTTTCATTCTCAGGCTTTCCTTTTATCCAAACTATAAACTTCTTCAACTCATTCAAAATTCTATTTTTCCCTTCAATCTTTCCTTCTTGCGTTATTTGTATCAATTCATTTTGGAAAAATGATATATAATATATTCTTTTCATTTATCATATTTCTATTTTTCTTCATCCTTCCATCCATTTGTTAACACCATTAGAGATGATGCTATCCCATAATACATAATCTTTTTCAAATCTCTCCAATTACTTTCTCTATCCACCAACTCCAAAAAGATATGATATATTTTTACCTCAATCCTTTTATTTTGTTATTTCTGATAACCAATTTTCTACTTTATTCCACAATTTTCTTGTTTTCTTACACTTCCATATCATGTGTACAAGAGTACCCTTTTCTTTATTAGAATGCCAACAATAAGGCAAGATATTGTTATCAATTCTACTTAATTTCTGTGGGGTATAATACCATTTATGCAACACCTTCAATTGCATAGCCTTAATTTTTTCCCATTTTTACCTCTCTTATCCCCCTCTTAACATAGCCTCTATCTTTTCTTTATTCAAATCCTTATCTTCTTCCCAAAAATATTTAATTATATTTCTGTCTGATTTCCCAAACTAACCAAATATCTATAAATGGCTCCTGCTCCAACCTTTTTCTCTACATATTTCTTATACACTTATTCCCATTGCCTATCTTTGGGCACTATTTAAAGAAATCCTTTTCTTTCTCAGTAAATATACACAACCTTTACTGAATAAACAACTTTTTAAGTATAAGGGGGCCCTAGGGAGTCTCAGTGTTTAAATATAGAAAGGACAGGAAGTTTTCAATTAATGTACATATAAAATTATTGCTTCCAGATGATACTACCTAGCTTGTACTGCAACATTTTACTCAAACAAGATTTTGTCCAGTATTGTGCCTTATTTCTTCTCCTCACCCTTTTTATTCTTTAATCTGTTCTTTAAGGAACACAGATCTATTTATCTATTGTCTCCCACAAATGGAAGCTGGATTACCTGCAGCAGGACTGATTCACCAACACGCATAGAATTTTCAAGTTTTCTCAAGTAATTGCTATCTGTAAAAGAGATTTGTCGTAGATTGCCACCTGCTATTTGACATATCCATTTATAAGCTTGCCTTTCTGGGTCAATTAATAGAGGCCACCGTAGTCCATATTTAACATGTATAGCATTTTCTGTTGAATACTGATCAAGTGGCAACCCTGCATTTTGCCACTTACGGACCTGTAAAATGTGGATTTTCATGTTATTCTTGAAATTACTGTAGTTATAAGAGGCATTACACAAAACTGCAGACTGTAATCTCCCTAGGAAATTCCAGAAATAATGTACAGTAAGTTTTTTTTAATTAAACTATGCACCAATTTGTCAACTATTGAAGCTGTAGCATGGAGAACAAATAATCTAGTCCTTTAATTGAATTTAATGGAAAACATCATCAGTGCTTGTTTATTTTTCTATGCATACCTCATTTTTTTCTGCCATGTAGTTTACTAATGAGTAATTTTCTGATACTGGAATATTGTTTTCATTGCATAGCTTCAAACACTCATCAACCAGCTGTTGACGATACCCTGCAGATAACACTCCACTATACACAATGCATGCTGCTGAAACAAGGGCATCCCCCACAATTCCATGCAGTCTTTGATCAAGATTATTAATAGATTCTTTCCAGCGTTCCTAGGATATATTGAAAAAAATGTTTGTAATCAGGTAATGTTTGCAATTCTATGCAAACATAGAATTAAATATTAGACACCTTAGCTCGTTTACAACCTGCAATATTCACAACATTAAGCCAGAATAGGCTGATGGGGGGTTACTGTAGTTGCAAGTCAAAAAATCTATGGGAAAGAATGAGAAGTTGCTTTAACAGTTTTGCAGTGGTTCCGCTCCTTCCTGGCTGACCGTGTCCAGAAGGTGGTGCTGGGGGACAGTTGCTCCGCCCCGTGGCGTTTACGTCATGGGGTTCCTCAGGGCTCAATACTGTCTCCCATGCTGTTTAACATCTACATGGAACCACTGGGAGAGGTCATCAGGAGTTTTGGGCTGAGGAGTCAGCAATATGCTGACGATACTCAGCTCTACCTCTCATTCTCCACCAATCCAGGTGAGGCGGTTTCTGTCCTGAACTCGTGCCTGGGCCAGATAATGGACTGGATGAGGGTTAATAAATTGAAACTCAATCCAGACAAGACGGAAGAACTGTTAGTGGGTGCTTCACCAGACAGGTTAGAGGGCCACTTCCCTGTCTTGGACGGGGTTGCACTCCCCCTAAGGGACAGGGTCCGCAGCTTGGGGGTGCTTCTGGACCCTGGTCTAACTCTGGAAGCCCAGGTGGATTCGGTGGCCAGGGGCGCCTTCCTTCAGCTGCGGAAAATATACCAGCTCCGCCCCTACCTAGACGAGCAGAGCCTCATGACAGTTACGCATGCGCTGGTAACATCCCGTATTGATTACTGCAATGCGCTCTACGTGGGGCTGCCTTTGAAGACGGTCCGGCGATTGCAACTGGTTCAGAATCGTGCGGTGCGGCTGGTGAGTGGTGGGGCCGCCAGAGATCACATCACGCCGATTCTACGTAACCTGCATTGGTTACCAGTTGCTGCCCGAGCCCAATTCAAAGTGCTTGTCTTGACATATAAAGCCCTAAACGGCTTGGGACCTAGATACCTGAAAGACCGCCTCCTTCCATATGAACCTACCCGGCAATTAAGATCTAGCCAGGGGCCCTCTGAAAGAGCCATCCCTCAAGGAGGTGAGAGGGATGGCTTGTAGACATAGGGCCTTCTCGGCAGCTGCCCCCAAGTTATGGAATGCCCTCCCAAGTGAGATCCGCCTGGCGCCAACATTGATGACATTTCGGTGCCAGGTAAAAACCTTCATGTTCCAGAAGTTTTTTAACTGATACAACATAGACTGGGGTCCTTTGATGGCAATTTTAGTGATGATTTTAGTATAAGGTTTTGCTGTTGTTTTAATTATTTATTAATTATTTATTGATATTTTATGTCTTAACTGTTTTAATTCCTTGTTGTAAGCCGCCCAGAGACCTTTGGGTGGTGGGCGGCATATAAGCTGTAAAAATAAAATAAAATAAAATAAACAATAAATTAGTCATGTATGTTGTTGTTCAGTCATTCAGCCATGGACCCCATGGACCAGAGCACGCCAGGCCCTCCTGTCTTCATAGTCATGTATAGCTTAGCTATTTGGTTACCCATACAAGAATGAAGAATCTGGACTGTTAGAACTGCCCTCAGCAATTGATAGAATATTGCAGATAATTTCCTCAAGCTATTATTTGTGTGTGACATAGTAAATTTCATCTGCATTCTCCCTGCAAGTTTGAATCAGCAACATATTGGTCAGATGGAATGAATGCACCAAATGTAATGGTGTGATTACATAGCAAGGGAAATGGCAATGTACACAAATTCACTCACTATGATGTCACACTGGGAAATTTGGTTTAAGTGACAACACAGAAAAAAAGACATCAGAAAAGCCTTGTTTGCAGCTCTACTGAAGTTTAAAAGAACTGCCTTAAAATCTATTTAAAAGGCTTTCCTCATGCTGCTTCTTCCTCTGATTATTTTTTGCATGTGTGGGCACTCAAATTACTATTACTATTCACCCTAAACTGGTTTTTAAAAGTTTTGACAGCTTTGGAAGCTGTTTCTAAGAGGTAAAACAGTTTTTCCAGCCTTAGCTGGAATAAAAAGATAGGGAACTATTGCTGAAACTTTCTGAGAGAGGCTTTGCTTCACCTTTAGCTGTTTAAAAAAAGTCTTGCTAAAAAATCTATGCTAGCTGTTCCTGACTATGCGCTGATGCAGTGGCTTTTCTGCATCAGTTCAAGTTATCACATGCCTGAATTAATGCAAAATGGTCAATTGTTTTTTTAAAAATCAGAATCCCCAGCATTGGAGGGAAAGACTATGGATGGGGAGCTACTCCAGACTGTTTCACATTCCTCATTACATTTCGTGATCAACAGAAAAAATATGAATCAACTTGCCCCAGACCTGTAGAGTTTTCAAAATTGTGTTCAAGTGTAGCTAGAATCCTAAAGCAGCTGTCCTGTTGGAGACTGCATTTGTATATGAAAAAGCAACTTACTGCTATAAGGAAATAAATAACAATATACAGAAAAGATGCAACAAAAATGCAATTTAGCCATTTTTTTTAGAAAAGCACAATTATAATCAAATTCAAGTATAAGAGAAAATGAAAAAAGTAATACCATTTCATCCTTCAGAGCTGTACTTAAAAGAGATGCACATTGTAAACGATGAATTGTCTGATCTTTTCGAGCAGCTAGCATTTCTTGTTCAGCAATACTTTCTCCATACATTGTTTCTAAATTTTGCTGATGTTGTTCAATCTGGTCACACATTTCAAATTTGTAAAAAACATGCATATAAATAGTAGCAAGATACCATCTTATTATTTATTATGCCATCTCTATAAGTAGTTCCTTTTTTAGAACTCATAGAATAGCTTATAAGACCCTGCCACCTAAACATCTTCACTTCATCTGAGAAAAGGCTTATCGCCAGATTCGCCTGTATCTTGATGGCAACTCCCCAAGGACAGTTGTGCAAGCACTGGTCAGATTGGCCTCTAAGTCTTTCTTCAAAAAGTAAACTACAGGTGGTACTCCCATTTCATTACTGGCAGAAATTGCTCTCATCTTTCTCCGAGCTAGCCAGTCTGAGGCACTGACAGAAAGCCTGAATTTTCTAGAAGGGTTTGTAACTCATGTTGCCCAAATTTTCTGTTTCTTCACTTATTTTGCAAGTAGAAGCAGCAAAATAGAGGATTACATTAGCCCTCATTAATGTACTACCAGAATATAAATTAATTATTCTTCGTTATTGAGAAAGATAACAATTATTGGTAACTAGATTGGCTGAAAAGAAAATGAGATCTGAGCATGTCCTCTACACTAGGCTAGAGATTCTCAAACAGTAGTTGTTGAGACACAGGGCCTTTATACACGACCCCTAAACTCCGCTGCAAATGGCTGCAAACTCCGGACCTTACAAGTGTTTTCCCACCAGCTCAGGAGTTTGCAGGAAATTAAGTGCGACCCCGCCCACCTAAGCGCGACCCAGCTGCACTTTCTTGTACCTGCTTGAGGTGGGTGAAAATCCCCAGGTCCGGATTTAATCTGGTCAGTGCGGGGCTCTCCTGGCTTCTGCTTGTGTTTTTTTTGCCTCCCGCCCTTTTAAGAGAAGAGGTGGGAGGAAAAAAAGCAAGCAGAAGAGAAATGGAGCTCGGGAAGCTCCTCCAGGTGAGCTGCATTTTTTCCTCTCTTTCTCTGGTGGGGAGGAAGGAAGAGCAACGAACCCCTAAGATCTTTGGTCCGAATTTAAGGGGCCAGCGGATCTTATGGGTCGTGTGAAAAGGCCCACAGACATATTCCCTTTATACCTCTTTCTAAACTCTGAAACAACTAAGAAAGAAAACTACTTTTTTTTTACTTACTTATCTTTATTTCAGTCACTGACCAGATAAAATACAAGATACATTCCACATAAAACCAAAATAAAAGCGTATAAAAACAATAAAAGCATGCACACAAGACAAGCATAATACAATGGCATACTCTTTGTATAAAAGGCAGAACAGGCTTCAATTTTCTGTATACCTGTCCAAACAGGCAACTATATGGTTGCAAGGGAACAGTTCGTAAAGCTAGCTTGAAAGCCAGGATTAGCACCAAAATATGTTACCACACCACTGAATAAGAAAATGAGCAGGAAAGCAAAAGCCAGATCTCTTGAAGGATGTCCTAGAAAACATGACAGGCTTCCCATAATACTCTTTTGTTTAACTTGATGTAGTCCCAATAACTGTCCTTTGCACAGGGCCGGAGCTACCACTAGACAAACTAGGTGTCCACCTAGAGCACAGACCTAAGAGGGGTGCAAAACTGACCTCAGAGGGTCACAGAACTGACCTGACAGAGGTACATTTTCCTACAATTTGTCTGTTTTTGAAAATGGATTGGGAAGGGAGGCACAAGTCGTTATTCTTGCCTAGGGCGCAAAAAAGCCTGGCACCAGCACTGCCTGTGCAAGTGTAGAACTCCTATGAGGAGCTGTACCGGAACTACAAGGAAAACTAAAAAGTATATTTTGTTTATTTGAAGGTTCACAAATTTATTATCAAAATGAGCTCACAAGTAATGAAGAAAGAAAAAGCAATCTCAGTTTATATCAGCTGATTTTCTGTACTATATAGCATTCTTTTTTTTCTTCAACAGACACACACATTTCAAAGTTTTTTTCCACTTTCATCTCATCAGATCAAATAGATATATTAAAGAAAATATTGAGATTAGATATTTTACTGTAGATAATAAAATAGATTTTGGCCTCACTAACTGAGGTCTTTACTGTTAAATAACAAATAACTATATTATAAAATAAATAACAAACAATTACAATAAGTAATCCTAGATAACAGGTGGAAGCAATTATTATTTGCTATTTTATAACAATATAAGTACTAGTGCACATGAAAATTAGAATTATTTTACCAAAGCTAAGCTTCGTTGTTTTTCAGCCAGTTTTTCATAGGCACGTTTTAGCAGCTGCTCCGCTTCTGCCACCTTTGCTTGTTTTGGTTCTACAAACTACATTGAAAGATGTAATGACAATTCAGCTCAAAGGAGTGGAAATGACTTGGAGGAAGAAAAAATAAATGTAAAAAACAAGTGCCTAAACATATATGTAACATATATGTAACATCTGGAAGTTCAGTCATGGGCACTTTTTTTCTTAAGAGACAGAAACGTTTTGCTGCTTATCCAAACAGATTCATCAGTCTGAATACAGCTAGTGCAAGTCCTCCATCTTATAGTCAGCTTTGAGTTCTTGTCACCCTGGTCTGAAAGCTCATAAGATGAACAATGGCCTGAATAGGCTTGTTAGATAGACAATAGTATCCATAGCCTTAAGGTGAACAATGGCCTAAGGTGCTGAAACCTATAAAGTATGGGTCATTAGCTATGGCCTTGGTGGTGAAGGCTTTTTTATTTGTTTGTCTGGGTATTGTTGAAAGCACACCCCGATAAGTAGCAGACTATGCCTGAGGCCCCCACCTCTGTTGAGAGAGGGGGTTTGAATGCTCACATGAATGGCTTCCCTGACTCCTCTCTCAAACCATCTATCTTCTCTGTCTAATATGTGTACAGACAGAGATACTAAATTTCCCTTTGGGAAATTGGCATGGTATGCACATATAAAAGCAAGCAAGCAAGCAAACAAACAAACAAACAAACATTCTATGGAGCCACTTCAGTCCATTCCCATCTTTTTTAGGCTCAAGGGGATTCGTGCATATGAGCAAGAGTTTCCCACATTAGACTAAACTCTTCTTGTATTCATGAACTGAATTTTATATTTCTGTAGAGCATAAACATTTCCATGTGCAGGAATAGGGCAGATATGTTCTACATAATTAGTAAATCAATGCCTCATAGAATTACAATGTTTTAATTTTTTTAATTCAGCAATAGTTTTATTTAAAATATAGTTGCAAAGCACACATTCAAAAAGTATTTTGAACAACTTCCAACAGGTAATGCATTGCTTTAAAGATTTTATATTGAGGAAAATGTACTTAACATTATCACATATTGAAGATCTAACTATACCTTTTTTACAGTATGGTAGTGATCTAAAGATATAATCCACTGACAGATAGAGCAACAGGCAACGGACACCAGTCCAACTTTCACAGGGCTGAAGTCAGGGGATTTCATGTATTTTTTCAACTGCACAAATACCTAAAAATAAACATTGACCTGTTACTAAAACAATCATAAATCTTATGGGTCAGTAAAGGAGTTTTGCTAGTTTTTCAAAGGACAATGACATTCCATTGGTAATTTTGGTGTTTTGAGGCTGTGCTTTGAAAATTGTGCCTTTCATTTTCAATGATAAGTATGGTCAATTCTTCTAAGTAAAATACAATTTGAGCTGTAATAAGCTCCTGGGGTAGGAACTGGCAAGCCACTCCAGTATTCCTGCCAAGAAAACTCCATGGACAGAAACAAAAGGCTAAAAGATATGACGCTGAAAGATGAGCCCCTCAGGTTGGAAGGTGTCTAACATGCTACTGAGGAAGAGTGGAGGACAAGTACAAGTAGCTCCAGAGCTAATGAGCTGTGGTGTTGGAGGAGAGTCTTGAGAGTCCCCTGGACTGCAAGGAGATCAAACCTATCCATCCTGAAAGAAATCAACCCTGAATGTTCACTGGAAGGACAGATTTTGAAGCTGAGGCTCCAGTACTATGGCTACCTCATGAGGAGAGAGGACTCCTTGGAATGGATGCTCCCCTCCGCCCTGTGCGGGGGCGGGGCGTCTTTGCCGTCTGGCCGGGCGGGCGCGATAGGCTACGCAGTTTGCGTTGCCTACGCTTGGAGCGCAGAGCGCAATCTGTTATTGCGCTCCCAACTCCACGCCTGGCCGGATTGTCAATTGCGAGCTCCTGGCTGCTTGGCTTGGCTCGAAGCATCGGGAGCTCGCTTTTTCGTGCACACTGTATTCCCGGTTCTCCCGATTGCTGCTGCCGCGTGAATCATCTGTTCGGCGGCAGCGCTATCAGGCCTCCGATCGCCTGAGGGTTGCTGCTGCTGCGCTGCTGCGCGAATCATCTGTTCGACGGCAGCGCTATCAGGCCTCCGATCACCTGAGGGTTGGGGGAGGGTTGGGCCGGCGGCACCGCTCTTGCGAGCGGGTCCGACGGCTTGAGGGTGGGGGGTGGGTAAGAGATCGGGTGGCTTGCTCCAGCCAGGCTATCGGGGGTCGGACGTGGGGTGCTGGTTTGGGGGGCTATTATTGCTTGCTGCCCCGTCACCGCCGGATTTTCTCCCTTTGCTGGGACTTTCTTGCAGGGGCCGGCAGACATCTGTTCTCTTTGGCCTGGGTGGTTTTGCCGGGCTGGTGGGATGTTACTCATCTGGTAGAGTTTGAGGGGAGTGCGCTTACAGGGCGGTAAGGTTGATTGTTTGACCGGAGACTCTTGGCCTGCTCCTGGGTTAGAGTGGCCATTTTGGGTACTAATCATCTTAGTTTGGGCCTTTAATTTGGTTATCAGCCAACATCCACCTGTTTCGCCTTGCTGTGGTTGTGCTGTTGGGGGGTTTATTTCATTTTAGGTATTGTCATAGTGGTGACTGTTTAATTTCATCACCTGGTGGCCTACATTTCCACGTGGATCATAGGCCTCACGGCCACCATTTTGTTCAGGGCCTGCTTCCCTGTTATTATCCATAGCCATCTGTTGATTTAGGGGGTATCTTTCTATTTAGTTGACTTTGGGTTTTGTCTTTATTTGGCAGGGCATCCTTTTCCTTCAGTTATTTCAGCTCAATCGGCTTCTTTACCGGTTTAACCTTATTGTTGGTGGTTAACCATGCCTCCAAAAAACCATGCGTCCGCCTCCCGACCTGATCCTGAGGCATCCTCTTCTGATGAGGATGAATGGCCACAGTTTGCGGCCGCCTGGCAGAAAATGTCACGATTGGAACGGGAACATGCAAAGCAAAAGGGGATGGCATCTTCTTACGGGGGAGGTCCTCACCCCAGGGATGCTAAGGCGCAAAGTAGGGCGGGCCTTAGGATGCTAGGTGATCTCATGATGACGCACCTTTCTGCTCTTGAAGCGGCGCTGGCTGGTCCCTCTGGTCAGTCTGCTTCGGATGTCTCCCACAGGGCGGCGGCGGCGTCTCCAATGCAAGCAGTGGTTACCCCGGGTGTCGACTCACCTGCCCCCATCCATGATGGCGCTGCTCCTGTTGGATCTGAAGACTGCCATCCGCAGGCCCTGGACTTGTCGCTGCCGGCAACATCTGGTAGAGGTTCTGCACCACCGGCGGTTCCTCGACCTGGGATGGGTGAGTTCAGCCTTACCCCTTCTAGTATCCCCAGTCAGGTCACTTGGCCTTGGCCGGCCGTGACGGGAGAGTTGCATTCTCGGTCCGAGGCTTCTCTCGCTAGTCACCTTCCTGTGTTGGGTGCTGGGTGTCGTTCGGAACTGGCGACCCGGGGACTCACTGACACTGCTGCCCAGACCAATATGTTATCAAATGATACATTGGGCGCAGTTGCGGGAGCGCCTCTTAGTGCAGCCACTTCGGGAACAGCATCGCCTGCTCAGGCTCTGTCTTCCGATAGTTCATCAACCCCTTCTGGGAATCTCGATCTCCCGGAGGGCGATGAATCTTTGCCTTTAGGCGACCACTTGTCAGAGTCCATGGTGGCGAGAATTACTGTGGGCAAGTATGTTGAAATCTTTGATTTGCTTAATCGGGAAATTGACTCTAAGGATTTGGCGCACCTTGATGAGAAAGAGAAGGAGCGGATTCGGAAACGCAAGCCGGACCGCTCATGGAATAATTGGCTCAACACGTTTGTCATTTTCGCCGGGATTTATTCCCAGGCTCATCCTGAAAAGGGGACAGCATTGTGGCATTATCTGGACTTGATTATACGCGCCCGCAATGATTTCCCTAATATGGCTTGGCTTATTTACGACGAAGGCTTCCGTCGCCGGATAGCCAAGGACCCTAGCTTACGCTGGGACCGCCCACATAATTATTTGTGGCTCAGGGCAATGAGTGCACGGACTAATGAGCGATTTGACAGTGGTCACCCAGTTTTTTGTGCAGGCGCTTCGTCCAACACCCGCGCTGTCGCGGGCCAGCCGGTTCAACCCCGGCTGGTCTGTTTTGATTACAACAGCCGGGGATCTTGTGGACGGCGCCAATGTAAATTTAGGCACATTTGCTCCACTTGTGGAGCGAACCACCCTGCATCTACCTGTCCTCGGGGTAAGCCTGGGGGCGAGGGGGGAAAGGATTCTGGACCGAAGCATGGCACTTCGGGCGCGAATGTGCCTCCAAAAGGGACCTAGTCCGATTAAGGTTTCGGTCCTGCAGGCGTGGCTTCACAGCTACCCTGATTTGGATGAGGCGCAGTACTTATTAGATGGCTTTATGCATGGATCTCGCATTCCGTTTGTTGGGGAACGAATGCCGTGCATGTCTGGGAATTTAAGATCAATAGTGGGCATGGAACACGTTGTGTGGGATAAGATCGCGACCGAATTGGCCGCTGGTCGCGTAGCTGGCCCATTTTATCATCCACCCACTCCTCGATTTCGGGTATCTCCGCTGGGGGTGGTCCCTAAAAAGACACCTGGTGAATTTCGTCTGATTCACCACTTGTCGTATCCTGCGGGGACCTCGGTGAATGATGGGATACCTCGTGAACTGGCCACTGTCCATTACACATCTTTCAACGCGGCAGTGCGCATGGTTCGCAGCTGCGGCGTCGGAGCCGAGATCGGTAAGTGTGATATCAAATCGGCCTTCAGATTGCTGCCTGTACACCCAGCTGATTGCGAGCTGTTAGGCTTTGCATTCGAAGGTTCATATTATATGGATAGATGCATGCCTTTTGGTTGCTCCATCTCCTGTTCCGCTTTTGAGCGTTTCAGCTCCTTTTTGGAATGGGCGGTCAGGCAGCAATCACGTAATTCACATGTTGTTCATTATTTGGATGATTTTTTGTTTGCAGGCGCCACTGGCACGGGTCAGTGCGCTGCCCTTATGGCTAAATTTCAAACTATTGCACAGGAATTGGGTTTGCCCCTGGCAGAAGACAAAACAGAGGGACCTGCCACTGTGCTGACGTTTTTGGGGATTGAACTCGACACCGTTAATCAAGCCTGCCACCTACCGGCCCCAAAATTGATTGAATTACGGTCCAGACTTACTGCTATGATGGCGCGCACGAAGGCCACCCTTCATGAGTTGCAGCAACTTATCAGGCATCTCAATTTCGCCTGTCGTGTGGTTGCTCCCGGCCGCCCTTTTTTGCGCCGGTTATGTGACTGTGTTGCCGGACTTCGTAGTCCGCATCACAGGCGCCATATTTCAGCTGACATCAAGCACGATTTGGCACTGTGGCTTGAATTTTTGTCTAGCTTTAACAGTGTTTACTTTTGGCACCATGAGGTTCTGGATGGGGCCAAATTTCAGCTTCAGACTGATGCGTCTGGGGCTCATGGGTTTGGTATGCTTTTTTGAGGCCGTTGGTGTTCGGGGGAGTGGCCCCAGGAATGGCAGCACAGTGGGTTGACGCACGACCTCACATTCCTCGAATTATTCCCCATTGTTGGAGCGGTATATTTGTGGGCAGATGTGTGGGCTAATTCAGCTGTTAGGTTTCAGTGTGATAACTTGGCAGTCGTTCATGTTGTTAATAATTTGACTTCTAAATCAAAGCGTGTTATGTGTTTGGTAAGGGCCCTTACCTTGCGGTGTCTTCGATTTAACATTGTGTTTTGTGCTTGCCATGTCCCAGGAGTACATAATGATTTGGCTGACGCTCTGTCCCGCCAACAGATGGAGCGGTTCAGAGCGTTAGCACCCTCTGCTTGGAAGGAACCAGATCAACTCCCATCAGAGGTATGGAGCCTTGGCGGGTAGAGGCCAATCGGGCCATGAGTCTGGCCTTAGCTCCTAGTACACGGCGGGCGTATTCCGCCGCTTGTGCAGAGTACGCTCGTTTTTGTACTTTGGAGGGAATACATCAAATGTGGCCGGCGACTGCAGACCAGTTAGTACAGTTTGCGGTGTACTTGCATTTTCAAGGATTGGCGCCACGGACCATCCAGGGAAAATTTTCGGCCTTGTATTATTATGCTAAGGCCCAAGGTTTCGCTATTCCTGACTGTCAATTCAGGATTGCGAAAATGATTGAGGGTTGGTCGCGTGAGAGGGGAAAATTTCCCGACACCAGGACGCCTATTTCTCCCAATATGTTGTGTCGCCTCGTGGAGACATGGTCACGAGTTTGTGTTAATAGTTTTGAAGTTTTGTTGTTTCATGCTGCTGCCTTAACTGCTTTTTTCGCTGCCCTGCGTATCAGCGAGCTTGTGGCCAGTTCTAAATCTGATACCTCTGAGACGGCCCTAATGTGGACGGATTTGGCCTTGGGGGCGGACCACGTTGTGGTCCGCTTGCGTAAATCAAAAACTGATCAGAGGGGCAGGGGCACCTTGATACATCTATGTAGGTGTTCTTTGGCGCAAATTTGTCCCATAGTTGCCCTGCATCAGTACGCCCGGCAAATTGGCACTTACCGGGGTTACTTATTTCAGCACGAAGATGGGTCGCCTTTGACCCGTTATCAATTTTGGAGGGTATCTCTTAGGGCCTTACAGCTTGCTGGTATACAGGGGTGGCATTTCGGTACCCATTCTTTCAGGATTGGGGCCACATCGACGGCAGCCGCGATTGGCATTGATTCCGCTGGCATTCAGAGAATTGGCCGTTGGAAGTCGAATTCTTTTAAGGCATATGTGCGCATTAATGGACCGGTAATACTGGTCCAGTCTTTCTGTTTTCTCGTTTCAGGTCCAGTTGCGGAGCTTCGCACACAAGTTGTTTTCTACGGCCATAGTTTTGTGTACTGGGCGGCAAAGTATGCTGTCCGATCTGGACGTGGCTGCGATCTCGGCCTGGGACAGTGGGCAGAGCTGGTTTGGAGGGGACGACGGGGTATGTCCTGGAATGCATTTTTGACGACAGCTCTTTCGGACACCCTTGACCCTCCGCCTGCCATTGTCATCATACATCTCGGTGGCAACGACTTGACCCGCATGTCAGGTAAAACTTTGATTCTTAAGGTCATTGATGACCTGAGATTTTTCAAGCGGCATCGCCCTTCTACCCGCATTTTGTGGTCGGCGATTATCCCTCGATTGCAGTGGGGTCCATGCCACCATCCCCAGCAGATGCATAAAGCCCGTAAGGGAGTTCATCAGGAAGTCACCCGGGTGGTCAAGTCTGAGATGGGTAACGTCCTTCTGCACCCTACTATTATGGCTCGAGATCTCAGCCTCTATCGTCCGGATGGCGTACATTTGTCGGATAGGGGCCTCGACGTGTTTCTTCATGATATTAAGGAGGGCCTGTGTGCCGAACTTTTCGGCGGGTTGGGGTAAGAGACTGCGGTGCATCTCTTTGTGGTGGGTAGCGCTTATAAATTGATTATGTCACGGCCCCATGGTTTAATTAATATCTGCAAGGTCCCGGCAGTCCTCAATTAAATTAGAGTAGGGTTTAGATAGGGAACTAATTAACAATAATCACACGATCCCATAGAGGGCTGCCAACGTGTTGTTGTCAAAGGGGCTGTGTAAAATCATCCCATCCATAATTGTTTGCGCTACCTCACAGGTCCTCCTTGAGTTAAATCGTTATGCCTACAGTTAATATTTGCCTCCTGTATTCAATAAATCGTGGCCCATGTTAAACCAACCTAAAACTGTGTCGTCTCATTATTCCGGCCTAGACTGGCAATGGATGCTCCCCTCCGCCCTGTGCGGGGGCGGCGCGTCTTTGCCGTCTGGCCGGGCGGGCGCGATAGGCTACGCAGTTTGCGTTGCCTACGCTTGGAGCGCAGAGCGCGATCTGTTATTGCGCTCCCAGCTCCACGCCCGGCCGGATCGTCAATTGCCCACCCTCCCGCCGCCTACTTATGGTGCTGGTGATGCTTTGCTGGTCGCTTCGGGGCCGGATGGAAATTTTTGACTGCTATTCTAATTGGCCGTGAATGGCAGTGCTTTTTCACCCATCCCATCAGTTACTGGTTGGCGTGGAGTTGTTAAATACCCCGTCACGATTTGGCTGGTAGTGCTTATAAATTGATTATGTCACGGCCCCATGGTTTAATTAATATCTGCAAGGTCCCGGCAGTCCTCAATTAAATTAGAGTAGGGTTTAGATAGGGAACTAATTAACAATAATCACATGATCCCATAGAGGGCTGCCAACGTGTTGTTGTCAAAGGGGCCGTGTAAAATCATCCCATCCATAATTGTTTGCGCTACCTCACAGGTCCTCCTTGAGTTAAATCGTTATGCCTACAGTTAATATTTGCCTCCTGTATTCAATAAATCGTGGCCCATGTTAAACCAACCTAAAACTGTCATCTCATTATTCCGGCCTAGACTGGCAAAAGTCCCTGATGTTGGGAAAGATTGAAGGCAAAAGGAAAAGGGAACAGCAGAGAATGAGATGGTTGGACGGTGTTATCGATGCAACTAACATGGATTTGACCAAACTCCGGGAGGTAGTGGAAGACAGGAGGCCTGGTGAGCTCTCGTCTATGGGACCACGAAGAGTCAGACATGACTGAATGACTGAACAACAACAACAAGCCAGGAATTAGTTAACCTGTTCAATCTCTTAGATACGAGACCACTTTTAGGACAATATAAGTGTGGCTCACATATACAGTATAATATATGTGTTTTTTTAAAAAATACAATAAAGATTTCTTATGTATTAACATCTGTGTCAAAGAAGGGGTAAAATCCAGCAGAATGGAGATTGATGGTGGGTCTGACTCCACCAAAGAATCACTGTGGGTTAAACTACCAGGTCCAAGGAGTGATGTGATAGTTGGGGTATGCTATTGTTCACCAGATCAAAAACTTAAAGGACACCTTGAAATGAGGAGACAAATCATGGAGGTGTCTAAGAAGGATAGGATAGTAATCATGGGGGACTTTAATTATCCCCACATTGACTGGGCCAATGTGAGCTTGGGGCAAGAAAGAGAAACCAGGTTTCTTGACATGCTGAATGACTGTGCCTTAGAGCAACTTGTCATGGAGCCCACCAGAGAACAGACAACTCTGGATATAATACTGCGTGATACTCAGGACCTGGTCAGGGATGTGAATGTCACTGAGCATCTGGGGAACAGTGACCATGCTGCAATCTCCTTTGCCATGCATGTTGGAGGAAGAGTGTCAAGCAAATCAGACACAAAAACCCTTGATTTCTGAAGGGCAAACTTCCCTCAGATGAGGAAACTAGTTAGAGAGAAATTGAAAGGGAAGGTTAAAAGAATCCAATCTCTCCAGAGTGCATGGAGTCTGTTTAAAACAACGGTAATAGAGGCCCAGCACAAGTGCATACCACAAAGAAAGAAGAGCTCATCTAAGTCCAAGAGGGCGCCGGTATGGTTAACGAGTGGAGTTAGAGAGGCTCTAAATCACAAGGAGAGGTCTTTCCGTAAATGGAAATCCTCCCCAAATAAGGAAAGTAACAAGGAAAACAAACTCTGGCAAAAGAAATGTAAGAAGATGATAAGAGAGGCAAAGAAATACTTTGAGGAATATATGGCTAGCAATATAAAGGGTAATAATAAAAGTTTCTTTAAATATGTTAGAACTAGAAAACCTGCCAGAGAACCAGTTGGTCCTCTAGTTGTTTTCAACCTTTTTTTGGCAAGGCATAGTGTTTCAGGGAAAAATCACGAGGAAAATTAGAAAATGTTAAAAAAAGGAGGACTATGTAAAATTTTTCCCACGGCACACCAGGCATGAGAAATTAAATTGGAAATTGAAATGTTCTTTGCATCTGTCTTCACGACAGAAGACCTTGAGCAGATTCCACTGCCCGAACGGCCCCTCTTGACTAAAGAATTAAACCAAATACAGGTTAAAAGAGAGGATGATTTAGGACTATTTGATAAATTGAAGATCAACAAGTCACCAGGCCCAGATGGCATCCACCCAAAGGTTAATAGGGAACTGAGAAATGAAGTTGCAGATCTCTTAATGGTAATATGCTACTTGTCTCTTAAAACGGCCACAGTGCCAGAGGACAGGAGGATAGCGGATGTCACACCAATTTTTAAAAAAAGATGGAGGGGAGCCTGGGAAACTAGAGGCTGGTTAGCCTTACGTCTGTCGCAGGGAAGATGGTGAAAAGCCTCATCCAAGAGAAAATCTTAAAACACATAGAAGAACAAACTGAGAGAAAAGCAACATGGCTTCTGTAAGGGTAAGTATTGCCTGACAAATCTTTTAGAATTCTTTGAAAAGGTCAACAGGCATGTGGATTTGGGTGAACCGGTTTGTATTGTCTATCTGGATTTTCAGAAGGCTTTTGAACCAGTTCCTCACCAAAGGCTGCTAAGAAAATTGCATAGTTAGGTGATAAGAGGGCAGGTCCTCTTATGGATTGAGAACTGGTTGAGATCCAGGAAAAAAAGAGTAGGTGTCAATGGGCTATTTACACAATGGAGAGAGGTGAAAAGCGGTGTGGCCCAGGAATCTGTCCTGGGACCAGTGCTTTTCAATCTGTTCATAAATGACCTGGAGACAGGATAAGCAGTGAGGTGGCCAAGTTTGCAGATGACACAAAACTTTTCCGTGTGGTAAACCCAGAGAAGATTGTGAAGAGCTCCAGAAGGATCTCTCCAAACTGGGGGAATGGGCTGAGAAATGGCAAATGTGTTTTAATGTAGCCAAATGTAAAATAATGCATATTGGGGCAAAAAATCCAAACTTTATCTATCAGCTCATGGGCTCTGAGTTATCCGTGACAGATCAGGAAAGAGATCTTGGTGTGTTGGTGGACAGCTCCATGAAGGTGTCTCCCCAATGTGTGGTAGCAGTGAAGGCCAATTCCATGCTAGGGATTATCAAAAAGGGGATTGAAAATAAAACAGCCAACATTATAATGCCATTATACAAAACAATAGTAAGGCCACACCTGGAGTATTATGTACAGTTCTGGTCACCACATCTCAAGAAAGACATAGTGGAACTGGAAAAGGTGCAGAAGAGAGTGACTAAAATGATTACTGGGCTGGGGGATCTTCCTTATGAGGAAAGGCTAAAACATTTGGGGCTCTTTAGTCTGGAAAAAAGGCACCTGAGGGGGGATATGATGGAGATGTACAAAATAATGCAGGGCATGAGTCAAGTGGATAGAGGGACACTCTTCTCCCTCTCACAAAATACCAGAACTAGGGGACATACACTCAAATTGAGAGCTGGGAGAGTAAGAACAGACAAAAATATTTTTTCACCCAGCGCATTGTTAGTCTGTGGAACTCCCTGCCACAGGATGTGGTGATGGCATCTGGCCTGGATGCCTTCAAAAGGGGATTGAACAGATTCCTGGAGAAAAAGTCCCTCACAGGTTACAAACCATGATGGAGATGTGTAATCTCCAGGCTTAAAACTGGGGTACTTCAAGGGCCAGATGCAGGGGAGTGGTATCAGGAGACAGATATCTAGTCTCATGTGCTCCCAGACACATCTGGTGGGCCCACTGTGAGATACAGGAAGGTGGACTAGATGGGGCGTTGGCCTGATCCAGCATGGCTCTTCTTATGTTCTTATGCTCTTACAATGCCTGGAGAACATATAACAAGCAACTTTGGATTTGACTGATGCCAGTGCTTGTAATTAAGATAAGGTTTGCTACAACCCCTCCCCGCTATTTTCTGGGAAGCAAAATCATAGAATCATAGAATCAGAATCATAGAGTTGGAAGAGACCTCAAGGGACATTCTAAAATTGTCGGAAAAGACTTCTCAGAGTAGAAATATGAAGATACCTGTTCCTTTCCACAGTAAGTGAAAAACATGTAATGATGATTTATATTAGATTGTGTCAAAAATGCTGAAATCCTTCTGCATGTCTGGGCATGAATGAATCCTTGGAGAGAACTTGAGTAGCTCTCCAAATAGATATTGCATGAAATAAATAACATGCTTATAAATATTGACCAGAATCCTATTAGTGTTTGAGTAATGTTGCATAATCTGATGCAGCTAATTGTGGCTAACTGATGAGGTGCTGGGGTGTATGTATCTCAGTGACACAGATGATCATGCACCTGATTGCATAAATACTTTACAGTTTGTCAATTATAGTACATTTCTGTGTACAGTATAAGACTATATTATTGTTTAAAATTGTTAGAATGAAATTGAGGGTAATCTTATACATGGAAGTAAGCAAAGGAGATAATTGTGCAGTTGCAAAACAATAACTTTGATTGGAAAAGTGGGGGTCATCTTATACATGAGGGCGTCTTAAAGATGGAAAAATATATGTAGCTGCAAACAGCTACACTAAATAGTGCAAGCGATATGCGAGTGCCATTGAAAATCCAGACATTTTTAACCAAAGCAATATCAAAGACTGAACTAGTGAAATTTCATGCACACAAACACACCACTTGGAAATGAACTCAAATTCTTTTTCCTAATTGTTGTTTTTTTCGGTGGGGTGGGGGGGAGGAGGTGGAACTGAGATACAAGCATACAAAAACATACAGGCCACAGGCCCGACACCTGTACCCCTAATTTACCTTTTCTGATAGATTATCTTTGTCAAGGGTAACCAACTTTTTGAGGAATCCAGGGTCTGCAAGCAATAACTTTGCTGTTGCCCAGCTAGGCTTCTTTTGGAGAAGAACACAAACAGCATTCATAACAGTTAGAACAAGCGGAGGAGGGCGGGTATACACTCTGTGTGAAGCAGAAGAAAAATGAATAGTGTAACATTTGTAAAATTCAAAATCCTCTTTTCCAGAAAAATCTCTGACAACAGTTTCCCCAGGAGAATTGGGCTTGATTTGTAAAGCTTATGTTATGCAGTGTAATGGATAGGCAATTAATCTGCCTCTAAAGATTACATGCTGGATTCTGCATTTTAGTACAAAATTCAGGGGAATTTTGCACTAAAAGGCAAAACTTTTGCAATAAATGTGAATGCAAAAAACATCTAAAATATAAGTATGTTTCTGCTTAAATAGAAGAATTAATGAGATTCCTAACGGAATCTATTGCTTGGACTGTGCCTCACTTAATTATGCCAGATTTGTTTTTTGGACAATGAAGAATGAGGAAGGAGCTACCAGTGTGTGGATTTGACCCATTAATGTGATGCGTGCTGCATTAATGTGGTTGTCGCAGAAGAAAATATTGACCTGGAAGTGAATAAATGACTCAAGTACAGGACTCATACAAAGGCAGCAATAGTTTTTGTTCCAGTTACAAAGGAACTGGTATGGGGGGGGAATCTCACAAATGTGGTGCAGGGGTATCGTCGCACATATTAGGAAGAGAGCACTGCCCAGGACTGAAAATGAGAGGGAACCTTGAAAGGGACCTAGTGTGAGTCACTCTCACAGGCATTTGATTATTAGTTCTTGAGAGATTTCTAGTAGCTTTTCATCTAGGCTTGAAAGAACACAAGTACCTAACCTATATCCAGGTCCGGCGCTAGGGGGGCCATGGTGAGGGGGCGTGGAGGCAACGGGGTGCGGGTGGGGGGCGGGTGGCGGTGGCCAGCCACAGGGGTGGCGGCAGGGGGAGGCAGCAGGCTAGCCAGCGGTGGCGGTGTGCCCCCTGTCCATTTTGGCGCCCTAGGCAACTGCCTAGTTCACCTTAATGGACTTGCTGGCCCTGCCTATATCTAGCACTTCTTTCTTCCAAAAGCACTTTCTTGTTTAGATATCCTTGGGGAAGAACAGCTCAGCAGATATTAAAGTTGTTTGCTAATATTCTGAATGAAGCAGAGATGAAAACTGTCTCCAAATTTAAAAGAACTTCTCTGTATATTGCTATATAATTACAGTAATATTTTTTTAAAAAAACATAAACGTGCTAATCTTGTGCTAAACTCAGGCTTTCTAAATTCTTCCTTCTATTTACTGTCAAGCCTGAAATATTACTTCAATGCAGACAAAACAAAGAGCTCAGAAGATTTTGGATTGTGTTCAATATGTATCAAACTGTATATCAGACATGTTGTTACTGCAGTTGTGGCCACCTCATTACATCACAGATGAACATTTGTTTACAGAACTGAATTTCCTTAAGGCTGATTACTTAAAATATCTTAAAAGTTAAATATCTACACTATATTAATTAGTATAATAGTTGTATATATAATTATATGTATATAATTAGTATAATATGCTAAAACATCATTGTTAAAAATGAACAGAAAATGAGATTTGGAATAGAGCATACCTACGGGTATGAGGAGGACGTACTTATTGATTGCATTATTTGATTGGGTATTATCTGAATATTGTTGACTGATTTGAATTAAAACCATGAACAAACTTTAATCAGCAAGATTACACTTACCTAATCTCTGCAATGTGGCTTTTGTCAAGTGCATCGAGAGCATTAAGGGCTTTTTCCAAAGATGGCAATACAGCATTGAGCTCATCTGTTGCTTGCTACATAATTTTTTTAAAAAAATCAGAAAAGCTGGAATTTGAATATTGTTCTCTTTAATGTTTAAAAAACATTATGGGTTGCAATAGTGCTGGGAAGAATATAGTAGAATTTTTAGAATATTTATCACATACCCTCTGTGTACACATCTCAAACTGAACCAAAGCTCCAGAGAGAGATGATAATTTAGCATGAAATCAGGAATCGTGTTTGTTCCAACATTCATACCAGTTAATTTACAGAATAATCTTTTCATCAATCTCCTTATCTAGCAGAACATTTGGTATTTGATTGGTATTCTGTCTGTGTTTGTGATATTTTCCAAGAAGCTGAGGCCACATGCAGTATGTTGTGTGTGTGTGTGTGGGGGGGGAAGCAAAGTGTTCTGCTTAAGAACAAAAAGTAGAAGAACAAAGGAAATAGACTGTACCTTGGCATATTCTTCCACAATCCGTGTTTCTGCAGCCATGATTTCTTCATCCTCTTTAACAATAGTTCGAACTTGCTCCACTACTAAAGCATCTTTATGAAGCTTTTCTACAAGTTCCTCTATTTCCTGAGAAAACAGACATATATTTTTCGTGAAGTCAAACAATACCTTGATTAATATTTTATAAGCAAAATGGATGCTTTGGAAATTACTAAATAATCAACCATAGTCAACCATATCATAGCAATCAAATAGCAGGATTAATAGATCTATCTTCAAGATTAATAGATCTGTCTTCTAATTTTTATCATCTTAGTTATCAATCATCATGCCTTGTACTTGTAAATTCTATTACTGAATCACGTACAATGTGATATTTATTTATTAATTTCATTTATTTGATTTCAATACTGTCCCCTTAGTGCAAGCATTGCACTGGGCAGTTTACACAAGACTAAAACTTACAAACCCTCAATACTCCACAATAAGAAAAGAAATAAAAAACAATACGGCAACACAACAGATGGTAATTATAAACATAAATATATGTAGCCTTATAAAAATCTAGACTTGATTTTTTATAAAGGTGTTATTGAGAGCATCCCAACAATTCATTTATTCAAGGCAGCTTTAAAAATCTATTCTTTGCCATCTTTCTAAATATAGGGAGCCTGGCATATTTCCAATGACATTTTATTATAAAACCTGGGGTCCACAATCAAAAATACATACTTCATTGCACTGAACTTTTTAACTTTCCTCTCATGGATGTGTATGAGTGCTTTTAATACTTTTTACCTTTTAAATGTATTTCTTTGCTTTTTAATTTTAGTTTTTTTACACCTGGGATAGCATTCAATTTTGTTGTACTATGTACAATGACAATAAAGTCTCTCTCTCTCTCTCTCTCTCTCTCTCAATGAAACATCCATACAGCACTGCCAATGGAGCTGATTTGCCTCTTGAAGCAAAAGATAAAATAAACCAGTTCAGTACCATGGTGTAGTTGGCCATAATGATTCAAATAGGAGGAAATAAATTGTTTCCACTAAAAGTTCCTGGATTATATGCCTTGGTATATACAGGGGCATGGTGTGGGGAGGGCAAGGGGACAGGGGTGGCCTTGGGTGCAGCAGTTAGGGGGCGCCAAATCGCCTACCACCCCCACCCCCCGCCACCATCTCCAAGTCCAGCTGCAGGCAGGCAGGCGTGCAAGAGCGGTGGCTGCGTCTTCGTTGCCACACATGGGAAAGGTAAAGCGTGTGCCCCACACCTGTCCCATGCCAGCAGGATTGCTGGGTGAATGGGATGGAGTTGGGGAGGGATGGAGGGGCGCAAAAAAAAAAAACCCTTTGGCCCCGGACACCCCAAACCTTCCTACGTTGCTGGGTATATATATGGTCATGAATAAGTATAACAGAGTATGGAAAATATTGCAAGAACTAGAGAACATTTCCTTTGTGTGCTCAGGGCCTTATATAGCTTTGTGACAGGCCCTGATATCCTGAGATACACAAAGTGGGCTATAAACAAACAAACAAACAAACAAACAAACATCTGGACAGAATAGAAGAAATTTAACATTTGGAGAAAAGCAACAAACTAAGACATTTTAATTTAATTTGTATATACCTGTGATTTTTTCTCTATTTGGGGGCCAAGGACAAGTAATTCATCTTGCATGTCTGTAATGTGGGAGGTTGCTTCTAGGATTTTAGTCAGTCCGGAATGATAGGAAGTTCTGAAATTTGAATACATTAAAAGGTAAAAATAATTATCAATGACATGTATTACACAGCTGCCACTGATAGGCAATAATATATATTAGTTAAGCTGGGCCCATGGTTTTTGCTACAACTGAGAAACGGAAAACCAGATATCAGCACTTCAGAGAACAGGAGGTTCTTTTGAAATGGAGCAATGGTAAATACTGGGCTCAGGTTTATTTCTGTTATTTTGCTTTTCAGAGGCTTCCTGACAAATATATTACATAGGTTACAGTGAGTGATATAAGAATCTTCCCAAGTGGCTTTGACTTCATGTGCTAAGAATGTATTTACGTACTGGCAATTTACGTGGGAGCCACCCACTAACATTATAACAGTTCAATATAGACATAACCCCTCAGGGCTCATACTGTCTCCCATGCAGTTCAGTATCTACATCAGGCCTGCTCAAAGTCCGCCCCAGGGGGCCAAATCCGGCCCATCAGGCCATTCTGAGTGGCCCACGGCTGGCCTGCCCGCCTGCCCCTCCCTCCCCCTCCTTCGCCCCGTTTTTTTTTTAAATTCTGCCAACACTGACACCGCCGGAAAGCTTGTGGGGCTGGGCAGGCCAGCCAGCCAGTGAGCAGAAGCTTGTGGGGTTGAGGGGGCAGGCCACCAGCACCAGCACCACTGGGAAGCTTGTGGGGCTGGGCGGGCCAGCCGGCCAGCCATCGCACAGGCTGCTGCCACCGGCACAACCGGCAACCATGTGAGGCTGGGCGCGTGCACGTGGGTGGCATGCGGGTGGGCCACCGGCACCGGCACTGCTGGGAACCTTGTGAAGCTTGGCGCGTGTGCGCAGGGCAGTGTGCAGGTGGCCCGCCACCACTGGCATAGCCAGGAACATTGTGAGGTTGGGTGCATGCGCGGGCCGTGCCACCGGCACCGCTGGGAAGCTTGGGCGGACAGGCAGTCTGCCGCCACCGGCACCGCAGGGGAATGTGTGGGAGTGGGCAGGCTAGCGGGCCTTTGCCACTGCCAAGGAGCTTTGGGGTGGGCTGGTGGGTGAGCCGTCGCCACCACTGGGGAGCTTGGGGGGGTGCAAGGTCGCACAGATAGCCTCTTCCAAGGGGTGACCTGTGGCCATGGCTCCCTGTGCTTCCTTTGGTCCCCACCTTCCTTCTTTCCTCCCTCCCTTGGTCTCCACCTCCCTTCCTCCCTCCCTCCCTTGGTCCCCACCTCCCTCCCTCCCTTCCTTCCTTGTTCCCCAACTTCCTTCCTTCCTCTCTTGGTTTCCACCTCCCTCCCTCCCTCCCTTGGTCCCCGCCTTCCTTCCTGCCTTGCAGGGGGGGTGGGTTGGGGCTTATGGGTCAGTGGGTGGGGCTTATGGGTCAGTGGGTGGGGCTTGCAGTGGGGTCGCAGGGTCGGGGAGCAACTGGCCCCTGACACATTCTTAGCCACCAAATCTGGCCCTCCTTACAAAAAGTTTGGGCAACCCTGATCTACATGGAAATGCTGAGAGAGGTCATCAGGAGGTTTGGGCTGAGGAGTCAGCAATATGCTGATGATACTCAGCTCTAGCTCTTGTTCTCCACCAATCCAGGTGAGGCAGTTTCTTTGCTGAACTCGCGTCTGGGCCAGATAATGGACTGGATGAGGGTTAATAAATTGAAACTCAATCCAGACAAGACGGAAATGCTGTCAATGGGTGCTTTGCTGGACAGGTTAGAGCGTCATATTCCTGTCCTGGACGGGGTTGCATTACCCCTAAGGGACAGGTTCCACAGCTTGGAGGTGGACCATGGTCTACCTCTGGAAGCTCAGGTGGGCTCGGTGGCTAGGGGAGCTTTTATTCAGCTGCAGAAAATATACCAGCTCTGCCCCTACCTGGACGAGCAGAGCCTCATGACAGTTATACATGCATTGGTATATTAATTACTGCAATGTGCTCTACTTGGGGCAGCCTTTGAAGATGGTTCGGCAATTGAAACTGGTTCAGAATTGTGTGGCGTGGCTGATAAGTGGTGGGGATGTCAGGGATCATATCATGCCAATTCTGCATAGCCTGCATTGGTTACCAGTTGTTGCCCGAGCCCAATTCAAAGTGCTTATTTTGACATATAAAGCCCTAAATGGCTTAGGACTTAGATACCTGAAGGACCGCCTCCTTCCATATGAACCTACCTGGCAATTAAGATTGAGCCAGGGGGACCTCTTGAAAGAGCCATCCCTCAAAGAGGTGAGGGGGGTGCCTTGTAGACATAGGGCCTTCTTGGCAGCTGCCCCCAGGCTTTGGAATGTCCTCCTAAGTGAGATTGGCCTGGTGCCAGCATTAATGACGTTTTGGCACGAGGTATAAACCTTCCTGTTCCAGAAGTTTTTTAATTGATACAGTATAGATTGTGGGTTATCTGATGGCAATTTTTGTGTAATGTTTTTATTATTGTTTTAATTGTTTATTGATATTTTATTTTTTAACTATTTTAATTCTTTTGATTGTAAGCTGCCCAGAGACCTTTGGGTAGTAGGTGGCATACAAGTTGTAAAACTAAAATAAATAAATAATTAAATAAATAAATATTTAAGTGGCTAATGTTGGAAAAAATACATGTTTTCACAGAAATCTCTAATCATTTAAAACTACATTTTAGTAGTTTGTACACCAGAATATAATACATTATATATTCCATATTTCCCACCTGTCTTGTAAAGTTTTCTCCTTGGTTGACTGCAGTATAGCTGAAAAAGTTCTTATGAATTGCAAGTAACTTTTGGGAGTGATGTAATAATGCCTTTTTGTTTCTTTCAAATACTTCTCAATTATAATAGATACATTTTTGTGAATGTTAACACACACTTGAACAAACACATTTTTGAAATTCTGTAGAGAAACATGATAATAAATATATTATATTTATACATTGGTTATTTCTGATTAACATAATTTTTATCTGATTTTGTTTGTTATAACTGTTGGGTATGTAATTGCATTATTCTGCTTATTATATTTACATAAGTCTCAATCAGTGCAGAAATAGTAATTCATGGTTGGTTGCATTTACTTGCAACTGCTCTTCTATAAGTAGATGTCTGTGTAAATAGACATAAGAGATACCTGTATGCCACATACAGCCTGCAATTTAAAATTTTGCATTGTTTGGACTGGAGGTATTCCTGTTTCTCCCACAGGTATTCTTAACCACACAGGTATTACTGTAACTGGATATCACTGGTACATTGGATCATTCAGGAGGCAGAAAGGAAAGGAAAGGAAAGGAAAAGAAAGAAAGAAAGAAAGAAAGAAAGAAAGAAAGAAAGAAAGAAAGAAAGAAAGAAAGAAAGAAAGAATAATGACAAGGAGAGCCCGGAGGACATCAGTTATTAGCCTTTGTTAACAAGGTCTAGCTGGCAGAAGACAATTTTATTTTGCTGACCAGATTGGAGTCAGGAAAGAGAGAGGAAGCAGAAAGTACATGACGCCGGGGGAGGGTTGCCATGGGTATGATTCAAGGTAAAAGGGAGCTGGAGCAGATAAGGAGGTTGAATTAAGTGAGGGGAGAAGGAAGAAGTAAGTTATAGGTGTGATAATTTTGTAAGGAGAACACATAGATAATGAAATGTTTAGGGAAAGAAAGGAGGCTGAGCATTTATTACAAATGTGTTAAATATTGTCTACAGGGGCAAAAGGGGAGCGGCAACGGGAAGTCCAAGCTTTGCATGGTGCTCAGAATGGGTAGTAAGCCCATGGAAGGGGTGGGGCTGCAAAGCAGGGGGGTAAGAAATAAGAAGCAAGCAAATAAAAGGGAATTAAGGTGGAATGGTAAGGCCAAAATAGGTGATGAGAAAGATCAATGGGAGGGGACATGAGACTCCTCTCATTAAACATTAATGGAATGTCATCTCAGGCAAAACGAATGAAATTAGCACAGCTGTTAAATAAAGAAAAGGTGATGATTCTATTCCTACAGGAAACTCATATGGACAAAACAGAAAATAGAGTGTTATTCTCCCACCCAGCATGGCCTACCAAATGGCAGTTTCAATCAAAAGGGACAAAGAAATCAAGAGGGGTTGGAATATTATTTAGAAATGACCTGGATGTCCAAGTGAAAGAAATAGGGACAGATACTCAAGGAAGATTTATAATGGTCAAATGTTTAATTTGGGGTCAAAAATATACTTTAGCCTCGATTTATGCTCCCAATAAAGGTCAAGTTAGATTCTTGAAAAAATCTTTAACTAAAATTGAACAAGTCTCTGAGGGGTTGGTGATAGTGGCTGGAGACTTTAATTTGAATATACAGGACAATAAGGAAATTCAACAGTATTGTAGATCTCATTTATGGAGTAATGTGGCTAATGTAGAAGGCAAACAGGGGGATCCAACGTTTTATTCAAACAGGCACAAAAAGTTTAGCGTAATAGACTTTATGCTGGTGAGGGAGGAACTTAAAGAAACAATCTCAAAATTTCAAGTGGGGGGTATATTTCTATCAGATCATGCTCATTTGTTAATGCAATTAGATTCAAACCTTCCAAAAAAGGACTGGAAATGGAGATTTGACTCAAGAATAATCTCTTCAGAAGTTAAGAGAAGGGAAATAGAAAATAAGATAAAAAGAGTATTTAGGGAAAATGATGTAGAAGAAATTAAGTCATCTCTTTTATGGGATGCCTCAAAATCGGTTATAAGGGGCTTGTGTCTAGAGGAAGAGAGGAGATATAAGAAGGAATTGCGTGAGAAAAAAGATAAAGCTATGGAGGAATTATTAGAATTACAGAAAAAAATACAAAACAATTATTCAAAAAAGATAGAAAAGCAAATAAGGGAACAAAGAGGAAAATTAGATGAAATAAATAATTTACTCCTATGGAAGAAACAAGCCCTGGTTAAAAATGAATTCCAAAGGACGACAATTCAGGCAGGGAAAAGATTTATATCTTATTTAAAAATACAGAAAAGTAAAAATTTCATTAGAAGATTAAAAAATAAAAAAGGGGAATGTAAATATAAAGAAGAGGGGAAAAAAAGAATTATGACTGAATATTTTAAGGAAGGGTTCCAAAAGAAAAGACAATGTGACGAAGATTTACAAGTCAGAAGTAAAATTTCTGAAATACAAAAGAATAGGCTAAATGATAAGATCGCAGTAGATGAAATTAAGGAGGTAATTGGAACATTAAAAATGGGGAAGGCTCCAGGCTTAGATGGTTTTACGACTCTGTTTTACCGGCAGTTTCAAGAAGGGTTAGGAGAAAGAATGGAGAAATTATTCAATGATATAATGCAAGGGGAAGGAATTCCAGAAACATGGAAGGAGACAGAAATTATCCTTATCAAAAAGCAAGGTAAAGCAGAAGAACAAGCAGCTTCATGTAGACCAATCACATTGGCTAACCAAGATTACAAAATTTTTACAAAAATATTAGCTAAAAGATTAGAGGATGCAATTCCAGATCTAACACAGGAGGATCAATATGGGTTTGTCAAGGGAAGATATATAGGTGATCCAATAAGAATAGTAATGAATATAATAGCAGATGCCAAGAGGAAACAAAGCAAAGTAACAATGGTAAAATTGGACATTAAACAAGCTTTTGACTCTGTAGAAAGAGAGTACTTACTAAAGTTATTAAAACAGATGGATATTATAGGTCCCTATGCAAATGCAGTAAAGGAAATTTATAAAGAAAAATTTGCAAGGGTAAGACTAAATGGATCATTAACAGAAAAGTTTAAAGTGGAAAGAGGTACAAAGCAGGGATGCCCTTTATCCCCCCCCATTATTTGCATTAGCGATGGAACCACTGGCCCAAAATTTGAGAGAATGTGCTCAAATAAAAGGGTATAAAATAGGAAAAGAGGAAATAAAGTTAAACATGTTTGTGGATGATTTAATTTTAATATTGACTAACCCATTAGAAGCGGCAGGCCCCCTGATTAATATATTAAAGAAATTTGAAAAAATATCAGGATTAGAAGTAAACTTACAAAAATCAGAAATTATGTTTCTAAACGTTCCTAGGAAGGAGCAAGATCAATTACAAATGAAAATGGGGAATGGTGTTAAAAAATGATTTATTTAGGAGTGGTATTAACCAAAAATTGGGAAAAACTAGGGGAGGAAAATTATAAGAAAACTTGGAGAAAGATCCAGAAAATAATAAAGGGCTGGAAAGATAAAAAAAAATGGGAATACTGTCAAAAATTAGGGCTTTGAAAATCTTTATAGTTTCAAAACTGTTATATTTATTTCATGTTCCTCCCAATATTACTTCCAGAAAAGATATTAAAGAAATGGGACACATCTTTAAGGAAATGGGCTTTTGGCAAGAAAAAATCAAAGAATCAAGCATAAAATCCTATATGCAATAAAAGAAGAAGGAGGATGGAGTATGCCCTCTTTGGAAAAGTATTATATAGCCTTCCAATTAAAATGGGCTATGAAGGTGGAGGAATTTCCCACACCCAAATGGAAAAGAGTAGAAGATGCAATAAATAACTCAGCAGGTTACTTAGGGATATTTGATAGAGATAAAAGAATATTGAAAGAAGTTAAGGGACCAAGGCAAGTAACAATGGAGATTTTAATAAAGAGGACAAAAATAGGTGGAGTATCGAATCGGGGCCCATTAGAACAGTTTAATAAAGAGGGGAAGATTTTGTCACAAAAGATATAAAGAATCTAAAAGAGAAAGTATATTATAAAATCAAAGATATGCATGAATTAATGTCAACAGGAGGGGCGATAAATAAATTAAAAGGGATATTAGGGAATCAAAAATGGATGGTGGCAGAAAGTATGAAAAGGAGATATGATCAATGGTTCCATTCTCTTAAGGGAAAAGAAGATAGACAATGGGAAGTGGTGTATAAGAAATATGAAGAAAAAAAGGTCAGAGCAGGAGAGATTTATAGATATTTGGTCAGATTGGGAAATCAGAATGAAAATTTAAATATAATTGGGAAGGAGATATGGATTTAAATACAGAAAAGATTCAGGCTATATTACGGGGGATAAGAGAGGTAAAATTGGAAAAAATTAAAGATATGCAACTGAAGATATTGCATAAATGGTATTATACCCCACAGAAATTAAATAGAATAAATAATAACATATCACAAATTTGTTGGCACTGTAAAAAAGAAAAAGGTACTTTTGCACACATGATATGGAACTGCGAGAAAATACAAACATATTGGAAGAAAGTAGAAAATTGGTTATCAGAAATTACAAAGAAAAGGATTGAGCTAAAAATAGACTATATTTTCTTAGGGTTAGTAGATAGAGAAAAACAATGGAGAAGCGTAAAAAAGATTGTCTACTACGGAATAGCAGCAGCTATAATGGTACTAACGGGTGGATGGAAGGACCAAAAGGAATGGAAATATGATAAATGGAAAGATTATATACATGCATTCTTTCAAAATAATTGGATACAAATTATGCAAGAAGAAAACATAGAAGGGAAACATAGAATTTTAAAGGAGTGGGAGAAATATATAAATTGGATAAAAGGGAAGCCTGAGAACGAGAAATGGGCCAGACTATTCCATCATGCCTTAATAATGTTCAACATGAAAGGGTAGTTAATTTCTGCTTGCTGGGGGAGGGAGGGAGGTTAATGAGGAAGGGACCAAAGGATGAGGTAATGTTTTGGAAACTTGTAAAGTTTCCAAATAAAAAGTTTCCTCAATAAAAAAATAAAAAGTTTCCTCAATAAAAAAATAAAAAGTTTCCTCAATAAAAAAATAAAAAGTTTCCTCAATAAAAAAAAGAAGCAGTTCTAGTCTACAGCTTAACAAACTCTGCTGTAATCATGCCTCCAGCGAATCACGTGAATTAAAGCCTCACATTCCAGAAGAGTATATTACTCAATTTGAAGTACAGCCTCATTTATGGAAGCAAAAATGGCGTTGGTAGGATAAGTGAACCATATAAAGCAGGCATGACCAAACTTCGGCCCTCCTGATGTTTTGGACCACAACTCCTAGAATTCCAAGCTTATATTTCCAGTGGCAAAGGACTGTGGGAGTTGTGGTCCAAAACATCTGGAGGGCTGAAGTTTGGACATGCCTGATATAAAGCCTATATCTCCAGATATCTCTGATCAGTCAGAAAATTACAAAGAGAAGGAAGGGTCAATTATTTTATCCTTTTGCTCTACATAAAGTTCTCATAGGACTTAACTCATACTCAAAGTCTGCAAAATAGGCAACATCAATGTATGTAAAGCTTCAATTTTTGAACAGGACCTCTTTCATTGAGACAACTGTAACATGTTGTATTTGCTGTATTAATATAAACAATTAACAGGTACCTACCTCATTTCCAAACAGATCATTGTTGCCAAAGTAACTTTCTGCAACATGGCAAAGGGCTTCTTCAGGCCAGTTTTCGTACCAATCAACTGTACAGCAATTAACAATGGCAGGATAAGTCCGGCAGCACTGGCGGAAGATAATTCCTGCGGGGCTTATTGTGAAAACAATATGCAGATTGCAATGCACTCTCTGAAATAAAAAGGCAAGCCAGAAAATTAGACTAAAATTAGTTCATTGCAATTACATTATCCATTTAAAGTATACATCATATCATTTTATTTAAACATGGGATGTTGGCTAGAAAATCCAATAATTGAACTCATGGCTGCATTGTGGCTAGGAAAAAAATAGCAACTTGTGTGGTAACATCAATGGTCCCCTACCCTCAATTCCCAGATGTTCTTGGACTAAAACTCCTGGAAGCCTTCAACACTAGTTTTGCTGGCCAGGATTTCTGGGAGCTGTAGTCCAAGAACATATGGAGATCCAAGGGTGGAAACCACTGCAATAGACAATATATAAAAACAGGTTGGTTGCATGTAATGTTTGTCCTTCAACTAGTCATCTGTGCATTCACATTTATGGACCAATACCTACATAGAGCAACTGTATGGAACTTTATAGATGGAGAAAATGTTGGTGGTAGGAGTGGTAATGCTTCATTGTATATATTTTGCATTCACTGGTATGCATAGTGAGTTACTGGGTTTTGACTGGTTGTAGTATGTTGGATGTGCCAGGAAGCCCTGTTAAAATAGTTGGGGGGAATGGGGAGTATGTGGACAGAATGGCAACTTGAATGGTAACATTGGATCTCAATTCCCGCTGTGCCTCCTTGACAGGAATTGGACTCGATGTGGCATTCCAGCTCTACAGTTTTAAGATGATAATGAGGAGGTTCCAATTTGATAAACAACAGATACAAACAGCTTTCTTACATGCCATGTTTGTTCTTTGAACAGTATTCTGATTGGCTGGAATGTCACTTGACTGTAGAGATGCATTTTTTTACACACAAAAGTGATTTTGATGGTAAGGGAAAGAAGGCTTAGAGTTGCTTGGCTGAAGTACTATCAAATTTTGTGATTCAGTATGAAAGCAGACATATTGATTTGAGCTCATCCTTACAAATCAAATAATCTCTTGAGTAGGTGGCAATGAACTTCCCACTTCTGTATATCTCAAATGAATTTAGCCAGCAGATTTCTTAGATGATTCCATTTGCACACCACGTGGATTGATGATCTCATGACAGATGCACCAATGCCAAAAGCAGATTGTGAGATTCAGTTGAGTTTTGAATAGAGTTCTGTCTTGTTGCTTTACCAAACTGTAGTGGAACTGTCTGTGGTGTCTGACTGCACCTGTGTTTTGCAATAGGTGACTATGTCCTATTTGCTAAAGAATTCAGATCTTGTCCTTCGGTATCATGCAGATAGCATTCTAAATGCTTGCAGTTGTCAGTGCACTGAGGCAATTTCACATAGAATGCCAGTTGGATAAAGGGATGATTATTTGCTTATGTGAAAGTCTACTATCCTACAGTGCATGAGGATACACTTATAAAATATTTGAAAATTGACATATATTATTAGTGTAATTAATTACACTAACAATATATGTCAGTTTTCAAATATTTTTTAAGAATTGCTATTTACATTTACATTGTCATTCCTTAAGATTGTAACCCTATGTACACTGAGGGAATCTACTGTACTGAAATCAATAGGATTTTCTTGAGAATAAACTTGTTTAGATTGCATTACAAATTGTCCAGTGGTGAAAAGTATTGAAGAGCTAATGAGATACTACTGTACTTTGCAGTAAAACTTAGCAATTTACTTTACCAGCACATAGCAGTCTTCCAATATATAGTATTAGTTTTGAGATGGAGCTCTAACATAATAATATTTAATAGATACAATAAAGCCAAGATCTGTCTACCAGATGAACTGTTCAAGCTGCTCTTAATTTACATCTAAAGCATCCTTGTCCCCATTTTTATTTATAGTTGACAATCTATAAATTCTCCCAAAGCATCTGGTGGGTCCATTGTGACATACAGGAAGCTGGACTAAATGCACCCTCAGCCTGATCCAGCAGGGCTCTTCTTACGTTCTTAATCTACTGCATTCTTTCAAATTTGCCCTTTTGCAGCAGTTATATGTAGATCAGTTATGAGGAATATGAACGTCACCAAAGTTACTGCAGATTCCATCATTACTTGACAATGACCATACTGATTAGGAATGATATAAATTGAAGTCTGACAAAATCTGGAGGGGGGCACATGGTTCCCACTCAATAAAGACATGAAACACCAAGGGATAAGAGTCTGTTGTCAAAGTATGCAACAATTTAGTCACAACAAGCTGAAACATTTATAATTCTACCTGTAAGAAGAATGAGTACATATCTTCTATTTGGTTGGAATATTTAGCTTTTTCAGCAACAGATGTAAGGGTTACAATAATATTATCCAACTCATCCTTTTCAAATAAGTTGGGCACCTGTCCTGATTTCAGAGCACAGCTCAGGTCTTCTAAAAACGATTCCTAAGAGAAATGCTATGCATTAATAATCTCCATCAAGATGCTTAGAATTCCAAAAATGAAAATAGAATATAGGGAAGCATGGTTATAGCCACAAAACATCTTAACTTTGCTTTGTTTCACATTGGCCTCTAGCCACTGTATTTTCCAAACTCAGTATGGTTTACTTTAAAAAATATGTTAAAGGCTTTCTGCATCTTTTAGGAGCCAAGCAATACAGTTAAAGGTATATTTGATGATATGATCATACATGCTTTGTGTGATTAAAAGCATATAGAAAACAAGATTGCTGTTCATTCTGACATTAATTTGTCCCAATCTGCATTTTAAAGATTAACTAGCTTTTGCTTTGTTTTTAGAATATAAGCACAGCTTTTATTTTCCTAGCCAATTTCTCAGACATGTAACACAGATAAATTGTGTGTCTAGAGGAATAACAGTACGAAAGGAAATACTACGCATTTGTGTTAATGTGTGATTTGGTCCCAACACAAACAACTGTGAAGTTGTTACATAGTTCTGGGAAAATTCCATATATCTTCCCAGTAATGCAAATGGACATTAAATAATAAGATAAACAAACAATAAATTATAATATAATTTGAAATATTTAAGGTGGGTTTCTTTTTGAAATGCTTCTTTCATAGAAAAATAACATTTATGTCAGCACTCAAATTATAATCCCCCCCATTGAAATGCATTTTGTTTTCACTCATGTGATAGTGTAACATGGAATTATGAAATATCAAAATGCAATGTGCAATTACTTCACATTTCCCACTATAATTAATTTTTATATGAAAAATGACAGAGATGCTGTTGGGAAAATGAAAGTGTTGTTCTCTTCTTAATCCCATGAAGGAAATGGAACAGCTACACAATAAACAAAGTCTACAAGAACAGAGAGAAACTTGGATATTAGTTCTTTTAACCTAAAGTTTTTTTTAAATAAATGAAAATAAAAAAGAATTACAGGGCATTTTACCCATGTGTTCTGTGAGGCAATACAAAGCCAATCATTTATTTAGAGAAGCAGGAACTCTATGCTCTAGGGATAGTCATCTAGGTATCTTACTGAGTTGGTACCAGACCGATGAAGCTGTTTGGATAAACAGCGAAACGTTTCTGTCTCTCAAAAAAGAAGTCCAGTAGCCATGACTCAACTTCCAGATATTTTTAGAGTATTTCTATCCCGCCTTTCTCCTTGGAAAAGGAGTCAGGACTTCAATTTTCCAGTATGGCTCCCAAGCTGACTACAGAATTGTACTCAGCATGTGATGATTAATTGCTCTTCTCAAACTGGGATGAGGTAACAAGTGGGGTACCCCGGGGCTCAGTTCTGGGCCAGGTGCTCTTCACCATTGTTATTAATGACCTGGGTAAGGGGTATAGGAATGCTAATCAGATTTGCAGATGAAACCAAATTGGGTGGGATATTAAACTCCCTGGTAGACAGAGGTAATGCTGTAGATATACCTTGACTTCAAAAAAGCTTTCCACAAAGTGTCCCATGATGTTCTGATTAGTAAGCTAACTAGGTGCGGGATGGATGAAAAACCATCAAGTATTCACCTGACATGGCTGGCTATAGAACTGTACTCAGAGAGTGATGATTAATGGCAACTTCTCAGATTGAGATGAGGTAAAATGTAGGGTACTTTAGGGCTCAATCCTGGGCCCAGTGCTGTTCAACATTTTATTAATGACTTTGATCAGGGGGTGCAGGGTTCTTAAAATAGATGGGGGCGTTCTTAACATAGACCTTAGTGGTTTGCAAAGAAGGATCGATAGCCCATTGAATATGCTTAATTGCCTTGGGTATCAACAACTGAAACTCATTTGGCACAATATGACAGGAGACTCTGAACAGGACAGACTATTCAAAAATGTTAATAGAATAGTTGGCACAGCCAGCTAAACACTCCTTGAAACTAAGGTAGTCTATTGGTTTATTTGGCTTAGGGAATCGATTGGGACATTGCTTTATCTTCCATGAAAAGTCCATTTTGGTCTACAGACAAGGGTAAAATCCTTCAATAGGAAGAGAGGGGGAAAGTATGAGATAATTCTCTGTGTGTGTATGTGTAAGAAGGCAGAGGGACAGAATAAGAAGTATGGAGAAGCCAAATGGAGAACAGCATGCAAGGAAATAACCTATTGTGGGCAAGGCAGAGGACACAACAAGCTGAAAGGGTTAGGTGTAATAAAACTCTCCAGTGTTCAGTCTTCTACCTTCCCTACCAACTCAGGAGGTAGATGTGTCACTTCCCCAACTCAGGAGGTAGATGTGTGGAGGAATGTGACTCAAAGGAGTACAAGGCCGAGGGATCGCTCAGAGAGTCTCGTATTGCACAATCAATTTGAGGCTCTTTCCCTCATCACACCTCATGAGGCATGCACAGAGGAACAACTGGTTCCACCTGAGGATCTCTCCCTCATCACAATTGATGAGATACAGGATCAGGTACATGTAGATGAACAGGCTGCAGGAGAGAAGCTCATTGTACTAGGGGATTCTATAATTAGAAATAGAGGGATGGATTTGTGATGAGCATGATAACCGTATGGTCACTTGCCTGCCAGGTGCAAAGGTTGCAGACATCACGAGAAATCTAGATAGCTTGTTAGAGAGAACTGAGAAGGAGCCAGTGGTCATGGTACACGTTGGTACCAATGATGTCGGGAAGGCCAAGCGGTCAGTCTTGGAAGCAAAATTCAGGTTGTTAGGTAGAAGATTGAAGTCCCGGACTTCCAAGGTAGCATTTTCAGAAGTGCTACCTGTTCCTCGTGCAGGACCCGCCAGGCAGGCAGAACTCAGAAGCCTCAATGCGGGGATGAGGAAATGGTGTCGAGAGGATGGCTTTAGATTTGTCAGGAACTGGAGAACATTTTGGGACAAACCAAACCTGTTCAGGAGGGATGGGTTGCACTTGAATCATGATGGGACCAGATTGCTGGCACTCAACCTCAAAAAGGCTTCAGAACAGCTTTTAAACTGATAACTGGGGGAAAGCTGACAGGAGCTGAGTGGCATCCGGTTCGGGACACCTCATCCTTGGGGAATGAGGTTGGAGAGGGTAGAGAATCACATAGAGATGACATAGCAGGTATTAGCACTGGGAGAATAATGGAATGTGATAGTTTGTCTACTGAAAATAAAAGCTGTGGGGGGGGGAGAACAAGGCAGCAGCTGTTGTTGCGGGACCCACTGTACAGGTGCTTCTACGCCAATGCCCGAAGCCTCCGAACAAAGATGGGAGAACTTGAACATTTGGCATCTAGGGATAACATAGATATAATAGCCATAACAGAAACCTGGTGGAATGTGGAGAACCAGTGGGATACATCAATCCCAGGCTATAAACTCTATAGAAGGGATAGAGAGGGGCGGGTTGGAGGAGGAGTGGCCATCTATGTCAAAGAAGAGGTAAAATCCAGCAGAGTGGAGATTGACAGAGGGTCTGACTCCACCATAGAATCACTGTGGGTTAAACTACCAGGTCCAAGGAGTGATGTGATAGTTGGGGTATTCTATCGTCCACCAGATCAAAAACTTGAGGGGGACCTTGAAATGAGGAGAGAAATCATGGAGGTGGCTAAGAGGGATAGGATAGTAATCATGGGGGACTTCAATTATTCCCACATTGACTGGGCCAATGCGAGATCTGGGCAAGAAAGAGAAACTGGGTTTCTCGACTTGCTGAATGATTGTGCCTTAGAGCAACTTGTTATGGAGCCCACCCGAGAACAGGCAACTCTGGATCTAATACTGTGTGATACTCAGGACCTGGTCAGGGATGTGAATGTCACTGAGCCTCTGGGGAACAGTGACCGTGCTGCAATTACCTTTGCCATACATGTTGGAGGAAGAGTGTCAACCAAATCAGACATAAAAACCCTTGATTTTCGAAGGGCAAACTTCCCTCAGATGAGGAGAGTAGTTAGAGAGAAACTGAAGGGGAAGGTTAGAAGAATCCAATCTCTTCAGAGTGCATGGAGCCTGTTTAAAACAACGGTAATAGAGGCCCAGCACAAGTGCATACCACAAAGAAAGAAGAGCTCATTTAAGTCCAAGAGGACATCGGCATGGTTAACGAGTGGCGTTAGAGAGACTCTAAAGTGCAAGGAGAGGTCTTTCTGTAAATGGAAATCCTCTCCAAATGAGGAAAATAAAAAGGAACACACACTCTGGCAAAGAGAGGCAAAGAAAGATTTTGAGGAATGCATGGCTAGCAATATAAAGGGTAATAATAAAAGCTTCTTTAAATATGTTAGAAGTAGAAAACCTGCCAGAAAACCAGTTGGCCCTCTGGATGGTGAGGGAGGAAACAGGGAGGTTAAGGAGGACTTCGAAATTGTAGAGAAATTAAATGAGTTCTTTGCATCTGTCTTCACGACAGAAGACCTTGAGCAGATTCCGCTGCCCGAATGGCCCCTCTTGACTAAAGAATTAAACCAAATACAGGTTAAAAGAGAGGATGATTTAGGACTATTTGATAAATTGAAGATCAACAAGTCACCGGGCCCAGATGACATCCACCCAAAGGTTATTAGGGAACTGAGAAATGAAATTGGAGATCTCTTAACGGTTATATGCAACTTGTCTCTTAAAATGGCCACAGTGCCGGAGGACTGGAGGATAGCAGATGTCACACCAATTTTTAAAAAAGGAAGGGGGGGGACCCAGGAAACTACATGCCAGTTAACCTTACATCTGTCCCAGGGAAGATGGTGGAAAGCCTCATCCAAGAGAAAATCTTAAAACACATAGAAGAACAAACCTTGCTGAGAGATAATCAGCATGGCTTCTGTAAGGGTATATCTTGTCTGACAAATCTTTTAGATTTTTTTGAAAAGGTCAATAGGCATGTGGATTTGGGTGAACCGGTGGATATAGTCTATCTGGATTTTCAAAAGGCTTTTGACACAGTCCCTCATCACAGGCTGCTGAGAAAATTGCATAGTCAGGGGATAAGAGGGCAGGTCCTCTTATGGATTGAGAACTGGTTGAGATCCAGGAAAAAAAGAGTAGGTGTCAAAGGGACATTTTCACAATGGAGAGAAGTGAAAAGCGGTGTGCCCCAGGGCTCTGTCCTGGGACCGGTGCTTTTCAATCTGTTCATAAATGACCTGGAGACAGGGATAAGCAGTGAGGTGGCCAAGTTTGCAGATGACACAAAACTTTTCTGTGTGGTAAAAACCAGAGAAGATTGTGAAGAGCTCCAGAAGGATCTCTCCAAACTGGGGGAATGGGCTGAGAAATGGCAAATGCATTTTAATGTAGCCAAATGTAAAGTAATGCATATTGGGGCAAAAAATCCAAACTTTATCTATCAACTCATGGGCTCTGAGTTATCCGTGACAGATCAGGAAAGAGATCTTGGTGTGTTGGTGGACAGCTCCATGAAGGTGTCTCCCCAATGTGTGGTAGCAGTGAAGGCCAATTCCATGCTAGGGATTATCAAAAAGGGGAATGAAAATAAAACAGCCAACATTATAATGCCATTATACAAAACAATAGTAAGGCCGCCCCTGGAGTATTGTGTACAATTCTGGTCACCGCATCTCAAGAAAGACATAGTAGAACTAGAAAAGGTGCAGAAGAGAGCAACTAAAATGATTAGTGGGCTGGAGCACCTCCCTTATGAGGAAAGGCTAAAACTTTTGGGGCTCTTTAGTCTGGAAAAACGCACCTGAGGGTGGATATGATTGAGACGTACAAAATTATGCAGGGCATGAGTAAAGTGGATAGAGGGAAGCTCTTCTCCCTCGCACAAAATACCAGAACTAGGGGACATACACTCAAATTGAGGGCTGGGAGAGTAAGAACAGACAAAAGAAAATATTTTTTCACCCAGCACGTTGTTAGTCTATGGAACTCCCCGCCACAAGATGTGGTGATGGCATCTGGCCTGGATGCCTTCAAAAGGGGATTGGACAGATTCCTGGTTGAAAACTCCATCACAGGTTACAAACCATGATGGAGATGTGTAATCTCCAGGCTTAAAACCAGAGTACTTCAAGGGCCAGATGCAGGGGAGTAGTATCAGGAGACAGATATCTAGTCTCATGCGCTCCCAAATGCATCTGGTGGGGCCGCTGTGAGATACAGGAAGCTGGACTAGATGGGCCTTTGGCCTGATCCAGCATGGCTCTTCTTATGTTCTTATGTTCTTATGACCCCATCCCTGATAACTCCTTCTTATAACTTAAGGATAATTTTAACTATTATTTAATTAACAAAACACACACCGAAGAGCCCAAAAATGCTTACTTGAATTATGTCAGAATCACTTATGAGAAAAACAGTCCTCTTGCCTTCTAGACCTGCTTGCTTGTAGACATTTTAAGGTCTTCTCTAAAATTTACAGAGGTGTAATTGGAGGTAACAGACAACCTGTAGAGGCTGCATTCAGATAAGCAACAGGCTAAGGAGACACAAGTTACTTTCCCATTTCCATCTAGACCAATCTGAAGAAAAACATTAAGCATGTCTGAGACTGGAGAAGTACAGCCAATTATATCAAACCTTTATAAACTATAGGGCCCAAAAATACTGTAAGTGTGAATGCAAGTCAACATTCTGTTCAGGTTTAGTGGCATATATTAGGGGATAATGATGTTCAAATTTAATCAGTTTCTGTTCCAGTTGTCATAGTTACATTGGTTCTAATAAATCTCTAGCTTTTTTGCTTATACCGAGGAACCCAGGTTATATGTCAAATTTGGACAACATATGCACAGCCAAAATATAATGCATATGGAAAAAGTATGTTACTATAGTAGAGCACAAATGCCAACTCGTACTAGATTCAATGGAATTTGCTGACATGTTTGTATACAGTAGTTTAGCCTAAGGTAATGAAATAAATTGCTAAATAAAGCAAATAATTACATTTTATTATATAATTTAATTATTTCTGTTTCAGAAAAGAAAGATTCAGGTGAAGCAAAAGAATTTAAAATATAGTACCAAACATTTAAATGAAAATGTTGTACTGAGTTCAAATATGCTAATTTCAAATAATATAGGATATTCCCCCTGTGCCCTCCAAGCAATGGGTTATAGTAAAGCCATTAATGAGGTGAAGATACGAATTAGAGACATAGCTTTACAGAATCATATTGCTCTGGTTCAGAAACCTGATTTCCTAAAGAAATCTGCATTCACTGTGTCTCCTTACGTGGACAGGATTGTATCCTCCTCCTCCAGGAGAGCTTTTACCTTGGCGCGGTTTAATGTCCTTCCCTCCAAGTTTTTGGAGGGGAGATATCAAGGGTTACCACTAACAGACCGTAATTGTCCATGTACCAATGATCACCTGGAAACTGTGGAACATGTTCTCTTATTCTGTACTTATTATCAAGACCTACGTAGAGAACTTATTTCCCCTATTATAGGCAAATTCCCTGGGAGGTCAATAGATTTTTACTTGCATCTGCTCCTTTCTGATAAATGTTATCAAATAACCAAGCAGGTTGCCAAATTCTGTGCAGTAGCACTAAGGGTTCGAAATCAGATTATAAATGGAGATAAAGAATATTAATACTCTTGTCTTAATGGTTGCTAAATTTTAACTGGTACTTTTTATCTACCAATTTTATCTAACAATTTTATCTAACAATTTTATGCATTAATTAAAATTTTAACCTGTACTTTTTATCTACCAATTTTATCTACCAATTTTATGTACCAATTTTATGTACTCATTGAAATACTATCATGGAATACACATTGATGCTATGTATTTTGTCCAGTTTGGCCATTGGCCATAAATAAATAAATAAATAAAATAAATAAAATAAATAAAATAAATAAATGTAGACTACTGCCACTTGAGTGTTACATCTCGTTATTCTTGTTCTTATGTTCTTATTATTAGAGATGGAGATGAACTGTCAAAATTGTAGTTCAATGTGCTTCATGGTTCACCAAGGGCCTAAGGGTATGGGGACTTGGGGACTCCAAGATTTTTGGTTTATCTTGTTACTATCCTGGGCGTTCTTTAAAAAAATTGTGAATTGTGATTAATAAAAAGGGGAAATTTTCATCCCTTCATATTTGTTGTGGTCTCCAGGACCGACAAATATGAAAAGACAAATATTAAATAAATCAGCAACAGCCACTGAATATTGTGATTTGTTTTTTATTTTTCTCCCATGATTAATTATTATATAAAAAGAACTGGTTACTTACCTATAAAGGTGGTTCTTTGAGTGGACCTTCATGAAGGCACACAGATGGGTTTTCCAGTGTCCACATGTGAGGCTCGGACTTCCCTAGCAATAGGAAAGTTCATTATTCTCTGCCCCCTTTGCACTGAGCATGTGCAAAGGCTTTCCGCCCAATTCCCTCAGTTCCCTCACAACCGCCCATGTGACAGGTAAGTACCAGACATGGCGTGACGACTCGAGGGGAGGAGGGCGGGTGCTGTGTGGCTTCACAAAGGGCGTTTATACACGACCCCTAAGCTCCGCCGCAAATGGCTGCAAGGTCCGGACCTTAAAAATGTTTACCCACCAGCTCTGGACTTTGCAGACAATTAAGTGCGACCCCACCCACTTTAGCGTGACCAAACAGCAGTTTTCTTGTACCTGGTCTTTGATGGTGACAAATATTTGATCCGGTGTAAGGATAGTGAGTGCGGGGCTCTCCTGGCTTCTGTTTGTTCTTTTTTTGCGTCCCGCCCCTTTAAGAGATCTGAATGCTGCCGGGAACAAAACGGAGGTAAGACAGCATGCTTTCCTTTCTTTTTTCTCCCTCCCTCAGGCAGCCAGAAACCAGGAAGTGCGGAGGGGGGTGGGGACAGAGGAAGAGTGAGGAACCCCTAAGATCTCTGGTCTGAATTTAAGTGGCCAGCGGATCTTAGGGGTCGTGTAAAAAGGCCCAAAGTTCCACTCAAAGAACCATCTTTACAGGTAAGTAACCAGTACTTTTATTTTATGGCCTTTGTGAACCCACACAGATGGCTGATTACAAACAATACTCACAGGATGGTGGGAAGTCATGCCATCACAAAGAAAGGACAGCAGTGGCAGATCCATGTGGGCATCCATCCTGTCATGCTTCACGAAGGTACTGGGTGTTGACCAAGTGGCAGAGTTACAAATGTCCTCCAAAGGAACCCCTTTGAGGAAGGCGACTGAAGTAGATATTGTCCTAGTGGTATGAGCTTCCACTAGGGTTGAGATTCCACATTCCTAGTGGAATCAGGCATGGCAACAGCTATTTAGCCAAATAGTAGGTGAGCTTGTGAAAAAAACGCTGAGCAGAAACTGGAGACCCTCTAGAACCTGGGACATAATAAAGAAACAACTTTGGATTTGAATGAAACGATGCAGTTCTGGATGTGTACAATGCAAGGGCACAATGTACATCCGAGGCGTGGAGATCCCTTTCAAGTTGAGTAGTCTGATTAGGAAAAAAGGTAGGGAGGGAGATGGTTTGGCAAAGGTGGAAAGAGGAAACCACCTTTGGCAGGAAGAAGACATCCAAGTATACCACTACCTTGTCTTTATAGAACTGCAAGTAAGGGGAGTGACAGTGGAGAGCGCAAAGTTCACTGGATCTCCTCACAGAAGTGACTGCCAAGAGAAAGGTGGTCTTAAAAGTCAGCAAGCGAAGAACACAGATTGCTAGGGGTTCAAAGGGTGGGTGCATTAGCCGGCCGAGGACCAAAGACAGTAACCATTGAGGTGAAATAGGTTTCCATTCCGTAAAGGTATTTCTGAGGCCTCTGAGGAACAACTTGATGGGGATGGTGGATGAACTGTGATGCAGGTGAGTTCTTTGTTTGACAGCTAATCACGACAGACACATAAACTTTGAGCAATGATGTAGATAGGCCAGATATTTTTAGGTAGAGGAGGTATTGCAAACCTGAGGAAGGGACAGGTTGAGCGGAGCAAACCCCCTATCAGCAGCAAAGGAAACAAATCTCTTCCACTTGTAATTGTACAACCAAACCATTGAAGGCTTATGAGAAACAGAGAGAATATGTTTGATTAATTCTTGATCCTTCAGGGTGTGAGTTGCAGACAATGAAGGTCTGGGTGGAGAACCCATCCCCAGTCCTATGACAGGAGATCAGGAAGTGCCGGGAGATGACAGAAATCGTGGGACATTCTGAGGAGTGGGGCAAACCAATCTTGGTGGGGCCACCAAGGAGCTGTGAGAACATTGGCTCATTCCTGCTGGATCTTTGAAGTTACTGTATGGAGAAGGGGAAGAGGAGGGAAGGCATAAAGGAGATGAGTCCTCCAGGAGTACGTGAGAGTGTCCCTCAGAGAGTGGAGACCTTTCCCTACCCTCAAGCAGAACTGTGAACACTTCATGTTCTCTGGAGAGACAAAAGGTCCACTCATGGGGTTCCCCATTGGAGACAAAGACGATTTTAAAATGGAGAGAAGACATTCCCATTCATGGGATGTACTGCCCTTCCTGCTGAGGTTGTTCACTGCAACATTCTCCGAGCCCGCCAGGTGCATTGCTATCAGGAAAATCTGGTGAGACACATGCCATTCCCAAAATGTTAACATCAGCTGTAGAAGAGGTTTGGAGTGAGCGCCACCCTGTTTGCTGATGTAGTGCATGCCGGTCGTGTTGTCAGTGACCACCAGCACTCCATTGCCAGAGAAGTGATGGAGAAAAGCCCAGCAGGCCTTGAAAATTGCTAGTAGTTCCAGTTGGTTGATGTGGAGTGATGTCTCCTGAGGAGACCATGTATCGTGCAGAGTCATATCCAGCTCCCCAACCAGAGTTCCTCACATTGGTTGTTGGATGGTTGGAAAGGGGAGTGGAAAGGGCAACTGACCATGAGGTTGGATCTGTTCATTCACCAGGTAAGCTGTTGTGGAAGATCTGGTGGAACCCTCAGAAGTTTGGAGGTTGGATTGAGGAGTAGGTTGAAAGCGGAGACGAACCATGCTTGCAGGAGCCTGAGCTTCTATCTGACAAGTGGTAGGACAGAGGTCATGGATGCCATGTAGCTGAGGAGCCTTTGTACCATGGCAGCCCGAACATCCTTGTTTGGTTGGAACAAGGGAAGCAGTGAGCGAAAGTCGTCAATGCGCTTGGAGGGTGGAAACACCATTGCTTTTGACGAGTCCCGAACAGCTCCTATGAAAGTGACCTTTTGCGAAGGGATAAGTCGGGACTTTTCTTTGTTTACCTGAAGACCCAAACTGGCAAAGAAGTGGAGAACGAACTGAATGTCCTCCTCTGCTTGTTTCTTGGTGTCTGATACTACCAGCCAGTCATCCAAATTCAGAAAGATGACAATGCCTTGTGTTCTGAGGTGGGCAGTGACTGGGGCTATGCATTTGGTAAACACCCTTAGTGCTGTTGCCAAACCAAATGGCAGGGCAGAATATTGGTAGATGTCATTGCCCACAGCAAACATGAGAAACTGTCGATGTGCTGGGTGAATTGAAATAGGGAAGTAAGTGTCCTTTAAGTCCACCACTCCAAACCAATCCCCTCATCGAAGGAAGGGTATTAGCTTCTCCAGGGTTACCATGCGGAATTTTGTTATGTCTAGCTGCAGATTTTATAATCAGACGTCCAAGATAGTACGGAAGCCTCTGTCCTTTTGGGGAATGGTAAAGTACCTGGAGAAGTAGTCATGAGGAACCATCAACGATGGAACCAGGTGAATGGCATTCTTGTGGAGGAGAGATGAAATTTCCTCCATGAGGCAGGAGGAAGGTGCAGTTTGTATGATGTTTTCCATGGGAGGGGAGGATTTGAAGTCCATCAGTGGGAGAGAGAAAGTCATAAGTCATGTCTGCACTTACGGTCTCTGGTCTTGGAAGTGGAAGAAGCAGACTTGGACTTCCTGCCCTTAACAGAGGAGAAGGAAGAGAAAGTGGCAGATTTGGAGGAACGATAGCGAGGCTGTTGCCTGGTGTAAAGAGGACTGAAACCCAGATTGGGAGGTGGTACATTTGGAATGAAAATGAAAAGGTCCTTGAGGACACTGAGGAAAGACACTGAGTTTCTTGGCAGTTGTTTGCTTCTTGTGGTGATCTTCCATAAGATCACCAGTGGAAGGATGGAAGAGGACTTCCCCTTCAAAAGGGAGCTGCTTTATCTGTTTTTTATGGTAGTCAGAAAGCCCGGTGGTGCACAGCCATGCATAGCATCTAAGGCCAATAGATGCACCTAGGATCTTGGAAGTGCAATTAAAGGCATGGCGAAAAGAGTGCATCTGCTATGCGGCAAGAGCCATAGCCTATTCAAAAATAATAGATGCATCAGACTTCTTATCCTCAGGAAATAGGTGTAAAAGTGGCTGCAGATGGGAAAGGAGCTCCCTCTGATACACACCCATAGCCCCTTGGTAGTTGGCAATTCAGAAGAGCAAAGAGGAAAGATTGTAAATGTTCCAACCAAGAGTGTCCAATTGTGTCCGTCTTTTGATGGAGAGATAGGGACCTGTTTTGTTCAAGACTGCACATGGGACACAGCTACTACTACCAAATTAGGTGTTGGGTATTTGGAAAGGAACAAAGCCTTGTCATCATGTACTCTATACAAATATTCAATCCTCCTAGAAACAGAGAGCGAAGCAATTTTCTTGAATGACTCCTCTGCATTAGAAAGAAAGAAAAGGAAACATGGCAAGGTGGACTGGAGCAGTTTCATCTGAAGAAATCATTCCAAAAATGTGGTCTGTGTGGCAAGGTTTTGGGTAGTAAGAGTGAGAGACAGCTGTTGGGATCGACAATGGCATAATCGATACTGAGGGCAAAGTAGTTGACCAATCCTGGTCATGACCACTCTTCTTATCAGAGCTGTATTTAGAAGCCTTCCAGGCAAATGGCTCCAGAAAGCTCGGGAGCGAACAAAGTGACAGGCAGCTGTGCCGCTGCTAAGTCTTATCTGACAAATCTTTTAGAATTTTTTGAAAAGGTCAACAGGCATGTAGATTTGGGTGAACCAGTGGATATAGTCTATCTGGATTTTCAAAAGGCTTTTGACACAGTCCCTCACCAAAGGCTGCTGAGAAAATTGCACACTCAGGGGATAAAGGGGCAGGTCCTCTTATGGATTGAGAACTGGTTGAGATCCAGGAAAAAAAGAGTAGGTGTGAAAGGGACATTTTCACAATGGAGAGAGGTGAAAAGCGGTGTGCCCCAGGGCTCTGTCCTGGGACCGGTGCTTTTCAGTCTGTTCATAAATGACCTGGAGACAGGGATAAGCAGTGAGGTGGCCAAGTTTGCAGATGACAAAACTTTTCTGTGTGGTAAAAACCAGAGAAGATTGTGAAGGATCTCTCCAAACTGGGGGAATGGGCTGAGAAATGGCAAATGCATTTTAATGTAGCCAAATGTAAAGTAATGCATATTGGGGCAAAAAATCCAAACTTTATCTATCAACTCATGGGCTCTGAGTTATCCGTGACAGATCAGGAAAGAGATCTTGGTGTGTTGGTGGACAGCTCCATGAAGGTTTCTCCCCAATGTGTGGCAGCAGTGAAGAAGGCCAATTCCATGCTAGGGATTATCAAAAAGGGGATTGAAAATAAAACAGCCAACATTATAATGCCGTTATACAAAACAATAGTAAGGCCGCACCTGGAGTATTGTGTACAATTCTGGTCACCGCATCTCAAGAAAGACATAGTGGAACTGGAAGAGGTGCAAAAGAGAGCGACTAAAATGATTACTGGGCTGGGGCACCTCCCTTATGAGGAAAGACTAAAACATTTGGGGCTCTTTAGTCTGGAAAAAGGCGCCTGAGGGGGGATATGACTGAGACCTACAAAATAATGCAGGGCATGAGTAAAGTGGATAGAAGGAAGCTCTTCTCCCTCTCACAAAATACCAGAACTAGGGGACATACACTCAAATTGAGGGCTGGGAGAGTAAGAACAGACAAAAGAAAATATTTTTTCACCCAGCACGTTGTTAGTCTATGGAACTCCCTGCCACAGGATGTGGTGATGGCATCTGGCCTGGATGCCTTCAAAAGGGAATTGGACAGATTCCTGGAGGAAAAGTCCATCACAGGTTACAAACCATGATGGAGATGTGTAATCTCCAGGCTTAAAACCAGGGCACTTCAAGGGCCAGATGCAGGGGAGTGTATCAGGAGACAGATATCTAGTCTCATGCGCTCCCAAACGCATCTGGTGGGGCCACTGTGAGATACAGGAAGCTGGACTAAATGGGCCTTTGGCCTGATCCAGCATGGCTCTTCTTATGTTCTTATGTTCTTATGTTCCCATTGACACTGAAGGTGTCAGACAGCCAAAGTTTCGTTCACAGATCAGTGTCAGCATGGTGGTCAAGGCGGAAGTGTTGTCTTGAGTAGGTAACTCCAAGGATGGTAAAGAGGCCGAAGTTGAATTTTGGACGAAGAGTTAGTTATCTTTCTTTACAGTCAAAGACCAAACTAACCAGGATGAAGAAATTCTTCATGCATGAGATGTTTGGAGGATCTTCGGTCTTGGAAACTTTGGAGGCAGAAGAAGAGGACTCCAATGGGAAAAGAGGCTCATAACCCAGCCAGGTCGCCAGAGACAAAATGGTCTGAGGGTCATTATAGAGTACTATCACATCGGAAGAAGTCATTATCGATGGAGACATTGTCGACTTTGAGGGATGATCGGGCATGGGAGCTTCCATTTCGAGTCCTTTTTCAAAGTTGAAGCAGACTTAGAGTCTTTCTTGGTCTTATGAGGGCTCCTTGAAGATGAGCAAGAGGAAGAAGCCTTCTCCATAGGATCTGGACACAATCATTTTTCCAGAAGGTAAGTGTTTAAACCAAAACGACAATTCTTCAAAGCCTGGGCCCTGATGGAGCAAGAGTCAGGTAGATGTGACTCACCGAGGCAGTACAAGCACTCCTGATGGCTGTCAGAGTTTGGAATTTTTCCTTTGCAGGAAATGCAACATTTGAAGGGTGGCAAGAATGTCATAGACAGGTAGAAAGAAGCAATGGATGACAAAAGTAGCAGGAGACTAACAAAGTGTTACCTCTTAGCGCAGCTGAGAGAATTGGGCGAGAAGCCCTTGCACATGCTCAGTGCGGAGTGGTGGAGACTAACAAACTTTCCTATTGCTAGGGAAATTTGAGCCTCACGCATGCGCACTGGGAAACCAATCTGTGTAGCTTCATGAAGGCCATGAAGGAGAATGTAATATACATTTTTTTTCTTACTTGTGTCATGTGACCACCTTCTTGTCGAAAAATTCTTGCAGCTCTTGTTATATGCTGTATAACTTCCTTGAAAAATACTATGGAAGTATCCTAAAGGGGAAAAGAACAATTTTCAAATTGCTTTTATAACATTAAAAGGCTTAGAATGCTTTAAGATGCTATTCTATAAGTATCAAAAGGCTTATAGGTCATAAAAGAAAGTACCATTTCTTACAGTGAAGAGGGCAAATATTGGGAATAGTAATCTGCTGTTTTTTAAAAAATATTTATTAAAACTATAAAACTGTAATACAAAGCATAAAACAATATCCAGTGAAGGCAACAAATATTGAACAAAACTCAAGCAAATAGGACAAAAAGAAAAAACAACAACCCATGTGCAACCCATCTCCACTCGGGACTTGAACAAAATTACAACTCTTATGGTACTGACCAGCCCATTTCCCTCCAGAAATACATTAAATCTTCTCCGGGTGTGTACCCTTTACCGTTTTGAAAATCATTAGACTTTTTCAAGCCTTTCCTAATTTTAATTTCACAAGTCAATTTATCATTAATAGCCAGATTCCATGAATTCTTAAACCATTCCTCCAATGTTATTTGGTTGTTGGATTTCCAATACTTGTCAAAAATCAACCTTGTTGTTGTTAATATTATAATTACCAATTCCACCTCCTCTTTCTTCAATTGTATATCCACAACCATATTTAACAATACTAATTGTGGGGTCATTTGAATCTTTTTCCCTGTACTGCTTGCATTTCATTAAAAACCGAAGTCCATTCTGTTTTCCTTATCTCACACTCCCACCACATGTCCCTTTTTCTTTTTTACATCTCCAGAATATCGGAGATATTTCATTTATTATGTTTAACTTCGCATGTGTTATATACCATCTCCAATATACTTTATAACAATTTTCTTTCACGCACTGACATATTTTTCACTGTTCTTTTATTCCACATTTCCCCCATTCTTCCTCTTTTATTTCTTTATTTATATCTTATTGCCATATCTCCTTTGGCTTGTTTTTTATATTCCTCCTGAATTAATAACTTGTATATCTCACTTACTATACCTGTCTCTATCAAATCAAATCAAACTTTATTGTTTATGACCAAAAGTATTAGCAACAGCACCCACTGAACTAAGGACTTTTATGTTGGGTGGCATTTGAACCCTTTAGAAACCCAGACCTTAACTTCTTAGCTGCCAATGCAAAGAGTGCTACATTATAAGTAATGAATGGCTGGTTGTCAATGAGCAACCTTACTACTGTTTCTTCATGGGTACAATTAGGGAACATCTGGGTGATAGGTAATAAAAATCTATCTCTAGGGTTCTTGAAGAGAGGGCAGAATAGTAAATAGTGGATTGTGTCTTATATCTGATTGCAGCCATAGACACATCTACGTTCTAAAACAGGAATTCTTTGGTATCTCCCTTCAAGGTAAGTGGAGGGCATCTGTTGAAATCTAAGTTCAGTGAAAACTTTGCGAAGCTGTGGAAAAGATAGTGTCTCAAAATATTGTGGCCTCATATGATTGATCTGGAGTTTCGGATACCACATTGAGAACCAAGACTCAAAAATTGTGGCCCTGTCTTGACAAGCGTCAATATCAAAAATCCAGTTCCTTAGTGTGTTAAAACGAGAATCAAGACTAAGGAATTTTTCCATAGTGAGATCATAGATCTTTTAACTTATCTTGGCACTGCTTCGCCCAGCCTTCAATCCGCAGTTGTTCTAGCCAACAGCTCTTGGTTAATGATTGGTCGTCCAGGCCATTTAGCCTATGCCAGTATCTAAAGTAGGCTAAATCAATTCTAGCACCAATTGAAGGGAGCCTTTTCTCTGTTCTTTATTTTCTATTTTATTTCTTCTATCTATACTTTCCTCAAACCTAGTCAATTTTCTACAATCTCCTACTTTAGTTATCCATTCTTTAGTTCAATTTTCCATTTGTATAATATTCAACCAGGAAATATTTTCTCCTAAGATCTCCTTTATACTTTGTTTATTCCGTGTTCGTTTTAACTAAGCCCGTAAATAAATTACCTTTTTTATCTTGTAGTACCTTATTTAAGTTCCCTTTTAAATTTTCTGGAAAGCGCTTAATATCTCTTACTCAAATCAAAGGTAAAACCAATGGACTTAGAATCTCCCTAAAGTTCTTCCAGCATTCCATCATGTTTTTCAAGAATGGATTAGTTATTTTAAAAATATATTCTCCTTTTGCATAATTTCTAAGTCTCTCCAAATTACATTATCATTTTCTATTATTATATCTGGAATATGCCTTAACTGATTGGCTATGTAATATAGTTTAATATTAGGTAAACCTAAACTACCCTCTTTTTGTGATATATACCATAAACTCTAATTAATCTGATCTTTTAAATTAACATTACAAAACATATTTATATTCCCCTGGATCCCTTTTGGCTCTCTTTCATCCCATTTTAAAGATAACATCCAAAATAAAAAAAATCAGTTTAGGGATAATTTTCATTTTACATACTGAAATCTTCCCAAACCAGGAAATCCTTAATTTGTGATATTCTTTTATTTGTTCAGTAATCTCTTTCTTTGCTTTCTCTATATTTATTTTAATCCCATGCTAATTGTATCCCAAAAATCCCATGCTAATTGTATCCCGAAAAGAATCAATACTATTTGTTAATTTACCTTTAAATACTCCCTTCTTCCTCTTTATAATTTGACAACATACATTTAGACTTATTCCAATTTACCTTTAATCCTGTTGCTTCCTCAGAAGCCTTTAAATGTTTTTGTAATTTATAAATACTTGCCAATGGGTTTTTAATGATTTATAATGTATCAGTATTACTTTGCCCTAAGAAAAGCCTCCACAACCATATTCACAAAGGGCAGCCTACTTAGGGCAAAGATGGTGGCAGAAGTGGAAGTGGAGGCCACTGGCAGAGGCCACAGCTGCAGCCTGGGTATTTATTTATTTTTATTTATTTATTTTATTTATTTAACTTATATGCCGCCCACTACCCAAAGGTCTCTGGGCGGCTTACAATTCAAAGAATAAAACAATTTAGAATAGTTAAGAGTAAAATATCAATAAATCATCAATAAAAACCTTACACTAAAATTGTTATTCTAAAATTGTCATCAGTGGACCCACAATCTATATTATATCAATTAAAAACCTTCTGGAACAGGAAGGTTTTTACCTGGCGCCGGAATGTAATCAGTGTTGGCGCCAGGCGGATCTCGATCGGGAGGGCATTCCATAGCTTGGGAGCAGCTGCCGAGAAGGCCCTGTGTCTACAGGCCATCCCTCTCACCTCCTTGAGGGTTGGCTCTTTCAGGAGGGCCCCCTGGCTAGATCTTAATTGCCGGGTAGGCAGTGGCGGCAGCAAAGGTACAGACACAATGGGTGTGTGGGAAGAAGGGTCAGATCATAGAGTCTGCCTGTGGGCTGGCCAAGCAGCTTCTTTGGCAGGCCCATAAGCAGAGAGGAAAGGCATGGGGTGAATAAAAACAGGTAAATATTTGGTAGAAACAGTAGTGGTGAAGGTAGGGAGATGACAGGGGTGGTGCGAAGGGAGTGCAAGGGCAGGCTGTGGGGGCAGGGAGTGCTCTCTCTCGCTCTCTATCTTTTTAGACAACTGTCTAAAAAACACCACTGAACCAATTCACTGGTTTGACGTGAACCAGGGGTACTTGTGGTTCAGGCTTTGTTAACCTTGATGAACCATAAACCACAATGAACAACCATTTGGGCATTTCACCCCATCTCTAGCCATAATAGACAAATCAGCTAATTTCTAGACTCAATGCACTGGTCACATTAACTGCACTCATGCAGACCTAATGCAAATGTAAACAGAGCATTTGGTGGAAGACCAATTGCATAGGTCAGTCATTTATGTACCTGACTGCCAAGCCAGAGATTGGGAGTTCAATTCCCCACTGTGCCTCACTAATAGGGGATGGGCTTGATGATCCATTGGGTCGCTTCCAGCGCTGCAGTTCTATGATTATTAAGATCAATAGTATTTATTTGTTTGAGGAATGGGAATATTAGCTTGAAGGAACAGCTGCAGGAGGAATGACAGCGGGGACAGTGAGCCAAGAGATCAGTTGCTCTCAGAATAGAATCATAGTATCTCCTACCACTGTGACCACTGCTGTGGTTTTATATACCATTCCCCTTTTGATTGGTTGGGAAATAAAGCTCCACAGCAGATACAGAGGAGGTGAAATTCAAGGACATTTAAAAGGTTCTTATGCTCCCAGGAGCAGAAAGCAGGGAGGTGACATGCAGAATAGCTGCCCTCTCATTCACAGTACATATCAGGAGATAATTTGTCCCCCCTTTTAAGGTCTAGGCCAGTGCTGGCGAACTTATGGCACAGGTGCTGAAGGTGGCACTCGGAGCCTGTCAAAATGTCTATAACATGGTATTTAACAGATTCATAAAATGGTTTCTGTGTAAAATGCATAGTCATTCGCTAGACACAGGTGTATGGAATAATCACATGAAAAGGTCAGAATGATTATGTCCAGGTGCCATGGATAATCACCTAACACTCACGTGATTGGTCTAAACTATGTTGCCAATGTGTATAAAATGCAGCATTGAAATTCATTTACTTTGGGACTGCTTTTGGTGAGATAGCAGTTTTCCACTACTCTGTATGTATGCTGTGTGTCTTAGCTTGATGTATATCGTGTAAATATGTAATATAAGCTTTTATGCAAAGTTCCTTTGTCTCCCAGCTCCAATCTGTATTTAGCAATTATCTTTCCACACCACTGTGCAACTCTGCAAGTTTTCTAAACCACATTTAAACTTCATTCATTTATTATAGCAGAGCCCTTTCTGTGGGCACCTGACATTGCCCCTTCACAGCCACCTGTATACAGGTTAAACTGCTGTTTTGGCACTTTGCGAAATATTAGTGGGTTTTGAATCGCAGTTTGGGCACTCTAAAAGGTTCGCCATCACTGGTCTAGGTTATTATATGAGAAATATGTACAGAGTTGCACATATTATTGTTAGTAAACTAGGAAATAGAAATCAGTATTCCAAATCTCATTTTTATGGATTTTCCAATGCTCAAATCTGGTATAAGAATAACACAATACAATAGGACTTGAATGAACAATCTCCCCTTCGTATGAAACCTCAGAATTTATAGTGGAGTGTAATAAAATCCTCTCTGTATCCATTTTTGTGCTAGGGGGAGAGGAAGGAAGCAGGACAAGAGAAGTTCCATCGAACTGCCACAGCTGCAGCATCAGCAAAATGTCAGATTTGGAATAGACCCTAACTGAGATACTTCAAATACAAGCTGGGCTGGCTCCTTTCTCATTTCTCTCCAACAATAGGGGGGGGGAATCCTTCTTTGCTGGTGAGCTTTTGGCAACTGACCATTTGCTAAAAATGGGATTTTTCATGAGTGGGTTGCTATACTTTATTAATTCAACTGTGATTTATTATTATAGCTTACTGTGGTTTTATCTGTACCAGTTTCTTAATTCTTATGAGCTACCTTGGGGGAAAGTGGAATATCAATCTCATAAACTAATTAACTATGAATGATTTTCTGTACACTTTCTGATTAGAAATCAAATATTCTTGATAAAGGTAGTCACATAAATAGTATGCCCAGGCTAATTTATTACCTATTGCTGTTTAAACACATTGCTTTCTATTTATCTATATAAAAATTTGCTTATAGAAGTGACATACCAAGCTATTAGTAATGTGTTTATTTACTTCTGTGTCACCTTTCTCCTAATTAGAGGACCCAAAGCAGCTTACAAATTATTAAAATATAACCCAGTTAAAATATAACAAAATATTACATTAAAACAATTTAGCATATTTAATTTAATTTAATTAAAATAAATAATTAATACTGTTAAAACACCTTAAAATAAATTTAAATATACATATAATAATAAAATGCAGCACCAAAATTAAAACTTTTCTCTGCTTAATTAGCTGTTAAAAGACTGCCTAAAAGATATGGTCTTCATCTGTTGCCAGAAAGACAAGAGAGAATTAAATTTAACCTTCCAAGGGAGTACATTCTACAACCTGGCAGCAACCACAGAGAAAGTCCTCTCTTGCATCCACATCAAATGTGCCTGAAAGAATGGTGGGAGTGAGAGACTATGCTGCTTGGCTGAATGAAGATCTGGACCTGTGCCTCCCTACTTCTAGCCTTACACTCTAACAACTACCATATATCACACTGGTTCGTTAATGGTTCACTCATTATATATGTATGTGGCACATGCATACTTTTTAATGGAGGGAAAATCTTTTAATTCATAAAAAATAATTCACACTTTTAAATCTCACCTCAGGTTTTATTGCCTTCATTCTGATGTAGGATTCCTCTAGTGCCAAAAGAAGACGCTTTTGGCTAGTAGCATTTCTGTAGATTCTCTTTTCCATTGGTGCATTCAGATCCAGAAAATCCACAAATATAGGTGGATCCTCCATCAATTTTTCCTTTGTCCACCCTATCTATAAAAATAACATCATTGTTTTCATATTAACAAAGGCTGCATTCTCATGGCTGGGTAAACCAACTAATAATAAAAGCCAGTTTCACTCTGGCAATGGTCACTAGACTGAAGAGGCGTTTTCTGTGTCCCCACAAATACTGTTTCAGTATTCACCTCTGAACACTGTCCCCACGACTGGAAGCTGCATCAAAGTGCCAGTAAAATGGGGACCAAAATAATAAGAAGCGGATTTTATTGTCCCCTCTGACGTATATGCCGACTAAAAAGCCACATCCGAACTAAGACAAATTACAACCTCTGGGCAAGGAATTGGACACCTCGCTGGGTCCTGCTAAAGTGGGTTTGGCAGTGTTTTTTTTTTTAACCAGCTGCTCGTGGGGACATGATTTTTGAAGGCAGATTTATTTGAAGTTAGAACTGGATTTTAGTGGTCATGGGATAGTGACTAATGAGAAATGATGTCTTCTACACAATTATTGGAATGGTTATCCAATATTTCTTGTTCTGTATTATTCTATTTTCAATAAACCAAGGGAAGGAATCCAGCTATTCTGAAGAAATCTTCAGCAGAAGCCAGCTGCTGGGTTGTTTGCCTGCATCTGTAGAGAATTCTACGGCTTCCAGCATTTCACAGATGCAGCCTTCATGCATAAATAAATAAGGGAAGGATCTAGTGTAATCTGAGGCGATATCTAGACAGTTGATTCCAGGTAACACTAGTTCATAAATTAGTAATTTGCTTGCTTCATTGGGTAACCCTTAAAGGTGATCAAGAAGATGCAACAAGTGCAAAAGGGAGTGGCCAGACAGATTTGGGGCATCCTGAGTAGGGATGGGCATTAAACTGAAAAAATAATGTTTCATTTTGTTTCATTTTGTTCTCACCCTGTTGTTTTGTTTCCTTTCCTACAAAAAAATTTAAACATTTTGTACGAAATGAAATGAAATGAAACAAAATGGCTCTCCTGGGTCCTAGAGGCACCAGATTTGGTGCCTGGGAGTCTGGGAGCCATTTTAAAGGGCTCCCTCTGAGCTGTCAATGGGTACAGGTTTTAAAGGGCTCCAGCCATTGACAGCTTGGCAGGAGCCTGAAACAATGCAATGAAATGGTTAATTTCAAAGGAAAAATGACAGTTTCGTTTCATCTATAATAAAATGCTGCTTCCTTTTTTCTTTTCTTTCCATTTCATTTTGTTCCATAATGAAATGACGAAACAGCATTTCATTTTTTTGTTTCCTGCCAATCCCTAATCCTGAGATATGATCATATTTCCCAAGTCCTGGCTCATTTGCAGTAGTTGCCTGTATGCCGTCTTGCCAAAATCAAAGTATTGATGTTGACATGTAAAGCCCTTAACAGTTTGGGACCTTGTTACTTTTCAAAATACTTCTTCTTGATATTCTCACATTCCTTCCAAAGTTTACACTGCAGGTGGCTGTAGCAAGGCAAGCCTGGAAATTAGAAGCAGAAACAACTTCCTCATTTGAGCCCTCTACCTTGTTTAATGGGCTGCCAGTGGAGATGTACTAAGTCCCTTCACTCCAAGCATTCATAAAGCTAATAAAACCTCAGCTCCTTTGAGAAGCATTCTGGGATCTTCTCCCATAGCTCATAGTTTTAGATTTATATTCTAATTTTGTTCTTTGACCTTTGTTGCCATTGGGGGCTCTTTTTTGGGGGGGTTAGATTATCTATGGATAATCTGGATAGGTTTTGTTTAAATGTATTTTATAAATACTATTTTATAAACTGTGCTGATCACCTAAAATACAGATAGCTATTTTAATTGGTTTTGTACATTTCAGATTTTTTGTTTGGAAAATTAATTTAATTTTAAAACATTATTTTTATTTTTTTTTAATTTTTTTGCAGCTGGCAGAATCCGGCCAGCTGCATGTGGTGTGCCTGCGCTTGCCTCTCAGCTGAGAAAGTGGGTGCATGCAGAGATGTAGCCATAGCAAGCCTGGCTCCTAGAAGTCAACAATTCCCTTCCAAGCTGCATGGGTGGTACATTCCTAAGGTGAATGTTAACGGGAGGGGGGGAAATCACTTTATGATTTTTTCCTATCCCCGGAAATTACATTCGTCTTACAAGTTTTTCATCGTAAGGGGCATTCTTCGTATGAGATATTACCATATTAAAGATATTTTGTTATATTTAATATTTTAAAATTTTTAAAATTATCTTTAATATATTTGTCTTGATTTTAATTTTTAATTGTATTGAACTAGTACTGTAAGATGATTTGAGTCACTTTGCGGAGAAAGGCAGCATAACAATAAAGTTGTTTATTATTATTACAGTGTACCCTTGTATAACAAATGGTTTGTATAATATAAAATTTGTACAACAAATTCCGGAGATAGGGGAAATTTGCTTAACTCAATCGCCTATGAGGCAAATCTGTACAACATAAAAATGGGACCACTCTGTTTTGAATGCATTCCTATGGGAAATTTGTATAAAGGAAAATTTGCTTAACATAATTTCATTTGGAATGAATTAATTCCATTATACAAGGTACCACTGTATTTATTATTATTATTATTATTATTATTATTATTATTATTATTATTATTACAGTGGTTCCCTGCCTTTTCATGGTTCATATAATGCGGTCCCGCTATATTGCGGGACCATAGTATATGAAAAAAGCACCCCTGGGGGTAAGGGGCAAAGGCTGTTTCTGGCCTCCCATACTTACCCCAGGACTGGCGCTGCCCTGAATGGGCCTGCGAGGGCCTTCCCAAAGGCCTCCAGAAGGCCTGGGAAGGCCCTTGCAGGCCCATTTGGGGCTGCACCAGGCTGGGGGTAAGTACAAGAGCCCCCAGTTAGCCCCCCCCCCGACCTGAGCTGCATCTGCATATCACGGATTTTCAATTATCGCAGGTCGGGTTGGGTCCCTAACCCCCAGAATAGGCGGGGGATCACTGTATTATTATGGGTAAGGGGAAATTTTATCTTATATAAAGCATAGTGGTGTTATCATGTGGCTATCTTCACACATACATAAAACAGAGAACTTACTTTAAAATAGTTATTGAGCTCACTGGTAAGAAACTGATAGAAACATTCTTGCTCTGCAGGGTCAACCAGGCGATCATGAAAAACTCGGGCAGATTCATGCACAAAGAACAATGCTGTGGTTTCTTTTGACACAATGACAGATCTGTGAGCTTGAAGCAGTCCTTCAAGCACCTATAAAAATGTAAAAAAAAAAAAAAAGACTTACCAGACTAAATTTGGATTCACACTACCATTTCAATACTGTTTTTAATTATTCCAAGCTGCTGTCAGCTTCAGTCAATATAATTTTATATCACTCTATGCCTCGAAAGCTTGCAATGTTCTTTTTTATTTTTAATAGTGGCCTATAAAGGCATCGCCTGTAACCTATTTTTGCAGTTGTGTCAAAGAAGAGGAACAGATTGGGGAGGTAAGAACAGAAGCTGTGAAATTGACACAGAGTCAATATCATTGAATATTTTACCCTCTCTCCACACCTGGCATGGATAGTCTTTCCTTGCAGAGCAGCAGCAGAGAGAGGAGGCTTGCAAACACCAGAGCAAGCACATGGTGACCACATGGCCAAAGGGGTGGCACTTCTGACTACTTCCTGTGCTTACACTGATTGGGGGGATGGAGTTTTAACTTTAAATACCTGCTCTCAACGAGCTCAGAGATGACATCTGGCCTGGATGCCTTCAAAAGGGGATTGGACAGATTCCTGGAGGAAAAGTCCATCACAGGTTACAAACCATGATGGAGATGTGTAATCTCCAGGCTTAAAACCAGGGTACTTCAAGGACCAGATGCAGGGGAATGGTATCGGGAGACAGATATCTAGTCTCGTGCGCTCCCAAACGCATCTGGTGGGGCCACTGTGAGATACAGGAAGCTGGACTAGATGGGCCTTTGGCCTGATCCAGCATGGCTCTTCTTATGTTCTTATGTACTAGGAGTTATTCATTATTGGATGGTTCCTTCACACATTCATAGAATTAATAATTTGGAAGTAAATATCTCATAAATGAAGAAAACTGCTGGATACCATAAGCTTATTAATTTATATTTTGAACAAGAAAACATCACAGTTGATGTAGTTAATAGGCAATTTCATATACTGTACATTTGAAAATAGTCTCTGCTACCAGTACTCAGAAGCAAATACATCATAGATATTAAAGCACCAGTTCTAGTAATGACATAAAATTCCTTTGTAAATAGTGAATAAAGATTGCCATATGTCACAGTTTTTGACTGCAAATAACAATACAATACTATATTAACAGTAAATATGTGAATAACTGGCTCTCCTCTGATTTCTAACATATTTTAAAAATGACACCTGAGCTAATTCTGTATTGTCTACTTCTATGTTTATGATGAGACTAAATGATTTGTCATCTTAACAAACCTTAAAAAGATCTCGCAGGTTGAATATGTAATGGCATTTAGCTGGAGTTGGGCGCATTTTATAAAACATTCTGTAGTATAAAGCAATAGAGGAGCATGTTAAGTAGTCTGTGCATTTCTGAACTTCAACTAAAAATCTGTTGTTGTGAAAGTGTGTTCCAAGACGCACCTGAGGAAAATAAATGTATGTATATTTCACAATTTTTACCATAATATTTAGTTTCAACAAAGACTAACTATATGTTAAATTTGGATATTTATGATAGACTGCATTACTAAGTCCAATATGATGCTAAGGTTTTATTAATGAAACCAGTTTCTGATATTTAAAAAACATTTTTCTAATTAATTTAGTTTTAGAAGAAGCAGCCATGTTTGTCTGTGCTAGCATGTCAAGCAATGAAAAGGGGGGTGGAGACAAAACGTTGGCACCTTATAGACTAACTACTATATTTTAATGTGAATGCACATGGACAGTAGAAAGTGGTCTTGTCCACAAAAGTTCACATTAAAATACTGTATAGCAGTTAGTCTTTAAAGTGACACAATGTTTTCATTTTCATTTTTTATTTTTTATTTCAGTTTTGCTTTTGCCTCAAATAATGTCACCAATCCAGCAAGCATTTTATTTGCATGTATTGTTTAGATGATATAATGCACATGCTGAGAAGAGTAATAAGCAACCATATCTAGCAAGCTAGATTAGCTTTGCAGCATGAGGGCCTCACTATATATGACAGATAATCATGATCAGATGATGAAATTTGTCTAAAACACATATAAGTTCTACAGTGGAAACTGTTCATGCTTCATGTATTTCAAAGGTTAGCTTTCTTTGTTTTGTGAACAGTCTTCTATACCCAAACATATATCACATCTAATTTTTATCACTTCAAATGTCAAAGTATACCGTACATTATAGTAACTGTGCAATCATTATTAGCCTTTCTTTTGTATGTTACATCAAATGCAACCTCAGAGAAATATTAGTAGCCTTAGTCGTGCTGTACAGAATCATAAAAGATGTGGAATGTATTGTGGATGTACAAAATAATGCAGGACATGAGTAAAGTGGATAGAGGGACACTCTTCTCCCTCTCACAAAATACCAGAACTAGGGGACAGCACTCAAACTGAGGAGAGTCAGAACAGACAAAATAAATTATTTTTTTATCCAGCGTGTTGTTAGTCTGTGGAACTCCCTGCCAAAGGGAATCTGTCCAAAGGGGAATCTGTCCAAAGGGAATCTGTCCAAAGGGGATTGGACAGATTCCTGGAGGAAAAGTCCACAACAGGTTACAAACCATGATGGAGATGTGTCATCTCCAGGCTTCAAACCGGGGTACTTTAAGGACCAGATGCAGGGGAGTGGTATGAAGAGACAGATGCCTAGTCTCATGCACTCTCGGACACATTTGGTTGGGCTACTGTGAGATACAGGAAGGTGGACTAGATGGGCCTTTGGCCTGATCCAGCATGGCTCTTCTTATGTGGGTTGTTCACTCCCCACCCTAGAACAAATGAATGCTACCAGGTGCCATTGTAAATCATTAGATATATTAAGAGATCCATCGCATCCTGGTCATCGCCTCTTCAAGCTGCTGCTACCAGGACAGAGATATTGAGGGTGAGAATGAGCCATCTAAAGAACAGCTTCTTCTCTAGAGCAATATCAACTTTAAATGGAAATTCTGGACTTTGGACTCAGCTTATTTTATGTGTTATATGTGTCGTATATGTTTTTAAATCTATGTGGAATGTTTTATATGAGTTGATATAGTAAACGGAAAATTTTGTTGTTCCTGCAAGGGGACAATGACAATAAAGATTCTATTCTATTCTATTCTATTCTATTCTATTCTATTCTATTGTCTTTCATATTGTGATAATTTTATATTGCTGTTTATTGGTCTTGATTACTTGTAGTTTCATGTTTCTCTTTTTGTTCACCACCCACTAACTCAGGTGGTATATAAATAAATAAAAGAAACAGATAAATAATATATACCTTTATTTTCCTTCCTTTCATAATCCCGACAAAAGGTACCTCCCCAAAGGTGTTGCTTGTATTGAAAGGATAAGCTTTCATTCAGGCAAATGGCTTTCAAGTTAATACAGTTTAGCTTATAAATTGTGGAGGACTTTTGTGGACTTATGATACAAAAAAGACTCTTACTCAGACATTAATAAAATTATTAAAGTTAATATATTAAGAGAAGATAGCACTTCCCTTCCCTCTGTTATTACAAAATATGAAGGAGGAGAAAGTCCTCCATTTATGGAACCTGTTCAAGTGATTGACAACAACACCTGACTGCCTATACAACTTGCATGCATCTTCACACTGCTATTTTCTACATGCAAAAAACAATAACAATGGGGCTGAGACTGGCACACTCCTTTCTATACATTTTAACACTTTTATGAATTCCTGAATAGACTTCTTTGTGCTGTTATGCATTTTCATTAACTGTGTACTGTGATGTCAACTAACATGTTTTTGTCAGTAGGCTCTGAGGCACATTTTTGTGAAGGGAAATTTTAACAATTTACATTTTATACATACTTTAAAGTCTTGTAACAATTGCTTTATTATAAAGGGAATTCAGCAATTCCTGAATTGTATATTACCTGAAAGATGCGTTGTAAAGATTGTAAAGATGTTGAAGGCATAACAAATGTGCAAAAATGTGTCAGAAGACGAGCACTTATCTCATTACTTCCTTCACTATGAGGTGTACAACTTGCAACCAAAACAACGTCCTGAACATGCTATGAGTGAAAGCCAAGGGAATCATTTAAAGCAGAAGAACATTGTAACAATCATTGTGCAAATATATAATTCAAATAACATGCCTGAAAACCACATAAAAACACATTTGTATTAGTAAGGGTAATTAATCATAGACCAGAAGAACTTGGGACTGAAACCAAAAATATTTTCAAAGAAAAATGCAAAATGTAGTCTAAATAAAATAAAATAAAACAACATCAAGGAATGACTGGTGAGTGAGGAGTAAAACTGAACTAGGGTCAGAATCTTAAGTGTAACTTTTCAACAGCTTGCATGTTGGGACAAGGAAATCTACAATAACCATCATTGTAAAGTAACAAGAGGCTGTAACTATAGGACTATCACATTTATATCATGACAGAAGCAAAGATTTACGGCAGCATTTTTTGGAATTAAATTCCCCACATATCCTGAAGCCTCCAGGCTCCCTGACATTGAAAGGGATTACTAAAGAACATTGAAATCACTTGGGGGAACTCCTGTTTGACATTTTGGCCATTAGTCTGTGGCATCTATCAGGATTCAGTTTTGACTTCTATTCTATTTAATATCAGCATGAGACTACTTGGAGAGAATTTCTGGAATTTGGGGTTTAGTGTCCTCAATATGCTGATGACATTAAATTCTATTGCTCATTTCCACCTAATTTCAAAGAAGCTGTCTCTGTCCTAAACCAATGCCTGAAGTTGGACTAGACGAGGTTGAACAAAGCAGAAGCCTAATCCATGTAAGATAAAGTCAACAGCAAATAGGGATTCAACCTGTCCTGGCTGAGGTTACATTGTCTCTTAAACCTCACTAGCATATCATGGCCGTTTTGGATTCCTCTCTGAACTGGGTGTCCAGGTCTTGGATGTAGCAAGAAGTGTGTTTGCACAATTAAAACTAGTGTGTCAGCTGCACTCATTCCTTGAGAAACATGAATTAACTACAGCAACACTTGCTTTGGTAGCTTCCTGTTTATTACTCCAATTTTCTCTATGAAAGGCTGACACCAAAGGCAGTTCAGAAATTTCAACTGGTACAAAATGCTACAGACAAAGTGCTGATGGACTGGCTACCATGATGGTGTGACACCAGCCTTTTACAATAGCTTCATTGGCTGCCAGGTTGTTTAGGTTCATATTGAAACTACTGGTCATGATCTTTACAGCCATTTACAACTTTGGTCCAGGCTATCTAAAAGCAGTATTTCCCTGTACAAGACTCCACATGTATTGACATCTTCAGGGGTATGCCTTCTGTTGGTACCACCACTTGAGATGGGTAGATCTTTAAAGATTTATAATTTTAAAATAATGTATAATATGTAGATATTTAACTATTTGTTTATTTTAATTTTCTGTATGCCACCCTGGGTCCCCATTAGAAAGGCAGGATAAAAGTAAAATAAAATAATTAAATAAAAAGGTCACCGGTGATGACTTCATCAGGCTTAAACATGTGGAGTTGCACCAATAGGATTTCAGCCACAAGGAGGACATTTTAATGCTGCAATCCTATATGCTACTTACCTGCAAATAATACCCATTGAACCTAATGGGATATACACCCAACTGGAAATATTCTGTAGTATTGCACACTTACTCCTTACACCTGAATTTTTTAAATTTGTAACTGATGCATGGTTAATGTCAAAAGGAAGTTAACATAACTGATGTTAAAATTAAAATTACGGTAGATTTTTAAAAAGCATATCATGGGGAAACTGTGAACTCTACTGTATAATATGGTACTAAATTCATTACACTGTTTTTTGTTTTTTATTGTTATAGATAAAGGATAAATGGGGAGAATAACTTGGGATACAGAAAAAAGGGGGGATGCAGGTTGGCAGAACACTTAAAATATCAGAGTCATCTTACAGTTATAGACAGTTCAATTCAGGCATATATGTACATATCAATAACCAAACGGTTTTGGCTTTTGTCGTATTTTCAATTTAACTTTTTCTTTTTTCTAACCACATATAACACTTGTTCCAACATTCCTGGTGTTTCACCTTCCGGTGTACCTCTAACCATTCTGATAGTTTGTCCATTTCTGCAGTCTCAAGCATTTTAGTTATCAACTCCTGTTCATTTGGTATTCCTGATTCTTTCCAATGTTTTGCAAAGACAATTCTCGCTGCTGTTATGATATCAGTTGCTAAATATACACTTTGCTAATCCATTCCATCTAAATTTAGAATGTCACTATGTCTTAGAAGTCTTGTATTTTCTCTTAGTTTATTCTATGTCCAAAGTAGTGCTCTTCTTAATAGGTGATTGTTTGAAGTTTTCTGTTCTCTTGTACCATAGAAAGGCGTGTCAATCCCATTTTAAATCATGTCCCTCAAGTTTCAGGAGCCTCGTGTTTGCCAATTATATCCATTCTTTTATCCAAATTAGGGAAGAGGCTCTATGATAAAGAATCCAATTTGGTAATCCCATACCTCCTCCTGATTTCAGATCTTGTACTGATTTTAATTTAATTCGTGACTTCTTACCCTGCCATACATATTTAGCGATGCATTTCTCAATCTCTTAAAAATTGTTTCAAGATGATTGGAATAGTTTGGAACAAAAACAAAAGTTCGAATCTCACAGTATGAACTAACTTGGGTGTTAAGGTCATCAGGAGAGGCCCTTCTCTCCATCCCGCCACCCTCACAGGCACGTATCGTGGGAACCCATGAAAGGCCTTCTCAGCTGCTGCGCTCAGACTCTGGAACTCCTTCCCACTAGAGGCCAGGACTGCCTCATCTCTGGCAAAGACCTTTCTCTTAAGGCAAGCTTTCCCTGAATGATGGTTTACCTATTATGTGTCTTTTATATGAATCTACAGGATCGCATTGACTTTGTGCTTATTGACTTTGTGTTTACTTATAACCTTATGGGTTGACATTAACACTATGTTTTCAATGCTAGTTTCCATCACTCATAACTTGATATGGAACTTTACTCCCCTTTAACTGCTCGTGTTCTTTTGTAGCTTTAATGCAATGTTGTCTATTAATGCTGTAAGATGTCCCTTAATTGTACTGGAGTGTATATTATCCCTCATTTTGTAAGCCACCTTGGTCCTTTTCCCAAGGAGAAATGCAGGGTAAAAATACTCTAAAATAAATAAATAAATAAATAAATAAATAAATAAATAAATAAATAAATAAATAAAATTTAAAAAATTGGTTGGGAAGGGAGGCGGTCTTGGAATGGACCAGGACTAACTGGCTCAAGCTGAACCCAGAGAAGACTGAGGTTCTGTTCTTTGGGGCACCCTCATCTGGGTACAACGGCCCCCTCCCTAGCCTGGGGGGGGTTCCCTCCAGCCTACGGACAGGGCCAGGAATCTGGGCATGGTCCTGGATTCAGCCCTCTCCCTGGAAGCCCAGGTGATGGCAGTCTCCAGGGCCGCTTTTATCCATCTCCGCAGGATCGCCCAGATCCGCCAGTACCTTGATGAGTCTCCCCTGAGGACAGTTGTGTAGGCCCTCATGATCTCGAGGATCGACTATTGCAATGCCCTCTATGTGGGGTTGCCCTTGACCCTTGTCCGGAGGCTCCAGCAGGTACAGAATGCAGTGGCGAGACTGGTGGTGGGTGCTCGTAGATTTGATCACATCACCCCAGTTCTGGCTTGCCTGCATTGGCTGCCCGTTGTCCTCTGGATAAGGTTCAAGGTCCTGGTTTTGATTTTCAAAACCCTCCACGGCTTGGGACCAGAGTACCTGTCGGAGCGTATCTCCCAGAGGTCAACTGGGGTCAGGCCTACTAGAATGGCGCAGGCGCGCTCATTTAGGGTGGCCACACCCAGGGTGGCATGGAAATCGCTCACGTGTAACCTTCTGTGTGGTGGGCCCCATGTTGTGGAATCATCTGCCTAGTGAGCTGCGCCTAACACAGTCCCTGCCCGCCTTTAAAAAGGCTCAGAAAATCCTCCTTTTTAAAGAGGCATATGGCGACCTTTTTACTTATTTTTTTTTTACTATTGCCGCCCGCATTGCCTCTTATGGAGCCCCCCCTCCTTATTTTACTAGTTCTCTGCTGTTCTCTTTTTTTGTTATATATTGTTGGTTTTATTCAATTGTAAACTGCCCAGAGTTCCATCCAGAAGATGGGCGGTATAAAAATACAATAAATAAATAAATAAATAAATAAATAAATAAATAAATAAATAAATAAATAAATAAATGAAGGAAGGAAGGAAGGAAGGAAGGAAGGAAGGAAGGAAGGAAGGAAGGAAGGAAGGAAGTCAGAGAGAGGGCATTTAAGGAAAGATAAAATAGAATAAAATAAAGGCTAACCAGTTACAAGAAAATACTCATTCCTTTTCCAAAATTAATTGGATCCAGTGTATCTGAGTATTATAGCAATCTCTAATAAGAATATTCACAGCATAGTAATGTTAACATTATAGTTTAAATATTCAAGGAAGAATTTTAACCAATGAGGGGAATTTTGCCCATTTTATTCAGTACCTTCCATTCAAGATGTCGAGTGTCATAAAATCCTCCTAAATCCAAAAACTGACGAATTAGCTCAAGTGGTGACTGAGCTCCATATTCCTCTGGCACTGGCATATTCAGATCATCAATAAAAAGCAGCACCTTAATTTTGGAACATTACAAACAGAAAAAAAAATCATGAAAAAAACGTTGGATACAAAGCTAGGACCTTAATATTTTAATTATCCACAGATAACAATTCAGAAATAATTATCCAGTGTTATGTATAGCCAAATATTCACATAGCTACCCCATCCAAGAAATATTATCAGCCAATTATTTTTGAATATCACGGTGGCTTTCTCTATCTGTTTCTTGAATACAATCATGTGACTGGCAGAGTTAATAGAGTAATTCTTTAGGTTTTGACAAGACTCTTATTTTAAAAGAAATTGTGGTTAGCTTTGGTCCTGACAAGGGCTCTTTTCTTATTGGTGGCTGCTTGCAGGCCATTATCAAAGTCATACAGTCAAACCGCGAAACCAAAGGCATCATTGTGTTCTGATTCACACATCCTTATTCAGGAAGCACTAGATTTATGTAGATTGAACAAAATCTTACTTTTGGTATACCATAACCATTTATTCACAGTGTATTATTCCTCTATAGGTTTTAGATTTCCCCCTACCTGTTTAGACTGTGGAGCACCTAAAATGTCTTTACTTTTCAGTATTAATCTCTGAAGAATCCATGCTTTTGTTTGGGCAGCACTGGTATGGGTACCCAATTGCATTGTACAAATTATACTGCCCTTTGAACTTTCAGATGAAGATCCTTCTACAACACTTTCCTCTCTTGTTGGATTCAGCCCCAGACCTGAGACTTATACAAAATTAATAATTAGAACTCCACAGGATTAAGAAATATCTTTCTCATTATTCTAGTCTACTAGTAGCATGTTAGCATTATTTTTATACCACATTGGCTGGTGAAAAGTGGTAACAGATTATATATATTCCTTGCTAAATTTCTTAACATGAGAACATAAGAAGCTTCCTTATTCTGAGTCAGATAATAGATCTATTGACCTGACTAGAATTCCAGTTCTACCTGGAAATCCCTGGTGGCTAGCCTGGCATTCACCCTGCTGAGATCCTCAAAGCAGACAAGATCACTGTGTTCAGTATCTTTATGATACAACTCATGTTTTAATTTGTTATGTAACACAATTAAATGAATTCATCCATAAAATAAATCTAATTAGATTAGCACAGATGCAAAATAATTTGTATGTCACAGTTACTAACAAAAAGAACTTAATCATCATTCTGAGTTAGTAGAAGCTTAATGTTATTGCCACATTATCTTCTCCATAAGAAACAAGGTTTGGCTATCCAGCTAATGAGAGTGGCAAAATTGTGACAATCTATACAGTGGTCCCCCACCCTTTCATGGTTCAAATACTGCAATCCCTGTATATATGGATCGACTTTGTCTTTCACACACAAGGCAATATTTTTCTACTTTTCAATAGTTATTGTTTTAAATGGGTTTGAGATAGTGTGCCTTTTAAGTGGCAGCTATTATGCTTCCATAATTAATTGTATTTTTTATTTGTATTTTAATGGTCTTATATTTTTGTGTATGTAAAGTGTTATGTCAATTTTTACTGGGAAGTACAAAATATGTTAAATAAAACATGATATCTTTAACCAAATTTTAGAATTTTCCTCTAAATATTTTTTTAAAAAATCCAAAATTTATACAAAAAATTAATAATGTCATACTGAAATCTTTAGTTGAAGACACAGTTCTTTTCCGAGGACTTCGAAATGTGTCAGATCTCAAGTAACTAAAATTCTTCAGTAAGCTAGGAAGAAAAACATGCATAGATATGAAATAAAAAAGAAAAAGAAAAATAATTAGTGCTCTTACCGAATTGCTAAACAAAACATCTCACTTCTTTTGGGCAATAAACACAGTAAGAAATAGTAAATAGCGATGGGCACAAAATGAACTTTTTTCATTCCATTATTTGTTATTCGTTTTGTTACGTAACGAAATGAATAACAAACCTGGTGATGAAATTGGAACAACCGAACCGAACCAAGAAAATTAGGTTCATTACATTTCATTTCATTAATGGTGATGCATGATGAAACGAGCTGATTAAAATGTTAAAAAAATGTCCAGAATATCCGTAAAAACCCAGCAATAATTATTTATTGTGCCTGATAATACCTACCGGGGGGGTTGGGGTCCTTAAAACATGCATTTATCTCTTTTCTCAGATCGCTGTATTTTTTTCCTTTAAGGGGAGTTAGGGGACATCGACCCAAAATGGCTGCCAGATGCCTAATATTGATTTCTTGGGTATTAAAACGCCCTGGACATCCGTAAAAACACATCAATAATTATTTATTTTGCCTGATAATACCTACCGGGGTGTGTGTGGGGGGGCTTAAAACGTTTTTTTTTATTTCTCCCATCGTAATGTATTTTTCTTTTCCCTTTAAAGATGACACAAAATGGATGCCAGCCACATAGTTAATATTTAAAACGTGCAAGGGGGTGAGAGGGGTGCTGGAAATATGCATTTATGTCTCTTCTCAGATTGCTTTTATTTATTTATTTATTTATTTATTTATTTATTTATTTATTTATGGTATTTTTGAGCAGATTCTTAGTTTCCTTGAATTTAATTTTTTAAATATTTATCCTTATTTTATATATCTGCATTGATCACAGTAACATGGGCAAGCCATGTGATGGGATCATGTAAATTCTTGGACAACTTCAACCAATAGCATACCCAGGTTGCAGACTGGGCAAGTCTGGCAGCCACAGAGGGCATAAAAAAAAGCTCTGGCAGCCCCCCCCCGTCCTCCTTGCAGTCTGCGGTGGAGTTAGGTTGGGGTGGGATTGCTATCTCTGCAACTCGTTACTTTCACTTTAGGCCAGGCAGGCAGGCATGTGTCTCTGTGTTCCTGCTGGCTACAGCCTGGCTCTTAGGGGAGAGAAAGAAGAGATTTCTCTCTAGCTTCAGTCTTGCAGCCTCCCTGCGTGCGTATCTCTCAGTGAGGGCTCTCCCCTGCCCCAGAGTCACTCTGCGGCTGCCTTGCTCCCTGGGCAATGCCTGCAGCTGCCTTGCAGCCTCCCTGCATACCTAGTCTATACTGTGTCTCTGCCAGCGTCAATTTTAAACTGTTTTTTTCCCCTCTGGTCTGGGTCATTGGGGGACACCCGCACGTGGAAATGCTTTAATAGCACAAAGTGGGTAAAAACGAATAATGAATTAACGAACCAATGAAATGATTTTTTGTGAAAATTCACGATAAACGAAACAAACCAAATCGAACTCCCTCATCGAAACAAACAAAAAAATGAAACGTCATTTTTTCAATTCGTGCCCAGCTCTAATAGTAAATAATAAACAACAGAGTATATAATGACTATGAGGAAATATAGTTTTAAAAAGAAACAAATTCTGAAAGGGTTCTGAGATGCATGTTGCACTGTTTTTAACCTATATTTGTCCTTTGCAGTTAAAACAATCTATAGCATGCACATAAATGTACTGTCCTGTATATGTAAAAGTGAAACTCTAAGGAGTGCCATACAAATCTGTCCAGTTTGGTAAGAGTTTCCATCCAGCAAACACCACCATCCACAAAGCCTAGTGGTAAAGTGACAGGATCACAAAGTTAACCCCCACAGAAAAAAATGCTCCAAAGCCCCTGCCAAAATGTGTATCTATGAGAAAATAAATATACAGTAAATTAACCAGATAACAATTTCTAAAATTGACCCTACACACAAAATACCCTCCTCACAAACACCCAGGGAAAATAGCACAATAAAAAACCACCCAAAAATCCCTCCTCCCAAAAAATTAAGAATAGCAAGCAAGTAAAGGAAAACAAGCAAAAACAAAAACAAAATTCCAATTAAATACCCCTCCAAATCAAAACTACTAGAATATGGAGCAATTTAGCCCCTCTCCCTTTTGATACTTTCTCTTTTTTTCTTTGAACCCAATAGGCAGGACACACAGGCAGCAAAAATAATCAAAGAAGGAAAAGGGCCAAAGTGTGTGGGTGGGGAATCCTCAAATAAATTGGTGGGAGGGGGATCCAAGGAGCATACTGGCAAAGAGAATCATGAATAGTGTAGCCAACCAACAAAAAAAATCAGAAAAAAGGGAAACAAAAGCAACCAAGATGGAAGAACAGAGGCAAACCGGCAGCACAATTTAAAATTGAGGGCACCAGGAGCTACCACCCACAAAGAATGACTAAAACAAAGAAAGAGAACAAAATATATTTTTTGAAAAATCTAGGTACACTGACAGTTACGCACAAATTTGTCAGAACCTGTTTGCACACACAAATGTATGCATATGTCACTGAGGGAAAGCTTGCCTGAAAGCTTTTCTTTCCATCTGCTTGCAGAAAACAGCAAAGGTGGGGCTGCTTCTACCCCTTCTACTATTTCTGGTATCTTAAAATTGTAGCTAATATTTAATGGTCACTAATCAGCTGAACATTAGCGTTTGCTACTATTCTCAAACCCACAGTACTGGGCTCCAAAGATAGTGTTCATCTATGAAGATGAAGTTGAAAGCTTTAACACAAATGTCCAGGAGGAAGTTAAGCACTTCCTATAAAACAAGTCATGCTTCTAGTTGTAGTTGAGTGGAATGCAAAAGCATGGAACAAAGCAGAACCAAATGTTGTTGGGAAAACTAGCCTAAGGAACAGGCATGCAATTGTCTCCTAGAGCTTTGTGAAGCTAAAAATCTGTTCATTGCAAATACATTGTACACTCCAAGCAACTAAGATGGCTAAAAACATGGACATTACCACAAAAACAAACGGAATGACTATGGGCCTTTTTACACGACCCCTAAACTCCGCGGCAAATGGATCCCAGCTCCGGAGCTTAAAATTGTTTACCCACCAGCTCCAGAGTTTACTGAAAATTAAGTTCGACCACGCCCACCTAAGCGCGTCCCAGTGCACTTTTCATGTACCTGCTCACCGAGGGTGAAAAATCTTGATGCGGATGTGCCGGGCTCTCCTCGCTTCTTTTTGCTGTTGTTTTTTGCCTCCCGCCCCTTTAAGAGAAGGAATCACAACGACGGGGCGGCGTCCACCGGCACCGGAGGTAAGCCTGCATTCTTTTATCCCTTTTTTTCTCCCTCCCCTCACGCAGCCAGCAGCCAGGAAGTGCGGAGGGGTGGGGACGCAGGAAGAGCGACAAACCCCTAAGATCTCTGGTCCGAATTTAAGGGACCAGCGGATCTTAGGGGTCGTGTAAAAGCGCCCTATGTAATTGGTAGCAAGAAATGGAGAAGCTATATTCTCTCAGCCAAAACAAGGCCTGGAATGAATTATGGTACTGATCATGAACAGTTACTATCCAACATTAGAAGGTTGAAGAACACTAAAAGAATTGTAGTGCCAAAATATAATCTAAACATAATTCCTGGTTAATTTAAAGTCCACCTATAGAACAGATTTGCGCTACTTAAATCAATTGACTGTAAACCAGGACTATAGAATGACACCAGATATATTATCAAGGAAGAAAGCAAAAAGACAATTCTTGTAGTCAGAAGCAAAGAAAAGCCCTTATGGGTGACAGAAAAAACACTTATGGCAAAGGACAGATGAGAAGTAAAAGTAAAAGGTGACAGAAATAGGGTCAGAACCCTGAATGCAGTATTTCAGGAACTACGCACAGACAAAGAGAATTACTACAAGTCCAAAGAAGACAACAGCAAGGGGAAAACAAGAGATATCTTCCAGAAAATCCAAGAAATCCAAGTGAAATTCAAACATAGAACAGGAATGCTATATGGCCAACAGGGAAGCACATTATATGACCAGGGGGAAACTAAGATAAGGAGAAACAGTATACCAAAAACCTATGCATAAGATGAAAGAATGACAGACTCCTTTGAACAGAAATCGTGTGATGAAGAACCTGCAGTTGTAGAAAGTGAAATGAAAAGTGCTCTGAAAGCATTGGAAAAAAAGAAATCACCACGGTAGATGGAATGCCAACAGAACATTTTTAAGCCATAAAAAATTATCTTTCAAAACCCTAACAAGAATATGTTAACTAACCTGGAAAAGAAAACTCAATATACATTCAAATCCCTAAGTAAGGAGATGCCAAGGAGTGCAGTAACTATAGAATCATTGTTTTAATTTCTTTTGCAAGCAAAGTAATGCTCAAGGTGTTGCAACAAAGCCTTTTACCTTATATGGAGCAAGAAATGCCTAATGTTGAAGCTGGGTTTCGAAATGTAAGAGACACCTGAGATTATATTGCAAATATTTCCTGACTACTGGAGAGCAATGAATAATTAAACAATTTAATCACTAAACTCTTTAAAAAAATCAAACTGCATCTTGTTTTTGCAGTTCAGTTTTGACACTTTGAAGAGTATGATGAAAAATAATTAATTACTGTAGATTTTTGTGTGGATATTCTTGAAACTGATACCAACAAAATGCAATAGAAATACTAGTCTTCACAATCAGGTAATAGTTCTTAGACTTCTTCTTCAAGTGTCATGTCCTTGTTAGAACGTTGGCAAAAGTAGCCTAACGGGTTTCAATCCAAAGCTATTCTAAATAGAGCAGCTCTGTTCACTGTGGACCATTGGCTTAAGTTCTTAAGCCAGAATGTTATTCTACACCCCTTGCTTTCCATCTATTTTTCCTTGAAGGATAACCTGTAGTAGATGGTATTTCTCATTATGCATTATGTGTCCAAAATATTGCAATTTCCTTCTCTTTATGGTATTGAGGATTTCTAGCCTTTTATTCATGTGCTGTAATTCAGCCACATTAGTTACTCTGGCTGTCCAAGATATCTTCAAGATTCCTCTGTACGTCCACATTTCAAATGATTCCAGCTTCCGGCATAATGTGTCTGTAAGGGTCCAGGTTTCAACACCATAGAGAGGTATACTGAATACATAGGATTGGAGTATTCGAGTACAAAGTCTGATAGATAAGTCCTGGTTTGTCAAGACTTTCCTCATTTTCTGGAAGGAAATTCTAGCTTGTTCATTTCGCATGAAGGGTCCCAGTTATCCTTGACATAGCACCCCAAGTATTTATAAGACGATACTCTCTCAATTATATCACTGCCAATCTTGAACCATTTTATTATTTTACTGATAACCATCCATTTTGTCTTCTTCACATTAAATTCAATCCCATGGCACTGTTTTCTGTAGCAACAGAATCCATTAATCCTTGTATATCTGCCAGACTTGTTGCAAGCAGGACAGTGTCATCAGCGTATCTTATGTTATTAACAAGAACTCCATTCACATTCACACCTTGGTCCTTTCCTTTCAGAGCATCCCGGAAAATTCTTTCTGAATAGATATTAAAAAGCAGAGGTGAGAGAATACAACTACTTTTCATTATTGACACCTCTTCTGATATCTGACCATCTATTTGGACATCAGCCTGCTGATTCCAATACACATTTCCAATCAACCTGATATCACAATTGTCCAGACCCAGTTCTTTAAGAATATTAATAAGTTTATCATGTTTAACTGAGTCAAATACTTTTTCATAATCAATGAAGCTAACAAAAACATTGACATTGACATCAATACATCGCTGAACTAGTATTTGAAGACAATGCTTCCCACGTTTCAAATACATTCCTGAATTCAAACTGGGTGTCTCCAATGCTCTCTTCACACGTCTGATATATTCTTAAGTGCAGGACTTTAAAAAATAACTTCAGGATGTGACTCATCAAACTGATTGTCCGATATTCATTACAACTTTTGGCATTAGGCTTCTTTGGAAGTGGTATGAAAGTGGATTTGAGCAAGTCCTGTGGGATGGTTCCACTTCTATAGATACTGTTGTATAAATCGACCAGAAGGGAAATGGATTGTTCTTCCTTAAGCAATTTCAAAACTTCCATATATATTTCATCAGGGCCTGGGGCTTTACCACACTTCGGCAGTTTAATGGCATGTTCTACCTCTTCCCTCATGATATCTAACACCGTCATCTAACTTGACACCATGGTCAATACTTAAAGAGATGTTCTATATATTCATTCCACCCCTGTAGTTTTTCCTCAGTGCTTGTCAAGGTATTACTGTTCTTGCCAATAAGAGATTCTGTTCCTCTACTGCAGGGCTGTCCAACTTTGAACAGCTCACGGGCTACTTCCAGCTGCAAACGCTCCAGTGGTCCACCTCCTGAAGCATGCTTCTTGCTGGTCAGGATGATTGGCTTCCTCACTGTCCTGCCTCCAGGCTCTGTGCCCGCTGTCTCTGCCTTTTCGCTGGCTCCCGTTCCCTTGGTTGGCCTTCCCTGATTATTCTGATTCAACCAATTTATATAAATAGGACGCCGTCATTTTTCCCGCCTTATGAAAATTTTCCATTAGTTATTTTTTCCATTTGTCCTTATTTTGAATTGTTAAAGCATCTTGATTTTTTTTGTATTTGTGCTTATTTGTTTATTTGTTCCTTTTATTGTTATGATGTGATTATTTGGTTTGATTGATTAGTTTTTTTATTTTAAGTTGTTTAATCTGTTTTTATATTTTGTATATGTTTGTAAACCACCCAGAGTAGCTTTTTTGCTAGATGGTTGCGGTATATAAATCATATAAATAAATAAAATAAAATTTGGCAATGAGTTGCCTCCGTCTGTGCCGCTGCTGCCTGCTGCGACAAGGACAGGTGGAAGCCTAGCCATCCTCTGCCTCCATGTGACTGGGAGCAAAAGAAAGGAACTCACTAGCAATGGAGAGAGCCGAGCCAGACAGGAGGTGGCCACGAGGAGACAAGGGAGCCGGGGAGGAGAGCAAAAATGCCATGGGTGGGAAGCAAGAGCTGGCCAAGTGGTGCTTCTGACCCAGACTAGGGTAAGGGCTTGGGAAGGTCTGGAGAGCCACCTCCAGTTGGGCGAGAGGTTTTGAGTTTCTCCTGTGCTCCCTGCCATGGATGGGAAGGGGCCACAACAGGCAAGCCTGGTGGGGGCTGATGGCAGGAAGTTGGGGATGCTCCCCCTGGTGCACTTACCCCAAGGAGGCTGGAGCTCAAGCCTCCTAGAAAACTTGACTTCTGCCGCCACCCTGCCACACACCCCTTCCTGCCCCCATCCAATCTGTCCACCGAGATTAGGTGAGAGTGGAGCAACGACTGCACTGGTCCTCCTGAGCAAGGAAGGACCCCTCAGGGCATGGCCAAGGATGTGCGCCTGGCATGCACACAGCCGGAGTGCAACCCTTGCTGGCACCCCCAAGCAGGAGGGTGGAGTCCCCCATGGAGGAGCCCAGTGAGGGGACGTGGCACAGCTGTGGCAGAAGGCAAGGGGAAGGGTGGCTGGGTGGACAAAAAACAATTTCCCCCCTGAACACGCCGCCACAGTCAACACGTTGGGCAGGTCTGCTCTACTGTTAAACACACCTGCTGCTTGCCTTATTTTCTTGTACATGTTAAATGAATCATGCTTAGCACTGAATTTTTAAATTTCATTACACTCCTTTGAAAGTATTTCTTCCTTTGCCAATCTTATTTTCCGTCATATTTTTTCTGCAGTTTATATATTACAGGATCTCTATTTTTCATCTTTCTTCTACGATCTATGAGGTCCAGAATTTCATCTGTCATCCAAGGTTTCATCTTCTTTCTCTTGACAATCTTTATTTTTTCTTGGCCCACTGGCTTAGGAAATTAAACCTTTATATGCAATGTATATGAACAGAGCAGATGTCCTTATAACAAGAGGAATTGCTCATGTGATCTGGGAGGAACTGAGTCTCCTGCACACCTGTCTGTATTGCCCTCACTATTCTGAACCTCATATGCAATACCTAGCCCCAATATTGTCTAAAATGAGAGGATGGCCAGATGTAGAAATAATGTGTTTTCTGTTAAATGACCTAGTGGAACACAGGGTGAAGAAAGTAGCACGTTTTATGGCATACATAGTAAACTATGTTGAAACACCATAATCCGTTTCAACACTCCCACTCCAAGCTGTCTAAGGACCATCAGTTGCAATTATTGTGTTAGTTACTATTAGAAAACCCAAATTATGTGCTGCTGAATGTACTTTCTGTATATGTGTTTTATTTATGCGATTAAAGGTTTTGATTTGATTTGATTTGAACAGAGTAGATGATAACAGAATATATTCACATTCAATTCTATCGTATTGTATTCACATTCAATTTTATCAAATTTACTCCTAATTCCATAATTCAACATAAGGTAAAACTAGCTAATTTGGATTCCAGGTGTTACCTTGTTTTTTGACTTTCACCATAATAAAAAACATCTCCTAAAATTGTTCCCATGTTAATATTTAACCCTCCTTGTTTCTGAAGTCGTCTAAGCATATTTTCAATCATAGCGGTCTTTCCACTACCAGAGTCACCTGAAATTCAATAAACAGACCATAAAGTCAACTCTTTTGGTAACCAAGTCAAGGAAACAGTTCTGTTATAAATGATGGTTTTGCTGAATGTACAGAAGTAATCAGGAATTCCGATACTTAACTTCAGTTAAGTATATGAAGCTGATAATTATTATTTTGATTTCTTTCCTGCCGCATCAGTCTGAACACTTTGGACAGTTCAGAACATACAGTACCACTTCTGTTTCCACTAATTCACCATCCATAGATTCAGTTATCTGCAGTTGGCAAGCAGGGGGTTGTGGGGGTGCCAGGGCAAAAGCTGCACCGTGATGTCTGGACAGCAGTCCAGACTGCACTTTTGCCCCCAGCACCAATCCTTCCCCGCTGGGCAGCACAAATTGCCGAGCCACATGGTGGTGCAGCAGTACGGTGGACCGGGTGGTATGAAGGTATGCTCTTGCACTGCCCAGTCCACCGTGCTGTCCAACAGGAGTGGTAGGGTGCTGGGGGCAAAAGCTGCACTGTGTGCCCAGCCATTTGTGCTGCCCAGGCAGTGGGCTGGTTTGCCACGCTGTCCAGCAGGAGTGGTGGGGTGCCAGGGGTGAAACCAGCACCCCATCGCCTCTATTACCACTGTCACCCTGGATAAGAGTGTTCAATCTTATGTATGGATTTTGGTATCTGTGGATTGGCCTGGAACCGATCCCCAGTGGATGCAGGAGTCCTACTGTACAATACACTTTGCTGTTCACACTAGCAAAGAGTACTGGGGTGGTGGTTCATTTTTCAGTTATTTTGCAATATAAACATTCAATAAAGCATAAAACCAAATCGTAAAATACACAGAAGTAATATAGTACAGTGTTAGCAATAAAACAAATCAACAATTCCTGAAATTTAGTAGTTCAAAGGATTGGTCCATCTAAGCAGTTTTCCATAAAACCAACCATAGTGCCCTTATAGCTGTCTATGTCAGGTGTTGAAAATAGGGACATTACTTTGTGATTATTCTAATTTTCCTTGGATGGTCATTTCCAGAATTTAATGGTACTGGAGAACTGCTGCTCAATACCCTGGCATTCATGTTTTGGTGTCCCTCAGAGTACTATAGTTTATCTGATGCTGTTTATCATATATATGAAAATAATATGAGAAGTCATCCAGAGAACTGTTTTGAGGTTTCATTGGTATATGGATGACACCCTACTCTCTTGCTTTCCCCCCTGAAATGCATGCTAGGTTATCTCTGTCCTGAACCCTGTTTAGGCATGTAACTGGATTGGATAACAGCAAATAAACTGAGATTTAATCCAGGCAGCAGTTATTATAAATCTACCTATAAGGGAATTGGAAGTGTGCAGCAGTTTAGCTAGGCCATTTGTAAACACTGAATACTAAGGTGCAAGTTCACTCTGTAGCATAGCTGCTATCAATAGAGTGAACAAAGCCCAGTGAGGATACCAACAACAGCACAGTGAAACTGCAAGTGGAAACTGATTGGATTGTATAGAGCATGTGATTGGTTTTCCCATGCCGATGGAGCAGACAATGAGAGAAACAGAGAGACAGTGGATTTTTCAAGTGGCTTCTTCACCCGAAGTTGAGAGATACCAGCAGCAAAAATGTTGCCTATGATAGCTAACACAGGACTGTCACCTTAAAAGGCCTTAGTGATCATGCAGGGAACATTAGCTTTGTTATTTTCAGTTAGGGGCAAATATTTTCTGTAACCTTCAAATGCTTCATATGCTTTAATAAAATAGCTTTTAATTATAAAGGTGCCTGGACTCTATTTTGGTAAGTTTCTAAGCTACACAGCATTACGGGCTTGAAGTCAGACAAACAGACTCACAGGGTTTACAGCTCCAGGCTCCTGCATGAGTGTTCTGAGGGAGACTTATTGCAGGGGAGGCCTGAGTAGAGGCTGAAATAACCTGGTTCCAATGTAAAGTTCTGGAATTTTGTTATATGGTAACAGCAGTGGGATACAAACCCACACCATCAAAATGACTTGAGATTTGTGAATTGACAGGGATCCAGCACCACTTCAGCATTGTGTACCTCCCTAAATCTCATGGTGCCATGGAGAGAGTACAACAAACCTTGCTCAAGATGATGAAAGCTTTCATTTAATAACACAGAAGACATGGTCTGATGCCTTGCCATACATCCTGTATGCCTACGGGACCTCACCTCACAAATCTTTAGGATGGTATGTCCTTCTTGGAAGAAATTTGAGAGGACCATTGGATTTACTCAGAGCTCAATGGAAAGGTTCTGTTCCTGACATGTCTATTTCAGTCGCTAAATACATCAGAGATTTACAGAAGAAGTTACAAGATGTTAGAGACATCACAGCCAAGCATTTAAAAGAAGCTTAGAAGAAATACAAAGCCTATCATGATGCTAAGGCTAGACCTCATTCTTTTCAAGTGGGAGATTCAGTATTGGTCTTAGATCCCATAACACACAACAAACTGCAAGTACATTAGTTGGGTCCAGGAGTCATTGAACAGAAGTTCGGAAGTTTCAACTATGTAGTACAGATGTCTAAGCATAAAAAAGCCAAAACCCTACCATTCCAACAGACTAAAATCTTATGGGAAGAGACAAGCGCATTTGATGAGATTGAAGTTGGCATCACTTGAAACTCTAGAAAACAGCAATCCAGATTTGCTTCAAGAATTCAAGGAAGCAGGAGATCTGTCTAAAGTCTACCTGGAATCTGGAATCTGCTATTCCTTCAGCAACGAGGAATGTATTAAGTCCTGAAAGAGAAAGCTTCTATTTTTGTCAACACCCTGGAAGAACTGCCATAGTCAAGCATAAGATCAACATGAAGGATGATAAACCTATGAAGTCAACATCATATAGAGCCATTGGTGAACATGCTAGGCAAATTGAACAAGAACTTCAAGAACCGTTGGAGTTAGGAATCATCCAACCTCGTGAATCCCCATGGGCTAGTCTGGTAGTGATTGTACCAAAAAGACGCCAGATGGACAAATCCAACCCAAAGTTCAGTTTTGCGTGGATTATCATAAACTTAATCAAATGACAATCTCAGATCCTTATCCAATGTCCAGGGCAGAAGATTTAATTGAGAAGATAACAAGGAAAATATTCTTATCTTGTTTGGATCTCTCCACATACTGGCAAATTGAGCTTGACCCCAAATCTCACAAGAAAAGCACCTTCATCACGCACAAGGGAACTTTTAAATTCCTCAGATTGCTTTTTGGATTGAGTAACGAGGATGCTACCTTCCAAAGACACATGGATATTGATCTCCAGGGACTACCGTTTGCTCATGCTTATCTTGATGACATTATGATTTTTTCAGACACCTTTGAATATCACCTGGAACATGTCAAGATTGTGCTACAACATCTACAAGATGCAGGGTTAACTGTCAAAGCTTCAAAATATCAATGGTTGAGAATGAAGGTTGTGTATTTGGGTCATTGGGTTGGCAGTGGAACGACTGAACCTTTGCAAGCAAAAATTAGAAGTGTTAAAGATTTGCTAATTCCTGAAAAAGCAAGTTCAATCATTCCTGGGTCTGGTTGGTTATTATAGAAAATACATTCCTCATTTCAGTCATATGGCTACTCCATTGACTGAACTGACATGTATGAGGATGCCTGTTAAAGCTAAATGGACATCTAAATGTCAAATTGCTTTTGATGCTTTGAATAATTGCTTGATTCAGTATCCTATATTGATTCCTCCTGATTTTGACACCAACTATTTATAACAGCTAAGCTACAGAGCGAACTTGAACATTAATATTAAGTGTTTACAAATGGCTTAGCTAAATTGCTGCACACTACTTCAAATTCCCTTACAGGAATCCTAAACAATTCATCACCAGCCAAAAACAAGAGCGGATACAGCAAACATTTACTCAGAAGGTTGTTGTTAAAATGGGGGATGAATTTGTTAGTGAGAGCTGTATGTCAAGTAAGCATCTCTTCCCAGTCCATCCTTATAATTGTGAAAAACTGCAGATGCACCTGGTGCCTGTTGCTAAAAAAATTTCATGCGATATAAATACTTTGAAGGGGAAATATTTGCTCTTGTTCATGATCATCAATCCTCATCAATACAGTTTTTCATTGGTGCAGATTCACTGTATAGAAATCATTTGGCTAAATTGCAGCAATTGCAATCAGATGCTGTCAGTAAGTTAAAGCCTGTTCAGACAAGGTCTCAAACAAGATCCAAGATTACTGATGATCATGTACAGGTGCTTGTGCATTCTATGATGCTGTGCCTTTGTCTAGTGAAAATGATGATGATGATTCAGGTGTTGAGGGTTCTCAGTCTGATGTTGACATTGATCTAAACCAATCAATGAGCCTATTGTTGGTCAAAATGTTAATGATGCAAATTGAATTGATGATGGTGAATTTACCTGTATAAAACCTAATGCTGAATTTAGACAACAGCAATTGTCTTGACCTTAAATATTAAATGTTTAATGTTTCTGCATCAAACTACCCTAAATAAACCTATATGAAAATGTGTATATACCATAAATTCAAATTTTCTCACCTAATATGCATTTATAAAAATATTTTATGATAAAACATTCATATTTTTATACAGGTTTCTTTCAGCCAAAAATGTCATTAAAAGTAGAGAAGTGCAAAATTTGGATAACAATGTTATGTCCCAAAACCATAATATGGAGGTTGGGGGTGTCAGAGATAAGATATGCAAATTGAAAAAATCCTAGAGCATAACTAAGTTCTCATCACTCCACTGTCACTTTCTCATTGAAACAAGTGAATTTAGTTAAATGTTGACTTACCAAGACTCATTAATTCAATATTACAAAAGTATTTCAAAATATTTCAAAACTCTCTTACCAATAATCAGTACTGGATGTTTATTCAGTAAGAGTAGGCTTGTTAGGAAACTATGACGTATTGTATCAATATTGGGAATAAACATAGATGTCTCTGTTTTCTTTTCTTGATTTTCTGCCATAATATTATCAGAATCTGGAAGGTCCAATGTCTCTACATTTAGCATAAGTAAAAATCCAATTATTTCATGAATAGGGATATTCTCTTTTATCATCTTGTATTATAAACTTACTACCCTAACAGTAGAAATCAAGAATGGATTGAAGACAGAGCTGCCTCTATTGTGCTGGATTAGTTGTAGTAGGTAGGCAAGAGTAGCAGAATTCCAATTGCTTTACATAATAACCCATCTGGAAGTTGAGTTATGACAATTAGACTTCTTTTCTTGTGAGACAGAAACATTTCATTAGTCATCCAAGTACCTTCATCAGTCTTGGATGAGTAGCAAAATGTCTCACAAGAAACGAAATTCAGTTGCCATGACTCAGCTTCTGGATAAATTCATCTGGATAGCTGAAAATCTTCATAGACATTATAATGCATGTTTCTTCAAATTTGGATGTTTGAATACTTACGTATTTATATTACTGCGCAGATTTGTAATTGTAGCTGAATATCACCCCACTGTATGATTTGTGCTGTAAATAATTGTCCTATAATTTTGCACCTAGTTGCACAAGCAAATGTAACATTTCCCTGAGTTAAAATAATTGCAAAATCACTTTGCAATTTCCACTTTTCTATATCTCCTGAATCATCATCCTTCTTAAATATACTTCAATTTTTGCATTATATTTAGTTTAAATACCAGTATAGATAAGATACCCTGCTCACATTTAGAAGAGAAGTTCTCTGAAATGAAAAAAGAAGGCTGCTCTGGCAGGAGCTGCTCTCAATTCCCTAGTTTGCAAATCTGATGTTTCAGGCATGCTGCTCTGAAGAACTGCCATTATTTCTGGCCAAACATGCTATTGGTGGAGAGCCTTATTTAGTTTCCCCCTAGGCTTCCTTCCTCTTGCTGTTGGGTTCTTTTCTGCTGGCATTTTTGTTCCAATTTTTAGGCATTAACTATTTCAGCAATATCTAGCACACGGAGTCCAGAAAATGTCTGTTTTTGTAAAGGACTTAATCCAGGAGTGTCCAAACTTTTTGTAAGAAGGGCCAGATTTGGTGGCTGAGAATGGGGGGGTGATTGCTCCCTGACCCTGACCCCCTCTGCAAACCCGTAAGCCCCACCCACAGAGTTATATGCTCCAGCACTCCTTCACAGCCTTGGGAGAGACCTGACCTCAGAGAAGGAGGAGGAGACCGAGAGGTTGTGAGGGGGAGGGGAGGCAGAGAAAAGAGATTCCTACAGTCTCCCTGCAGAACAGGGGATGCAAGGGTTGGAGAGGGTGTCAATGGTTTTATGCATCTATGCAAGTGTCACTGTGTGCAAGCTTCCAGGAGGCCTCTGGCTCTTAGGTGCAAAACTGGGCAGCTGCATGCATCCACAATACCAGCTTCTGGAGAAAAGGGGACAAGGAAAAGTGGGGTTGACATGCCAAGACGGCGATGCGACACCCGGACCCCATGCAGCTCAGAGAGGAAAGACAGAGAGGCCGGGACAGAAGATTGGGCACAGGGATGGGGAAGAGAAGGAGGCGTGCACTCTCTCTCCCCACCTCACCCGCAGCCGAGAGGCAGAGGAAACCGCATGCTCTAAAAATACGCTCCGCTGGAGGCTCCCGGGCTGCCTCCGCTCACGCTGCCCATCCCCCTCCTCCCCCCACTCCTCCTCCTCCTCCTCCAGCCCATACAGACCTCCCCATGCTGAGGAAAAAGCAGCGACGGCAGCAGCGTGAACAGGTGGGGCAGTGGCCAAGAGCACTCTGGGCGTGATTGACAGGGCCTGCAGCCCACCATGAGGTCAGAGGAGTGGTGGGGCCATGCTTGGGTGCCCCAAGATTGAGGTGGAGTGCCTATCAGTTACTCCGGGAGGGCTGAGAGCAACTGGTGGGTGGCAGCAACGCCAGTGGAGTTTGGGTGTGTGCTGTTTGCTCCGTGCCTTGGGCTTGGCTGGTGGGTGGAGGGGGAGGGAGGGGGGCTGGCCAGCCACCTGTGGGCCAATCAAAATGACCTGGTGGGCCAGATTTGGCCCCCGGGGTGGGCTTTGGACATGGCTGACTTAGGCCCTTTGTACACGACCCCTAAACTCCGCTGCAAATGGCTCCCAGCTCCGGAGCTTAAAATTGTTTCCCCACCAGCTCTGGAGTTTACAGATAATTAAGTGTGACCACACCCACCAAAGTGCGTCCCAGCGCACTTTTCAGGTACCTGCTCTCTGGAGGTGAAACTTCCTGATGCGGATATAACGTAGTGATTGCCCGGCTCTCCTTGCTTCTGTTTGTTCTTTTTTTGCCCCCGCCACTTTAAGAGATCTGAATGCAGTGCCGGGACGGCAGAACGGAGGTGAGCAGCATTCTTTTCTTCCTTTTTTCTCCCTCCCCTCACGCAGCCAGCAGCCAGGAGTGCGGAGGGGGTGGGAACGCAGGAACAGCGACAAACCCCTAAGATCTCTGGTCCGAATTTAAGTGGCCAGCGGATCTTAGGGGTCGTGTGAAAAGGCCCTTAATCTAATCACAGTTTTATGAAACATACATATAAACTAATGCTAAATAAATCTTTTTCCAGGAACTATTAAACTAAAAATAAAATAATATGAATTCACAACACAATAGTTGTTCTTACCCTTTTGAATAAGAAACTGTGTACTAGGAACTAAATTTGCCCATGGTTCAAATTCTCCTGTTTGCAAATCCACAAAATAATCAAAAACTGTTTTGTCTCCAGATGGAATTTGAATATCTAAAAGTCAGAAAAGGGAGAAATATGCTATTAAAATATGAAGCAGTTATGGCAAAGAATGCATGTTTGTTATGAAACACATAACCAACACATTTCTGTCTTAAAAACTGACATAAAGTTAAATGTTAAGTTAGGAAACATTTTTATGAAGCAAGCTTCACATTATGTGCATATATAAAGATTCACAAAGATTCTCCTTGATTTTTCAAAAAGGGTAATCCTATTAAGATTCCAGTAGCCCACAATTCTGATACTCAGGGAGCAACCAGGATAGGCATTTGTTTCACAGTTTGGTCCAGACTGGGTATGGGATGGGGATGGGGCTCACTCCTTTTCCCAGTTATGACATGATGTATGTGCCATCGTCCTTGATTTATGTATACCTAAACCTTTTGGGGTTCCTGTCATGGGCTGCTGCTCTTTTGTTTCAGGTAGAGTGCCTCCATTTGGGTCAGGTTCCACCATGTATGATTACTGGGATCAAACTGGATGGCTTAAGTTCTCCCCTTGCTTCAGCCACCTCATACTCTAGAGCAGTGTTGGCAAATCTATGGCACAGGTGCCAAAGGTGGCACACACCCCTTTCTGTGGACACGCAACATTGCCCCCTCACAGCCACAGCAAATTCCCCTGTGCTTGGAGCATGCCACTGTGCTCCATGCAGAGAGCTGGGCAAAGGGGAGGCGGTGGTTTGTGGGCTCCTTTGTAGCCCGTTTACTCTCCAGCCACAACGCTCTGGGCATCCCAAAAGCTGCATGGCTGGAGAGTAAACAGGGGCTACAAACGAACCCACAAACTGCTGCCTCCCCTTTGCCTGGCTCTCTTCACGGAGCCATTTTGGTGGTTTCAAAAACAGCTTTGTGCAGAGAGCTGGGTGAAGGTGAGGCAGCGGTTTGTGAGCTCCTTCATAACCCCAGCTTACTCTCCAGCCACACCACTCTGGGCATCCCAAAAGTCACATAGCTGGAGAGTAAACTGAGGCTATGAAAGAGCCCACAAACTGCTACCTCCCCTTTACTCAGCTGTCTTCAGACACACATTTCGGTGGTCTCAAAAACGAGGATCGAAGAGCATGGGTGGTACCCTTTGGGAAAGCAAGGATCAAAGAGCAGGTTTTTGAATTTCCTGCAGCCACAGAAAATTCAAAAGACTGCTCTTCGATCCTTGCTTTCCCAAAGGGTAGCACCCAAAGTATTTGTAACCCGGCTTATCACTGTATTCAGGTTAAATTGCTGCATTGGCACTTTGTGAATAATAAGTGGGATTTGAATCACAGTTTGGGCACTGAATCCAATCTAAAAGACTCTGCTTATTTTTGGAGGTTAATAGCGGGAAGGCATTACAGATTACCACCCCATGCTTGATTTCTCTATTTCTCCCAATGCCTTGGAGGTGTATTTTTACAATATATGTTCAGCAGACCCTGTTACCCCTTTACAACCCTAGGATGAAACAGCATGCTTAGAGGAATGGCCCCCAGTCTCCTCCAAGGAAATTGTTTATTCATCCACCAACTAAAAGTAGGAAAGCCCTCCAGAGCAGATTATATTTCAGATGATTTTTTACAAGCCAACTCAGACTCGTGGGCCCCAATCCTGGCATCTTTATTTACCTGGATTAACTACATAGCAACTATTCCAGAGGACTGGGGGTTGGCCATTATTATTCCTATACAGTATTCAAAAAGGGAAATAGGCGGGACCCTGCTAACTTCTGTCTGATAAACTGCCTGAGTATAATCAGTAAATTATATGCAAGACACCAGTTAGGTAAATTATTGGACTGCCTTCAAGTGGAAAACATTCTTGTGGATGAGCAGGCAGGCTTTTGTCCCGGAAGGGTGGAGCTTTATTTTCTGCTTTTATTGATTTTAAAACTGCATTCGACCTTACTCCAAGAGAAAAGCTCTGGGCCAAATTTGAAGCTACTTCTTGTGATAGGTGTCTCCTTCTGTTAATGCGGCACCTGCATGAAAATACTCATCTGCAGGTTCTTTATAACAAACCTGGTGTTCTGTCCAAGTCAATCCCCAGCCTTAGAAGAGTTAAACAAGGCTGCATTTTGGCTCCCACAGATTTTTATATTGATGGTAATGTAGAAAACTTATTCAGATTTTCATCCTCCCAAATTGTCCTCTTGTCCCCTCTCAATCTTGTTATATGCAGATGACACAATTCTACTGTCTATCCTGCATTGGTTTATGGTTCCTATTGAGGGCTCTCTCCTCTTACTGCACCAGTGAGCAGCTAATTATTAATTATTCAAAAACTAAGGTGCTGGTAACAAGTAGAAGGAGAATCAAGCACAAATGGTTCATCAATGGGAAACCTATTGAGCAGGTAACAAGCTACAAGTACCTCGGCACTACTTTTCATTCATCTGGTTCTTGGCTCCCTCACATTAAGTATGCAGCAACAAATGATAGGAAGAGTAGTTTTGCTTTAATCAGATGTTTTAATACTAAAGGTGGGCAACATGTTCCATCAGCAATCCAGGCTAAAGTTATTGCTCAAATGCTCCCTAGTTTGCAATTGTTTGTGTATTCCAATCTATGACCTTTAGAGATAGTCCAGACCAAATTTCTGACAGCCATATTTGCAGTGCCCCCATGTGTTTCCAACTCAGCTTTACGTTTAGAGGCCAGCCTAAGAGCATGTGCCAAGGTTGTACAGGCCCTAGTGATCTCGAGGATTGACTACTGCAATGCCCTCTACGTGGGGTTGCCCTTGAACCTTGTCCGGAGGTTACAGCGGGTGCAGAATGCGGTAGCCAGGCTGGTGGTGGGCACCCGTTGATTCGAGCGCATCACCCCAGTTCTGGCTCGCCTGCACTGGTTACCCGTTGTCCTCCGGATAAGGTTCAAGGTCCTGGTTTTGATTTTCAAAGCCCTCCACAGCTTGGGACCAGAGTACCTGGCGGAGCGCATCTCTCAGAGATTAACTGGGTCCAGACCCACGAGATTGGTGCAGGCACACGCACTGAGGGTGGCCACACCCAGAGAGGCGCGGAGATAACGCACGCGTGACCGCGCCTTCTCTGTGGTGGGCCCCACGCTATGGAACCATCTCCCCAATGAGCTGCGCCTGGCAGAGTCCCTGCCTGTCTTCAAAAAGGCTCTAAAAACCTCACCTTTTTAGGGAGGTGTTTGGCGACCTTTCTATTTAGTTTTTTTTTTTCTCTTTTGCCCGTGTCATCCCCCTTTGCCGGGGTTATGCCTTTTAATTTTTCTTTTTTCTTTTACTGTTATTGGTGATCTGTCCTGTATTTACTTGGTTTTATTGTAAGCCACCCAGAGTTTCTCCCTGGAAGATGGGCGGGATATAAGTCTAACAAATAAATAAATAATAAATAATAAGGTTTGTTTGTTCAATTATTGGATAAAACTTCTCCTCCATCATAAGGGTCTGGCCTCTTTTATTCTATCGAACTTATTTCAATCAAATTGTTTGGAAGTGCTTTTTGTCAAAAGAGGCTCTGCAAATTGGTATCTCTCTAAACTACCTTATATCATTGGGCTATAAAAGTGCTAAAGCAGCCATCAAACAAAAGATTTGGGATCTTGTACTCCAAGAACATCAGAGCTTGATGGACAGCTCCAGTGTTCTCAGAACTAATGTTTTTACATTTCCCTCCTACTTGAATACTGTATCTCTGCCTAATCACAGAAGAGCATTTACCCTAGCAAGATTGAATGTGTTACCCTCTAAGCTGCTTGATGGAAGATTTCAAGGTATACTCTATTCCCACCGTCTGTGCCCGTGTAACTATGGTGAAGTGGAAACTTCTGGACATGTCCTGTTACAATGCCTGTTTTATAGGGACCTACGTACGGACATTTTGTATCGATTCCTCCAAAAGTTCCTGGGGAGACCCATTGAATTTTATATCTTCCTACTACTTTTGGACAGGAATTCTTATGTTACGACTACAGTGGCAAAATTATGTGTGGCAGCTATAGCTTGCTGCAGGGCACAGACCACATATGGCCTTTTGAATGCTTCCACTTCTGTTCCCATTTCAGCCCCTCCTCTACAGTTTTACACTTAATGCACTATTGGGAGCATCATAATGGTGGATGAACACTGGATTTCAGTTTTACTGTATTCCGTTGCTCAATTTCTATGGCTTTTATGGAATTGTAATATTTATTTTTTATTTATTTTAGAGTATTTTACTTCACATTTCTCCTTGGAAAAGGACCCAAGGTGGCTCACAGTAATGAGGGATAATATACAGTCCAGTACAAGTAAGACACGTTCAAGTACTGAGAACAGGGAATTGAGGAACAACTTACCACACTAATAGACAACATGACATTAAAGCTACAAGAGAATGTGAGCAGTTAAAAGGAGAGTGAAGTTCCATGTAAAGTTATGAATGACGGAAACTAACATTAAAACATAGTGTCAATGTAATCACATAAGATTATAAGTAGTTATAAACACAAAGTCTATGTGATCCTGTAGATTCATATAAAAGACACATAATAGGTAGTCCATCTTCAGGGAAAGCTTGCCTGAAGAGAAAGGTCTTTGTACCCTGCCCCAGTCAGCAGTCTGGCTGCTGCATTTTGGGCCCATTGAAGTTTCCTGAGACTTTTCATCAGAAGTCCCACGTAGAGTGCATTACAGTAGTCTAGCCAGCCAGGATGTCACTAGGGCATGTGTCACTGAGGCCAGAGCTGGTTTCTCAAAAACAGGCATAAGTTGTGTACTAGCTTTAATTGTGCAAATGTGTTCCTGGCCACAGCCGTGACCTGGGCATCCAAGCTCAATGATGAGTCCAAGAGCATCCCCAAGCTGCATACCTGATTTTTCAATTTGAGGGTGAGCCCATATTCAAACTGTACTCCATAATATTTTGTTATGTTGGCCATTGATGTAAATACAGTTTACTTACTTTTGCTTACTAGTTTGGGCACTTGGTCCCTAAAAGGTTATTGCCATCACTGTTCTAGAGTAATGGAAAGTTTCCTTCCAACTCACCTGTAGAGGGGTGGGTGGGGAGAGGAACTTTTCCAGTTCTTTTAAATTGTTGATAACACATTAGTGATGCTTCAAAAGAGTGTTTGCATGTTAAAGTTCTTTCAATGCATTCCTGATGTAATGCATCAGTTAACGATTGTTAAAAAGTAATGGAAATTTATTGGCAAATGAGAACAAAACTTTCCATTTTTCAGGATTATGAAACAGGTTAAGCAAAATTGGAGAGGAGGTGTTAGGAAGGAGGTTGTCTTTGTTTTTTTCCTTTAAATAGAAATATTGTTGGTCATTGAATGTATATGCAAATGACATACCAAACCTTCACACTTCCCTGTTTAGCCTGATCTACACCAGCTGTTCCCTAACCTTTGGTCCCAATATATTCAGGAGTCAGACTAAAATTCCCAGAAGCCTTCACCACCCACTGTTCTGGGTAGGATTTCTGAGAGTTGCAATACAAGAACATCTGGGGTCACAAGGTTGGGAACCATTAATCTAGGAACCTAGGCCTGGATACAATCCAGACTGATGAAATGGATGAGTAGTAAAATGTTTCAATCTCACAAGAACAGAAGTCCAGCTGCCATGACTCAACATCCAGACCTGGCCTGGATGATTGTGCTGTCTAGTCACACCCTAAATGGTTTTTATTTTTCATTTGTATGGTTTGCTTTCATAACTGTTACTTCTTAGGCTTCATTGTTACTTGATAGGTTGCATCAACAGTTTTTTTATGCCATGACAGAGAACACGGTGCCTGTCATGTTCTGTTGAGCGGTTAGAACATTATTGCATAATATCTGACTAGAGCTGCAATGCAACTAATTAGACACCAAAGAAGATGTAACAAGGAATAGCACAGTCAGACACAGGCACAATGCAAAGCTGATTACAGAATGTAAAACACATTGTGTAGAAATACTGTCAAACTCTAATAAACAGTCCATGTTGTTTGCACCAGAAAAACCATTTCTAGAGCCACATCAAAATATTTAATGCATAAGAACACTTTTATGATCATTCTAAGCTATTGATCTGTTTAAACTGGTTGGATAGCTCAGTGGTATTATATGGTCGCAAAGCCAGAAGTTGGGGGTTTGATTCTATATTGTGTATCCTGGGAGAAGGCAGCCAGAAGAATAGTAAGACATTTCTGAGTAGTCTCTATCTAAAGATGTAGCAATATGCTTGCCAGTCATTCCAACATTCACGTCACGTTCAGCCAGTCTAGCTGATGACCAGAAGATGTTGAAAGATATAGTAAAAATATTTATACAAACTAGTTTGTAGGCCATTGTACCTGCAACATTATTTCAGACTACAATATTAAATGTCACCAATTTTGCATGTAAGTTACACAGATGGCTTGGCTTCATACAAATATAAAAGTCCATTTCCTTTTGTTTTTTCCTATTTCACTTTGTTTGTTAGTTTGTTTGATTGATTTTTATACCGCCCATCTTCCAAACTGGAACTCTGGGCGATTTACAGGTTTAAAAAAATTGATATACAGATAAAAAGAGGGGGGAAAGCCCTAGTCAAGATACATCAGGAGGCGGGAGAGGAAAAAAACAGAATTAAGAAAAGAGAAAAATATTAAAACTTACTAGCAGGAGGATCTCTTTCAAAAAGATCACGGACAAGGTAATTGAAGTCACGTGTTATATTTGCAAGATCATCATGGCTGGTGGTTAGGCCAATTAAAGTCTCACCCTCGTGTTCTTCCTCTCTTTTTAAAACTCCTCCAACAGCCCAGGTAAATGCAAATATGAACAATTTTCCTAATAATACTTGCACTTTATTAGGTTGCTTCTCCCAAAACCATATTGGACCCACCCTGAAAACAACAACAACAAAATTACAGGATTTGTAGACCAACTTTTTTCATTCATTTCTGGAAGCAGTGTGCTAGAACTAGAGCTTTTCAATTCATACTTTGATCCTGTGAAGAACTACATCCATGCTGTTGGGGCATTTACAAAACTTAGTAGTGGGAATCGCAATGTAAGCAAAATTCACCCACTTCAGTGCATTAGAATACAGCCATAAATTCAATGAATCCCCAAAATCAGCAGTTTAGTACCTCTGCTCTTGTGGGATGAACATCATTCATGGAGAAAGTCCCAAGTAATATAAGAAGTAGCAAATGTTAGTACAGTAATACCTTCGTTTACAAGCATAATCCATTCCGGAAATGTTCTTGTAAACCAAAACATTCTTATATGAAAGCAGATCTCCCCATAAGAAATAATGGAAATTCAGACAATTCATTCTGGGGTCCCATAGACCACATACTATGCAAACAAAATGCCAAAATTTACAAAAGAAGTTGGCTAGAAGTCCACATCAGAATCTGCTCTGTTTGGGATTAACAACTGGATTTTACTCTTATGTTTTTAATGTGACAATAATGAAGTATAATTTGTAGCCATATGCAGACTTCACTAGCTGCTCCCTGACTAGAAATGGTTTGAAAAATAAGAAAGAATATTGAAAATAACTTAAATAAAAATAGAAATACTGTATAAAGAAAAATAAAACAAACCCTTAAAATACACTCTCATTTGAAAATCTTTGTGGCTGGTCCACGGGAGACCCCCCCCTTCCTCACTCTCCCCTCTGCTTTTGAGGCTTGCCTAAGATGAAACATTCCAGACAATCACCCACAATTCAGCAGTGTGTGTGGGGGAGAAACATCATTGGCTCACTTCTGTACAGGTGATCTGCTCCAATGCTTGTATATCAAGCCATTACCTGTTGATCAAGGCAAATTTTAAAAAGAAACTTTTGCTTGGTTTGCAAAATATTCTTAAACCAAGTTATTACTGTACAACCAGTCCCCGTCTAAGTGTATTGAATTTAGAACTAAAATATCTTCTTGAGTAACAAGAACTATTGTTCTCTAATTAAAATGCTGGCTAACTTAATTTTAAAATGAAGGATTTAATTACTGAATACTGAGTACTTATGGCACCCTCACCTTTTTTTCATTATGGATGGTACCATTCTGCTGAATGAGCTGGTTGCATCTGAAAACTGAGAAGCATTGTTCTGGATCCCTGTTGAGAAACTCACTGAGCTTTGTCTTCTTTTACTACCTTTAATATAATTAATCAGATTGTATTTCTGGCTCATTCAGGAAATAACAAAACAAACTTTCATTTTATTTACCTACAGGTAAATAATTCTCGATTACTTATATAACTGAATTACATTTAAAACAAGCATTCTTTTCTGTTTGGAATCTCATCTGCTTCAAGTGATAGATTTTAAAATATTAGGCTTCAGCAGCTAATTTTGAATTTAACAGTGTTAATTTCTGCACTACACTTCAGAAGTAAGTCTCAATGATTCAGGTGTAGGATTCCATCTTCTATGACAAAAAATACATGATCAGAACATACTATTTCTACTAGAAAATCTCCACAGGTTTAATGGAATTGTATAGAACATGATACTCTTAAATAAAGGATTCAATTCACAGCTTTTGGTCATAGTTTAGTTAATCTGGGTATCAGAAAAAAATTAAAAGAGTGAGAGACAAAAACTTTGTGGCACTTTAAAGACTAAATATTGTACTGTATCTTCATGTGAGCTTTTGTTGAGTCTATTTTTAATACTTTATTTTCATCGTGGAACAATGATGAAACCCATCGTGTTGGGTTAATATTTGGGAGTTACAACATACCTCCAATTAGATTTTATGTGCATGGATATTACCGCAATTGCCATATTGCATATTTTAAACAAAAATCTGCAGTGGGTATATATAATAAAGTTTACTATAAGTTCTCGAAAACTGTGAACCAACCAATGTTCTTGCTGGAAAATAGCACACGTGAAAGGGATCTGGGAGTCTTGATGGACCTCAAATTGAACATGAGTCAGCAGTATGATGCGGTGGCCAGGAAACCCAATGCGAATATTGGTTGCATCAACAGAACCATAGTGTCTAGATCAAGGGAAGTGATAGTGCCACTCTATTCTGCTCTGGTCAGACCCCACCTGGAGTACTGTGTCCAGTTGTGTGCACCTCAATTTAAAAATGATGTTGACAACCTCAAGCGGGTACAGAGAAGGGCGACCAGGATGGTTGAATGTCTGGAAGAAATGTCTTACGATGAATGGCTTAGGGAGCTGGGAATGTTTAGCCTTTCAAAAAGAAGGCTGAGAGGGGATATGATAGCTATGTTTAAATATTTGAAATGATGTCATATTGAAGAGGGAACAAGTTTGTTTTCCATGGCTTCAGAGACTAGGACTCGGGGCAATGGTTTCAAACTACAGAAAAAGAGATTCCATTTGAACATTAGGTAGAACTTCATGATGGTTAGAGCTGTTTGGCAGTGGAATATGCTGCCACAGATGGTGGTGTTAAGCAGAGGCTGGATGGCCATCTTTCGGAAATACTGTGATGGGGGTTCCTGCATGGCAGGGAGTTGGACTGGATGGCCCTTAAGGTCTCTTCCAAATCTATGATTCTATGATATACAGCAATACCTTGTAAGACAAATGCCCCTTACAATGAAAAATTTGTAGGACGAATGCCATTTCGGGGGATTCCCGCTTGCATTCATCTTACGAGGGATTTTGGGGGGTGAGTGAGGGGCTCATTATAGCATGCACATCGTTTTCAAAGTTCTGCAGCCAAGGTGTCATTGGCTGCAGCAGGTCTTTGAAAATTGTGTGCCCACCATAGCAAGCCCACCCCCCACCCCCAAGGTCCCTGGTGCTGGCAGCGATGGCTGTGGAGGGTCATCTGCTCACCTGCATGGAAGATCAGTGGCAGTGGTGGTGGCAGAGGAGGCAGCCATGTGGCCCGGGAGAGCCCAACTACCCACAAGGTTGGTAAGTGCCATGCTGGGGTTCCCAAGGGTGCTGGCGGGCTGTCCCCTCAATGTTTTAGAAAGCATTCCCATAGGAATGAATCAAAAAACCTATTAATCCATTCCCTCCGGAATGGATCAATTGGTTTTTGATGCATTCCTATGGGAAACTGTGCTTCTTAAGATGAATGATTCGTAAGACAAATGACATTGTAGAACAAATTAAAATTTTTACGAGGTATTACTGTACTGTATATTTCAATAGAGCTTCCTCACAAATATATGTATATGATTACATCTAAATATTACTGTTAGAAATATTTTACATACCACTTTGTAATCCATGGTTTTGCTTCATTATATGTATAAATGAACCAATAATTCTGCAAATATTCATTACAATTCCCATCTCATGTACAGGAAATGCTTGCATTTTCTTATGTTGATTGAGAAAATCTAGTCCTCTGTTTATACTACAGTGAAATAAACTTTCAAGATATTCAATATCATTTTGTGTTATTACTTCAGAAAAGCTTTCTAACCATGTCTTGACATATGGCTCCCATCCTAGATCTACTGGATCCTGCAGGTAAATAAAACGAAAGGAAGTATATTCAGAAAAAATTCCACTCCATATATTTATGTTCTTTAAACCTTTATTTTCATGATGCATAGATCACAGACATATGTTTGCGTGTTTGATCGAGGTGAAAGAAACATTTCTACTAGGGAGACTACATGGATACTAATCCCTGTATAGGAAGCTGATAGCCAGAATCCTATTGAGATTTTACTCCAGAGTAAGTGAAATTATATTACTTGTGGTGCAACTGCAATGCAGGCCTGGAAAAGATGGAAATACTGGTGAATACATCCTCTGAATTTAGATAAGATAGGAGGGCTGACACTTATAGGCGGTCAAAATGACACTGAACAATAGAGCTGGCAGGGGAAACAGTATCATTGAGATGTCAGGGTGGAAATCTGGGTTGCCGTGGGTCTTTGTTGTATCAGCAGGGATACCCATATCATTTCTTTCTCTCTTTGTTTATTTTAGCTACGTTGCTTGATTAGAACAATATCATTAAGAATGCTAGATTCTGATATGTAACAAGGACAAGACTGCCATTTTTTCTATTCATTGTTCTGTGTAAATATATCAAAGGGTCTTCACAAAGGCATTTACAGTCACACTTCCAAAGTATATGTGAGCAAGGCTGTAAAAATCCCAGGAAGCTAAGTTGTCCATGGGCCCTTTTGAAAGATAGGGACAACATTAGCCCTCTAACCTAACAGCATTTCACCCATCCTCCATGATTTCAAGAAATTGATAATACATATGGTCACCTCATATCAAATTAAATTGAAGTATTTTAAAAATATTATCAGCTATAGTGGAGTTGTTCTCATCCCTGTTTTGTAGCAGAGATGTATAGTCAAGGAAAGATGGAAAAACCAAAAGAAAAAATGGAGTGAGCACTACTATCACCGGCCAGTCATTATAGCATCTAAACAACAGTATGACCTGGAACAACTAGAGGTAAGCTCCCATAAATTGGGTGCAATCAAGGGGTTGGATATGTTAAAATATCAATGAATGTTTGTTTATTTCTTGTTGACATGTCTCCGACAAAAAAAAATAGCCAACTTACCAATTCAGTTCATTTCAATTCACTTTTATTTGCCTAAATTTACTTCAAAGTTTTATTTTCAAAAATAATAGACAGCTCCAATGTTCAAAGTGGAAGAGTTTTTGTGGTATTGGCTGATATGATTTTCATTTAATTTTGGAAACTTTAAATAAAATAGATTAATATTAAAACCATTCTTAATATTTGTCAGTAAAAGTATATCGAAGATCAGTGGAGGTCCATAGATCCTCCCACCAGATCACAAGAATTTTACTATGTAATAATATTACAACAGAGTACAGTGGTACCTTGTATAAAGGAATTAATTTGTTCCAAATGAAATAATGTTAAGCAAATTTTCCTTTATACAAATTTCCCATCGGAATGCATTGAAAATGGAGTACAGTGGTCCCCCGCCCTTTCGCGGTTCATATACTGTGGTCCCGCTATATTGCGGGACCACAGTATATGAAAAAAGCCCCCCTGGGGTAAGGGAGAAAAGTCCCTCAGAGGCCTCCGAAATGATTTTTGGTGATCCGGAAGTCATTTCCAGTTTTCCGAAGTCACTTCCGGTTCACAGGGAGGCCCACGAAGGCCCTCGCAGGCCCATTCAGGGCAGCTCCAGGCTGGGGGTAAGTACAAGAGCCCCCAGCTAGACCCCCCGGGCCTGACCCGACTTGCATCTGCAAATTGCAGATTTTCAATTATCGCGGGTTGGCTCGGGTCCCTAACCCCCGCAGTAGGTGTGGGGGGGTCACTGTAATCCCTAATTGTGACCATTTTATGTTGTACAGATTTGCCCCATAGACAATGCTGTTAAGCAAATTTCCCCTATCTCCAGAATTTTTTATGTTGTACATATTTTATGTTATACAAACCATTTGTTATACAAGGCTCCACTGTATACTTCATTCTGTACACATACATAATTTCTTTGAAATGGATGAGTTAATTTTTTTAAAATATCAGTTCAAAGCAAACTTTGACAGCAATCATTAAAATATCATGTGAAGAAAATGTGTAACAGCTGGGAGGCATTTTTGTTTGCTGTTTTTTGCTTTAAGAAACTTACCACATAAACCATGGCACATCTGCTAACAGTAGCAGGGCTAGCCTGAGCCAGGTTGTCCACTTCAAATATCATTCTGATTCCTGGTGATAAGTATATCCTTTCACTGTTAGCAAGACATAGCATTCTGGTGTCATCTAGCACAGAATTTAGATTCTCTACCCAAATGGGATCTACTGGCCCATCAAAGACTATCCATTGCCAGTCAGTAACAGTTTCATCTGCAAGGAAGCATTACTTTTAGAAATTCTTTGTGACTTCCTTCAAAATACAAAACATTTTAAAACTTCATAAGCATTATTTTGAAACAGATCCTCAAGCTAATTGCTGGCTATCATTATTAAGCCAGATAAGGACTTATATAGTCATAAGCTATTTTTGAACTTTTACAATACATTATATTAATTCTATTATATTATTTTCTGTTGGGCGGAGCAGTTCCAAAACAGCCTGATGGGTGTATCTGCAGTAGAGTCCAAGAGTCCTAAGCCTTTCTGGAACATATACTATAACAGCAAGAGGTGGAAATAGTAGTTATCTCTCAGCTAGGAGGTTTTGGGGTCTTACTCAAACTTACATGTTTCAAATACTACTGCACACTTAATAACCACACAGGTCTTACACAGCTATTTAATCTTATGCAGTATAGGGTTCAGCATATTTAATTTAATTCATGCTGAATGGGATCCAAGAAACAACAAACGAATCCTCTGATATCAGTAGATTTACACTGTGCAAATTTAATAAGATGCAATAATTTGCAGCAGATTCTAGAAGAAATAGCGAATTACTACAAAAATATCAAAATGTTGCATGATATAGACCCATCATTGTGGAGAATTAGATGAAGAATATTTGCTGATTATATAATTGCAATACTTATACTAACAGTTAACATTTTCTGTTGATTGTAGTGTGTCATCAGTTACAACAGCATCAGCTACATTTACCGTATTCAGCTAAAAACAGAGAAGAGACTAATTATACTACAAATAAATTCACAGTGCAAATCTGGTAACTTCAATGTAAAATTGATTACAGTTTGTAAACACCCCAAATCTAATAAAATCTTAATTAATGTTTTTTTAAAACAAGCAAAATATTGTTTTTCCATTATAGAAATTAGATAGTAAGAAATTTGCAGTACTGTCTTATATGCTTCTTTGGTTATCCTCCTTTATTGAGCTTTAAGAAAAATTCTCAATACTTCTTTATAAAAAGTTTTCTAAGCTTTGAAAGTGGGTTGAATTTTTGTTTCTTTGTTGCTGTGCTGCTTTTATAGTGTGCCATAGTACTTAAAGGACTCTCTGGATGGTTTACAAGTTAATTATGCAGGATACACATTACTGGCCCCTTGGGTACTCATATATCAGTTCAACGGAACTGTTTTCCCCACTATTTATTTTAATTATGAAACTAATTTTAGTAATTTAAACTATTTTAATGAATTGTACACAACATATTTTTGCATGCAACCTCAAGGCATTATATTAAGGAAAGTGACAGTACAGAAATAAGTATGATGGGATATGGTGTGAGTTCTCAAGCTGAATATTAAGTGCACTTGTACTAGACCTTATCTAAGGAATGTAGCAAAATAGTCATAATAAGCTAGCAGTGCAAGGAATAGTTAGATACCATTGGTCAGTTATGTCACATGATATCTTGAAGCTTTGAGCAAGGAGACGGGAGAAGAGACAGGACCATGAATATGCTTAGGATCGCTTTAAGCAATGGAGCTTACCTCAGTTAGGTAAGGTAAAGTAATTGAAAAAATCCAAAAAAGTATGAAAATCTTAACAGATCTAAGTATCAGATCTCAATCATAGTTTAATTTCCCTAAAAATAACAAATTTAAGTCATCCTGACTAACTGGTTACATTCAAACATTCTGACTAATCTAAATTACCCTACTTTACCTAACTGAGTTAAACTCTATTGCTTAAAGCGACCCTAAGCATAATCAAGGTTCTGTCTCTTCTCTCGTCTTCTTGCTTGAAGCTTCCAAATATCACGTGACATAACTGACCAATGATAGCTGACTATTCCCTGCGCTGCTAGCTTATTATGACTGTTTTTGCTATATACCTTAGATAAGTTCTAATACAAGGCCGGAATGTGCACTTAATATTCAGGTTAAGAACTCACACCATATCCCATCATGCTTATTTCCATACAGTGACCATTACTTAATATAATATAATATAATATAATATAATATAATATAATATAATATAATATAATATAATATAATAATATAATACAAAGTAATTTATCTTAAAATAAATCAATACAATACCAACAGAATACACACCTAATATCTAATTTGAGATCTAATAGTGCAATGGATGGTATAGGGAGCATTAAATTAGAAAAAAGGGGGAAGGATTCCGAATTAAAAAACAGAATGACATGCACATAGCGTTTTGAAAAGGGATTCTCAAGTCTCCACTTCATAACCATAAATGAGATTTTTCTTCTCTTTCTCCTACATCAACTTCAGAGGTATACAAAACTCCTAAGGAGAAAGAGAGAGAATGTGGAAGTGTCTGTATTTGGGCACTAGAGAGAATTCAGATAGTTGTGTTGCTGGGTCAAGTCAGACAGAGGCATTATAATAGATAAAGACATTTCCTGAACAGAGAAACTGTCCTTGTAGTAATACTGTTGTTTATACAGTGGTACCTTGTATAAAGGAATTAATTCGTTCCAAATGAAATTATGTTAAGCAAATTTTCATTTATAAAAATTTCCCATAGGAATGCATTGAAAACAGAGTAATCCCTAATTGCAACCATTTTATGTTGTACAGATTCGCCCAATAGGTGATTCTGTTAAGCAAATTTCCCCTATCTCCAGAATTTTTTATGTTGTACAGATTTTGGGTTGGACTGAATGGCCCTTGAGGTCTCTTCCAACTCTATGGATTCTATGATTCAAAACTGGTTGTTATATGAGGGTTCACTGTATATTATGCATTCCTGTTCTTATTCACTCTGTACTTCAGAATTATCACTTAGACATATAAAAAGCAACTGTTTATTATTTCAGGATAACTGCTTTTGTGACCAAAGTAAATGAATTGGGAAAAGTAAATCAAAAGCTGAACTCACAGTGTATAAATCCTGCACTTCATAATTTCTACCCGGGGTTGGGTCTTTCTTCTTAGGCTTTTTGGTTGAAAATTTTGCAAAGATCCGAACTGCTGATGATATTAGACCATCAGACCACTCCAAGGTACTAGGATTTGTTTCGCCAAAAAGTTCACCAAGAGTAACACATTTTGGGTTTAGAACAAAAGTCTCTATTTTTCCTCTCTTAGTAGAATTCTGGGGGATGAAGAAGAAGATTCCATTAATTTTCTTTTAAATTACAAGCTATTGGAGACTGACAACATGTACAAATTTGTGCTTTGTTCAGTCTGTCATTATTTGCTTTAGCTTTTAAAAGAGGAAATATTGATCTATCATCTTTAGACATGGGCACGACTCGGCGAAATTGTCATTTCCGTTTTTGGTTATCGTTTCCATTACGTAACGGAAACGGTAACGATAATTAAGCCGTCAAAACTCGAACTCAAACCGAAAAAAGAAAAATTTGGTCGGGTTTTTCGTTTCCGTTTGTGGCATCGCGGCGATCGCGCAATGCGAAGCACAGAAAAAGTTTTTAAACTTTTTTAAAAAAAACCCCAACTCCCGGCCAAAAAAGCAGGCGAAAATATGCCTGCCTGAGGCTTTGCCACCTTATTTATTTATTTTATTTATTTATTCTTGTATTTATATCCCGCTTATCTACTACATGTAGTACTCTAAGCGGCTACCAGAGGGGTGGTTTCTGGGGGGTCCCCAGCCCTTTCCCCGCCTCTTCTCCTGTCCTGGGCTGCTTGCACCAGGCTGGGGGGGGTCATCCTCATCGTCTCGCCATGCCATGCAGTGGGGGGGGGATCCAAAATGGCGACCGCAATTTTTCTTTTGAAATCGTGGTCAAAAAACACACCAAATCACCACAGAAACATGTGAAATTTATTTATTTTAAATGCCTGAATTTTAATAGTAGCAGCAGTGAGTTTTTTTATAGCAATAAAACGCCATATTGATTTTATTTTATTTTATTTTATTTTTTATTTTTTTAGACCTGCCCATTTGGGCTGGGCATGGGATGGGACCATGCAATTTTTTTGAACCATTCCACCAATGGCATCGCCAGGTTTTTGACTGACACTTCTCGGATGTCTCTGAGGGCATAAAAAGCCGAGGCACCTTCCAGAAATCGCAGTCGGGTGTATGGATGTGGTTGAGGGAGGAGGGCTGGCTGCTGGTGTGATCCGATTGAGATTGAGGAGGGAGGCTGGAGGCTTTAGGATTTAAGTTAGGCAGGCAGGCAGGGAACTGAATTTAGAAAATAATTTCTTTGATTCCCTGCAGCTTTGTCTGCTGAAGGGAATAGCAGTTTATTCTTTATTTCTTCTCTGGATTTTTTGTGAGGATTTTTTCTGATATTGGATAAAGGGGGAGGTTCGACTGGGAGTGGGAGGTGTGGATTTATTTTAAAAATATATTATATACTACCATTTGTTTTCTATTTTCCCAACTTCAATTCACTTGCACACACACACATTTGGGGTGCAAGCCAAGAACAGAACCTCTATCCTAAGTGATATCCTAACTGCCCACTCACCCGTCCGCCCATGCCGCCACCCGTCCACTCGCCTGCCTGCTGCCAGGACCCTGCCTGTCATAGAACCTGAATGTGAAGGGTTAAATGCTGAAGAACAGCAGGAGGAGCCTTGCAGTTCAACTCAGCAGGCAGCTGAGGGCACATCTCCTCCTCCTATGAGGGAACAGGATCCTGCAAAGAAGAACTAACAGGAGAGCCAGGGAAAGGATCTTTAATGATAGGCGTAGAATTAGATATGAAAGCCCTGAGTTCTAGCAGGAGTCTTGCCAGAGATATGGGTGTGCTCCCTGGTTTAGGATAAAGCTAGCAAGTTTACCCTGAAATCTCTGTGGGAGCAACGCGTCACTTACCTTGTCACCACGTTCCTGTGTGTATCCAGACTCTGTTTCCTGACCTTGGACCGGCTTTCTGATTACGGCGTTCTCTGTTTCCTAACCTTGGACCGGCTTTCTGACTACGACGTTTCTCTGTACCCTTGAACTTGGCATTTGGCTCTGTAAGGTATTTTGGCTTTGATTCGGACTGTACTTTGTTCGTTATCTGGATTACAACTAAAGTTCCTGGCAAAGAACTGAACTTGGCTTGCTGTGTATTCTGTGTGTGGGGCTTGACAATTTGCTCCCACCCACCAAACTTATTCAAGCAGAATGGAGAAGGAGGGGGCTGTTGGAATGACTCCACTGGAAGCTTTGCAAAACCAAGTACTGTTTTTGTCTCAAGCAACTGTTCAATTGCAGCAAGCTCCAGCATCATTACAGCCTCGTTGCCCTTTGCTGCCTCCTGTCCAGTTTGAAGGCAAGTTAAAGGAATTCCCTGCATTCTTGGTCCAATGCAAGCTGTTCATTGAGGTGCGGGCTCAAGAATTTCCTACTGAGAGGTCTAAGGTCTATTTCATTATCAGTTTATTGAAAGGTCAGGCAGCTAAATGGGCGACTCCTTTACTCCTCAGTGCTTCACCTTTGTTGGATAATTACCAGGCTTTTCTGAACCATATTTCTTCAGCCTTTCAGAATCCCGTGCAGGCTGCTACCGCCAACAGGAGACTCAGAGCCTTGAAACAGGGCAAAGACTCAGTGTTTAATTACACTACTGCATTTCGTTTAATAGCTCAGGATTTGCAGTGGAACGAGCCGGCACTGATTTCTCAATATATGGAAGGTTTGGCAGATGAAGTGCTGGATGAACTCTGTAGGGTAGAACAACCAAACACATTGCAGGAGCTCATTACTCTGTGTTTGAGAATTGATGGACGCCTGGAAAGCCGTCGTCTCTCCCGAGGCCAGAACTGCAACCAGCAACCTCTGCCAGGTGTGTCTCATCTGCAATCCTGGGAGGCTCCTGAAGTAGATCCAGAACCTATGCAACTGGGAGCTGCTCGACCACGCCTTACCCCGGAGGAAAAGGCAAGACGATGCTTTCATCATCTCTGCCTGTACTGTGGGGGAGGAGGACATTTTGCTTCTAATTGCCCTTTGAAGCGTTCCTCAGTTAGAGCTGCTATCTCTGCAGCAGTAAAATGGCAGCTCCATCCTTGAAGGAACCTCGGGGAATGGAGCATACTGAAAGGTTCCCAGGTAATGCTATTACACCTCAAGGACCTTTTCTGCTACCTGTGACTTTAGGGCTTCCTGATGGTCGGGAGATTCCGGTGTATGCTATGGTAGATTCTGGGGCAGCTCATTGTTTTGTGGATGCTGGGTTTGTGCAGTACCATCGGATTCCAGTACAAAATAAGGACACCCCTTTGCTGGTGGAATCCATTGAGGGTCGGTTACTTCGTTCTGGGCCGGTAGCTCAGGAAACCTGTCCCCTTACCCTTCAGGTAATGGATCATAATGAGCAGATTAGCTTTAATGTAACCCGTATGCCCCGGTTTCCTCTTGTTTTGGGACTTTCCTGGTTGCGAGCTCATAATCCACTGGTGGATTGGGTGCCAGGGGAATTATATTTCAAGGTCCCTTGTTCAAAGCAACATTCCTCCACTATCCTGGCATCTGCTCATGATACATCTGACCCTGTTTTGCCCCAGGCATATCAAGACTTTGCCGATGTATTTGAAGAAAAGGGGGCTGACAAGCTACCTCCACATCGACCCTATGACTGTGCCATTGATTTGATTCCTGGGGCACCTCTTCCTGTAGCACGAGTCTATCCCATGTCTGAACCTGAATTAGAAGCTTAAGGGCTTTTCTAGATAAAAATCTTCGACGTGGATTCATATGCCCTTCCAAATCACCATTGTCGGCACCAGTGATATTTGTCAAGAAGAAGGGAGGGGAGCTTCGTCCTTGTAATGATTATAGAGCACTCAACAAGATCACTATTAGGGACCGGTACCCTTTACCTTTAATCTCTGAACTTTTGGACCGGTTAAATGGGGCTAAGTGTTATACTAAGCTGGACCTTCAGGGGGCGTATAATTTGGTACGTATCCGCAAAGGAGATGAATGGAAAAATGTGAGTTCAACATTGAAGAGGGTGAATTCCTGGGGCATATCATTTCTCCCCAGGGAATCCGCATGGACCCCAAGAAAGTAGAGGCTGTGTTGTCATGGCAGCGACCACAAAATCGTAAGGACTTGCAGCGGTTCCTTGGCTTCACTAACTACTATTGTCAGTTCATTCCAGCTTATGCTGACATTGCTGCACCTTTAAACCGTCTCCTCCGTCCCAAAGAGCCTTTCCGGTGGACTATGGAAGCAGAGAAGGCTTTCTCTACCTTGAAGACCCGCTTCACTTCGGAGCCTATACTTCGCTACCCTGATCCACAACTGCCATTCATAGTGGAGGCTGATGCATCTAGTGTTGCCTTGGGAGCAGTATTATCTCAACAAGAGGATCCCTCCCAAATCCCGCGTCCCTGTGCCTTCTACTCTCGGCAATTAAAACCTGCAGAAAAGAATTATACGATTTGGGAGCGTGAACTGTTGGCCATCAAAACAGCTTTTGATGTACGGAGGCATTACCTTGAGGGAGCTCGACACCCTGTGCAAGTGCTAACTGATCATAGAAACCTGGAACATTTACAAACAGCTCGGCGATTGTCTCAGCGACAAATCCGGTGGTCTTTATTCTTTTCCCGGTTTGATTTTCGTATCAAGTATATTCCTGAAGCTCAGAATAAGAAAGCTGATGCATTATCTAGAAAACCTGAATATGCAGCACCAGTGAAAGAGACCTTAGTGGCACCCATCTTGCCTCCCCCTGTATTCGCAGCCACAAGTCCGTGTCCCAGCTTGGCAGAAGAAATCTGGAAGTCTCAAGCTCAAGATCCATGGACTCAGCAACGTCTCCAAGAACTTCAAAATGGGGAGCATTGAGAGTTTTCTGCACAACAAGGGTTACTACTACATTGAGGAAGGTTATATGTTCCTGCTGGTCCCCTTCGTAATCAGGTATTGCATCTTTCTCACGATTCTTTACCTGCTGGAAACTTTGGACTTTATAAAACCCTGCATCTTCTCACAAGGGAGTTCTGGTGGCCACAGGTCTGAGCTGATGTTACCAGATATGTGGGGTCCTGTGAAGTGTGTCGGTGAGCAAAGGATGTGGTGGCTAAACCTTCGGGTCTGTTGCATCCTTTGCCAACACCCTCTGGTCCTTGGAATGCTGTGTCACTGGATTTCATCACGGATCTTCCTCGCTCCAAAGGATTTACCTGCATCCTGGTCTTCATAGATTTGTTCACCAAAATGGCCCACTTCGTTCCTTGTCCTAAACCTCCTACCGCAGCAGAAACAGCTCATCATTATTTACAACACCTCTTCAGGCTTCATGGTTTACCTGAACACCTTATTTCAGATCGTGGACCCCAATTCACCTCTCGTTTCTGGCAAGCTATGCACAAGGCACTAGGAACCCAAGTCCACCTGTCATCCGCTTATCACCCCCAGTCAGATGGTTAGACCGAGCGCACCAATGCCACCGTGGAACAATATTTACACTGCTACACATGTTATCAACAGGACAATTGGACGGATTTGTTGCCTTTAGCTGAATTTGCATACAATAATGCGGTACATTCATCCATTCGTCAAACCCCATTTATGGCCAACTATGGATACCATCTTCGGTACTTTCCCACCACACTTCCTTCCACCTCTGTACCAGCTACCGATGCTTACCTTCAAGAACTTCATAGCATTCAAAAACTATTAAAAGAACAACTTAATCATGCTAAGGAAGCATATAAGAAGGCAGCGGATAAAAAAAGGCAAGAAGGTCCACAGTTGAATCCGGGCATGAAGGTTTGGCTCTCTACCCGATATTTGAGACATCCTGGGTGATCCCGAAAACTAGATCCTCGATTCATCGACCCTTACCCCATCCTAGAAAAAATCAACCCAGTGGCGTTCCGTCTGCAATTACCTGATTCTCTCCATATTCATCATGTGTTCCATCGTTCTCTCTTGGTCCCAGCTAAAGACCCTGACCCCAACCGACCACCAAATCCTGAACCTCCTCCACCGATATTGGTAGAAGGAGAAGAGGAGTATGAGGTCCGCCAATTTTTGGATTCCCGGATACATTGGGGAGGGGGGGTTTACAATATTTAGTGGACTGGGAAGGGTATGGACCAGAAGATCGTTTTTAGGAACCGGTATCTAACTTGCATGCGCCAGAGTTGATTCAGCAATTTCATGATAATTATCCAGATAAACCTGACCCATCGGAAGAGGGGGACCATGGGGAGGGGGATAGTGCCAGGACCCTGCCTGTTAGAACCTGAATGTGAAGGGTTAAATGCTGAAGAACAGCAGAAGGAGCCTTGCAGTTCAACTCAGTAGGCAGCTGAGTCTGAGGACGCAGCTGAGGGCACATCTCCTCCTCCTGTGAGGGCTAGGAACAGGATCCTGCAAAGAAGAACTAACAGGAGAGCCAGGAAAAGGATCTTTAATGATAGGCGTAGAATTAGATCTGAAAGCCCTGAGTTCTAGCAGGAGCCTTGCCAGAGATATGGGTGTGTTCCCTGGTTTAGGATAAAGCTAGCAAGTTTACCCTGAAACCTCTGTGGGAGCAACGCGTCACTTACCTTATCACCACGTTCCTGTGTGTATCCAGACTCTGTTTCCTGACCTTGGACCGGCTTTCTGATTACAGCATTCTCTGTTTCCTGACCTTGGACCAGCTTTCTGACTACGACGTTTCTCTGTACCCTTGAACTTGGCATTTGGCTCTGTAAGGTATTTTGGCTTTGATTCGGACTGGACTTTGTTCATTATCTGGATTACAACTAAAGTTCCTGGCAAAGAACTGAACTTGGCTTGCTGTGTATTCTGTGTGCGGGGCTTGACACCTGCAGCCGCCACCCACCCATGGCCCCCTGCCACCACCGCCCGCCCGCACCTCCCCTCGCCCCCTGCCCCCGCCCCGCCCACCGCCTAGGGTGCAAAAACACCTAGCGCCAGCCTTGATTGTGGGACACCCCTATGCTCTGGGATGGGAAGTCAAATCACACTAAATCGCAGTGGAAACGACAAACGAAAAATGAAACAACAATTTTTTGAAAAATTTCGCGACAAATGGAAAGACCCGAAACGGACCCGTTCCGACAAATGAAAACTTGAAACGTCATTTTTTTTCTGGTTGTGCCCATGCCTAATTATCTTTGATACATTTGGGATATATTATGTTAAAATATTTTACTCAATACAGTTCTAGATACAATGCAATTCTGATCCCCTCTCATTCAAACCCAAATAAATATCTTCCCCTTCCCTCCTTCCTCACCTTTTTGCCCCTCTTACCATCTCTCCACCCAGGTCCCCTCTCCCTTCACTGTCCTGCAACTGTCACACCTAGAATAGAAGGATACCCAAGAGGAGTGAAAGGTACCACTGCCATAACAGCAACAATGTTTCAATCCTGTTGTCATCTTGGGCATCAGAGTTCCATTTAGGCCTATTTGAACTGGGCTAATGCTCAGGTCCAAAAGGCTGACATCAGTCCTCCAAAGGTGGATACAAAGGTTCAGAGAGAGAGATACTGAATATTTCAGAGGGGGAATAGTGCTGTGCTTGCATGAAAGATAAATCTGCCCAAAGGGATACAGAAATTAAAAAATAATAATTCTAGGTTGCTGCAATTCTGGTTCTTTTTAAATTTATCTATATTTAGTCCAAAAGGATTAAAATAAAACAGTATTGTATATACCATATTTAATAAATATAAAAAATAATTGCAACAAAATATAACTGCAGCACCCTACACAAAAATATTTTGCAGCCCCCAGCTTAGAACCCATGAGTTAGATAAACTAAAACTGAACTGCCCCTTGGAGTCCTACAGAACGAGATGGACCTCCAAGAAAAATCAGAAGCATTAATCAGTAAAGGGTTAACTTCAGAATGGAATCAAACAATCATATCAAAAGTTCACCTGAGTTTCAAGGTATGAGCATATTTACTGCTGCAAAAATTCCAGGTAGCATCAGCTTGTCTGTTTCTACAAACATGTGCGTGATTAATGGAGGGTATGAAGAAGAAATACAAAATACTTCAGAATTTGTTATAAAAATTAAAAAGCCCTGCAGCCACTGTGACACATGCCCTAGCGACCTCCCGGCTGGACTACTGTAATGCACTGTATATGAGGCTACCAATGGAAAGTCTCAGGAAACTTCAACGAGTCCAGAATGCAGCGGCCAGATTGCTGACTGGGGTGGGTTACAGTGATCACATTACACTCCTATTAAAACAGCCCCACTGGCTGCCAATCAGCTTTAGGGCACAATTCAAGTTGCTAACCTTACCCTACAAAGCAAAACATGGCTTGGGTCCAATCTATCTCAAAGATCGAATATCACAGTATGAACCAGCTCGGGTGCTAAGGTCTTCAGGAGAGGCATTGCTCTTCATCCTGCCACCTTCACAGGTGCATTTCATTAAAACACATGAAAGGTTGCTGCTCCCAGACTTGATGAACTCCCTCCCGCTGGAGGCCAGGACTGCCCCATCTTTGCTGTCTTTTCAGGCAAGCTTTCCCTGAATGAGGGACTACCTACTATGTGACTTTATATGGGTTACCATACACGATTGCATTGACTGATTTCGTAAGAACACCAGTGTTGACTTTTTCTTTTCATCTTGCATGCTCTTTGTAGCTCTAATGTTACTTTTTAATGTTCTAAGATGCTTCTTCAAATTCCCTCTTCTTAAACTTAAATATGTATTAAATGTTCTGGACTGTATATTGTTCCTCATTATTGCAAGCTAGCTTGGGTCCTTTTCCAAGGAGAAAGGTGGGGTAAAATATATAGGCCTAAATGCTTAAACAATATGCTCCTAAAACATAGGCACATATTTTTGAAAAATAAGAAAGAAAATGAGAATGTGTCCATTACATTCTAAAAATGCAAGCATTTATAGCCTAAATTTAGAATTAAAAAAGCACATTTAAAAACAAAAGACAGCAAGTACAACTCTTAAGTATTAAAGTTAAGCTTTAAAATCTACTAAAGAAAATAATTTTCTTAGCTTCTATGCATATGAAGAACACACATACACAAAAGAGAATACATTTTAAATGTTCACCCAGGAATATTTCCCCCTTATTAACTTGTTATATTCTTCCTCCCCTATCCAATAAGATCAACACAGTGGTGAAAGGGGAATTTTCCATTGGCTAAGTAGTTTTTACTTATTTAAGGATTGCCTTATTTAAAAATAGGGATTTAATTGTTGTAAATGATGAGAAATGTTTTTCTCATCAATTTTAAAACATAATTAACGGATATATTGGTACTATTAACTGATATATTGGTACTATTGCAGTACTCTGCAATATTGCTTTCTCATACCAATCCCATCCCATCCCATCCCATAAATTAATGCTAGAATAAATATTAGAACATAAATACTAGCTTTAAAAACTAGCAGAAAAAAATTAAATGAGCAAAAGAAAATAATACAATCACCAACCTGAAAAGCATCAAACTTTCTAGTATTCTCTGTATCCACCAATGGTAAGACCATCAAGGCTTTTTCTAAAATTGTTCTAATGGTAGTCTTTCCTCCACCTGTAGGACCTATTAGCATAACACCAACACGACCCTGAAAATACAGTTTGAAATATGAGCTCTAGAATATTAAATTTCCTTAAACTGTTGAGACAATTTTTAAAAACTTCTTAAATAGATCAATTTGATATATCAATTTGGGGTTCTGGAGTATGTGTCAGGAGCTGAAGCATCCAGTACTTATTCACATACTGCAGAGTTAAGCTTTGGAATTCAGCGCTGCTAGATGTAAAAACAGAAACCAAATTTGGATACCTTTAAAATAATATGAATGACCTGCAGTACAAGAGGCAAAGCACCTCTGTGTATCAGAGATAAGATAAGATTACCTTTATTGGCATAATAGGCGAAAACACAGACGTTACACAGCATGTGTTAAGATCCAAAAGGTGTGCTTTTTAAATAAGGCTAATGCAAATCAGAGACTATCTTCTTGATAATCACACATAAAAAGGATGCTTCTCTTTCAATTGTATCATCCAATTTGGAAGAGAGCATACATTGAACTTTATCCGAACTTCATTTAAGTTTAATAAAAGTGGATCAAGGAATTTTTAGCGTAGTTCCTTATGTAAGGGATAATACAGAAGCACATGAGCAAGAGTTTCCACACTGCAATTTACAAGAGCAGCACCTCTTGTCATTAGGGATAGCATTAAATCTGCCAAACAAAATTGCTGAAGGCATAACATGACATCTAGCCAAAGAGAAAGCTCTATGTTTTTAGGATATTTTAAATATCTAAAAGTCTGTCCAATTAATTCTAATTTTGGGATCCTCACCAGAGATTGTGATCATCACTAGATCCCAACACACTTTTCTGGAATGTAAGAGCAGAACCTTTTGGTGTGTATGATTATTCCAAACTAATTTTGTTGGAACTATTAAGTCATAATTTAGGTTAACCTTCAGATTTTGCCTGGGTATACCCAAGTCAACCTTTTCTGTTATCTGGAGGTGGTCACTAAAACATCTCCCACGGCAAACTCTCCTACCTGATCTTTCATGATTATTGATACCAAGATGTAATCAGTTACACTTGGCCCATAGATGGTTATGTGGGTGAATTCCCAAGCTTCAGGAATTTCTGTTAGACCATTTAGCCAACATAGACTGGGAGATAAAGGATACAGTTGTACTTAACTCCTGTGATGGGCTGTCCTTAGGCAACTTGCGGACAACACTGTGTGAATAGAGTGTTGGACTAGCTTTTGGTCTGATGTAATATGGCTTCTTTGTATTCTTATTTCTATCAGTTTCTATAATTATTGATTAAAATATAAGATCTTTCTGGAAAAGCATGAACACACAATGGCCAAAATATTTACTCTGATTAAAGCAAGTGGCAGGGTAGGCCCATTTGAATCAACAGAACTTAGTAAGAAGCTGACTCATCACAGCCCTATTAATTCAATTGTTCTTCTTTACTACAATCTATTATGCTAAGCAACAAGATTTTGTTTATTTTCTACTTGGATTATATTTAATCTCTGCAACACTTTTCATCTGAATTAAAAATTTACATTGGACTTACCATAAGCTGGTTGTAAAACTGTATAACTTTCTCCATCTGTCTTTCCAGGGGCTGCAAGCATAAATGTTGTATTGCAAGAGATATTGCACTCTAAGAGGGAAAAAAGTATTCAAATCATAACAATTATATAAAAGCATGAACACAGAATGACTTATATCTACACTGATGAAAAATAAATAAGTTGAAATCATTTCTAAGTACTCCAAAAATCTCAGAAAAGTTATTGTAAAAGTCAAAATGAACTTGACAACAAATAATTATTATCATACCAAAAAGCAAAAAGCAAAGTGTTAAGAACATAAACATAAGAACATAAGAACATAAGAACATGTTCTGCTTATATACTGCCCCATGTTCTGCTTATATACTGCCCCATAGTGCTTATGGCACTCTATGGGCCAGTGTTGGTGAACCTATGGCATGGGTGCCAAAGGTGGCACTCAGGGCCGTTTCTGTGGGCACCTGACATCGCCCCTTCACAGCCACCTGTATTCAGGTTAAACTGCTGTATTGGCACTTTGCAAAAAAAAAAAATGTGGGTTTTGAATCACAGTTTGGGCACTCGGTCTATAAAGGTTTGCCACCACTGCTCTGGGTGGTTTATAATTTAATTATGCAGGCTACACATTGTCCCCTTCCAGCAAGCTGGGTACTCATTTTAACAATGTTTGGAAGGATGGAAGGCTGAGCCAACCATGAGCCGGCTACCAGAGATTGAACCCCAGGTCATGAGCACAGTTTTAGCTGCAGTACAAGCATTTAACCACTGTGACAATACTACATACATTAATAGCTAACTTTCTGTGTGGTAAACCCTATGCTTTGTCTATTAAGTCTTGGATATTGGGGTCTGGTATATATGTGCTCTTCTCTGGTGACCTTGTGATCTGGTCTATTGGCTGTACAGCTTGCCAGCAACTTTGACCTGAAGACCTAATATACTGCTGTCTTTTTCGATGGTGATAGACCAGAATGCCAGGCCAACCTGAAATATGAGGAAAGGGACGTACCCTCAACAATTGGCATCCTTGAGCAAAGCCTCAGTTTCCTCAGCCTAGTTATGGCCCTAACCTCAAAATTTAGAAAATTTAGAATTTTTAAAATTAAAATGCTTTTTCTGTTATATACTTTGCACTAGGAAAATGCATATACCTGTATATTTCATTACCTCTAGTCTTTTGGTCTTCACTTTTGGAACTTTCATCTCTGGGAACAGATCTGTCATTATGCCTTCAAACAGTGAAACATCATTAGCAAGAAATTTTGGTAAATTAACTTCTTTTAGTGCTCTCATTATGATGAGGGTTTCTTCTGCTGCAGAAAATCTTTTCTTCTTATTACTACATCAAATTCAAAATAAATCCAAGAATAGTAACTGTCAGATTAATGTCAGATTAATTTACGCATCTCTCATTTGTCTAACATGCAGATGTGATACCAGAGTTAGGATTCAAATTTCTACTTAACCATGGAAACTCATTGTGTGTCTGTGCTGCAATGGAGGCCATGGCCACAATCATATGTGGGTATTCATGACTACTGTGTACAGATGTGAAAGCTAGAGAGTGAAGAAAGCTGACAGGAAAAGATCCATGTGATTAAAAACATAATATTGGAGGCAAACATTACACACACTGTGTTGTATGTGTTCTGTGCTGTCAAGTCGGAACCAACTTAGAGCAATCTAATAGGGTTTTCAAGGTAAGTGAGATATTTAAGGTGTGGTTTTACCAGTTCCACTCCACCCAGTCAGTTTTCATGGCCAAGTGGGGATTCAAACCCTGTTCGCCAGAGTCCTCATCCATCACTCTGTCCATTACATCCCACTAGGAATTATAATACTGCATTGTATCTTTCATTCAGCTTTCATTCATTTGGACCAGCTGTCCGCAGTTGTTCTTTTAAGGTCCTTTGTCAAGTATGTCAATTAGCACTAAATATATATTTTTTTGCTTTAAACATTATTTTGTTGCTGTCCTAAGCAGAATAATAGTTCTCCATGTGAGACGAATTTAAATTCTAAAGTTCTGCAGCTTATTCTTCTTTTCCATTTCTTGGTCCAGCTATTGGGATCAGCACTAAAATCTATGTAGTGTATCTCTTTTTTCCCTCTGCTTCGCTATACAGTATTCTATTGTAATTGAAGGTACTGTATTACTCATCTTTGTTAAGCTGAACAATTTGCTTTAAATTAAACATTAAATGGTGAGGCTTCTATAGCTGCTATTTATTTTGCATAGGAGACAGTTCTACAGAAGAGATTGAAATATTTGTGGTGTTTGCACTAGAAAAAGATATACAGTAATACCTCGTAGGATGAATGCCCCTTACGACAAAAAATTCATAGGATGAATGCGATTTTCGGGAATAGGAAAAAGATGTACAGTATTACAATTTTTTTCCTATGGAAAACCTTGTAGGACAAATTTAATAGGGAAACCTCTTAAGACGGATCTTCCATGTGTCGGATACCTTGTAGGATGACTTAACGGTTGAAGACTTTTAAAAAACAACCCAATTTAACCAGTAATAAATCTGGTACCTTATTGCCTCATACAATTTGTTCAAAGCACTGGTTTGATTCAGAATGTAGAGCACTAAAGAATGAGTTACTGGAGACTTATAGAACCTATAAGAATCAGACTCTTGGAAGAATCCCAGAAAATTGAACTAGAAGGCCTCCCAGAGTGGCCTCCAGTCACCCAACAGGAAATACTCATGTTGATTGATAGTTTAAAACCAGGTTAAACCCCCCCCAGGTCTGACTATATCCCGTCTGATTTTATTAAAGCAAATTCTGAATGGTGGCCCCCTATACTAGCTACCCTGTATACCTGGATTGATAGAACGGCTTGTATACCAAAGGACTTGGCATTAGCTATTGTGGTCCCAATATTTAAAAAAGGAAATAGGAGGGATACTGCCAGTTATCATCCTATCAGTTTGTTAAGTATGATCAGTAAATTATATGCAAGGCATCTGTTGAAAAAAATACAGGATTGGTTACAGGTGGAGAATATTCTTGTAGAAGAACAAGCAGGTTTTAGGCAAGGGAAATCCACAATTGATCACTGCCATGTTCTTCATCACTTAGCTACTAAATACTAAATGCTTTTATAGACTTTAAATCCACATTTGACTCCATTTGTAGAGACATATTGTGGCTAAAACTGGAGTCTATGAATATTGACAAATGACTTTTTATTAATGTGTCTTTTACATGAGAATTCCTATTTACAGGTTCTTTGTAATCTAATGGGATCTTATCTAACCTAGTTCCTGTATGTAAGGGCGTGAGGCAAGGATGTATCCTAGCCCCCACCTTATTCAATCTATATAACGGTATTGTTGAGAGTTTATCCACTTAGATTTTCACCCACCCAAGCTGGCATCTCATCCAATTTCAATACTTTTGTATGCAGATGTCCACCTTATGTGTTAGGTTTTGAAGGCTCTTGAGAACTTCCTCCTCATACTGTATTCAGGAATGTTTAGAAATCAATTATACTAAAACCAAAATAATGGTTTTGGGCAGGAGAAGAATTAAGAATAAATGGTCCTTCAATGGTCACCCAATTGTACAGGTCCAGCAGTATAAGTACCTAGGTATAACATTCCAGTCGTCTGGTGCTTGGTCCATGCATATAACTGTACTGCAATGAGAGCGCAAGGCAATATTAAAGCCATTAGCAGGTTCTTCAGTTCAACTGAGGGAAAACATGTTCCCTCAACTTTACAAGTTCTCAGGGCTAAAATCATTACCCAAATGCTTTATGGCTCACAGTTGTTTGGATATGCTAATTTGAGACCTTTGGAGACTGTTCAAACCCATTTTGCAAGAGCCATTTTGGGCATTCCCACATGTGTCTCCAACACATTACTTTGCCTAGAGGCTGGGCTTATTCCCATTGAAGCACAAGCCAAATTTCTCATTGTTAAGTATTGGCTTAAATTTATTTTCCTTTCAGAGGGTTTAACTGCCTTGCTTCAGTCTGATTGGAAAAAACAAATAATAAATGTGATAAATAACTTAGGATATTCTCCTTGTACCCTCCAAGCATTGGGTTTTTGCAAAGCCATGAATGAGGTGAAATTACAAATTAGAGATATAGAATTACAGAATCACGTTGCCCAGATGGGGAAATTGGAACTTCTTAAGAAATCTGCATTTATTGTCTCTTTGTATCTGGATAGGTTCATATCTCTTCTTTCCAGGAGGGTCTTTACTCTGGCTAGATTAAATGTCCGTCCCTTCAAGCTATTGGAGGTGAGGTTTCAAGGTTTGCCTTTATCAGATTGAAATTGCCCACGTGCCAATGACCAATTGAAAAATGTAGAACACATGCTTTTATTCTGCACCTATTATTGAGATCTATGCAAGGAACGTCGATAGATCCTAATCTGAGGGTTGGGAATATTTCTCCTCAGTCCATGTCATGGTCAGACCATCACCTGCTGACCTTTTCCCTGTCAATCGCTGCCCCACCTCGTGGGGAGCCCAAGCCCTTGGTTTTGGCATGCCCCTGAAGGCTTCTGGATCCCAGTCAGTTTTTGGAGGCCTTTGGGGGTCTACCGGGCAGTCTGGATGACCTGATTGATGCCCTGGTGGGAAAATGGTATGATGATGCCACCCGTGCAATCAACCAGACCACAACCAAGTGCCTCCTTTGATGCGGAGCTTCTGCTTTGCCGTGGTTCATGGATGAGCTGCAAGTGATGAAGCAGGAGTGAAGGAGACTCGAGAGCAGATGGAGGAAGGACTGGTTAGAGATTAATTGGGCTGCAGTTCATCTGCTGACCAGGCGCTATGTTCATGTGATCAGGGAGGCTAAAAGATCCCATGCCTCCCTGAGAATTGATGTGGCCTGAAACCGCCAGACAGAATTGTTCCAGGTGGTTCAAGACCTCACCAATTCTGGTCAGCTTGGGCCTCCTCCTGGTGATTTCACCAGAGAATCTTTTGCAGCCTTTTTTAGATCTAAAATTGAGGCCACCTGAACCGGTCTGGAATCCTGTTGTACTGACCTATCCCCAAGTACCTCAAGTGCCACACACCCTCAGTCTCCTTGGCTGGTTGAGTTTGTATTCAGCTGATGCCTCCAGGGCACTGCATATTGTAGGCCTGCAGCTTCTCCTTTCGACCCTGGCCCGTCTTGGCTTATAAAAACTGCTGGTGGGAGCATGCCTCAGTGGGTTTCAGTGATTTCCACCACCTCCTTCAGAGAAGGGACTTTTCCCTCTTGTCTGAAGGAGACAGTGGTGAAGCCCACTCTGAAGAAACCTGGCTTGGCTTCGGACAATTTATCCAACTATTGTCCGATAGGCAATGTTCCTTTCCTGGTCAAGGTGATTGAGGGGGTTGCCACTGTTCGGCTCCAGTCTTTCCTGGAGGAGGATCATGTCTTGGATCCATTTCAGTCTGGGCTCGGGCCATGTTGTGGGACTGAAACTACCCTGGTTGCGCTGCAAGATGACCTCCTCAAGGGGGCCGATAGGGGTTACTCTACCCTGTTGGTCCTTCTTGACATGTCAGTGGCCTTGGATACCATTGACCATGGTATCTTGCTAGGTAGGCTTACCAAGGTGGGGATCGAAGGTTCAGCTTTGAGCTCACTCTGGTCCTTCCTTGGTGGCCATGCCCAGTATGTTAAGCTTGGGGAAGAATTGTCAGCCCCTTGGAACTCTCTTGTGGGGTGCCCCAGGGCTCGGCAATCTCCCTGATGCTCTTTAACATCTATATGAGGCCACTGGCTAAGGTCATTAGGGGATTTGGAGTCTGCTGTCATCTCTCCTTTACCACCTCTGCAGTGGAGGCAGTGCAGACCCTCGACTGCCGCCTGGATGCGGTCACAGAATGGACCAGGACTAACAGGCTCAGACTCAATCCTGAGAAGACCAAGGTTTATTTCTTAGGGGTGTCCTCTACTGGGTATAGTGGCTTTCTCCCTAGCTTGGAGGGCTCTGTCCTCTAGCTGCTGGATTGAGTAAGAAGTCTGGGCATGGTCTTGGATTCGGATCTGTCCCTGGAAGCGCAGGTGGCAGCCATACCCAAGGCGTCCTTTTCCATCTTCAGCTAATCACCCAGATTCGCCCACACCTGGATGAGGCTTTGCCCATACCTAGATGAGTTGTGCAGGTGCTTGTGATCTCAAGAATAGATTATTGCAATGCTCTCTATGTGGGTCTTCCCTTGACCCTTACTCGAAGATTGCACTGGGTACAGAATGTGGCAGCCAGACTGGTGGTGGGTGCGGCTAGGTACGACCACATCACCCCAGTGCTGGCTCACCTGCATTGGCTGCCCATTGCATTCCAAATGAGGTTCAAGGTATTGGTTTTTGACATTCAAAACCCTCCACGGCTTGGGACCTGCATACATGGCGGAGTGAATCTCCTTAAGATCAGCTGCAGGCTGACCCACCAGAGCATCGCAGGCATTCTAACTCTGGGTGGCCACGTGTAGAGAGGCCTTAAAAACTATCACTAGGAGTCTGGCCTTCTCCGTGGTAATCCCAACACTATCGAATCAGCTCCCGAGTGAGATTCGCCTTGCAGAGTCCCTGCCTGCCTTTAAGAAAGCAGTTAAAATGCTGCTTTTTAGAGAGCCATTTGGTGACTTTTAATTTTTTTTCTGGACCTGTAACTTATATTGTCTGCTGGTTTGTTATTAATGTCTATTGTTGTTTTGCATTTTGCTTTTTATTTATTTTTTATTCTTAGTGTACTGCTGTAAATTGCCCAGATTTCTGCTGGAAGATAGGCGGTAAATAAATAAATAAATAAATAAATAAATAAATAAATAAATAAATAAATAAATAAATAAATAAACGTCATTCCAGAGTTAATTTTAGTTTGTATTTATGATATGCTGTATAATGTAATAAGATTTGATTCATGTGTTGTCTATTGGAATGCATATTTGATTGTTCTTATTTTTTCAATTTTATTTTTTAGTTTTGGTATTTGAGCATAAATAAAAAAAATTATTATTATTATTAATGGCACTGCTAAAATTTTGTAAACTAAAGGTCAGAGTTTCCTTTATTAAGTTAATATCCAGTAGCAATCATATTAGGTCCTCATCATGAGTTCAGTCTTGATTTCATCAGAGTTCATTACCTCTTCTTATCATCCACGGTTATAAACCTCTTCTCCAATACCACATTTTGAATGTATTGATCTTTTTCTGTCAATTTTTTCATTGTTCAGCTTCCATGTCTCTACATGGCAATTGGGGATGCCATAGTTGAGACAATCTTGCTCTTAGTCTTCCTGATGGTTCCTGATGCAGCTCTTAAAGAATGTCTCCTATTCCTTCACAGTTACATGTGCAAATTCCAGTTCTTCTGAGTTCTTGGCTGGAGTATCCATTTATCCGTCCGTCCGTCCGTCCGTCTGTCCGTCCGTCCGTCCGTCCGTCCGTCCGTCTGTCCGTCCATCCATCTTTCCTTCCTTCCTTCCTTCCTTCCTTCCTTCCTTCCTTCCTTCCTTCCATTTCTATACCACCCCCTTATTGCAAACTGCATTACCCTGGGTGGTTTATAAAATGACTGAACCAAGAAATGCAAAATATTTAACTAATTTCCCTTGTCTATTGTCAGTGTTAAAGTTATGTAATCCTTCAACTGTCATCATTCCTGTTTTGTTAATGTTTCACTTAAATTCTGCTTCTGCATTATCTTCAATGCTAATTGCAGTAATTGTTTCAAATCACTACTCAGCAAAATTTCTCTGCCCCATCATACTTGAAATGATCAATTTTCTTTTACTAATGTGACTGTTAAATTCTAAAGAAGAAGGGTGCATCTTAGTGTAGATTCTCATCATTGACTGTTCTGCTTTGTGTGATTCTGCTAGGCGTTTAAACTCATAATGAGATCGAGCCGCCCGACAATATTCTTCTCAGCTTTCCTAACATACTCAGACATCATTGCCATATGAAGATGTGTATCCAAGAGGGGAAGTTAGCATTATGCAAGTAAACAATTTCCTGTAATGAGCAGGGTCATGCTGCCAAACTTCTTTAGTTATCTGATTCCAAGAGTTCATCACACAGCACTTGCTATCAACCTACATGGTTAGATCATAGCCCTGTATTTGACTCTTTTACATAATGGCAGAATCAAATTTTGCTACAGCTAAGAAGGGCTGTTAATAATAGGACATTTTGGAGGCTGCTCATTCACAGAGTTGTCATATGTCAGAAGAGACTTGACAGCACACAACAACATTCTGAAAAGAATGGCAAGCTATTGTGCCTAATCCTGGGGGAGATAATTTTGCTGGCACTGAATACAAATATCCTTCTAAAATATGTAGAACCTGTGTAAATCAGGGGTCAAACATTATAAATCTAATTTCAGTGGAGCAAACACTGAAGCAGGTAATAACCCCCCACTCTCTCTTTTTTTGCATTCTCATTCCAATTCCAGGAGGAAGTTTTTAATTTATCTTCTTTTTTAAAAAAAGCAGTGCACCACATATGGCCTATTCCATTCTAGTCTGGATTTAGGCTATGTCACAGCATGGAAACAGCATTGGTTGTCCTGAAGAATAACCTTCTGAGAGAGACTGACCAAGACAAAATTCCACAATCTCTCAGTGGCCTTTGATACCATCAACCATGGTATCCTTCTGAGAAGGCTATCTGGGTTAGGGGTCAATGGCCTGTCACTGTCCCGGCTTCAAGCGTTCCTGGAGGGCCATCAAAGAATTCATCTTGGTGAGATGATGTACACTTCTTATTCTCTCAGTTGTAGGAGTCTCATAGGGAGTATTATCTCACCAATGCTATTTAACGTCTATTATGAAGCCGCCAGGGAAAGTAATCAGGAGATTTGGGATTTTGTTTCATCAATATGGAAATGACACACATCTCTATCTGCCCTTCTATCCATTTTGCAGTGGATGCTGTCCCATCCCTTAAGTGCTGCCTGGAGGATGTGCTGGGGCGGATGAGGGAAAAATAGACTGAGGCTAAATCCAGACAAGATGGAGATCCTTTTTGTAGGGGCACCTAGAGTTTGTGGACTGGAAACATCCTTCTCCATTTGAGGGATAACTCTTTGAAATATGAGATTCGTAGCTTTGGTCTGTGGTCCACTTCGCCTACCTTGGGAAGATTACCCAGCTGCATCCCTACCTGGACATTGGATCCCTCACCACATTGGTCCATGCATTGGTAATTTCATGATTAGACTACTGCAATGGTGTCTATGTGAGGCTATCTATGAGACTGGTGTGAAAGCTTCAACAGGTCAATAATGTGGCAGCCAGATTACTAACTAGGGTGGAATAGTATGAACATATGTCCACTACTCTCACCACCACTTTAGGCTAATTTCTGATCTGGTTCCATGCCAGCTTCAAGGTAATGACTCTAACATACAAAACCATAAATGGTTATGATCTCAATATCTTGCAGAATGCCTGTTTCCAACAAAATCAGCCCATACTGCCAATTCCTCTCAAGCAGGATGGTTGAGGTCTTTGACTCTGAGAGAGGCTCGGAAGGGAAAAACTAGAAATTGTGCATTCTTGACAATCACTCCCTCTCTATAGAACAATCCTGGCTCTATAGGCAGGCTTTCACAGAGCTGCTAGCAACATAATATAATCGCTATCTAGCTGAAACCATCAGTGCCACCATCTCCTTTTTAATATGTAATTTTATTTTATATAATTTGTTTATGTAATGCTGATTGTGTTTATTCAGTTTAGTTTGAACTTGTATATATGTATGCATGCTTTTAATGGTTTTTGGCTGCTATAAACTGTCCAGAGTGGCCATGTTGCCAGATGGATGGTATAGAAATTAAACAAACAAACAAAATGTGCTCCCCTTATACACTTTAAAAATTCCCACTAGCTTGGTCGCTTCCCACAGCCTAGAAAGTGTTTAATTTGCCAATATCCTGAAGTGGATTTATGTCTACTTTACAGTACTGGCCAATTGACAGAGAAGGAATTGGTTTTGGTTCATTTCGAGTGACTTCACAATAAAAACAAACTAAAGAGAGAGCAATCCTACCCGCATCAAAAATAAGAAGTCCCTAACAGAGGTTGGAAAGTTTTAGATAAAACCACTCAAGGCTGGGTCGTCTGGTTCACCTCAGCAAAGCCATAGTCTGATCACCATATTTAGGAGCAAACCAACCCATCTCCGCAGTGGACAAAACAGGCAGCTAAATTCCAGTGTAACTCTGCAACTGAGGACTTGATGAGGTACATAAGTAAATTTGCACCTGGTACATTGTTGCTAAACTACAGTGGTACCTCAACTTACAAGTTTAATTCATTCAAAATGCATGCTCTTAAGGCGAACTACTCTTAAGTTGGGGTACCTATCTAAAAAATTTAAAAAATAAGTTAAAAAATAAAAAAATTGTAGAGCAGACCATATCTAAAATTTGTAAGGCGGCAGTTAAAATGCCAACAGTTTTCCGCTCTTAAGTAGAATTGCTCTTACGTTGAGCTGCTCTTAAGTCGGGGTACCACTGTACTTTTAAACACTACATGCTATGAAAATTTAATCAGACCACCAGTAAGATTTTGACCAATGTGATTTATTTACATGTAAATACGAAATGGATTCTGTAGCATTATTCTGATAATGGCCGCGGTCTCACTAAAGTTTTCTGTGCATCTTAATTTTGTGTGTATTTTTTCCAGGCAGTCACGTGGTGTTTGATGTGCAGTTAGTGTCCTATTGCCAGGGTAGTATTTTTCGGCTCTGGGCCCATCTATACTTGCATAGTATGCATTATTTTCCTTTTTTGGGGGTTGATTTTCTAAGGGCCTTTTTACACGACCCCTAAGATCCGCTGGCCACTTAAATTCGGACCAGAGATCTTAGGGGTTCGTCGCTCTTCCTCTGTCCCCACCCCCTCCGCACTTCCTGGTTGCTGGCTGCATGAGGGAGGGAGAAAAAGAGAAAGAAAAGCATGCCGCTCACCTCGTTCTGCCTCTCGTCTCTGTAAGGCCATCACGTCCAACCCCCTCGTCTCTGTAAAAGTAGCTCTTAAAGGGGCAGGAGCCAAAAAGCAGCAAACAGAAGCGAGGAGAGCCCCGCACTCACTATCGTTGCACCGCATCAAAGATTTTTCACCTCCAAAGAGAAGGTACAAGAAAAGTGCGCTGGGTCGCACTAAAGTGGGCGGGGTCGCACTTAATTGTCTGCAAACTCTGGAACTGGTGGGGAAACATTTTTAAGCTCCGGAGCTTGCAGCCATTTGCGGCGGAGCTTAGGGGTCGTTTATAAATGCCCTAAGTCTCCATTGCATATATTTTCCCCCCCGGAGTGATTACCGGCAAGCCGTCTTTCAACCACTGCAGTTTCTCATTTTGCGAAACTGCCCGCTTTCCTTCCACATGTTTCATGTGTTCTCAATGAAGAATCGACAAGCCAGAGCCACAAGCAGTGGCAGTAAATGGGGTACGAAGCTAATTACTATGTATTTTCTGGTGTCGCACTTTGTTAGAGAAGCAAATAATTGAGCATTTTTAAGGGAAGTTTTAAAAACCAACTACTAGCGGTGGTTTAAGAAACTTCGGTGAAAGTGCGGTTCCGGGGGCATGGTAAACCAGGACACCGATTTACTTCCCTTCACGGTTAGGACATGATCTTTTACTGTGAAGTTTGCTGTAGCAAAACTGCACAGAAAACACTGGTAAGACCACGGCCAATGACAGACTCTTTTTCTAAAGTTCTCTCTCTCTCTCTCTCTCTCTCTCTCTCTCTCTCTCTCTCTTAATCTCAAGAAATAGTTCATTACTGATAGTCATGCAATAAGTGACTAAATGTTACTTACTGAGTTTTAAACTCTTGTCTCTTCTGACCAACTCTTAGTAATACAGTTTTTATAGCTCTCATGCCAAAATCATAATGATCCTAGAAATTATAAAATACGAAAAATGTTTTAAAATCTTTTGCCCTGTCCTTGCTATAATTCTAAAGAATATTTGGCAAGTTATTCACAGCACAAGGAATTTATGTTTTTTATTTACTATAGGTCAGATGGATACAGCTTTTAAATACAGTATTCTTATTTTACCAATTCAGCCACAATTCCCTCTCCCACAGTGATCCCACCATGTGCAAGGAAATGCAATCCAACAAAGCCCTAGTCTGTGCCCAAGCTGATGCTCCCCCCCCCCAATCTGTAGGGCTTCTAAGCTGGCTAAAGGGATTCCCAGGAAGGCAGAAGGGTTTATTTAAGGGAGATCAATCCCATTAAGCCAACCCTTTCTGGCATATACAGGCACGTGCCTTTGCAGCAGTCTGATCAGAACAGCTGTTAATCTTCTCTCTTTTCCCCATTCTATATCCCTCTTTCCAAAGAAAGTCAGAAGTGGAGGGCTGGGGCCCTGTCGCCTTTGGGCCAATCACTGGAAAGACTACACCTGTGGGTCTTGCCTAGTTAGAAGCAAAACATTATGACTGTGAGGAATTCTTGGTTTTTAAGTTATGTATTGGGTTTTTTTAAAAAAACCCATATGTCTAATCTGCAGGAATCTAAATAGGGGGAAAGATAATATTGAACTGATTGGTTAATTTTAATTTGTTAAATTTTAGTTCATTTGCTATTTTAATGGGCAGAATGTCAGTAAGTTAACATTCTAACTTATCTTAATATATTTTCATTGTAGCATTAACAATATTTAGTCTCTCACTAAACTTCATTCATCACTGATGTGTTCTCTGCCTAAGTTGCCACAAAGGCAGCTCTGACAGGGCCTGTGCTGGGAGGGGCCAACCTGTCCACCCACTCATGACGTGGGAGTTTGGAACAGGGGCCGGGCGGTCACAGATGACCAACAACAGGCAGAATGACCCATGACTGGTTTCCCCTTTATTGTTAAATATCTGTTGTACATGCTGGATCCTTGGGTTTCTAAGTGAAAATATGTGAAGTGCATATGAGTGTGGCTCATTTCAATCTGATTTAAAAATACAGTCAGTGTTTGGGACTGAAAACCTAGTGTGCCAGATAAAAGTTAGGGATTTAAATTGTGGTCCACTGTGATTTGATTTGGACTACAATGTCTAAAATCATTTTGTGTAATTACACTGGCAAAAGAGCAATGTGTAATACTGGTAAATAGTACCCAATTAACAGATTACCACTTGGATTCCTGCTTGCATGGCAAGCCACCTTCCTGCTGTGCAATGAGCAATCAAAGCACTGTCTCAATTAGCAATAATTTAGGACTGCAAGGATTTTGACCAAGCTGTCATCATGTAAGTCCTTTAAGTGAGATTATTCAAAACAAATTGACCCCTTCTGGTACAATCAGACACAATCTTTCCTTGCCTGATCATACCCTGAGATAATATTTCATATAGCTAATAAAATGGACAGTGCCCCTTATGTTATACCATAATAAATATATGTTCATTTTAAAGATATAAAAATATTTTTGTTGTTGTAACAAACTATAATAGCTATCCATTTGAATCTTACCTGCTGTGACAGTTGTTTGCTGGAAAGATGATAAAGATTTACTATCTTCCCTGCATTTAATTTTGCTGATTTGAAACCTTTTGAAAACAGCATTATTTCAGCAATGAGTTCATAGTCTGGTACCATCATTGAGACAGGACGAAATAAGGATTTTAAGTTGTCTGGGAGTTCTACACGACCTTTGTATCTTAAAAAGGAAATGAGAAGTCATTAGTTTTTAAAGGTCCATAAAATATTAAGAACACATAAAGTAATCCCTCCTAACATTTTCAACAAATAAAAATGGCTTTTGACAAAGGAACAGCACTACACATGCAGTTGGAATAGTAGTCCTACAGTCACTGATAGTCCTTGATCTCAATACACAGGAGCTTGTCCTACTACTGGGGCCGAATGGTGCTGTAATTAAATGGCTGTACTGATTTCATGCTCAGATTCCAGGTTGACTCAGCTTTCCAGCCTTCTAAAGTCAATACTGTATAATGATTACCCACCTTGCTGGCAGGGGGGGGAGGGAGGGGCGATGAGCATTCTGCATAATTAACAATTAAACTGCACAGGAGGTACTTAAAGCACTATGGGGCAGTAAGCAGTGTGCTTTGCTTTTTGGCTTTAATACAGAATCATCACTCCCTGTTACAGTCTGTAGTATAGTTCTGCAAAATTATTTTTTAAATTATCACAATTACAGGACACCTATAGTAGCAGTAAATTAATGGAAACTTAAATGCAACTGAAAATTTAACAATCTTTCTAGAAATGATAGCCTGTAAAGAAAAGAAAAGAAAATTAATGTCTGATTAAACCCATGAAGTGAATTTGTAGTTCATTGTGGGAATACAGTATAAATAATTTCACCACTGAACATTTAAAAATTCCAAATTATAAAGCTTTGTATTTTCTTCTTACCTAAATGCAGAAACACATTAGTGTTTCCCTGCTTTGGCAGATTTATCACAACCTCATACTGCTTATGACAGTGATGGCAAAATGTTTAGAGACCGAGTGCCCAAACTACGATTCAAAATCCACTTATTTTTCTCAAAGTGCCAATATGGCAATTTAACCTGAATACAGTGGTACCCTGGGTTATAAATGCTTTGGGTGCTACCCCTCAGGAAAGCAAGGATTTTCAAAACCTATTCTTCAATCCTCGCTTTCCCGAAGAGAGCAACCCACCCACCTCTCTGCCCTAGGCCGAGAGGTGGATGGGGTGCTACACCACTCGGAAAGCCAAGGGGAGTGGCAGCAGCTTGTGGGCTCCTTCGTAGCCCCAGTTTACTCTCCAGCCACGCTGCTCTGGCATGCTCCAAGTGGAGGGGGAAGTGCTGTGGCTGCGAGGAGGCTGTGTTGCAGGCCCACAGAAAGGGCTCCGCATGCCACCTTTGGCACCCGTGCCATAAATTCGCCAACACGGGCTTATGAGATTGGTTATGCAACTGGTTGCATGATAGGGAATCTGGTAGAGTAGGGGAGAGTTGAACCATGATTGCCTTTCCATTCTATGTTTAGGTAATAGAGTACTCATAAAGGATTTTTTGAAGAGAAAAATCCAGGTTTTTGTTTTGTTTTGTTTTGGGTTTTTTTGGGTTTTGCTAATGCTGTTGCTGTTAAAAATAAAGTCCTGTTTTCATGGAAGAGGAAGCAAACTTGTGGAAAGAGACAGTTGTTTCAACAGGGTGTAGCAATGGACAGAATCATGTTGGCACATCCATATGCACAGGGGTGATCAATTTATCAGTCATAGCATTTTATCTTCAGTTAAAAATTCCCACTCCCTCCTCAGGTTCTGAGGCTCCCTAGATATGTCTTTAGATCTGGGGAAGTTTTTGTTGATCTCAGGGTGGAGAGAAGCTTTTAATGTGTGAAAATTGCCATTCCCTCTCCCAAATCCCAACTTCCTTCAGTCAAGAGAGATCCCTGGGGAATACTGGAGCCTGAAGAGAAGAATAGGACACATTTATCTTTAATTAAAAATTCCAAATAAAAGCCATAATCACTCTTGTACACACAGAGCAGGCCATTTGGAATGTTAGCAAGACACATCTTTTTCATTGATGATTAGACATGGGCACGACTCGGTGAAATCCTCGTTTCCGTTTCCGTTCGTCATTTCCGTTACCTAATGAGGAACGGTAACGACAATTACTCCGCTCCAGCTCAAACCCGACCCGATAAAGATAAATTGGGTCTGATTTGTCGTTGTCGTTCATGGCATTGCGGCGATCGCGCGATGCCAGCAAGCAGCACAGAAAAAAAGTTTTAAAATAAAAAAACCCTATTCCCGGCCATAAAAGCAGGCAAAAATATGCCTCCCTCAGTGAGGGCACCTACCAGAGAGGGGTGGTTTCTGGGGGGGGGGTCCCCGGCCTTCCCCCCCTCTCCTGTCCTGGGCTGCTGGTACCACGCTGGGGGGCATCCTTGTCGTCTCCATTTGCCATGCGGTGGGGGGGATCCAAAATGGTGACCACAATATTTATTTTTAAATCGTGGTCCAAAAACCCACCAAAGCACCACAGAAACATTTGAAAATTAGGTATTTTAACTGCCGGAATTTTTATAGTAGCATCAGTGGGTTTTTCTTGCAATAAAACGTCTCCATTGATTTTATTTTATTTTATTTTTATTTTTATTTTTATTTTTTTACACCTGCGCATGCGCAGTGATGGGCTGGCCATGGGATGGGAGCATGCAAATTTTTGGACCCATTCCACCAATCGCATGGCCAGGTTTTGCTGAGACTTCTGGATGTGCCAGAGAGGGCATAAAAAGCCCACCAACCCTAACCCTAATCCTAACCCTAACCCTAACCCTAACCCTAACCCAACCCTAACCCATACGCCAGTACGCTGTCCTTCTTAGTGGGTCAGAGGCACCCAGAGGTGCAGCCCACTAACCCACCCTAACCTTAACCATAACCCTAAGCCTAGCCCTTACCCTAACCCCAACCCTAACCCAGATCCGTACGCAAGTACACTTTCCTTCTTAGTGGGTCCCAGGCACCCAGAGAGGTGCCTCCCACAGCCCACTATCCCCTACCCCTAACCCATTCCCTAACCTGTACGTCAGTACGCTAGTACGCTCCCCTTCTTGGTGAGTCAAAGTGAGGCCCCCAGAGAGGTGCCTCGCAGAGCCCACTATCCCCTATCCCATTCCCTAACCTGTACGGCAGTACACTAGTATGCTTCCCTTCTTACTGAGTCAGAGGCACCCAGAGAGGTGCCTCTGCCACCCCACCCTAACATAATGTAATGTATGGTATGCAGCAGCTCCGCGAAACGCTTCCCTTGCTTCCCTTCTTAGTGGGTCAGACGTCAGAGAGGCACCCAGAGAGGTGCCTCCCAGAGCCCACTTACCCCAACCCCAACCCCAACCCAAACACAAACGACAAACGACAAACGGAAATGATAAATTTTTGAAAATTTCCTCAACAAACGGAAACGAGTCGAAACAGACCCATCCCAACAAACGACAACTCGAAAGGTCATTTTTCCTGGTCGTGCCCATCTCTATTGATGATATTTGTGAATATTCATATCCTTAGATCAATAGCACAGCATATACTTTTTATGACGAACCCAGGTTCTATACAGTATCAACAGGTAGATCTAAGAGACCCTCATCCAACTTCATCTGAAACCCTGAAAAACAATAATAATGCTTTTCATCTGTTAGTAATGCTCGGCTAAATGGAACAACGGTTTGATTCTAATGCAGTTATTATTGCCAGACCTTGTATTGAAATTGAGGAACTGAATTTATCTCATCACTTACCCAGGATTCATGGTAATAAAGATTGCACAGAACGGTTTCAGACGGATTTCTTTTCCCTCTAGTAAAAATCTGTGGGAAATATTAGTTATTTTTCAAATAGAAGTTTTTTCCAGAAAACATAGAGGTTTGTGTTATTTTCTATGAATTTCTTGCCTATATACCTGTATTTCTTAATTTAACTTTCTTAATCTCAAAATCAAGTGCAATATAAACCTTTAAAATGCAATAAAAATGATGAGCAACACGAAGCACAATTTAACACTGAAAAATCAAAATTATCAAAAACTTCAAAATGCTAAACAATAGAAAAAAGGCATAAAAGAGTCTTTCGGAGGATATGACTTTAAGATGTAATTTTGGAAGCAAAGCATATATTAAAATAAAAAGCCATGTCATATGCAAGAGAGCTTTGCATACTTCACATGTTATTGTGTGAATGTGTGTGGACATACACACAATTTTAAAAAGCAGTCACCAAGGTGTCCTTCCTGGGGAGGGTACTCCAGAATGGTGAGGAGCTCATATAGCTACCTGATGTACATCACTAAGTAGGAATGTGTGGAGGCTGAGAAGTGCTTTGACTATGGGTGCTTTTACATGACCTCTAAAATCCGCCTGCAACTTAAATCCGGACCAGAAATTGTGGGGATTTGTCACTCTTCCTGTGTTCCCACCCCTCCGCGCTCCATTGTTCCTGTCTGCATGAGGGGAGTGAGAAAAAAAGGGAGAAAAAATGCAGGCTCACCTCTGTCTGCCTTCAAAGCCGCCCGAGCTGCCCCGTAGTGATTCCTGTCTCTTAAAGGGGCGGTGGGGACAAAAAAACCCCAAACAGTAGGTGAGTGAGCCCGGCATTCACAGCTTTACAATGCGCATTGGAAGTTTTACCTCCTGGAGGCCAGGTACTTGAAAAGTGTGCTGGGACGCGCTTAGGTGGGCGTGGTCATACTTATTTTTTTTTAAAGTCCGGAGCTGGTGGGGAAACATTTTTAAGCTCCAGATCTGGGAGCCCTTTGCCTCAGATTTTAGGGGTCGTGTAAAAGCGCCCTATGAAGCATTTCTTCAAATACTGTGGCCTAAATCATGCAGATTAGAACTAGTTCTTTCACACAGCCCGTGAAAGGAACAAAGAACTTATAAAGATTATACAATGCTGATATGATAGTTGTAAAGCCAGATACCAGACAGTTCTTTTGCTATGATATTTGATACTGAAGTATCAGAACTAGCTTTTAGAAGAAGAAGAAGAAGAAGAAGAAGAAGAAGAAGAAGAAGAAGAAGAAGAAGAAGAAGAAGAAGAAGAAGAAGAAGAAGAAGAAGAAGAATTACAAATAACGGCCGTGCTCACAGAGGTAGAATGGGAATCATTTCCATTCTCTGGCTCTGCAGCCAGATATCTAACTGACATCATCATCATCATCTTCTTCTTCAGATCCTGAAATGCCACTTTCCCCAATCAACCATGTGTTCAGTGCACAGCCCGACTATTTGCATGTCTTTATTGACTCTGTACTGCCAACTCTGGTTTGATTGTACACATGGCAACTGGCCATATATTTTTTGAGTAGTACACAATTTGGGCAATGGTGCAAGGTGCTGTTCTAACTCACTCACATATCCAGCCAGCTAAATTTGTATACATCTATTTATTTATTTTATATTTATATACCGCCAGATTTTCCCAGACAGGAACTCAGGGCGGTTAACAAGGAATAGCATACAACAAAATACAGAGAAAAATAATAACCGGTTCCACAATATGATATATGGGACAAAACAAACCCAACAACAATCAGTAGAACCAAAATTTAAAAAGCTAAAAATACAAAACATTACTAAGGAAAGATGGCGAAAAACGGGCAGACAAACAAACTCATAACACCTACTTATAAAACACTGTAAATCAACCTCGATAGCTGAACGTGGCTATATAAAGCCCAGTTTTTAGCCATGGGAGGGACTCCAGAGTCCTAATTTCACTCAGAAGTTATTACATCTGTATATGATAACCAGCTTGGCCACACAGTATATTAGTTGCAAAAGATCTGAATACTTTAGTATGAATACCTGACAGTGAGGCTGTCTTTGGCTGCTTTGATTGCCTGAATCTGTGAAGCAATTGCAGAAAGGACTTCCAAATCAATCCTGTTGAATTCATCAAAACAACACCACGCTCCAGACTGAACCAGTCCGCAAAACATTTTCCCCATCACCTTAAATATACACATATATGTTTGTTATGCACTCAGTTACAAAATCAGGACCAATTTATGAAACATACTAGTAAATTTGAAAGTGATCTGCTTTCTTTAAATACATGGCAGAAGAAAACTGATGTTTTAAAGTATATGATTGTAGCTAAAGCTGTGCTCATGACCTGGGGTTCAATCCCAGGTAGCAAGCTCATGTTTGACTCAGCCTTCTTTCCTTTCAAGGTCAGTAAAATGAGCACCCAGCCTACCGGGGGCGGGGGCGGGCAATATGTAGACTGCATAATTAAATTGTAAACTGACCCGAGAGTGCTTGAAGCACTATGAGGCAGTATATAAGCAGAACATTTTTACTTAAAAGTAAAAACCACTGTGATGTTTTAATAAAATTACTGTCAATCTAAATCAGTTTTAATATGCCTAATCTATATTTGCTAGGAGAATAAAGCAGACTAGTGCACTCTAATTCACTCAAATCAATACATCTAACTAGTGTGTATTTTTAAGTACTTATATATATATTTTAAGTCCGGAGCTGGTGGGAAAACAACTTTAAGCTCCGGATCTGGGAGCCCTTTGCCTCAGATTTTAGGGGTCGTGTAAAAGCAACCATTGACAGTGGGACATATTCTTTTAAAATTGTGGCATGTGGCATAGGCTGAGCTGTTATAACAACTTTGACACTTATCTAAGAAAGTGGTATATTGGAAAAGGACAACAGAAGCTCACTTGAGGGGGTTGTTCCTACCATAACGGAGTATCATACCTTCTTGAAGTATATGCCTGTACAGTGGGAAAATCCCCTCAAGTGAGCATGTCTTGTCTCTCCTTTGAAATATAGCAATACACAGTATTTCAAAGCATGTGTGGCAATAGGTCAGCAGTTTCATAATTTGTCACATCAATTCAGTAAAATGTCACTTGAAAAATATTTAAATGTGTGGGGAAGGGAGTGTTAACAATAGAGGAGATTGAGCAAACCATGAGCTTGATCAGAATTGCAGAGATTTGAGGTGTTACATGGATTCTTGCTCCTAAATTTCTGGGGTTAATTAAAGCAAAGTGTTCTGCTTATATACCGCCCCATACCACTACAAGTAGTCTCTGGGCGGTTTACAATTTTAATTACAGCGTGCAGGCTACACATTGCCCCCCCAGCAAGCTGGGTACTCCGACCTCGGAAGGATGGAAGGCTGAGTGAACCTTGAGCCTGCTATCAGGGATTGAACCCAGGTCGTGAGCACAGTTTTACCTGCAGTACAGGCATTTAACCACTGCGCCACGAGGCTCTACATTCAATGTGAACATTCACATTGTTCATTCAATGTGAAGGACAACAGCTATTTAATTGCTAGAAGAAACTTCAATCCATTCAAATTAAGCTGGGAAAGACTCCCTGATTAATCACACCTTTTTTTCAGATTGCAAGGAATCTATACCAGGCTAGATGCTATGTGGTTGACACTCTAATAATACTATGAAAACGAAATAGGTTACTTTATATCTTGATGTATGAACCACTGGGTGGTCTTGTGCAAAAACTGATGGCACAGACTGCACTCTACCACCAACACAAATACAAAAACCATAAAAATGTAAATTTAAAATATTAAACAATTGTGGAACGCTCTAGAGATGCTCTGGCAGGAATGTGGGGAAGGAGTGGGGTTTAGAGGAGATGAAACCGCAAATTGTACTGTTTTGCAGACAGAGTTGCTAGGGAGATTGTTGTTGGAGTGCTAATATCCTCTAGTCATTAGCTGTCTGTTCAAAGCTGCAAGTAGTGTCAAGAATTAAACCAAAAATTCTGGATAATTGCAACAAGTGCTAAAGATTTTGTTAATGCTCTTACATTTTAACAGAATTAAATAAATAAATAAAACTTTCTACATTTTGTATTCATATACAGTACTCGTGTACCATACCTTGTCATCTAAACCTTCAGAACAGTTAAATGATAAACAGAGTTTTCCCAGGGCCTAAAGAAAAGGGAGACACTGCTTTAGACTACTAACAATTATATATATATATCAGACAGTTTAAATATAACATGATGAATGCGGAATAAGGCCACATTTCTTCAGTTTGGATTTGACATCTGTGTTTTCTTATTTTGCCATTTATAAGCACTCTCAGAGCTGTTTCCAAACCTAAAAATGGGTGCAACTTTGGCAAAATTTAAGCAATAGTTTGTGCCACTGTGACTACAATTAATACCATTAATCTTGAATGTCAACAAACATCCTTTAAAATTTAATTGATAGACTCTTTGATTTAATTAATAAAATATTGGAATTTGGAACATACTTTACATATATTTTCTATAATCAGAATGGATATTTGCAATGCAAAGCTTTGACACTCCTTAACTCTTCAGTACTGCCTTCCCAAAAATTCCTCAACACTAATGAAAACAAGGGAACAGAATAGCACATGACAAGGAAGGTTGCTTCATAAACAAGAATTACTGAAAATTAGAAGAGTGCACATTAGAGGGAACAACAAGATTTCAGCCTATGTGCTTCTTAGTAAGGTGTTGTACATCACTGTAAAATTTAGCTTTAGCTTTCTTTTTATTTGAACTATGTAAAGCCATTGTTAGATTACAATGGCCCTTCTAAATGAATATGGATATCACATTTCTCCAAGTAATTAGCTTATTATATAGGGCAGTGCTCCCCAACCTTTTTATCCCCACGGACCGGTAAATGTTTGATAATTTTTCCGTGGCCCGCTTGTTTTAATTTAATAATTTTAATTTAATTAAAAGGCCCCGCCTCCTCCTCAATCTCTCTCTCCCCTCAGACCGGCCGCTGCACGCTTACCCACTGAACCCCCCTTCCTCCCTCCCTCCTCTCCCCGAGGGTGTGAGACCCCCCTCCCCTTGCCCTCCCCCTCCTCCTAACTTTGGCTTCGCAGTCGGCGCAGTACTTGTTGTCCTCCTCCCGGAGGGGCTTGGCCTGGTGCTGCTCGTTCTGCTTCTGCGCCTTCTCCCAGCACGAGCGGGTGGCCATGGCAAAGGAATTGGGGGGAGGGTGGCAGGGCAGGGTGGAGGGGACTGGGGGGGCAGAGGAGACCAGGTGGGGTGGGGCTGGGGGTGGGGAGGGAGGAAGGGAGAGGGAGGGAGGGTGGCCTCAAGCAAGCGGGCGGGCGGGCACGCCCACGGGGGGCATGAGAGAGAGAGAGAGAGAGAGAGAGCCAAGGGGAAGGATGAGGGTGGTGGTGGTAGTGGGGGGAGAAGGGAGTCGGGCGGGCGCCCACCACCCTTAAGAGCCGGAAGAGGAGAACTGGAGCCGAAGCCAGCAGCCTGACAGCAGGAGGAGGAAGAGGAGAAGGAGCGGGCGGCGGCGGCGGCGGCGGCAGTGGCGCTTCCTCCTTCCTTCTGGCCCGGTCACCCGGCCACGAGAGGAGCCCCGGCGAGCGCAGCCAACCAACCATAGGCTGCTGGGAAGTCGGGCAAGGCTGGCTGCAGGAGGAGGAGGAAGAGGAGGAGACGCGGAGGGCACCCTCGCCGGCGGCCTCAACCAGAACGACTCCTGGCGAACCGAGGAAGAGGAGGAGGAGGAGGAAGGGGGGGTCGCCATCCGCTCACGGGACCTCCGCCGCCGCCAGCAGCCTCCTCTTTCCCAAATGGTGGCCGTGCCCTCCTGGCAACAGCCCCATCACCCCTCCTTCCTGCCCCGCCTCCATTCCCGGTTCCCCAAGTGCCGCCGAGACCATCCCGATTCTGCTTAACCGTTGCTCATTTCCTCCTCCTCCTCCTCCACACACACACAAACCCCCTCCCTTTTCCCTTCTCTTGGGGGAGGAAGGGAGGCGAGCCCAGACGGATCACACCCACCCGCTTGCATACACACACACGCACACACACACACACACTCTCTCTCTCTCTCCCTTTTCCCTTCTCTTGCAACTGTTTATTTTACAGGGCTCTTGGCGCGAGATCGCTTTCTCTTGGCCCGTAATTTTTTTAAAAAGGGGGGGCATGTATTCTTCTACGCCCGTCCTTCTCCAGCTCTAAAACTACTTGGGAGGGAGGAGGAGAGAAAAAAGAAAGCAAGGAGAGAGAGGAGGGGGAGGAAGGGAGGCGAGCCCAGACGATCACACCCACCCGCTTGCGCGCATGCACGCGCGCACACACACACACACCTTGAACATGATTATACCGTGCGGGGGGGCAGGTGTAGAGCGCGCCAATATTCGCCCGAAATTAACGCAACATCGTGGGGGCAGGAGTTGGATGGCAGGGACCCTCCAGAAAAAAAATCCAAGCCGGCTGGAGTGGAAACGGAGAACGAAAAGATGACCAAAGATGTCCTCACGTTTCAAGCTTTCCCTTGTCCTTCCTCTCTCTCTCCCGCCGCCGCTGCCACCGCCAGCAGCACCACGGCCACCCTCCCCTTTGGCTTTTCTGGATGGCGCAGTGAAGCAAGAACACATGGACGCTAGCAAGGGCACAAACATTAAGGACTGCAGGTATAGGCTCTCCAAAGGAATGGGAGAGAGTGCGCTGCCGACAAGACCAAGCCTGGGAAAATCAGCCTCGATTTCCTCTCCCTTCCCTTCCCCGCCTGCCCGTTTCCCCGCCTTACCTCCTCCTCCTCCTCCTCGTCGCCATCGTCGCTTAATGTCCAAAGGGAGCAGCCCCCCTCCCCGCACTCTTTGGGCAATAGGCGGGGTCTCTCTTTGCAAACCAATGACACAAACCCACACGGACCAGCCTCGCCCCCTACAGATACTCTTCACTGCAAATAGGCTTTCTCAGGGGATTAGTGTATTTTGAAGTTCCTCGGGCGGCCCGGTGCTGATTGGTCCACGGACCGGCACCGGTCCGCGGCCCGGGGGTTGGGGACCACCGATATAGGGATTCATTTGCCTCTATAAGAATAAGAAATTCTACTAAAACTAAGAGAATAAAATTCTCTAGACAGGGCTTCCTTTGTCACGTCTTCTATCTGCTATGTCTTTAGAACCATAGCAAAAGTTCTGCTCTTCAACCCAGGAATAATGGAAATTAAAATAATTCCAATAGAATTTTGGATTAGTTCATTTATAGATGATAAGGCCCTGTTTCTCTTTATTCCTAAATAGGCAGTCTTAGAACTATTGTTAAAACTTAGAAGAGATGGACAAGGGGCATTACAACTACAAAACCAGGTGTTATACGTATTTTAATCTTGATTGAAAAGCTCAGCAGGGAAATAGCAGGAGAGTCTAAGAGTGTTGTACAATCTAAATTCATTCATTACTTAGATATCACTATTCCCTATAATTTTGACAAAACTGAAAAAAATCATAAAATGGAAAAAGAAAGCAAAACTTTTGTCAATGTAAACTGAAAAAAATCATAAAATGGAAAAAGAAAGCAAAACTTTTGTCAATGTCAAAAGATTTATCTTCTTGTCTTGGAAAACTGACATTTAAAAAGTAACTAAGCAGCAATATACTGAATATCCATAAGAGGTCACTGCAGAGTAATTAATAAAGTTATACCTAATCCCAGGTATTTCTCTAAGCAGTGATTTTATTGTTTCTCGATGGAGTTTGCTTTCCACATGAAAAGCAATGTTAAATAAATGGATGCAGACTGTTAAAAACCCCAATGAATTTTCTAGGCTTGGAAATGAAAAATATACCGGTGAAATTCAAAAAATCAGAATATTGTGCAAATCTGTGAATTTGGGGTTTTCATAAGCTGTACGCCATAATAATCACAATTATACCAATTTAGGCTTGACATATCTCGGTTTGCATCTAATGAGTCTATCTTACATATTAGTTTCACCTTTTGAGTTGACTTACTGAAATAAATGAATATTTGCATGATATTCTAATTTGTTGAGTTTCATCTATAAAAGAATTTATTGACATTATCCTTATCAGCCAGTTCTCTGCTACTGAAGTATGTGAGGTTTTACATTAGCCTACTACTAATGAAGTCTGTAAGGACAGCAGATGAACATAATTTAACAAAGGTAAACAAAAAACATCTTAGCTAGTGTAATATAAGCTAGAACATGTGAGAAAAGCCATGGGAAGATACTCTGTTTGGGTAGACATAAGTGCTTAAACTGACTGTGACTGTTAATCTGCTTATGCTCTACATTTTAAGATATATTTTTAAAGCTATTCATTTTTGACAATGTACTCCATAGATGTATTAAGTCCTTAATACTTCATTTATTTGAAAATTTCCATTTCATTATTAAGATTTCTGTTACATATATATTTTATAGAAAAGATGTTACATTTAACCCTACTTACAAATTCAATGAAAAGAAGAAAAATAATTATTTGGGACATTTTGTGTGCTTCTTGGGCAAAATATTTAAAGGATATCCAGAGGAAGATCATTATTTGTGGTTCATACTGCATCATACATCAATTTATAATTTATAGTGCTCTGACAGATCAACTCACACATTGCCTAAGAATTTGATAGCCCTCTCCAACTGCAACTTACTTTAGCATAGTAAGTCACAGGTAGAAGAAACCCATTTTAATAAATGAAGCTGATGAACTCACCAAATACCCACTGATTTATTGTACCTACTCTAGTGTCGCTTACTATGCTAAGCAATGGGATTCTGTCATGTAGTTTACTTTAAAAAGGAGGGAAAGCCAGACAATCTCACAAAGCACTACTGTATTTAGTTCATCTAACGAAGGTGGACTACATATGCTAAACTTTAAACGTACTGTGATGCCTTTCAAATGAGGCAAATTCTTCCTTTATCAATTCGGATTTGGGGGGGGGCATAGTTAGAAACTGAATTAGGAGATAAAAACCTGAGTATTTAAAAATATTTTATCCTATAAATTAAACATGACATTTTGAAGATCTTTCCTTAAGACAATTCTTCAGGTTTTCAATAAACTGATGCCTAATTTGTTGTCCTCAATATCCCCAGTTATTATTTTTCTTTTACATCTTCTGTTTATCATCTTGACTAGAGATGGGAATGGTTTGGGCCAGTTTTGCACTGTGCCCACACAGATGTTCTGGCAGTGCAGCACACTCCCCTTTTCCACCTTCTCTGTGCACTTCCCCATCCTGTGGCTGAAGATCGGTTGGTTCCCTTTCTCACCTCCTCAGCATGACTGCCCACTCACCAATCACAGTGCATGTTTCCCTTCTCTACCTCTTACAGTGGTGGCCCCACTCAGACTGGAGACAGGGCATGGAAACCTGCAGTGCTGCTTTTGAGCGGACAACCACCAGAGGAGGTAGGGTAGGGAAGCATGTGCTGCAATCTATGACTGAGCAATCATGCTGATGAGGTGAAGGAGGGAAATGCGCATTGGCTGGGGAATCAGTGAATGTGAAGAGGAGGTGGGAGAGGGGAGTGAACAGCACCCTCAGAACTGTACAGTTACTACACCAAACTGGACCAAATTACAGTTTGTGCTCATCTCTAATCTTAAGTATGGGCAATTTAAAGACTGGACAGGTACAAATTTAGTCAGACTAAAGATCTGCATTATGGTCATAAACTGACAGGACAACAAATTAGAGATGCATTTCATCAAGATAAAGCATTGGGCCTTTTTGTACATCCACAAATATATTTTATAAAGTACCTGAAAGTAGCCCAACAAGGCATTAGAGTTTTGACTGATTTTGAGTGGATGTTATCCCATTAAAATGAGTTTGAAAAATTTGACTTTGTGTATCTATAAAATGGTGAATAGCTGGCTAGATGCCCTGAGCACATCCAATCTCATTGATCTCAGAAATTAAGCAGGGTCGGCCCTGGCTAATACTTGGATGGCAACCACTAGGGAAGAGCAGATGCTGTAGGTGCTTGGAGTAGGAAATGTCAAGCCACTCCAGTATTCCTGCCAAGAAAACTCCATGGACATGGGGTCACAATTGAAGGTGCAATCGAAGGCGTGCCTCGAAGACCGCATGTGTTGGGCCATGAGGGCCATCGCTTCCTCAAACAAAATGGAGGCATCAGCTCTTTTAGATTCAGGTATGAGCTCAAGGAAAGCTTCCACATGGGAAAGAAGCTCCCTTTGGTTTGCTCCCATAGCCCCCTAGTAGTTGATGATCTTGAACAGGAGGGAGGTGAAGTTGTAGATATTCCTCCCCACTGTATCTAGCTTCTTTCCTTCTTTAGTAGGTGGATAGGGATCTGTTTAGATCAAGACTTCACCTGAGATGAAGCCACCACAACAGAATTGGGTTGAGGATGCTTACTGAGAAAAGGTGACTTTTCATCATGCACTTTATATAAGGACTCTATCTTCCTGGAGACAGCCATGGATCCAATGTTTTTGAATGCTTCCTCTGCTATCAACAAAAAGGAAGGGAACATGGAGAGATGGACAGGTGCAACGTCTTCGGATGAAATTTTACTGAAGATATGGCACATATGCCTTGGCTGAGGGTGGTGCATAGGAACCTCAATTGATTTTGCCATCCTCACCACAAAGTCAGAATAATTCGTCATGGCCTCAGAGGAAGATGGTGGAGAAGGCTCTTTGGTTTCAAAATTAGGAGTGGTGACAAACTCCGGAGAATCCTGATCTGAATACTTGAATTCGACAATCAAATCCGAATCCGATGGCAAGTTCAAAGTAGTCTAACAAGATGGGAGTTCCGAGGAAGAATAGACCGCTGTTTGCCATCAAACCGGAGGGAAAAAGCCAGGATCGGAGCCATTGGAAGAGAAAGCACTGAAGTCAAAGCCAAAGGAGTTGAAATCGATGATCTATGCCTCTTCTTTGGTACGAAAGGTACAGGTTCAAGTTCGGTGGACATAGAAGACGTCATGGGAATAACCTTTGGTGGAGAAGCGGAAGAATGCTTCGACAGGGCAGAGGACTTCAGATTCGTTCCTGAAGTCGAGGAACCCATTGTCAGTACCAAAGTACGGGACAGGTCCTCAGCCATTCACACCTGTTTATAGTGCTTCTTCTCTTTATGGTGCTTCTTGAGCCTCCTGGCAAAGGCAACTGGATTAGGCAACTGAGATGCATCTGTGTCTCAAGAAGGCACCAAAGCAGCCGGCGAAAGAGTAGACCTGGGGATCCACGAGGTCGGTGAAGGAGCTGACAGAGAAGTCATTGATAGCGATGGAGAGGAGGAGCACTCGGCTGCCTGGGGAGCCAAAGCTACTCCTGAATCCAAGGCCCTCCGGAATAGACTGGACTCCCATTGCTAACTTCGTCAAGACAGGATGGACAAAGAGATCCTTCATGAGGCTGATGTCTGGTGGTCGTTCAGAGTCGGAACATTCACCACCAGAGAACGAACCTGAGGATTCCAAAGGTAGCAGAGGGTTGAACTCTGGATGGTAAGAAAAATGTGTTGAACCCAATGGGACATCAGAAGGCTTCGAAACTGAAGCAGAAGCCAGGCTTTTTTTCAAAAATTGGCAACTTGCAGTGTAGAGCCTTCTTGGCAGCAGATGGACTCATCGAAGGAGGTGATTTTGCCTTCTCCATGGATTGGGGAGCAAGGAATTTTTCCAATTAAAAAGTGTTTAGATGGTTCCTTCGATTTTTCAGAGCTTGAGTACTGAAGTCTTTACAGATGGAAGTAGCCTCGGGATGGTGGGATTCTCTAAGGCAGTAAAGGCAGCGGAGGTGGCTGTCATTGTGGGGGATTTTAACCCCATACGAAACACACTTCTTTAAGGGGGGGAGGACATAAGATCCAAAAAATAGGAGAAAAATATAAGGAAAAAAAGATTCACAAAGAGACGAACGGATGCTACCTCTTATTGCTGAGGTAAGAGGGAACTGAGGCATTTCAGAGGGAATCCCCTCACACATGCGTGGGGCAAAGGGGGAGGAGATTAACAAACTTTCCTATTGCTAGGGAAATCCACCACAAAGGAGAAGTTATTTTTAAAACTGCATTTCCTATGTATAGTTCTAGAGTGTTAGGATTTTCTTTTCTTTTTAACAGCTATAACATTGTGACTTGCTTTTTTCTTATATTGTGCTCTTTTTGTGTATTTTCTTTTATATTATCTGTAATACAGTATTCATTTTATTTAAAACATTTAAAAGTACGAAAAGCAGCATGCAAAATCTAATGAAACAATGATAGAAATAAAGGAAAGGTGAAGGAAACAAGGAAAAGAAGAAAGAAATCTCATCTTTTTACAAAGGAAAGGTAAGTGAATGTCCCTCTCAGTGCTACTATTGTAGCAATCCAAGAGAACTATGGGGAAAGGACAGCAGTCACCGATATGACTTCTGCCCAAAAGATTTTCAAATCTAAATTGTTCTGATCAGTGTGTTGCATAGTTGCAGAACCCCTATGTGTAATGCTTCTAGACTACAAAGAAAATGTTTCCTTACAGATCCTATAAAAGGAAGCAGATTATGATGTGAATTATAGCACTTACTTTTGACAGATCTTTAACAGTCTCTGTTTTTCCTGTCCCAGCTGGCCCAGCAAGGCAGCCTCCTAAATTCAACTGTAGAGCCCCAGTGAGAGTTAACCAACATCTATCTGTGAGTGGAGTAATAACCAAACGTGGAGAACAGCCCAAATATTCATAACCATAATCAAAGGAGGCATAACCTTGAATAACTTTACATGGGCTCATTTCATGCCATTCATAACGCAGCTGCCTGAAATAAAAATACTTTTTAGCTGAGTAAACAATGCATTCCTATATTAAAATTGCATATACATTAAAATCCATAATATAATTTAATTCTCAGGATTCTTCAATATTAATAAAAATCAATATCCAAGGACATCTCAAAAGAATGGTTATATGCAGAGCCTGAAATACACTGGATCCTCATATAACAGAAAATCTGCTTAAAGGAAAAAATTTCTGGAGATAGGGGGAAATCGCTTAACAGAATTGCCTATGGGGCGAATCTATACAACAGAAAAATGGTCGTGATTAGGAATTAATCCGTTTTCAATGCATTCCTATGGGAAATGTGTACAAAGGAAAATTTGCTTAACATAATTTCATTTGGAACGAATTAATTCCTTTATACAAGGTGCCATAGTAATTTCATCAGAAATAATTTTATTTCTCACCCCCCTTTTGAGCAGCATGTGTCAAATGTGTTATTTTAACTGAAGCATAACAGATAGCTAAAAAGGAATTAGAAACTGGAACTAAGTTTTCTTCCTTTCGTTGAGTATCATTTTTGACTTTTAACAAGTATTATAACATCATTTATTTTATTAAACACATATTTTGGGGTCATTTGGAGTTACGAATTATTTCTTAACAATTATTTGTATTTTTCAGTATTAGAAAGGATAGAATCCTGCTAAGAATTTATGCTACCTAGCTATACTTCTGGCGAGATCACAAAACAGGTATATCCTCAACAGAGTTGTGCAAGAGGTTTACTGTGCACATGGAATGTTGTGTTTTCTGAGAGATCCTGCTGCATTGAACAGTGTGTGCTGCAGACTTGAGGTTTCTGTAGTGCAGCAATGTAATCATTTGTGAAATCCACAAGTCTTGTTGCACAATCCAGCACAACTTCCATATATGTTTTAATTTAAAGCTAATGTTTACCAATGAATTACTAATGTGTAAAACATGTTACTTATCAAAAGTAACTTGATATAAGTTTCCTTATATAGGATACTACTGTATTACTTAAGTTAAAATAATTTTCCTTGGTTTTGCACCTTTATTTCAGAAGCAAGGAATTAAATACACGTTTCAAACATTAGAACAGGAACTGCAAAGTTGAGGTATACCTTATCCATTCAAAATCATCAGTGTTGCAAATCTCATGATCAATCAGTGTAGTTAGTACTTCCCTGCAATGGATGAACAAAGTAACCAGTGCTTCCAGTGTGCTTTGTTTGTGATAAGGAAGAACATCTGATGCTATTTCTGCAAGTTGTTCTATTAGGTTGATAAGATCATTGTGGCCTACTTTCATCTCCTCTTTCGCATTAGAACTTAATAAACATACTTCACATTCCTGAGTAAACATTATTTGACTCTAGAAAGGAAAACATTATATTAAGGTTTGCTTGCTTCTGCTCAGAAAAATATGCAGCAATATTTCTTTTATTCTCTGTTCTTCGTTTTCTCTTCATATTCATTAGAACTTTTCTTTTTTACTTTATATTGACTGTAGCTTTTAAAAATAACAGTAACTTCCCTTGAATGCATTTTTAGAAGGACTGTCATGGAATGCAGAAAATAAAAAAGATGTATGTTTTGGAAAAATCAGTACAGAATTTCCAGACAAGAGAGGTTGCATTGTGCAATACATATTGGAAGAAATAATATTAATATTTGCCAATGCTCTGTATAATTTAACACCTTTCTTTAATTTAAATTTGATGTCAGTTTTAGGACAAAAAAGCCTCTTAAATCTGGAATAAGCTCCTCCTCTTTGCCATGGGGTTTTATGCCTTAGGATGGGGTGTGGTGGCTCAGCGGGCAAGAGCGCTGAAACTGTCAGCTGCAAAATCAACAGCTTGGCAGTTTGAATCCCAGATGCCACACAGTGGAGTGAGCTCCTGTTGTTAATCCCAGCTCCTGCCAATTTAGCAATTTGAAAGCATGTAAATGCAAGTAGATAAATAGGTACTGTTGTAAAAATTGGGAAGGTAAACAGTGTTCCGTGTGCAGAAATGCGTTCAGCCACATGTCCACAGACTTGCACAACACTGGCTCTTTGGCTTAGAAACAGAGATAAGTGCCACCCTAGAGTCGGACACGACTAACATGCATGTGCAGGGGGAACTTTTACCTTTTTATGCCTTAGGAAGTAAGTAATTTTATAGGTACAAAACAGAGATACAGTAACCCCCCCCGCCTATTGCGGGGGTTAGGGACTCACCTGACCCGCGATGAAAGAAAATCTGCAATATGCGGATGCAGGTTGGATGGGGCCTGGGGTAGCATGAGGGACCATGTAAATGGTGGTGGTGGAACTTACCTGCCACTGCCGCTTGCCTGGGCTGCTGGAAGACTTTTAAAAAGTCTTGGAGCAGCTCTGGCAAGCGACGCCAGGGGATCAAATCTGCCACTGCCTCTCGCCCGGCTGCTCCAGCGAGCAGTGGCGGTGGACCCAACCCCCCTCCGTCGCTCGACACAACTGTTCCAAGACGTGTTGGAGCAGGCCTGGTGAGCGACGGAGGGGGTTGGGTCTGCTGCCGCTGCTTGCCGGAGCTGTTCCAACAGTTCTTGGAACAGTTGCGGTGAGCGACGGAGGGGGATCAGGTCTGCCACCACTGCTCACCAGGGCTATGCCAGGACATCTTGGAGCAACAGTAGCAGATCAGATCCACCACCGAGCTGGAGCCCGGGTCTTGAGGAAGGGGGAAAACGGTTTTAAAAGCCCGGGCTTTTAAAACCCTTCCCCCCCTTTCCCTACACCCCGGGCTCCAGCTCATTGGGGCTGTGGTGGGGAAATAAAGGTTTTTCTCCCCCACCCCAGCGCTAACCAGCTGGAGCCCCAGTATGTACTGTGGTCCCGCAATATGAACCATGAAATGACGGGGGGTTACTGTACTTATTTACTGGAGCAGGGTAGTTAATAACTTTCTTTTGTAGGAAGAAAACTAAGAGGGATTATCAACAATATAATATTGTTTTATTGTAATTTCTTATTGGCTCTTGCTTAAGAGACTGAATGGAATGGAAAGGGAGGGAAATGAGGGGAAGGAATGTCAGTGACTTGTTTGGCTCCTTGGCATAATTGGTGGTTTATTGATCAAGAAATCAGTAATGAGAAAAATGCCTAAACAATGAAACTAAGGACTCCAATGAAGAGAAGACAGAAGCCTGTCCTGGGCAGTGGCAGGGAAAAGAACTGCAGGAGGCACCAAGCATCTGCAAAGGTTTTCTTTTTAGAGTGTACCTACATTGACAAATTATGCAGCCCTGTTTCGTTTGGGTAGTGCCTCTGAGTGACCACCTTCTGGAGGAGGCAGGGCTGTAATGCTATGCCATTGTCTCTGAGCAAACATCTGCCAAAGGATGCAGGGTTGGGGAGCTGCACCGCTGCCTCTGAGAGGAGTGACTATTAGAGGAAGTGGGGAAAGGGAAGGGAGGCTGGTCACAGAACACCTGTGTGGCCGAAACACAGAACTATCATTCATGCCCTTCTCTAGTTTAACAACCAAGTATTTGAAGCCATTCCAGCTGGCAACAGCAACAGTGGGCGTTTATACACGACCCCTAATCTCCGCCGCAAATGGCTGCAAGGTCCGGACCTTAAAAATGTTTACCCACCAGCTCCGGACTTTGCAGACAATTAAGTGCGACCCCGCCCACTTTAGGAAGACCAAACAGCAGTTTTCTTGTACCTGCTTTTTGGAGGTGACAAATATTTGATCCGGTGTAAGGATAGTGAGTGCGGGGCTCTCCTGGCTTCCATTTGTTCTTTTTTTGCGCCCCGCCCCTTTAAGAGATCTGAATGCTGCCGGGAACAAAATGGAGGTAAGAAGGCATTCTTTTCTTTCTTTTTTCTCCCTCCCTCAGGCAGCCAGCAACCAGGAAGTGCGGAGGGGGGTGGGGACAGAGGAAGAGCAAGGAACCCCTAAGATCTCTGGTCCGAATTTAAGTGGCCAGTGGATCTTAGGGGTCGTGTAAAAAGGCCCAGTGAGAGATGCAAGGTAGCAAGCAAACTGGCTGTCATTTGAATCTGGTCTTCCCCATACTTGGTGCCTGGGTCTGCTAATTTACCTCTTCCCTTTCTATCAGACTGTTTTCTTCCTTCTTCTTTTTTCTTTTAAAGGTTTGCTAATTTACTACTAGGGCAGCCAGATGAGAAAAAAGAGGAAGAAATTAGCAGACAGGCAGGAGGAAATGATAAATCAGCCTTGCTTTCAGCTTCTAATTACATACAGTATGCTGCAAATCTGGGTGGCCACAGCAGCTCTGCTCTGCTTGGATCCTTGGAAGTTATCCCTACCCCAGTACAAACCATGTCACTGTAGAGGAAAAATAAGTACCCTGGGACTCTCGTATCCATGTGGTTTTACTTATCCACAGTTACAAAATATTAAAAATATTAAAAGAAAAACATCCAGAAAACTATTTCCATATGCATTACAGAGCTGGCCACTAGAGGGACTCACAGACCATGATGTGAATTTTTATTTATTTATTTAAAATATTTTTACCACACCTTTCTCCTTAAGAAGACCCAACTTATATCCTTGAAAGACAGCACATGCTATATACAGTATAGTATTAACTATTGTCAATGGTTTTAGTATTGGGGGAGGGCTTGGAATCAATCCCCAGTGGATAAGGGATCTACTACACTCTGAGAGAGTTTTTTCAAACCTAATTCTCTTCATCTGCCACATAACTGTAAGATCTATATATGTATAGCCAAGCAAAATTATGATAACATCTAAAACTATTGCTTACCACAACTAATACCACTTGTCCTGGATGGGTAAAAAACCATTCTTTAAACTCCATTTCATCCCATTCTGCAATTCCAACTGTTATAAACCTTAAATTACATTATGTAGTTAGAATAAAATCATATAATCATTGCAAAATTATTACTATAAATAACACATTTTGATAGTATCTTAAGGAATATGTTTTTAATTTGGCATAAAGTTCTTTAGACTACAGGACATTTCACTAAATGGAGGCCACCTTCTAGTTCATAAGAAGGAGTGCCTTTAAGACCAGTTAATCTGCTCTGGTGCTTTTGTCTATTTATATGCATGGATGCTTATGGAAAAAAACACTACTTTTGCATACGCTAGAGTTTTGCACAAATACTTTGCATATACTAGCTGAAATCCTGTCGCACAACATTATTCCATACAAGGAGGATGGCAAAAGGACAAAAACTGCCACCTACAATTTTCCAGCTTTAAATCATTAACCCCCCAGTTTCACAGCATCAAAAGGCTACCCAAGGGCAAAGGAGATCTTTAGGGATACCCAAGACCTAGAGAATGAGGGAATTTGAAAAGCTTTGATTAACATAAAACAGCAGCAGCATGGCCATAGTTGATGATGTCATCCTCATTAAATGGCATCAAGTCACACAACATGATTGCAACCTGAAATCCTGTTGTACTGCTATGCAAAAGGCATAATTTTTGAAAGTGAATTGCCTCAAATCAGGAAAATCTCTGTAGACACTGTATGTTATATACTGAGTCACATGACATGGCATACAATTTGCTATGTCTATGAAGATTTCTTCTGGTTCATGGTCAGTTGAGTTTAGTAAGGCATAGGTTTTTTTTGTATGGACTTTAAATTCAGAGAAAATGTTATTTAAATAATGGCACTAAGATTCTTTTTTGTTCTTTTTCCATTTTACTCCATATTTATAATTAGCAGTTCATGACCAATACTACAGAATGTTCCTGTCTTGTTTCTCCAGAGAAAATACAGCTTCTTCATCTACAATTTCTAGTTATAAATTCTTTTTTATTTCCGCATTAACCACTTGGTGAAATCCTTGCGTGCAGTTGTCTGTTTAATCTACTTGAAGCATTCTTCTGCTCTATTCTGACTCCTAGGTCAATTCTCCAACAATATTTTGTTTTGCTCTGCTTCCTATTTTTGTGTTCAATCACCTATGATTGTCAGCACATCCTGTTTTGGTGTGTGATCAATTTCCTTCTGGTGCTTGCATAAAAGTGTTCTGTTTCTTCTTCAGAATTTATAGTTGGCACATGGACTTCAGTGTTGGTTATGCTAACAGGTTTTCTAATAAACTCAAGATATATAACTCCCCAGAATAGTTTAGCAGATGGATGGTATATAAATCTAATAAATAAGTAAAATATTATTCAGTCGGTCACTGCATTTTAGTTTTTTGCTAATTAAGAACATAAGAAGAACCCTGTTGAATCATGCCATGGATCCATCTAGTTCAGCTTCCTGTATCTCACAGGGCCCCACCAGATGTGTCTGGGAGCTCATGAGACAATTAGATACCTGTCTCTTGATACTATCCCCCTGTGTCTGGCATTTTGAGGTGCCCCCCTTTTAAGCCTGGAGATAACATATATCCTGATCATGGCTTGTGATGAACTTTTCCTCCAAAAATCTGTCCAATAACCTTTTAAAGTCATCTAGGCCAGCTGCTATCACTACATCCTGAAACAAGGAGTTCCACAGACTAACAAGATAACTACTTATGTTCCATCTTTCCTCAGTATTAGAGCCACAGTGTTTCTCTTGAATTTGTCATTGTCAAAGTAAAGTAATTATCACTGTTTAACTGAATTTGCTGGAGTAAAATACTGGTAATTTTCATTGTTTGATTGAAATTTTTTTATTCTAATCCACTTTAGTTTGCTCACAGCCAAGTACTGCCATGTTTAACTGTTCCATTTTATGGTTCATACTTCTTCCATTCCATGTTCCAACTGTATGTGTTATGCAGCATCAGACTTTCCTTTTGCCTTTGCCTAGATCTTGTTGCTTCACTAGCAATAATGCCATTTTTACTTGTCATTTGCTCTTTGATATTTGACTAAAGTTTATTGATTGCCTTTAACCTTGGAGTCTCATCTTCCATCTCTATTTTTCATTTTGCTTTTGATTATGTCACGATAGAGTTTAGCATGCTATATAGTTATTATCATAATTAACCATTTTGTATTTTTATTCCTGGATTTGTTTGCATTTAGCAACTGCTAAGGGTGCCATGTAATGGTTATAGACATTTACTAGAATGAGAATGAATATCCAAAGGATAAGAAATATTGCTGCACTGCCACTCTGTTACTTCTGCCACTGTACATTAAAATAACTGTGTCAAAACTTAGCAAATGAGGATTCCCTATCCAAATTTATACCTGTTAGCATAATAAGAAAAAGAGCAGAACCTTATGGTTTTTAATGTAACAAAATTTTATATAAAGTATACTTACTTTTTTACCATATCATACATGGTACTTTCAACATTTCCTAGCCACTGTTCAACAGGGCCTCTTATACGAACACTCCTGCAAGAAAGCATTTAATAGGGATGAACATATATTTCTATTTATTTTCAAACTATTTTATTTGTTTTGTTTTCAAATACAGAAATAACCACAATATTATTTCACTTTTTCACTGTAAGCTCATGGATTTTAATATATGGAACATTAAGAAAACTCAAGAATGATTGTATTTTTGGTGATGCAAAGACAGACTATTAATTTACTTTCATTTTATTGCCTCGACACAAAACACAATGTATTCCACAATAATGTAAGCATTCTTTTTATTCTGTTAGCTAAATCACCATGTAAGCTTGTGAGTAGTCACAACATCAGGAGCTGCTGTATCAGGAATGCCCTTAGGCATTGTGCCCTTAGGGCCTTTTCACACGACCCCTAAGATCCGCTGGCCACTTAAATTCGGACCAGAGATCTTAGGGGTTTGTTGCTGTTCCTGCATTCCCACCCCCTCTGCATTCCTGGCTGCTGGCTGCGTGAGGGGAGGGAGAAAAACAGGATGAAAAGAGATGTGGCTCACCTCCGTTCTGCCTCTCGCTCTTGCCGTGGCAACATTCCAGTCTCTTAAGTAGCTCTTAAAGGGGCGGGAGCCAAAAAACAACAAACGGAAGCAAGGAGAGCCCCGCACTCACTATCGTTACACCACATCAAAGAATTTTCACCTCCAGAGAGCAGGTACTTGAAAGGTGCGCTGGGACATGCTAAAGCAGGTGTGGTCACACTTAATTTCCTGTAAACTCCGGAGCTGGTGGGGAAACATTTTAAAGCTCCGGAGCTGGGAGCCGTTTGTGGTGGAGTTTAGGGGTCATGTACAAAGGGCCTCTGTCACAGAGCCTCATGGTGCACTGGTTAAATGCCTGTACTGCAGCTAAAACTGTGCTCACAACCTGGGGTTCAATCCCTGGTAGCTGTCTCATTGTAGATTTGGCCTTCTATCCTTTCAAGGTTAGTAAAATGAGTACCCAGCTTGCTGGGTGGGATGGGGGGATGTGTAGCCCGCATAATTAAATTGCAAACCATTCAGAAAGTGATTGATGTGCTATGGGGAGATATTAGGGATGGGCAAGAAATGAAGAACAAAATGCTGATTCATTTTTTCATTACATAACGGAACGAAATGAAATGAAATGAAACGAGGAAGCAACATTTCGTTATAAATGAAATAAAATGAAACAGTCGTTGCATTCCATCATTTTCTGAGGGTTCCAGCTGTGCTCTCTATGGCTGGACCCCCTTAAACCTGGCCCATTTGGCACCAGGGGGACCCTCTGGTACTGATTGGACCATGTTTAAAGGGTTCCAGCCATTCAGCTTGGCAGGAGCCCTCAGAAAATGGTCAGGTAGGCAGCGAAATCACATGGAACAACCTACCTGACAGTTTTCAGAGGGCTCCTGACAAGCTGTCAATGGCTGGACCCCTTTAAACCTGGTCCAGTTGGTACTGGGGGATCCCCCTGGTGCCAACTGGGCCAGTTTTAAAGGGGTCCAGCTGACAACAGCTCAGCAAGAGCCCATTAAAAAGGGCTCCTAGAGTCCAGGGCACCAAATCTGGTGCCTCTAGTACCCAGGGGAGCTGTTTCATTTCATTTCATTTTGTATGAATTAAAAAAATTGTAAGAAGTGAAACAAAACAAAACAAAACAAAACGGGGGTGAGCACGAAATGAAATGAAATAAACATTATTTTTCTGTTTTGTGCCCATCCCTAGGAGGTATATAAGCAGAACACTTTGCTTAGGTACATCAGCCTCCTTGACCAATTACATCAAAAAGAGTTGTAAACATTTCTGCATTCTGCTAGGTGCTGGTTGCAGTTCTCATAAGGGGCAAAACCAGGTTCTCAGATAAGATTATATAAAACTGTTCACAAATTATCTCTCTTTGCCACTCCTTTGTTTCCACCCCTGAAACTTCCATCAAGATGCTGAATTACATGAATGTGCTTTCAGATTTTTTTAAAAAAACTTTCTTTGGTTTTTGTGTGGTTGCAAAACTACTTCTGGTGGCCTTCAGTGGTATGGGCAAATTGGTGCCTTCCTAATCTCTTTAAACACAACATAGTCCTTCTGTGTCATGAAAAATATCCAGCAAGGGCCCAGTCACATTGTATTCAAGATTTTCAACCACCCACACTGCAGCACATTTATGTAACAACAACAAAAATCAAACACTGATTTAAGAAATACCAAACATCCTGACTTTCTTTATAGACAGGAAATAGACATCTATCAACAGACTGAGGTTGGGGGTTTATCTGTAACAGCTTCATTTGGGCCTGAAGCGCTTAGGGCGGATTTACTGTTTATGCTTTCATAAACTTTACCTGACTCTGAAGGAAATATGCCATCACTACCTCCCATCCCAATGGTCAATAAACTGGACCAAGGGAACTAGCTTTGATCCTTCACAAACCTCTTCCAGCTCCTCATCTCTCTCAGCTCCTTCTTGAGCTACTCTAGGATGAAACTGTGGGTTGACACACTATTATGTGCCTCTTAGAGAACTCAATTTTTGTCCCAACTCATTGTCATCTATGAAGATCTTCATTTGTTCCTACCACAAACATGAACCGCTTTGACCAAGCTGGTGGAAAATCATCCTCCAATTAATAGTCCTGAAACCTCTGGACATATTTCCCCTACTGCCCTGAGTCAAAATAATGAACTATGTGTTTTTCTTTTCTTGTGTGCCTCACATAAACAAGGGGGGGTTGCTCAAAAAATAAAAATAAAAATCAATGGAGGACCTTCTAGATAATTGCTTTCAGATTAACCCAACCTTCCTTTTATAATATGTGGTGATTTTAATGCAAGAATGGGAAATAGTTTTCATATGATCAATGACAGGCCAGCAAGTGACAATCTTTCCCTTAGAGTGTCTTTAAAATTCCAACAAAATCAATCAGGGACATTAACAGATCACCAAATGCTGGGCCATGTATAGGGCGAGAAAAGACTTAATATTTTAATAGACGGGAATCTCACAGCTTCTGATTTAAGACACCTATTTTTCCCTTGTAGGGAGATTTCTTGAAGTGAAGGGTTCCTGTTTTGTTTTGAAAAACCTTGTAAGACTTCCTTGATGTTCTATGGTCATTTCCCCTCAGGAAAAAAAACCCACCTATGTGTGTAGAATTATTGCAATTTATCAGCAAGATGCATCTTTCCTGGGGGGGGGGATCTGGAAAGGACATTGAGCTGTGTGTTATTTATATGTTTCTTGCATTATAACAGGCAGAGGGGAATGGGAAAATTAAAACTGGAATCTCACTTTTCTGGAAAGCGAAGAAATCTCAGGTGTGCAGAGGAAGGTCGGCGAGAAGTCTTGGCATGGAGAACTTGAAAAATCACAGAGAACAAGTTTTTCAAATGTTTTTGATGTTTTTTGTTGGATAACTGCAACTTGAAATAACAAATCTAAGGAGGCCACATGCTATCATGGGCAGCTGCATAAGGGATGAGTTCTCCATATGGAAGGCCAGTGCATGCCATACACCTGATATTCTTGTAGTAGTGTGAGCAATCACATGATGACTGCAGGAAACTACAATAATAGTTTGCTACAAAGATTGGCTGACTTTTAAGCTTGCTTTCTAGCTGTATTGCTACAGGCCTCATAACTGCATTGTTTCCTGATTATTCTGATTAGGATATGATATGATGTAAAGTACCTGCTAGATAGATATACTGTAATGATTATTTTTGTTTCTCAAGCCATGTTGTTGTATTCCTTGCTTTTGTAGTATGTGATTGCTATTTTAGGATAGGTTTGACGTTTTTGTACGGCTTTATTCTGTTGTGAGGGGAACTTCTCAGAAGGGAAGAGAGGGACCCCTGCATGCCCAGATGAGTGGCTGGAGAAGCAAGGGCGAAAGGGGGAGCCTGAGAAGCAACCAACATTGTCACCGGTGTAGAGGTTTATGTTATGGAAGGGATACTATGACACCCTCAAAATAATTGAGCAACAGAAGGAAAGGGAGAAGGAAGAGAATCCGGGTTCAACAGGAACTGAAGGGAAGGACGTGGCAGGAAAGTCTGACCAATCCGCTCCCGTGGAGGTGGGGTTCGGGACTTGTAAAAAGGGCAACCAACGGGTGCTCCAAGAAGGATGGGAGTGGGTATGGATGGAGGATCCCTGGACAGGGAAATGGGAGCAAATGATGATGCCCTATAAGGATGCAGAGAGTTATAGACACTGGGCCCACAAACAAGGGTGCTCCTATTGGGGAGACAAGGAGTACCAGGAATACAACAGAAAGCGCAAAGAGATCCGCAAAGAGATTGAGCTGGAAGAATGGCTGGCAAAGATCCGGATGGAAGCTGAGACCGGGAAACTGGTCCCTCGAGAGGACTTGACCCAGAGACCCAACTATCCACACGTACACCCCAGTGGAGATGCCCTGGTCCCAGGTCCACTTCGGAAGTTGGGGTACAAGTGAGAAAACCCAAACCCTCCATGAAGGAGATTAGGATACAAGTGGAGGGGCTGAGGCTCTCAGAGAGGATGAGACCAGTGGTGGAGTTGGCTGTCTTCAGGTGATGGAGGGGAACTTGATCATATTCTAGAAACCCCAACCTATGGAGGGAAAAATAACCCGTTCATGTCTGATGTTAAAGATGTTGAAACTGTAGTTAGAAGAAAAACTTCGTTTATTGTTGATGAACCAAATAAAAGTTCTGTTTGTTCGTTACGAGAGATGCCTTCCTTAAAGTTTGAAGGGCGGGAAGCCTGGGCGACGACAGAACCCTGACATCTGTCCAAGGCCAGATAACTGAAGGAGGAAAAAAGCTGTAAATAAGAGGGGGAAATGTCCTGGACAAAATTCTTTTTTTTACAGGCCATTCACTTTAATTCAGTGTAGTTAATGCCAAAGTCTTGTTAGTTATAAATCACTGAATGAAAATGTTAATCACAAACAAACCACATTGTTTCTGACCATGGACCTTTACAATGTAGAAACTAGCAAATAAAATGCAGTTAAAACAGGTGATTACCATAAAACCAATAAAATCCAATCTAAGAATATAACATACACAATAGACTGTATACAACATTTATGTGGCAGTATGCTCCTTGACATATTGAGACCTAAGCTTCTTAGCTGCCAGTGCAAATTGTGCTACTGCATATGTAATATACATCTGTATATCGGCAAGCAAACCTATTACTGTTTCCATGGTGGTGCAATGAGAAAGCAGCTGCATGATGGGTGAAAAGAATCTAACTCTATGATTTTTATAGAGGGAAGCAGTAAGCAATGAGTTAGATCCTCAATCTGGTTGCAGCCAAAACACATTTTCTTTCCTCAATTGGGATTCCTTTCTATCTCCCTTTGAAGTATGCTGAGGCCATCTGTTCAAATCTAAGTTCTGTAAAAGCTCTGCGAATCGGGAGGAAAGTCAATGATTCAAAATAGTGTGGTTTTGTGTGGTTCACCTGAAGTTGAGGACACCAGACAGAAAAATGGGAACCAACAATAGTACCCCTATCTTGACAGGTGTCAAAGTCATAGATCCAGTTCCTAAGGTCACAGGGTCTTAAACTAAGAAAATTATCCATCAGTAGATTATAAACCTTTAATTTTTGGTGGCACTGTTGTGCCCATCCACCAGACTGTAATTGTTCTAGCCAACAGCACTTTGTTAGAGAGGAGTCCTCAAAGCTATTCAATCTACGCCAATACCTGATAAGCCAGATCGACTCTAGCAGCTATTAGTGATAGTCATAGCTCAGCTCTAAGATGAGCTGAGGGAGTTCCTGGACGGAGCCCCAGTATTAGCCTCATGAATTTGTTCTGTGGGAGTTCCAGCTTTGGTTTTGCTGTCCCTCTGTGACGTTCCCCTTTCCCAGACTGTGGTTTTCAGAGGCACAACCGGGTTTATTTCAACATCCCACTGCTGTGCCACTAAATTGTGACAACACCTCGCTTTTACACACTGAATTCTGTGATGGAAATGGTACCGCTGCCACCTTTTATTCACTTAAGAATGCTGCCACCTTTTACACTCGTCGCCTCATGAATTGGGACTGACTCAGAGATATATAATATAAAAATAATGACAAAGTTTATTGAGAAGATAATAACTATAACAATATCTGAGGATGGTATGCCTTGCCTTTAACATATACTGTAATAGATTTAATCAGCTCTACAAGCCTCCCTGTCTTCAATAACTAGTAAACAGTACAACCCTCACTGCCTGACAGAACTCTCAGAGAACAGTGCTCTCTCCCAGCACTCACTCTCAACTGAACTCAACTCACTGAACTCTCTAGGCTCCACCCTTTTTATATGATACAATTCCCCGCCCTCCTGCTGGGATTGGCTGATGATTTGTATATTCATCACTCCTGTCTGCCGGGTTTGTCACAATACCTCCCCCCCTTATAAAGAAATTTTAAGGGAGTAAACTTTCCTCGGTTTGCTCACTTAAAATTCTCTTCTGGAGCCTATTTAACTAATGCATACATTCTTCTGTTTATCATATTCAACTATACATATCTATAAACTGTTTTATAATATGTTCAACCTTCTTACCATATAATATCATTAAATGTAATAATTCTTTCTATATCATTACCTTGCATTTTTCATTTACAGTTAACACATTAAGTTATGGTTTTCACATTTTATGATATTACCTTTCCATACTTTTTTTAAACAACTTTCTCTTACATCAGCAATAAAATAACAATATTACATTATTATTATTTAACCATGGTCCATGTAATCAATGTCTTCCGCTTCTTGCTGCAACGACTGGATGATGATACGCCACGGGTGATCACTTCCTCTGGCACATAAATCCAAAGTCCAGTTCACAGTAAATTGATGCCATTTTTCCTTGGGTTCTTGGAATGTGGGATTCAACTCTTTGACACCACTCCTGGTACAGTTCATTAGAGTCCCCTCAAATGCAGCTTGGTATTCAAGCGACCACTGCATGACATATGTGTGCTTCTTTTTTGTCAGTTCAGTCAGTGGTGTTGCAATGGTGCTCAGATGTGGACTAAACCTCCTCTGATATCCCGCGACCCAAAAAAGATCTCACCTTCTCTTTGTTGGTCTGTCTTGGCCATGGGTCCATCGCGTTGATCTTCCTCTGCAGGGGGTTGGTCACGCCTCGTCCCACATAGTGTCCCAGGTAGTTGATTTCTGGAGTTCCTAGTTGCCACTTGGATGCTCCCTTCGTCTTCTCAGCCTCTCGGATCCGCTGAAGCAAGATGTTCACAGGCTGTAGTTGTTTTTCCCAGGTGTCTTTTGCAACCACCAAATCAGGTCTGTCGTTAGCATCCTTCACTTCCAAGTAGGGTTTCTGCTTTACACGGTTTTCTATTTGCTTTTCAGCTTCCTGCAGTGTTCCAAATTCATCAGCAATCTTATTCCATTCTTGTATCATTTGTTCCATGTCCAGTGACACTTTGTTTCCATCCAGACAAAGTTGTTCATCATTTAATATTTCCTTTTCAAGCTCTGCTTCCATTGACGTAAGTTGCTGTAAGCAATCTTCTTTACTTTCTGATGCACCAGACAATTGCATTTCCAAATTACATATATTCTTTTCTTTAATGTTTTCCACTGTGGTAATTACATCTAGTTCTGCTGATTTCTTCTGGAGTTTGAAAACAAATGTATCAGATTCATTCCTCCTTTCCTCCAGTCCCTTTTCCTTCATCTCTAAAAGTGCTTTCAAAGGTGAAATTTCATTCTGGAGTTCACCAATAACTGATGGCTGCAGAATTTTAGCTTCTTTCAGCACTTTTGCTATTGCTTCGTTTTGTACCTTTTCAAGCTGTGTTAATTTTTCTTCATCTTCTTTTAATTTAAAATATTTTTCTAGCCTGGAGTTCTCTACTGGTACACAAAGTTCCTCACAAGCTGGTATCATTTTCTCCTCTGTTATGAACTTTTCAGGGTGTCTGGAACTTAAGAAGTGTGTATTCGAGTCCATTAAGTCAAAACATCCCTTCAAACTGTCATCTTGCCTTTGTTCTAGACTAAAGTTTGCTGCTGGCCCTTTTATGTTGGCTAAGTTGTCTTTTCCTATCATTTCAGACTGCTGAGATTCCCTCTCAAGTTCTCTTACTGATATTTGATTTGTAACTGTTTTGTTTTCACTGTTTGGTTCAGCTGGATTTGTCTGAGCTTGTGTTACTACAAAAGCACTCTGCACATGCTCTAAGACATCTATTCCAATTAAACCTGCTCTTGGGATTTGATCTGAAACTCCTATTCTATGACTGGAGTTCAAGCCATATGAGTTATTGCAGTCACCATTTGTAATGTCTGAAGAGACAACTGTTGTGGAACAAGGGCTTGCTGTCAATTTTGAGGAGGTAGCTAGACTTCTGTTGATTGCACTGCCCAATTTTGTCACAGGAGACTGTCTGGGCCAAGTACCATCTTCATTCTTTACCTCTATTACCACCACCTGTCTCTGGTAGAGCCCTGAATCTTCTATAGTGCTGTCAAGTTTGCTTAATGGCTCATAAATACTGGCATTACTCATATATCTGCGCCACAGCCTAATTTCCTTCCCATCAGGAATATTAAACAGCTTCCGCATCTCTTTTCCAATAGTATCAATGGTATCCGCTTTGCTGAAATAACAGCTTATGAGATTATTAGGATCATTGTTTTGACAGAGCTTCAATTCGAAAAGATATACTTCGACTTTACAGTATTTCACATATACTCCATATTCTACAACTTTCCTCACAATTGGCTTCTGCCCTTCTACACACCTATACCAATTTACTAATTTATTCCAGGCTTCAGTGGGAACTAAAACATAATTCACTTCATCAATAAGGTACTCTTTCAATATCTGAGTTTCTGAATTTGCAAAAAGTCCTGAGTTGTCAATTGGCCCTGGGAAGAGTTTAGGCTCTCCCACATTATACCGGTCCCAGCTGTCAAAGCCCACATATTTCTTCCACTGCTTGAACCACCGGCTATTAATCAAATACCAAAACTCCCCTGGCCGCAAAGGCATCCCCAACAGCGGCTTAAGTTCAGACACCTCAGTATGGGCCATTTAAAAAAAAAAGGTTTTCTTGGTATCTCTCTGGCACTTTAGTGACTGACCTAAATTTTTCTCCTCAGTTGTTCTACTGAAATGTCAATTCTAGTAAACACTAACTCTTTTCCTGTTCTTAGTATTCAATTTTTGGAACTGACTTAAAATCAAATCTTTTTATTACTTTCTTAAGAAAAGGAAAGTTCAGACTGGGTCACAGCTGTTTAAATGGCAACTGTAAAAATTTCACCTCAGCTCCCAGCTCCTGACTCCTGTTAAGCAACTGTTGCCAAGGGCAAGATTGGCACAGTGCCCAGACTTCAAACTTTCTTTATTTAAAATATTATTTCAGTGTTTAAACTACACAGATTTAAATATGTTTCTTTGGCTTTTAACCTATAACTTTTCTTCTGACTCCCCCACCAATCTCATGTAAGGGATTCCAGTCAGGCACTCCTGCTTTACAGAACTTTTGTCAGCTTTAAATCTCCTCAGGTCTCTTCAGTTTGTGAGGTAAATTCCCCCCCACAGACCTTTTACTTTTAAGATTTCTTTCTGTTAACACACAGGGTGATATTTCCAGACCAAAGCCACCCTAAATTCAAGGGCAAACGCTTTGGGACTTTCACCCTCAAAGGAAATTTACCTCAGCACCTTTTTAATTTTCAGGCTGCTGGACAGCACAGAGTTCCTTGACTCTCAGGCAGTTTCCTCAAACAAACCACTGTAGATTTCAGTCTATCCTTTCAGATTTTCTCTTCCAGGTGTCCTATAATTTGTCAAGCCAGACTCCTTTTCCTTTTGGAGCCCTGGCCTCCAGACAGGCCCACCAAAGAAAATCCAGATAGCACTACAGGGTCACCCCCAAAGGAAATTTGTCTCAGCACCTTTTAATTTTCAGGCTGCTGGACAGCACAGAGTTCCTTGGCTCTCAGGCAGTTTCCCCAAACAAACCACTGTAGAATTTTTAGTCTATCTTTACAGATTTTCTCTTCCAGGTGTCCTATAATTTGTCAAGCCAGACTCCTTTTCCTTTTGGAGTCCTGACCTCCAGACTCTAACAGGCCCACCAAAGAAAACCAAATAGCACTACAGGGTTTTTAAGTCTGAATTCCTGTCTCACACACAGGGCTTCCAAGAAACTGAAATTAACTTCACCTAATTCTCAGTCCTAACCCCTTTTCAGAGGAACTTCCACAGACTACCAACAACACTTGAGGGCTAACTTTTACTAAAGGCTTCTTTTTAAACTTCCAGTTTCAATTTCTTCACAGGGTACAGGCTAAATATTTTGAGCTGGTTACCTTTTCCCTCAGGCAAACTGGATATATTCGAAATCCCACCGCTGCCACCAAATTGTGACGTTCCCCTTTCCCAGACTGTGGTTTTCAGGGGCACAACCGGGTTTATTTCGACATCCCACTGCTGTGCCACTAAATTGTGATGACACCTCCCTTTTACACACTGAATTCTGTGATGGAAATGGTACCGCTGCCACCTTTTATTCACTTAAGAATGCTGCCACCTTTTACACTCGTCGCCTCATGAATTGGGACTGACTCAGAGATATATAATATAAAAATAATGACAAAGTTTATTGAGAAGATAATAACTATAACAATATCTGAGGATGGTATGCCTTGCCTTTAACATATACTGTAATAGATTTAATCAGCTCTACAAGCCTCCCTGTCTTCAATAACTAGTAAACAGTACAGCCCTCACTGCCTGACAGAACTCTCAGAGAACAGTGCTCTCTCCCAGCACTCACTCTCAACTGAACTCAACTCACTGAACTCTCTAGGCTCCACCCTTTTTATATGATACCATTCCCTGCCCTCCTGCTGGGATTGGCTGATGATTTGTATATTCATCACTCCTGTCTGCCGGGTTTGTCACACCCTCCACATAGTTCTGCCCCATAGAGCATTTGTGTTAGAATTTTGGCTACAAACACCTTGGCTACAAACACTTTACCAACTGGCCTCCTCTACCATATAAGAATCTTTTAAACTGCCCTATTGATCTGGTAGTGAATAAAATGGTGGCATTTAAATGCTGTCTCCAGGAGAAGTTCTCACAAAATTGAATGCCCATGTATTTAAATGAATGTACCTGCTCAACGGCATGCCCATTCAATGACCAGTTACATTTGGGAGCTCTCTTCCCAAAGACCATAATCTTTGTTTCAGCATAGTTAATTGTTACCATTCCTCTTTACAGAGCTGTCCAAATCTGGAGAGCATTCTTTTAAGACCAATTTTATTCAGAGATAGCAAAATTAGGTCATCAGCATAAAGTAATATTGAGATCTTCCTACCACCAATGGTTGGGGGGAAGAATGAGGGTGATGCCATTTTTGGGATCAAGCTGTTTATATAAAAATTGAATAGAAAGGGTGCTAAGATGCACCTTTGTTTCACCCCTCGGCTGATGTGAACCTGTTGTGATAGGGCTCCTTGCAAGCCTATATGCACTTGCATTGTATTTTCTTTGTTTAGTTGCTGTATGAGCCACAGGAGTCTCCTATCAATGTTTGTTTTGGCCAGTTTACAACATAGGTGTTCTCTATCTATCAGTTCGAAGGCTGATGAGGAATCCACAAAGGCAGTGTAAAGATATTTATTTGGTGGTTTAGTGAATTTACTAGTTGCATTGTGTAAAACAAAGGCTTCATCTATTGTGCTTCTGCCTTTCCTGAAGCCTGCCTGTTCTTCAAAGATCATTGAGTGTTTGCTGTCCCAATCTAGAAGCTTCTTCAAAAGGTATCTAGCATAGAGCTCAGAGGCCACATTGAGAAGACTGATAGGTCTAAAGTTACAAGGGTCTAGGGCAGTGATGGCGAACCTTTTAGATACTGAGTGCCCAAACTGCAATTCAAAACCCACTAATTTTTTTTTTGCAAAGTGCCAATACAGTAATTTAACCTGTATACAGGTGGGTATGAAGGGGCGATGTTGGGTGCCCACAGAAAGGGCTCCGAGTGCCACCTTTGGCACCCGTGCCATAGGTTCGCCATCACTGGTCTAGGGCAGTGTTCCCCAACCCCCGGGCCGCGGACCGGTGCCGGTCCGTGGATGAATCGGCACCGGGCCGCCGCCGCCACCCCCCCACAATTGCCCCGCAGCCGCCCCGCCCCCCAAGCGACACCGCCCGCCGCGACCCCCCGCCATCGGCCCCGCCCCAGCCCCCCCCGCTGCCCCCGCCACCGCCCCCCCGCCGCAATCCCCCGCACCGCCCCGCCCCGCCGCCGCGACCCCACCGCCGCGACCCCCCACAACACCCCCGCACCGCCCCCGCCCGCCACCGCCGCCGCGACTCCCCGCCGCAGCAATCCCCCGCACCGTCCCGCCCGCCGCCCGTCACCGCGCCACACCGCCCCGCACCGACCCCGCCGCCGCCATCGCCCCCGTCCCCGCCGCGCGCTCCCCGCACGTCCCCCGGCCCGCGCCGCCACCACGACCCCCACAATCGCCCCGTCCGCCGCAGCCGCCACACCCCCGCAATTGCCCCCGCCCGCCGCGCGCAGCCGCGACCCCCACCGCAGCAATCCCCGCACCGCCCCCCGCGACCCCCGCACCGTCCCGCCGCTGCCACCGCCGCGCGCAGTCGCCCCCCATCCGCCGCAGCGCCGCCGAGACCCCGCATTTCTGCCGCCCCGCAATCACCCCACCCCGCCAGAAAGAAAGAAAGAAAGTAAGGAGGGAGGGAGGGAGAAAGAAAGAAAGAAAGAAAGAAAGAAAGAAAGAAAGAAAGAAAGAAAGAAAGAAAGAAAGAAAGAAAGAAAGAAAGAAGGGAGGGAGGGAGAAAGAAAGAAAGAAAGAAAGGAAGGAAGGAAGGAAGGAAGGAAGGGGGGAGGGAGAAAGAAAGAAAGAAAGAAAGAAAGAAAGAAAGAAAGAAAGAAAGAAAGAAAGAAAGGAGGGAGGGGGGAAGAGAAAGAAAGAAAGAAAGAAGGGAGGGAGAAAGAAAGAAAGAAAGAAAGAAAGAAAGAAAGAAAGAAAGAAAGAAAGAAAGAAAGAAAGAAAGAAAGAAAGAAAGAAAGAAAGAAAGGGGGAGAAGGAGGAAGGGAGAGAGAGTGAGAAAGAAAAAGAAAGAAGGGAGAAAGGAAGGAAGGAAGGGAGGAAGGAGAGGAAGAGGAAGGAAGAAAGAAAGAAAGAAGGAGGGAGAAGGAGGAAGGGAGGAAGAAAGTAAGTAAGTAAAGGAAGGAGGGAGGGAAAGAAAAAGAAAGGGAGAGAAGGAGTGAGGGAGAGAGAGGAAGAACAAAAGGAGGAGGAGGAAGGAAGAAAGAAAGAAAATGAGGAAGCCCATGGGGGAAAAATGCGAGGAAGTAAAAACAGGGTTTCCTTGCAGCGATGCCAAGGACTCATCGCACAACACTGGCTCTTCGGCTTGAATACGGAGATGAGCACCGCCCCCTAGAGTGGGAAACGACTAGCACGCATGTGCGTCAGCGGCCGGGGGGGCATTTACATTTTTTATCTTATTAAACCAAAACAAGCGGGCCAGGGAAAAATTATCAAGCATTTACCGGTCCACGGTGATAAAAAGGTTGGGGAGCACTGGTCTAGGGGATTGCCTTTCTTAAAAGGTTTGCCAACCTCTGGGAATATTATCTGTGCTGTTAATGTAGGGCTGTTACTTCACGTCCCTCTTGTCCCTCTTTGCTGTTCTGCTTGGGACCAGTACGAAAAAAGGTTACTTCACCTCCATAGCGTGACAGCACAATCTCGTCCCAGCCACACACCCTGAACCATGAACAGAGCATGATGAGCCATACCTGCCCCTGGGCTGGGGAATTATGTTGTCATGCTTTGTTCCCGGTTCCTGTTCCAAGACAAGGGACGTGAAGTAACAGCAATGGCTGTTTCCCCCTTTCACTCTAGGAATACTCCAACAACCGAGAAAGCTGACTGGAACTCCTGCACCAAGCCAGGCTCGGCTGCCCGCCTGTCCCTGCAGGAGAAGGTGGCTCTTGAAGGGACAGGCAGAGAGCCACTGTCAGGCGTAGGTCCATCCTCCTTGGGTCCCGGAGGCAGGGCTGAGCTCTCCTTGCCTGCTCGCCTGCCAGCCCGCAGACTGCTGAGTTCAGGGCGAGGGTGTCTCACCCGCCACCCATGCCGCCGCTGCCGCTCGCCCGCACCAAGCAGTGAGGGCTCGCCCGGCTCCTCCTGCAGGCTTCCTGAGACAGCCCACGCGCCCACAACAGGGATTCAAAATATCGAAAAACAATTTTAAAAAGGCTAAACAAAGCCAGGGAAATCCAGTAGTTGTCAGTCACGAAACAAGGACGTTGAAATAACAGTTTTCACGAGACAAGTAATCACACCCACGGGTAAACGAAAACAGGGATTGAACAGGGACAAAACCACATGACCGCAAACAACGCTGTCACGGAACGAACGTAATCGTGGAACGAATTAAGACAGGAAGTAACCGCCTAGGTGAACAGCTTAGCTAAGAGAGGAGACCACCACTCAAGTCAGTAGCAAAAACCTCAGCAGGGATAATGTCTTCACTGGGAGCCTTACCATTCCGAAGAGCTAGAATCAGGTTTCCAATTTCTAAAGGAGAAACAGGTGGCCATTCAGGGGAACTAGAGAGAATCCAATGTGTGATGTTTGTATGAATGCTACTCCCCCAAAATACAATTGAAATGGGATATCCATACTTTTGGTGTAATGGAATTGGCAATCTCAAAGACTCCTTGTGCAAAGCCTCTTTCTACCTGCTTCCAGAATTTAGGCTCTTTTGGAAGCTTCAGGTATTCTGAGTGTGTAGCAGAGGCGTATCTAAGGAGGGCAGAAGGGTACATCTGCCCCGGGCACAGCACTGGGGGTGCCTGGAGGGGGGGCAGGAGGAGGAAGCTGTGCACCCTCCTGCCGCCCAGCAGTCCTCCTTTCCCCTAAGGCTTGGTGATGGCACCCCCTCCGCTGCCTCATCCACCGCGTGCCAGGTAACCAACAAAACAGGCAGGCAGGCAGAAGCACAGTGGCTGTGGCGCCCTCCTCCTCTTTCTCACCTTGGTGGGAGAGGTGTAAGGCATGAGTGTAAAACCACGTGCATGCACACACACACACAAACATCCACGTGCGCATGCACCCACCCCATGCCCGCAGGGTTTGACCCCGATTGCTGGGTGGGTGCAATGGGGGGCAGAAAGGGTGCAAAAAGGAACTTTTTCCTCAGGTGCTTCAAATCCTGGCTACACCTCTGGTGTGTAGTTGTCAAATGTGGTCTAAGTGCAAGATTTATATGCTGATAAATCTTACAGATGTGCTGGGTCCCAAGAAGAGCATGTTGGAGTTTATCAAAGTTTAGCACCTGTCTTATACTAGCATTGATTTTAATAGACCAATATTACTTAAATATAAAATAAAAGTAATGTATACTTTGGCAGTAGAAGAATTTCCCCTTCTGCAGATCTGATCATTAAAATCACTGGAGGTCTCTGTTCTTGTGGACGTATATACAACTTCCTGATATTTGCAAAACATTTCACAAGATGAGGCTGTAACACATATGTGAAGCACAACAGAGTTATAAATATCAAGGCCATAATTGTATAGACATTAAAATCCACAGTATTTGTGAAAATGAATGATTACCTGCACAGCATCATGATTTTTACTTTCAGCTAATATTTCAAGAAGTTCAGCATTGCTGAGGAAATAAAATCTTGGGAAAATCATACGTTTAACTTCAAGATAGTCCTGCCCACAAAATGGAAAACAAAATAAATTTAACATAATAAGGTGTAATCAAAACAGCATCCTAGACATTTCAGCCTCAGAGGTTTGCTTCAGTTTCCTCATCTCTGTCCTCTTTTCCCCATCTTTAGAGGAAATAGGTCTTCAGAAACCCTAAATTGTAACTGTAAGGTTCAGGTGAGCGAATCTGAGGTAATTTTTAATTTCCCAAGGTAGTATGTGAATCAGAATGCAATTATAGCGAAGATTTCACATTTCTCTAAATTTCAATTCATTTTTTTCAGTAAATCCAAAAGATTTACCAAAAGTGTTTTAACATGAATTATTTTAGGATAAAATACATTCATGAATAAATATAGCTGATAGAAAGCATAATATCCAACAGATAATGTACATCAAATAAACATAAATACGCATTTTGCAATAGAACTTTAAAAATCATATATTCTTGAAGAAATGTGATGGAACTGAATTATGAATGAACATATGGGAAATGAACACAGATTACAACCAACCAATTATTTAAAGAGGTGATGAGTGCTCCCACACTGGAGGCATTCAAAAGAAATTTGGCCAGCCCTCTGACAGATACCCTCTGATTTGTATTCCTGCAAAGAGGGTGGACTTTATGGCCTTGTAGGCCTCTTCCAACTTCACTGTTCTATTAGTCTAAAACCAGATTCATCTCATCTGTCTATCCTTAAATGGTGTTGAGACTACAAACCAGATACAGTCTTCTAGGACTTTCTTCTGGGGGAAAAAGTAACTGCAAGCACGTTTTGAGACTTAAAAAAGCAAAATCACTTTGGACTGCCAATGGAATTTCTTTAAATTGCTCTCAGTAGAATGTGGAATATTAACTAGGGAATTCTGCTTGCTCAGTAAAGAGATATCACATTTTAAGAACTTATATAAACCAGATACTTCATTATTAAATTTGTCTTGAAATTATTTACCTCAAGAGCTTTCTGTATTTTTTCTAGGCATGTGTTGTTACTCTGCAGCATTTCAAAAACCCCAGAGGTTGTTGTTGCCTTTAAAGCATTTGGACATTCTTCTGTATGTTTCATGATATCTTTCCACTTGCTATCAACTTGAGAAAAAAGGTTTGCTTCTTCTGGAAGTTGCCTGTTTTTAAATCATAAAAAAAATTAGGAAATAATTTTTAAAACAGACTCCCCATTCCTGAAATGTAATGGATATGACCAGTGCAATACACAATGCAACTCCCAGTTACACACACAGTTCTTTATTTTATCCACAGATGCAAAGAGGCACTCCAGACCAATTTGTACAAGTTAACCAGAAGAAAAATGTTCAGAAATTTTTGCTCATCTTACAAAATGCTTGTAGACCAGGATACTCATAAAATGAGGTACAATATTACTGTACATCAGATATACATGGAGGGGCTGAGGAAGAAGTGGGAAAATGTTAGTGTGTGTGTGTGTGTGTGTGTGTGTGTGTGTGTGTGTGTGTGTGTGTGTGTGTGTGTGTGTGTGTGTGTGTGTGTATTCACTTCCTCGGCCCCTCCATGGAGCCAAGGAAGTGTTTAATTTGCCTGTATCCTGACGTGGCTCTTTTCTTAAACCATCCTATCATACTGGCAAATTGGCAGTAGACTCCTGCGGACCAAATAGAGTCACATGAGGTCTACATGTCATTGGGATGCAAAGATTGTACCAAATTGCATACTAGGCCTCCTAGTATCCCTATTTTGCCCACTCTAGCCAAGTCATGTAGAGACAATCCCTGAGTTGCAAAGTAGTTTTGCAGCTTCAGATTTGACAGACTTAACATTTTCTGTGCCCAATGCAAAGTAAATCTGTGAATGGAATTGTTTGTACCTCCTAAAGTTTACCCAGAAGGAGCCCTCTCGCCCTCTTTCCTGACTTCTCCCATGCATTATGCTAGTAGATGAGAATTGTTTGCTTCTCCTAGACTTCATAAATAACCTGTAAGGATTTAGCACCTCCCTCTCTACTTCTAATCTGTTCACTACATTCTTTAATCTGGCACCTAAAAAGTTAGTCCAAGCTTTGGAAAGTTCTATTGCCATGGAAAAAATATTGCTTCAGGCCAAAACTGTATCAGAAGCCACATTTTGGAAATGATATTTAAGAAGGCAGGTTTTAACATGCAATTGTAGATACTGAATTTCAGGCTGAGGTCATTCCATGGCAATTTGTTCCCCAGGTTCCATGGTTCCAACACTGGAGGCATTCAAGACAAAATTCAGAGAACCACATGGATGATATCCTTTGTGCAGTATTTGTATCTGCATTGGACTCGATGGCCTTATAGGACATTGCAATTTCGTTATTCTATGATTCTATGATTAGTTGCTGGAGACAAAAGGCAAAGATTATTGCAAAGTGTGCTACAAAATTTTCAGGCGAAATAATTTGAGAATTATTTCTGTGGTTACAGAAATTAGGTCCCTTTTGCGCTGTTTAGGCGTGGGACTTCTTTGCCCCCACCCCGTGTGTGGAGAGGCAAGCACGGAGGAGGCTGGGGACGGTGGCTCAGCGGAGGCAAGCTGGGCTCTCCTTATTATGGAGCCGCTTCATTGCCCTCGCCTCTTTCAGCGTTTGTTCTCATTAAACCGAACTATATATAGCTGAACTTTTATAACAAACTCATTTTTCATTTTCCTTTCACAGCAAAGTGTTAATGTTGCTACACCTAAGCATACCTTTTTATTTCTGGAGAATGGAAGATTGGCTCAAGGTAAATCCAGTTCCTTTGACAAGTTAACCACTCTTCCAGAGTAGAATTAAAAAGGTTCAGCTTACGATGCCAAGCATCTACAAGACTCTAAATACAAAAGAATTGTCATAAAATGAGTCAGTGTCAGCTGATCCTTCTCTTTAAACATCTGGATTTGGGTCAGCTGATTATTTTTTTTAGATTCAAGAATGTACTTATACATTAGTCTTCAGTTAGTAGATCACGATTATACAGTATTGTATATCAAGTGAAGCACTACAAACAATGGCATGGCTAGATTTTGGAATAACAAAGAATGAAAGGAGAGAGGGGGGGAAGAGAGACAGAATTCTAAACAGACAGATATGATGAAGATAAAAACCATAAATAAGATATAAAAAGGACCTAAAGTTAAATATGGGCCATGACTCCAGAAAGCTTGAATGCTTTTGGTTTAGCTTTGTTTTATATATTTTTGTGGAGAGTAACCACCTATAATGACTGAAAGGAACATTATCACTAAACATCCCCAAGAAAGTTTTACCTTAATGGGGCCAACAAAACAAGAACCTTTAATTGTTGAAATTGTCACTTGAGAATCTTCTAACAGTGCAATTATATCTTCAGTTGATGAAAGAATCAAAGTAACAGATGTTTCAGAGTGATATGGAGCCAAATGAAAATCAGTTTTGTTCCAAAGAGCAATTATTTTTTTCAGCATTACTTCAAGTGTTGTTTCATTGGTAGCCATTATAGACACTTCATTTATTTCTTTTCTATATTGAAATATCTAAAAGTGGAAAAAAATAGAAGTACTGTATCAGGAATATGCTAGACAAAAAGCCATATAGGTTTCATGAATGAGTGGTATATCAGCTTAGCTAATATACGTGTTTGGGATACTGTGAACTGAACAACTAATAAGCATAACCTCAGTCGTGCACGTTCAGCATACCTCATGGAGAATGGACATATCACCATCCCATGGGATGGAAATTGCACACATATACTAAAGAAAAGACAGAAAAGTAGCAGTGCAAAATGGTGTTGCTAAGTTATAAATCATGTAATTACATCAAGTTCCAGAATCTTTTCCAAGGTAAGTCTTTTGTCCCCAAAAACAGACTGCCCAACAATGTTCTGTATTGTTTCCCAGTGCCTTGCTTGAAGACAGGGATTCCTCAAAGATACGATGATAGGCAAAAATTCCTTAAAATCCATCAATGACTTCTTCAAAGCAGGTAAAATAGTATTTTCTGGCAAACCTTAATAATAGATACAGCAAAATAGTTGTTAGAGATTTCAGATATACATTATAATGAAAATATCCTTTATTTGGTGACCTTTTTCTTATCCTTCTTTACATTGCTATCTTCAAACTGGACATTTGATTTCCTTGAATCACATACTTAATTATTTATATTTCCATTGAAAAAGGTGTCTCTATATTACTTTTCTCACAAAGTCATAAACATACAAATTGATTCTCCCATACACATACATAATTTATTCCTTTGAGTTTAAAAAGTAGGTCTAGGTTTGGCACAAAGATCTCGCAAATATTAGAAATGTTGATAAATACTACAGGAGTTTATAAGGTATCTTTTAAAACAATATATTGTCTTTCTGTCTTGCAATCATAAAATGGGTAGTCTTTTCTTGCTATCTCTTCATAGCTTAAGTAAAACCAAAGCACAGCATATGATGTTTAAATCTCAAAGAAAATGTTTTTTAATTGTTGTAATTATCAATTACTTTTACCTTTTTCTAGAATATGTATGATCTGCATGAATCTGCTAACATCTCTTTGAATTAAATCCACATCAAGATTCCAAAAAATAGTGTGCTTCCACTTAAAGTAAAGCTTAGTCCATTCTTCTTGTGCATCCCATAATAATTTAAGCAGTGCTAATTCATTTTCAATTTCAGCAAGCTCTGCATTCACTCTCTGAGAATCTCCAATCTGATTTCTTTGTGACAGCTTTTCTAATGACAACGATTTCATACCACTGATGGAGCGGTCAAAAACAGTCTGGTAATTTGCATACTTTAAAATTTTTTCACTAATTACTGCTGATTCTTCAATAAGGCTTTGGATCAGCTCTTTAGCTGTCTTGGGCAATGTTTCACTAAGGAGTAGGACAGGGCTTCTTACCTAAATAATAAAATGAATAATAACATTAACACAATCCCAAAATAATGTTAAATGTTTCACTAAGGAGTAGGACAGGGCTTCTTACCTAAATAATAAAATGAATAATAACATTAACACAATCCCAAAATAATGTTATTTCATCTTGTCATATACTGTAGGTAACTGAACCAGCCCTGAGAAGTTTTGTGTGTGTGTGTGATACACACATTGCATTGAGATGATAAGACAGTCTTCCAAGTTTATTATTCCTGAAGAGAGTGGATGCATCTTAGGCCCCAGTCCCACGTCCCTTTAAAAGCAGTTTAAATTACCAGATAACCTGTGTCTAAAAATGCCGTCCCCACGGCCACCGGGCTTTTTGAAAAAGAAGAAAAAAGAAAACCCGGTAATGATCCCTTAAGCGAGGTTTCTGTGACTCACTCAAGAGGTAGGGAAATTTTTGCCTCGCTTTGAAAATCCAGCTTTTAATGAGGCAGACACCATGAGACCACGCAGATGATCTGGGTTTCTTTTTCTTTCTTTCTTCGTAGCACTGACTGGCTGTTCCTGGGGCCGATAGGCTATGTTTTTTTAATTGCTTTTCACCTTCGGAGAAACAGGAAGCTCTATCTGGTCCTACAAGTTTTAATTTCCCCCAGCCAAGTGGTCCGTTTTTTTAAATGCTAGCGCCACCTGCTGGCCAAAGGGGCTGAACTGCACTTTAAAATAAAATAAAAAACAGCTTTTAAAGTGGGAACTCTTGTCCCACATTTAAATCAGGTGATGGGACAAAAGGAAAAGCCAGACCTTCAGAAGATCAGGATCAAAACCCAGGTGTGACCACGGCCTTAGTCCGATTTCTCAGCTGTCAACATTCTGTCTTGGTTGACCTTGCTAGAAGTCTAGAGTCACAATAGAGTTCAACTTTCTGATAGCATTGCTCTCGGGTTCTCTGATATGCTGAAATCCCTTAGCTATGTTAAGGTGTACAGTACATCCAAGAGGAGCACTGGATATTTGTGCATGCAAAAAGCATCATGCTGACAATATTGCCCACATGCCTAATCATCCCAACCTAGGACAAACCTTGTCAATAACAACTTCCACAAATCCCCTTGTGCACGCACATAAATAGTCACTTCACGAAGGCCACTATGAAGAATCACTGGAATTATGCCCTCTGTATTTAACAAATACTGTACCATGCTCCTACAGATTATTTTCATACACTAAAGCAACCAATCTCAACCTTTTATTGGCCGCAACCATAAACACAATGTTAAATAAATATAGCTCAAATGAAGATGGTACAAGTAATATAAGAAACCTTATAAGGTGGTGTGTGAATAATTCTTTCCAGTCTATGGTCTCTTTCAAATGTGCCAGGGAGTCCCAGGGGGGCATAGTCCCTCCCTCGAGAATGGCTCCTTTAAAGTAAGTAGTATGGTCGCAATTCAGAGGGTTTAAACTTTCTCCACAAATACCTATTATGACAGTAATGGAGAAGTCTTCCCCCACGGCAGCTAAGTGATTAATTTTTAGGTTTAAAAAAATTGAATCAAGTCTTGTACACTTACTTTAGAGTGACCTTTAGCTAACTACTATCTATATAATATAGTATGTATTGCAAGAAAAAGGAAGGGGTATTTGTGTACATGCATAGCTTTTGGGACAAAGAAAGTAAGTGTAGGGATACTGGATCTCAGCAGAGCCAGAACATTTCCAACATGGATCAAAATTTAAGTCAGAAGATAAACTGGGAGCCTTTAAAACTCATTTCAGTTTCAGGTGGTTTTCACTTGTAAGATTTATTTTAAAATGGGCACTCACTGGCCAAAATTATTTTGCATAGCATAGTTGAGTCACACTAGAGTAGATTTAGAATAGTAATTTTTATTGAGAGGAGGCCTATTTGAATCAATGGAACTTATGTAGGAGGTGACTCACCACATCCCAAGTGATTCAATGGGTCCACTCTAGAGCAACTGACTATGGCAAACAATATAATTTCAGCCACAGATTTCAATCTCTCCTCCAGTATTAATCTGGAAGTTGAGTCATGGGAACTGGACTTATTTTTCTTGAGAGATTGAAACGTTTTGCTGCTCATCCAAACAGCTTCGTCAGACTGGCAAAGCTATTTGGATGAGCAGTGAAATGTTTCAATCTCTCAAGAAAAAGAAGTCCAGTTCCCATGACTCAACTTCCAGATAACACACATGGATGACTGAGAATCTTCACAGACATACTCCAGTATTAATGAGCATCCATAATTTATTTTGATATCTGATTCATCCCTCAAATGGTATCTCTATTCCACACGTATGTGTCATAGGTTGATTACACAACTTCCACCTTAACATTTGTTAGAGAAAATGATAAAGACTCCATAGCTTTACCTTCCTACTATGCTTCTGTGTACCTTATATCTTTTGTATTATGCACAATTCAAGCTAACTAATCTTTAAAGGGCATCATAATTTACCTACCTGCACTCTCAAAATAGAAACAAAACTGTAGTTATGGCCAAAATTTAATATATCACTGGTTTGGCATTAGTTTCCTGCAAGTTAAACAGATATTTATAATTCCCCTGGTAACTTACTTTGTTTTTGTACTCCCTCATTTCAGCCTGTAGATTGTCAATATACTCGCCCAGGCCTTCATTGAATTTTATAATATAGTCGTCTTTCATTTTTTCACAGACAAGGATAGTTGATTGCAGATTCTGGAGTGTGCGCACAACGGTTTGATAGAGAGCAAGTTGCTGAAGTGGTAGAAATATATCATAGTCTTTTGCTATAAAGTAAAGCTCAGAAAGACTCTTATATTGCATCTGTATTTGGGGTAATTGTGAAGAAATTTCACGGAGATACTGCAAATGTTCAATGAATTCATCAACAGTTGTGATTTCTTTACTCAGGTTTGTTACTGCTGCCCTTGTGACCTAAATGAAATATTTAAAAAGCATTTCACTATACAGTATACTCACAAATATATAATAATTCTTTATAACAGTGGATATGAAAGTGCACTGCTTATCTTGCAGCATGGATGAGCAAGCTGTATGGGATACTCAAAGATGGTATGAGAAGTTTTCAAAAGTGATGAATTTACAGGAGGCAGAGGCAGAACCACCTGCCTATCGTTATCAGAGGTTTCCCTTTACAATTAGCAAAATTTTATTTGCCATGGTACCCAAAGAAGGCAGAGGGATTTGTAACACTGTCTAGATCTAGCAAATATTCCAAGTTGGATATAACCAGAGTGTTTCCAGATAGACAATTCCCAACCAGTGGTGATGTCATTGCTTAAGGAGTCCTGATGAAAATGCCTCACCACTTTACCATTAGACCTGGCCATAAAATGGCATCACTGCAGAAATCAAAGAAAATGTCTATCACAGTGGTGGTGAACCTTCAGCACTCCAGATGTTTTGGACCACAACTCCCAGTATTCCAAGCCTGTATTGCCAGTGACAAAGGACTGTGGGAGTTGTGGTCCAAAACATCAGGAGTGCTGAAGATTCACCACCATTGGCTTATCACTCCAAGTTAGCATCCTGTTTTGGCTTAGTAGTGCACATTATCCCACCAGTAAAAGATCCATCTTGTTCTGGGTAATCTTCAGCAACCATTGTAAACACAATTTCCATTTACATACCCAAGCATGATCTCAACATCATGAACAGTAAACACAACTTTTTTGAGACCTAAAGTATACATTACAGGTGTTACTGTTGTTATGTGATATTAAGTTGCTACAGGTAGTAGTCAGTCAAGAGAAAAATAAATTCTTAAGTTCTAAGTACCTTTGATTGTCACAGTAAAAACTTTTCAAGCACCCACAGCTTGCAATTTGATTGCTTTATATCATGATTGGTCACCAAATTGCATTTGTAAGCATGACTGCTCAGTCACTAAGGTTTGCCTGAATGACATGCCTGGAACACTCATGAGTTTCAGTTTCTATTGATAGGCTATTTGAAATGTTTTGTTTGGTCTGTAGTGAGGGTAAGCCAGAGACCAGACTCAGATTCCAGAACATTTGAAATACTTTGTGAACACAGTGATAAAGTGTTTCCTCCACTGGTATCATTCCAGCAAAGGCTTTCAAAAATATAGATAGATAGATAGATAGATAGATAGATAGATAGATAGATAGATAGATAGATAGATAGATAGATAGATAGATAGATATGTGTGTGTGTGTGTGTGTGTGTGTGTGTGTGTGTGTGCGCGCGCAGGCATGCAATGGATAGCTTGGTTGTTGGAGAAAAAAATGTGATTTCCCTTGCAGATGTGGTTTCTGTCAGCAAAATTGTAGTCCTTTTCTAACAAAAGCATCGCCTAGATATTAAAAAAAAATTCTCCTATATTGGTGTATATATTGTAAATCTCTGTAATGAAAAACACTGTTGCTTTACCAGTATAGTGGAAAGATGGAGTAAAAAAATGATACTCACTTCTACAAGATATACATTCTTTGAATCCATGGCTGCATAGAAGCAAGCATGAATTTTATTTAGCAGAGCTTCAAAATATGGCAGGCAGTCTGTCTGATACTTTAAACTTTTGACCTTAAACATGCAGATACGTTTCTCGGTAACCATGCACACAATCTCCTTTATATCAGCTGTATAGTTTTCCAGAATGTTTCTGAACTCCTGGGTAGTTATCTCTCTTTTCATTGCTGAAATCTGGTCAGTTGTGTATTTTGCTTTGTCTACCATGCTGCAATATTCCATATAATTCCTGCTGTAACATTCTACTTGGCCCAATGAACAACTCTGAAGAGACAGAAGGCTTACAATCTGTAAAATTAAACAGCTACATTTGAATAAATGTTGAATACATTTGAATACAAAAAAAAAACATTTCAATCTATACCGATTTCACTTAAACATATTTATGATCATCCAAAACTGTGATTATTGATACACCCTAGATTGCTCTCATTAGAAAGAAAATTGGACAGGTATAGAGAGAAGAGAAGCACAACCACCCCTATTCGACTCACACAAGACAGGATCTAACAGTTAACTTCAACTGACAGGACAGTAGAATCCAATGGAATTGGGAAAAGTATACTCCTCTCTCTCCATACACCTGTATTGCACCTGCTTTGAATGACTGGTACTGGCTTCCATGTGCCACAGACGACTGGCGCCGTTGGTGTTGTCAAATTGGCAGGCCATTTCCTGTCATTTTGAATCAGGGTACAAAAAGCACAATGCCCCACATTCATCAACCAAGGTGGTTTTGTATGTTTGTTTGTGCAGTTTTGTTTCGTTTGGTCAATAACTGCACAAAATGTGGATGTGTGACGTGGTGACCTGTAGCATCATGATTCAAAGCGCCTATTCATAAAGCTTTAAAATCAAACCATGGGTTCCCAGAACTTCCTGCTTTATTTCCACTAATATCCTGTTGAATTCTTTAGGCTTAGCGCTATGTCTGTTGACAACATAGGTCCAAGAATTCACAACAATCAGAGAGGGAGAAAAAGATTGGTAGACAAGAGTGAAGAGGCAAGGGCTGAGTAGGTAATCTCCAAGTGTACCCCAATCCCTGAATTCAATTTAATATTTAAACATAAATTGCCATCCAAATGTCTTATAACCAAATAGGTTGTATCTTAAAATAATCCAAAAACAAAACTTGTCTGGTACCGAAAGTTGCATGAAGTTATGATGATGTGCTTAATTCTTGTTCCTATTCTCTCTGTGTGTGTATTTTATCCTCATATTTATAATTCATTAAGTTGTCCACACACTATCTCAATTTGTAAGTAATATCTCTCTCTAGGGGCCTAAAGATCCTGGGGTCTTAAATTCCAAGAATAATGTTTCAATAGCAAATCCAATTGTCTCTGCAGCCTTTGAGGGTCATCTATTTTTTAGAGTGCCCATCTCCTTTTAGTTAACCTTGCTACTGGCTTCAAAATGACCGAATACGAACAAGAAAAATTAAGCAATTGATTTGGAATGTACAGTAGTTTCAAGATAGCTGCTGCCACAACATTTCTGTGAAAAATATATCTTTGGTATCTAAATGTTATTGTTACATAATATCATGATCATAACATACCTTGCTTTCATAATCTGGATCTGTTCCTAGAATGAGATCACAATTGGGCCATGTTGTTGCAAAATATTGCTCTGGTTCACGATCAATAGAAATATCATATAATTGCATTGTCTTATGTAATGACTGATTGATGAAGATTGACAGCTGAGGATCTTGAGAAAATGGCACAACCTGATCTAATGAGAAAAAAAATCCCCAAAGGTTATAACTTCAGAAATTAATCACTGAGCATTCAAAATAAACACAAACATCTAGGTAAGGTAAGGTAAGGTTTATTGTTACGGCATCAAGCCAAACATAAGATAAGATAGAATAGAGCAAAGTACAATACGATATACATTGGCTGAAAAATTTAAAAACTGGCGTACATTGCAGTGATCACTGTAAAACTGATAAAAAGTGTAAAAATACTTTACGACAACAAATATAACAATATAAAACCAAGGTTTAAGAATTTAGCTATCTATTCTGGCTGCTGTGACATGCCGCCCAGACTTTCACCACCAATTCAGTAGTAGTCCAACTTTGGTCAATTAACACTTGGTTACAATAATTCCGAGTCTAATTGGCCTGCCATATCTTTTAAGAGAGGTGTGATGTATATTGGTCAGATCTTATTGTGCCTACTGCATCTGAGCATCATATGCTTGATGGATTCTATCTCATCAGAGCCACAAGGACAGAGTCTCTGTTCCCTTGGGATGGCCTTACAGAAGGGAAAGCCTCACACCTGGCCAGACTAAATGCTTTCCTAAACGTATACATCTCCAGCTGTGATAGATGGGCCATGGGGGATGGGCGATATTTGTGTATACCCCCCACTATAAAATTGGAGCAACTATTAAGATCTGCCTGTCTCTCCGTGTCCATTATTCTCTGTTTAAGTGCTAATTTTGCTTCATCCTATTGCATGCTTGATTGCTTGGGAAGAAAGACCCATAGCTTGCAATTTATTTAGGACTGATTTTAGCCACTTAGATTGGAAGTTGTCCGCTAAGAGTAGATGAATTAATCCATGAGGTTGAAAATTTATTTTAAGCCAATAATGAAGATATGTTAATGAAATTTTAGCTATCATTGATAGCGAGCCTGTCTCTAAACGAATTTGTGCCTTCATTACACATCTTGGGACTTCAAGGATTGCTCTAAGGAATTTAGATTAGACCCGCTCTATGGGGTCAAAACTGCAAGATGGAGGGCCAATGAAGGTGCCATAGAGCATCTGGATGACCACCTTTGCCTGGAAGAGTTTTAGGGCTGTTGGAATATAATGACACCCTTTGGAATGGCAGAACCTTAAGATGGCATTTGCTGTTCTTTCACCCTGGTTAGCTGCATATTATATATGGACATTTCCAGACCCAGTAGATTGAAGGGCCATACCTAGGTATTTAAAGCAGGAAACTTGTCTGAGGGATTTGCCCATTAATAATCCAGGACCTTTTCTTTTGTCTTATTTATTTATTTATTTATTTATTTATTTATTTCTATACCACCCATCTTCCAATTGAACTCCGGGTGGTTCACAACAAACAAAATGAAACAATAACACCAAATAAAGATAATAAAAATAAAAATGATATAAAAAGCAGCAAAGATGGTGGCAAGTATGTCTCAACAGAGGAAAAGAAAAAGGCCATGATTTTGGTCTTGGTAATTTATTTCTAATCCCTTCATTTTGCAGAAGCTTGCAAATTTCTTAAGGGCTCTCTTGAGGCCAACTGGTGTTCTCGCCAAAAGCACGGCATCATCCACATACAGAAGTATAGAAATATGTCTTTGTTGTAGTTTTGGACAGTCAAGATTGGGAGAACTTAGATGTTCTACTATGTCATTTATGTAAAAATTAAACAATGAGGGGGCCAATAGGCAGCCCTGTCTCACTCCTCAGCAGGTATGAATCGGGTCTGTTAAGTTGCCTTTTCTATTAAGCCTAACCTTCTGATTAGTATTGTCATGTAGCACACACAGCAATAGGAGTAATCTTTTATCTATTGAGGTGGCTTCTAAATTGGCCCATAATTTCTGTCTCGAAATCGAGTCAAAGGCTCCTTTCAGATTGACAAATGTGGCATATAGTGAAGTTGGACCCTTTGCTGCATATTTCTCTATAAGGTGTTGAATAGGACAATGGTCCAGAGTAGATCTACACTCTCTAAAGCCCGCTTGCTCTACAGCAATCCTATTTTCCTCATCCAACCAGATCTCAAATCTGTCCTGAAAATGTCCGGCATATAATTTGCTGCATATGTTTTAGGAAACTAATAGGGTGACAGTTTGCAGGCTCATCTCTTTTTCCATTTTTGAATAAAAGTACCACGATTGCTGTGTTCCACTCTAAGGGAATGAACCCCGTTGAGTCAATATAGGTAAATAATGCTGCAAGAAAAGGGGCCCACCAGTCAATATTTTCTTTAAAGAGTTCAGGAGGCAAGCCATCTGACCCTGGTGTTTTACCTATTTTCAGTTAGGCAATGTGGGATTTAATTTCCTCTTGGGAGACTGGAGGCCAGGCCAGCAGATCCTCAAACTCCCCAGTTGAGACTGGTGTTGGGGGAAGGTCTTTATAAAGCTGATTAAAGAAGGTAAACCATTTGCATTGAGAAACTGGGAGATCAATTTGGCAGGAGAGATTTTTTTTCTTATCAGTAAGCAGTCACCAAAACTGGTAAGATTTTTTTCTGCTTGGCAGAGAGAATTAATTCTGCCCATAGCAAGTGAGTATAGTCTTTTTTCTTTTGGAAGATTAGGTGTTTATAAGCTGCTTTTTGAGACCCAAGCTTCTGTTGGATTCCCTGTCTTTGTTTGCTATCTGATTTCTTAAACAAATGATAGAGGGCTATAAGAACGTTTCTTGCTCCTTGGCAGTCTTTATCAAACCAAGGGTTAAGACTTCTTGTAGGATATTAAAGAATGGTCTTTAGGTTCAGTTAAACATGTTTTAAGTTCCTGAACCAGACTGTTATAAATCAATGGAATCATTCTGTGTACTGTAGTGCGGGCTTTCAAATTGGAACATAGGTCAATCTTTGGCCTCCATTACTTCTCTGAGCCTGGATTGTATTTAAGCAGACCATCTTACCCTGCTACTTAATACTTGTTAGTCTTCCTGTGGAGGCTGATCGGCCATAACTTGGGTTGTGAAAGAGAATTTAGCCTGAACCAATAGGTGGAAATGGTCACTCTCCAGGTAGGGTAGTATTTTGAAGTTAGTTATAGATGGAATTAAAGAGGCACATGCTAGCACATAGTCAATAGTACTAAATCCTAGGCCAGACGTGTAGGTGAACTCTGCTGGATAGTCTTCTGGAAAACTGCCATTCAAAAAGTGCAAACCTAGCTTGAAGGCTATTTTGGGCAGATGAAATCCTGCAGGATTGGAGGTTGAATTTTTAAAAAGCCTAGGGAAGGGGAGAAGTGTGAGGGAATTATCCAAGTCACTAAGAAATTCCTTGCATTTGAGTTCAAGACTAGTATCATCAGGGCCCAGGTGTGCATTAAAATCTTCTGAAAGTAGCATGCTTGCCTTCAAGTGGGCTACTAATAAATTTGCTATACAAGTTTCTATGGAGCTCCAGGCTTCAGTTAGCTGTGGTTTTGATGTGAGCGGGGGGATATATACATTTGTTAGGATTAGGCTGTCTTCCCTGCTTTTCAGGACTATTGCCATAGCCCTTGCATCCACGGGGGTTTCGCTATACATTTGAAGTTCAGGGAATCTGAGATTAAGAATGCCAACCCACTTTTCGGCCTTCCTGGACCCTCTCCCCCTTTAGCTTCCACCCAATGACTATTGGAACCTTGCATGGTGATTTTGTGGCTTGTCCAAGTCCCTTGAATTTCCAAAATATCCAATTTCTGGCGATAGAAAGGATTGTCCGGTGAATTTGTTAAACAGCGAAACCACCCTGCAACATTCCATGAGAGTATTTTGAGTGGGGAGATCAGTGATTGCCATTCTGTTTTGTCAGTGCTGTCCAAGATTTTTTCGGCATCATTAAGCACACACCCATTATAATTATAGGGGCCCCTGCTTTTTGATAGTAGAGGCTGTAAGGGGGATAGAATATTAGATATTTGCCCATTTGGCTCTTGAATTGTAGCTCCTAGGACAAATGTTGGCGGCATGGGCATAGGGGTCCTGATCTCCTTAACATTTAAAAGATCCAGAGCACAAGGGGTACCAGTTGCTGTTGTGTGGAGCTCTCCCCCACTGCCTGCTGAAGGCTGATCCATACCAGTTAGGGAAATCGCCTCAGAAACATTTAGGCCTGTGTTATCCTGCATATTTCCCTCTGGTGGATTAGCAGACCTTACATAAGAACACCAATCATGATCCACCATGAACCAGAAGGATAACCCAACTGGTTTGTGGTTCAGTTTTCAGTCATAAGAACATAAGAACATAAGAAGAGCCATGCTGGATCAGGCCAAAGGCCCATCTAGTCCAGCTTCCTGTATCTCACAGCGGCCCCACCAGATGCGTTTGGGATCGCACGAGACTAGATATCTGTCTCCTGATACTACTCCCCTGCATCTGGCCCTTTAAGTACCCTGGTTTTAAGCCTGGAGATTACACATCTCCATCATGGTTTGTAACCTGTGATGGAGTTTTCCACCAGGAGTCTTGGAGCCGGGAGCACAGTTCTTTTAGCCTGACTGGGATCTCTGATTGTACTTCCTTGGGAGGGCTCAGAAAAGCTGCCAACGTCCTTGTCTGCACCAGGTTTACCTGAAGGCTGGCCTCAGAAGGCAGGGTGCAAATTGGATCCATAGCTGTCCCTGCCTTGGTTTTAGTGTTGACAATTCTACTCCTACCATCTCTTTATCAGAAGACTTGAGAATGGGGTTTGGAAGAAGAGGACAAATCTTGGTGTTTTAGAACACTCTAGTTGGGAACATTCCAAATTTCTTTAGGAAGCGTCTCTTCCTCAGCAGAAATGCTGGAATTTTCTTTGCTTAGAAGAATAACATTACTTTTTCATCTGTGAAGATTCTCAGTCATCCAGGTGCGTTTAACTGGGAGTTGAGTCATGGCTACTGGACTTTTTTGAGCGGTAGAAACGTTTCGCTGTTCTTCCAAACAGCTTCATCGGTCTGAATACAGCTAGTGCAAGTAGTCCTTCTTATAGTCAGCTTGACCTCTTGTCCCCTGGTCTGATTGGCTCATAAGATGAACAATAGCCTGAATAGGCTTGTTAGGGAGACATTAGTGTCCATGGCCTTAAGGTAAACAATGGCTTAAGGTGCTGGAACCTATCAAGAATCAAAATCCTTTTAAGCTTCTCCGACAAGGGATCAGTCTGAGACCCAGACCCGACGGAAGAACCTGGTCATTCCTTACATGGCGGGAGTGTCGGAGAAGCTTAAAAGGATTTTTGGCAAACACCACATCCCTGTTTATTTCAAACCCAGGAACACACTAAGGCAGAGACTTGTCCACCCAAAGGATCTGATACCAAACCATAAAAGGAGCAATATAGTATATGCAGTCCAATGCAGTGAAGAGTGTTCAGACCTCTACATCGGAGAAACTAAACAGCCATTAAACAGAAGAATGGCCCAACATAGGAGGGGTAACAGCTCAGGACCAGAATCAGCAGTACACCTCCATTTGAAGGACAAAGGCCATTCTTTCAAAGATGAGGATGTACACATATTAGACAAAGAAGAGAGGTGGTTTGAGAGAGGAGTAAGGGAAGCCATTCATGTTAGCATTGAAAATCCCTCCCTCAACAGAGGTGGTGTGCTCCGGCATAGTCTATCTGCTACTTATCAGGCTGTACTTTCCAAAGTACCCAGGCAAATCAAAGAGCCTTCACCACCAAGGTCACAGCTAACGACCCATTCTTGATGGGTTCCAGCACTTTAAGCCATTGTTTACCTTAAGGCCATGGACACTAATGTCTCCCTAACGAGCCTGTTCAGGCTATTGTTCATCTTATGAGCCAATCAGACCAGGGGACAAGAGGTCAAGCTGACTATAAGAAGGACTACTTGCACTAGCTGTATTCAGACCGATGAAGCTGTTTGGAAGAACAGCAAAACATTTCTACCGCTCAAAAAAGAAGTCCAGTAGCCATGACTCAACTCCCAGTTTAACATTACTTTTTGTATCTGATTGAAGTTGTTTTCAAGCCATTTAGAATAGGGAGCGGAGCTCAGCACAAATGCTGCCTCCTCCCTAAAGCCAAAACTGGAAGTACAACCTGATCTAATGAGAAAAAATCCCCAAAAGTTATAACTTCAGAAATTAATCACTGAGTATTCAAAATGAATAGATCTTTATTTCGGTCAATGACCAGACAAAATACAAAATACATTCCACATAAAACCAGAATAAAAGCATATAAAAACAGTAAAAGCATGCACACATGAACAGCATAACCTTTACATACAAGCCAGAGCAGTATTCAAAATAAACACAAGCATCTAGATGAAAGCACAACTTATTTAGTATGGCTCTTGATAATTTTTAATCAGATAAAAGTACGTTTTGAAAATAACAGAAAGTTCTTCTTCCTAGCATTTTCCCGCAGATGAAGGGTTTGCTTTTCAGATCCTGAAAATCCACTTTGCCCAATCAACTGCATCTTCAGAGAGAAGGCTGTTCTTTTGATGTTCCCGAAGTATGATAGCCTCAATTTCATCATTTTTGCTTGTAGGAACAACTCAAGTTTGATTTATCTAGGACTCACATATTTGTTTGACTGGAAGTCCAGGATATCTGTTCTCCTCCTACATCTAATTTCAAAGAAGTCAGTTCTATTCCTGTCAGCTTTCTTCACTGTCTAGCTTTCACAGCAATACATGGTTATTGGCTTTCTGCCAGATAGATGGTATATACTAAATCAAATCAAATCAATCAATCAATAAAATAAATAAATAGAAATATAATAGTGATGATCTTGACCTTTTTCTCTAATGTCACATTCCAACACTTGATATTTCCTAGTTCCTTTTTAGCCAGTGGGCTGTCTAAAAGAAAAAAAAAACCAATTCCTTGGTTCATCATGAAAACCTTTGAAATGTTTCTCGACTTTGACAAACCACAAACCAAGGCAAATCACAATTTTGTTAGTTTGTGCCCATCTCTAACAACTTCCTAATGCTCAACTGAAATTTTGCTTTTCCATGCTTTTCTTTCAATCTCATCAGAATTGTTTGTTCTTCAGCTGGAGCATAGACTTGTATAATGGCTATGCTGATTGTTTAGTTAAACAATCTGCACACTCTTCACTGCATTGGACTGCATATACTATCTTGCTCCTTTTGTGTTTTATGTTTTAGGGTCCTGATGACTCCTAACTTGTGTTGTAATGGATGGTGGGAGTCAGACAGTAAGTACTGATCTGTGTGGGTGGCTGTTTGGATGAGCAGCGAAACGTTTCAATCTCTCAAGAAAAAGAAGTCCAGTTGCCATGACTCAACTTCCAGTGTAACAAATGATATAGCAAATCTACCCCCCCACACACACACACCACCACCACCACCACCAAATTAATGAAAGTTTAAGTGCTTAAATAAGGGATAAAAACTACAATATATCTAATTTTATATGGATTTGATGGAGATTACTTACCAATTGTATTTTCTAATCCATCTAAAATTCCTTGCATTTTTATTGAAAACTCTCTTCTATTCGGAATTAGATATATATCTGTAGAGAATCTTGAAGAACTAGAAAAGAAACAATATTTTTGTTGCCAAAAGACCTCTGAGGGAAAAATAAAAAGCATCATAGGGTCTGTGAGAGCTTCTGTAGGATACAAGTATTTTTTTCTTGGTTAAAAATATTTTTAAATTCTTCAAGTTAGTCATTTTAGTTAACAGAAAATCACTATGCTATTTTTACAGTGTACAACTGCATTTAAAAATGTAAAATATGCAGATCAGTCTTGTTGACCATGCCACCCACTTTAACCACCACCCTGGGAGTGTGGACCTCAGGGTGTAACAATCGTGTTTGCAGCAGGCAGGCAATGATGTGACGGCAGTGGTAGCAACAAAGAGATGAGCAAAAACATCTAAGCACTCTAAAAATATGCATCTCCTTTTCTCTTAAGCAGCAATAGAGGAATAAATTATAACAGTTGTGCCAAAAAAACAGAATGTAACAAGTATGAAATTCAACTGATGCATATCTATGCAAAACCAAACCACAAACATGCACAACTGAATTAGACTACCTCATTCACAATGGGTCTCTGTCCTGACTGACAACTTTCTTAGACCAAAATCCTACTGAGTATTTTATATGAGCAAAGAGAAAACTTAGATACTGCAGCAGCTAATTCAAGCTTGCTCATCACATACCATGTACATGACATGTACATCATGTACATGCATGGAACCAACCATGGCATGCAACAAACATGCACGCAACCAACCAAACATTAAAATGTAATACGCAATAAATTATTTTACTGCATCAGGCTAATGCAACCAACATTCCAGAAAATACAGTGGTACTAATCACTAACAGGCATACACACAATCCCTTTTACAGGGTTTTGTAATGCAATGTAACATGCAAAACAATACTTCTTTAACTATACATACCTCGTATACATCAGTGGTTCATTATTAGATTCAGAGTCGTGTTCTAAAACATAAAAAAGAAAAAGCTGTTTTGTTTAATTTTTATTTTTATAATTTAAATCAGGAAAGGGGGAACAGATAAAAGGAAAGGGGAAACATGGGGAGGAAAGGAAAAAGCAGGAAAGGGGAGGAGGTGAGAAGGGTACAATCACATTCTTTGTTACATCTTTGCTTAAATGTAAACCAAAACACTTGTATATCAAATCAAATTACCCCACAGGAAATAATGGAAACTTACCTGATCCGTTCTGGGGTCCCAGTTTCCATTGTATTCTATGGGGAAATTTGCTTTCGCTAGGGGGCACAGCAGCCTCCAGAACTCACCCCAGAGTCCACAGATGGGCAACGCTGGGCCTGGGTGACCTCCAGAGGCTGTGGGGTGCCAGGGGTCCCTCTTCTTCCATCTCTCACAGCTCAGCTCACCTAAACTGAGATACCACTGTATACTATATTAACCCAAGTCATTTGCTTGTTGCTCCTTGACCTTCCTAGCAAAATATCCATTTCTGCAACTTCCAAACATTCTTCTATCAATTCTTCTTCTGGAAGTTGAATCATGGGAACTAGACTTCTTTTCATGAGAGATTAAAACATTTTGCTGCTCAACCAAACAGCTTCGTCAATCTGAGGAAAGCTAGTTGCAAGTCCTCCATTTTATAATTCACTTTGACCTCATGTCACCATAAGGTTCATAACATGAACAAGGCTCATAAAATGTCCAAGGGCCTGAATAGGCTTGTTAGGTGAACAACAGTCTCAATAGGCTCATTGGGTGGACAATGGCCTAAGGTGTGTGAAGGTTTTCAATACTCAAATGAATGGCTTCCCTGACCCCTCTCTCAAACCACCTATCTTGTCTGTCTAATATGTTACATCATCTTTGATTGAGTGCCCTTTGTCCTTCAAGTGGATGTATACTGCCGATTCTGGTCCTGAACTGTTGCCCCTCCTGTGTTGGGCCATCCTCCTGTTTAATTATATAGTTTCTCCACTGCACACTCCTCATTGCATTGGACCGCATATACTATATTGCTCCTTTTGTGTTTGGATGTCAGGTCCTTGGGTGGATGAGTCTCTGCCTTAGTGTGTTTGTGGGTTTGAAGTAAACAAGGATGAGGTGTTTGCCAAAACCCCTTTTAAGCCTTTCTGACACTCCAGCCATGTAGGGAATGACCAGGTTCTTCCATCGGGTCTGGCTCTCAGGCTGATCCCTTGTTCTTCTGGGTCAGGATACTGCTTTGTTGAATGCCCACTTTGGATATCCACAGGCCTCAAGTACTGTCTTCAGATCTTGTCTTCCTTCTTCCTGGCTTCTATGGAGGTGGGGATGCTCTCTGCTCTGTGTTTTAGGGTCCTGGTGACTCCTAATTTGTGTTGCAATGGATGGTGGGAGTCAAACAGTAAGTACTGATCTGTGTGGGTGGGTTTCCTGTAAACTTCTACTCCCAGGCCACAGTCAGGTCTGATGATGACTGCAAATCCAGAAAAGCCAACCTATCGTCTTTGGTGTCTTCCCTAGTGAACATAATATTAGGGTCCACTGCATTGATGTGGTCTGTAAAGGCCTGTACTTCCTGAGTATTAATTTTCACCAAGATAACATCTACATACATGAACCAGTGGGGTGGTATCGTCCCTGGGAAGGTGTTGAGTGCCTTCATTTCCAGTTCTTCCATGTATAAAGTAGGTTAGCAACAATGGGCAACACTGGGGAACATTGAAGGACAAAGGGCGCGTATTCAAAGATGAGGATGTATACATATTAGAGATATCCTTCCCAGTGCTTCCGTAGCTCTCACTGGGTTTCATGATGGCGAGCCTCTCTTTTAAAAAAAGGCATGTGCTTGCTTCCTTTGCTCATGCCAACGCAGTCTGCCCCCAATATCGAGGTTTCATCACTTTTTTCTCCCTCCACTCCTGCTCAGCCACCTCTCACAGGAGCCTAAAGGTGACCCATTCCCCTGTCTAGGGGTCCTCCTTCATAACTTCTACTAACTCCTCTGTTGTTCCTTTACTCTCCCTTCATTCATTGAGCCACAACCCCTTCTTTCTCTTTCTCTTCTTTCTGCTCCTTCCCCCTCCCTTCCTTTCTTTCCTTTTCTCTACTTTTTCTACCTTCTCCCCCTTCACAACCCCCTCCTGGGTAGCAATAGTTAATCCCGGGCTGCGAGTGTTCGATTCCGCTGAAGATGGAGATTGTTCTTTGACCTCAGTATCTAGTGGAGAGACCATGTCTCCTGCCTGAGAGATTATTCTTTCATTGGGAACACTAGTTGGCAGAGAAGGCAGAAATCATACTATCACCTTAACTAAACCTCCCTAAACAGACTCCTTCCCAGCTCACTAAGACAAAGGATTAGTGTCTTTTGGCTTGCAGGAAACATCTGCCTCTGCCATGTCCTTCCTCTGGGTGGTATCTCTGGAGGGCAAGCCACTGCCATGACTACTAAAGTGTCCCAGAAAGCTTGCCCTGTTGTTACAAGGGTGAGAGACCTGGACTCCAGAATACAAGTGCTGGTACTGCTGTTTGGGGTGCTATCAACAGTGAATATGCTGGATGAATATGTTTGGACTTTGCCTGTGGTGAAAGTCTGGGCAGTCTGTGGTGAAAACACTTTGGCTTGACAGGTTCTGCACATTGACGGTGGCTACATTGCACAGGGGCAATAAATGCAGAAGCAAGGATGTGGCTCAGTGATGCTGAAAAACTTAGTGCTGGTAGGTGACAGGCCAAAATTGCAACAGAAAGATAAAGACGAATAGGTCAGGCAAATATAATTTCATATACATAGAATGCAGTATCATGAATTAATTCCCCCCCCCAACAATTCCCATATTGTGTCTGTTACATGCTAGAGCTTACTTTAAATCAACCCTGACAATTGATGTTATTCAAAAAGTGTTAACTTCAACTAAGTATTAATCTTACCCCATTTTTAATCTTACCCCATTTTGTTCTATTTTCTTCACTTCCATCTTCACTCAGCTCATGTGCAGTACCTGATTCATCTTCACATTTCTTTCTCTTGTCATTCTGAGACAGATTTTTCAAATCTTCATCATGTTCTCTGAAAGATTCTGGTTCCAGTTCTGGGATATAATTATCATCCTGGTAATATTTTCTACGATAATCCTTTTCATAAGGAATTCTTAGACATATATTTACTTCAAATACTGGAGAATATTCTTCTTCGCCTTTCAGACGCCTTTTCACTTCTTCTAATATCTAATTTTATGTAAAGACAAAATTAAAATGGCATACAATTTAAAGCTTTCCTTCATTTTAATGTAAACAGCAGAATTACTCTATAGTGTTTAAGACAATTATTTTAAACATTAGCATTTATTTCTAAAATAAAACAAATCTGTGGGAAATGATTAGTGCAACAAAGGACAGAAAATAAGTTTCCCTACTTGCAAAGAGTTAGACAGCAGAGATTTATTCTTGCTCTTCATGTGTTGCTGCACAGATTCTACTCCAGACGTTCCCTCAACTGAAGGAAATGTTACTCTGCTATTCCTACTGAGGGTACAGATCCTGCATGGGCCTCAGTCCCTATCAGTCCCTGGGCCTAAGGGTCTGTTTTCTGAGAGTGTGAGACCCTGATCTGAGAGGTCTTCTGGCTGCAGGATGACAATCAAGGAGAATGAAAAATTTCATACTGGAGCATGACTATTTTTTTGGAAAAGCAGCATTGGAGGAAGCCACTTGCAACAAGCAAGTATATTTAGTTCAAAAATGTGACAGGATGACACAAAGAAGCAAGACTACTGGGAAACAAGCTTTGTGTTTGTAGCTGTATATAAGAAGCCATCCTCAGTCACTGTACCAGGGACGGAAGACACAGATTTCAGAGTGGGAGGTGGCCATAGAGGACGTGTAAAGTTTTTTCCTCTCAACTCACTTTTTATGAGCAGACAGAGGTACCTTCTTACTTGCCTAGTCAAAAGGAAAGCTGCCATCACTCCCTCTTTATTCCTTATCAAAGAGGCATGAAGGGCTTTATTGCTGTAAGAAATATGTTTCTCTGCCTGTGATCAGGAGACTCAGTAAACAAAGCAAGTTGTAAAGATTTGTATCCTCCATACAACATGTCCTCCAATTTTCATCCTCAATACATAGTGACTAGGTCTTTTGTATACATGCATGGAATGTCCCCCACATGGGTGCCATCATGACCAAAAGAAAAAACAGCTGCCATGGGTGCATGGGAGTAGAAAAGCCCTGCACAGAGGGCTTCAGAAAAATGTGCTTGTATGAGTGCCTTAGAAGCAACCTTGCTCCCATGTTTTAATTAGGGAGATCTATGATGTGCATGCAGAACAGAAAAAAGTACTAGACAGGTTGGATTTTAATTTATCCATGAAATAAGTTTTAGTATACTGAAAGTAAGTAAGTAGATAAGGAAGAAAGGAAAGAAAGAAAGAAAACAATATTTTTTAAAAAAACAAACACAATGGTAGCATCATAGGCTTTCATCTGGGCACAATTTAGGTTACAACTCTTGGAATTTAATTCTTATCAAGAGATATTTAGCAGACTCCTTAGGAAGCAAATATTCTGAGTAACCACAGTTAACGTAGAAATACTCAGCACACACAAAAGCAGGATGAATAGGTGTCACCCTGTAAAGGGAGACAGTAACCCAAATGTATATTTGCCTCTCAGTAGCAAACAAACTCACATACACACCCAGTTGCTATGCATGGCTTAATAAGGAGAACAAAACAAGCTCACATAGAAAATTATAACAGAGCTTTTACTATAAAATAGGGACAAGACAAAATAGCAATAGACAGTCCATACAAATCAAAAATACTTAGCTTGTACAGAAAGACAAAAGGCACCAACAACATTCTTTCAGGAAAGGCAGGTAGCTGGCTCCAGAAGAGCTGGCAAGGCAAAGGTAGAACCTTCCCTTATACTAAGAGGAGAGGATGGACAGGTGAAGGTGATGACTGGATAGCCTAAAGACAGGCTTCTAGAAGAAGCAGGCTATTAAAGGGGAAAGAGGCTTTTTCATGCATGGCTGCATTGCCACTGAGATAGAAAAACCCAACAACTACAAGATTGAATACTTGTTTTTACTTATTTTACATTCACACACTCCAGTGATTTCTTTACTTTATTTTATATTTTATTTTGACTTTTCCCATCTGAATTCTTCAAGATCAATTTTCCTGCACATTCCCTTGTGTCTTAGAATAGGTAGCTATATGTTGTTGTTTTTTCTTAATGTAACTTTAGGCCAACAACTGCTGAACACAGTGAGCTTCAACTAGATGGCTGGTGGATGGTTAAAAGCAGATGTAGTACTGTACTGTATTTTATAAAGGACTAATTGTGGCTAATTTTGCATAGCTATAATTTCATCATAAAATTGAGGTTCACAGCCTGGATTCATCTCTGAGCCTGAATGCCTAGGTTTCCAAGGTTGCCAGAAGTGATTTTGCACAATTAAAACTGGTACACCATCTGCACCCATACTTTGAGATGTCTGATTTGGCTAAGTGACACATGTGATACTTACATCTTGCTTGGATTACTGTAACACACTCTGACTGCCTTTGAAGATCATTCAGAAATTTCAACTGTTCAGAATGCAGCAGCCACACTACTGACTGGGACCAGCTATAGGGAGCTTATAACATCCCTCTACAACTGCACTGTCTATCATTCCATTTCCAGGCTCAGTTCTAAGTGCTATAAAGCCCCTATAACTTGGGTCCAAGCTACCTAAGGCACACATGAACCTTCGTGACATTTAAGATCAACAGAAGATATCCCCCTATCGGTCCCATTGCCAGCACAGGCACAGTTAATGGGGACATGAAACAGGGCCTTCTCTGTGGCAGCTCCCAAGTCATGGAATATTTTCCTCAGGAGATCAGGCTGGCATCCTTCCTTCTGTTCTTCCACCTACATCAGAAGACCCATCTTTTCAGCCAGGCTTTTAACAAAAGAGTACTTGAATGTCTTTTGAAAGTTAAGAAAGTTAAGGAAGTTTTTAATGTTTACTTGGTTTTCATTATTTAATTGTATTTTAACTTAAGTTTTTAATTAGATTCTTTTTAATATTGTGAGTAGCCTTGAGTCCTCTTATAAGAAGAAAAGCAACCTAGAAATAAAAAACAAATAAAATAAATTATCTGATACTTTAATCCATACTGGCACAGGTCTGCATTGTACTTTTAATTTCATCATTGCATTTCATTGCATTAGAAATTCTTTGTTTCCCCCTCTAATATTGTTTATATTGTGTTTCATTTCATAGAACATATCCCCTGTTTATCTGCTGTGAGTTAAATAAAACTTTAAATTAATTGCACCTTTGAATGACTTCACCCACCAATGCATCTATCAATATGCACAGCTTGACAGTAGAACATGGCACAAAATCAGCATAAACCCACAGTGCAATGCAGTGTCAAATCAATACTGTAATTTTAACTTGCATTCACAAAAATATGGTGACCAGATCAAGGAAAGTAAAAATCAATCTGTTCTGCTTTGGTCACATTGAAGTACTCTGATTAATTCGTGGCACCACCTTTTAAGGAGATTAACAAACTCTACAGTATGTATCTAGAAGTTGAGTCACGGCAACTGGACATGATGCATGTTGGGGCAAAAAAAAAAAACCAATTACATTTATAAACTGATGGGTTCTGAACTCTCTGCAACAAACCCGGAAAGGGACCTTGGTGTCCTAGTGGACAGCTCAATGAAGGTGTCAACCCAGTGTGCTGCAGCAGTGAAAAAAGCAAACTCAATGCTAGGGATCATTAGGAAGGGTATAGAAAATAAGTCAGCAAGTGTCATTTTGCCTCTTTATAAATTTATGGTGAGGTCCCATCTGGAGTATTGTGTACAGTTCTGGTCACCATAATGTCAGAAGGATATTATGGAAATGGAAAAAGTGCAGAGGATGGCAGCAGGAATGATTAGGGGACTTGGACACCTTCCTTACCACCTGAGGCTGCAAAGGCTGGGCCTCTTCACTCTTGAATGATGGTGCCTAAGAGGTGATCTGATTGAAGTTTATAAAATGATACATGGTATGGACAAAGTAGATAAAGAAAATCTGTTTTCCCTATTGCACAACTCTAGAACTAGGGGGCACTCCATGAAACCTTTGAGTGCTAGATCTCAAACAAATAAGACAAAGTACTTTTTCACCCAGAGGATCACTGGTCTATGGAATTCCCTGCCAGAAGAAGTGGTGACAGCTGTCAGCCTTGACAGCTTTAAGAAAGGATTAGACAAGTTCATGGAGAACAAGGGCATCAATGGCTATCATTATGGATGCCTAAGGACAACTTCTGGGTTGGAGAGATACGCAGGATATCTCTCAATGCCATTTGTAGGGAATCATAAGCAGGTGAAGACATCTGCTTGAGAATATCCTGAAGTAAATGGTGAACAGCTGTGTGAGACAGAATGCTGGACTGGATGGGCTGTGGCCTGTTTCAGCAAGGCTGTTCTTATGTTCTTATGACTCATTTTCTTGAGAAATTGAAACATTTAGCTGCTCATCCAAATAGCTTCATCAGTGAGACTGATGAAGCTGTTTGGATGAGCAGCAAAACGTTTCACTCTCTCAAGAAAAGAAGTCCATTTGCTATTACTCAGCTTCCAGATAAACTCACCTGGATGACTGAGAATCTTCACAGACATATCCACAATATGTAGAAAAGTTACTGTGATGATAAGAGATCTGGAAACCAAATTTTAAAAGCAACCGCTTAAGGAAGTTTTGTATGTTTAATCTGGGGAATAAATTATTAGGAGGAGATGTCAGAAAGCATCTTCAGATATTTCAACAATGAATAAACGAAGGAGGGATTAAGCCTGCTTTCTATACCCATGGAGATTAGGACTGGAACAGATGGATTCAAAGAACAAGGAAGGGCATTCCATCTATGCATACCGAAGAACAGTAAAAACTGTTTGACAGTGCAGCAGGTTGTTTCAAAAGGCAGTTGACTCTCAGTTGCTGGAGTTTTTTAAAACAAAGATCACCTGTCAGGAATGCTTTAGGTATGAAAATCATGCACTGACAAGAGAATGGACTAGATCACCTTTGGGATGTCTTTCAATTCTACATTTGTAAAATTTAAAATATATTTCCTATATTGAAAAAGCTATTACATTTGTTAAAATCCTGGATTCTTACCTTTCCACATTCATCCTTCGAAATTATGATAGTACATTGTGAAAATAAACAAAAGAATAAAGATAAAGGGGGGAAACGGGGGTAGGCATCACCCCACAATTTGGGAAAGGCAGCTTTTTCATCACATATCAACTATGAGTATTAATATACAGTAAATGAATTATAGAACTAACCACAGCATACTGACTAGCTTTGATATTTGGAATTACTTAAATCTTAGTCATAATATATCGACATTTATGAATCCAATTAATTTTGTTGTAAGCATCTTGATTAGGAAAACTGCTTACCTTGTCAATATCACCAACAGTAATAATTTCATGCTGTGCTTCAGGTTCTTTTGAACAATGTAATGATTCCTGGGGTACTTGGAAATAATTGTCTTGAAACATCCACATACACCTGTTTTCAGTAACTAAGTCATTTGCTCTCTCAATTGTATTTTTAAATAACCTGCATATATGAAATAAAGCTTACATTAAATTTAAAACTATATACAAAGTGCCTGACAATATCTTATACTTGAAATACGTTTTGAATAGGGCAATCCACTTTTTATTCATTTCTTTCTATGGTCTTTTTCTAAAGAGCTCAGGGCAGCAAACCTGGGGTAATCTTGCTGGCAATCTGGGCAGGGAGCATCTTCCATAGGGGGAGGCATATTATTATATTTTCCCATTTTCAATTTAAAGGACTATAAATTGTCTAGTCACTAGCATAATGATTATAAATAAGTACCCTCATGTTTTCATGAGATGCTAGTGAAAACAGGAGGGTTCTTACTTATAATCATTATGCTTTAATTTAAGTGGTTGTATGAGAACCCAAAGGTATTGTGGCTGTGCAGACCTTGCTAATGCTGAATAGAATTCTTGCAGGAACCCTAACCCCATTCTGAACTAGTAACACTCCAGCCTGGTACAGATTCTTTTTCCTGGTGATTTTTTTATAACTTGAAATACATAACATTTTGTAAAGCTGTTATGCTTTGCTTCTTTTCCTTTTTAATAAACTGATAAAATTTTACCCATGCTGTAATTTATTCAGACAGCTGAAACAGGTTGTTGGTAGTAGTATCTGAAACAGTCAGAATCTAAGAGAATATTTTAAGTACTTTTGAATTTTAACTGATCTCTATACTGATGCAGAACCCCTATGCACAGAGACCACAAAAACTGAATTCCACATTAAATATGTGGGGAATATTGTTTAGTTATTTGTAAAATACTTCAGTGTTTCCTAATTTTAGTCAGCAGAATTCAGATTATACTCTGCACACCACACCAAGCAATTTCTGTAAGGAATTTTTATATAATTAGTGTTTTTCCTATACAAGTAAGTATATTTATTAATTTGCTATTTTGTATTGAAGTTTATTTAAAAGTATTATGGAACAAGATGTCTGGACCAAGTGTTAATTTATAACTTAGAAACAATAACCTTATAAGATTTTCATTTGTCTTCTGTTTTGGAATTTTCATGGAACTGGAACCTCTAAATATCTCCAAAAGCAGATTTAGAGCATTGTGAACCAATCTGCGAAGCAATTCTTGAAAAATCCTATCAACAAGTTGAACAAAACAAGAAAACTTCTCCATAATGTGTCGCCATTCAGCTATCTCAAAGTATTGTGGCTTCTCTTTGGTATCATCTGACAAATGTTGAAAAAGCTTTTCTGCTCCTTTCATTTCTGCTACCTGGAATATTTCATAAGAATAAATTTGAAAAAAGGAATCAACATACAGTATTTTAAATATCCTTTCATCAAACAAAATATTTGACTACATGGATTCTCCATTATAAGGCTTTCTTCCAACTAAAATATTTCTACCTAATCTGTCATGGTCCTTTTGGATTTTCATCCTATCTTCTAGGGAATTAACAACCCGACCCAATTTGGTATCATCTGCAAATCTGATCAGCCTACTCTCTATTCCTTCCTCTAAGTCATTAATAAAGATATTGAATAGCACTGGACCTAGAAAAGAACCCTGGGGCACCCCACTGGTCACATCTCTCAAATAGAGATGGGCATGAAATGAAAAAAAATTCATTCTGTTATTCATTATTCGTTTCGTTATGTAACAAAACGAATAACGAAAATTGTAATGAAATTGGAACGAACCGAACAGAACCACAAAAATTAGGTTCATTACATTTTGTTTTCGTTAATGGTGATGTGCAATGAAATGAGCTGTTTTTAAATGTTAAAAAATATCCTGAATATCCGTAAAAACCCAGTGATAATTATTTATCCCGCCTGATAATACCTACCAGGGGGGTTGGGTTCCTTAAAACGTGCATTTATGTCTTTTCTCAGATCGCTGTATTTTTTCCTTTAAGGGGAGTTAGGGGACATCGACCCAAAATGGCTTCTAGATGCCTAATATTGATTTCTTGGGTATTAAAACGCCCTGGACATCCATAAAAATCGCAGCAATAATTATTTGAAATTATTACCTACCAGGGGGTTGGGGTCCTTAAAATGTTTGTTTTTGTCTTTCTCCCATCGCAATGTATTTTTTCTTTTCCTTTAAGGATGACACAAAATGAATCCCAGCCACAAGATGGATGCAAGCCATGTGATGGGATCGTGTAAATTCTTGGACAATTTCAACCAACAGCATGCCCAGGTTGCAGGCTGGGTAGGTGTGGCAGCCACAGAGGGCATAAAAAGCTCTGGCGGCCCCTGTCCTCCTTGCAGTCTACGGTGGGAGTTAGGGTGGGATTGCTGTCTCTGTGACTCATTCCTTTAGGCCAGCCAGGCAGGTGTGTGTCTCTGTGTTCCTGCTGGCTGCAGCCTGGCTCTCAGGGGAGAGAAAGAAGAGATTTCTCTTGCAGCCTCCCTGTGTGTGTGCATACCTCTTGGTGAGTACCCTCCCCTGCCCCGCAGTGCAGTCACTCTGCGGCTGCCTTACACCCTGGGCAACGCCCGCTGCTGCCTTTACAGCCTCCCTGCATACCTAGTCTATACTGTGTCTCTGCAGGCATCATTTTTAAGTGTTTTCTGGGGCACTGGGGGACGCCCACATGCAGAAATGCTTTAAATCACGCAAAAAGCAGGTAAAAATGAAAAACAAAAAAAAAAATGAAATTTTTCAAAAATTTCACAAAAAACAAAAATGAACCAAAATGGTTTCCCAATGAAAAATGAAAAACAAAACATCATTTTTCTATTCGTGCCCATCTCTACTCTCAAAGCTGAAGAGAAGCCATTTATGATCACCCTTTGGGTGCGATCAGTCAACCAATTACAAATCCAACGAACAGTAGCACTATCTATCCCACATTCTACTAACTTCTTAGCAAGTATACCATGGGGAACTTTATCAAAGGCCTTACTGAACTCTAGTAGATAAGCAATATCCACAGTGTTCCCCTCATCCACCAGGCCTGTAATTCTATCAAAGAAAGAGATCAATTTGGTCTGGCATGACTTGTTTTTAAGAAATCCACACTGACTTCTCAAAATGACAGCATTGCTAGTTAAATAATTATAGACTGTCTGCTTAATACAATGAAATTACTTTCCTATCTTTTTGAAAACACAAGGAATATCTTTTTAATCTTTCATTTCAACAAGGTAACCATTGGCTTTAACCTAAGAAGAAAGGTCTCACTTTGGAGCAACATTCCCCCTAAGCTGCACAGCTACACAGTGTTATACAGCAGGCCTGCACAACATGTTGACTGCGGGCTACCAGTCAACCACAGGGCCATTTGAAGTACCCCGCAAGGTCTCAGCACCCTGATCCATGTGGTCTTTTTTTAAAAAATTAGCCCTCCCAGGCTTGCAGAGCTTCGGGAAGTGAACCAAAGAGGGTTGGTGGAGGGAGGGAGGGAGGGAGGGAGGAGGAGGAGGAGGGCAAGCCACCCTCCTTGGGCAAAAACCAACCACTGTGTTCACAATTGCGGCAGTGGCGGTGGCACTGGTGAGAGACCGGGCAGGAGACCCCACTCTGTCCAGGTGCCCTGCCCAGAAATGGGGATAGCAGAGGCATGGCTGCCCCCACTCTCCTCCCAGTGCCACCCCCCACGTCCATGATGCCAGACTCAATCCTCCTCCATGAGCTCACAGGGGAGCAAAACCCAGGCTGGGTGGGGGAGATCAGAAGCAGGAGGACTACAAGGGATCTCCTGCAGCAAATCCCTGCCCTTGCCATCTGGGAGGGGTGGGAGGGATCCACCACGGTCCCCCATCCCAGATCTACCTCAGCCCAGCCTAGTCCCTGCTTCCCCCCTGAGCCCACAGAAGAGGATTGGGCCCAGTGCCATGGCCATGGGGGTGATGGGGGGAGAAGAGCCAGAGGCAGCCACTCCTCCGCTACCCACCCAGTGCCTTACCATGGCCACCGCTGCCATCCCGCCACTGGTCACTGCCACCCCCCGCACCAGATTGGGCCCAGTGCCACAGCTGTGAGTGGGGGGGTGATGGGGGAGGAGAGTCAGAGACAGCTGACAGCTGGGGTACAGCAAGGTCCCCAACCCAGTCCCTCACCACCACTGTCCCTTCCGCTAGTCCCTGCCACTGCCGCCAGATTGGGCCAAGCACCATGGCCATGGGTGGGGGGTGATGGGAGAGGAGAGCCAGAGGCAGCTGTGCCTCTCCTGTCCCCCACCCTCTGGGTGAGGTGCCCATGTGGAACAGGGACCCCAACCTGGTCCTTCGCCACCACCGCCCCTATAGCCAGTCTTAATGCCACCCCCTGCCAGATTGGGTGCAGTACCATTGCTGTGGGTGGGGGTGATGCGGGAGGAGAGATGGTAGCTGTCACCATGATTTGCATGCATGCAATTAAGGTCAACTGCTGGGGACATTCATCATGGTCAGGTAGGCCACGGCTGTTCAAACCTGGACAGTCCTGCTATACAGTATTGGTGCCATGCACCCACAGTTAGTGTTGCTGTTTATTTGGTTCTGGTAGCAGCCAGAACTTTGCATGTGCAGGGCAGGTTTTCTACTCAGTGCTGATGGAAAAGTAGGGAAAATGTTGCTTTGGATCAATGATTCAAAGTCACTCATTTCTTGATAGAGCATCATGCTGTTTCTCTTTGTTATGCTACACGCTAGGAAGGTTAGTAATGCATTCACATTACCATTAATTGACAGCAACATACTAATGAGTTATATAATTTACTTTGCAAAGGATAAACTACCAAGAGGATACTGGGCATTGTATAATGCACATAAGACATTAAACTATAATTCTCTAACCAGGACCATCACATATTTCTATGACACCTTGAGCAGCCAGAGATTTGCACATGTATAAGCATTGAACAGGATACTGGACGTATATTTATAATCAACTGGAATAACTATAATTAATACTATATATAAGAACACAAGTTATCACTACTCTGATAGCAGAAAGTGAGGAGGAATTAAAGAACCTCTTAATGAGGGTGAAAGAGGAGAGTGAAAAAAATGGGCTGAAGCTCAACATAAAAAAAACTAAGATCATGGCCACTGGTCCCATCTCCTCCTGGCAAATAGAAGGGGAAGAAATGGAGGCAATGACAGAGTTTATTTTCTTGGGCTCCTTGATCACTGCAGATGGCGACTGCAGCAACGAAATAAAAAGACGCCTGCTTCTTGGGAGGAAAGCAATGGCAAACCTAGATAGCATCCGACATCACTTTGCCAACTAAGGTCAGGATAGTCAAAGCTATGGTTTTTCCAGTAGTGATGTATGGAAGTGAAAGCTGGACTATAAAGAACGCTGATCGCCACAGAATTGATGCTTTTGAGCTGTGGTGCTGGAGGAGAGTCTTGAGAGTCCCCTGGACTGCAAGGAGATCAAACCTATCCATCCTGAAAAAAATCAACCCCGAATGTTCACTGGAAGGACAGATTTTGAAGTTGAGGCTCCAGTACTTTGGACACCTCATGAGGAGAGAGGAGTCCTTGGAAAAGTCCCTGATGTTGGGAAAGATTGAAGACAAAAGGAAAAGAGGATGGCAGAGAATGAGATGGTTGGACGGTGTCATCGATGCAACCAATATGGATTTGATCAAACTCTGGGAGGCAGTGGAAGATAGGAAGGCCTGGCGAGCTTTGGTCCATGGGGTCACAAAGAGTCGGACACGACTGAACGACTGAACAACAACAACAACAACAACAACAACAACAACAACAACAACAACAACAACAACAACAACAACAAGTAGTCACCTTTAAGAAGGAACTCTGAATTACTTGGATCACTTTATCCTTAAAAGCTTGAATTTGAGAGAGTGCATGTTGACTTTGTTGATACTGTTTCTCACAAAATTCATCCAGAGTATATGTGTAGGATGTGTCTATCTAAGAAACAACAGGAAAATGAATATAAGCTGGCAATTTTTTTCAGAAGCACCATCTCACTCAGAAAAGTTTACTCAATAAAAACCCAACAGACCAGCTGGAGAGAGATTATTATTTTAATTCAGAAAAATGTCTTTCAGATTGTAAAGATAGAGTTATCATTCCACATTTGTAAGTCACAAACCAAGTAATTAAATAGAATTTCAGCACTGAACCTATTAGTCCCTAAATGGCATAATCCTACAGAACAAATTGGAGAAAACAAAATGAAATGAGATTCAGACCTGCATCAATTATTACCTACATAGTATACATCATATACAAAAAATAGTCCAAATAGACTTGTTAGGCAGACAGTGGCCTGAGTAGGCTTATAAGGTGGAATGAATAGACCAGGGTGGCATGAAACCAAGGTGAACTATAAACTGGAGGTCTTGCACCAATTTTCCTTCAACTGATGAAGGTACTTGGATGAGTAATGAAATCTTTCAATCTCACAAGAAAAGAAGTCCAGTTGCCATGACTCAAGTTCCAGATAACTGGAACCAGAAGCAACCTAATACTTTAATTGGTTTGATTCTCCAGTTTATTACATGATAGTAATAATTTAACCATCAAGAAATGGAAACAGTACATACAGATAGTACTGCATCCTACCAGCTTCTACTGTGGTTTCCACTGTATGTAGTTTTATATGAAGTGCTCTAATGGCTTTTTCCCTTATCTTTTTTTCTATCACTATTGAAGAGTGCTTCTTCTTACCTTTATAAAATTGATAACTATGTCTTCAGAAGTTGTGTGCCTCTTAGAGCAACTCACATCTATACACAATGCATGGATATAAAGCAAACACTTTTGTAGTATCTCATCAGCAATAAACAGCCGGTCATACATCTCCATTCTAAAAACAAGACAGCATTACATTTTATCAGTTAACACTTTAAAGCAGTAAGGAGATAAATTGCTGAAACAGAAATATATAACTGTGTTGACTTTAGTAAGATGCATATTGCTTTTAGTTTTAACTGACAAAGCCCTTAGCAGTTTAGGACCTCTTTACCTGTCAGATAATATCCCCAAATAAATGCTGCCCATTCCACTTTGGCCTCATTGCTGCGGTTGACCACATCAAGAGAGGCAAGGAAGGCCTCAGCTACAATATGTGCCTTTTTGGTAGTGACCCCCACACACACACACTTTGGAAAGGTCTTCCATTTGGCAGGCCTTCTCTCTTCAGAGTTTTCAAAGATAGCTAAAAACCTTACTATTTAGGGAAGACTTTAAGGCTATTCTCCCCTTTAGTTAGTGTATCCTTCGATCCTGTGCCACTTGAAGGCTGTCACTACTAATATGTTTTATTTGGTTTGTTTAATTTGTCTGCTTTATTTATTTGAGTTTATTTTTTATTATATGGGAGAAAGGTTGGGTGGGACTTAGGGTTTATATCGGGGGTCGGCAACCTGCGGCTCCGGAGCCGCATGCGGCTCCTAGCAACCTTTGCTGCGGCTCCGGCTCCGGGAGTTTAAAACACCATCCCTCTCCTTGCACTGCAACTGCAACTTCTTGCTCTCTCTCTCTCTCTCTCTCTCTCTCACTCCCTCCCCTTCCCTGCCCCCTGCCCCTCCTCCTCCTCCTCCTCCTCCTCCTCCAACAAGGAGGCTTACAAGGCTTGTCGCCGGAGCCCCGGCCGTGTTCTGGTGGCGGCGCGCCACAGGGCTCGCTCAGGCCGCGCGTGAAGCCCTCCGCGGCCGCTCCAGACGGACGCCGTCTTCCGCTTAGGAAAGGGATAGGAAAGGAGGGAACAGGCGGCCCAGGCCACGGGGGGGGAGGAGGAGGAGGAGGAGGAGGAGAAGGCCCTTTTCCCTCTTGTCGGTCCCGCCTTCGCAGGCAGGCAGGCAGGCGGGCCCCGCGGAAAGGAGGTGGGCGCTCCGGCTGGGTGGCTGCGGCGGGGAGGGCGGGCGGGCGGGCGAGCGCGCGCCTCTAGCCCCCACCTACCCACCCACCCCCAGCTCCACGTACTCAGGCCGAAAGGAGGGAGGCATCAAAAAGGGAGGCGGGCTCTTCCCGGTCGAGGGAGGAGGGCATGGTAGATGGAAAGAAGTTGCCGCCGAGCGCTTGTTAACGCGTCGTCCCCTCACCCGGGTTGGAGTGGGGAAGGTGCGAGGCTTTCCCCTCCCTCCCAGAAGCCATTTCTGCAACACACACAAAACACACACACACACGACTTTCCACCCATTTTTATTGCACACACACACAAACAACCTGGCTTTCCATCCTTTTTCTCCTCACACTCACACACACGCACACACGGCTTTCCACCCATTTTTGCAACACACACACACACACACACACACACACACACGACTTTCCACCCATTTTATTGCACACACACACACAAACAACCTGGCTTTCCATTCCTTTTCTCCTCACACTCACACACACACACACACACACACACGACTTTCCACCCATTTTTATTGCACACACACACACAAACAACCTGGCTTTCCATCCTTTTTCTCCTCACACTCACACACACGCACACACGGCTTTCCACCCATTTTTGCAACACACACACACACACACACACACACACACACACACACACACACACATGACTTTCCACCCATTTTATTGCACACACACACAAACAACCTGGCTTTCCATCCTTTTTCTCCTCACACTCACACACACGCACACACGGCTTTCCACCCATTTTTGCAACACACACACACACACACACACACACACACACACACAAAGACTTTCCACCCATTTTTATTGCACACACACACAAACAACCTGGCTTTCCATCCTTTTTCTCCTCACATTCACACACACGCACACACGGCTTTCCACCCATTTTTGCAACACACACACACACACACACACACACACACACACACACACACACACACACACACACACACACACAAAGACTTTCCACCCATTTTTATTGCACACACACACAAACAACCTGGCTTTCCATCCTTTTTCTCCTCACATTCACACACACGCACACACGGCTTTCCACCCATTTTTGCAACACACACACACACACACACACACACACACACACACACACACACACACTCAAGAAGAGGAAATAATTATTTAAATAAATACATATAGATATAAATATAGATATTTGGAGGAGGAGGGCAACAAAATGCTTGAGGGGGGTGCTATGGGGCCCTGTGATTTCTAATTAGACTCCTACCCCTCGAGCAGCCCCCAAAAAAAAAAAAAAAAAAAAACTACGATCCATCACTATTGAATATGACTGCATTTGCAGGTGTTGTAAGTCAACCTGATCTTGAGATGGAACTGACCGATATAGCTGACAAAGATATATGGGTGTCCAAGTTCAAATGCTTGACCGCTACTCTTGAGGATGTTGCCCGTCAGAAGGCCATTCTGGCTCAGAATCATCAATGGAGTGATATTGAAAACCTTCCCAAACAGGACCAACTTGTATTCAAAACATGGAATGCCATCCCCAACACTTATATAAACATGAAAAAGTATGCATTTGGAGTCCTGTCGATCTTTGGCTCCACATATGTATGTGAGCAGGTCTTCTCCAACATGAACTATATTAAAAACAAATATCGATCACGCCTCACAGACGACAGCTTGCAAGCGTGTGTGAAAATGAAGGTGACATATTACAGCCCTGATGTGCAGACACTGTGCACTGAGGTTCAGGAGCAAAAATCCCATTAACCAGGTAAATTAAATATTTTAATTAGCTATTAATTTGCAAAAATATATTTCACATTGTTAAGTGAAAAAGTCCTTTTTCTTCTTCAGATTGACAGCTGACTGCACAATCCTGTATATAGCATTAAGGAAAGAAACAATATATGCGGTGTTATATTTGTTTTAAATGTTGCAATGGTTTTGCGGCTCCCAAGTTTTTTTTTCCGTTGGAAACGGGTCCAAGTGGCTCTTTATGTCTTAAAGGTTGCAGACCCCTGGTTTATATCATATTGTAATGATCATCCAGAGCAGTAGTCCCACTGTTGGGCAGGAATTAGGATTTATTTATTTATATATTTAAACAGATTAATAAATCGTAACCCTAATTATCATCATCTATGATTTAAAAACTTTACAACAAGCCTCAGATTCAGAATAAGCCTCAGAATAATTTGGAATTTTTTTTTAGGATAACATCATGCCATTGTTCTTCCATTCAAAGTAATATAGCTAATTTTCTGGTTCTCCCTTTAGATTACTTACAATGATAGTCTACTTCCGTGACCAGAAAAAGCAAAATTGTACCCAAAAGAGGAAGTAGAAGGACTGGAGAAGTCGGCGGAAATGATTACACTGCAGGAGGATTTCTTTTTTGGCTTTTCCAACGGCTGGATAAGGCATACAGAGGGGGAAACCCGGAAAAAAAGGTGCATGGTGTCCGCAGTTTGAGCTGAATTGCTTCAAAAAACGGTCTAGAAATCAGTTTAAAAAACCAACACCCCTGGTGGCCGTCGCAAGAAAAACCGACACAGCGGCCGAAAAGGGTGTGGCCAAGGGGGCTTGACGGATAAAGCAATTGGAAATGTGGTAAGTGATTTTAAGGCAATTTGACTTTAAGCAAAAGGCGATTCAAAACCTAAGTGCGGTGCTTTACCAACCATTTACCAGCCATTTATTCTGTCTAATAGGCTAGCTCTAGCAGGGAAGACCCCATTCTTCATGCCCCTGCCTATTTTAAGCTTATAAAAATGCTGAACTGGAGAACATAAGTATATATGTATCTTGTCATTTTTTTCCCACAGTAGGTAACTTTGGGAAGCACACAAACAAGGCATGAGTGCAACAAGATGAGTGTATTCTCCAGTAACTGCTACCAAAAAGCATAATGACTCTGATAGTGGAACTCTACATGCCCTCTAATTTATCTCTGCTGAGCGGGTTTCTCTTCCATACCTGCAAATATGCCATCGGTGCATGCACAAAAGCAACTCCACTCCCCTGACAGATTCTGTTGCAACCAGGGGGGGAAATGGTTGCAACAGGTGCTCTGGAGTTGAAAGCCCCTGCATGGAGGGTGCCAGGGGCATTCATAGCCACAGAGCTTAGAGGGAGCCATGACTGAATCAATATATTGCCATTATGACTATTATATTTATAACCCTATATTCATGCGAGTACACAGTGGTTGGCTTGTGAATAAATTTTCATACTTACAAAGTAAGTAAGCATGCATCATAGCAAATCATGGACACCTAAAATGTATGCATCAAATTTGTATAATAAGATTAAATGAAAACAGTCCCACATCATTGGATTATTTGTGAGATAATACATTTTAAGTGTTTCAAATGAATAGCTGTTTTTACACATACTTGCTCTTCTTTATTTTTGTCCTCTTTACATTGTTTTGCCAGATAATAAAATATTTCATCAATCTAGAAGGGGAAAATCATTTTGAGAAAGATAGAAAAAATATAATTAAAATATTAGTATGCAAAAACTACAATTTGCTTTTGTAAAGCAATTACTAGTATAAAAGATTAATCAGACTACTAATATAGTCAAAAGACTAGAGTATCATAGAATCATAGGATCATAGAATCATAGAGTTGGAAGAGACCTCAAGAGCCATCTAGTCCAACCCCCTGCAATGCAGGAACCCCCATCACAGTGCTCCTGACAGATGGCCATCCAGCCTCTGCTTAAAAACCTCCAAAGGAGACTCTGCCACCCTCCGTGACAGCATATTCCAGTGCCGAACAACTCTAACTGTCATGAAGTTCTACTTAATGTTTAAACTGAATATCTTTCCCTATAGTTTGAGACCATTGTCCTGCCTCCTAGGGCCTTTTCACACGACCCCTAAGATCCGCTGGCCACTTAAATTCAGAGATCTTATTTGTCCATTCCCACCCCCTCCGCAGCCCTGGCTGCTGGCTCTGAGGGGAGGGAGGAAAAAAGGAAGAAAAGAATGCCGGCTTACCTCCGTTCTGCCAGTCTCGCTCTGTTCCCGGCAGTTCAGATCTCTTAAAGGGGCGGGGGCAAAACAACAACAAACAGAAACCAGGAGAGCCCGGCACTTGAATCCGGATCTTTTTTTCACGCTCCGAGAGCAGGTACCTGAAAGGTGCGCTGGGATGCGTTGGTGAGACTGTAAACTCCGGAGCTGGTGGGGAAACAATTTTAAGCTCCGGAGCTGGGAGCCATTTGCGGCGGAGTTTAGGGGTCGCGTACAAAGGGCCCTAGTCTCTGTCTACATCCAACATTAATTTCCATGAAAGGACTATGGAAAGGAAACAAGGATATTGTATTAACAATGAAAAGATTAAGAAATCTGTAATGTTCTCTGAGAAGGAAAACATGTGAATAATGTTACGCATACACCACTCATGAATTACATTCAGCCTTCTCTTTCAGAAGTGTTGTGCTACAAATCTGCTGATGAGCAAAATGACCCTTTTAGGACTGCAAATGACAGTAATCTATAACATTTGAATTTGTTCTTAATTTTACCTACATTTCATATAAACCCATAATTTTAATGTATGCAGCAATCTGTTACAAAGGAAGGGAGGGAGGGAGGGAGGCTTTATAAGGTCCTAATTCAGTTTCTGTATGATTGCTTCAGCCTGAAAGAGGGAGACAAATCCTTAAATTTCCTGTCATTTCTGCTTTGTATCTTTAGTTTCAAATTGATCTTTGCCTAGAGAATCAGCATCAGTATCAGCCAGTATCAGAGTTGCAAAGTTTCTTTCACAAAGAAACATATCTATCTCCCCGCCCATCACTTTAGCATTTCTCTCACAGGTACCATATACATTGGGCATAAAACATTTACAATTATAAAAAATTACCCAGAAGCTGAAAATGTGCAGTCCATCTATTCACCTGGAATTATGTGTATACGTGTGCATATAATTAAAATGTGTGTATTTGATACATGTAAGCCTTTCTTGGGAGTCACGTTGTCTAAAAGGATGTGCAAAAATGTTTTAAGCAAACAGGAGCAGCCGAGATGTGTAACCGTTTGAGATAAAATAATCTTCCCAACTTTGTGAAGTAGTCATGTTCTTCTTTAATACCTAACGTACAAACTGGTCAAATATTTATATACTGAAAGGGATATGTGTTGTATTTCTGCTTCTACAAAAGATTGTGCAGTGCCTAACAAGCTGAAGCATGCTAATGGGTTTATGTTCTTGAATTTAGTAAATATATTTTGCTAAATCAGAAAAAAAGTCTTTTGGAATTTGAAAAGTCATATCTCAGTCTAACCCACCATAATTTCAAATATATTAGAGTGCTTTACCTGAAGTTAAAACAGAAATCAATATTACGTAATGCATAATAAAGTTGCCTTTCATACAACCACTCCATTACTGGTGTTATTTCCATTTCTTCTTTTCCACATTTTAAGGTAAACTAGAAAAAAGGAAACAAAATTAGTTTCAGGAGTTCTGAGCTACTGCCTTTGAGCTGTAGTAAAATTACTTGTCATTATTATAACATATTTTAAACTACTACATTATTTTGCATTAGATCAATTATTGTTTAGACTTATACATGTTCCCTTGTGGCATAGTGGTTAAATTTCAGTATTGCATCCAAAACTCTGTTCAGTCCCAAGTAGCCTGCTCAAGGTTCACTCAGCCTTCCAGCCTTCCAAATAAACTGAGTACAGTGGTACCTTGTATAAAGGAATTAATTCATCTCAAATGAAATTATGTTAAGCAAATTTTCCTTTATACAAATTTCCAAAGGAATGCATTGAAAATGAAGTAATCTCATTTTTATGTTGTACGGATTTGCTCCATAGGTGATTCTGTTAAGCAAATTTCCCCTCTCCAGAATATTTTATGTTGTACAAATGTTATGTTATACAAACTGTTTGTTATACAAGGGTCCACTGTACCTATTAAATTTAGTATCCATTTTGCTGGAGTGGCAATCTGCAGCCTGCATAATTAAATTGTAAACCTAGTTTGGGACAACATATAAGCTACACAGACCCTGCTCCTGTAGAATTCTACCTGTGTAAGCCACATTAAGTTTTATATAGTTTATGGGATGCTTCCATGATAAGAACAAACAGAGGCAGAAATAATAAGAAATAAACTACAGTATACAATACATTATTATACTTTTGTACTGCAATGTTTATTCTTACCTCTAGAGTGTGCCAGCAAATTATAAAGTAAGTTTCTATAAAATACAATATAACCATCACATACCTGCTTAAAAACAGGAAATGTCAATGCTACACAAAAGAAGGCTGGAAGGCTATTTGAAAACTAAATGGTCAGAGATGTCATTAAGAATTTTTGAAAAAAATTAAGCTCACATCTATGCCAGTATCTTTAAAAATATCTAAATCAACCTCAGTCTTTGAAATTTCAGACAGCTCAGTGATTTTACCATCAGTCAGAGAACAATGAGGTTTTTACTGTGACTATTAGACTAAAATCCAGTAATATGATGCAAATAGAGTTACTATCCCCCACTCCTCCCAAATGAAACATCCTCAGCGAAAGCAGCAACACTTCTTGGGACAACTTTGAAAACAACTGGTGCTTCTGAATCGCCACAAATTGTACCTGTTTGATATAACAGGATATCCTTGAACAGAGTTAGCGAATCTATGGCATGGGTGCCAAAGGTGGCATGTGGAGCCCTTTCTGTGGGCACACAACATCACCCCCTCACAGCCATGGCACCTCCCCTTCTGCTCCCTTCGTAGCCCCAGTTTACTCTCCAGCCACACCACTTCTGTGATGCCCAGAGTGGCATGGCTGGAGAGTAAACTGGGGATGTGAACAAGTCCACAAACCACTGCCTCCCCTTCTCCTGGCTCTCTTCACACAGCCATTTCGAGAAGAGAGCCAGTTGAAGGGGAGGCAGCAGTTTGAGGGGTCCATCACAGCCCCAGTTTACGCTTCAGCCACACCGCTTTTAGGATGCCCAGAGTCGCATGGCTGGAGATTAAACTGAGGCTACAAAGGAGTCCACAAGCTGCCAGCACTCCCCCTGGTTTTCCCGGTGGTGTAGCACAGTGTTGTGGCCACAATTCAAATGTCTGCTCTTCCATCCTTGCTTTCCCAAAGAGTAGCACCTCTGCTCTTTGATCCTTGCTTTCCCAAAGTGTAGCACCCTATGCTACCCGTCAAGGAGGCATGGATCAGAGTGCAGGTTTTGGAATTTCCCACGGCCACAGCAAGGGTGCTACAGTCACAGGAAATTCAAAAGCCTGCTCTTCATTTCTCACTTTCCTGAAGGGTAGCACCCAATGCATTTGTAGCCTAGGGTACCACTGTATTCAGATAAAACTGACATATTGGTACTTGGGGGTGGGGGAGGATTTAAATCACAGTTTCGGCATTCGGTCTCAAAGGTTCACAATCACTGTCCTAGAACCTTTGATCAAATTGTCTCAGTTAGCTGATAACCACATTTGTGATCTGAATTGCTGGTAGAAAATTTGGTGGTCACCTCCTATTGAATGAGTCTATGAAGAATATCAGTAGTTTGCTAAAAGTACAGCAAGAGAGGAGTTAATAAAGGAATCAGTAATTTCCAGTTATAAAATGTTCTGCTTATATACTGCCCCATAGCACTTCAAGTACTCTCTGGGCAGTTTACAGTTTAATTATGCAGGCTACACATTGCCCCCCAAGCAAGCTGGGTACTCATTTTACCGACCTACGAAGGATGGAAGGTTGAGTCAACCATGAGCCTGCTACCTGGGATTGAACCCCCAGATCATGAGCACAGTTTTATCTGCAGTACAGGAATTTAACCACTGTGCCATGAATTATGAGTTGAGAAAGCTTATGTTACCTTGGAGACATATGTAGCTGTAATAGTCCAATATTCTTTACTTTGCCTAGCCAAGTCTGCCGAAACTACCTGAAGATCATAAGGATCATAGGCTGCTTTAGGGTCATCTCGACTTCTTATGAGACAATATACATATTCTCCATCATCTTCTTGTAATGCTTCCTATAAACAACATCACATTTTTATATATAAAAGTACTACAGCAATGTAAACTTCTGATTTTTAGGTTATTGGAATTATTTTCAGAATGCTATCCCCTTTCTAAAGGAAGGATATTTACACATTTTCTAGGAAAATAAAAAAACATGTTGTGCTATGTTTATTTTATCTTTACTATTTTTGTACCTTTATGGTGGTATTATTATTATTATTATTATTATTATTATTATTATTATTATTATTATTATTATTATTATTATTATTATTATTTTTTGGGGTATGTCTGGGGTTTGTAGGTTTGGACAGTTGTTGTTTTCTTTTTGCAATGTGTTGTACACCACCCTGAGTTCCCGTGGGAAAATCAGGCGGTTAATAAATATAAAAATAAATAAAATAAATAAAATGTTTATTTATTTATTTATTTATTTATTTATGAGATAGAAAAGGAGATATAAGTCCCAGTTCTAGCTAACTAAGTTGAAGATGTCAGGCACTATGACTGACCTTTCATCTCTGGAGCACAAAAACAAGACATCTCCTTGGAGGGACAAGAGAGGGGTCATAGAAGAAAGATGTAATATGAGCATCCAAGAATCTTGGGTTGAAGGAAGGTCAGCATAAGTCAGAGCAGGTAAAGAATAGTCCAGAAAATGAATGTCTCTGCTCTAAGCAAAGGTATGGATCTTCTCAAGTATAAGCTGAGTGCACTTTTAACATTATTGATAAAGATTAATACCACTCATATAATTCTGTCATTCAGTTTGGCAAAAAGACACAAATTTATGCAGTATTGTAAATTTATTTATTTATTTTAAATTGATGGAATAATGAGAATTTGTATTGTTATACACTTGATCAATTTAAAATTATTAATTCATGACAGTCACAAAATTAGTATCTTGCCCAGCTTTCTTTGAAGACTGATGATCAGGATGGTTCATCTCAGCAGAAAGAAACAAGAAGATAGGACCGAGAAAATGATGCTAAAAAATATTAACCATTTAGGATGTCAAAGTAGAAGACCAACAGAAGGAAAATCAGCATATCTAAGGTCAACCCTCTGCCATAAATAATAAGATACAGCCAGCTTACTTCAAAGCTTGAATCCAGATACAGGATTTTGACATCCACTGATTCAGTTATCCACAGATGGCAGTGGTGGCAGCATGGTACAAAGGGCCTGTTGGCAGCTGTGGTGGCACAAGGTCCCTGCTGGCAGCAACATGGCAGAAAGGACTGGCAGGCAGGCGATACTACACTTGATCTTAGCATAAAGTCCGAGAAGTGAGAAGCTCGCTTCGGCAGCACATATACTAAAATTGGCAGGCAGGCGTGCATATTGGTGTGAGATCCCTGTCAACAGCCGCAGTGGCACAAGGTCCCTGTCAGCAGCTCTGGCAGCACAAGATCCCTCCCTGTGGCAGAGCAGCCCAAAGAGCCAGCTGGCATGCATGCAGAGTGGTGCGGGGTCCCTGCCGGCAACCCTGGTGGCACGAGGTCCCTCCCTGTAGCACAGTGGCTCAAAGGGCAGACTGACGTACATGAGGCCCCTCCTGATGGCAGAGCAGATCAAAGGGCTGGCATGCACATGCACACGGTAGCATGAGGTTCCTGTCAGCGGTCATAGTAGAAAGACGTCCCTGCCAGGCAGCTCCAGCATGTGTGCATGGTGGCACGAGGTCCCTGCCAGCAGCTGTGGTGTACAAGGTCCCTGCTGGGGACACCGGTGGCACCCGGTCTCTCCTTGTGGCAGAGCAGCTCAAAGAGCAATGTGGTGTGCCTGTAAGGTGGCACGAATTCCCTATCAGCAGCTGCAGTGGCACAAGGTCCCTTCTGGTGGCAGAGCTGCTCAAAAGGCTGGTGGGTGCATATGCATATTGCCATGAGGTCCCTGCCAGTGACTTCATTGGCACAAGATTCCTGCTGGCAGCTCTAGTGGCATGAGGTCCCTCCGAGTGGCAAAGCAGTCCAAAGGGCTGATGGATGCTACGGCACCACAAGGACCCTGCCAGCAGCTACAACAGTACAAAGCCCCAGCTGGTAGCCACACGGCACCATCACTTTCACCCCCCCCATCCCATGACCCCCACCACTGCTGTTGCCACTGCCCCCTTGCTACTGCAAATGCTGTCACCCTTGGATAAGTGCATTCACTCTTATCCGCAGATTTCAGTATCTGTGGGACAGCCCAGAACCAAGCCCCCAGTGATATAGGGGTCCTAATTTACCACTTTGCTGTCCTCTGCTGGGATTTTATGGACTTATTACAACACATAGTCATTAAGATCAATGGAAAACTGCCATTAAGATCAACAAGTCATGGACTAAATACTAAATAATTTAATTAAAAAAACTGACTTTAATTGAAAAGTAAAGTACCGGTAATGTGATCTTATAGAAATTGACAAAAGCTCTTTGTTCAGCTTTAAGTCCATGTGGTGGTAATGATGTCTGCCAGCCAAGTTTTTCTCTCAGTCTCAAAATATGCAACATGACATCATCATGTATAGGCTCTGGCAGAGAACAGAAGTCAGAGTTAATTTGGCAATTGTTAAAAATGATCTCAAATAATATCCAGGTGAATTATGCTAGCATCTTCCTGGACTCAGATGCTCTATCCCTCCCTCTCCTCAACAACTAAGGAGTTCTCCACCTTCCACCTCTGCTTAGTTTACAAAGTGATGTGTCATCTAAAAGTCAAACTATGGATAGTTTTTTAAAAGCCACTTTCAAACCATACTTTGGAAGCTGAAAGTTACTTTTAATATTTCCCAGTTAGTGCCACAATTAACAAAAGCAAAATTGATTCAATTAGGCCCCTTCCAATTCCAGCTTTTAAGAAATATTTTCAATGAGTTACATAATATATACACAAATCATAAACTTAGGAATTTTATATATATACACAGACACACAGAGAGAGAGAGAGAGTACACACTGTAATTATTTTCTAAAAAGTACACACATTCCAGAAGTAAAAGAAATAAGTGGATAAACCAAATAGGAATCAGTGCTATTTTTCATTATCATTGTAGTAACAGTATTTGACACACCTGTTTTATCATAAGAAGGAGGAGCCTTTTTTTGTCTAAGAAATCTGTGGAATTTCATGCATGCTCTTCTGTGACAACTCATTTGTGTAGAAACAGTTTGAACTTCAGACATTTCATTTTTATCTGTAACAAATAATCAGTATATATGAACATTTGTAGTGTTCACCCTCTTCATGTCAAAAGTGTCTGTAATGGAGTGTGCAAAGGCTCAATGCTGATGACCAAATTGGGAGCATGGAGGTGGAGCCGACGTGTTTAAAAGGCTCAGCCTGAGCGTAGAGAAGTTAGATAGGGAAGAAATAAGGTGAAGATATGAGACAGATGAGAGAGGTTTGGGGAAAGTAAAGGGCAGAATTTCAGTGTATCTGCTTAGCCTTAGAGGAACTTTCAATTAAGTGTGCACAAGAAAAACCTGTAACTGAAACAGCTTGTTGCATTCAATAAACGTTATTTTACTTTATTCACATTACAACTCGACTGTGACTTGGGTTATGTTAACTGGCTAACCCTGAATGGTGGCAGGAAAATAAAAAGAAGGTGTGTACAGGCCAACAGTCTGTGAAACAACTGGGGGCTCGGTATAGTAAACGCTGAACCATTGTTCTAAGTTTCATCCCAAAATATATTTATTCATATCATGATTAGTTTTCAATTTAATAGTCTCTGTACAGCATTCTTACTTTATTATTTATGTTTTCTATAACACAATTTTATATAACTTGTATTTATACTCAAAAAATATAACAGAATCAAGGGCTGGTGAGATGGCAATTTTTTTCTCCATATTCACAAAGGGTAGCAGATACAAAAATCAAGCTACACTTGCTGAAATGCCCTCTTTTACGCACAATCAAATAAACAGGAGTACTGATCTCTTCTGTGTCTGGCTACTCTATTCAAAGCTCCATGTCAGATGTAGGTAGGTGTGTGTGTGTGTGTGTGTGTGTGTGTGTGTGTGTGTGTGTGTGTGTGTGTGTGTGTGTGTGTGTGTGTGTGTGTGTGTGTGTGTGTGTGTGTGTGAGAGAGAGAGAGAGAGAGAGAGAGAGAGAGAGAGAGAGAGAGAGAGAGAGAGAGAGATCCTAATAGGGTTTTCAAGGAAACTGAGATTGTTAAGGAATGGTTTCACCAGTTCCAAACCCAGTTTCATGGCTTAATTGGGATTTGAATCCTGTTCTCCAATATCCTAGTCCTTCAGTCTGTGCACTATAGCACTTTGGGAATCCCATGTCAAACATGAATACACAAGTAAAACTTTCACTAGCTAAGATAGTAGAAATGATTCCTGAAAGTTTTATTTGTGTATTCTATGTCAACCTTCAGGAGTAGAGATGGGCATAAAATGAATTTTTTCATTTTTTTTTTGTTTTTCCTTTCATTTTCTAACGAAACAAAAAACAAACTGGCTTTTTAAAAAAATGAAATGAAACAAAATGCAAATTTTCAGTTCATTCCATTTTGTTTTTTCTCCCCGCGCCCCCAAATCAGGCACACTGGGGGGGGGGGGAGTGCCAGCTTTTAAATTTTTTTGCCCCAAAGCAAGCAGCAGCAGCCATTGCCACTTGCTTTGATGGCTTAAAAAAAAGATTTAAAAGCCCACACGTCCCCCAACACGCCTGATCTGGGGAGGGCACTGGATTTTTAAACATTTTTAGCCCCTGAAGCAGGCGGCGGCAGCTGTCACCACTTACTTGGGTGGCTAAAAAAAAGTTTCAAAAGCCGGCGCTTCCCCCCACCCTCAAAGCACAAAGTCAAAAAGTTAAAAACACATTAAACACAGTTAGCTGCATAAAACACGACATATCATATAAAACACATAAAAATCAAAAACAGAACAGAATAAAAAATGAAATGAATTGTTTTTAAAAAATTCATTTCAAAGGAAACAAAGTGGAATGAGGACAAACAAAATGAAAAACAAAACGAAACACCATTTCAGGGTTTCATTCTCATCTCTATTCAGGAGTAATTTCTCTTTTCCTGGAAAGTCATGGATTTAATTTAAAAAATAAACAATTTTGTTCATGAAAATAATGGTCCCTGCCATCACCATCTCCTGCACTTTGCTGTTTTATCTATCTAGTTTTTTTAAAATCTGTTTTTTTAATAATGGTGTTCCCCACCAAAGAGCAGTCCCACAATAAATAAATAAATAAATAAAAGCAGTCTATGTACAGACCTATTCATATTGAGATTTCTCTGAACAATCCAGTGAATGGAAAATAATGCATCATAAATAAATGGAGAGCACTCATATCATCATTACCCTTAAATATACTGTACATTATATTATTCCAAATAAAAGTATGTTACCCTTTCTAACTTCAGTTATGTAATGAAAGGGACAGAGTTCCAAATGACAAATTTAGGATCACAGTGAAGAACTACAAAATCCTATGTTCTGACCACTGGGTTACAGAGAACGAGCAATACTTGGTGGTTTAGGGCTAGGAAGAATAGCATTTTAGATTATTCTTCTGGTGAGAAATTGATAAATGGTCAAAGGAATAAGAGGCAACAGGAATCGCTGCATCTACCCCAAGATTCTGATACCAGTATAAACTGGTATCTAGAGGAGTGCTTTCCTACTTGAGTCCCCTAACGTTATGGATCCCAGTTCCCATCAGTTTCATCCAGTATCATCAATGGTGTGTAGGACATCATCAAGGAACACAAAATTGAAAACTGTTTATCTACAACTGTAGATTTCCCTTTATTTTATTTTATTTTTGTCTAACTCTCACACAATTTCATAATGCACATAAGCAGTCAGGAAGGAGGGAAGGGAAGTAGTATCTTAATTCCTCATAATTTCAGACTTCTTTCACCACTTTAGCTATTAAGAATATCTTGAAAACTTTCCCGGCCTGAACATGTATTATACTTTCCTTCACTTTCAGAAAGGGTTTCTGTTGACATGTTAGATTCTTCATGGAAAGGAATTTTAGAAAGTTTCTCTCTGGTCATATCTTTCATCTCAGAATATTCCGAAGTCCTACATTGATCCCAATCAATCATTTTTTAGGCTGATCAGTAACTGATTTCACGTTTTCTTTATGTATTCTTGAGAAACTAAAAGTGAAAAAGAACAAAAAATATGACAACTATATTTCTTGTGTAGTCCTAAATTTTATATTACAGCTCAAATTGCCTCAGGAAGGTAGTATGATAGTGTGGAAAAAGGCAACATATAAAGACATCATTGTAATTGAGGAGCTCTTTCATAAGAACATAAGAACATGAGAACAGCCTTGCTGGAACAGGCCACAGCCCATCCAGTCCAGCGTTCTGTCACACACAGTGGCTCACCATTTGTTTCAGGGTATTCCCAAGCAGATGTCTTCACCTGCATATGAATTCCCTGCAAATGGAATTGAGAGATATCCTGCCTATCTCTCCAACATAGAGGTTGTTCTTAGGCATCCCTAATGATACTATTGATACCCCTGTTGTCCATGAACTTGTCCAATCCTTTCTTAAAGCTGTCAAGGGTGACAGCTGTCACTACTTCTTCTGGCAGGGAGTTTCATAGACCGGTGATCCTCTGGTTGAAAAAGTACTGTCTCTTATTTGTTTGAGATCTAGCACCCAAAAGTTTCATGGAGTGCCATTTTCTTAAGAAAATAAGTCATAAGAACATAAGAGCAGCCTTGCTGAAACAGGCCACAGCCCATCCAGTCCAGCATTCTGTCTCACACAGCTGTTCACCATTTACTTCAGGATATTCTCAAGCAGATGTCTTCACCTGCTTATGATTCCCTACAAATGGCATTGAGAGATATCCTGCGTATCTCTCCAACCCAGAAGTTGTCCTTAGGCATCCATAATGATAGCCATTGATCCCTTGTTCTCCATGAACTTTGTGTCCAGACCATGTTCCATAGACCAGTGATCCTCTGGGTGAAAAACTTTGTCTTAAGATCTAGGTTTCACCTCTTTCTAGATGTCATCATTTTCATCTAAGACCATGTGATTTTATAAACTTCAATCAGGTCACCTCTTAGATGTCATCATTCAAAAGTGAAGAGGCCCAGCCTTTGCAGCCTAGATGGTAAGGATGGTGTCTGCACTTTTTCATTTCCATAATATCCTCCTGGAGGTATGGTGACCAGAACTGTACACAGTACTGTACTCCAGATGGGGCTTCACCATAGATTTATAAAGAGGCAAAATGACAGTTGCTGACTTATTTTCTATACCCTTCCTAATGATCCCTAGCATTGAGTTTGCTTTTTTCACTGCTGTGCCACATTGGATTGACACCAAGGTCCTTTTCCTGGTTTGTTGCAGAGAGTTCAAAAAGTATGAACTTTTATATAGTGAAGGAAGAGACATTACAGGAAAATGTAATTTCAATCTGAGTGGGCAAATAAGTGCTCACAGGAATAACTAGGCAGCTGAAAGTTTGCTCAATCCACCTTTAGAAAAAAAATTCTGCTCCTTTCTAATGGCAAACATCTGTTGCATAACAACACAGGTATAACTCAACATTACACCTGGATTATCTGTGAGAATTCCAAGGCAGGAGTTCTGTTCATGAAGTATCTCTGCTGGTGCACATATCAGGGATTTCAACCAATTGCACAAACAAATTGTGCAGTTTCCTGTTGTCAGATGTAACACCCAAAAAGACATAATGCTATGTTACTCCTCCATGAACAGGATGCTGCCCAATAAGTCCTTGACAAAAAAAAAACTTCTCCAGAACCAAAATCTGCAATACTGTATTAGATATCTAGCAGTGACTTTCATGATGTATCTCTCTACAAATTATATGTACTAGGCATCACCTGTAAGATCCATGATTAGATCTTCCCCATATGGCAGTTCCCTCTTGTTGCAGAAACACCATTTGTTTGTTACAAGTCAACTTGTTTTTTCATTTAATAGCTACTATGGATCTATATTTTGAGTAGTAGTAAGATACCGGTCTAAGCCAAATGAAAATCATTGTGGAAAACCTGGTAACTGTGGCCTTCCAGTTATTTTTGCCTACAATTCTCACCAAATCTAGTCAGTTGTGTCCAATAACCACTGGTAGGCATTAAGGGGAGCAGCAGACAAATAAATATCCAGAAAACCACAGTTCCCTACCACTGGATTACAGTTTTCAGGATGTCAACTAACTGTTGGGCCCCTCGGACACAGATATACTCCAGAACTTGTGTGATTGATAAATATTATACACAGACTCACACAAAGAGAGAGGATAGAAAAGAAAAGCAATTAAAACAAGTATAATGACAACAAACAATCCCAAGTGGAGGGTTCTGAACTTAAAATGATACTGAAACTCATACGTCATACACCACCAATGCCCATTTCAGAAATGTGTAAACAACAGGAATATTTTCCAACAAAAATCTGTACATGTTCCTCCTACTGAATAAGATTTTTCAGGTCATCCAGTTAACATGATTTGTTAAAATGTGAACACGTTTGACATTTCTTTTACTTTCAAAATAATGACTCTGGAAATATCACTATCCCAGTGTACATGGAATAGTGTTAAAGTCTTTTTTCCTTTTTAAAAATATCCAAATCTCCCAAGCTGCTTTTTATCTCAGGAACCTTGCAGGAAAGAATATTAATGTTTAGTTAAAACAAGGAGCAATGAGATATTATACGGACACATGTGACATTAATGCTAAGGGGAAATGATGGGAGGGGGAAAATATATTGTTATTTATTAAAATATTCACCCCTCTTTTCTCTAAAATTAGCAATGAAGGTGGATAAAAACTCTCATCCCAATTCTGATCACACTCCTTCCATGTAGCAGTTATTCTCAAGAAAAAGATTAGAAATATTAAGAACATCATATACATTGCATCTCTTTTGACCTCTAAACTCTATCTTTTATCATGTACCAAATAATGTAACAATAACAAAATGGTTACATACACATATTCAAAACCCATCTTTCCTTCTTTGGTTTTTATTTTACATTTTCTTGCAGCATCTCCTTTGTAAACAGCTGTGCGAAGATCAGGAGGAGTCTCAGCTGGAAAAAACTGTATGAGAAAAGGCATATTAATTTTAGCAACTCGACATACTAATGTGGGTGTATTTTGACTGGCAGAAAATACTCTGGCAGTTGTTAAACAACATGACCTTACCATTTACCTGTCAGTATACTTGAAACCCATATTGTAGTATATTTAGTGTTCTAAACCCATTCTAGAGCAGTGGTTCCTAGCAATGGATTCCCAGATATTCTTGGAATAAAACTCCAGGATGCCTTCACCATTAGCTATGTTTGCCAGGATTTCTGAGAGTTGCAATCCAAGAACATCTGGGGACCCAAGATTGGAGCAAGTAATTTATTGGTAAATTATTCAGTACGATAGCACACCTATTTATTTTGTTATAATAATATCAAAATCATTTCCTCCAGTTGCAGATCCCATACTAAACATTTATTAATTTTGAAAAACCAAATATCCAGTTTTAGCATAGTTTAGAGCCTGCATATTCCATTACTGAAAAAAAGCTATATTACTGTGAGTTTACTTATTACAACAAAAGTGGTGTACTGTATTCTAGATTCTTATGTTAAAATATTGCACACAAAATGTCTAGATTTCTATTTGTTGTGTGAAAGTAGAAGAAACTTTTTAAACAAACAGCCTAGTTCAAGATTAAATATATTATTACAAGGACCATCATGTTTCTTTATATCAGTACTCAATGCTGCACACATATCATGAATCATCATCTCCTCAAATAAGCTGCAGAGAGGACTTACTAAGATGCGGATATATGCAATCTATTCTATCAAAGATTACACTGGCCATTTTTGAATAGCATTGACATTACTGGTGACCTGTCTTTAACACACCTACATCTTACATGACTTAACTTTTATTGAATAAACCTGAGTGATTTCATGATGTGAGTAGGACAGAATGGCTGCCACCCTTGCCTAGCAAAGCAGCTGCTTTATCTGCTGGGGAACAAACCCTGGTCATTATAACCCAAAATGGACAATATGTGTTCTCTCAAATGGGTTTCAATGTAATCATTTTTCAAGGAATACACAGGGATATAAATAAATACGGTATATTTTATTACTCGATAAGAATTCTGGAAAATGTTATGTAAACCGGTCACTATTGTGATATATTGTGATAATGCTATAATTACTACAGGATACCACAGTATTCAATCCAAGACCTTAGTGGATGCCAAAAAACATGGATAACAGCGAACCTTATACATATCATGCTCTATAGTTCCTCTAGTGCCCAGTCACATAATGGAAATATGCATTTCTGGGTTATTTATTAAAATATTTAAAAATATTTAATTTTAAAAATATTTTCAAACAGTTGATAAATGGAACTGTGGATACTGATCCCACTGAAATAGGGGTCCTACTGTATGTGCCGTCAAGTCAATCACAATTATTTTGGAGTAACTCTTCACAAGTTTTCTGGGTAGAAAGTATTCAGAAGAGGTTTATTATTCCTTTCTTCTGGGATTTCTGGAACTGTGTAGACTGTGTAGACTGTGTAGAAAGTACTACCCATGTCTACATAGGCAATCTATTCTGCAGGAAGCACACTGGGGAATCGAACTCTCACACTCAGATGCTCCAATTTAGCGAACTACCAACCAGCTTACAAAAATGCCATATAACCATCTATTATTCCCCTCTTTAACCGTTATGACCTATCAGTGGTGGTGAGCCTTTGGCACTCCAGATGTTTTGGACCACAACTCTCACAGTCCTTTGTCATTGGCAATACAGGCTTGGAATTCCCAGAGTTGTGGTCCAAAACATCTGGATTGCCAAAGGTTTGCCACTACTGCTTATAGTTAAAGAGATTACAGTACTAAATACAAGTATTATAAGCACATGGAATACAATGCTAAAATCTGGCTGTATGAGGCTAATTTGTATGATGCTGCTCACATATACTCAGAACTAAGTTCCACTAAGTTCGACTTCCCAACTGATGTGTATTAAATTGTAAAATATGTTGCACGTTGGCTGAAATCCCACTGCTTTGTTATGCATGCAGAACATTCACTTGTGCTCTAGCTGGTAGTTAATGAATCTCCTCTACAATGTCTGTCGTGCATGCCTGAGAATCCCAGCCAGGATGTGTTAACTGACAGCCAGAAGTAAGTGAATGTCACATGGTTTGCTTTCCACTTATGTAACAAAGCAACAGGATTTTACCCATTAAATATTGGCAGTAACTGAAGATCATGAAACAAGGAAGGCCTTCTATTTATGATACAAAAAACATAAATGGAGTGGTTCTCAACCTGTGGGTCCCCAGATGTTCCTGGACTTCAACTCCCAGAAATCCTGGCCAGCTCATCTAGTGATGAAGACTTCTGGGAGTTGCAGTCCATGAACATCTGGGAACCCTCAGGTTGAGAACCACTGATCTAGATCATGAGAGAATTCCATAGTATGGCACCTCCTATTGAAAGTCTTAGTCTTCCGTGGTCATGTCACTACTATAAATGGTCTTGAAAACTATGACAGGAGTGATACATACGTTTCAGAGAATCTGAAATAAGTTTTTTCCCTCCAGGTTATCTGAAAATAGGAGGAAAGATGCCTATTTTAAAGTGGGATGTGCAGTAGCTGCCAGTCCCAGAACCAGCACCAGGATTGGGGCAGCAGTGTGCCCGGGTGACATGCAGCTAAAATGGAGCTTCTGGAATGCTCCCCTAGCAAGAACAACATCACCAGCTGTTCAGTGCCAAAGTGACTGGGAAGCCTCCCTGGCATTGACTGGGTTGTACTGAGTTCCAGTCCTGGCCCTGTTAGTGGCTGTGAAGTTTCCCAGCACTGGCCAGATGGCAACAGAATCCCTGCTGCCGTTTTAAAAAGTGCACATTTGGAGCAATTTCTGAACCACGTTTTGTGGTGTGTGCAGCTAAAGTCACCAGAAATGTTGGCATTGTCTATGTGTAGTGATGGTCAGGATTGCCTAGGCTGATTCTAATTCCTGGACAAGACCATATGAAAAAAGTGGGCAACTTCTAGAACCAGAACTTGAAACGATGGCAAAGATCATCCCAGGAGCAAGTGGATCTATCTAACATATGATTGTAAGTGTATGCTGTGAATTGTGAAGAACATCATAAAAAGAAACCCTTAGCAAGTGCATTACAGGTGTCCAGTCTGCACATTATGTAAGCAGTGATAATTTAAACTAAGTCTATCTTCTTCAGGAAACAATGCAACTGGAGTGTTAGTAATTTAACATACAGTAAAAGCATCACACATCATTAGAGAACATTCTATTAGATCAGGGGTTCTCAGAGTTTTCAACCAGCGGGCCAGTCCACCACCACCCAGACACCACTGGGGGCCGGATCACAGTCCAAAAGCAGCTGCAGAGGCTGGCTTGCTCACAAAACAGGGGGTAGGTGGGGGGGTTGCAATTGGTCCCAGGGGCCGGATTCAGGACCTTGGGGGGGCGCACCTGGCCCCGGGGCCTTAGGTTGAGGACCCCTGTATTAGATGGTCCAGTTGCATGAACCCACTGGCTCCTGCAAGCTAAAACACTGAGTTGTGTCTCATTAGATAAAGTAACATCTGGTGGCTGCTAGTTCTATATTGCTTTTATATTTTTAGCTGATGTTTTAACATGTGATTTTAGGTATTTGCAATTTTTGCTGTGTGAGTTGTTATTTTAAATATATGTTTTTATTTTTTACATATTTGTAAAGAGTGATTGTTGTTATTTTATCTATGTCTTTAGGTGAATTGTTAGCTTCCCTGGGCTCTCGTGGGGAAGGGCTGTCCATAAGTTGCATAAATACACCAAGGTAAAAACATTGTCAGTTAATGAACTATATCAATTTATGTGTAAAAATTAAAGGCTTCCTCACAAGAGATCTTTTATCTTCCTCTGTACTAGAAGTCTGCTCTGGTTTAATAAACGTTCCTTTCACCATATGTGGTACTTCTGTGTCCTCTGGTCTAATCTGCAATCGAGATACCAGTGGTCTTTGCTGAAGTCTTTTTTTCGCATCCATTGTCTTACAGCTGTGGTTGTAATGTCAAGATAATTTTCAGAAGTATCAGAACATTGTAGCAACCTGTTTTCAAAGATTTCACACAAACTCAGATGTTATAAATGTCTGGAAAATGCCATCTGCTACTCAGTTTCAAACTTTGAAATGTTTGTTATTTTGTATTCAAAAGCAGTTATACTTCAAAGACACATTATGGTCACACTAGTAAAGAACTATTGGAATGCAGTGCCAATACATAGCAAGCTATCCGAGCCAGGGATGCAAGAGTATGCCTTCTGCTGTATGTCTGCTCCATCACTTTTCTTTTCTAACTCTGCAGTTTGCTCCTCTTATACTTAATTCGTTTCTATTTCTCATCTTTGGTCAGTTCCTATTTATAGAACTACAGAATCTATGAAGAAGATAATATGAGTCCAGAGATGTAGACTCACATGTCTTCTTCTAAAGTCACATAATAATTGAGTTCAAAGGGGCCTATAAGTCCATTGAGTCCAATCCCCTGCTGAATGCAGGAACACAAATCAAAGCAGATCTGAAAAATAGTTCTTCAGTTTTCTCTTGAGTGCCCTCAGGATTGGAGCACTCATCACCTCTCAAAGTAATTGGTTTCACTGCCTGTACTGCTCTAACAATTAGAAAGTTTTCTCTGATATATAACTCAAATCTAGCTTCCTATTACATGAGCCCTTTTTTCATGTCTTGCATTCTGGGTTCATCAAAAACAGATCCCGACCCTCCTCTAGACAGCCTTTCAAGTATTTGAAAAGTGTTATCGTATCTCCCATCAGTCTCCTTTTCTCAAGGTTAAACATGCCCAGGTCTTTCAGTATTTCTTCAGTCCCTGATCATCCTTCTTGCACTCTTCTGAACTTGCTCCAATTTGTTGACCACCTTCTTATAGTGTGGTATCCAGAACTGGTACTTCAGCAGAAGCCCAACCAGCGCAGAGGTCTACTGGCTTCTGTAAATAAGTTTTTAAAATATTTTCTTCCTGCTCTGTCTACAAATAATTTCCTTAGACAATAAAAATCATGTTTTCCCTTTTGTCCTAATTATTAAATAATCCTAACACAAACTGTCCTGGATTTGCATTTTTATGTAATTAAACGTCTTTTGTTTTATGTACAGTATGAAATGAAACCTAGTTGTTTATTTGATGTGCCTCTTGTGTTCAAAGATGAGACAGCACACTGGAAGTCAAGCAGTAGAAGAGATTTGGTAACATTACAGCTGCTATTTACCATGTCTATGTGGAACTTCCAGTTGCTAAAAATAACAACAGGAAAATAATATTGCCTACATGCCATTTATGGGTTTCTTAAACACATCTGGTTGCCCACCATAAAAATAAAATTAGTTCAACCTTTGTAAGATAGATCTGCTCTTCTCAATTTCTCTATTTTCCACTCTCACCAATCTGAAGAATGGTCATTGTGAGCAATGGTAAAAGCCAGCCTGGAAACTGAGCCATATGAGGAATGGTTGAGTGACCTGGATCTGTTTAGCCTGAATCAGACTGAAATGCAATATGATCATCACCATCAAATATTTGTAGAACTGTAATGTGGAATATGTAACACACGTTTTCTATGGCTCCAGAGGGTAAGATCTAAATTTTAAAAAATGAGATTTGGCTGGTGTAGTCTCCTTTATTGACTTTTTAAAAACAAAATGTTAAATAGCCATTTTTCAGGGATGTTTTTGCTCTGAATTTCCTGCTTTGGCAGAGAACTGGAATCAATGACTCATGGAATATCTTTCAGCTATAAAGTTCTAAAATTCTGTGTTGGAAAACAAATGAAAATTGATACGGTGTTGTGGATGGATATATATACTGATGGGAACGGAACTTTATCAGAAAATATCATTCTAAGTTTGTCAGCTCAGTGATAGACCTACAGTAACAATCAAGTTCCTGACCATTTATTTATTTATTTCAAAAAATTTAGCCGCCCCACTATCAAGTGGTCTCTGGATGGCATAAAACAATAAACAGTTGTGAGAATAGTTTGAGTTGAGACTCAGCACTGTGTGTCTTCTATACGGTTAGAATAGTGTAATTGCTTTGCTATATGCCCAGTGTGTACTTTATCCTATCTTTAAAGGGCTACTACTTACCGTGTCTTGTCTAAGGTTTTGCCATATTTCCTAATTTGAATATTTAATTGCTGTCAATTGGATTTTAATTTGCTATAACTCCCCTTCATGGTTTTCTATGTAAACAGTACTTAGAAGGGGTTTACCATTCCTTTCATTTGGGAACGCTCTGGGACTGTGGAGCTTGCTCAAGGCTAAACAGGCTGTCTCTTCTGTAAATTAGCGACTGAACTCCCACTGACATTTAACTAAATGGGTTTCCAGCCAGCTACTCAACTAGTACTTGATAACTATATACTGGCCTGTAACCCTTCATACAACTCCAGTTCACTGCCAGTCAAATGCAGAATAAAACAGAGGGAGTAAGGATTTAATACACAAGCAAGCCCATTAACGTGAATCTACTGAGAAAGGATTATATAAACATTCTAATTTGTATCAAGAGCTACAGTCCTGGTTTCCTTTTTCTTTACCCAGGCAAAACTAGCAGAAATTCAAGACGTGAATTTCAAATGCCCATATCTCCATGGCATAGCAGAGGTCTTTTAGAAGCTATTAGGGCTAGCACGATAATTTTCAAGAGAGGACAAGAGCATTTAACAAACCAGCCCTAAAAAGCATGCATTTAAGGAGCGGGGAAAGATCTCCGCTCGTTTCTTTCTTTATACATTATATCCCTTTTGCCATAAACGCTTTAGTCCATTCCTCCTTGTCCCGTAAGACCTGAGGAAATCCCAGTCCCCTTCTCTTCAGCCACCTTTTTTCTGACAGTTGTTTTCCACCGCCTTACAACTCTTGACAAAATAAGAACGGAGAACGGTAAAAAAAAAAAAAACAAAGACTTTCTCCTCAGGCAGGTTCCCCCTGAGAATTTTGGTCAGTGTCTTTGCCGGTCCGGCAAACACAACAGCGAGTCCCCCGCGACCGAGGAAATGCCACCAACCCACCTGAGCGGCGGGAGACGGACAACTGAGTCCGTTAGAAGCGTTGGAACCGTCCCTCGCTCTCCCCCCCCTCCCTCCCCTCCCTCCCTCCTCAGGTTGACAGGGAAAGGCGGCCATTTTGCAAGCACCCTCCGTCGGCCGCAGGAACTTTTCCTGGACATTTGGAAAGAAGAGGCGACACGGGTCGCAGCGTACAAGGAATGGTTTGGGGGGGAAAGTGAAAAACATCAAGTCTCTGGCTGCTCCAGAAGCGTGAAAGCAAAACGGCCGAAGGGACAGCAAACCTAAAAGACGTGGCGCGGCTCAGCATAACACATCGAGACACCTAATTACGCGCCGAGAAGCGAACTGAAAGGCAACAAGGACCAGAATAAGGCGGAATCCCTGGAATTAAAACAAAGGGGTTTTTGTTTGTTTGTTTGTTTAGAACTAGAAAATGCGGAAAGGGGCTTAGAAGGAACCAGGAAGTGCAGACACGGCAGCTGAGCGGTTCAAGCGGAAAAGCAAACAAGGCAAACACACCGAATGAAAGCAGGCTCCCCTATAGAGTCGAGAGCCCCCAATATACGCTCCCTTTTGGCTAGCTCCTAAAATCATTGGCAGGAGAAGGGAGCGGCTGAGGGCCTGAGGGAAACAACGAGGGGGCAGGTGTGGGCGCCCGATCCGGGCAGAACTAACTTAAGGGCGGGCCACGCGGCGCGGCGCCTCGTTCCCGTTTTGCCGTCTTCTGGGCAGGCGCGTTGGGTCGCCTTCTTTGCGGGCGCCGTTTTTTGAAAGTTGCGGCGTGGGCGAGATCGGATCGCAGCGGATCTCCCTGCGGAGCAGTGTCTACGATCAGATCGCAAATAAGGCTCCTGGCTTGGGACCAAGAGATCTGATCGCCGCGGAGCCTTATCTGCGATCCGATCACCTTCGCACATGGGATTGCGAGCCTGGGTTCAACTACCTGGTCTCGCCGGGTATAGTAGCTCTTTGCTGGGGTGGGTGGGTGGGGACAAGCAGGAAGGAGGTAGGGGAAGGATGATGGACAGTTAAATGGGGTGCTTAAATGGGGGAGGTTCTTTTACAGGTCATTAAGATGTATTATAAAAAGGGGGGGAAGGAAATTCAGAAATAAATTTTAAAAAAGATGCAGTGATAGCTCACTGGCTTAGGTGTTTGTTGAGGGAAAGGTTGGGAGTTCAGTTCCATGCTAGGGCTTCTTGAGAAGGGATGGACCGCACAAGCAAGTCTTGCATAAACTTGGGAACTGGTTTGATTTGATTTATTATCTGTTGTTTGTTCAGGGGCAAGCTTTTGCACCTCAGATTTGAATTTTGCCAAGTTACAGTGTTCACTGACTTATTAGTAAGCCTTAACGCAGGCCCTGGGAGCATAGATACATTAAGGGAGTTACAGTTAATTTGAATTTTGAGATGGATCCCAAGAAGGCTAGCTTTGCCTCCCAGGGTTTCTTCCTCAGACTGTTGCTATTTGGGAGAGGGCTAAGCAAATATCTTGAGGCATATGGGGGAACTCATGCTTTCTCCTATCACCCAATTAGAGCAGGAGACCCTAGACACCGGTGGAGTAAAGCCAGAGCCAATGCAGTCTGAGGAACTGCAGCATTCTGGGAGATAAAACTGGTGGGACACCACCTGTTCAGACAGCGCATGCTATGCTTCGTACTTAAGCGGCAGTGCCCAGATCTGATGTGCCACAGGTCTTGAACCTGTCTGCGGGCCCACATTTAGTAGGTGGCAGGTCACTTACTGTCCAAGCCCCTGACAGGTGAGTGTGCACCCACACAGGGCTTATCAGTCACACATGACTTTGGTGCGGCCTTGGGTTACTGGAAGCCAAGAGTGCTGGTTCACACACCCTCGCCTTCGTCCCACATTTTACCACAGTGCAACATGCATCTGGCACCACAGTTCTTGTACCAGCAAGGGAGCAACTTGTTTCCAAGGACATAGGGATATAAGCGGAGCAGGACCAAAGTAAGGAGCCCTGTACTGTCACAGTTACTTTGGTCACCACAGTGGCGTCCACGGAGTCCAATAGAAATTTGCCAGTATGTAACAAGTTGTTACCATTAGGTTACCACCTGTCACAAGCAACAATTGACAAAATTGTGAAAGGCAATTACGTGGACATCTTTGAATTACTTGACAGGGAAATAGAAGATCAAAAGTTTGAAAAATTGGAAGATAGAAAGCGTGGGGGGAAAGGAGACACAAGCCGGACAGGTGTTGGTACAGTTCGCTGGTGGGATTTTTGATTTATGCAGGGATCATCAGTAAAGTAAAGCCAGATAGGGCATTTTCACTTCCAGTATATGGATCTGATCTTTAGAGTATATACAGACTTCCCAGGTATTGCTTGGTTGCAGTATGATGAGGAATTCAGAATGCAGGTGACCAAGTGTATATGCATTGGGATAATCTGTTATGGCTTTGTCTCATGACCTCGTCTCGCCCCTTATTGTGTGAGTGTTTTGATAGTGGGCATTTGATACCAAGACAAAATCCAGCTTTTATTGCCAGTGCATCAACGGGCCAGGAGGTTCAACCCTGCCTGGCCTGTTGGGAATATAATGGGAAGGGCTTCTGTACACATGTAGATATAGGCACATCTGCTCCATGTCTAGTCGACCACACTGTGCCACAGCCTGCACAAAAAAAAAAAAGCTCAGAGTTGACCTTCAGAATCTCAGAGTTAGGTTTCCAGCATTGAGGGTGGTTTGGTTCAATATTGTGCCTCGTTAGTGTGGAAACGAGCACGGGACCCGAAGGAAATTGATAGAGCACAGAAAGGCATAAATAGGAAAATTAGCAAAATGTGATGCAGGGGTTTGGGTCAGTCAACAGCTACCCAGCCATCAGATTTGGCAAAGTGCATTTGTCCTGATTTAGATTTAGGAGTTTTTCTGGCTGATTTGGAAGGGGGCCTTTGAGCTAAACTAATCCACTTGGTAGGGGAAAGAAAGCATACTAAGTAGTCCCTTTTCCATGGTGGGCAGTGCAAGTGGCATATTCAAGTCAGGCTAAGTTGAGGGAAGAGCATGATGTATTAGACCAGCATCCCTGAGTAAAAAGTATGAATTGCTGAGTAATTTAGGAATAGTATAGCAGGATTATGACTAAAACAGGTTCAAGAGTGAGATTTACATCAATAAAGTGTAGCACAGTTTTAATCTCACAAATGTGTCTCATTTTTTTATTTCTGGACTTTGAGGGGAGCAATGGCTGATTCGACCAGCCAAAGTGCTGGAAGGGGCCACTTTGACCCCTCTGTCTGGAGGCAAGCAGGTTTGAATTCTGGTCATGTGGCTGCCTGATCAGAATACAATTTACTTAAGGGTGGGCCACACAGCATACAGCCTCTTTCCCATTTTGCTGTGTTCCTGCCCTCCTACCCTATTAAGAGAATGAGAGTAGCTGGTCATGTTAACGGCCGGATAGGAATTTTTGACTGTTATTCTGGTTGGCCTTGAGTGACAGTGTGTTTTTACCCATCCCATTCTCTTTATAGCTCTGGGAGTTTTCTCATAATTCTGGTCACAATTGGTGGGCAGTGCAAGTGGCATATTCGAGTCAGTAATTTAGGAATAGTATAGCAGGAGTATAAATAAAATATGTTCAAGAGTGATAAATGAGGACTGTCCAGACCACTAAATCCTTGGGAGGGTGCTGAACAGGTAGGCAGCACCCTGCTACTAATAATCAGAAAGAAATAATACAGCCACTTGCACTTTTCCCATGCCTCCTTAAATAGAGTGGATTTACATGAATAAATTGTGGCCCAGTTTTAATCCCACAAATGTGTCTCGTCTATTCCCGGGCTGTTAAAAACAGTGGCTGTTTTTGACTCAACAGGATATCAACTTGGCTGATAACAAGCCATTTTATTGCTATTGTTGAAAAATTGCTCCCTCAAGTCTGTTATACAAAATAATTATTGGCCATTCTCCAGTATTCAGGCATTTGGCAGGGTGCAGGAGTGTGTTCTGACTCCCATTTTTAGAGATACTTGGATGAAACTGGTGATTTAGTCTAATTGGTTTTCAGACTGCACATGGGACTGCAACAACTTTTCCTTGGTATCTTACACTAGGAGATGGATGTTTTGCTGGACTTTTTGGTACGGTCACCCATGGTATCCTTCCAGTAGGACAGGAACAAAAGACATATCTTGAGGCAGCTTAGGTCCTTCTTAGACAGGAGAACTCAGATGTTGGGAGAACCCCCCCCCCAATTCCCACCTTCAGGGATTTTTTTTTCCTGGAGATTGGAGTTCAGTACAGTGGTTCCCCAACTTATGAAATTAATCCATTCCGAGCGTATGCTCATAAGTCGGGGAGCAATTTCCCATAGGAATGCATTGAAAGTCAATCTGTTCTGGACGAATATATTTCAGTGGATTCCTATGGGAAACCGCTTTATACCACCCGCAGCTCCCCACACACACCGGGCACGTTGGGGGGGGGGAGAAGCAGTGGGCGGTTTAAAACACCTGCCACCAAGGCAACCACTTGTCTCCACGGCCCAATGACATTTTAAACAAGCTGTGCTTTTCCCCGCAACATGCCTGAAGTGCAGGTTGTTTAAAAACTGGGGGGGGGGGAGACTCCCCCCGCCAGCAAACACACACACAAATTACAATACAGTATATAAAAATATACTTTCTCGCGGTAGAGAAGTGCAGAAAAATGGTGTGGGTATTTTAAAACCTCCCAAACGCAAAGCGCCACGGGAGAAACAGTTTTTTAAAAAATTGTAAGTCGGGAAAACCCTATCTTTTGCTCGTAAGGCGGTGGGATTTAAAAACCAATGGAATCACGCTCGTAAGTCGGGATTTCCGTATGTCGGGCATGTTGTAAGTCAGGTACCACTGTATGACCAATATGACAACCAGTTCCTTTCAGTCTGAATCTGAGAAAACTGGTTTGTTTCTAAACCAATTTCTGGTGTCAGTTACAAACTGAATGAAAGCAAACAAATTGAAGCTTAACCCAGAGAAAGCAGGGTTAAAAGCATCAGTGAAAGACAGATCAAGGAATAAGAATTCAGTCTATAATGGATAGAGTTACATGCAGTTTTGCAATCTAGGAGTGCTCCTGGATTCTTACTTGAACTGGTCAGAGGTGACTAGGGATATATTTGCACAGCTAATATTTGTATGGCAAATATAGTAATAGGATTCTCATTTTACAATTATTTCAGGCTAAGATAAAAAGTACTGAATTTAGAGGCAAGGAAACATTCACAAAGTTTCATTTCTGTATCTGGTGACAAATATTTATTTGATTACAAGATTTTTTAGCCGCTCCACTACCAGATGGTCTTTGGGCAGCAAATTTGAAATTAATACATGAACATCATAGACTTGTACATTCAGATTATTACAACTTTCTAGTAAGATTATTTTTAACAAGAAATCTTGTTTAAAAAACAACAACCTTTTAAACAAGCAAACCATACAACATATTTGTCCATTCCCTCCTGAGATTTGGCAGAAGGACACAATGAAATAAAATTGTGTAATGCCTCACAAACATAAAGGCACTGTTCTTTCCCTCTCAAGCTTGGAGTATCTGGACATTACATAGAAACCTCAATTGAACATAAAAGAACAATGTACGTCCCTCTCCCTGCCAGCTTGCTTGGTTTGACATGTATAGATGTGTAATGCTGAGTACCAAAGAAAGTACACACTTTTGTGCCCTTGCTGAGTGGGCATGTTCATGTCTTAGGTAACTTATAGCATATAAAGAGGGAGGGTTGGACATGGATATGGGAATCAAACATAAAATTCACCTTTCTTGTCATTTTCTAGCGACTCGGTACATTCCTGTATGTACACTTGCAGTGGCAAAAGAACAATCTTGCTGTGTCCTCTTGGATAGAAGGCATGCACCATAAATGAATAGCTAGAATCTTAAATGAAATAAATCACATGTGAATTTCCTTGAACTTAATATGTAGATAGAGCTCAGAATAGTGGCTTATAAGTAGTAAAATGTATTCATAATTAAAGCAAACTAAAATAGTATATTTTAAAGGTCATCTTATCTAAACTCACAGACTCTGTTGAGAATCTGAAGCAGTATGTAAAAAGTCAGCTCAGATCTGGTTAATCCATGCTTGGTTTATCCTGTAGGTATCCCAAAGATTGAATTGTGACTAATCTTTGATTTGTTAATCTGAAATGCTTAAATCCAAATACGAAATTTGCAGAGACATTCATTTTAATCAGGTTTGACTGGATGAATCAGGAACAAATGTCACACGAAGGAACTGAGCTGAAATATTTAATATACCACAACAAAAGCCTAGTTAACTATATACTGATGGGCTCATCCACTTTTCACTCTTACATACTCCCATTACAGCTAATAAAATTTCAAGCAAAACTCCCGTTACAGCTAATAAAAACTATCAACATGTGGTCAAGAACATTGACACAAACAGTACTGTATTTTAACATGGAAGTAGTTAACTTACAGATTATAAACTTGTTTTAATAATGTGTTTTTATATAAGTTTTCAGTGAAGCTAAGACCATTACTAATTAATAATAGAATTGTATCAAGTTGACCTATCCTGTTAGTGCAATAATTTTCATAAAGGGAAACCAGGCGGGCCTGATTATTCTTTCCCACTGCAACCCCTCCTCATGCTCAAAATCTGCTCCAAAAGTTTGGGAGATGGGGTTTAAAGCAGATTGGGTAGTGTGTGAAACTGCAGAAGAAAAAATAGGAAAATTCTGTTTGACAAATGGAAATAATATTGAGTGAGTGGTTTGGGATTTTACACTATATCTCTGAGCTGGCCACATGGTGGCCTAAATTTAGTGTGATCACTGTTTAAAATTTTTTGAGCACTGGGTATGTTGTTTAATCATTAATATTAAGAGAACTGACGTGAAAGGCCATATTGTACAAAAAGTACAAGCCTGTTTTGTTCTTTAATTCCCACCCCCACCCCCAAGTTGAATATGACATTCTGCTGAAGATAAGAGCAGCAATGCTAGTTAGAGTGGCATAAACAGATGGCTCATACAGAAAGGCTTCATGATGAATACCAAGAGAGTCAAACATAGAACTCATGCTATTGGTTTTAAAATGGTACAAAACATTAGGCAAGATTAAGGAGAAACAGCATGTATGATAAACGGTGACTTCTGTCTGAAAGATTTTAAACTAAAATCATACCAGTCCAAACAATGGACTGGATACTTGCTTGAGGCAGGGCAGTGGGCCAGGTTGTTTGTACCCACCTTGCTGTTCTGATTGGCCACATCTGGGTACAGTCAGACCAGCCTAGGTGGCCATGGGACTGTTGAATAACTTACACTTGGACAGTGTTGGCGAACCTATGGCATGGGTGCCAAAGGTGGCCCTCGGAGCCCTTTCTATGGGCATCCAACATTGCCCCTTCACAGCCACCTGTATTCAGGTTAAATTGCTCTATTGGCACTTTGCAAAAAAAAAAAAGGTGGGTTTTGAATTGCAAATTGGGCACTCATTCTCTAAAAGGTTCGCCATCACTGCACTAGGAGATGGATGTTCTGCTGGACCTTTTGGTACAGTGACCCATGGTATCCTTCCAGGCTGCCTCAGTATGACAGGAACAAGAGACATATCTTGATGCAGCTTAGGTTCTTCTTAGACAGAAGAACTCAGATGTTGAGGGCATCCCCTCCAACTCCCACCCAGCCCAGGTGGTCATGGGAGTGTTGAGTGTTGTTTGCAGAGCTGACAACCCTGCTGGAGTCTTTTCCCCCTGCATGGCTCTGCTCCCATGGCCAAGCTTGGGAAGTTAACTTGGCAATTGTTTGCCAGAGGAAGGAGGTGTCTGATGAGAAATGCTGCTGCTGCTGTCTCAGGTGCTGCAACTGGGAAAAACTTTCCATACCTACTGTGTCGCATGGGGTATTGTGTGCAAGAAAAAAATAAAAGTGCATGGTGTAGCCTGCCCATAATGGAGGAAATGAATTGGTGATGTTAAAACAGTGGGGATGTTTGCCCTGACATATATAATCGCATGACTGTGATTCAACAGGTATGGAAAACATCGGCAGAACTAGGGAACGTTTCCCTGATGTGTTCAGCGCTTAAGCTCTGGTTTCTTATAAATTGAGTACAAGTTGCACATAGTGCTAGGCATGAATTGCTTTGTGTCAGATTGTTGAACTTAGTTCAGCACCTCTGATGCCACTCGTTCCATTCCCCCATCCCGCCAGCTTCTCTACTCATCGGCGAGCATGCACCGTTCTTCCCTTGCTCTTTGGGCATTTGTCTAGTCCGAGTCATAGCATCTGCTTCCCTTTGCAGCAGCCCCGTCAAAGGTTGAAAGGAAGGAATCTATGCCCTGCCTCCTCAACGGAGTGAGTGGCTGCCGGAGAGGGAAGCAGACACTACAGTTTGGACTGGACAAATGTCCAAGGAGGAGAGGAAGGACACTGCCTGACCACTAGCACATGGAGAAGCTGGCAGGGGATGGGGGAAGGGGAATGTGTGGCACCTGTGGTACTTCATTGGTCTGGCATGAAGCCATCCATTCCCATCTCTGGTTAGGGAGATTTTAACTCACTGTGAACATTTATATTTCCTCATTTGAGGCAAGTGATTAAGAGGTTTCAGCATGTGTGTGTGTGTGTGTGTGTGCATGCATGTTTTAAGGTGGGAACAGCCCCTGTAATAATGGACAGGGGGGGTGACACAGGATTGCCCTTAAGCACCCCCTCCTGCCTTTTAATGCTGTGGTGGCTGCTCCACCTTAGTTATGAAGCATGCACACCCACACCTAGTGCTGAAACTCTTCAGCTCTGGCTCTCTGAACTGTGTCGATTCTCCTAATTGCCATGCTTTGGTTTCTGGTCATGCAGTTCTCTGAAGCCGTGCTTCAGCCCCTAAGAGGTTTCTGGTCGAATGAGTTGTACCTAACATATACACACATCTTGTCAGCTTAATGAACATGGAATCATAGAGTTTGAGGGACCTCAAGGGCCATCTAGTCCAACCCCCTGCCATGCAGGAACCCCCATCACAGGACTCCCGACGGATGGTCATCCAGCCTTTGCTTAAAAACCTCTAAAGAAGGAGATTCCACCACCCTCGGTGGCAGCATATTCCACTGCCAAACAGCTCTAACCATCATGAAGTTCTTCTGAATGTTCAAATGGAATCTCTTTTCCTGTAGTTTGAAACCACTGCCCCGAGTCCTAGTCTCTGAAGCCATGAAAAACAAACCAGTCCCCTCTTCAATGTGACATCCTTTCAAATATTTAAATATAGGTATCACATCCCCTCTCAGCCTTCTTTTTGAAAGGCTAAACATTCCCAGCTCTTACAATTGTCATGGGTTTTCCTCCTTAGGATCAGATATAATGAAAATTTGTATTTATTTTGTATTTTGTCTTCAAAACATGGTACAGTGTTATGAAAAATGTAACCTTGATGTGTAAAACAAAATATTAAATTCATTACTTTTTATTAAATGACAGCACCAATGAAATTGCATTGTTAAGGAATCTGTACCTTGTTAAGACCCAGCATTTTATTGTAATGCTATATCTGCACGTTATTATTCTATGAATAGCTAAAGGCACTGTATTACAAATATGCATTCATATTTTTTCTTAGTACATAACACAAGGCCTTGAAGTCATTAACATATTAACATATTAATATCACAAAAATAGCTCAGCATAAAATTTTCTTCAAAGGCTTATACATAATAAGATTTATTTGGGACAGATTCTCAGTTCTTGCTGCAATAAGTCAGTGTAGAACCCAGTACAAGATAAAGCAGAGGGGCTTTGACAGAAGTAGTGTCTTCTTGAGAATTCATTCAGTAATCTCCACAGCAAGCAGCAGAAAGTAAAGCTATATCAGGCATGTCCAAACTTCGGCCCTCCAGATGTTTTGGACCACAACTCCCACAGTCCTTTGCCACTGGCAATACAGGCTTGGAATTCTGGGAGTTGTAGTCCAAAACATCAGGAAGGCCGAAGTTTGGACATGCCGGAGCTATATGTATGTTAGTCACATGACTACTGACAAGTCCTGCTATGTTTGATTCAGCTGTTATCTAAGCAGTTGCTGTAGATTTGCAGGCTGTAACATTTAGATGACATATTACCCACCAGCTTTCAACCAGATAAATGAAATACCAAGACCTTGTCAATTAGCCTCTCTGGGCCAATAACACCCTAACTCTTTCCATTATTGACAATTTTGTTATGTGCTGTCAAATCAGTTCTGATTTTTGCTGACTATGGGCCTTTTTACACGACCCCTAAGATCCGCTGGCCACTTAAATTCGGACCAGAGATCTTAGGGGTTCGTTGCTCTTCCTCTGTCCCCACCCCCCTCCGCACTTCCTGGTTGCTGGCTGCGTGAGGGAGGGAGAAAAAGAGAAAGAAAAGCATGCCGCTCACCTCGTTCTGCCTCTCGTCTCTGTAAGAGTAGCTCTTAAAGGGGCGGGAGCCAAAAAGCAGCAAACAGAAGCGAGGAGAGCCCCGCAATCACTATCGTTGCACCACATCAAAGATTTTTCACCTCCAAAGAGAAGGTACAAGAAAAGTGCGCTGGGTCGTGCTAAAGTGGGCGGGGTCACACTTAATTGTCTCCAAACTCCAGAGCTAGTGGGGAAACATTTTTAAGCTCCGGAGCTTGCAGCCATTTGCAGCGGAGCTTAGGGGTCGTGTATAAACGCCCTATGAAAGCGATCTCCAAAACACCCTGTCCTCAGTTCTTTTAAACTCACACCAGTGGTTTCTTTATGGAGTTGATTCATCTCATATTTGGTCTTCCTCTTTTCCTGCTGCCTTCAGCCTTTCCTAGCATTATTGTCTTATCTAGGGAATGCTGCCTTCTCATGATGTACCCAAAGCAGAACAGCCTCAGTTTTGTTGTTTTTGCCTCCAGAGATAGTTCTGTCTTGATTTGATGTAGGGAACACTTGGACATCTTTCTGGCAGCCCAGGTTATCAATCCTGTTATGCAGCATTGTATTTCAAACAAATCATTTCTTTCCTGTCGGCATCTTTCCTGTCCACCTTTCACACCCACACAGTGTGAGCTGCAATCCAAGAGTGTGGCTAATCTTGGTTTTGGTCTCTAGTGACAATTGATTGCCCTTACACTTGATTGCCTTTTCTTGCTCTTCTTAGTCTCAGTCTTCTTTGATTTCTTGGCTGCAATCTCCATTAGGATTGATGACTGAACCAAGGTATACAAACTATTTCACTATTCAGTTTCTTTATTGTCAACGTTAAAGTGGTACAGGTCTTCTGTCGTCACGATTTTTTGTCATCTTAATGTTCAGCTAGAATCCTGCTTTGGCACATCCTTCATTCACTTTCACTAAAAGTCATTTTAAGCCCCCTGCTTTCTGTCTGAAAAATAGCGCCATATGCATACCTTAAATTACAGATGTTCTGTCAGAACTTGCATTGTAGCCCCTAACTGCTTGTGTACATTTTGCCACAGTGTTAGAGCCACTCCCTTTTCTCTGGGTTTGTCATTTCCAGAGTAGAACATTTTGCAGTTGTTTAACTGAAAATATACCAGTCTACTCCTCTTTAGTTCACTGACACCAAGCACTGCAATGTTACATTTCTTGGTTTAAAGCAGGGGTGGCGAACACGAGGCTCTCGAGCCGCATGCGGCTCCCGGCCAAAATGAATGTGGCTCTTTGCCTCTTATCATTATTTTGTATACTGTGGCTCTTTGCCAAGTTTGGATTTTGTTATGCTGCTTCTGAGGAGGGACCTCTGAGGAGAGATCTCTGAGCGTGTAGTCCCGCCCCCAGGCTGCGTCATCACGTCTCCCATCCCCCGGAAACAACTGCACGGGCCAGAGAACGGGGGGGACCCATGTATCACATGTTGTGTCACATCTTGCCGTTAGTTCTTAGTGTGGAGGACGCAGCGCACCCTCACCATCACTGCAGGATTTTTACCCTCACTCAAAATGGCAAAATGCAAAGCTAAATGAAAATATGAAGATGAACACAGGACATTTTTGGAAGAATGGGAAGATGCTTTCTTCTTTATTGAACGGAATGGGAAAGAGCTGTGTTTAATATGCAATACTATGATATCACATTTCAAGGCTTCAAATCTTCAGCGTCATTTTAGAACTCTCCATGCTAATATTGACAAGGAATTACCCAAAGGTACTGAACTACGCAAGCAAAAATTGAGCACCTTGAAAAGCCAGGTAAAAAGACAATCTCAAATGTTTCAGCAATTAACCAAGCATGGAGAAACTGTGACCCTTGCATCCTATAAAGTGGCGTGGAACATTGCCCATGCTAAAAAACCATACAATGAGGGGGAGTTTCTAAAACAGTGTTTTGCGGATGTAATTGAAACCTTGGCTCCAGACAATAAAAAACTCAAAGATTCCATCAATGATCTCCAGCTGTCACGGCACACAGTTGAAACCAGAATAGCAGACATAAATAATGTGATCGAGTCAGATCTACATGCAGACTTGAACGCATGTGCTTATTTTAGTGTTGCATTAGACGAGTCATGCGACATAAAAGACAAGCCACAGTTGGCAATATTTGCGCGAATGGTTTCTGAGGACTGCATGATTAAAGAAGAGCTTCTCGACATTGTCGCATTAAAAGACAGAACTCGCGGTACTGACATAAAAGAGGCCAATGACTGCCATTTTTAAAAAAGCGAATATGTCTTTTGAAAAACTCACCGCAATAGTCACGGATGGAGCACCATTGATGATTGGCTCAGTAAATGGACTTGTGGGTCTTTGTAAAGGTGATGACGCCTTTCCTGAATTTTGGAACTTCCACTGCATCATCCATCGTGAGCAACTTGTGTCCAAAACACTGAATTTAGACCACGTTATGAAGCCTGTGATGGAGATTGTGAACTACATCTGTACGCATGCCCTTAATCACCGGCAATTCAAGAACCTCATTGCAGAACTTGACGCAGACTTTCCCGGTGACCTGCCACTGCACAGCGCAGTGAGATGGCTCTCAAGAGGCAAAGTAGTTTCATGCTTTTTTGAGCTTTTGGAAACAGTAAAATTGTTTCTGGCAGAGAAGAACAAAACGTATCCTCTGCTTTCAGACCCCGAGTGGCTTATGGATTTGGCATTTTTAGTGGACATGCTTTCACACTTGGATAAACTAAACGTGGACCTGCAGGGGAAATTAAAAACTCTTCCTGAGCTGACACAAAGTGTATTCTCCTTTGTAAACAAGTTGAAGCTTTTTAAAGCACACATTCAAAACAGCAATCTATCCCATTTTCCTTCTTTGCACAGCACCCTGCAGAAGACCGGTGTTAAAACAGATATAGCTGGATACGTGAAACAACTTACACAACTGCAAGAGAAGTTTACTTTCCGGTTTGAGGACTTGGACCAAAAAAGACCACAGATCACTTTTCTCATCAACCCGTTTAATGCTGACACCGACTGCCTGAAAACCCCACTTGTTACTGATGAGGCAGCGAGTGAACTAGAAATGATTGAAATGACCTCTGGCCCCAAACAATTTACATTTAGTATTTTTCTGTTCCTAATGAAATCATAGCAATTTTGTAGATTTATACTGAGAAACCAGCTAATACTAATTGCTTCTGGATCCCCCTCATCTGTCAGGCTGTCCAACAGAGACCCAGAGAAGAAGGAAGGCTGTTCTACTGCCCTTTCTGAAACCATCTGCTTTTGGTTCTTCCTTAACTGTCATCAAACTGTAAATAGTAGGCCACTGGAGACATTTCTTTTCACTTGATCACTGTAAAACTGTGACTGGAATTGTAGTCTGACCTTTCCATTTTTTTTAAACTTCTCCGCTCACATCCTTTATTCCTTGAGTGTCATGTCTTAAATTTAGGCTGTAAGGCTCAGGGCAGGGACTGACATGCCATTTATAGTTGTAAATGCCTCTGTGATGCTTTTTGCTGACTGGTGGGATAGAAGTGTTTCAAATACATTAGAAAGTAGTAAATAACTGAAGTATCAGGTGTCTTTCACCAGATAGAGGTTTTCTGTTAAACAGGTGAAAGACCAAGGCATGTGTGGCTATGGGACCTATACTGTATTGTTAGTGAACCTCAACTATACAATTATGGGAGAAACCTTAATTTGCAATTGTAGTGCTTTCAAGTTCATGATTAAATTTGTAAGAGCCTTAGCACTTTTCTTGAACCAAAGGGGTTTTATACTATATTATGGTGATTTATATAGAACACTTACCCTACTTTTTCAGAGTGATTAAAGACACCTAATATTAACAATGCCTTTATAATGCAAATAACATGTTTCTGCTTTAAAGTAATATTAAAGTGGTTCAATAATTTATTTTATTTTATTATTTTTGTCAGAAGATAAGAAATTGCAATTGGGAACGTGGTACAAAACTTTGCCGGAAAACGCAGATCAGCTTCCTTTGAACTGCAGGGAAGAGAACACAGAACATATGAGCAAAGTAAATGTGATGTTAATTAAATACTGTAACAACATTATTTATTATAAGCTCCTTTGAAGCAGCTTACAATAAATAATTCATCATCATACAAATAAAATGCTTTGCTGTAAATTAATTTGCTTCAGTCTTCTCCTGTTGTTTATATGTCATGGATCCTTTCATGAATTTTCCTGCTTGCTCATCTTACTTCTGTTTTGATGCTTCTAGAGCGGGTCACTAATTTATTTATTTATTTATTTATTTATTTATTTATTTATTTATTTATTTATTTGTATACTGCAGACCGATTTTCTAACAAAGAGAACTCTGGGTGGTTTACATAAAGCAACATTTTAAAAACACCAAAAATTATAATAAAATTAATAAACAGTGTCAACAAACAAATAGATACTTGGCAAGTGGCAAAAACTACTAAAAAAAAAAGCAACAACCATGGGAGGGATCCGTGCCTTAACTATTGTCAAAGGCTTCCCTGAACAGCCAGGTTTTTGAAGCCTTTTTAAAGGAACCCAGGGATAGAGCCTGGCATATCTCGCTTGGCAGTTTGTTCCAGGAAGCCAGGCCAGCCACCAAGAAGCCTCGGTTGTGTGTTGCGACCTTATGGGCCTTCCTGGGGGTGGCTACCCAGAACAAGAAAGCCATGGAGGTTCAGGTGGGCTGGGCCAGCTCTGACATCTGGGAGATGTGCTATGTCAGATATTCAGGTCCCAAGCCATGGAGGGTTTTGTAAACCAAAACTAACACCTTGAACCTTATTCAGGAGGTAATGGGCAGCCAGTGCAGGTGTGCCAAGAATAGGGTGATGTGGTCATATCTGCCCGAACCAACCACCAATCTGGCTGCCACATTCTGCACCTGCTGCAATTGCCAAACCCAGGAGGATACCGTGGTTGATGGTATCAAAAGCTTCTGACAAGTTGAGAAGGACCAGCAGGGTAGAGCAACCCCTGTTGGCCCACCTCAACAGGTTCCTGGAGCCAAGTCTGGTGGTCCCTCTCCTCCAGCCACTCCCCTGCAAGGCCCAGCTGGCTGGCTGTCTCCAACTTCTCTCACCAGTTAAAGACAGACGCCGCAGGCAGGTGAAAGCAAGGGGGCTGCTTCCTGGAGCCGAGTCTGGTGTTTGTTGGCCGATGGTAAGGCTTCAGCAAGGCTGGGGGCAGCTAAAATAGCTGTGAGACCAGGTCCCTCCCCTCCAGCCACTCCCCTCCAAGGTCCGGCTGGCTGGCTGGTGTTTGTTGGCCGATGGTAAGGCTTCAGCAAGGCTAGGAAGCAGCTAAAATAGCTGTGAATACCAGGTCCTGTTGTCTGTCGCCAACTCTCTCACCAGTTAAAGACAGACGCGCCTTGAACAAGGGGGCTTCAGGTCTCTGTTGGCCAATTCATCTTATGAGCCTAATTGTTCATCTTATGAGCCTAATTCAGACTAGGGTGACAAGAGGTCGAAGCTGACTATAAGATGGAGGACCTGCACTAGCTGTATTCAGACTGATGAAGCTGTTTGGATGAACAGTGAAACGTTTCTATCTCTCAAAAAGAAGTCCAGTAGCCATGACTCAACTTCCAGATAAACTCACCTGGATGACTGAGAATCTTCACAGACATATTACTATACTTGGTTTGCCACTTTTAATATTCCTCCTCTCTGTGGTTGAGTACCTGGCAGAAGTTAGTAACTTCATTAATTTATAATTTTCAGTTGGAGAATCAGGACTGGAAGCCACTTAATAAGATGGTGAAGACAGAGGACATGAAAAGAAATATATGGTACAAAGTAATGGAATCACAATTGAAAAGCAGCAAATAGTTTTTTTTTCTCACATCAGATTAAAAAGCCTATGGGTTGCATTGTCAGTCAGTCATTAACAATGGCATCCTTTAATTCCAAGCTATTATGTCCCATGATAGTAATTATTAAAAATGATGCTTATGGCACTTGTCCCTTATACACAATTAAAACTAATTATAATATCTTGTTATATAACCTATTGGAATCAGTAAATGACATTGGCCTCAGGTAAAAGATTTCTTTAAAAACAAACTTATACAGAAGCATCTTAGAACAACTGACATCCCCCCACTGAGATGACAACAGGTATCTCAGTGTTGCTAAGAAACAGAGATCACAAAAAGTGTTACACTGGTGTCTAGTTCTGAAATTTAAAAAAGAGGTTTGAGAGAAACAGACAAGGTAATGAATACATAATGAGCAAAAATGTCAAAGCTACATAATTTAAACCTCTAGAACTTTTATTTGATGCTGAAATGTCAGTGCACAGTAAGTTCTTTACAATTAGATCTGACCAGAAGGCTTGTTAATTGCATAATTAGAAGTATACAAATGGTCAGTCCTCAAGCAGGTAGAAATAAAAAGGCATTGATTGAGAGATTAAAGGAATGTGCAGATATTCTAACTCATTGGAAACTGAACAAACATTTTTTGAAAAATCATTACAGTATAGGAAATTTGGCTGATGCAGTTTGTCACAATATGGATCTGCAGGCATTACACCAGTCAAAGTCTGATTCTTTCCAGAACTACTTTAGGTGAGTTATTCTTCTAACAGAAGTACTGCACAATATTTTCCAGCACAACCTAAGAGCATTTGTGTAAATCATGTTGTGATGCCCCCAATGCCCTGATCCACTGGCCTTTCTGTGCATTTGGTTCAGATAAATCTGCTTTTATATTGTCATTGCTTGAATCCCAACTGATTATGGTTAGAGCCAGAAAGACCTTTCATCCAAATGCTGATTGCAGACTTCTGTGTCATCATACATGTAACACTTTTAAGATACCATAAAATAATCTACTAATAGAATAGTCTTCAGGGAACAAAGTATATGAAGAAGCAGCCTGTTTGGAGCCAGGTATAACTACAATATGCTGAAATGTTCCTTCCTTCCTTCCTTCCTTCCTTCCTTCCTTCCTTCCTTCCTTCCTTCCTTCCTTCCTTCCTATTCTTCTGGTTAAAGATATCCAGAATGGTGCAGACCACAGGAACATATATAACATTTGTTGTGTTGTAGAGTCGTGACTGACTCTTCGTGACCCCATGTCCATGGAGTTTTCTTTGCAGGAATACTGGAGTGGCTTGCCAGTTCCTACTCCAGGCACCTACAGCACCTGGTATTCCCTGGTGGCCACCCATCCAAGTACTAGCCAGGGCCGCCCGGCTTTGCTTCCAAGATCAGGCAAGATTGGATGTGCTCAGGCATACAAGAAACAAATTAGATGCATCACATAAGTACAGTGCAAATACAAGCTAGCAACAACTTACAGTCCACCAGATCATTGTATATGCACTACTACATAATGAATGTTTGTTACATAAAGTACAGTTGGACCCCTGTATCTGTGGGATCAGTTTCATGATCTGGAAATATTAAATATATTAAAATTAAAAAATCCAGAAAAACAATTTTCACATGTTATCTGGGAGTTGAGTCATGGCAACTGGACTTTTCCCGTGGGACTGAAACATTTTGTTACTCATTCAAGCTTCTTCAGTCTGAGTTCCAAGAATACTTTTGCAAAGTACAAAAGAGCAACACTAAAGAATGTTTTGTAGGCTTGAGTGATAAAATTATGTGAAAAGCCCAGCCCTGTTTTCCTTTAATTGAGACATGCATGTCATTATCTTTAGGAGTTTTATTCTGAACATAGGTGGTAGATATAAAAAGGCCATTGCTTGTACTGGCTACAGCAGCAGAGCACTGGTGGGATGATGGGCAATAGTATTTCCCTTGCTGACTGTTCTTCTCACTGGTGCACCATAGCTAAATATATCCCTTGCATTTTTCCTGTTTTTGTACAAAATATGCCAAAAACAAGACTAAAACTCTCTTTTCAGAGTTATCTATTATTAACTGTTCTGTATAATTTTAAGAAAATTATGAGTCTGAAAGATAAACAGATTTTCTTAATTGCCAAATGTCACAGTGACACTGAGAGGTTGCATTTAATGGCATCGTCCATATTTTGACAGTTCAAGAAAAATAAAACTAAAGCATATTTCCAGTGATTGTATAATTTCAGCATGCAGCTCTATTAAGGAAAGGACAACTGAATGTTTTGTTGTGAATTAGTCACCCTTATCAGTGCATGAAAGTATTTATTACTTCTGTAGCTAGGGTGTGCTATAGGCATTACATATGAAAGGATGCAATCCTAACTAGCCAAGATGTTTGATCAAGTAAGCTGAAGCTGTGTAGAATCTAAACTTCATTTCAGCCAAGCAACGTTGGAAATTACTTAGGAACTCCAGCAGCCTGACCTAACCTTATGCTGCCATTGTGGCTATGTTCATAGGATGGAAGAGGGTTGGATCCGGCATATCTCCACTCCTCTCTTACTGTGTCCCTTTCCTCTGTTTGGCTTTTCTGCTGACAGCCAGCAAAACAATTCTGCTAGCTGAATTCCAAGATCAATAAGAGGATTCTACTTCTTGAGAAGAGCATTTCTGCCAGCCAAGGATTTTCTGACAGCAAAGGAAGTCTCTGCCTATTCCAAAGTTCCTAGAAAAAGAAGACATATTAGATCTTTATGCATTGATTTTCAGGATCTAAGTTTAATGAAACAGGTATATTCACTATCAGTTATAGGGGACATCAGTCTACTCCAGGTATGCTGGATGACATCTGATGCACCAGTTGAATTGAAACTAAGTAGAGGTAGACCTCACCAGTGGCCAGATAGGAGCTCCACTAAGAACCCTGTGTATGCTACCTTGAGTTTTGTATGTCTCATAGTGCCAAATGGGGCTGGGTAAGGGAGGGGTGTGTGGTATATGACCCATGTTTCTTTCTTTGAAGAATGGGGGTGTGAATTAAGAAACAGCCTTTTTACAACTGCCCTTCTTGCCTCCAACAAGACTCCTGTCCTGGCTACAACATCACCTAGCCATGGATTTTAAGAACATCATCTAACTAAGGACTTTAAAAGTAATCTCCTGGTGAAGAACATCTTTCACCATGTCTGAACTTCTGGGACCTGCTTTGAAGAAAGGTGATTGACTACACTCAAAAGCTTGCAATGTTCCTTTTTTATTTTTAATAGTAGCCTATGAAGGTATTGCCTGTAACCTACTTTTGCAATTGTGTTTTGTGACAGCCACACAGCTCAACTCCTTTTTGCCTTGAAAGCAATCCCATTAAACTACAGCTGATTCCAGGAGAACTGGTAAACCTATGCAAAATATTATTTTCAAGTTGGTCTTGTATAACATCATAATGTGTGAGATATAGATATGATCCTACAACTCTCATAGCTAAAACAAAGGAGCTACTTTCTTAATGGAAATGCTTAAGTATTGTGCATACTCTTTGTTGAAAGATGAGCTTCAAGTTGCAGTCCTGTGGAGGCATAGGATTTATTGAGAAAAACCCATTGCCCTGACTAAATGTGCACAGGATTGCACTGTCAATGTGTAACTGCTGAGCATTTCCTTGAGTCATTTGAAATGTATATCAGGTTAAGGCAGAATGATCCATGTCATGACAATTATTTAAATATCTCTACGAAACTGACATGATTTATTCCCCCTTCCCCAAGAGCCTTCACTGTAAACTACACTAAAGCACTTAATTCCATCAGTGAATAAAAGAAAATGAAAGGTCCCCAAAGAAAGCTGATTAGAATACCTATCTGTAGAATGGTAATCAGTCGCTACACAAATCAAAATCGGGTTTGCTCTAAATGTGCTACAGTTAGGAAAAAAATCTGTAACATGTAAACAAATTCCGTGGAGAAAATATGAATGGTTATGCTTTGCATAATATTTCATGGTACATGATGTTATAATACGAAGTAGAGATGGGCACGAATCAAAAAATGGCATTTCATTTGTTGTTTGTCGTTTAGGGGGTCCGTTTAGGTTAGTTTCCATTTTTCGTGAATTTTCACAAAAATTGTTTTCATTTTGTTCGTTTCATTACCGTTTTGTTACCATTTATTTCAATTTTTGTGATTTTTTTTAGCTTTTAAAGCAGTTCAATGTATTGCCGTAACGAAAACGAAATGGACAACAAAATTTCTGGTGTTTCTGTTAGTTTTGTTTCATTTTAGAGATAAAATTCGTTTGTCGTTTCGTTGCGTAACGAAATGAAAAAACAAAAATGGAAACGAAAAATTGTTTGTTTCATGCCCATCTCTAATACGAAGGTTAACCAATTTTGCACAAGTGTGAAATATATAACATTATCTATATATGCTCCATTACTCCTTTCTTTGTGGACTGCATTACAAATTCATCAAAAGAATGGATGTCCATCATGCCTTGTTGAAAATTCAGTGAAATTGTCATTTCTATCTGAGTTTAAGATGGTCAGGATGCTTTCATATTTCTTATTCATCAAAGGAAACACATAATATGGTGGGCCTGACATTACAGTGAACAATGATTCAAATGAACATAATTACATATTTCTGTGTTTAATTGTTCTACCTTATTACATTTGACATTTTGCCTTTAGTCCCAACCAGTGAAGCAAAATTCTTTTAAAATAAACTGACAAGGCTACTGATGAAATCTGCAGGCATTATTTTAGATCTGGAGATTCATTAAAGACACAGCAGCAAATGGAGTTGTGCGCCAACTGAGCAGATTCAACCAATGGCTTTGTTTCACCATTCCTCAATGATAATGTAAAATAGCAGAAGTAAAGAGGAAGGAATTGCCACATCTGACATTACTTTAATTGTGGGAAAATATTACAAATATATTCATATTATTAAACATGGCTTGCTCCCTCGAGTCTAACTTAAGAGCAGATTTTGGGTCATAAGTGTATTTATAAGGTGCATAAGGAAAATTAGCATTCAGGTGTTTGATGTTAGTTAAATTCACAGCCTTAGCACAAGTTTTGCTAAGTGACCATGAGAAGAATAGGAAGAGAAGGAATCCATGTTGACCTATCCACTTGTGCTGAAAAAAACATAAAACTGTTTCTTTCCCTGCTCTGCTTTGCTCCTAATCAATATACAGCCCCCCACCCCCAAGTAACTTTGGCTGGACTTGTACTGCTTCAATTAAATTCTCAAATTATGGGTGCACAACTGTAGTTCTCATGTGGCCTTTAAATCAGTAGCAAAAAGCATCATGATAACATATAACAATGCCAGATCCTCCATAGCTACACCAGCAATTTTAGTGCGGATGTAGTTCCACGATCATTTGTAGCTCATCAAGGCAAGACCAAACAAGTGAGCAAGCAGTGGACACAGGGGTGGGGTCAGTGGATTTAAAAAGTACCAGATTTTTAATGAACAGCCAAGTACCTTTTTCAAGGACAGAAAGAGACAAATTAGGTACTTTGCTGTTGAAAGACATTTTGCTTCAAGTAGATTTTTCTATGTGCTTATTCTTATAGTTTTGCAGCTTTACAAGTTGCAAATTAGCTTGCTTTCATGTGATGATTGATCATGGCGAAGCAACAGTGGGCTCTGTTTGCCCACTGGCTGTGCAAACACAGTCACTTTGGCAAATATATCTCTGCGGAAATGAACTATCACATCCTAAATGCAGAACTGCCCATCTCACCTGCTTCTGCCCTGGCCAAGACCATCAAAATGTCCAGGTAAAAAGTAAAATCAAAAAGAGTGGCAGAAGTGGTTGGTTCCTCATAGGGCCTTTTTACATGACCACTAAGATCCACTGGCCACTTAAATTCGAACCAGAGATCTTAGGGGTTTGTCGCTCTTCCTCTGTCCCCACCCCCCTCCGCACTTCCTGGTTTCTGGCTGCGTGAGGGAGGGAGAAAAAGAGAAAGAAAAGCATGCCGCTCACCTCGTTCTGCCTCTCGTCTCTGTAAGGCCATCAAGTCCAACCCCCTAGTCTCTGTAAAAGTAGCTCTTAAAGGGGCGGGAGCCAAAAAGCAGCAAACAGAAGCGAGGAGAGCCCCGCAATCACTATCGTTGCACCGCATCAAAGATTTTTCACCACCAAAGAGAAGGTACAAGAAAAGTGCGCTGGGTAGAGCTAAAGTGGGCGGGGTCGCACTTAATTGTCTGCAAACTCCGGAGCTGGTGGGGAAACATTTTTAAGCTCCGGAGCTTGCAGCCATTTGCAGCGGAGCTTAGGGGTCGTGTATAAACGCCCATAATCACCTGACTCATGGCTTGTTGTTGCATTGTCCATCAAGTTACCTCTTACTTATAGCAATAGCATGAATGAGAAACCCGTCTTTAATAGCCCTGATCAGGTTTTCTAAACTCAGCTTCCTTTAGGGAGGCAAACTATCTCATATTTCATCTTCCTCTTTTCCTATTTCCTTCAAGCTTTCCCAGCAATATTATTTTTTCCAGAAAAATCATGTCTTTTCAAGATGTGCCCCAAGCCTATATTTCATCATTTTTGCTTCCAGAAATAGACCCATTTGTTTGTCTTGGAAATCCATGCGTAGGGTGGTGGTGGTGGTGGTGGTGGTGGTGGTGACGATGATGATGATGATTCAGGACTTGGACTAGTTGGTTCAAGGAGCTTGTAAACTACTCTGCCTCACTAGATGTTTTGAGGCCCTAGCATAGTGAGCTCTTTGGGTGTCTGCCACCCTGCAAAGGCAAGTTCTGTGTATGTTACAACAGTGACACAATTATTTCTGCATAGACTTCATTCAGTTTAGCAATGTCATTACATGATTTGGCCATGAGTAAATAGCTCAGTGAGTTACAAATCTGGTTGAGAAGCAAGCAGCTGAGAGTTCAGTTGCCCACTCTGTATCCCAGAAGAGACAGCCAATGTAGCCGAGGCAAGTTGCACAGTCCCAGGGTGCCTCCAAAAGCAGGGAACTGTAAACATCTTTATAACTTCCTGAGCTAGAAAACCTCTGGAAAGTACCACCATAAGTAAGAAATTTATTATTATTATTATTATTATTATTATTATTATTATTATGAAGAAGAAGAAGAAGAAGAAGAAGAAGAAATTGGAGTTGACAAAGTCACCATCAGTCAGCTGCAGAAAGCCACCTTATTGGCATCTGCTCGCATAATTCGCCAATATATCACATAGTCCTAAACGCTTGGGAAGTGTTCAACTAGTAATTTGTAATACAAAATCCAGCGTAGTTATCTTGTCTGCTATGTGATGATGATTATTATTATTATTATTATTATTATTATTATTATTATTATTATTATTATTATTATTATTTGCTGCTTCAATATGTTCTTAAAAACAGATCTTTCATCCTTACATCAATAAAGTTTGAATGATGAAATTTTAAAAGTATATGCAATTTATGAAAAATTACCAAAAAACATAACATTTAACAGCAGCAATTTCAGTTGTTACAGAGAGGTTGACCAGGATGGTCAATCATATAAAGTCCCTAACATAAAGATGTTGTTCCAACCAGCCTGTGGTACCTAACATTGTGCTAGAGGAATATATACTTGTCAACTAGCATTCATGTCTTTATGTTACATATTAAAGTAGAAAGGAAGCCTAATGGCCATCTGGGAAGAAATGGAATAATTAATTCCTTGGGTGAAATCCAGTTGTGCTTCTTCACTAAGGCAACAGCATCCGCTAGCAGAGCAGATTGTCTCCCCGCTTAGAATACCACCCCGCCGGCATCTTCCATCTGCTCTGAAGGATTGGAAGACCGACCATGGCACATTTAGGGGTGCACAGAGGACTACAGGCTGGGGGGGGGAGAGAGAGAAGATATGTGAAATTCTGCTCTGCCTGCACAAAAATGTCTTCAACTTTACATCATTAATCTCAGAGAAATTCTCAGCGATGAGATGGTTATTGCTGATATCTGAAATTACTGGAACTATGTGTTTCAAGCATTATTCTCTTGATTCTTGGGTTGCATTAGAAAGACAAAAGATAGAGTTAAAGAAAATCACACCATACCTCTTTAATATTTAAAATTTGCCAGAACACAAATCTCATAAATACAAATATAAATCAATATATAAGTTCCACCTTATCAAGTGCAGTATTTCTCAGAAAGGTCTTCATCCTCATGACTTGAACTGTTATTCCTTTTGTAATACTAGAAGTTGCCTTATTTATTCATTGATTTATTACATTTATATACCGCCCCATCTTCCGAAGCGGAACTCAGGGTGGTGTACACTTAAAAACAAACAGCAACAAACAAACATGGCATCAGAGGCAAACTACCCATAAGAATAGGGGGGTACAATACCCTCCACAAAGGATGGTGTGAGCGACAGCAAAAAAAAAAAAAAAAAAAAAAAAAAAAAATAGAAATTAAATAGAAAGGTCGCCAAATGCCTCCTTGAACAGATGAGTTTTCAAGGCTTTTTTAAAGGCGGGCAGGGACGTTGCTAGGCACAACTCAGTAGGGAGCTGATTCCACAGTATAGGGCCCACCACAGAGAAGGTGCGGTTGCGCGTATGCGATTTCCGTGCCTTTCTGGGTGTGGCCACCCTAAGTGAGCGTGCCTGTGCCATCCTCGTGGGCCTCGTCCCAGTCCCTTGCTTATAGTTGATTTAGAAAAGCTTGGTAGCAATTCCTATCTATCTATCTATCTATCTATCTATCTATCTATCTATCTATCTATCTATCTCTTCAGCTTGGAGAGACGTGACCAGTGGGGTGCCCCAGGGTTCTGTTCTCAATCCGGTGCTATTCAATATCTTTATTAATAACTTGGAGGAAGAAATAGAGAGTAGGCTGATCAAATTGGCAGATGATACCAAATTGGGTGGGGTTGCTAATTCCCAGAGATAGAATGAAAATCCAAAAGAACCTTGACAGATTAGAGTCCTGGGCCAAAGCTAACGGAATGGGGTTCGATAGAGGGAAATGCAGGGTGGTGCATCTAGCTAAAAAGAATGAATAGCACAGATGTAGGATGGGAGACATGTGGCTGGAAAATAGTACCTGTGAAAGGGATCTGGGAGTCTTGGTGAACCATGGGTCAGCAGTGTGATGTGGTAGCCAAGAAAGCCAACATGATTCTTGGTTGCATCAACAGAAGCATAGTGTCTAGATCAAGGCAAGTGATAATACCACTCTATTTTGCTCTGGACAGACCCCATTTGAAATACAGTGTCCAGTTCTGTGCACCTCAATTTAAAAAGGCTGTTGACAACCTTGAACCAATCCATAGGAGGGCGGCCAAGATGATGGAGGGTCTGGAAGAAATGTCTTACGAGGAGCAGCTTAGGGAGCTGGGGATGTTTAGACTTACAAAAAGAAGGCTGAGAGGGGATATGATAGCTATCTTTAAATATTTGAAATGATGTCATATTGAAGAGGGGACTGGTTTGTTTTCCATGGCTTCAGAGACTAGGACACAGGACAATGGTTTCAAACTACCGGAAAAGAGATTCCATTTAAACATTAGGAAGAACTTCATGACACTTAGACTGTCCAGCAGTGGAATATGCTTCCACAGAGGGGGGGTGTGGAGTCTCCTTCTTTGGAGGTTTTTAAGCAGAGGCTGGATAGCCATATGTCGGAAATGCTGTGATGGGGTTCCTGCATGGCAGGGAGTTGGACTGGATGGCCCTTGAGGTCTCTTCCAACTCTATGATTCTATGAAGGAGTTTAACCTTTGGAGAGGCATATTACCCTAAGTAACAAAGTCACATAGGCATCAGTTGCATACTGAGTTGTGTGACTCAGCATGCAACTATTAATGTATATATAACAATTTCTTAAATTGGAACAATTTGCCTCCAATCATTATGGCATTTATGTAGTTACGCAATAAGTTTTTGGCCAGAAAATCCCTTTCATCCAGAAAGAAGTGCAAGTCAGTTGATACTTGAACTGTGTTGTAATGGTAGCGGAAATAAACACAGACAACCATATTGCTGCCTGGTTATTGTTGCAGTGACCTTGCAGTCTTGACTACCTCCATAATATGTAGAATCACCTCAGAGTAAGCATTCTGTTTAGTTAGGCAGCGGCAGCAGCAAAGGTGTGGACTCTCATTCATTATGGGCAACAAAAATACCATGGTGGACTTTTGGCATTACTGTTATTTAGAAGCATTAAAATCTGTCTGCAGAAGTAATTCCTTTATTTATAATTAGCAAATGTTTCCATCTTTGAATAGGTAAGCTTAAAATAAAAGATGGGTGGGGGAGAGAGAGAGACTTGGACAAGTATAACAACACATGGGTCTACTAGTTCCATTCTGTTCTGCACTATGAAAAGACTAGGAGCTTAAGAGCCTGTTCTTCTCCCTGTTGAACATCAGTTGTTGAGTCCTTGCAGGGAAAGGAAAGCAGGCTGCAGGGACATTGGAAGTGGCAATAGTAATGTTCTGTAAACACGTTTAGGACTTGCCTAAGTGCACAAATTAGGCATCACCTAAAGCTCCTCCCTTTAGGATTGAACACTGGGAGTATTTATGCATCCATAGCATCTGATGCTCAGTCATCTTATCCTGACTTGTAAATACGGCTGTAAATCTGTATAGCTGTGACTACTTGTGTTGGTAGGCTTTTTTGCTTGTGGTGCATTTATGGGCCTTTTTTCACGACCCCTAAACTCCGCCGCAAATGGCTCCCAGCTCCGGAGCTTAAAATTGTTTACCCACCAGCTCCGGAGTTTGCAGACAATTAAGTGCGACCATGCCCACCTAAGCGCATCCCAGCACACTTTTCATGTACCTGCTCTCCGAGGGTGAAAAATCTTGATGCAGATGTGCCAGGCTCGCCTCGATTCTTTTTGTTGTTGTTTTTTGCCTCCCGCCCCTTTAAGAGAAGGAATCACAACGACGGGGCGGCGTCCACTGGCACCGGAGGTAAGCCTGCATTCTTTTGTCCTTTTTTTTCTCCCTCCCCTCATGCAGCCAGCAGCCAGGAAGTGTGGAGGGGTGGGGACACAGGAAGAGCGACAAACCCCTAAGAACTCTGGTCCAAATTTAAGGGACCAGCGGATCTTAGGGGTCGTGTAAAAGTGCCCTGAGTCATAAAATAGAGCTGCTTAAAAAATAACAAAAAGCATGCCTAGTTTTTTCTCTCTATGTGTGTTTTCTGATTGCTCACATGACTGCTACAATATACATACTGAATTCCTCAGGCAATTTCTCCTCAGGCTAAGATTCCCATTAAACAAGCCTAGATTATACCAGCTATGCCCCTACCTGGATGAACGGAACCTCATGACAGTTACTCATGCACTGGTAACATCCCATATTGATTACTGCAATGCGCTCTACATGGGGCAGCCTTTGAAGACAGTTCAGTGATTGCAACTGGTTCATAATTGTGCAGCCCGACTGGTGAGTGGTGGGGCTGCCAGGGATCACATCACCACAATTCTGCATAGCCTGCATTGTTTACCAGTTGTTGCCCAAGCCCAATTCAAAGTGCTTGTTTTGACACATAAAGCCCTAAATGGCTTAGAACCTAGACTCCTGAAGGACCACCTCCTTCCATATGAACCTACCCGACAATTAAGATCTAGCCAGGGGGCCCTCCTGAAAAGCCATCCCTTGAGGAGGTAAAAGGGATGGCTTGTAGGTCTAGGGCCTTTTTGGCAGCTGCCCCAAGGTTATGGAATGCCATCCCAAGTGACATCCTTCTGGTGCCAATGCTGATGACATTTCAGTGCCAGGTAAAAACCTTCCTGTTTCTGAAGTTTTAAAGAGGGCTACCATCTCAGCTCATTCTACTTCTTCTCCAGGTTAAATTGGTAGCAATTTTAGTGTTTTGTGTTTAAATGTTTTATTGGTTTTAATTGTCCATTGTCATTTTAATATTTTAACTGTTTTAACTGTTCATTTTACTTGTAAACAGCCCAGAGACTTTTAGGTAGTGGGTGGCTTATAAGTTGTATAAATAAATAAATAAATAAATAAATAAATAAATAAATAAATAAATAAAATGGGCAATAAAACAAGCTTACATCAAAACCAATATTAGACAAGAGTAATGAGATAAAGATGATGAAACAAAATGTGTTTATTTGATTATTTAAATGAAAAACTCTTTTAATCACCCTTCCTCTCCTTGAAATGTCTCTTGATTTTTTTCTTTCTACAGCCATTGCCTACCTACACATGTTTACCTTTCATCATTCTGCACTGCTTTTGAGTGAGGCTAATATTTTAAAAATAGCCTGTTGGGTACACACAAATATCTGCCAGCTTACTGTGCTGTTGTATGTTCAGTGAATACCACATGAAAAGTGGCTGATCCAGAGTAGCCTAAACAAGATGGAACTAAATAATTCATCCTGGCTTTATAAAGATATAAAAGTTCTTGGCGTCATAAAAACACCTGAAAGGAATGAATCTCAACCAGAATCATAGTCATGAAACTTCATCCTGGTGTCTGCACAATGGAAGGTTCAAACTAATGTCAACATTGTCAAAGTGGAACAATAATCCTTGTTTTCTCTCAAAATCCAAAGGAAGGAGGGAAGAAAGAAAGAAAGAAAGAAAGAAAGAAAGAAAGGAAAGAAGAAAGAAAGAAAGAAAGAAAGAAAGAAAGGCATGTCTTTAAACAATATAGCTGCACATCAACATAATTTGGCAGTCAAATCAGCATTATTGTTTAAGAAGTATATAAAAAATAATTAATGGGAAACTTTATTTACATTGGCCTCTAGTTCTTACTGATTTAGAGACATGTACGCTTTCTAAATTCATGAGATTTTTGATCACCAAGATACAGTAGGTCATAAAATTTAATACTGTTTTTGTTTTCCAGCTCCTCAGTTTTCTCTTATCAATGGGTATTAGTAATTGCTCATAGTAACAGTGATGGGAAAATATGATTCCTATATAGGAAGTCTGTATTCTAGCACAGGGGATAGGAAGAGTTCACAAAAATCTATAGGAAATGCTACATATGGATAGATTGAAGCAGTTTAACGTAGCTGGACCCAGGAGCTATTTAAACAGCCACCGTTCATTTTCCCTGTATATTCTGCATTTGTGATCAATGGTGCTCCTGCATTGAGGAAAATATCACCAAGGCCCAATCTTATTTCAGTGCAGTGTTTCCTAGCTTTAGAAACAAGAGAAACTACTTATATTTTGTGACTAAGCCTGTATCCCATTACTAGTCCCAACTAGAGTACTGTACGAGTAGATCCACTGAAAGTAGGACTTTACAGAAGTACTGATTTACCATTTAGCAAACGATTCTGTGAGTGTACAATGCTTGAGATTAGCAATTGGATTAAGACCAATGTTCCCTCTAAACTGTATGGCCACGTGACCATGCAATGCTGGATCAGGGCCATGCAGCCCAGGAAGAGTTGCTGCCCATTTGCTTCAGGTTGCAGCCAGAACCCCTTGTATGTTCGGTGGGGGGCCACACTAGCATACAATTAGAGGAAACATTGACTTAGACTAAACATCTGACTTCATAGAATGACAGAATTGTAGAGTTTAAAAATACATAAATGACTATTAACTCCAACTCTCTGAGAAAGCAGGAAGTTCACATTCCTTGACTGATGGCCATCCAACATCTGTTTAAAAATTTAGAATGAAGGAGATTCCACTGTACTGCAAGGTAGACCATGCTTATAGTTAAACAATTCTTAATGAAATCCATTATTTCAGATCCTACTCTTTGGAGACATAGAAAGCAAGTTTCCTTCATGTTCCATGTGCTATCTGTCAAATGTTTAAAGAGGGCTACCATCTCAGCTCATTCTACTTTTCTCCAGGTTAAATGGAACCAGCTGCCTCAACCATTCCTTGCAGGTTGGTCAAAAGACTTTTTACCATTTTATCCGCCATACTCTGGATATGTTCCAACTTGCCAACATTCTTCCTAATCAGTGGTACCCAGAAGTGAGCAAAGTATTCCAGTTGACAGTTCCATTATATTCCTTAAACTCTCTTGCATATTGCTGCACTCTCTATATGTCATCTTTGAAGGCCTACTTAAATAAACAAAATTCCCAAGTCGTCGTCTTCTTTTTCTTAACGTTTGTCCCACTTGGTGTTGGAGTCCACTATTCTGATTTTTGCCTTCCACTGGGCATGGTTGCATGCTAGGTCCAGGTGAACCCGGGACAACTTCATGTCACTTTCGAAGGTGTTCCTCTAGTGCTGTTTTGGTCATCCCTTTGGTGGGGATCCTCTGACCTCCAAGGTGAGGCTCTTTTTGGCCAGAGTTTCCTCATCAGCACACAAGACTTGTCCAAACCAACAAAATCCCCAAGTAATACCATACAGCATAATTAGGATACAGTCTGAATATATGCCTTCCACTTCTCCTACTGAAGTTTTCTTCACTAAGCTTGGAATGTGAAACATGAAAACTCCTCCATTATCATACTATAAACTGGAGATCTAACTCCATGGCAACAATACTTAATAGCTATAAGATGGCTAACAATGCAAGCAAAAGGTAGGTAATAACTACTATTTGACCAGTGTTAGAATCTGGGTTTGAGGGTGGGGGACATTTCTGAGTGATTTCTATAATGAAAGAGTATTCATTGTGCAACTAAAGGTTATTATGGCTTATTGTCTGTGGGTTGTTTGAAGTGAATTTATTAAATGTGTTTTTCTCCTCAAATTTGATATCTTACAGTCTGTTTATAATTGACCATAGAACTATAGGGGCAACATGGCATGTGGGAATAGTTGAAGAGGCACCTCTAGCTCATTAAAAAACAGTAATAAACTGGATATTATATGCTACAATACAAATATGAAAGAAAATTATCAAGATATATAGTGAGGATTAAAGGTTTTTGCTGTTTCTAATTACTATTATAAATACGGAAAAACAACCACTCTGAAGCAATAGCCTGGTCATAGCAAGGACTTTGCTCCCTGCATGGAACCTTTTTAAGGGCAACTTGATGTGGAACTTGATTTCTCCTACATCCCACTTCCATAAATACTTGAGTAACTTCACATCTTGGAACAACATGGGTTCAGGTGAATTTGACCAATAAAACATCTACAACCAGCACAGATCTGCACTCTTGGTGTTTACTGGCAAACTTGCTTTTCAATCCTCGTTTTCCCGAAGGGTGCTACTCTTTGGGAAAGCGAGGATCGAAGAACAGGCTTTAAAATTTACTGTGGCCACAGCACCCTTTACAATGTAAAGCAGTACAGCATCAGGAAAACCAGGGGGGAGTGGTGGCAGTTTGTGGGCTCGTTCGTAGTCTGAGTTTACCCTTCAGTCACACTGCTCTGGGCATCCCAAAAGTGAAGTGGCTGGAGAGTAAACTGCAGCTATGAAGGAGGCCACAAACCACTACCTCCCCTTCTCCCAGCTCTCTTCGAGCCCTTTTACACGACCCTTAAAATCCGCTGCAAAACACTTGCAGATCTGGAGCATAAAATTGTTTTGCCACCAGCAACAGACTTTTAAAAAAATTAAGTACGCCCACGCCCACTTAAGCGTGCCCCAGTGCACTTTACAAGTACCTGATTTCCGGAGGTAAAACATTTTCCCATGCGGATTGTAAAGCTGTGGATGCTGGGCTCTCCTCGCCTTCTGTTTGTTTCTGTTGTCCCTGCCGCCCCTTTGACAGACAGGAATCCCTTCGGTGCTGCTCCGATGGCAGATGGAGGTGAGCGGAGGTGAGCCTGCATTTTTTCTCCCTTTTTTTCTCCCTCCCCTCACCGCAGACAGGAGCAACAGAGTGTGGAAGGGTGGGAACACAGGAAGAGGAACAAAACCCACATGATATCTGGCTGGGGGATCCGAATTTAAGCTACCAGCGGATCTTAGGGATCGTGTCAAAGGGCTGTTCATGGAGCCATTTCAGCAGTCTTGAAACGGCTCTGTGCAGAGATCCAGGCAAAGGGGAAGCAGTGGTTTATGGGCTCCTTCTTAGCCCCAGTTTACTCTCCAGCCATGTAGCTTTTAGGATGCCCAGAGCAGTGTGGCTGGAGAGTAAATGGGGGGCCCAAACGAGCCCAGAAGCCATGGCTTCCCTTTTGCCCAGCTCTCTGCATGGATCACAGTAGCGTGCTCCGAGCAGAAGGGGAAGTGTCGTGGCTGTGAGGGAGCCATGTTGCATGCCCTCAGAAAGGGCCCCATGTGCCACCTTTGGCACCCATGCCATAGTTTCGCCAACACTGGACTAGGGTGTATGTGTAAGACAACCCAAGACCAGCTATGTTAATCTGTGTTGGCATGCATAACTGAAGCAAAACAAAAGCAACAGTACTGCAGCATCATACAGACTGAAATATATTTCTTGGTGGGCAGAATGCTATCAGTTTTTGTTTTGTTTTGTTTTGTTTTGTTTTGTGCAAGAAGAAATGTGGAAAAATAAGAGAGTCTGATGTCAGAGCAGGGCAGAGCATGTTAAGCCTCCTCAACCCACCACTGTCATCGGTGACACAACCAGCATCACCCAGCAAGGGCAGACTCTCTGCTATGGAGGAGGGGCCATATAGGTCTCACACGTACAGCTGCCCAGATGTCCAGTGCCTACGCGAAGCCACCATTATGGATGTCACACCACTTATTGAGGAGATGCTGGTCTCATGTAGGTTGCATGCTTGGTCACACGAACCTTGTACTTCATCAATTTGCTAGATTAGCTGCAGCAGCTTCCTTGATTCCTTTTGTTCATGCATACAGCTCAGTTGGAATCTACCCATTGTGAGCTTCCATGCATCCACAGAAATCTTTGAGTCTTCAAAGTGGAGCAGTATTTCCGCTTTTGTTTTATTTTTAGTACACCAAATTGTTGTGTGAGTCATGAGACATTATTTCATCTGCTGGAAGCATTTCTCTCTCTCTCTCTCTCTCTCTCTCTCTCTCTCTCTCTCTCTCTCTCTCTCAATGTTGTTTTCTTCCATTACACATTTCTGGCTAACTTTTTCTTAGATATATATCCAAGTGTAGACCCTGTAGGCCCTGGACCATTTGAACACTGTCATACTCTAGAACCTACTGAGGAGGTGTACTTGGAAGCATAATGTCCCTTAGGATGAAAGCACACATATTGCCCTCTTGTTTGTGAGGCAGAACAGGCTGGGAGCTGGGTTTTGTACATGCATGTATAGGCTGATATGCATGTTACCTTCCTGTCTGAGAATTCAAACTTCTGGTATTTATTGGGAGAAAGGTCTGACCTGGTCATTTCTTTTTAAATTTCCTTGCTAGGCCTGCCAAACTATGGTCAAGATCAATTTTGAGCACAAGCAAAAAGCTTTAGTCAGCTGCAGGTTTCTCATTGAGCTTTACTAAAGATTTCAAAACAAATTGAGGCAATCAGAAACTGCATGAAAAGAATACAAACCATAATTTCAGACTAATTCCTAATAGATTTCCTAAGGCATTTTCAGCAGCTTAGAAGAACCAAGCAGGTGTACATGTGCCATGGCCCAGGAATTATTTCAAAGGGAAGCAGTGGGTAAAGGGAAGGGGAAAAATAGGAACACTGTCCCATTTAAATTTGGAAAAGGATATGACTGGCAGAGGGAGAAACAGCATTCAATCAGATAGGATTCTGGAGCTTGTCATGTTCAGCATAATTATCTATAAATTGGAGGAACCTTCAGGAAGTATGTCTCTGGAGATTCTCAGTCATCCAGCTGGAGGAGAGCGAGCGGCGGGAGCAGCAGGCGCAGTGGGGATGGCGCCAGCCCCAGGTGAGATTATCTGGGAGTTGAGTCATGGCAACTAGACTTCTTTTATTTCAAAATGTTTCACTACTCATCCAAATATCTTCCTCTGTCTGAGAAAAAGCTGGCTTTCAACTTATAATTCAACTTGATTTCACTCCATCCTGGCCTGAATAGGCTTGTTAGGTGGACGACGGCCTGAATAGACTTGTCAGATGGAAGTATAAACACGACCACATCTTTTCTCTTTCTGCTACTTTGTATGTATACTGAGGCAGCATTGTGGGACTTCACTGGAGAACTTCTTAAGGTCAAGCTGGCCTGACTGCAGGAAAGACGAATAAACACACACAGAGATGCCGTTTTGTCAGCCAACAGAGAGATGCCGTTTTCTCAGACATGCAGACAAAAGGACTGACGTGTTCATCTCAGAAGCCTTCCTTTTATTCTATTATCTATTGTTGACAAGCACACATTGGAGCGTTTATGAAAACATTGGTTCTATATGGAAGCAGGTGCCCTTTAGCCCTTTGGTCCTACCTCAAAGCAAAAGGTCAGGGGAAATAGAGGGTCACTTCCTTGTCAGATATGCCACATTGGCAAAGCCAGAAGTGTGTGCACGTCACTGAAGCTTCCTCTAAAACACATACCTGCAAATAATACCTGCAAAGAAAGGTTCCCACACAGCATAGCACTCAGAACATTGCTGGTATCTTTCTGATGGATCAGAGATTTTTAAAGGGATCGGGGTTAGGCTATGCTTCGTTATATCACTTTTATTATCTTGGTAATTCAGCACATATTAGCTAGTACAAGTATTACTTCATTGTTGCTTTTGGAGGAAACAGCAGTTATCCTTTGTACAGAGAATACTGTGTATTTTGTAGCTGCTCAATCAAGTGTAGTGCTTTCCCCTACTTTCTCTGTCTGAACCAATGTAACTCATCTATGCATACTCTTTTAATAATTTTGAACACAGGACATTTTTGGACAAAGTCAGCTGTGAAACAAAGTGTGAGACCCCCACCATGTATAGGCAAGGAATGAAGAATTAAAATGAAAATAAATTCCACTCCTTACAGCAGTCTGGAGTTGGTGACTGAATAAGATGCATCTTACCAATTCCTTTCTATAATGTCTTAAACTGCTTGAGTGAGGGTGGGCAAAACGTATCCTCAGTAATTTTAACATAGTCTACCAAGTGTATTTTCATGATGCAGCAGTGGGGAAGGTTGGACCATAGTTTGTTTGTGGTTTAGGAGGAGGAGGATTCCTGTCAGCCAAGCTTTCCAAAACAGAGGAGCCTACTTGACACTTGTCTCATGTGAAAATTAATGGCATATCACTGGAGATTCAATTGGAAAAGAAAGAGAGGCACAACCAATATTGATCTAAGTCTGTTATCATTTGGTTCTGGGCTAATTTAGATGTATGAAGAAATACAGGTGATAGTACTTAAGTGTAGGCAATATATATTGTTTAAAAGTGATTATATTATGGAAGAGACAGTTAATATATCATTTGCCTTTGCTTTGATTGCTCTGAGAATTCTAGGAAGACCCTCTATTAAAGCCTCTGGTTTACAACACTTGGGTTAAAGCATGAAGGAAAGAGGGGTTTACATAATCCCAAAGTGAGTTCTGCTTCTGTAATGGGATATTTCATACAGAGTCACTTGTGTTTTGAAACAAGGTTGAATCCCAGTGTGTAAATAAATAAGATGGCTGAAATTCTATTGCTTTCTCTTAAACCATGTTTGTTTGATGATGTCATTAGATGGGCTGGGATTTTTTTTTAATCCTCCAGGTGGGATTATTTTGCCAGTGATAGCAATTTTCAGAAATTAAAGACTTCCTTCTGTCCTGCAGCCGCCAACAACTTCCCTACAATAAAAGGGATTCTGGGAAGCCTCATTACCTTTAGGGTGGGGAGAACTGAAAATGACTTGTTTCTTTAAAAAAAAACCAAAAAAAACCCTACCATGGCTGATAATGTCACCATCAGATTTACACAGCATAAGTTACACAAATGGAGTAGTTCCCAACCTTCCTAATGCTGCGACCCTTTAATACAGTTCCTCATGTTGTGGTGACCCTTTGCCCTGCTTGGAAGAGGCCACAAGCCCCCTTTGGCAGGTCCCTGTCGCAGGTGCCATAGAGAACTTCCATCTACAGGCACCCTCAGCCAATCGCAGCCTCTGGTGCCATTGACTGACATCCCTTCCAACCTATCAAGCCATAACTCACTCTCCCCCTTCCTCCCCTCCCCCATCCCCTCCCCCATCCTCCAGAACCAAACTGTTTGTGCCTTTTTCTTCACTGGCTCATGGTGACCCTCTGTGAAATGGTCATTCGAGCCCCAAAGGGATCCCAACCCCCAGGTTGGGAACCACTGCACTTGTGGATTTTAGTTGTTGCATGAGTTCTCGTTAAGAGAATGAGATCAGTGGGATTTGGTTGCTCCAGTGCCAATGGCATGCTGTTATCCTCTCTGTATTTCAGTCTGAATTTTGAAGTAAATAGCCAGGGTGCTGAACCTATTTTGGGAACATGCCTCATGAAAAAAGCCTAGAATAGATTCACCTCCCCACCAGTTTTTGCTGAATAACAAAGTAGCCATAACTTTGTTTGTACACTTAAACACACATTTCTTTCATCATTGAGGAGGCTCGGGTGTGGACCGTTCACAAAGCTTCTGCTCTCTGAACCAACCAAATGATCTTCTAAGTGCTCAAGAGCAGTAAATTTGGCAGTGTGATATATAGCTCCTCTTAATATTGTATTGTAAAGGCATCCGAAGGTAGAACCATCCAGATTGTACCCTGAGAAAGTGACAGTTTACCAAACATTTGTGGCTATACCAAAAATAAGTCACTAAGAATAGCTAAGACAAGACAAATGAACACATGCATTTGTACTGAACTCATTTGTATACGGAACAGACTAGGGAACAATTGACAGTTTTCAAAATAAGAGGCTCCTAGTATAAAGCTATTCTCTTTAGCATGGCTTAGTCTGTTTTTACCTATATTTTATTTATTTATGTATTTATTAGCCATTCTAGTGCAAGATTTCATACATCCTTCTACTCTAAGATTTCTTCCAAAAGAAATAAACAGAACAGCATTTTCATATTCTATAAATGGAATTCCTCCTAATTATTTAACAGACACTTGATTTCTTAATTGGTAGAAATAGAAAACAAATGAATAAAGTATAATGGTGCCCTTTTTGCTCATCCTTCACAGAGCAATTTTGCAGATCTCCAGACCTATTGCCTGCTGTTTCAAATCGCATTAATGGCTTTTGCTTCTGAGAGATTTGTTTTTAATGTAAAGACTTCAACTCTTCAATACATTTATGGGGTCGGATACAACAGCACTGTGCTGGAAGCTCAGCACGAAAGAAGCTACAGGGTCCTCCTAAGCTGCACCGAAAACAGCAGGTGGACAAAGCCACTCCTCCAGCTACACAGGCCTGTGTGTTGATTAAGCTCATTCTTTAAGACGAATCATCATCCAGATGTGACAGAGGAACACAGGTTGAACAGCTAAAGGTGAAAAGTGTTCTCACACACATTTCTGAATAGCATGATCATGATAACTCAAAATAGTTTTTCCCTCACACAGACATCATTTCATAATGTCCCTAAAAACATTTTGTAATTTTCATTTTAGGCATATAAAACCAAGTAGAAGTTGAGCGTGATTATGCTACTCTGTGGAGCAATGTCAAGTGGCACATTATGTACTTCATCAGCATAACAAGAGCAGATGTACACATAAAATCAATTGATTTTTAAATATACCTCTTCTTGAACTGAATGGTTAACACACTGTATGTTGAATGAATGAAGCTTATTCTAACACCTAGCCATACATAATGTGGCAGTTACAACAGTTGTTAACATATGCGTTTCTGTGCATGTATATACAGTATTTATAAATTCATATACAGTATTTCTTTTGATAGCTGGGCAATGTATCTTGTAATATATGAGCGTACACTCAGATACGATATCCGCATTTTGTAAACCATTGAATACAGTTCCACTTCTCCTGTCATCAGTTACTATAATTTCCTCTTCTAAATGACACAGCATTCCAAGTGGAAGAGGGGGGAGAAACAGCCAGGCATTCACTTAGTTTTGGGTGCTCTTGTGTCCCTAAAGGGTCTCTCCTTTGTTACCATCTCAACTTTGTTACCATCTCCCCAAACTTTGGGGAAAGACCTTTTCCTCCGTAATCCTCCTCCTCTTCTCTCCCGCGGGTGGCCGGTGGAGGAGGAAGGCTGGAGGAGGAGCCGCCCCGCCGCCTTTGCCTCCCTCCTCTGCCCTGGCCGGCGGCGGCGGCGCATCTCCTCCGCCGCCCTCCTCCTCCTCGCCCCACCAGCAGCACAGCTCTGCTTTTTCCTCTCCTCCTGTTTAAGAAGAAGGCTGGAGGAGTGCAGGACTTCCTGGCAACAGAGAATGCACTGTTCACCTCCGCCGCCTTCGCCTTGCATCCTCCTTATTAGGCAACCCCACTATTAAGTGCTTTGGAGAGGGGCTGGGCTGTGCCTCCTTCCTCTCCACCACAAGGAGCAGGTACTGGGGCCAGGAAGATGAGGGGAGGGGGAGAGGGGGGGCTGAGGGGGAGAAAAAACAGCTGGGCATTTCCAGGCACAGTACTTCTCATCCTCACATCTTCAGCCCCGCTGAAGGAAGGGGGCAGTACACTCTGTCCCCTCGCCCGTCAGGCGGCAGCGGCTGACCTGCTGGTGGTGCGCGCCAATCCAGCTGTCTGGGGAGGCAGAAGTAAGCCAGCTGACTTTTTCTGAGGCGCGCGGGGTGCGGGGTGGGACTGCACGGTGGGCAAAGGCTCGGAGGCGTAGGAGGTGGAGGAGGAGGATGTGCCATTTTATAATTTGCCTGCAGCTCTCCTCCTCCCCCTCAGCCAGGCTATTCTCCGCCCGCTGCCTCCTGCCCGAGCCTTCTTCTCCTTCGCCTTCCCTCTCTCGCGTCCTCCAGCGGCGCCCAGCATAGGGACAAGGGCGTTTATACAGTCCCCAGCAGCCCGTGGCCAGCCCCGGGCGCCGCCTTTCCTCCTCCTCCCTTCTCGGCTGCCCGAACAGAGAGTGCGGTGGCTGCCCAGCTCCGGAGGAAGAGGAAAAGGAGCCCTGGGCTTTCCCCACCAGCTCCAGAGCTCCCATGCAGAAAATTAAGCCCCCGCCCCCTCCTCCCTCCCCCACCCCCGACCCCCACACCCTCCCCTGCCCCCACCCGACCCCCCGCACCCCCATCTCCCCCTCCCCACCCCAGCCCCGGTGCAAAATCATCAAATATTTTCCTGCTCTGGGAGCAGTGAAAAGAGTGCTTTTCATCTCAGCAACAGCTCTGCTTTTTCTCCGTTGTTTAAAGAGGCTGCACTTCCTGGCAACCCAGAATGCACTGTTCAACCTTGCATCCCTTGATTAGGCAACCCCACTATTAAGTGCTAAGGGTGTGGAAGCCACCACAAGGAGCAGATACTGGGGCCAGGAAGATGCAGGAAGATGTTGAGAAAAAACACCATTCCAGGCGCAGTATTTCTTTCACATTCGGTAAAGTACACTGTCCCGTCACCAGCGCTGACCTGCAATCCAGCTGTCTGGCCAGCTGACTTTTACAAGTAGGACGAAGAGAAGGGTACCATTTTATAATTTGCTGCAGCTCTAGCATATTCTGTAGCAGAGCAGCATAGGGACAAAGGGTGTTTATACACGACCCCAAAGCTCCGCTGCAAATGGCTCCCAGCTCCGGAGCTTAAAAATGTTTCCCCACCAGCTCCGGAGCTAACAGAAAATTAAGTGCGAGGGGCGCACTGGGTACCTGCTCTAGGAGAGAGCGATGCGGAGAGTGCCCTCAAGATCTTTTTGTTGTTGTTTTTTTGCCTCCCGCCCCTTTAAGAGGAACCAGGAAGTGACGGGGGGGTCAGAGCAACTTCCACCGGCACTCCAGAGGTAAGAGTGCATTCTGTAAAAAGACCCAAAGATGCTGCTCTTATTGTTTTTGAGTTGTGCAACCCAGTCTGACCCAGCCAGTTTCCTAAGTATGTTATTTCTGGTGTCTGCTTTCTGTTTGGTGGCTTAAACAATGTTTTTATACATTGGGGTTCGATTTGGAGTGACACTTAAATCCTTTGGGGTAGATCCATGTTCCAAAATCTTGCCTTCATACCTAAATTGGAGCTTCCTCTCTGTTCCACTGTTCTTTAAAGGGAAGGTACAGAGATGTGTTTTTAAAGAGCTTGGTTTTAGATGGTTGTTCAGTTTTTTCCTAATGTAAGGAAATAACTTCTAATGCAGAAGTTAGCTGTTGTTTGATGAACTCAAAGGTTACCCCTGGAATGTCAAGGCAAGGTTATCATCAGCACAGATCTGACCCCAGAGATGTCAAAGACTGCAGATATGCAAAACCTATATAAAACATATTCTCTGATTCCCCTCTCATGACCAGTTCCGGCAATAAACTTTGGAAATACATAAAAAAAACTTTTTAAGGCAGCGGATAACTGAAACTGCAGATACAGCAGTCCTACAATATGTCCATGCAATTTATGCCCCACTATGTATACAAAAGCATATCTATCAAATCGTCAAGATAACACTATTGAATGATCCCACTTTTGGTCAATACTCTAATCATTTTAACATTTTAAATTGGTTTGAACTTGCTATTTCATGTACATAATTTTAACTGTGCAATGCTCAGATACAAATAAAGAAAAATCAAGCAACAAAATATTGTCTTGAGCAGTACTTACCTCCTGTTAAGGAAGCATTTACATTCTTTTTGGATGAGACACCAACACCCCCAATAAGATTCATACCCTTCAATGATCACAGCTGCAGAAAAGCATAAATAACTTAATTTGTTTCATCCTGTTTTTCCCTCTAATTTCTGGGCTCCACAGTTCTGCTGGCAATGTACCCCTGCTACTGCTGCTTTGCAAAAGAGAGGCTGGAGTATATAAGGTCGCAACTTTCATGTGAAATCGCCCTGTAATGGGGGAAGAGACATGATGATACCTGATGAAGAGCGTGGCAGAAATCAGCTGCAAGAACAAGGGGGCAGAGGGCTGAACTTTAACCCCCACACACACATGACAGACCTTGTCAGCAGATCAATCTAAATTGTTACTATAATGACAAGTGAACATAGCAGCAGAAACATAATCCACACACATCACATTTTAAAGTGGCTTCATACACAATTAATGTTTGCAAAGTCTGAACTGTTTGAACAATACCAACTCTTGGCACCTAACACACTGCAGAAGGAGGAGGTCCTGGTATTTAAACCCCCACTGAGTCCTCTTCCCTGACCACTCCCACATGAGATTTACAGTGCCCCAATATGTGTCATCTACATCAACCATAACTAAAGGCCAAAGCCATCATTACAATATGCTTTACAACAAACATAAAGTTGTCACTTTGGTGACAGCCGCATTTTACTGTACTGCCTGTTCTGAATCCCGAATATAAAATACAACAGAGTTATAATTACTGGCTTATTATCACCTGTGAATATTCCAACAAAAGCGAACATTTTTGAAGGAAAGGGAACATCTGTGGGCAAACTGGGAACATTATTTTTAAAAAGTTTATAGCTAATCCGAATTCTTTTGTGTGCTGATTGTAATTTATTGGGGACATGCACACTTCTATCTCAGAAAGAAATAAAACAGAACTTTACAAATAAAATATGTCTAGCTCTGGTGAGAAAGCACAGCATGGTGCAATTACAACATGTTCTGGGGCCAAATTAGGATGCCACATTGTTAGTGAAAATCATCAATGCATAATGTTTTATTTTCAAGGGGAGAACAGAAGGAGATTGGCACATGATTATAAGGGAATGAAGTAGAGAGCATCTTCCTCTCCCTTGTCAGTATTGGACCACATGCAAAACCCGACCACACAAGTCCTTTTCAGGACAGGGCATCGTTACCTTACTTATGGCCAGAAATAGAGGCCAGATTGTGTACTGGGAAGGGTGGAGCAGCTACACTAACTCTAAAACATCCCAAAGCTTGAAGAAATTGTGTATTGTATATAACTTTCAAGTCCTGTGTTCCGGAATCTGTTGTGCAATGAACCTTTGGGCCATCTCCTGGCTTCCAGTTTCAATTACCTAATAGACAGCTCCTCAATTGTATGGGTGGTTTCCGACCAAGCAGTATAGAGATGTCCCCTTGGGGCGGAGGACAGTACCCCAGCTGCCTGCATGGGTTGAGGTATTTGGGAATCATTAAACCTCTCTATCTGAGCGGGGAGGCCCCGGATGGAAGGAAATGAATACCATAGCTAAAGCCCATATATTCGGGAAGCCATCTTGGTCTGTATCTCTCCCCAGATCAGCCAGGAAGCCTGTGAGAAGGAGTTGCAGGACAAACAAGCTGCCCCTGCCACTCTAGATAAGGCTTCCCAGGAATTCACCAGTTTAGCCGACCCCTGTCTCCACCCCTTGTGTACTTGTTTACTGTTACCAATAAAGAGCCTTGGGTCCCAGGCGTGGCACAGAGACACTCACAGAGAGAGAGAGAGAGAGAGAGAGAGAGAGAGAGAGAAAGATGCAACCTGGGACCAGGAGATGATTGTACCCCAAATTCTGTGTATGTGTAATTAATAAATGCTATAAAACAAAAAGCAAAATGTTCTGCTTATCTACTGTCCCATACCACTTCAAGTGGTCTCTGGGCAGCTTACAATTTTAATTACAGTATGCAGGCTACACATTGCCACCACCTCCAGCAAGCTGGGTACTCATTTTACTGACTTCAGAAGGATGGAAGGCTGAGTGAACCTTGAGCCTGCTACCTGGAATTGAACCCCAGGTTGTGAGCACAGTTTTACCTGCAGTATAGGCATTTAACTACTGTGCCACAAGATAAGAGTCCACCCATCTTGTTACTCCACTGCACACATCCTTCCCTTTACTTCCTCAGCCCTGGATCTTCTGATGGTTGCTAACAGTCAGCTACTGGATATGTAATCTTGCAGCTGGAATTTCTGCTGAAGAGGTGAAAGACACTAGATCATTACAATACAGGGTTTTGGCAGCTGCACATGTTAACTGATCAATTAGCTTGATGAGAATCTTGACCCAAAATCAAAAATATATTTCAGGTTGATACTTTTATTAGGCCAACATTTTAAAATTTGACACACACACCCGCGCTTCAGTTGTCTTTGCAAAGATATTACCATGAAATGGAATTAACAACCTGAAGGCAAAGACATGTCACCTTAAATTAAAAAAATCATCCCCGAACGGTTAACATTTTATCAGGTTGTAATAGGAAACCTGATATTTCATATAACTTGGACCTGAAACCTTGGAGCTCTTGCAAAAAGCAGCTTCCTATATTCCTTCTATCAAAAAAGTAAGCATTGAAAAATTATGTCTCCCAGAGCCTGGAAAATATCCTTTCCGGGACTATAATGCCCAGAATTTTCCTGCAGAAGCCCTCTTGGCAGAGGGATACTAGGGGTCACCATCCATAATAATAACTTTTCCAAGTGATTGTATGCAGTTCCTTTCTAGTCAAGTATGCATACTCATTGGTTTATTTCTGGTCACAGGATGTAGTACTTGGAAAGATGATGGAGGAATTTTTTAAATATTCTATGTTGGCATACCCAACATACCAATATCAAGCCAACCTTTCCCTACCAATGCTAGGTGAGGTGACGGCATATTTCAGAATATTACATGTTCGATACCCCATCTTTACTTGACTACAGCTCACTCTTCGTTCTGTACAAGGGGCTGTTTATGGCTGGAAATCCCACAGAGAGGAAAGTTTAGCTGAAGATTTGTAGTGGTTATTGGCTTATGAAAAGATTTATCTCTCTTAAACCAAGAACATTAACTTCTACACCAATTGCTTTCTTCCACAGTATGAGAGTGAGGCAATTACACACAGCTGCTATGCAACAACCAAGCATGGGAAAATGATGAACGCTATAAAATCAAAATTGCATTTGAGCTAACAGCATTGTCCTAGGCCAAGAGTTATGTAGTAATGCGTTCATTTCATAGCAGTGACCCTCTCATTCCATAACTTACCGCAGAGCCTTAAAAGACAGACATTAGTGTCTGATATGTAGTGAACAAGAAAACTTCTCCATGAATGACAATTTAATGCTGGTTTTTTGTGATGTGGAACTAGGTTATTAAATCATTTGTCCATCTCATTTCCTAAGACAGAAATTATGCCCCATCAAGAAGAAACAAGCCATAATGGCTGCTTATTTAAAAATGATTGTTCTCTAGGTGGTACCTTCCTTCTCTTCAGCTACAACTATGCTTCACTCTTTGAATGAAATTGCAATAATTTTGTCTTCATTAAGATATCTTTGAAGAGTGTTCAAGCTATAATGAACTTGATCACTTCAAACTGGGGTGCTTTATTCACATAAAATACACACTTAGAACTGCATTTTTGTCATTTGGGCTTGGAATGACTCGGAAATGATTTAGAAAGTGGTTGAATTAATGTTATTACTCATAGGAAGCTTCCCACCAGTGCTAGTCTGCTACAGATGGCATTTAGCAACATAAATCTGATATCTAAACTTGGATTTTAAAGCTACTGTACCTAACTTTTACAGTACATTTCACAGAAGTAAAGATACCTGTCTTCTTTCCCCACTGACTCTTGCAGATTAAATAGGAGAAAGAGAAAGTGCTTTAGGAAGCTCTCTTGAACAATGCAAATGAGAGAACGAGGGAGCAAATTCCTGTCTCTAATCCTAAAAATAACGCACACTGTAAGCAGAGTCTTCACTGTAGTACTGCAATTTAATTAAACGGACCCGACTTACCAGGTCCTGAGTTGTGGGTGGCAGCGGCGGGGGTCTGCTGGGTACGGCAGAAAGATGGTGCCGTCCACGTGGGCCCAGGAAAGCCGGCTCCTGGGTCACGCGGGGCGCCCTGGCCAATCCTGGCACCCGCCCCCTCACGTAGGCACGGGCGGGCATCCGGGACTGCACGCCCGCGCATGCGCCTGCAGTGCTCGGGCGCGATATTCAAAAAGGGGGCGGGTCCGCCAGGAAAGCGCCATTTGCGTCCCAGCTGGAAACCTATTTCAAGCTTCCCACTTGTATTTTCAGGCAGAAAAACAATTTAGCAGGCAGCAGTATATGTAATATGCACATGTTGCAGCTAAAACTATCTATCTAATATACAGTTTGTAATTTATTTGTTTTGTTTTAGTTGCCTGGGAGAAAAAAAGACAGTAGATCTTTTTGGTTCTGTTTTTGTGTTTCCACTTTTTTTTTTAAAAAAAAATTTGTTCTATCTTCTTCTTCTTCTTCTTCTTCTTCTTCTTCTTCTTCTTCTTCTTTGTAAAATGCTTCAACAATGGTTGTTAAGTGGGAAGAAGAGAATATCAAATACAGTAAATAAAAAGAGAACCTTTAATATATTTTTTTAAAGAGAAACAGAAAGAATCAGAAAGAACACCTTACTCTTATTCAATTAGAACAATGAACTAAGATTGGGTTAAAATAAATGGTAAATGTAGGGATCTTACAAGAGTTGAAGAAATAATAGTACAGAAGAGAAAGATAGATAAAAATAAGTTAATGAGAGGCAGTAACATTTATGAGATATTAAAGAAGCAGAGAACCATCAATATGTTCTTAAAGCCTTATGGGAATTAGATTTGGGAGAGGAAATAAATACCGAGGTGTGAAAGAACATGTGGGATAAAAAAAAATATTAAAATGTATGTCTATAAGGATAAAGGGAAAAATATAATTTGGTCTGGAGAGATATTTGACTCCAGTCAAATCAAATGAATTGGCGCCCGAACTGAAACCTGAACCCTTCTGGGGGGCACGTGACTGTAATATAATTATTCTAATTTATGTTGGAGAGGATGTCAGGAAGTAGATACAGTACTTATTTGCAGATGTGATAGGAATATGAGAATATATTGAAATTTTGGAGGTTGGTTTTAAAGGAAATAAATGAAATACAGTATTGAAGTTATCTAGAGAGGTTTGTCCTAAGAGAACCCTTTATCAATATTTGATAATAACTGGTGGAGTTGGACAATGAAATAATTTCAACTTTGTTTACTGCAGCAAGATTAATGGTAGCAAAGAGATGGAAACTTAAGCATGATTTTCAGTTGAAGGACTTGTACTTATAAGGAAGCTTGGGATATAATATTAATGATAAATAGTACTGCAAGAATGCTTGTACTTGTAGCGACATTTTGGGCTGATATCCTGGAAGCCTTCAGACAGTTGTTATGTAGACAAACTACTGGGGGATCAAGGGGGATATTTTCCCCTACCCATGCCTCCTATTTTTATTTAGTTACTTAATTGATCTCTTATTTTTCCATGTGCACAGATGCACATCCAAATGTCCTATGAAACTGTCAGTGCTTTTTTTTATACACAAAACAAATGCTCCCAAAGAATATTTGCGTATTTAAATTCCAAAACTAAAGAAAAGCCACATTAAAATATATAGAAAATTTCTGGTAGTAATGTATAAAGTGAAATGAGCACTCTTTATTCCTCTAGAAGCCAGGAGCCTGAATGAAGGTAGCCATTTCTCCCACCCCTAACCTGTGAAACATAGTTTTTGCAGACTCCATCATCATCATCATCATCATCATCATCATCATCATCATCATCATCATCATCATCATCGTGCTGTGCTTAAGTCAATAGTTACTGAAGGCATAATAAAGGAATATCCAGAAACTAAGCAAGAGTTTAAAACTCAACAAATGCAAAGCTGAATAGAGAACTGGAATAATAATAATAATAATAATAATAATAATAATAATAATAATAATAATAATAATAATAATAATAATAATAATAATAATATCATCATCATCATCATCATCATCTTAGAACTACAAGCTGGAAGGAATCCTGTGGATCCTCAGGACCAGCATCTGTCAAGGAGGCCCAGTTGGGAATCGAACACCCAGTCTTTGGTGCCATGGCCAGATGCCTCAGCCACTGAACTATCCAACTATGAAACAAATGATCTGAGGCCATGGAGACCTTGTTGTAGAAAAATCTTGTGAAGCTATTAGGGCTGCAAGAAAAGCAGAGATTTCCCTCCCCAAACCACCACCACCACCGCTCAATGTGTTCTTAGGTGCCATGTTTGTTCATGGTTTTCCCTCAGTGGCTTTTTCCCCCCCATGCATTTTCACCTCATGTCTCTCACTTCACATAAACTTTTGTTTGAGCTCATGCTGTCTCTTCTGTTCAGTGTTAATGCTGTCAAATTATTCCAAGTTCTGAGGATTTTCCTCCCACTGTCTGTAGGCTTTTAAATGTCACTGGATGCGATATCAATCTTAAAGCATGTATGCACACATGCAAGGAAATAAACAGGTGTGTTATTAGCAGTGTGTGCGCCACATGCACATTTTGCTCAAAAACCACAATGCATGTCTCCCTACCTGAAAAAAAATGTGGGTGCTCCTGATTATTTTATAAGCAATTAGTGGAATGGCACCTTTGGTTAAAGAATACCCAAAAGGAAAGCAGCCATTTCAACAATGCCACAAAAACTCAAAACTTTAATTAATCTTAGCAAAGCTAACTCATCATTTATTTACTGTTTCTGTCTCAGTTTACATACCTGGATAACCAATTCTGAGTACTAGAGGGTATGTAAAGAAAGGGAGAATATCTAATTAATGTTTTAAAAGCAATGAGGAAGAGAGAAGGAGAAACCTATGAGCATACATGGGCTTCAGTCAGAACAGGAAAATAAAAAGAAATAGCTGGAAAAGCAGAAGAGGGAAAAGGAGGCACATACAGAGATCTATGTTGTTAGATTTGGGAAAATGCATTATTGCTGCATGGGCATATAACAATAGGTATTGTGCACCTTAGCAACTCACCATTCCACAAGGCACCCCAAAAATGAGGGCACCCCTAACAAAAATAAATAAATAAATAAATAAATAAATTTGAAACTGTACTTAAGATAAGCTCCAAACTTGCTAAGGCAAGTTTTGAAGAGGATTACTGTGGTTGTTTACTCATTTTTGTCATTTTCTGCCTTTACTCAAATGTATCTTTTTTTTATGATGATGTAAAAATTGATACCAGCTCTTTGCTCTTTCATTCTTAGCCTTCTGTTGAGGTCTGTGGCTTCCTGGAAAATGGTTGACCGATCTCTCAGGAGGGTAAGACCGCTGCTTGTCTTCAGTGGGATGGAGAATGCACAAATTGATGCATTTGTCTCTTCTGTAGAACCTAAAACTTGTGGTGTTCCTGGTCGTCTTGACTGTATGAGTCATGGCCATCACAACTTAGCCTGGTTTTTTTTTTTGACTTTGTGATTGGACTCTGAATTTTAAGCCATCCTTGACTGACAGAGCATTCTGGAGAACTCAAAAGCTTGCTTTATTTGTAATTTATCAGTAGTTCAGCAAAGGCATTGTCTAACCTAGAACTTGGCTTTAACAGATTGTAGGAATTACTCCTGAAAGGATGTCATATTTCCTGTATCTGGTAGTGATTTGGACTAAACTAATGGTGCATTATTTGCTGTGGCACATTTATTTACTATGAATAATTCTTGTTTCCTAACCATCATATTCAGTAAAACAGCTATTTTGAGAGAAATAAAAAGAGAAAAAATACCTATACTGTATTAAGTTTTCAATCTGCAATAGTTTCTCCCCATTCAATATTGGTCTCATTATGATTTACAGTGATCTGGATCCAGCTTATTCTTATTTGTTGGGGAAAGGGAATGATCCTTATTCTATATTGTATGGACTTGGATGGATTAGAACCAAATCAGGTGCTATCATCTCGGGCTTTTCTATTGGCTCTTTCCTCTTATGGCAGCAGTTATCTTCTTCTCTTTAACTGGATTACAGATGGGCACAAAATGAATGTTTAGTTCATTTTGTTATTCGTTATTTGTTTTGTTACAGAATGAAATGAATAATGAACCTCAGAGTGAATTTAGAATGAAATGAACCGAACTGAAATAATTGTTTGTTTTTGTTCGTTTTGTTAATGGCGGAGATGTCTCCTACCTGGTGCTGGTTGTTCCTCCTGGACAATCCGGTCTTCCTGGCTGCAGGGAGGAGGCGACCAGAAAAAAAAAGCCAACTGGCCGTGCTACAGCTGATAGGCAGCTGTTGTCGGCAGTAAAAATAAAAATAAAATAAAATAAAATAAAAGATCTGATGCACGGGCCCGGTACTGGCCTGTGAGCACTGGATCTGGCCCGCGACCAGCAAAATCCATAAATAGATGCTAAGAGGTGATAAAGCTGCAGATACTTATGGTTTAGTTCTGGAAAGTAAATGACATTTAAACTGAAACATAAGAAGTGGTAAAATTACCTAGCTAGATATATCTAATGTTTATCCAGTTTGTCCATAAAAAGGGCTTCCACTGAATTTTGAAGCTTGTAAGGTTAACCTGAGAGTCACTGCAGCTTAGTGAACTGGCCCGTGTCCAGCAAAAGTGAAAAAAAGAGAAGCTGCCCGGCCCACACTACAGCTATAGCATGGGCCACGTGGTCGGCAGTAAAAAAATACAATAAAAATAAAATAATAATTAAATGACCTCACTGCCAGAAATCCAATAAAAATAAATAAATAAATAAATAAATAAATAAATAAATAAATAAATAAATAAATAAATAAATAAATAAGGGAGTGCCGACCCAGCCCCAGGAGTGGCCGGGTGGCGCCCTAAAATAAAGGGAAAAATATTTTAAAAAAACCAGCGCCGACCCGGCCCCAGGGCTGCGTGGTCGGCACTTGAAAAAAAAATCAAAATAAAATAAAATAAAATAAAATAAAATAAAAGGAGCACCGACCCAGCCCCAGGTGTGGCCAGGATGGTGCACTAAAATAAAGAAAAAATATAAAAAATAAAACCAGTGCCAACCCAGCCCCAGGGGCTGCACAGTCGGCACTTGGGGAAAAAAACAAGGTGCTGGCCCCAAGCCAGCACCTCAAAAAGCCCCTGCCACAGGGGCCAGGATTGCCCCGCTGCTGCCGCTGCCGCCCAGTAAAAATGATGAATGATGATTGAAGATGATGAGGATGAGGATGAGGATGAGGATGATGCTTCCAGTCTAGTTTGTGCAGTTGTTGTCAACGCCTGTCTTTTTTTAAAAAAAAATTAATGTTTTTTCCTGCCTGCATGCTGTCAAATGCATTAAACCACGCAACGCGGGGAAAAACGAACATCGAACAAAACGAACCAACAAAATGAATATTTGAAAAAAAATCATTAAAAACGAAATGAACCAAACCAAACCCTAAAACGAACCAAACCAAAACGAATCACTATTTTTTCGGTGCGTGCCCATCTCTAAACTGGATTTTAAACACCAAATACTGTATAGCAGACACATCTCTGGAAATCTAGTTCAGCATTCATTGTACTGAACTGGATGACTTGATGTTTCCCTAGAAATAGCATGAGAAGTATTGAATCTAGTTTTGTCCTTTTATTCATTTCAAATAATCTCCTCCTGAAGTTTCATATTGCTGTTTCCATCTTGCTTTAAACCAACATCCATCTCATAATGATTTTTTAAAAGTTGTGTCATCTGTATTGTTTGCTGCTAAAGTGAATAATCAGAAGAATCAAAATGTGATAATCAACCTTCTTCATAAATGTGTCCCCCACTACCTCAAATCAAAGACTTCACATGTTGCAGAGCTCTGATTACAGGATTATTATTAGATCCATCATGGTACATGATGTATAGTTATATGAAAAATAAAGTACACCATCTTTGAATTCTATGGTTTTATGTATCACAACTTAATGAAAATCATTTGGTTCTTAGCAGTTCTAAAAATTAGGCTAATATAGCCCTAGATCAGTGATGGCGAACCTTTTAGTGCCCAAACTGCTATTCAAAACCCATTAATTGTTCGCAAAGGACCAACGCAGCAATTTAACCTGAATACAGGTGGCTGCGAAGGGGTGATGTTGGGTGCCTTCAGAAAGGGCTCCGAGTGCCACCTTTGGCACCCGTGCCATAGGTTCACCAACACTGCCCTAGATTAACACAATACATCACATATTATACAGTGTCATGTTTTATTTTACAAAATATGGAGAAGCCATTTCACTAACAGTGAAGGTGATGCTGAGATATCCAAGACTGATGGCCTATAAATAGATGCTAAGAGGTAATAAAGCTGCAGATACTATTGTTTAGTTCTGGAAAGTAAATGACCTTTAAAGTGAAACATAAGAAGTGGTAAAATTACCTAGCTGGATATATCTAATGTTTAATCCAGTTTGTCCATAAAAAGGACTTCCACTGAATTTTGAAGCTTGTAAGGTTAACCTGAAAGTGACAGCAATCTAGTGAACAGGGCAACAAATCAAGGTTTGGGAGACCAGGGGTTCAAATCCACACAGCCATGGAAAGTTGAGGGTGTGACACTAACAATAAATTGTACTCCTTGAACACTTCACATACCTCAAAATCCTGAATATAAAAGAAGCTGAGAAATGCATTTTACAAAATGTGCTCCGTACATGTTTGTTGTCAATCTTCAATTACTGGTGATAAAGAAATAAAGTAAATGTGTCACAATAAGTAAATAAATAAGGCAAACTTAGCTATGAAGATGATTTATAATAGTTTTAAGGAAATATATTATCATGATGATTAATACTCATGTTTGAATACTCAGTATATGATTGGTTAGCATGGGTTGTGCATTTTATTCCAAATCTCACAGGATTAACATATTCATGTCATTACCACACCAGCATATTGCTAATCAATCTGGAATAGTGTATAAGAGTCCCCAAATAAGTATCCAAATAGGAATAAGTATCCAATCTGATTTACTGGTATGAATTACTTCAGTAGGTCAGCACTCCAACTGTCTGGGTTACTTTCTACACGGGGATTGCTTTACAGTGCTTGAGATATCCGATCACTTGTCAGACACTAAATTAGTTATGCAAGGATTCATCCTGAAATAGATTTGCAAGCATATTAACCAGCCTGGTTTAAATCGTAGAATTACCTTCACACTGTCATTCTTCATAAACAAAGAGCTTCTTCTCATGCATGCCTGCGCTGTCAAGGATGAAGGATTGCTGTGACAGAGCAATGTGATGATTGATTATGTTGGCACCTGGCCAGACTGGGATGGAGCAAGGCATCACATTAAACATATGACTGCCACGAGAAATAGCTGTAATTTATACAAATGCCCCCACCTTTCTTGATGTCTGGTGCTACTTATCTAGGTCAGGGTAGAATGACCCTATACACTACTGTTGGCTTCTCCTTTGCATTAGTCAGCTAAAACTGGGGGGAATGGCATGCACAATTGTAACAGTATGGGGAAAATGGGGTCATGAATATTTATTATATGTACTGTAATTTGTTTGGCCAATCGCTGAGATAGTGGGAAGAGTTATGTCACATATAAGCAAATGACTGTTGGAATGCCAGTTAGATAGGGTTAGATAAGATACTGGCTCTGGTCCTTCCATTGAGGAAGGACCAGAGCCAGTACAAAGTATGACCCCCCAATACTCGCCTCAGACAGCCTGTCCAGGAGGATACCGTGGTTGATGGTATCAAACGCCGCTGACAGATTGAGGAGGACCAACAGGTAAAGCAACCCCTGTCAGCCCCCCTCAGGAGATCATCTTGCAATGCGACCAGGGCTGTCTCAGTCCCATGCCACAACCTGAACCCGAACTGGAATGGATTCAGGACATGATCTTCCTCCAGGAATGACTGGAGCCTAACTGTGGCAACCTGCTCAATCACCTTGCCCATGAACAGAACATTGGCTACCGGATGATAGTTGGACTAGTCATCTGCAGCCAAGCTGGGTATTTTAAGAATGGACCAGATCATGGTCTCCTTCAGGCGGATGGGAAGAATTCCATCCCTGAAGGAGGCAGCCGCGATTGCAGCCACCCATTCTGGCATGTTCTTTCTGGTGGCCTTAATCAGCCAGGATTGGCAAGGGTCGAATGGAGAAGCCACTGGCCAGCAATAAGCCAGCACCCTGGAGGCCTCAGCTGGAGTCACAGGCCCAAACTCAACAAATCGGGGAGACAGAGGGGGGTGCGATGCAAGTGAATCTCAGGGACAGACTAGTGGAACCGGAGTCCAGATCAGCTCGGATGGCTGATCTTAGATTTAAAATGGGCTGTGAAGGACTCACTAGTGAAATCACTAAGAGGAGGCCTCCACTGACCAGGATTGGAGAGCCATTAAACAGAAGGATGGCCCAACATAGGAGGGGTAACAGCTCAGGACCAGAATCAGCAGTACACCTCCATTTGAAGAACAAAGGGCACTCATTCAAAGGTGAGGATGTGCACATATTAGACAGAGAAGATTGGTGGTTTGGGAGAGGAGTCAGGGAAGCCATTCATGTGAGCATTGAAACCCTCTCTCTCAACAGAGGTGGGGGCCTCAGGCATAGTCTGTCTGCAACTTATTTATTTATTTATTTTTATTTATTTTTACAACTTATATGCCGCCCACTACCCAAAGGTCTCTGGTGTGCTTTCAACAATACCCAGACAAATCAAAAAGCCTTCACCACCTGCAGCTCTGAGAGAGCCTAACCTGGCAGGTCTTATTTTCTCTGTCTACAAAGCAAAGGAAGTACTGTAATTGTATTCATCTCTGTGCAAGCCACGTTGTACACTAATTTGGATTTTTTTTCTCCTCTCCTTACACTGTGAATTCAAAGAAAATGAGATAAATCTGATTGCTGCCTGTCAACTCCTGCCCACTTTTGATAATTATCACACAGCCAGAACTAAAATACTCCTACACAGCACAGTGATTCACATTGGATGCCCTAGAAGTATGAATTGCTTTGATTGCTAATAAAATACCTTTCATTTCATTCAAAATGCTGCAGACCTGAAGTGAACCTGGAGGAAGATGCTAAGAAGAACTTCCAGGTCCTTTTAAAGCCTGCATAATTCCATTTTACACTTATAAACGCTTAGGTTGCTAATGGAACTTTCATGGTATGACATATTGTGTGGATGATCTTGGGAGCTGTATTATGTAGTAGCAACTTGTCCTAGGTTTATCTATCATAAGGTGCAGCACTAAATCTCTACCAGTTCAGTGTCCATCATAGTTTACAAGCTAAGTTAGAAAGTGATTTGGAAAATGTGATTAAAACTAAAGTTAGTATTAGCCTTGAGATACATGTAAAGCTACACAATGTTTAGCTCTGAAAATGGAAGTGGGTGGAAATTCATATTAGAAAGGGAAGTTCATATTAGAGAGGGAATACAAAGGTCTATAACATGTTCTTATGGACAAAAATGTATTGGAGCCAAAATACTATTTTGTATTTCTAATACAAATATTTAGTATTTGTAATACTATTACAGAGCTACACAAAAGAGTTTTTATCCATGCAAACACACACACCTGAATGTTATATGTCCAGTTGCACAACTGCACTGTCTGGGGAGGCCTTGGTGCACAGTGCACATTCCACAAAATATATCTCAAAATTTGCACGTCTGGTCTTACATAATCACATGAATCAATAAGATCTCTGGTCCTGGTAACCAGTTTTGAACAATTGAATCAATTCTTCACTTAGCTGAATGGCAATTGTTTTCATTCAACTGTCTTGAAAACTAAACTTATCACACCAAAGCCATCAAGGTTTACCATTAAGGGCTACTGAAAAAGAAAGATCCAAATGCAGCAAATGAGATTGAGTAATGGGAATCAGGTTAAGACAATCAGGTCACTGCAAGTTAAATCCAGTTGAATGTTATCAAGCTAAGTTCACTTAGGTCAGACTAAGTCAGAACAAGCCAAGTTGCATCTTTTCACACCCAGGTCAACACTTCTTTACTCTCCTGCCTTCTGAAGTATAGTGAGCCGTACCAACAAGCTAAAAAATAGTTTTTATCCATGGGCTGTTAGACTGTTGAAAGAGACGTGATAACTCATGATAGACTCATGCGGCCGGCGAATTTTGCAGCAAGCACACAGAGTGAAATGAGACTGAGTGGCTTTTTAGTGGGATGGTGTTTTTTTGGGGGGGAGGGAGGCTCAGTCAATTTCGCTGTACACAGGTTGTACACTGACAATAAAGGTTATTATTCTTATTCACTAGGAGCTTAACCTTGGTAGAGTCTGGTGTTAAGTTTTCAGGACCACAGACAGCTCTGTAAATCAGATAAAGAAACTGTTCTCAGCAAAGGATTGAGATCGGCTTAAAAGGCTGGCAGAACCTGATCTTTCAAAAAGCGGAGCCGCTGCTAGGTGACTCCAGGTGACTGGAGTCTCATTCTTGTGTGCAGTTGAAGGGGTAGGAAAAGTTTCAGAAGAACCAACCAGTTTCAGAGAACGAGGCACAGGAGGGAATACCTCTTCTCAGAGCCATCATTGCTTTTGGGCACCAGGCGTCATCTAAATCAGTGCCTGCCTTCTGTTTCAAACCTGCTTTTACCAATGTTTAGTTCAATTTACTAATGAGTCACTGGAAGGACAGATTTTAAAGCTGAGGCTCCAAAACTTTGGCTACCTCATGTGGACAGAGAGGACTCCTTGGAACAGTCCCTTATGTTGGGAAAGATTGAAGGCAAAAGGAAAAGGGGACAGCAGAGAATGTGATGGTTGGACAGTATCATTGATGCAACCAACATGGATTTGACCAATCTCCAGGAAGCAGTGGAAAACAGGAGGGCCTGGCATGCTCTGGTCCATGGGGCCATGAAGAGTCAGAAATGACTTAACCAATGAACAACAATAACACTAATGAGTCAAGCTCATATAAATATCAATTTATGTGACTGAGAGCCATACATAGAGCCTACAAAAAGAAAGCTTCTTTAATTGGCTGTTATATAATACAGTGTTATTTGAACCGACATTTAGAACTCCAGTACTTCACATTATGTATTCAGCACATGTATACTTTAATTTTTTCCTAACCACATTCTGTGATTGTAAAGCACTTTGTCAAGCCATAATGATACAAAAACTTGTATATGAGATAGTAATATGAGAACCTGGTAAACCTGAGGACCTTCTTGGGATTGAGATCTTATTTAGGGAAACAAAAACCTTCTTGCATCATGTCAGATTATATACCCATCTAGCTCAATACTGACCAGTATTCCAACTGCCAAGGACCCCCTAGGATCTTAGAAGAGGGCTATTGCATTGCCTATTGCCCTGTTAAATTGAAAATGTACATACCTTTCTGTATGTAATGTTGTTATTACCTATTTATATTCTGCTTACTAATGTATGTTTATACTGTGGACCCTCATATAACAAACAGTTTGTATAACATAAAATCTGTACAACATATCAAATTCCAGAAATAGGGGAAATTTGCTTAACAGAATAGCCGTTGGGGCGAATCCATACAACGTAAAAATGGTCGTGATTAGGGATTACTCTGTTTTCAGTGAATTCCTGCAAGAAATTTGTATAAAGGAAAATTTGCTTAACAGAATTTAATTTGGAACAAATTAATTCCTTTATACAAGGTACCACTGTATGTCAATATAATTTGTTGGTGCTTCTGGCATGAATGAAGCAAGCAAGCAAGTAAGATGAGGATTAAGTGCAACACCTTCTCTGTGGAAAGCAAAGCATGCCAGTGCCAAGGAAGAAACAAATCAATCAGCATTGTCTTGATACTGGCTACCCCCACCATACAAAATACTCTAGTATAAAATGAAAGACTAATTCATTTCCTCCTATTGCCATTTATATAAATAACGTGTTGTGTACCAAGTCACCTCTGAGTTATAGCAACCTCATGAATGAATCATCTCCAAAGTTCAAATGTGCTGCTCAGCTCTTGTACACTCAAATCTGTGTCGTCTTGCATTTGGTCTTCCTCTCTTCATGCTGCCTTCCATCTTTCCCAACATTATTGCCTTTTCCAGAAAATCTTGCCTTCCTATTATGTGCCCAAAGTAGGACAGCCTCGGTTTCAGCATTTTTGCTTCCAAAGAGACTTCAGGCTTTATACTGTATAGATAGATAGATAGATAGATAGATAGATAGATAGATAGATAGATAGATAGATAGATAGATAGATAGATAGATGTAGATATATATATAAAGTTAATACATTTTATATCTCTGTGTGTGCACGTGTGTGGTTTTCAATGCAATGGCTCGTGCTCTGCTGTGGCAGAATCACATGCTTGAGACCCCCCACTATCCAGGCTTCCCACATAGCTGATCTAAAACCTTTAACATTTCCCTGGTTTTCATTAAGCTTCCCTAATGAAAACTGAGTGGAATTTTCAAATGCAACAAATTAGTTTTATTTAAAGCATCATGGTCTCACAAAAGGTCAATATGTGTATGGCTACAGTTCTCTTCAGCTTACCTTATAATTCACTTCATTTGGGTGTTCTGAAGATAATACGTTACAAGTCATTTTCAACTCACGCCATCCGATTATTAAAGGCTAGTCATGGCAGTCCCCTCCCCTCACATCACAATGGCTGCTCGACACCTACATGCCATAAGGGGAAACGGAGGGCACGATGACCGCCCTAAAATGGTCACAACATCATCTGAGAGAATTTGCCTCTTTGTATTCTGAAACATCCCTTTTCTTAGTGCTTTAAAATGTGTGCTACTCCAAAGGCCTTTGCTGAATGACAGCATATGAATGCAACAGATCCTTCAATAAGTCAAATAATGCTGGGGAAAAGATTAATGCTGTCTCCTTCAGTATCACACTCTCAATCAGAGTCAGTATGCTTTCAGCCAAAATAAAACCTTAATCTCTCTCCTCCCCCCTTTTCAGTCCCACCTAGTTGTGGCTGGTCAGATGAGGGGCTGTGTCCCAAACTCAACTACTATAATGAATTCTCCAAGGCTTTCATGGCCGGGATCTGATAGCTGTTGTGAGTTTTTTGGGCTGTTTGGCCACATTCTGGAAGTTTTATTTCTCTGAGCACCTTGACCTCTGAAGGTGCCGGCCACAGAGTCTGGCAAAACATCAGGAAGAAAAACTTCCAGAACACGGCCAAACAACCCCCCAAAAAAAAAATACCTCACAGCAGGTATCAACTACTTTAGTTGCTTACAAAATGAAACCCAATGAATGTTATCAGTTTCACATACAATGAAGTCTGCCTTTTTTTCAATATCACCAAAATGGGATGTTTAGAAACCCCATTAAGCATTTTTGAAATGTGAAGGGTTCACTTTCTCAAAGAACAAATGATTTGAAATGACAAAGTGTAAATTAATCTGCAGAGGATTAAAAAGGGCCATCTGACAAGCTGTTCTTTGGCAGCTAAAAACTCGGAACAGTGCTCGCCTGTTCTCAAGTGAATGTGTTTTGCTAGATAAGATAATTTACATTGACTCTGGTGACAGAAAAACTAAAAACAAAATATTAACCATTTTATACATGTAGTCACCCTGCCATAAAAATAAATCTCTAAAGCCTACACATATTGAGCTTCTGCAACGCACAAGCAAATTGGTGGATGTTTGACAGGACAAAAGACTATTTGCGTTTGCTCCGTGCCTGAGCATGGAAATGGGCAGGAGGGTTGCCAAGGACAGCCTAAAGGCTTATGATGTTCAAGTGGCATTTTTGATGTTTGTTTCAGCAACAGGTTCTTTCCTCCAATGGTTTGTTATAATCTGCTTTTGATTGTATCTCTTCGGTGTGGCATAAGAAAAACAACCACATAAACCCACCAGGAAAACATTCCATTCTTAGATTCTCAGCCTGTGTCTTCAGTGTGTATAGAATACCCATGGAGATTCAAATCTATATGTATTCTTTCAGGTTGGTCAAGTAGCAACAGGAATTAAAAGCAGTAGAATTTACAGGATGTGCTTCTGGTCATGCTAGCTCTGGTAGAACGCGATACTGTAGTCCAATCTGTGCTGCTTTTGTTACATGAGTGGGCATTATGTATCAGCTGGCCCCTGACTGATGGATATAAGATATTTAAGGTTGGAAAATATTTCTTTATATAACACATGCTAAATACAGAGGCCTCTAATTTAAAGGGGTAATCAGTCTGTAAAAATGTATTTAGTCACAGACAAGGATCCTAATATGGCATGGGTGAAAGCTGAATTTCCACGTTGTGCATCCATTTGAAAACTTCAGACAGGAAAAATGGCATAATACTTATTTGCTATATGGATATGCCCAAAGCATTGAGGGGAACACAAAATGGTGTTCATTGGTTGAACTTGGTTAACAAGAAATAAATGTATGTATGTATGTATGTATGTATGTATGTATGTATGTATGTATGTATGTATGTACACACACACACACACACACACACACACACACACACACACACACACACACACACACACACACACACACACACACACACATCCTGATGGTAGTCAGGAGCAGATCAGCTCCCCAAGGTCCAGAGGTGACCATGTGTAGCCATCTGACCTCTGAATGTTCCTTGCACTGATCCATATTATTGTGACCAATTACACTATCAGAAAAAATGGCATTCTCAAGTAGTACACGGTTGATGTCAATCATCAGCCTGAAGAAATCCCCAGAGACAGCTCTGAATCTGAAGGACACTGATAATATCAGCTCAGAGAACCTCTATCACAGGTTATTGTTGTTTTTGTTATGTGCTGTTGAGACAGAACAAGAGCCTCATGACACAGTGGTTAAATGCGTGTACTGCAGCTAAAACTGTGCTCACAACCTGAGGTTCAATCCCAGGTAGCCGGCTCATGGTTGACTCAGCCTTCTATCCTTCCGAGGTCGGTAAAATGAATACCCAGCTTGCTGGGGCTGGGGGGGGATGTATACCTGCATAATTAAAATTGTAATCTACCCAGAGAATGGTTGAAGCGCTATGGGATGGTTTATAAGCAGAACATTTTGCTTTTGCTTTGCTTTATAGTGACCCTAATACGGCTATCAACATAAATGAGATATTTAACAAGTAGATTCCCATACTCCAAATGAGTTTCCATGACTGACTGGGAATTTGAATCCCGGACTCCTGTTCTGGTGTGTCACTCTATCCACCATACCATAGTACACTGGGTATACTCTAGGTAACTGACATATCATAAATGTTTTATACCTAGGATTTATTGGAGGGGATTGCAAACTAGATCCGTTAACATTGTTCACTTGAAGAGTTTGTACAAATATTTTAGATTAACTTTGGCATCCCTTTTTAAAGAATCTCACTGCAGCATACATCAGAGTGAACAACTCAGTGATAATAGTTGAAATGTATCATCACAATGCATTGTTAAAATGCAGACAGTATTCATTAGCATAGAAAATATGAGTTGTAACACAGAGCAGTCCTTTGGCTCATGCACACTTTATTCCTGTGCAGAGAAAACAGTATGAGAATAAACAGAATACTTTCTTAAATAAAAACTGAATAGCTCATTAGAATAGTGATATATCTGGGATCAACATTATAAAGTTCAACTGAGCACATATGAAGCTGTTCCATCTGTTCCTTCCTAGAGGATAAATTGTTTTTCCAGCTTTCCATTTCCACCTTCAGTTGTATTTGGAAAAGAAAATGAGTGTTCTGCAAAAGAGTTTCTGGCATTTCCCTGCCCAGATAAAGCATTTCCACCTGACTTTTTTTTAATAGTGAGTGACACATCAGATGGCTTAGTGAAATTAACCATTAGATCAGAATAAGAATTCAGATACATTGGTTCTTTGGAGTTGTATTCTTTAGGTTATGGATACCTGATGCCCCTTTTTAGCAGCTTTTCTTCCTCTTGCTGATCACAGTTACTCAGTCCCACTTCCTCCAGAGGGCTAGGGAACTTTTTGCCACAGGGTGAAAGGAAGAATATGTATAGTGGGAGAATAATTAAAAATAATTTCCCTTCCTGATAGAAGCCTTCCTGGATCAGACTTCTATAATTACAGAAAAATCCATTGGATGTCATATACAAAGCAAGATACTGTGTTAAATTTTGAATTAATTAAAAACAACAACCAGATAGAAGTTCCCTGTCCCTGGGATTTGTGGGATCCCGACCCAAAAAACCCAATGAAATACAAGTTTTTGTTTTCTTTAAATTTGAGCATCGGCTCAAGTGTTGCTTTCCTACTTCCAAATAGGATGTTTTGCAAATGAATGGATTTGGTGCAACTGTTGATCTGGCATCAGCTCCTAAACTGACTGATGGCTATTCTGTGTGGCACAATTATGTAACTAAAAATAATTGTGCCACACAAAAATAAACATTCCAAGAGCTGCTACATACATTGCACTTGACTAAGAAAAAAAGCACACAAAAATCCAACAGTTGTCATGCTTCTTATATGAAGGAAGGGTAGAAAAAACATTTGTGTAACAAACCAGTTAAATCTTCAATTATGGTCAGAACAGGAAGCAAAAAATCACAGACAGATACTGTTCATAGATCAACACTTATTGGTTTCAAAAATTCACAAATCAAATATTCTGTTTCTTTGGTTTCGGCCTAGACATAATTCTAACATGCATTTGACATGTGCCTGTTATTCGTTGGCTGAAGTCCTGTTGCTAGTTATGCAAGTGGAGCAACTTGCAGATAAATGTGAATTGGCATGAATTAAGAAATCTATGTAGATCTGTTGCGTTATCTGTGTAACTGCACAACAGGATTTCAGCAGCAGAAAGTCATTCAAAGAGGAATACTAAATTATTGGATATGCTCAATGAGACGCTTTAAGAATTCAGAATGTTCTTGCATGTCCTGTTGGATAGATGAAGTAAAATCTGGAAGCACCCTAAAATGATTAACTGTCTATAACAATGCTTACTTAATGTTCACTGTACCACCTACTTCATCTTGATTTATTGTGTGCATGTGTGTGTGGGGGTCACTTTTGTCTCTTTATTTTTAACTAAACTATTTTCTGGATCAGCTACATTTTAGTGCTGTACGTTCATGGATAACTGCTTACTAATTCCTATCTGATTTAGTGCTCTGCCATTTCATTTACTCATACCTTTAGTCTTGTCCCCTTACTCATAACATAAGAACATAAGAAGAGCTATGCTGGATCAGGCCAAAGGCCCATCTAGTCCAGCTTCCTGTATCTCAGTGGCCCCACCAAATGCATCTGTGAGCGCACAAGACTAAATATTTGTCTCCTGATACCACTCCCCTGCATCTGGCCCTTGAAGTACCTTGGCTTTAAGCCTGGAGATGACACATCTCCATCATGGTTTGTAACCTGTGGTTGACTTTTTTCTCTAGGAATCTGTCCAATCCCCTTTTGAAGGCATCCAGGCCAGAGGCCATCACCACATCCTGCGGCAGGGAGTTTCACAGTCTAACAACACACTGGGTAAAAATATTTTTTTGTCTCTTCTCACTCTCCCAACTCTCAGTTTTAGTGGCTGTCCCCTAGTTCTGGTATTTTGTAATACAGGGAGAAGAGTGTCCCTCTATCCACTTTACTCATGCCCTACATTATTTTGTATATCTCAATCATATCTCCCCTCAGACCCTTTTTTTCCAAACTAGGAGTCCCCCAGCCCAGTAATCATTTTAGTTGCTCTCTTTTGTACCTTTTCCAGTTCCACTATGTGGTGACCAGATGCAGTGACCAGAATTGTACACAATACTCCAGGTGTGGCCTTACTATCATTTTGTACAATGGCATTATAATGTTGGCTGTTTTAGTTTCAATCCAGTTTTTGATAATCCCTAGCATGGAATTGGCCTTCTTCACCACTGCAACACACTAGGTAGACACCTTCATTGAGCTGTCCACCAGCACACCAAGATCTCCTTGCTGATCCGTCACAGATAGCTCAGAGCCCATGAGTTGATATATCAAGTTTTGATTTTTTGCCCCAATATGTATTACTTTACATTTTCCTACATTGAAACACATTTGCCATTTTGCAACCCATTTCCCTAGTTTGGAGAGATCTTTCTGGAGTTCTTCACAATCTTCTCTGGTTTTAAATTACTCTGGCAAAGGAAAGATAGCCCACTGGTCAAATCTGAAATGTAAATCAGCTACAAGGAGGAAAACGTACTAGTTGGATCCCCAACCAAAATTTAGCTGTTCACTACAATCTTGTGAAGTCTATATGGAAAGAAAATCCTGCTTAATTCACCAATGTATGTTCTTGAAAAAGCAAGCCCTGATTGCAATTTTAGGATGGTGTTCTACTGGCATGTTCCTGGGGTTGTAAGACCCACTGATTTCATTTCAAATTGAGAGTAATATACAGAGGACTGAACTACTAGTCTTCCTCCTTGTAGCTGATTTCATGAGAGTCAATCTACAAACTTTGTCATCTGTTGCAATAAGCCAATTAGAGATGGGCAGAAAATGAATTATTTTTTAATTTTGTTTTTCATTTTTCATTTCGTTCCCTAACAAAATGAAAAATGAACTGCCCCTTCAAAGAAAAACAAAATGAAATAAAATGAAGATTTTCAGTTCATTCCATTCCATTTTTCATTTTCCCATAGGAATGCATTGAAGCAATGCACTCTTATGGGAAAATGGTTTAAAAGCCCTTCACCATTCCCCCGCCCCACACAAACATGCCTAATCAGGTGGCAGAATGGCATGGGGTTTTTAAACTTTTTTTTGCCGCTGAAGCCCTGCGCGCCAGCTGATTGGCGCTAGCTTCAGCAGCAATAAATAAATAAATAAATAAATAAATAAATAAATAAATAAATAAATAAATAAATAAATAAATAAATAAACAAACAAACAAACAAACAAAAGGCCCACACCATTCCCCCCAACAGACCCGTGACTTTTTTGTCCATGAAGCAAGCGCCAATCAGCTGGTGTGCAGGGCTTGTTTAGGGTACTAAAAAAAAGTTTTAAAAGCCCCCACTGTCGTCCCCCCCAACACTTCCAATTAAATGGGGGAAAGCGTGGACTTTTAAAACTTTTTTTTAGTAAAGTCCAAACAGCTTTTCACACTCCATCATAGGTAAGGCATTCCTAAGTGATTTAACTCAGAAGTAAACTGCAGTGAATTCAATGGGACTTGCTTTCGACTCACAGGCACTTTTAAAACTGCAACATCAAGTCTACCACCAACTAAAAACGTGTGTGCATATTTATAGGCGAGACATGAATAACACCTATCTCTATCAAAGTGGTCAACCGGATATCTTATGATGAAAACAGAGTCCTTTTATGGAAAAAGGCCATTTATTATTCTGTTCTACAACAACCATTTGATGCAAAAACAAGTTGAACAGACTCATTAATGTTAGATTCATTTGGTTCCTATAATGAAGCCACATGACGAGACTGCAGACTAAATATGTGGTCCTTTACAGCTTGTGTTCTGGGTTGTAGAACACCTTGTTATCCCATTCCTCCATAACTGTTACAGGTGTATATTTTCTCCAGTAGTGAGAATACAATACTACAGAGTGCACCACATAGTTGTGTCATATATAATGCACTAGCACTATTTTACTGTACCATGTGCAAACTGATATAGCACTGCTGGGACATACTACTATAAACTACCAGAGAGCCAATCACACACAGGGTCTTTAACTAAGAATGGCAGGACACACCCTCTGAGTGTGTTTCCGACTTGTGTTCTGGCAAGATGTGCTGCTTCTTCCATGAATCACGGGGACAATTAGCCAAATGTTTTCCTAGCTTTTCTCCAGCAAGGGGTCAAGCTCAGGAAGCAGAGTATTATGCATCCCTCTTGGCCACAGTTTCCACAGGGAGTTCTCTTGCTTTGCAGTCTTCTATATGTGAAGAAAGGACAGAGAAACCGTTCTCCTTGTTGCAAGACTTGCTTTCCCCCTGCAATAGAATTAACGTGACAAACATTCTCTTCTACTGTCTTCAAATATGGCTGCTTTTAACTTTATAAATACATACTGCTTTGTTTACACAGGGAAATCATAAATCCAAAGATTGTAAAACACTGAGAGGTAAGAAAGAGAAGCGGTTTGCTCAACCTTCTGTCACTGCCAAGTTTCTCCACTTCTGCAGTCAACTATCGTCCCCAAGGAGTTTTTCCCACCTTTTCCCCATTTAACATTCTGCATGGCTGCTGGATTCAAAGCTTTCATCACTTCACTGTGCTTTATGTATCAATCATCACTGCAGGCTGGCTTGTCTTTCTTCTGCATCCTTTGTTGTTTCCAGCTTTTGGTGGCATCTTTGAATTAGGAGCTCACTAAGGCGTAGATCATGCTGAACATAAAGAAAAAGGTACAGAATGAAAGCATCCCTTTGAAATATGGAAAGCCACCTATATTTTTTTCCAAACTTTGGGACCTTCCAGTAATTTATGCTGACTCTGAAGTTCTGATTTCTTCCTTGCAATGCCTGCCTGCTTCTTCCTGGCACCTGCATATTGCATAAAAATTATGATGGATAGAACAACGATACTTGGAATATGCATAATATTTAACTTTCCTTTTTTGCTGTTCTCCCTCCAGTTTTCAACCAGTGCCTTAAATTGGCACTAAAGCTAGGAAATAAAAACATTTCCACCATAGTGTGTTTTATTTCTACTAGTATGTCCCTGAAGTACAGGCAATATTCCAATTTAAATGTTGCATTTTTATTTGTTTTTCTCCACTCATTTTGGCTGGAGAAGCATCAAGTTTAGCAAGAGATTTTGGAAAGGAAAGGAAAGAGCTGGTTTTGATGACATAGTTATAATTTGGAGCACATTAGAAAAAACACATATAATTATAGAATATTGATATGACCAGACAGGGCCATGCAATATTCTCTGACATAGTTCCACTTGTGCAACAAGAATGAGGTTCTCACTAGCAGTAGATTGCAGCTAAATATACACCAGCTATTTCAATTTCAGGTGCATGCAACTTTGTCTCATTGCACATTGATTGATTGATTGATTGATTGATTGTCTTTCTCCAAATAAGGGGATATGGGCCTAATCTTCCCACCATTTCTACTAATCAACTCTCCCTCCCCTTCTTCCCCCTCTTCCTCTCCCCCCTCCCCTATCCATCCCCCCAACTCTACATACTACAGCCAATGAATATCTGGTATGAAATGTATATCCCATCCCATATTATATTGCACACCTCATTCTGCTGCTATATGTTTGAAGCAGTGGATGTGTCCACGAAATGTTACATTAAAATATGAAAGTTAGTCTTTAAGATGCCACATGTTTTGTCTTGTCTTGTTTTTCTTTAATTTTTGCCTGTTTACCTTCCTACTTTTTTACAGCAGTAGCTATTTATCTACTTGTATTTACATGCTTTCAAACTGTTAGGTTGGCAGGAGCTGGAGTTAACAGCAGGAGCTCGCTCCACTGTGTGACACCTGGGATTCGAACCATCAAGCTGCCAACTTTGCAGCCAAAAATTTCAACGCTCTAGCTTGCTGAGACACCACACCCCTATGCAATGGGATATTTTATTTAAATAGTCATTTACATAAATATATACTGTATTTCTACTCAAGGCAGCATACCTGAGCTTCATGGACAGTTTCCCATTCAGAAATTTACCAACATCATTGACTAGATTACTTTATCACATGGTTCTGGACTTGTTTAAAGTTCTACTAATACAATGAAAGTGGGAAGTGACTCATTTTACATGAAAAGCAACTATTCTGCTTTCTGCAACCACTCACTCTTTTTCCTCTTCAAGACCAAACATGCATCCATTCCCTAATTTGTTGGAATACAATTCTTACAAAAATTGAGCCAGTGTGTTGCTGAGATATTCTGCAATCTAGATGGCCAATACCTCAATGTTTGTTGGCTTTGTTGAAAACTCAGTGATTTGTTGCTATCATGTCTAGTCTGGCTCTCAGAAAACCAGTTCTCTGATACTTCACAGAATTTGTTCCAAATCTGATTTAGTGCTCTGCCATTTCATTTACTCATACCTTCAGTCTTGTCCTCTTAGTCATAACATAAGAACATAAGAAGAGCTATGCTGGATCAGGCCAAAGGCCCATCTAGTCCAGCTTCCTGTATCTCACAGTGGCCCCACAAAATGCATCTGTGAGCGCACAAGACTAAATATCTGTCTCCTGATACCACTCCCCTGCATCTGGCCCTTGAAGTACCTTGGTTTTAAGCCTGGAGATGACACATCTCCATCATGGTTTGTAACCTGTGGTTGACTTTTTCTCTTATTGTGTGGATGTGTGTGTGTGTGTGGGGGGGGTCATTTTTGTCCCTTTATTTTTAACTAAACTATCTTTTGGATCAGCTGCATTTTAGTGCTGTAAGTTCATGGATAACTGCTTTCTAATTCCTATCTGATTTAGTGCTCTGCCATTTCATTTACTCATACCTTTAGTCTTGTCCCCTTACTCATAACATAAGAACATAAGAAGAGCTATGCTGGATCAGGCCAAAGGCCCATCTAGTCCAGCTTCCTGTATCTCACAGTGGCCCCACCAAATGCATCTGGGAGCGCATAAGACTAAATATCTGTCTCCTGATACCACTCCCCTGCATCTGGCCCTTGAAGTACCTGTACCCTGGTTTTAAGCTTGGAGATTACACATCTCCATCATGGTTTGTAATCTGTGATGGACTTCTCCTCCAGGAATCTGTCCAATCCCCCTTTGAAAGCATCCAGGCCAGATGCCATCACCACATCCTGTGGCAGGGAGTTCCACAGACTAACAACAAGCTGGGTAAAAAAATATTTTCTTTTGTCTGTTCTCACACTCCCAACCTTCAGTTTGAGTGGATGTCCCCTAGTTCTGGTATTTTGTGAGAGGGAGAAGAGCATCCCTCTATCCACTTTACTCATGTTCTGCATTATTTTGTATGTTTACTCATGCCCTGCATTATTTTGTACGTAACAATGTCTTCCTGCCGGCTTTCCAAACTTCCACATTCAGAACGGTCAGGAGGTTTATTTACTCTGCTGTCTTTGCATATCAACAGCTTGTGCTGGGTAAGGGTTAATAGCAGATTACATAAGATATAAAATATAGTTGTAGCTGTCAGAAGGTGTTTTGTTGCTTTTATTCACTCTCTACACCTGGAGCGCAGGTTGGGGAGTTTCTTTACCAGTTTCTTTATGGGAAATGGGACCAGGCTTACCAGTAAAGATAATAGAAGAATGACAGCAGATAGAAAGCTAGTTTACACCAGGCCTCTCTTTGGCAGTAAATCAAAGTATCTGCATTCATTACTGCTGGTGGATCATATGCTAGCTCTGTACTGTCTGCTGGACAGTGGAAATACCTGAAAAAGAGAAAAAAATGGGAAGATTCCAGATGTTACACCTGGAAGTTACACTAAGCTACAAAGGTTCATGAATGTTTCTTACCGCTACCTTAGGTAACAAACAGTTATCCTTTTCATATTTTGCTTCAAAACTTTAATTCCCTGCATGCATTTTCCCCCTCCAAAGAGAAATTCATATGAACAACCAGAAGAAAAAAATCATGCAACTAGTGCAGGAAATTTTATCAGAAGAATAATAGAGTCTGACATGGATTTTTCTTGCAAAACTTATGAATTTTGCATCTCAGCATAACATTTCCCAAACATATTATCCCATTAAAAAAAACCTTTTCTCAGAAACAATTCCAACACATAACATCTGGGGTGACTGATGCTTCAAAGTTCACTTCTATAGAAGGCTCTCCATCTCTCCTTCTATAGAAGGCTCCATCTGTCTGACATTCCCAATGAAGTTCTAGCATATTTAGCCACAACATTTCAAAGTGAAGCGTAGTCACCAGTGTGTCTGAAATCAGTGGAACCACCTACGTGGCCAGTTCACATGAAGCATGTGCTACATAGAGCCAGGGAACGCCCAAGACATTTTGCTGCCCGAGATCCTCCACTGGGCACCTTCTCATTGTCCATGCCAAGAAACAGAGCAATAAAGCACTGGAGGCAGCACTGCACGTCAAATGAAAACAATATCTACTGCTTTCACATGACCCCTAAAATCCGCTGGCAACTTGAATTCGGATCCCCCCAACGAGAGATCGTGTGGTTTTTGTTCTGCTTCATGTGTTCCCACCCTCCCGCACTCTGATTCTATTGCTTCTGTCTTCTGTGAGGGGAGGGAGAAAAAATGCAGGCTCACCTCCACCTGCTGTGGGCAGCAGCTAGTTGTAGTAGGACAGGAAGCCCATTAAGGATTGCTGTCTGTTAAAAGGGGGGTGGGGACAACAAAAACAAAGAAGGCAGAGGAGACCCAAGCATTCACAGCTTAAAAATCTGCATTGGAAAATTTTTTACTTCCTCGAGACCAGGTACTTGTAAAATGTGCTGGGGGCGTGCTTAAGTGGGTGTGGTCATACTTTTTTTTTTTTAAAGTCCACTGCTGGTGGAAAAACAATTTTTGCTCCGCATCTGTGAGCATTTTGCAGCAGATTTTAGGGGTCGTGTGACGTAAGTGCACGCACTGCTTGCCAGTGTGCATGGGCTTTTCACTGCATTGTAACAAAAGATAAAAGCTGCTTTGCAATATTGGGCAAATCAAAGTCTTGGTCAGGAAAGGCACCTGCACAAGCAAAAAGAGCTCCAAGAAGGATTGTGACTCACCGCCAGAAGTGATAGAAAAGCAGAGGAATATTCAAACCGAGGGTGAGCCATTCTTGAGCACACAGAAACATTATACAGAAAAGGCTATGGATGGAGTATTCTGGCAATACTAGCTGGGGAGAAAAGAAAACAGAAATGGTTACGCAATTGCTGGAATAGAAACAATTTCAATGGTTCTTATTTTTTATCAGCATTATTTTTTATTGATCTTATCATAAAATTAGCCATGCATTGACTTGCAAATCTCCTACTTTGGTACCTAGCTAGCCTGGAATATTTGGGTAATTTTAATTTGTACCATAATTATCTGGACCCCAAGCAGAAACACTACTGCATCCAACCCATACCTGTTCCTACCTTCCCTTCTGCAGGAGAAATTATGCAGCCATTTGAAACAAGTATCTGAAATTCTCTTTTATGTTTGGGAGATTCAGTAGGAAGTTTTTAAAATGCTGGAGTTTCCTGTAAAACAATGAGGCAAAGCTTCGGAGGGCACTTTGAGTTAACATGCTGTTGCATTCTCAAAGTAAATGGAATACATTCTGAAAAGCAAAGCAAAGTGTGCTACTTATATACTGCCCCATGGCACTTAAAGCACTTTCTGGGTGGTTTACAATTTAATGATGCAGGCTGAACATTGCCCATAGCAAGCTAGGCACACATTTTACCAACCTCAGAAGGATGGAAGGCTGAGTCAACCATGAGGTGGCTGATTGAACCCCAGGTTGTGAGCACAGTTTTGGCTGCAGCACAGCAGTTTTAACCAGTGTGCCATGAAGCTCTCTGAAAGCTTCAAAAATGCCAGAGTGAGTGCTACTGGCTATATCACACTGTATCATGCATACAGTAATAAAATTATAGCAAATTCCAATGAATTAGCTATGTAGATCATTCAGCCTACAGACACATGTTGACTACATAGGGCGTTTATACACGACCCCTAAGCTCCGCCGCAAATGGCTGCAAGGTCCGGACCTTAAAAATGTTTACCCACCAGCTCCGGACTTTGCAGACAATACTGCCCACTTATCAGCAGTTTTCTTGTACCTGCTTTTTGGATGTGACAAAATTTTGATCCGGTGTAAGGATAGTGAGTGCGGGGCTCTCCTGGCTTCTGTTTGTTCTTTTTGCATTGAGATCTGAATGCTGCCCGAACAAAACGGAGGTAACCGATGCTTTTCTTTCTTTTTCTCTCCCTCCCTCGGGCAGCCAGAAACCAGGAAGTGCGGAGGGGGGTGGGGACAAGGAAGAGCGAGGAACCCCTAAGATCTCTGGTCCGAATTTAAGTGGCCAGCGGATCTTAGGGGTCGTGTAAAAAGGCCCATAGGCTGTTTAGCTTGATGTTTGGAGCACTGCAGGACTAACAGGTGCACTCTCAAAGACAGCAATGAATTTTACACGAGTGCACCAGCCCACCGCCAGGGTGTTCTTACCGGCATCTTTCTGGTCCCTCTCAAGGGATTCTACTTTTCTGATGCAGGTAGGATCTCTCTGGTTTGGTTCAGTTCCAGAGCATGTGGGATCACCAGAAAAAATCCAATGCAAGCTTTCCACCTTCAGTTTGACATATCATGAAAGTAAGGATTGTACATAAACTATTGCTAATGCACTACATCAGTTATGATGTTTTTAAAAGTATTTTATTTGCATTGCTTTAAAGGCCCAGTCAAGAAACTGCCTGCAGCTGAATCCTAACAAAGGCAGCAACTGCAAGAAGCTTCTCACATGACCCTTTAAGAGAAGGCAAATGTTTTTTTTTCCGTTGTAACTGATGCAGTGTCTCCTGCAATAGCCCACAGTCAGAAAAGTTTTTCACTTTCCCTGTCCTCTGCCAAGCAGGGGAAGTGAATACTTTGCCAATATTCTGAAGTGACTTGCTTATTAAGCCATTTCACAATATTGGCAAGAGCCATTTCCATATGAAAGGTCAGGCTTGATTAGATCAAACCCACCCATTCCCAAGTGGCTCAAACTCACTCCCTGCTGCTAGGGTAGCCATACCCATAATCAGCTAAAGCTTCGGGCACTTTCTGTACAGATGTTTTTCAAACAGTTTTCCTGCCTCATTCACTGAATATTATGCAAGGTCCAGGCAATGTTACATTCCCTTTGTAACCATTAGAGCTTTCCTACCATTTTCCGATCTTCCTTCCCCCCAAAAAATAACTGTTAAGGAGAGAAATACAGAATAGCTGGCAAATACAGCTTAATTTAATTGGTGGTGCTCAGGGCTAACCAGCACAATTCATAAAAGTCTAATGAATTTTGAATATATTTACAGTAGAATGTTTTCAATATGTCTTGTTGCCCTTGAGCAGAACTCAGGAACACAAAAGAGGGAAATCAGCACTTACTGCAAATACAAAAAAACAGGGAAAAACATGGTCTGGTGTCGTGAGGATAACATGTATTTACTGATGGAATGAAAGGCTTAATTTATTTTTTGATGACATATCTAGAAAAAAGAGCTGAATTGCCACCGCTACAAACAACAGATGTTATCCTTAATGTCTCACCATTACAACAACATTGCAGGGAAAATGTTAGTGCACCTGATTCAGCCTTAATTATGACTTTCTGTTGTTGTTGTTGTTGTTGTTGTTGTTGTTGTTGTTGTTATATTATTATTATTATTATTATTATTATTATTATTATTATTATTATTATTATTATTATTATTGAAATTTGTATATTGCCCATCTGGCAGCGAGGCTACCCTGGTGCAGTTAACAATTAATTAATACAATCCAATACAAGCAAAACACATATAATTCATAGAATAAAATAAAAAAGATAAAAACACAGTAAATATAATTAAAATTAAAAAGTGCGATCCAAAACCTGTATATAATGTTGGGGGGCAAAGCTCACTGCCCAGACCACATGTGGTCCCCCCCCAGGGCATCTTTCCTACATTCCCCTGGGATTCTAGGATCCTCCCCTGTTCAAAAGGGGGATTTTTAATCTGTGTATATTTTGTTTTTTCCCCTCATTAAGTCCTCCAGGAGCAGGAGTTTTTATTTTATGGGTATTTGTAGAAGATCCCCTAAAACCCCAACCTTTGAAAGGAAGGTGAGGGAGAAGAAAAGGAGGAGAAAGCTGTAGATGTTGCCTATAAATGCCCACCATGGCAATTTTAAATACCCACTTTTACATACCCCATTTAAAAATACCCACCATGGTTACTTTTAAAAATGACTACTGAAAACCCCCATCTGTAGGCTCTGTGCAGCCTATGGAGATTCTGGGAATGTGAATTTGGCCCCCCAGCTCCACAAACTTGTCTTTTTGTAATGTAATATATGGTCCATCTTTAAGGTCATGGGCTGAAATTCTCAGAACATAAAATGTAAAACCAATTTCACACATGCTGCTTAGATGCTTTTGAACTTCCTTCCTGCTATTAACATATGCTGTTTTCAATTTTTTTTTCAAAATCCCTTTTAATCGATTTTTATATCAGGTAATGGCCGTGCTATTAACTGCAGTGGTGGCCTGTATAAATTGATTTAAAATGGCATTTCAATAAAATGGCATTATATGCTTACATTCAGATTTTAAATTTCTCTCTGTATAGAAAAGTTCCCTGTTGCTGAAGTGAAGAAGTCTGTGCATGCCTTCTCTGTCCATCATTCAGCAAACACAGGGTTTATTCACTTTAGCACACAGTTCCCCATGTATTAATGTTCAGTTCTTTCCAAAGCACTGGAGGGGGGCATAACTTTGGTTTGATCATGGCAATCACATATGTTGGAATGCAATCAACATGGAGTGATCCTACCTATGCTTAAAAAACAGTAGCCACTAACAAAGACATCCCCCCAACAGTGCAGTTAGGCATAAGTGTGAGACAGTCTAGTTCACAATTGCCTGTTCATCATACAGTTGTTGGGAAAAGAAGCCCCTTCTCAAAGAGAAACAAATATATGTCTGATTGCACCCTTAGCCTCACATGGTAGTATTTTATACAGAATCTCTCAAGAAAATCTCAATCTTTTCAGAAAAGAACTCCAGTTGCCATGACTCAACTTCCAGATATTTTATATAGATGTTCTCCTTAGCGGGTAGCAATTGAGCAGTACAACCTTTGTCTTTGACACAAATGGTGAAGGCATGCATTGAAGTAGTTTTAAGAACATAAGAACATAAGAAGAGCCATGCTGGATCAGGCCAAAGGCCCATCTAGTCCAGCTTCCTGTATCTCACAGAGGCCCCACCAGATGTGTCTGGGAGCCATAAGACTAGATATCTGTCTCCTGATACTACTCCCCTGCATCTGGTCCTTGAGGTACCCCGGTTTTAAGCCTGGAGTTGATACATCTCCCTCATGGTTTGTAACCTGTGATGGACATTGATTTTCAGATCTAATGACCCTTGAAGACTGCTGTCCTTTCAAGGCCCATCTATAGCTAAGAGCTCAAACAGTCTCTCTCTGCATTCAATGTACTGTACAAGGTTTAATGTACTGAATGTGGTTGAAAATACAAAAGGTGAAGAAGTGCAAAGTAAACTTGCGATTGCAAACATGTAAATAACCCATTCTAGTAGGCATGGTACAAAGGCAGGGAAAATCTGCCAAGGGAACAGAAAAAATAACCAACTGAGGGATGAAATGTTATCTAGTTGATTCAAGGATATAATGACCACAGAGTGAGAGCCATCCAGGAAATATGTCGTGAAATTGTATAGTCTAATTTCTGTCTGTCTGTCTGTCTCTCTCTCTCTCTCTCTCTCTCTCTCTCTCTCTCTCTGTGTGCGTGTGCGTGTGTGTGTGTGTGTGTGTGTGTGTGTGTGAGTGAGTGAGTGAGTGAGAGAGAGAGAGAGAGAGAGAGAGAGAGAGAACCACTGCACCACTTAATGATTGTGTCAGTGCAAAAATCACCGTAGGTTCAACATGATTCTGCCAACTCCACTCCATATGCTATAGTTGAATTAGTTCCAAGTAATCCAGTTCTCTGAGGGTTAGATTTTCCAGGGGCGCTATCCATTTTAAGATTTTATTTATTTATTTATTTATTTATTTATTTATTTATTTATTTATTTATATGCCACCAGTCTTCCAGAAGGAATTCCAGGTGGTTTACACTAATCATAAAATATAAAGTATTAAAGATTAAAATAAACAGGTAACTAAAAAACTAAAGGCTAACCAGCAAGAGCAAATGATAGGCAATCCCCAGGGACAGGAACAAAGCAAACAGAATAGGTATGGGTCGTTCTTCCTTTGCACAGTATAATCCTGGCATTCTCTGCTGTTCTTCAAGATTCACAGATGTTCTGAAAAACACTTTAATCTCAGAGCGGTGGTTTGGGATGATAGATGAAGAATGGATGGTTTCTGCTGTCCCAGAGTTACAGCTAAAGGAAGCATTTGCTATTTTAGTTACAGTACTGTGTTTGTCTACCTATGCACTCCTATCCCTAATTTACTTATAGGCCAGAATATGCTAGCGTAAATGAAACTATATATGCTGCAGCAACCAATTACTGCTACATAACATACTGATTGTGTTCTTGGATTCATATCCAGAAAAATAAACAACAATTCATCAATTAGTGGCAATCTGACACCATGGCCAACACCATTTCATTTGCAGAAGTTTAAATTGCCAACTGAATTCTGATCATCGTATATTTTCCCACACACTGGCTTAAGTATTTTACAGAATTGTTCTCAGTGAGCATTATACACATATTTTTCACAGCAGATGCCATTATTCTCTATAGTATATGCCTTTTGGCTTCTGCTGGATAGCTCAGTTTAGGCACCTGATCCAGACAGTTGGAAGTTTAATTCCCCCCCCCTGCAATTTTTCTTACATTTTTGGTTTCTAATGCTGATGGACAAGGCTTGTATTCTATGGACCTAGTGTTGTTCAATAGCCGGATACTATCCATATACATGTAAATATATCAGCCACTGTTCTACTCACAGCATTCATTATGTCCTATTCTGTACGTTGAATACAATCTGGATTGGGACAGGAAGACTTGATTTCAATTTATTTTTTTATTTTTTTTATTAAATTTTAAACTACATACAAACAACATAAGAAAATGAAAATAAAAAAATACAACAAACAATATAAGTGCACCCCCATCCCACGGGCCCATCCATGCATTCTTATTCGTTGCTCGATCTTCTATTCTTCTAGTAATCTTCTTAAAGTTCTCTTCTCCAGAATTGTTGTGAGATATTCGTGGACTCTTTCCCTTTTCCTTCGACTAATACATAATCTAAAAATTTACCCCAAATATCGTAGAAAATGTCTTTTTTCATTTCTCCTCGTTTAACCTTTAAACTGCAGGACAGTTTATCGTTTATAGTTATATCCCAAAGTTCATTATACCAGTCTTCCATCTTGAATTCTAGTTTTGACTTCCAATTTTTTGCTATAATTAATCTAGCAGCTGTCATAAAATTTGCTATTAGTTCCTTTGTTGTAACATCATAATCTTTACTTGTTAACAATGATAATAATGCTATCTCTGGATTACAATCTATATCCATCTTAATCATATTACTTAGCTCTAAAAACACTTTTTTCCAGAACCTTTGGACTATTTCACATTCCCACCAAAGATGCAAGTAAGTACCAAGCTCTTTTTCACATTTCCAACATATCTTAGAGTAAGCAGGATTCATTCTATTTAGTCTAACAGGGGTTAAATACCATCTAGAAACCAATTTAAAGTAGTTTTCTTTTATCCTGACCGATAATGATCTCAAAATTCTCATATTCCAAATTTTCTTCCAGTCTTCTTTCTCTATCTGTACATTAAGATCTTGGTTCCAAACTTCTCTCAAGGTGTTTAACTCCTTCATTTCTAATAATTCCCTTAGTATTTTATATATTTTACGTGTTATTCCTTTCTCTGAATTTTCCTGTTCAGACTCAAGCGATAATAGGAAATGTTCAAATTTTGTGCACTCTCTGATTTGATTATTTCTTTTTCCCCAGTCCTTCATCCATTTTCCTAGTTGAATATAATTTAACCATGTTAAATCACTGGGTTGCAAAATATTTTTTATATCCTGAATTGTTTTAATCTTGAGCATCCAATCCTTTAGTCTAGCTATTTTCTTAATTTTAAATAACTCCAAATAATGCTTCAAGTTGACTGGAAAGCTTTCCAAGTCAGTAACTAAAGCCAGTGGGTATCCCTTCGGAGATAAGATTTTTCTATATGTTCTCCATGTAACAATTAGACTATTCAATAGGGGGTTGTCAATCTTTACTTTGTTTTTAACTTCCGTGAATAAAAATGTGTTTATTTCCCCCTTTATATCCAAAGACTCTTGCTCCCACCATATTAGCTTCTGTGGTTTAAAAAGAATTTCCCCCAAAGAACTGAGTTGATTGGCTATATAGTAATTTCTTATATTGGGTATACCTATTCCTCCTTCTTTCTGAGATCTATACCATAGACTTTTATTTATTCTTGATTTTTCCCTGCATTACAAAACCTATTTATCATGTCTTGGAGAGTTTTAATTTCCTTTTCTAAAAACTGAACCGGTAACATTTTAAAAATAAAGTTAATTTTTGGAAGTATTTTCATTTTTATCAATGCAATTCTGCCAAACCATGATAATTTTAGTTTAGAGTAGGATAATAATTTGTTTTTCATCTCTTCTTCTAATTTCAAAATATTTCTTTCTTTAGTTTTAATAAATTCTTTATGGAGTTCTAATCCTAGATATTTAATGCTTTTTCCCGGTTTAAGTCCGGATTTTTCAATCATCTTTAAGTCATGTTTTCCATAATTGAACAATAAACTCTCTGATTTTTGCCAGTTTACACATAATCCTGTTATTTCTCCAAATTCTTCTAAATGAGCTTTTACTCTTTGAATATTCTCTATTGGGTTTACAATAGTCAAAAGAGCATCGTCCGCGAATAAACTGATTTTAGTTGCCCCATCTTTCCCTATACCTTTAATAGATTTATCGTCCCTTATAGCATTTGCCAGGAGCTCTATAACGATACAAAAGAGGACTGGAGAAAGAGGACATCCTTGTCTAGTTCCCGGCCTAGGGTGATTTGTTCAGTCAATCCATCATTAACTATTATTGAGGAAGTGCCCCTTGAATATAGTTGATTTATTACTCCCAAAAAGGATTTCCCAAATCCCCATTTTTAACAATATTTTTAATGTGGGCCATTGAACACAATCAAAAGCTTTATAAAGATCTAGAGATAATATCCCAGCTTTAGTAGTACTCTTTCCCATTTCATAAAGAACATTCAAATTCCTTCTAATAATATTTGCCATTTGTCTACCTTTGATAAAACCACATTGATCCTCTTTAATATATTTAGCTATAAATTTATTCATCCTTTTAGCCAGAATTGCTGTGAAAATCTTGGCATCTTGATTTAATAAGGATATTGGTCTGTATGACCCAATATCCATTAAATTTTTATTAGGTTTTGGAATTAAAATAGTTAAAGAATGGGTCCAAGATCTCGGAATTTGTTCTCCATCCAAAATTTCATTATATAGCTTCTTTAATTTAGGTATTAATACTGCTTTTAAAAGTTTGTAAAATTCAGGTCCCAGAGCGTCCACTCCGGGCGTTTTATTATTCTTTAATTTGTCTATTACCTCGCTTATCTCTTGGTCTGTAATAGGCTTTTCCATTTCCAGCATATCTTCCTGTTCCAAGACCCTCTTTAAATTCTTAGTGATGTACCTTTCTATATCCTCCTTAGGTTTATTTTTTGCAATATATAACAACTGATAAAACTCTTGTATAGCTATCAACTTTTCCTTCATTTGTGTGCATGTCTTGCCTGAGGAGTCTTTTATAATCCCTATTGTATTCTTGTTTTGTCTTTTCTGTGCTAATCTGGCTAAAAGTTTTGAGTTCTTATTGCTGTATTCAAAAAAAGTTCTTTTTAGGTACAGAAGATTCCTTTGTGTTTGTTGTAAATCTAGATCTTCTAACACTTTTTTTCTTGCTTCAATCAACCTCAGTATCTTATTATCCTTAGTAAGAAAGAATTGGGATTCTAAATCTGCTATTAATTTTTCTAATTTTCTTTTATTGAGTTCTTCCTGTTTTTTATTTTTAATATTTTCTTTTATGATAAGGCCTCTAGCTACCGCTTTCAGGGTGTCCCATATGATTGGCGTTTGGCTACCTGCCTTTTCATTTATATCCCAAGTTTCCAACCAATCTTTTTTAACCTTTTCCAGCACTTCTGGATGTTGAAATATTTTTAAATTCATTCTCCACCTTTTAGCTTCTCTATAATTTTTATTTGTTGCTAAATCAATCGACATTAAAGCATGGTCAGATGTTTTTATGATCTCAATCTCGGTATTATTTACCTTGGGTATTAGGCTTTGTGAAACAAACACAAAATCTATCCTAGAATAGGTTTTGTGTACTGGTGAGTAGAAGGTGTATTTTGTTTCATCTCCTTTCAGTTCTCTCCAGACATCCTTCAATCCTGTTGTATTTATAAACTTTGCTAGAGTTGTGTGTCTTGTCTTCCACTCTTCCTTTTTACAGACCGATTTATCTTTAATTCTATCTAAGACCATATTAAAATCCCCTGCCATTATTAAATACCCCTTTTTAACCAATTCAATCTGATCCCAAAGGAGATTGTAAAAGCGGCCTTGGTTAACATTTGGTGCATACAGATTTACCAAAGTGTAATAATCTTTCCCCATTAGAACTTGCAATATTATATATCTACCTTCTAAATCTTTTACCACATTTTCAACAACACATTCACAATTCCTTGAGATTATAATGGCAACCCCTCTTGCTTTAGATGTGCCAAAGCTTTTTTCATATATATCAACATTTGGAATTTTTAATTCATTAATACCATCTCTTGTTTGATGAGTCTCTTGCAAAAAGGCGATATCTATTTTGTGCCTTTTGATCATCGCTTCAATTCTGTTTCTCTTCGAAAATGACCCCAGACCTTTTACATTCAACGTTGCTAATTTTATAAACTTTCCCATAACCTAGTTCTTTTGATTTCAATATTTTGGAATGGTCCCGTTGTGCATGCAAAAGTAAAAACACCATCGATTAATAAAAAATAAACTAAAATGAATCTAATCTAAAAAACTATTCTTTTCTCCCACCCCACCAGCTATCATACTGTTTAGCATGTGCATCAAGGGGATGGGAGGGAGGAGGTCCATCCACAGACATTAGCCAGTGTAGATCTCATTAGCTCTTAAGTAGCATGTTACTGTAAATTCTATAAATTTATTCCACCCCCCTCTAAACCACCCTCTCACCACCACCACCCCCTCAAAAAAAAGGAAGGGGGGAGAGGAGGGGGGAAGGGAAGGAAGGGATAATAAAAGAGAGGAGAAAAAAAACACCCCAAAAACAAAAATTAAAATTGAAAAAAGGGGGGGAGAGGGGGGAAGGGAAGTGGAAGGGAAAAGGGGGAGAAGGGTAAAAGAAGAGAACAAAGGGGATGATAGGAGGTGAGAGAGGGGGAAGGAGGAGGAGTAAACTAAATGAGTTTCAAATATTCTTCATCTTCATCGAAGATTCCTGGAGCCGGAGTAAAAAGAAAAAAATTCACTGTCCTGATGTTGCCACTGAAGTTCCCGGGGGAAGACAGGCAGAAACTGAGTCGTCTTGTATATTCCATGCTTCAAGAAGATGCTGGCCTTCTTCTAGAGAGTGAATAGTGTGTTGAACAGAACCTTTCCAAACTTTCAAGAATAGGGGGTGGCCCCAAGAATAGAGATAGTTGTTCTTCCTTAATATGATTGTGACTGGTCTCATCGATTTACGCCAATCAGCAGTTTCTTTGGAGAAATCTTGAAAAACTTGCACAGTTGCATCTCCTCTCTTAAGAATATTAGGATTGGCTCTAATTGAAGACATAAGACGCTCTTTATTTACATAAGAAGCAAATCTTACTATCACTGGTTTTGGGGCCCCATCTCTTGACTTGCCCAGATAATGAACTCTCTCTAAATCGTCGTCCTCTAATTGTTTGGGCAGGAAGGAGTTAAACCAGGTTAAAACTTCCTGTTTTAATGATGCCCCCTTCTTTTGAATAGCAAAATTAATCAGTTTGACTTTCTGTCTCCGGGAGTAATCTTCAATGTAGGTTAGTTTCTTATTAGTTTTGAGTAAAGCCTGCTTCTGAGAGTTAATTTGAGTTTCGTTTTCCGTTACACGTATCTCCAGATTTTTAAATTCTCCTGCCAAATTATCAAGCCGCTGGCCATTTAGCTTTATTTCATGTGATAAATCTTGTTTAGTGCCTTGGAGTTCCTTTGAAAGACCATCCATTCTACGTATCACGTCCTGTTGATTAGCACTCATGATGCTAGCCAGCTCCGTTCTCATCAAACGCAGTTCCTTCATGAAGTCTTGATCTGCGGGGGGAGGAGTAGTCTCTCTCTTTCCCTTCTCTGATCCTGTCGCCATTTTTAGCCCTCCGTCGTCTGGGGGCTGCTCAATACACTGTAGAGCTGGGCGATTGTGTACTGTATCAGATAATTTCCTAGTCCAACCTTTTGGCTGGAGTTTCTTTTTTGCTTTCTTACCCGGCATATAATTAGTCAAAAGGCAGACATAAGAAAGTCTAACTGTTTGTAATCATCTGGTAACTTTCCAGGCAGCCAGCAAAAGCAACAAGCAGTTCAGTCTCCCAGCTTGCGTTCCTCTATGCAGTTTTTCTAAGCAGCCAGCAGCCACAGAAACAAACAGGCAAAACCGAAAGTAGCTCCTTCGCTTATAAATCAAGTTTATCTACTCTTCAAAAACTCATATATTGCTCCTCCTGTCACCCTGAGTAATTTATTGATACATTACTCACGGCACCACGGCATTAAACAGTAGTTTTAAAGCTCTTTTCAGATCGTGGCACAGAGCTCTAAGATCAGGCTGCCGGCATGTCTTGGTGGGCGGGACTTCCTCCTTGATTTCAATTTAGAACAATTTATTTTCAAATTAACATATTAAATGTGATCAGAAGAACATGTGGCCTTTCCATCTTTTACTGATAAATTTGCTTTTACATCTACCTCAAGACAATTTTATTAAGCCAGTTGGACTTTAAAATGTCTATTATGTATAATGCAAATCCTCTTTCTCCCCTCAAAGAGCTGTAATTTGTAATACAGCAGGCACAGTTTGGAAATACTGATTTTACAAAGGTGGCCTTTAGCAGGCCACTTCACCCTATGACATGTGCATTCTTTCAAAACTGATATATTATTTATTTACATTTCCATCCAACCATTTTCTGACAGACTGGAATGAGCTGCCACAGTTTCCATAAAACACAGTAAGGTATCTTTTAAAAAAACTCCTCTGAAAGCAATTGCAACCACTGCAGAGACATTTCAAGCCTAAATGCCTTTAAATGTTGGCTTACCATGTTTGATAGATGTCCATGATTAAAACACTTTTTATTTGTGAACATAATTAACCTTTCTCACTGATAGGCTTGCAACTATGCTACACATCAGCGCTGGAAAAATGTCCAGTGGTGATAAATCATTAGGAGAACCTGGGCTTCAGACTGTGAACTGTACCACAATTTATCATTGGTGAAAGATAAGACACCATGGAGATGATCTTCTGATGGAGGAGAGGGGGAGGGCAGAAAATCCCTGCAGTCTTAATCACTCCTACACAGCAAATTATTTGAAGGAGATAAAACAGTACAGTGGACCCTCGTATAACAAACAGATTGTATAACATAAAATCTGTACAACATAAAACATTCCGGAGATAGGGGAAATTTGCTTAACAGAATCGTCTATGGGGTGAATCCGTACAACAACAAAATGGTCGCGATTAGGGATTACTCTGTATTCAATGCATTCCTATGGGAAATTTGTATAAAGGAAAATTTTCTTAACGTAATTTCATTTGGAACGAATTAATTCCTTTATACAAGGTACAACTGTAAATATAAAAAGGCTTGATCACATTAGAAGGTAACTACTGTGTCACTGTCGTAATTCTCCATTTGATATAACAGTCTTACAACTCATGCCCATCACTTTTGAAAATTTGACACAAAGCTGCTGAACTGGTATTACAAATCTCTTCCCAAGTATTTAACACTGCCACCATTTAGCAAAAACAAAGTAGCTTTACCACTGGGGAAAGATCCCTACAATCTATTTCATTTTTGAGATTACCTGATTAGTAATAAGTGTTGCTAAAATATTTGACTTTACTTTACCAATATTATTTTAAGACACATGATCTTACTCTGAGCATCTTGATCACTGAGAGGGGATTTATCCCAAAAGTGGAGGTGGGTAGTAGCTGTGATCATGATCCTCTTATGCTTTTTAATCATGGGGAAGATGAGTTACTATATATTCAGGAGGGTGGATAAAAATCAATGTGTTTTACAAAACCAAATTGATCTTAAAATTATTTAAATCTGATTTTTTAAAAAATTTAAATCATAATTTATTTAAATCAATTTGATGGTGTTCATCCATTATGATAGTTCATGATGACCACCACAATGGATAGACTGCAATCATTAAAAATGGCAAATACAACGTACTGTTAGAGATGGGAGTGGCCAAAGCTCCAAGCATGTCTGTAAGACATGTTTGCATACATGCAGACTTCAGCTGTAGCTTAGTTCTATGTCTGGACAACATATGTATTCATACAAAATTGAACCAGGGATTACCTTTGAGACTTTATGAATTACATCCTGGTAGTATGGGGAAGGGATATCTCAGATGACCACCAGAATATTTCTTCAGACACTATTGGGGGCCAAAAGATTCACTCTATAGGAATGTGGCAGCATTATCCGCCACTGAATTTACAACAAAGTGGTGCCTGGACACCTATGTATGAAGAAGACAACAGTCAATGGCTTTCTGTGTTACACCTAATTAACTGGAGAGGTTCTCTTTCCTAACCACTAATCTAACCCTCTTTCCTCTCTTATTCTACCTCATCCTCTACTTAATTCTGGCAACCTGTTCACTATTAATTATGAAAAACTACATAAAACTATGAATATTAAAATTAAAAGCAACACTGTGAGGGTTTGAATACAGGGCCTCCCGGTTCCGAGTACAAATGATGATTGTCCATGCCAGTTTTATTATTATTAAATAAAGGTTTATTATTTAACTCAAACTTCTCTTTCTTTCTCACAACTGGTATCTCTTCTTCAACAGGCATAATAACATTTTGAACATCATCTTTTAACATAAAATGGTTAACTCCAGAAACATCAAATATCTCTGAGGGGGGATTCTCTTCAGGAGAACTTAATACAGTTCCAGGGAACCCCTGCCATAACATTGGCTCCCACAACACGGGTGCTTTGCCCATTGGGCTACAGGATTCTCTCTTGGTGCCGTCCTCCACCTCTCCCTCATTTTCTCTGTATTTCCCGTCCATATCAAGGGTTTTACTTGGACAGCCCAAGAGATTGGTTCTACTACTCTCCAATCTCTTCTTCCATTGTATTCTCTTTCACATCCTTCCTGCGTCTGAACCCCAATGTCTCTACTCAACCGTTTTCCCCCTCTCTCCAACTGACACTTCTCCCACACATGCGCCTCGTCCTCATCCCCACTATCTGATACCCAATAAGCCTCTTCTACATTTTCTGCCTCTACTACTTTCTCCTCCTTTACTTTCATCTCTTCAAGTTCTCTTTCTAAAGGATTACACTGTGTTTTGTCATTTCCTTCTTTCATATTTTCTTTGGCAGACGGCACACTCTCTGTTTCTCTCTCTTCCTCCTTGGCCCTCTCACAAACACGTACATGTTAATCAAGTTAACAATTTCAAAAGGGAGGCATCCACCCTACCAGTGTAGTCCACACTGCACTCCTGCCATTGTCAGTGACAGGAAACAGAATCTCTAAATCTCCATATGCCACACTGATAGCTGCTCAGCTATTTGACCCATCCAGAGTGTTTTCATAAGCAATTCATAAATGCAATGCAATGATCCCTCTAATTTTATGTCCTGCTGCACAGAAGTCTTGCTCCCTGCATGCAGGGGTGGGCAGGGTTTCATTTGAAACGCTAAGTAAACAAACTGGCTGCTCATGCACAGCCCTGATGGAGCTCTGGACAAGCGCAAGCATGTGCAGCTTAGGCCGCGGTCACACCAGTGTTCTCTGTGTATATAAAGTTCATGCATATTTTTTTCGGGCAGTCATGTGGTTTTTAATGTGCAGTTAGTGTCCTCTCTTCTGCATCGTATTTTCCTATTCTGGTTCCGTCTCTACCTATCTACTTCACATTTTCCCATGGGAAGCTGTCAAAAAGGGGAACAACTTATTTTACTGCATATTTTCTGTGTCCTGTCGTGATTGTGTGTGTTGTGTTGTTACAGTCGTGACCAACTCTTCGTGACCCCATGTCCATGGAGCTTTCTTGGCAGGAATACTGGAGTGGTTTGCCAGTTCCTACTCCAGGCGCCTACAGCACCTGGTATTCCCTGGTGGTCTCCCATCCAAGTACTAACCAGGGCTAACCCTGCTTAGCTTCCGAAATCAGGCAAGATTGGATGCACTTAGGGCATCTTTAGGGCATCTAGGCAGCTCCTGTCATAATTACAGAAGCAAATAAGTAAGCATTTTCTAGCAAAGTTTCTAAATCCAGCCCCTGGTGGTGGTTATTGAAACTGCTCTGGAACTGCTGTTTTCTGTGTCCTGTCGGCCGGGACCGGTGTTTACTTCTCTTCCCAGTTAGGACATGATCTTTTTATGTGCAGTTAGCTCCAGGGAAACTTCTTGAGAGGAATACCGAGGTTTGACCGCGGTCTTTTAGAGGGGCCTACAGAGGGATGGCTTGTAGACATAGGGTCCTTCTCCAGCTGCCCTAACCATGGAATGCCCTCCCAAGTGAGATTCCGCCTCAGGCAAGATTGATGACTTTTAGGGCCAGGTAAAAAGCTTCCTGTTCAGAAGTTTTTTAATTGATACAAATAGACTGGGGTCCTTTGATGGCAATTTTCTAGCAAAGTGATGATTTTAGTATAAGGTTTTGCTGTTGTTTTAATTATTTATTGATATTTTATGTCTTAACTGTTTTAATTCCTTGTTGTAAGCCCGCCCAGAGACCTTTTTATGGGTTAGCTGAAGGGAAATAAGCTGTAAAAATAAATAAAAAATAAAAATAAAATAAAAACATCAGCATTGTCCCAAAATGACAAAAGAAATCTTGTCAGGAGTTCCCATTTCTCACTATCATACTTCAAACAACATCTGATTTTCAAGGGAGAGACAGTGGAAGACAATTGAACAAGATATACACTGTACTTTCCCAACAGAAGTTGTATGTTTTTTGAATCATGGCTTGCAAAGCACCTTCTGAGTCAACCGATGATGAGTAAGAACCACCTCCAGACCATCTACGGATCACATTAATTTCCTCATCTATTTTTTTTTCAGCTGGCATTTCAATTTTTTTCTCCTCACATAAGGGAGCCCTGCAGGAAGATAAGCCCAACAGCAAATAGCATTTAAGTTTTCATATAATTAAGTCTTTCCAGAAAGCTGAAAATATCTACAATATATCCTTTGAAAATATGTGGTCTATTTCAATTGATTCTACTTACAAAAAATAAATACTGTGAAAATTTATCTTTTTTAAAAAAATTAGAAGGTCAGGAAGGAACCTGTGGTTTTCAGAGCAAGGAAATAATTGAATTTCACTTTATTTCCTCCTTAAAGCTCAAGAACTTTTAGCAGGGTTTGTTCGGAAATATCAGCTGCTGAAGGAATACCTCTGTGAGGATAACAGACAATTACCCTATTTAACAGCCATTAAGTGGTGCTAATTACAAGCTATAGTCCAAAAGCAAGATGGCTTGGAGCAAACAAGGGGAAGCAAGAGAACTGAATGATACCAGTGAGAAGCATTACTTTCAAAGTGTGGGCAGTGAACTGGAAATAAGCATCCAGCTGGGATGTACACATGGTAGCAGCTCCCTCCATATGCTGCAGCAGATCTTGAGGTGATCAAAACCATTGCATGGATACTGTTGAAAACACACATCTTACATCCATTATGGAAAACAGAATAATATACATGTGTGGTATTTCTCCATCTGTTATTTAAAACAATTTGGATTTCCAGGGAAGAAACGGGAGTATTTTCCCAAATGTAGGGGCCATGACAAATCCTAAATATATTTTTTACAGGGAGTTAGTGACAATATTTTCAAGATCATATGGAACCAAATTCCACAGAATCTAGTACTATTTACTGACAGAGAATTACTGTTCCAGGGTCATAGTGCCCAGTCTCTATCAGCATGGGCTTTCTTTTGTTTTCTGGACATAAATTATTTTATTTTATTTTATTTTATTTTGTTTTATTTTATTTATTTATTGGATTTTTAATATCACCCATCTGGCAACAAGGCCACTTAATTAATGCACTGAACTTGATATCTACCCATACATTCCTAAACTGCTTCACACAAACACTGGGTTCTGCAAGATTGTCCATCCCTCACTCACCAAATTGAAAAAGCACTAACCTGCCCACCTTCTTTTGCAAAAATAAATACACCGAACAACCACTATTGCTTAAAATCAAAGGACATCACAGTATATCATCAACAGCAAAACATGTATAAAATGGACATCACATACTTACAAAAATACAAGGAAGCTATGCCACTCTTATATTTAAGTGTGAATATAATAGAACTGTGAACTGTGATCTGTCATATTGGCTCCTGCTGCAGTGCAGAGTACTGCCCGTAACACTCAATCATCTCAGGCTGGGCATCTGAGGGTACCGTCACTGAAGGAGCCCCATAAGTTGTTGATGAGGAATCGGGCTTTCAATCAACTTCCCTCTGAGATTTGTTTGGCCCCTTCATATCTTGTCTTCAAGAAACATCTGAAGACGTGGCTTTACAAAAAGGTTTTCCCTGGGTATTAGCTCATTCTATCTATTCGCTGTTATCTTTTCTTGCTTCATCTTTAGGCCATCTTGTTGTCTGTTTTGATCTCATTTGATCTGTCATGTGATTATGTTTTATCATGTAATATTGTATATTTACTGTATGGTTTATTATTCATGATTTGTATTTTGATATTTTTGTAGCTTGTAAACTGTCCAGAGTAGCTGTGTTGTTAGATGGTATTGTATATAAATAAAATAAAATAAAATAAATAATGTTTTAAAGGGGCAACAGATAAATTGACAAAATAATTTTCCAAATCAAATGATGTTTTATATAGGAAGAACCAACAAGAATAGGACATTGGGTGATGGAACTGTACAAAAATCCAGCCACTGGACATTAAAAACAGATATTTTTCTTTAACCTGCTGCTTAACTCTGTTAGAAGCAAAGATGGGCAAGGATGCTGTACTAATCCCACAGTGCTATAAAATGAGTTTGAGTAATCTCAGGACTATTGAGATGAACTCTGGAGTTACTCTTTATAGAACTTATTTGGAAAGCAAGAATTGCTTGTACTGGCCACCAGTTTCATCCTGTGCATGACAAGTACAATGTTGGAATGTGTTTCAATTGGGATTAATTCCACATGAGCCCTTAAGTATGCAGCAGGTGTGCCATGGGGGCCAATTAGGATATATCGTATAAAAGAGTTTTGAGCCAATTCTTCAGCAAAGTTTATCTCGATATCTTTGCCTCATGTGTTATTTGGGAGACTATTTTCTTAGCAAACACCTCAATTGCATGAGCAGCTAAGGTCCTTCTCGTAAATGGCAAAAGAGGCCAAGTGGAATGAGACACTTTCATTTGAACTGCATTCTGATGATCTCTCTATGAAAGGTGGAAATTAAAGCAAAGGCCAAGGCATGTAAGATTTCATAACTGTTCAATGGGTTTATCATTGAGCTTCCATGTGTGGATTTTCCTCTTCTTTCCAAGGACTTCTGCTATGGTTTTGGTGCAGTTGATAACCAGATGTTCTCTTACACAGAATTTTCTCAGTTTAATTAAAAGTCTTCACATGCCAACATGTGTAGTAGAGACCATTGCAATATGATCTGTACAGTATCCTGGCTGGGGGCAAAAGTAATGGCACCACCCCATTGCACAGCCATTAAATGTAATGGCCAGTCCTCCATGCTACCCAGGCCGCCTCTTCCTCCTCCTCATTGTACTCGCTGGGGGCACAGCAGGGGTGCCCTGCCAGTGGCTGGTGGGCTGTGCCTGGAGAAGCTGTGCTTGATGCAGGTGTGCCCACTGGCAGAAGGAGGTAGTAGAGGAAGAAGTGGTGGTCTACCTTCCTGTCCACCACCAGCACTGGCACCCGGGCGGCAGAGGCTCCCTGACAAACCCTGCCATGGTGCCATGCCCTTTGCTGCCACTCTGATGGCGGGAAGGCACAGGTGCAGCTGCCCTTGAACCCGCCCTGTGGCAACCATCTCTGCCGAGGCCTCAGGGGACATCCCAGGCCCACGCCACATGGCCTCTGCCACCACCGTGGGCAGGCGCCCCAGCCGCTCTGCCACCACTTGCCAACAGTGGATAACTGAATCCACGGATGGCAAATCAGCAGATATGGGGGTGCTACTCTATATAAAAAGACAGAAAGCTTGACATCCCAGACTGAGGATGGGGCATGCATGGAGAGGGGGAAAATCACAGACTTCAGTTCTGCTTTTCAATACTGTAGCATTATATAGTGACATAATGTTCAATATCAAATTGTCAGCAGTTAGGAAATCACATTAAGCATTTCCTGTCATTTACCAAGTTACTAGATATTTGTGCAACAGAGAGAGGAAACACCTATTCCAACTTCTTAATTGGCAAACAGTTTGCTACTGTTAATTACACTGCTGCTATTATGCTGATGGGCATAACTAACTATATTCCAGCCATCATTTTTAAATAAGACATGGCTTCTGTTGCTTTTGTAACATGTTGTAGATCATTTGACTAAGGCTTTTTTTTTTTGTTTTGTTTTTTGCTAGTTTTACTGTTGTTTTATGACGGTCTGTAGCTACCTTGATTATTTTTATAGAAAGATGATGCTGAAATAAATAGCTGTAGAAATATGACCACACACTTGCTACCTTTTCATGCTGACTTACACTCTAAGTAACTTCACTCCTGTTGTTATGCCACTGAAATATAATTCCATCCATTTATCCACCTGCCCATCTGCTACATTTCTATCTTGCCTTTTCTCCAATTAGCTTAAGGTCACTGAGGGGCATACATGGAGAGGAAGAATTTTTCACAGGGTTCAGTTCTGCTTTTAAAATAGAAGTACTTTTAGAAGCCCGAATAAAATTAGCTTAAAATGCAGCTTAGAAGCAATTAGGTCAGTAGAAAATGTCTGAATTGTGTTAAATCTCAAGTTGGCTCTAAGCACTATACTGTATGTAATAAATGAACAGAAAAAGAAAAAATTGTGTTGACAGAATAAACCTAAATAGCACTGATGACAGAAGACTGCGCAAGATATGAGAAATGTGACGGTTGTTGATGATAACTCAAGTGAACTACAAAAACATACATTAATGCTTTGTTTAATGAGTCACAGGCTTGATATACTTTTGTAATCTATGTGCCTTTTAACTTTCTTTAATTGTGCATGAAATCAATAACTTTATTTCAGGAGAACCAGTCTCTGTTTTTATTGCACTCATTGGCTGAAATTCTATTGCTTAGCATTAATTTCAGCCAGTGTCTACAAGGTAATAGATTATTATCAATTTGCTGTTGACAATGAACACTCACAGGTTACCACTCTGTTGGATAACCAGCTCACTTCTGCTGCTTCATCAGAAATGTCAACTAAGTTCCAACAACCTCTATCCCAATCAGACATTCTCATTCTTTTTTTTCGGGGGGGGGGCACGGCCATCAATCCTATATAAAAGAAATATAGGTGGAATCAGGATTGTACAAGTTACATAATGAACCTTATAGGGTAGTATGAGAAGAAATGTTTCTAGTCTGCAACCCCCTTCAAATGTGCCCGGGCTCCCCATATAGCCCGTGTTGAGAATGTCTAATCTGGATGACTGAAACTGTTTATATATTGTTTTGTCAATGTGAATGAAGATAAGGTATTTCTCCATCCAGGGCTGGCCCAAAATATTCTGTTTCCTGAGGCAGAATGCAAATGCTGCCTAGTTGGAGTCACTGCCTTTATGGCTAACCCCTGCCTCTTCCCAGATAGTGCACCAAAGCACTGCTGCCACTCCTCCCTTTAAACATTTTTACTGCCATGGCTATAAGGCAGCAGCACAATTGCTCAAACACATTCTTCAGGTACCATCTTGTCCAACAGTCTATCTCCGTTGTAGGGCCAATAAGGCATGACTACAAGGTCCAGGAAGCAACTGGGATGGCTGCCAGCGCTGCCCCCCTCCTTTAAAGGTTGGGGCCAGTATCCCTGTTGCGCCTGTGCAAGTGACAATCCCTGGATGTTCACCCCCAGTATGTGGCGTGGGGGTGCTCCTTGACTAGCTGGGCCTGATCACGTGGTTGAGGCTTCCTGGGGCCTCTGAACACCACGTGGTTTGTGTCATCTTGTTGGAATCCTGCCTGGGGACGTGAACGGGCCGCCCTGGCCAAAACATTGGTTCCCAGTAAGTCAGGGTCCTTTTTATTTTACAGCAAGATGGGTCAGAGGGATCTGTTAAGACCAGGGCTAGGGGGTTAGATGTTAGAAATAACGGGTTACTTATAATTAGACCCCTTTCCCAATAACAGAGATATCACCTAGTGAAGGATAATTTCACACTTTTTGAAATGTAATGGTAAGTAAAGGACTCTTAGTGTCAGAGTCATGTGGTGCAACCACATTAAATGGCAAAGAAAGATTATCATCTGTTTCAACTGCTGGCTTTTGCTGCTTTATACACATGTTGTAAAGTAACTATTTTAGCAATATCTGAGAAATGAGGGAAGTTTAAAGTGCATGAAGAACAGTAGCAAAACTACTGTTCTGTGGCAGTTGATGCCAGGGTGGCAGGCTGAGGTGGAGAAAAACTGGTCATTGATACAAGCAGGCAGGCCGGCAATCATTCACATTCATAAACATTAATTCACATCCTGTCTCACACCCCTTTGCTTACACAATTCAGGTGAAGAACAGAAAAATATAACTTGTCCCCAATTTAGAAAACTTCCAATTTGATCCTCCTCCCATCTGTGCCTGGATCTAAACTTGGGTAACTGACTTTTTCACTCACAACCATTCTCTTATATACTTTCTTCCTCTCTCCTTTTCCCTCAGACAGAGTTACAGTAGGACACTGGTATCGGCTGGAGATTGGTTACAAGCCTTCCTGTGGATAATGAAAATTGTGGATAAGAGAGAACACAAAAATTCCCCCAAACTGATGTTTTGTGACAGTAGCTTACTTTATGGTTGCTGTTTTGAGACAGTAGCTTGCCTTGTGGCTGCTTTTACAATAGTAGCTTCCTTTACAGCTGCTGTTTGTGACAGTAGCTTGCTTTGCGGCTGCTGAATTATTTATTTAACGTTTTCCTCTGCCAACCATGGATAACTGAATCAGTGGATAATGATTCAGTGGATACAGGAGTCCTACTGTATACAGAGTTTGGGACTAGGAACAGTTGAGAAAGACAGTGTGCCTCTACTTCAGGCAGGAGTGGGCAGGCAGGACTGGGCTAGTTGCAGGAGATCGGAGGTGTGACATCACTCAACCTGTCCTACTCAATGAGTTTCTACCTGTCTATTCAGAGATTCATAGTTGGTTTATCAACCAAGCCAATAAAAGGTGGCTGCAACCACCTCCTCATAAGAAAGCACAATGAACATTTTGTTCTGAAAACAGTTTATCCTCACCCAAAATACTTAAAATGCTCACAAAGACTCCATTCTTCCTTTGTCTCTTGCCACTTGGCTCATTCCACTTATTTAAGGGTGGGAAGCCAGTTGACAGGTAACATCTTCCAAGGACTTGTGCAACCTCACAACAGTCTTGTCATTTACATTTCCAGAAAAACGCTCAATTTCTCCTGAGACAAAGGAGGACATTTTACTAGGAGTCTGACAATACAGTATTCATGAAAAAAGATTTCCACAAAATAGCAAGAAGTTTTGTAGTTATATGTATTTTTAGCTTACTTGAAATGCTATTTTGAGGGCTAACCAAGTTAGGCCAGCTTATGAAACACAATCAACACCCTATCAGCACTTGATTTAGGAACATAAAGCAAAGATTGCACAGTTAGATACAGAGGTATCTCAAGGAACCTCTACTGAACTCCTGCCAGTATCTATGCAGAATTTGTCTTCTTAATCTATCCAAGCCAGTCTGAACATGGCTCAGTAAAATATGATGTTGCAGCTTTCTATAACTGCCTCAAAATATTGCACAGTATTTTTAATGAACATACAAATACATCAGTATGGTTGAAAAATGAAGGGAGGGGAAAGATTGTATTGATGGGAGGCACAAGCTAAGATATGTGGACTTTCAAAAGCCAAGACCAATGCTCCCTTAAGAATTTTAAAACAACATTAAACAACAGTGGTCAAAATTATCTTAGATGATTTATGCTGGCATCTAGAGATGGGCATGAAGTGCACTTTGGCTGACTGGGACCACAGGTTTTGCATGGATACCTCAAGTTCCTCACCCCACCTCCTCTGATAAGTCACCCACTCAGACAGAGGCAGCAAACTGGACTTCCCCCATCTTCCTCTGAATCAGTGCCCATAGGAGGCGGCTGGGTAGAGAATCTGGGGTGCTCGAGTGACACCTAGGGATCTGATCTGCCATACTGCAGTCTGTGTCCATCTGTACTGGCATCAGAAAAGGACATCACTGGTAGCAATAAACTGAGGCCAATTAAAAAGTCCTGACTTCAATTTCCTCCTGGGTTGCTTTAATTCAGCTTGAATTCAACCCTGTTCTATTGGACATTAATGGACAACCTGGAATTGTGGCAGAGGCTTATTAATTCATAACCATCTGATTCTAGTAGTAATATGTCTGTGAAGATTCTCAGTCATCCAGGTGAGTTTATCTGGAAGTTGACTCATGGCAACTGGATTTCTTTTTCTTGAGAGATAGAAATGTTTCGCTGCTCATCCAAACAACTTCATCTGTCTGAAAAAAAGTTAGTTGTGAGTCCTCCATCTTATAGACCGCTTTGACCTCTTGTCACCCTGGTCTGAAATAAGCTCATAAAATGAACAATGGCCTGAATAGGCTCATTAGGTAGACAAACAGTATCAATAGCCTTAAGGTGAACAAAGGCCTAAGGTGCAGAAACCCATAAAGTATGGCTCGTTAACTATGGCCTTGGTGGTGAAGGCTTTTTGATTTGTCTGGGTATTGTTGAAAGCACAGCCTGATAAGTAGCAGATAGACTATGCCTGAGGCCCACACCTCTGTTGAGAGAAGGGTTTCAATGCTCACATGAATGGCTTCCCTGACCCTTCCCTCAAACCACCTTTCTTCTCTGTCTAATATGTGTACATCCGGGAGTGCCCTTTAACTGTACTGTTAATTCTGGTCCTGAGCTGTTACCCCATCCTATGTTGGGCCATCCTTTCTCCAATGTAGAGGTCTGCATACTCCTCACTGCATTGGACCACATATACTATATTGCTCCTTTTTTGTTTTGATATTGGGTCCTTAGGGTGGACAAGTCTCTGTCTTAGTGTGTTTGTGGGTTTGAAATAAACAGCTTACATAATTGAAAGGGAATATTTAAAGGTAAAACCAATGAATATACAAAGGGGCTTATATAATTAAAAGTCAAAACAATAAGTATACAAATATTAAAAAGGAACAAAAATCACTTGGGAACATAGCAAACAAAGGCAATACTAAAAACCCATTCAAAACAGTGAGGCATAACAATCCATATAATTGATTATACTATTACGGATTAACTGGTGTACAGTGAGGAATATAAGCCTCAATTTAACTAGCAGTAATTTGCCACTACAAATTATGCCATTCAATTTACATCACCGTATATAAGTAATGCAATTTTAACCTATAAATGATGCATAATAAAATTTTCAAATTGCTATCAATGTTGGGCTTAAATCTTAATAAGGTCATTTTATTTTTTAAATATGATACTTTAAAACTGTATAGATAGTTTTATCTGTTGTGAGCCACCCTGAGTCCCTTATGGGGAGAAAGAGGGTATATAAATATTGTAATATAAATAGGTTTCATGCCATCAAGTCAATTCCAAGTAATGGTGACCCTTTCCTAGGTTTTATTCCTTGGTAGAGATGGGCACAAAATGATTTTTTTAATTTTGTTTTGTTTTTCATTTTGCTACAGACTGAATTGAAAAATGAGGTACACTTTTATAAACAATGAAAAGAAATGGAAATTGTCATTTCATTCATTTCATTTTCCATTTATTATTTATTTAGACAAGCACTAAATAAATAATAAAAATAAATAATAAAAACAAGTGCTAACCAGCTGACTAAAAAAAGCACCGACTGGGCCTGCGAGGCAGCTGGTTGGCGCTAAAAAGGGGGGGGAGTGGTGACCCAGCCCACAGCCCAGCTGGTTGGTGGTAGGGGGAAAGGCAAAAAAAAGCACCAACCAAGCCCGCAGGCTAGCTGGTCAGTGCTGGGGGGAAAGCAATAAAAAACAAAAAAGGTGACAACCTGGACTGTGTTGGGGGGGGGGAGCAAAAAAAACCCCTGTAAAAATTAATACAAAAAATGAAATGAAACAAAGAATGAAATGAATTTTTTTTAAAAAGTTTTGTTCCAAAAAAAATGAATAAAAACGAAAAATGAAACAAAACGTCATTTTGGCGTTTCATGCCCATCTTTATTCCTAGGTTTATTATTCCCTTCTTCTGGGTGCTCTCTGGGACTGTAGAGCTTGCCCAAGGTACACAAACTGCCTTTTCTCCCATGGGGAGAACTTAAATTCCATACTTTCACATAGCAGTCTAATACTTCACAAAGTGAGCTGCCCAGTCAGCTATGAATGGTGTAAACAAAATGAATAAACAGAAAATATGCTACTATGTTTTTGGCACACCAGAACTCAGGATCAATCACTGAAATAATACAGCAGCATGTTGAGATTAATTACAAATATACAATAGGTTTACTGACAGAATTCACAGCCAAACAACATTGTGAGGGCAAATTACACAGAGAGTTTTTGAAAGGATTAGACAAATTCATGCAGTGGTCTGTTAACAAGACCGGAACCATCATGTTCAAAAATAATTTACTTTGGATTACATATTGTTGAGGACAAACATATGTAAACCTCATTTATTTCGACATCTATTTTCCATTTCCAATCCTTAAAACAACTCACCAATGGAAAGCAGTATTAAGATTTCCTCATTTTTAGACAAGAAAGGAGAGCTTAGTTGGCCACCAACTAAGCTCAGAACACAGAAATGATTCAAAGAGAGAATTTCCAAATATACATCTTAATCTCCTGATCACTGCAGTTTGAACATCTCCAATGGAAGAAGTCTGTCGTCTTCCAGAGTAGTCCATTCTCTTCTATACCCGTCTTTGAATACTCAATATGTGTCAATCATTTTTGTTTAAAAATTGGAATTTAAGCCTTTTAGATAAATTAAAGACAAAGCAAAGGGCTATTATCTGCTCTTTGGGTATCATGTTTGGAAGAGCACTTTCACTGGCATAGGAATAAAGGAAGCAGACGGTGACTATACGCGACTGCCTATGGTTTTGGGGGGAAACACTGGCTGATACTTCATGTCCCTCTCGCTGCAGTTTGCGGCCCCGCTGGAGACCGGTTTGAAGGAACGGAACCTCACGTCCTTGTGGGGCCAATCCGAGTTTGAAGGAACGGAACCTCACGTCCTTGTGGGGTCAATCCGAGTTCACCCCGACCACGCCCCCTGAACTGCGCTCCAAGCGGGGTGAGAGATTCCCATCCTGGAGCTCGGGAATCTTTTCAATTCGCTTCTCGATCTGCCCCCCAGGGGATGTGCGGTTCCTCTTAAGCAGCATCGAGAAAATACTTAGTGCAATTACTTTTGGGGGTGAGAAGAGGGGAGGAACATCGCTATTTCGATGTATTGAACAACAGGAATTATAACTCCTTCTTATGAATCCATTTCCCCCGCTTATCGACCAAGATTCTTCCTCGAACAGTTCACCCTGGTTTGTGTTTGTTCCTTATTGCCAGGTAAGGATTGAGGACGTGCAGTTAAAGTACTGCCGGTTTCAATTAGCATGCCCGTGAGTACAGAGAAACAGGGGCAGAACCGGCATTAGATCACGTGACTAAAACCGATTTCAACACGGAGGCAAGTTCACCTCGGCTTGAGGAAGGACATGAAGTAACTGTCACTGTATGTTCAAAATGCAACGTGGGCCAGTAATGTCTTTACATTCTGGAATTTGAACAGTGAAATTACTCCATTGCGGTTTATCAGGCTGCTCTTCACAATTATGAGTCTGACCTTCACATTTTCTCATATAAACTAGCATGGGAATTGTAGCATATTGGAAAGGACAAACTCTCACCTACTATTAAAAGCAGATGCAGGAACATTTGGGAAAAAACTAAAGTACCAGATCACAGCTTCTGAAACCTTGACTGAACCCTGAACTTTCTTAACTGTATGGCAACCTTTTATGGAATCTGCAGATGTCAGAGGGCCAAATACTACATCACTTGACAAGTGTTACTGTCATAATACCTGTCAGAGCGCAGCAATGAAAATCAGAGAGCACAAGGTACCTCAAGAAAGCTAGCTAGGTCAAGTTCTGGACAGAGGACTTGAGTGAAAATTGATGTAAAAGCTGCCTTGGATTCAATAATGAAAGGCAAATTTTCAATGTATACAAATGGGAAGTACTGGTTTCTTGAATTCCAGTTGAGTATTCTAGAGGAATCTAACATCATTTTATGCAAGTACAGTTTGTATCATCATGATTTTTAATTTATTGGACTATATTTAGAATAACTGTCCCCTTTGTTTCATTGTTGATAAAGTAGAATAAAATAAAATAACACATCATATTTTAAGATATTTTGAGATCGACATTAACTTTGTTTTTAATTTAGTTCTATTTACAAGTTTTACACAGTTAAGAGCACGTGGCTTAAATACAAATACAAAATATAGATCTTACTTTGTTCATCAGGCAACATTATTTCTGCATTGTCTTATAGGACACTTCAGCTGTCAAACGATGAATTGAACAATTGCCTGAAGAGCTGTGGCACAATTTTCACAAGCACTAATAAATCTCCATAATTCATCTCTTGTTGCCTCTAGAGAGAGATTTTTTTCCTACTAATTAACACTGAGAAACCTCGACAGATTTTTTTGTAGTCCATCCTCAGAATCAGATTCAACAACATCATGATACAGAGCATGTTTAGATAAGAAAAGGATGATACTCCATTAAAAAGATTGCATGTAGAGAAAACTGCTAAAAAGGCAGCCATTTTTATTTTTATTTTAAAGACAGACAGCAGGCAAAGCACATCTACTCCATCTCTGTTACAATCAGTGTCAATGAACAGGATACATGGAGGGCCATTTCTGTTCTCATCATGTTTTTCGTCACAGGGTAATTCATCAAACTAAGAATATCTTCTACACAGTTTTCAATAAAATTGCTGACATCTATCTTCCTACTGACAAAATTTTAAATATCCTTATCTCTAGAGGCTCACAGTTTAGGCCGGATAGGAAAGTAATGATAGAAATACAAGAAGAAATTGCCCACGTGGTTTCCATGTGCAAATGTTTGTGTTTAATCTGGATCTTCAGCCACTATGGGCATAATTTAACTCACCTGCAATGTTTCTACTCAGGCCACGGGCTTTTGGTTTACTTATTTTATGCACATATTTGGTGAGACCCAGTTTAAAAGAAATGATGAAACATCCTATTGGTGTTTGCATAAGGTCTGTGTAAACTATCACAGTTAACTGCAGCTAATTGGCATGGTGTCAAGGCATGTCTTTGTCATGTGCTTGGTCATATAAAGTACCTGATTATACAACCAATATATACCTTGGCATTTTATCAACTAGCTGCAATTAGACCTGGTAAGCAGAGATGGGCACAAAATGCCAAAATGGTGTTTTGTTTCATTTTTCATTTCTTTGCCCCCATTTTGTTTCGCTTATTACAATTTTTTTTTAAAAAAATTATTTCAGATTTCATTTTGTTTCGTTTTTCATTTTTCATTTTTTTTATTTCTTTTACACTGTTGGGGCCGGCTGACTGGTTGGCAGTTTATTTTCTCTCGCCGACTAGCTGGCCTGTGAGGAAGCTGGTATGTGTTTTTAAAAAAAAAACTTCCTGCCGACCAGCTGGCCCATGGGGAGGCCAGTCGGCAGTTGTTGTTGTTTTTTTATTTCCTGCTGACCAGCTGGCCCATGGGGAGGGCAGTCAGTTGTTGTTGTTGTTTTATTCCCACTGATCAGCGGGAACGGAATGAAATGAAATGGAAATGAAAATTTCCATTTCGCTTCATTTCATTTTTAAAAGGGCACTTCATTTTTCATTTTGTTAGGCATTAACTCATCAAAGGCAACATTCGAATTCCTTAAAAGTTATAGGCTGAACCACCACATTGCACCTAATAACACTAATGATCCTGGCTGGATAGCTCCATGGGTATCTGGCTGTGGAGCCCTAAATCGGGTGTTTAATTCCCTGCTACGCACCCTGGAGAAAGAACCAGCTTTTGCAGCCTTGAGCAAGCAATACAGCCCCAGCCCTACCCAAAAGATGGGGGTGGTAAACCACTTCTGAGTACTATCTGCTTAAAAAAAACTGGAAAAGGTCACCACAAGTCAGGAATAAATTATGTAATAATAAATTATTACACACAATAAATTAATGACACTAAGGTGAAATCATTTATTTGGACACCTCTTTGTTCCTGAAAGGGGGCCTTTCAAACTATTCATTTTCAAATGATTGTTTCAGCAGAAGTCTTTAGAAGGAAGCAGACAAAATACTTGAGTATCCAAAGCCACATTACTGCTCTCTCTCTATTGAGGGCAGTCATATAAAGAGGCCAAATACCTTTAGGGCTTTGTTGAAAAGTGCACAGTAATTTTTCTTTGTTTATTAACTACTTTTGTGTTCTAATTGCTCCCTAGAGCTTTGCCATTAACCATAAATATTTCAGAACTGCTATGTATGTAGATAAAAGATGGAGTAAGCAATTGTCTTCCTGTAGAATTATTCTATTTTTCTGCCCCCTCCAAGCACAGATCCCAATTAAAAGCAACATATCCTTAATAACCTCTTGGAAGAAAGGCTGCATTAACAAACAATTTAAGTGTAAAAAAAGAAAAAGTAAGCTGCTCCATCCCAGAGTCAAGCACGTAATTAGCTTTCTACTGTTAACAAGGATGCTAAGGCTCAATAAAAATTAAATACCGATGCAAGTAAGACATCTCCAGGCCACCCACATATATTAATAAAATTACTCCTGTCTCCGGCTTCTCATTCTAAAAACTGGGACACAACTTGAAACTAGAAGGTTGCTGAATTAGCAAGTAACAAAGTAAAGTCATTTCTTGAAGAACCTGTCTTGTGCAGTTAAAAGAATACTAGAAGCAAAGCCCGCGGTACTACCAGCGTTTTCTGCGTAGTTTCCCGGTGGTGAACTGCGCAGTAAAAGATCACATGCTAACCGGGAAGAGAAGTAAATTCTGGTCCTGGCCACGACCCGCCAGGGGCTGGATTTAGAAACTTCGCTCGAAAATGCTTACTTATTTGCTTCTGTAACCACGACAGGACCTTGAAAATACGCAGTAAAATCAGTTGTTTTTCCCCTTTAACACTACGGAGGCTTGGAAACTAGAGCCGGAAAGAAGGACAAAATGCGAAGTAGACAGATAGAGACTGAACCAGAATACAAAAATAGGACGCAAAAGAGAGGACACTAATTGCACATTAAAAACCATGTGACCGCCTGGAAAAAAAATATGCAGGGAATTTATATATGCAGAAAACTCTGGTAAGACCGCGGCCTAAGTTAGGCCATTTACTCATTTGGCTTAAACCTGCCTATGTGGAGAGCAGCATTTCTGGAGAGGAATCTTTCCTTGCCTCACCCGGAAATGACATGGTCTGAACCTGGCAGTTTCTACTGACAAAGCATGACCTCTGACACTGAGCCTTCCACGGAAACAAGGAGTTCACTAAGAACTTGAACATTAACAAATATGCAGCTGCATAAGGTTCCACAGGTCTAGGCTTTCACAAGAAAGAGCCTACTTTACTGAGTAAATGGAGTGAACAGTTAATATATTGGATCAACACAAATCCAGTGGGGAAAAAGGTAAAAGATAAAGAAAATGTTATTTAAATAACTTATAATACATCAGGTAACCAACCAACCTATCAGTCAATCAAGATGAACTGGTAAGATTCAGGAACTGCTAACCAAGTACAGCACTGAAGATAGTGACAGATATTGTTTATACCATTACTGAGAAACGTGTGGCCGCGGAGACTCTCCCTCTTCAATCATATTTGGTCAGGAAACACACAATGATATGAAAGGGAAGTGTTTGGACCCATGCTTTCAAAAACACACCTACTCAGGCATGAACCTCACCACGCAGGGGAGGAGAACTGAGTGCTTTAATAGTGCAGCTCTAGCAGTATGCACCCTTTCAATAGACATCTCTTGTCTGGAGAGTGTGTGGAGAGATGGGTGTTTGGAAAGTGAAGCATTCTGTGTATGTGTGTAAGCACATGCATGAAGTGATAGCTGGGGATGAGAGGCAAGTGTGCGAGAAAGAGACACAACATAAGATTATCACCTCATCTTTCCCCCCTTACTTCTGTTTCACAGTTTTCCTCTCTTCAAACGATAACCATCCCACAGTGTTTCTCACTCCAGATTTGGTAAAGAAAGAAAGGAACACTGTGGGATGATAATGCATCTAAACAAAAAAGAGTGTGGCTAACCATCAATATAGGGAGCATGTCTACTTCCAAAGAGTTCTGGCTCACAAAGGAAACAAAAATTCTCTACCCATGGTTTACACATTCTTTGTATGGTTAGAGTTATTGATATATTTCCCTTTTCTCCACCCCTCCCCCTTTGCCTTGTACTATATACCGGTGTTCCCCAACCCCCGGTCCGCGAACCGGTGCCGGTCCGTGGATCAATCGGCACCGGGCTGCCCGAGGAAACCAGGGAAACTCCTCCTCCCTTCCGTCCCCGATCTCTTCAGCACGCGCCCCGGGAGGAGGAGGAGGGAGGAGGAGGAGGCAGGGGAGCCAATCAGCGCTGCGCTTGTTGGGGGGCGGCCCGCTGCCCAATGGGCGGGCGGCTTGTTGCGTTGCGGGGGCTGCCGCCGTGGTCGCTGGTGGTGCTGTCGCTCCTCCTCCTCCTCCTCCTCCTCCTCCTCCTCCTCCTCCTCCTCCTCCTCCTGACAGGGGCCGGAGGCGGTGGCAGCGGCAGCACCAGCAGCAGCAGCAGCAGGAGGAACAACAAGGAGTAGGGCTCGCAGAAGGCGGAGGCGGCGCGCGCCTGCCCGCCAGGCGGGAGCAACCCTTAGCAACCGCGGCGGCGGCAGCAGCAGCAGCCCACCCACCCACCAACCAGCCCGCCAGCCATGGGGGTTGCGGCGGCTCCGGTGGTGGCGGCGGAGGGAGGAGGAGGAGGAGGCCGCTGAGGGGGGTTCTCAGTCACGGCGTGGATGAAGGCAGGACGCCGGTAAGCCAGCCTCTCCCCTCTCTTGCTCTCGCTCTCGCTCTCCTCCCTCTTGGGGTGTGTGTGTGTGTGGGAGGGCGGAGAGGGAGGGCTGGGGGGATCACGGGAAGGAGCCTCGCTGTGTCCGCTGAAGCGCCCGGGGTGACAGCTTGCCTCCTTTTTTCCTTTATTTATTTATTTATTATTTATTTATTTCAGAGTGTTTTTTTTACCCTGCCTTTCTCCTTGGAAAAGACCCCCAAGACGGCTTACGTCAATGAGGGATAAGCTATACAGTCCAGAACAATTAGGACAAGTTCGAGTATCGAGAAAGGGGGGAATGGACTGAGGGTCGTCTTATTACAACATCTTCCTTCCCCTTCCCCCCCCCCACTCACCCCGAGGCTTATCTTCCGTCAGGAGGAATTGCCCACTGACCACACACACACACACACACACACCACCACCACCACCACCACCACCACCACCATAGGAACGGACTGTCTTCTCCCTCCCTCCCCTCCCTCTTCCCCGTGAGCGACCGAGGTCTCCCTGCAAGCGTCCCTCGGGGCATGGACTGTGTTCAAGCTTCAAGGGGTTCCCTTTTTCTAAAGGCACACTTGGATGGGAAGACCCTTCTAGTTCTCAGAACAAGTGGCCAGATTCTCTTTTGTTTATTCACATGGATCCTCCACCCTTAGGGTTATTTGAAACACATGCAAAATATATTCAAATATGGGTTATGTGCAAAAAATAATTCCTTTCAAAAATCCCTAGCCACAAACGACTTACCCAAAGAACAATGTCTGAGTGCTGAAAGATGCCATGATACTGTATATGCCCAGAGTAGCTGTGCAGCTAGATGGAGCAGTATATAAACTAAATAAATTAAATAAATTAAATAAATAAATAAATAAATAAATAAATAAATATGTTGGGCCTCCAGAGTGTAGCATTCTATCAGGAAGCAGGCAGAGACTTCTTAGGAACTGGGGCAATGGCTGTCTGACCTTTGGAGGGCACAACTCAAAGAATGTGAATTTGAAGTTGACAATGGATGTGCAACAGGGTTGTCAGTCCAACAGCATCTCATTCCTTGGGCCACCAATTCCCGCCCCCCCCCGGCCTCATGTCAAGGAAGGGCGAAGGGTCCCAAGACCTCACGGCGGCTCGGTAGCTTTAAAAAAAGGTCAGGCGACAGCGTGGACGGGGAGCTCCCCCTGCCAAGAGCGGCTCCTGTCTTCCAACGTGGTTGCAAATAAACTCTGGAATTGAAATGATCTCCTTGCGTCTATATGCTTCCAAACCTAGCCGTTCGAAAGCATGTGAAATGCAAGTCAGATAAAGAGACGCCCCCGGGGGAAAAACGCGAGGAAGTAAAAACAGTGTTTCCTTGCAGCGATACCAAGGACTCGCACAACACTGGCTCTTTGGCTTGAGTACGGAGATGAGCACCGCCCCCTAGAGTGGGAAACGACTAGCACGCATGTGCGTCAGCGGCGGGGGGCATTTACCTTTTTTATCTTATTAAATCAAAACAAGCGAGCCAGGGAAAAATTATCAAACATTTACCGGTCTGCGGAGATAAAAAGGTTGGGGAGCACTGTATAGTATATACTGTATATATAGTATATACAATGAATTAACTGTATATATATACTGTATATATAGTATATACAATGAATTAACTAAGTGTGCTTCTTAATACGGGAATACTGTGTATTCAGGACAATGTACCAGCTTGATACAGGAAGGTAAGAGGCACTGATGGTGGGGATTTCAGGTTGCCTATAACCTCTCACAGTTAGCTTTCACATGAGACATGGTCACGTGGACAGGACTTCCACAATAGCAGTTCTGGATTTACTATGCATCTACCTGGGATAAGTGCAGTCTGTGGATAAAATATAAAGGTAAGGGGTAAAGGTTCCCCCTGCAGATGTGTGCTAGTTGTGTCTGACTCTAGGGGTGGTGCTCATCTTCGTATTCAAACCAAAGAACCAGTATTGTGCAAGTCCGTGGCCATGTGGCCAGCATGGCTGTAAGGAAACATTGCTTTACCTTCCCCCTTTTACAGTGGTACCTATTTATCTACTTGCATTTACATGCTTTTGAACTGCTAGGTTGGCAGGAGCTGGGGTTAACAGTGGGAGCTCACTCTGCTGTGTGGCACCTGGGATTCAAACCACTGGGCTGCCAACTTTGTAGCCGACAGTTTTTGGTGCTCTAGCCCGCTGAGCCACCACATCCAATTGGGTAAAATATATCCTAAGATTATTGCCACATCTGTTTCATGTTGGAAATGACGTGAGTGACTAGCCTACATTCCTAGTTTTACATATCTTGTGTCTATATTTCTTGAGGATGGGCATGATCCAGGTGAAATTGGGCACCTACAAACTCTACTGTTCTCAGCACATGCATTTGAATAAAATGATCAAGGAACTGTTCATTTGTTATTGGATTATACAGTATTCCACATTTCCAGTCCATGTTACTGGAAAGATGAGTTACTGGCAGAGCAAGGAAATGAAGCTGCTTCCTGATAATTCATATCCTAAAAGGAAGCCACGTAATTAAAGTAATTAGAGTTAAGTAGAACATAACATGGTGCCAGAATTAGGATGCCAGAAGAAATTAAAGTTATCTTCATATACAGTTATGTGGTATGTATAGAAAAAGGAAACAGGAAGGGAGTTTGAAGATCTAAAAAAATGAAGTGGATCTCAGTGTAGCAAGGCTCATAGCATCTCTGCAAATTACAGTGTTTGAGAGAAATGCTGGTTTCCAGTGATAAGCAAATAACATTTGGACATCATAAATGGCTGTATGATATCCATCTGCAATGCATTTTTTGCTTTTAGAAGTGTTAAAAAGTGTTATATGTTCCACAGCACTTGGACACTGCTATAGAGGTAATTTGAGAAGCACTCCTTAGAAAGCAGAGTGTTTAAAATCACCAGAGCAATCATCCCTAAGTTCTCCCTAAAAAATAAAAGGGAGAACTATGATGTTTGAGGATTTGAGGAGTCACTGTGGGACACATATGGAGGCCACTAGATTAAAATGCAGAAGTAACAGAATAACATTTATTACTTGGGTACTTGCAGAAATATATTAGAAACCATCAACTGCCATCCTAGGGGCATTTCCTATTCACCTCCCAAACCATTTCAACATCTAGAATGGGGTGCATAATAAGAAATCTAGTATCTATAATTTTTTTATTACTTAATTATAAATGTAGGTAGAATCTTACACACCAATGCAGAAGGCCACTTATCAGACATGCCTTCCAAGATCATCCATTGCTTTCAGAAATGAAGCTATTAAACTGAACCAGATGATAGTCCAAAAACCTCATTTTTATTGACTGATTGGAAACTTCCCACAATTAGCTCCACTTTTTTCCTTCAAAGGTCACCCCAGTTCCTACTTCCATTCTGTCATTATCACTTTCTCAGCGAAGTCAAAAAGTCCTTTGCTATTTCACATAAAATGAACATGAGGGTTCCAACCCCTTCAAACGCCCTACAACTCATATGGGTTACTTCTTACCTTTCTCAGAAGAAAGCAAATTCGTTCAATATTTCTCAGCCGCTCTCTCTGTCAAAAACAAAAGGGGAAAGAATGGGCTGGAAAGGGTCAATTTAAGAAACTTGTGAATTAAGAATATTTTCAGGATAAAATGACATCAATCTAGGCCGGCTTCACACTCACATTGACAGAGTTTCTTTAGTCATGAATTGGGATTTGTGTTCATTGCCTCATGAGCTAGTAAAACATTAACTCAGAGTGAGGCAGTTTGAGTATCTATGAGCAGCCCCAGCCAGCATGGCTGATGGTGAAGGGAGCAACAGTTCAGCAATATCTGGAAGGCCAAATGTGCCCTATCAGTAGTATAATTTGCATAACATAGATAAAGAGCTTCAAACATATCTGAGATAATTCACTCTTTCATTCAGCAAATTCAGTTCCACTACAATGCAACCCTATGGATCAGAAAAAGCCACTGAATTAAACATGACTTTTGACCACAAAGAGGATCTACAGCTTTAAATGAACCTCTAATGCTTTCAAAAACCTCTCTTTGTTCTCAGAGTCACAAAGAAGGGGGGAGTATAGTGGGATTGCAGTTTGTGCTCAAAAGTATCCACGCTCTGTCAGCCTGAAAACATGCTCCAAATGAAACACCTGAAGAAAAAAATATACACCTGCAGCATCTGCATGAGTAGAAGACACATTCACCACAAAACCACATTCAGTGGCCAAAAAGGGCAACATTTCATCATCAGTAAGAACCACTGTGGTCTCTCCTCCCATCAAGGTATCCAGGTAACCTCAGGCTAGACAAAACCTCACAGGTTGGTATATGTGTATGCTTAGCTAAGAATAAAGTCAGGGATAATGGGGTGGTTCACCCATGACTTCACATCCAGTAGCTCCTGAATTCAACTCTTTGCTAACACAGTTCTTGCAGTTCTACTGAGCAGGTATCTGTGACCCTCTGGAACTGGTCATGGTGAGCAACAAGTGTTTTGAGTGACAAGTCACTCTTTTCAATTGTCAAGAAATACACATACGGTATGTGGATTTGGGCTGAGATGCACCTCAGCTGGCTGTCTAAGCTGTGGTGTATGTACCTGTCAGCACTGTGATATGATAGGTAGAGGTGGGGGGGTTGTCCATTCCCCTCATAGACCCCATAATTCTCCACTCTGGGAATTCCACCTGACCAACAGACAGTTTATAGACACCTAGCTAGGCTGACCTCCAACTAGTTTCCTTTTCAGGAAAACCAAGTTCTCATCTAGCACTGGGGACAGAACAGGAAGCTTGGGCAGGTTTGCCACACGCAGGTATCTGTATGATTTCTGTCTGTCAAGCAGAACTCCCAGAAAGGAAAATTATGGGATCTATAGTCAATAAATAATCCATAAATCCAATCCCTAATCCTGTTAAGGAGAGTCTACTGACTCTATCGCTAATTCAGATTGCTCCTTTCTTGAGGACCTATTGTAGCCATTTTCTGACACCCTTCACAAACAGTGAGTGGCAACCTAGGCAGATGGACATCCCTGCCCTTATCAGCAGTCACCTAGAAACAGCACTGCAGGCAAAAGTTGTCTGAATTTACCCAATACAGGCATGCTCTCTGCTTTTATGCCAGCACACATCCAGGAGCCACTGCTGTGAGTTCCGTGATGGCTGATGATAATAGCGACATGGAGAACTCACCATTGCCCAAAACTAAGGAAGCCTTCTTCATTTCAGCTAGTCATTTCAACTAAGTTACCCATACTCGACTGATTGCAGGACTTTTAAACTTGTTATTTTTAGCACTCAAAATTTGCTCCACTATTTTCCAAAGACCACTTCTGCAGATTCTATTTAGATAAATATGGTTTTGGGGGACTCTTGTCTATGGAATATATAAGCTATTTAGCATCACAGACAAATTTTTCCAATTCATAAGCAAGTTTAATTTGATGAGCAACAACAGTTATCTCCCTTGTACACTGTCAATATTCTAGGCCAGATAGCGCAAGAATATGTACAATAGCATTCTTGAGTGGACAGCTGAGCAGTAGCCTTGGAGAAAGAATATTCTCTGCTACAGTGCCTGAAATCTTTAAAGGGAAACAATTATTCCCTAGGATGAGAGGTTGGTTACAGTCAGAAATCAAGGAGAAATTTTATCATGCACCCCAGCCTGAAAATTGTGAAGTAATTATTATTACTACTCCCTTTGCAGAGAAATCATGCAAGAAATTACTTTAGTCACTTTTGAGATGTGAGTTCTTCTAAAATGTCTTCTGAGAATATGCTACTCTCAATGCTACCCTCAAAGTGCTGGTTTTAATCTACCTCAAACTATCTCAATATTTTATATCCCATTACAATCCTGTACAGGTGCTAAGATCATCAGAAGAGCCCTTTCTCTCAGTCTCGTTAGCTTCACAGGTGTGTCTCTAGTGGGGTCACAGGAGAGGGCCTTTTCTGTTGCTGCTCCCAGACATTGGAACTCCCTTCAGGCTTGCCCCATCTTTGTTGTCCATCCCTAAGCAGGCAAAGCCCTTTCTCTTCCGGCAACCCTTCCCTCAGTAAGTAGCTACCTGTTATGTGGTTTTTAGATGGCAATGGATTAATGCTTGGACTGGATTTGTAGTACTACTTGTTTTCCATTTTTCGTGTGTGTTTTCAATTTCAGAGTGGCATTTTTTCCTAAATTAGTTTATTTATTGTTCTTAACTTTAAAATTGTCTTTTTAGTGATGTAGAATGCCTCTCCACACTCATCGTTCTTAGCTTTAAATATGGTTTTTAATGTTATAAAAACATGTATATTCATCGTCTTTAGCTTTTAATAATGTCCTTCAGTGACACAAGCCACTTTAGGTCCTTTTCAAGGAGAAACGTTGGGTAAAAATATTTTAAATAAATAAATAAATAAATGAGCTCCGGTAACAAAGGTATCTGTGATTCATTTGCACTGAGAGAAATAACATTTAAATCTACTAAGCAACAATTGTGGCTAAGAAAGGTTTGGCTGTTAACCGGTAAAAAAAATGAGATGAGACCCCTATCATCTCAAGTCAACAAGACATTCAGGAGCAGGGGTACTTCGTGTATCTGCATACCCATGAGATTTGTTGTCAATCAAATGACAAAATGCTGAGACAGATAAATAAAGGGACTGACAAAGTGAAAGGCATCTAGATATGTTTATTGCCTATGGCTGCCTCAGGTGTAATAGAAAGCAGATTCCCTGTTATGTCAATGAGCTGCAGCAAGTCTTGAACTTTCATATTACCTCACAAACCGATAGGCCATAATGAGTGATTGCTGGAGCATAACGTAAGTAATCCAATTTCACTTGCAAACAAACCAAAGTCCTCTGTTACATCCCACCTTAGAGGACTCCAGTTTATTGATGCAAGTCAAGTCTAAGAAATGCAGCTCAGACTAGTGTCTGAACCCAGCTTGCTAGCTAAATAGGATATTTCTGAAACTGTGGATACAACAGTAAAATGTTTATATATATCTGGAATCTGGGCCACAGTTGTGGGATAAGGAAATCACAAACTCCTCTTGACATTCCCTAAAAATTATATTCATATCATTACCCACAGAGAGCCTTCCCGTCTGTAAAGACTAGGGCTAGAAACAGACATGAGATATGACCTAGGATTGGAAAAGAAAAATGTTAAACTAACAAAAGCCTCTGAATTTCACACCTCCGGGTTTATACAAATTAACTTTTTGGAGGGGAGTAACTGGTCTTCAGCATTTAAGCATGAATATCCTTTGAAGTCTGGTCAACACAGGAAGAATCATCTTCCTCCAATGTTCGTATGTTTTCAGCCCTAATTATGGGCTATTATCTATTGTCTGTTTCTGGCCTAAGAGAGCAAACAATTGATCATAATATGACAAGTTACTTATATAAAATATGCCTTGTTTGCCTTGTTTGGCAGAATCATGTGAGTCAACCATCACTTTGTGTTTTTTGTATTCCAGCACTTATAATTTTTGGTGCTGAGTATGTACAGTATATACTTACACCTTCAAGCAAAAATCAGTCACAAGCAGTCCTAAATCCTCCTTCAATCTTCTGATCCACAGTTTCTACTGACAACTTAGCAGTTCTGTCAGGGCTTAAATTGTGTCAAGTTAGAATGGAACTCACCGCATGTGCTGGGTTACACTGGTCTATGGGACTCTTGAGGTCTGTCTTTAATTCATCGAATGCTATTATCTGCAGAAGAAACAATACAATCAGTTACTTACAAAAATAGTTTTTCCTGTTATGGGTGGCATCTGTACTTGCCCACAACAGCTTACAATACTGTGGGGCTAAGCAAACTCAGTTCATTGCATGTAAAATTAATGTACAAAAATTTGAACAGGATCATTTCTCCTTCCTCCATATTTCTTCTCCACTTTATTAGACAGATGTAAGTACACAGTTACTCATCATAAACATAAAAAGATCATCTTTAAGAACATCAAAGGAAATGGTCAGTCAGTCACAGAAGGAAAATCAAAGGACGCCAAGTCAATAGCGTATGAATGAAATAAAGCCATTCTATATTATGTGCAGTTTATATTATTAACCTAACCATGAGCATCTTTTAAAGTCTGTTTTGATATTGATTTTATTACTACTTTAACATAATAGTTGTTTAATTTTTTTTATTTTATTTTTTTGTATATTTCTTGTTTTTAGCTTTTAAACACTGTACTGCTTTCGGATGCAAGCCTCCTTGGATCCTTTCAAGGGAGAAAGGTGGGATTGAAATATTTTAAATTAATAAAGAAATCTGCTTAGTTTAGAATTATGTCAGACCATAATTTTCCAGATTTTAGTTGCTGCCCTAAGTGGTTTAAAAAACAATTTCTATATTCATAGTACCTATACCAGAAACAGGCTTGGGCAAGCTTTCCCTGAATTATGTTCCTACTGTGCCTTTTTGTGAATCTACTATACATGGCTACACAGACTTTGTGTTATAACCACTTAAAACTTGGTGTTTGTATCTCTCCTTGTGTGATTGCATTGACACTATGTTACTAATTGTTAGCCTTATAATGCTGCCTTACTGTATAATGCTGTAAGATGCCCCTCAATTCCCTGTTTCTCAAACTGATTGTGTCATAATTGTAATGGACTGTATAGTCTGTCCTTACTGTAAACTGCCTTGGGTCCTTTTCCAAGGAGAAAGGCAGGGTAAAAATACTCAAAAATAAATAACATAAAATAATAAAATACCAGAGACATCTTTTCCAGCTCTCTACGCATGCTTCTAAGAACAACAGCTATATAGAGAGAACCAGTAGAACAGAATGTCATGGTGGTTGTCCCCTCACTGTCCTCCTGAGAGGCTGGATTACAGCGTCCACTGACACCAGCCATAATGGATCAGTGTACCAGGTTTAGAAGTGTTATTTTTCAAAGACAGACTCAAATCTCACTCCCCAGTGCTTCAAGCAGAAATAGGCTCTCCCGCTTCTATTGGTCTGGGGACTGAATAGGAAAAATTTCCTTTTGAGGTTAACAGTAATGGTGTTTGGAAGGATCCCAAGGGAGGGGAAGATGAGAGGGAGATTAAATGTCCCATGGCCCTGACCTGTCTGCCTAGTCCTACCACTGGGCATATATTTTACAGCTATGTGTGGTAAAAACATGTATATGATTAACAGATATGCTACTTTTCAATTCCATCTACCATTCAGCTTTTGAGAATTTCTCAAATAACTTGTTACCTCTGTTGTATGGCTTTTTGTTGCGTTGTTTCCTGTCATCTGTTTCTTTTTATCTTCTAGTGAATATGAAAGAGATTCAAGAGACCTTGCCAAAAACAGCTTTCAAGAAAGCATCACTGTTCATTTAACACATTTCCTGTACAGTAGTACACTTGTAGCATATTTAAAATTCTGACTCACCAAATATCCATATGTAGAATTCTGTTTTGTGACTAACATATTATTGAATCCTACCGTATGAGATCTTGTTCTTGTGAGGTCATGTTTAATGGCTGTTTGATCATGCTGATTTCAACACAAATGGGAGGGGCTATGCATGCCACATCCTAGTCTGGTCTACTTGCATGAGGACCAATTGGAGGGATTGGTATTCCCCAGGGCTTGCAAACCACAACCTTCTACTTCCTGTTTTTCCCACATGTAATCCTTGGCTAGAAGCCATTACCCTACTTTTTGCATTTTGACCCCACAGAGAGAGGATGTAATCTCTGTGGTGTGTGTCCTTTCTCCTTTGCCAAGTGGGTAGAAGGAAACAGAACCATTTTGGGGAATATTCTTTCTTCTGCATTTAATCTGAGCTGTATAAGTGCCTGATAGAGATTTATGTAAGTAAAATTTTCATTTTTATACCTTTTTAATTAAAGAAGCCTCTTGTGTGTTTTATTACCTAAAAGAGCTAAATTTGCAGGAGGGGTGGAGACTGGGAACTTCTAAAGTTTATTATTTTCTTGTAAGTTAGCCACACTTCTGTTGCACATTGAAAAAGAAATTCAAATAAATTTCTAGCTCTGCCAGCATCATTTAATTTAGATTTTTCATTCTGTAATGTCTTGAATCCTCAACTATAAACTTGCATTCAAAATGCAAAACCGCAGTTCTATGTAAATTCAGTTTGGCTAGCTTGGGGTGTTTCTCCACAGATAATCACATATATACATCACTTTCCCATTAAAAATTGAGAGACACGTAGCAACTAATATCACATGAAAACAACACACTATCAAGTCTTGTCAGATGGACAGAGGTTCTGAGTTTCTATCAAATGAGTTTGTAGCTTTTCTTACAACAAAACATGAAGGTAAAATAAAACACATCAAGAACATGTCAAAAATGAGGGACTCAACTGAAACTCTTAAACTGCCCTGAGCAGAATGTAATCATGGCCTTCCTTCCCTGACCTCAGGAGAATTCTACAGTGGGCACACATACTTGATGTTTAAAATTTGCTATGATAATGGATTTTCTCACTATTCCAAATACAACCTTGGAAACAAGTATTATAATAAGTCATTGGATTACTGAGTCTTGGTCAGGTATAAGCAGCCAATAAACCTGACAAAAAAGAGATTCGATCGGCTCCATTTATTCAGCTGAAAAAGGGTGGCCAGGACTGGAACTCTTCAATCAGCAGGAAGAAGAGATGGCCCACCCAACATGTTTCCATGACTTCTTATACAGTTTGTTTACTCTATTCCCTATTGTTCTCATTAAGGGCATTTATACACGACCCCTAAGCTGCGCTGCAAATGGCTCCCAGCTCCGGAGCTTAGAAATGTTTTCCCACCAGCTCCGGAGTTTGGAGACAATTAAGTGTGACCCCGCCCACTTTAGCGCAACCCAGCGCATTTTTCATGTACCTGCTTTCTGCAGGTGAAAAAAATTTGATGCAGATAAGAGTGCCGGGCTCTTCTGGCTTGTCTGTTGTTTTTTTGCCTCCCGCCCCTTTAAGAGCTCCTTGAGACGGAACCAGGAAGTAACGGGGCTCATGGCAAGTTTGACCGGCACCGGCAGGTTAGTAAAGGCTTCTTTTGTCCTTTTTTCCCCTCCCCCCCCCTCACGCCGACAGGAGCAGGAAGTGCTGAGGGGTGGGGACGGAGGAACAGAAACAAACCCCCAAGATCTCTGGTCCAAATTTAAGGGACCAGCGGATCTTAGGGGTTGTGTGAAAAGGCCCTAAGTTAAACATATCACCTTGGCTTTCTCGTTATCCCCATATTGCACTGTGTGAAAGTACAGCCGATCTGGCTTTTAATTGCCTTCCTTATTCAGCTTTCTCTCGTCACCAGAAATATATTCAAGTTGTTTTTGTTTTTATGTGCTGTCAAGTCTCCTCTGACATACAGCAAACCTATAAATGAGAGATCTTCAAAATTCCTATCCTCAGCAGCCAGGATTGGTTCTTGTTAGAGAAAAAAATGAGGTTTCGAGTTGTTGTTTGTCGGGACGGGTCCGTTTCGGGTCGTTTCCATTTGTCGCAGAAATTTTCAAAAAATTGTCGTTTCCGTTTGTCGTTTGTCGTTTGTGTTGGGGTTGGGGTTGGGGTAAGTGGGCTCTGGGAGGCACCTCTCTGGGTGCCTCTGACGTCTGACCCACTAAGAAGGGAAGGGAAGTGTTTCACATAGCCGCCGCGTACCATAAATTACATTATGTTAGGGTTGGGGGGTAAGTGGCAGAGGCACCTCTCTGGGTGCCTCTGACTCACTAAGAAGGAAAGCATACTGGCGTACTGGCGTACAGGTTAGGGGTAGGGGTAGTGGGCTCTGGCTGGGAGGCACCTCTCTGGGTGCCTCTACTCTGACCCACTAAGAAGGGAAGTGCACTTGCGTATGGATCTGGGTTAGGGTTGCGGTTAGGGTAAGGGCTAGGCTTAGGGTTACGGTTAAGGTTAGAGTGGGTTAGTGGGCTGCACCTCTGGGTCCCTCTGACCCACTAAGAAGGACAGTGTACTGGTGTATGGGTTAGAGTTAGGGTTAGTGGGCTTTTTATGCCCTCTGGCACATCCAGAAGTCTCAGTCAAAACTTGGCCATGCAATTGGTGGAATGGGTCCAAAAATTTGCATGGTCCCATCCCGTGGCCAGCCCATCATTGCGCAGGTGTAAAAAATAAAATAAAATAAAATCAATGGAGACGTTTTATTGCAAGAAAATCCCACTGCTGCTACTATAAAAAATCAGGCATTTAAAATACCTAATTTTCAAATGTTTCTATGGTGCTTTGGTGTGTTTTTGGACCACGATTTAAAAATAAATATTGCGGTCACCATTTTGGATCCCCCCCACTGCATGGCAAATGGAGACGACAAGGATGCCCCCCCAGCCTGGTACCAGCAGCCCAGGACAGGAGGGGGGAAGGCCGGGGACCCCCCCAGAAATCACCCCTCTCTGGTAGGTGCCCTCACTGAGGCAGGCATATTTTCGCCTGCTTTTATGGCTGGGAATCGGGTTTTTTTTTTTAATTTTTAAAACTTTGTTTCTCTGCTGCTTGGCATCGCACGATCGCCCTGATGCCATGAATGACAACGAAAAATCAGACCCAATTGATCTTTATCGGGTCGGGTTCGAGCTGGAGCGGAGTAATTCTCGTTACCGTTACCCGTTACATAACGATAACGATAACCGAAAACGGAAACGAGAATTTCGCTGCTCCGTGCCCATGTCTAGTTCTTGTAAACTCAAGCTTGTGGATTCATGTCCCTCTTGTACAGTATTTGGTTTCCATCCTCTCCTGTTACCTTCTACCTTTCCCAGCACTGTTGTCTTTTCCAGAGAATCTTGCCATCTCATGATATGAACGAAGCAGGACTGCCTCGGTCCCAACCTTTTTGCCTCCAGACATGGTTCAGGCTTGAACTTGGGGGTTTTTCTGGCAGTCTTGGGCATCCACAAAGCTCTCCTCCAGCACCACATTTTAAACAAACAATTTTCTTCTGGTCCCCTTCCTTTAGTGCCCAGCTTTCATACCCATACATGGTGATCAGAAACACAAGGATGTGGATTATCTTGGTCTTAGTCTACAGTGATACATCCTTACTAGAGATGGGGCATGAAGTGCCGAGATGAGGTGGGTAAGGAAGCTGTAGCATTGCCTATGGGCGCTTTCACATGACCACTACAATCCGCAGCAAACTTTGATACAGATCACACACACTCCAGTGGTCACGTGGTTGATGTTGCGGATCCAGTGTTCCCATGGTCATCTAAATCCCCCCCCCCGGTTGGTTGTATGCTGGGATGCTGGTTTTTAGTTGTCACCTCTCCCTTAACACGGCATTGCTTAGATTTTATTTTGAGTTCGTAATGGCGTTTTGCGCTGGAATATTGATTGCATGTGACTGTAGGGAAACAAACCACTACAGGGCCCCTGAGAATTTACTATTTCCTACTCCGCACCTGAGTCCTCCAGGATCTGACAATAGATAGTAGTGAATGAGCGCCAGTCACTCCTTTGTATTTCACTTCAGTTCCTCCTCCTGCCTGCACAAAGTACTTCCGGAGAAGGTCTACATCGGAACAGCGACAAGGATTTTACCACCTCGAGAGCAGGTACTTGTAAAATGCACTTAAGTGGGCGTGGTCAAACTTTATTTATTTTATAGTCCGCTGCTTGTGGGAAAACAATTTTATGCTCCGCTTCTGTGAGCACTTTGCAGCAGATTATAGTGTGCATGGGAAAGTGATCTATAAGTGGGTGACTGCCAGAGGAAGAGGGGCTCAGAACCACACTGGAACCACCCACCAGTTCATGCCCACCTCTAATCCTTACACTTGATTTTCCAAGGAGAAAGGTGAGGTAAAAATACTCTAAAATAAAAATAAAAATAAAATTATCTTTTCTAGCATTGTATCTTCTTTGCTGCCCTTTTGAGTCTCAGTTTTCTAATTTCTTGGCTGTAAGCCTTCATTTGAATTGCTGATTCAGCCAAGGTACTGTATACAAAATCTTTAAATTATTTCAATTTCTCCACTGCCAATATTAAAGGTTTGTAGTTCTTCTAAGTAATTATGTAAATAACTAAGATTCATCTTATATATTACCATAAGTTCACCAAGTCCAAGTCATCTCTGCTTATTATTATTACTTCATTCCTAGTTAAAAATGACCAGCATATGACAGTCATACACATACCAGCAGCAGTAAGTTTCCTGTCCACTTTTCCTACATCATTATTATAGCTATCTTTATAGTGCCCTCCCTTAATCACAATCCCAGGAGATTTAGCAGAGGGCATTTAGATGCATAAACATTTATGTCATGGAGATTTTCCACATATCTGGAGTTCAATGCATGCTGAATATATTCCAGCAAGCCCTAGAAAGTAGGGCACTAATTAGCCTTTCCCTGGAGACTTCTAGCAGTAGGTGAACAATATGCATGATGCTTGCAATAGAAAAAATAGTTCACTTGGCCAAGGCAGAAGTTCAAGACAAGAGCCTTAACTTTCCTTTTCTGCCTCTTATATCTGTCGTCAACATACTGTACAACACATCTATTTGAAGGAAAGTAACTTTTCAAAATACAGAGAGAGAATACTAAACAAAGTTAATTTCTTATCTAGAAAATTAAAATTAATAGATAAGTTTCTAGGCTCCACATATTTGCTGGGCAGCACTTCTCCTTATCACGCCATCTTTATTCAAAACATTTTACACAAATGTAAACAGTAATGAGAATGAGATGGTTGGACGGTGTCATTGATGCAACCAATATGGATTTGACCAAACTCCGGGAGGCAGTGGAAGATAGGAAGGCCTGGCGAGCTCTGGCCCATGGGGTCACGAAGAGTCGGACACGACTGAACGACTGAACAACAAAAACAGTAAATGCATCTTTTAGTGGTATCTATGTTTATTACTATTCCCACAGGACTTTTGCTTTTAAATACAAGTTTGTTACATATGTAAATTGAGCAGATTTGGAACTATGGGGCTGGGCTGATGAAGATAAGATGACTTTCCTGGATCCCAACAAAATGGCATTCCTGTATCTGAGGACCAAGATTTCTGGGAGTTGTAGTCCAAGAACATCTGGAGAGCCAAGATTTGGAACCACTGCTATAGAGGCTTCCCAGGAAATACAGAACAACAGCTTCAGAGAGGAGACATTGTGCTCACGACCCAGGGTTCAGTCCCAGGTAGCCAGCTCATGGTTGACTCAGCCTTCTATCCTCCCAAGGTTGGTAAAACGAGTACCCAGCTTGCTGGGGGTTGGGGGCAATGTGTAACTTGCATAAATGAACTGTAAACTACTCAGTGATTGCTTTAAGTGCAATGGGGCGGTATATAAACAGAACACTTTATTTATCAGGATTGCAGCAGTAAAGGAAAGTGTTGATTTTTCCTTTCTGCAAGGCTTAAAAACATAAGAAGAGCCATGCTGGTTATTTTACATAACAAAGATTTATGTTGTGATCAAAGCACTCATTTATTTTGAATTAATAATTAGATTACACATAACACATGCAGTAAGTAGCCATAACTCTGCCTCAATAGCTACTATTTTGACCACAGAGGTGGAAAACCAAATGGGGATGTTAATCCATTTGCCACTGGCTTGACTTCAACCTGGCATATTCCATTTGGAGGGAGCTTTCACAGGACCCAACTAAATTTTTCAGGCAATGGGGTGAAATACTCAGCCATGAGTTAATATACCATAGCCCTTGTTAAGACAGAAACCCACTGAAGATTGATAGAGGCATAGAAAATGACAACTGACAAGAGCATTGTTATTATGAGGAATACTGTAATTCTGCAAGTGCTGATTATTTAGATACCCTAGCCACAGCTAGCATAATTTCTGTTTCTCTCAGGTAAATGCAGGCATGTCTTCAATGTGCTAAGATGCACAGGCACAGATCTCATCATAATGTGCCCTCAAGTAAATTCTGATTTATGACAACCTTTTGGGGTGTTTTCCAGGAAAAAAATACTCATAATTGTTTATCACTCCTTTCTTCTATCCTGGGACTGTGCAGCTTGCCCAAGGCCACACATGCCACCTTGGGCCCTTTTCCAAGGAGAAAGGCGGGGTAAAAATACTCTAAAATATAATACAGTGATACCTTATATAAAGGAATTAATTTGTTCCAAATGGAATTATGTTAAGCAAATTTTCCTTTACGCAAATTTCCCATAGGAATGCATCGAAAACAGAGTAATCCCTAATTGCAACTATTTTTATGTTGTACGGATTTGCCCCATAGGCGATTCTGTTAAGCAAATTTCCCCTATCTCCGAAATTTTTTATGTTGTACAGATTTTATGTTATACAAACCGTTTGTGATACAAGGGTTCCACTGTAAATAAATACATGCTGGTTCTACTCATAGGGGACACAGTGGGGAACTGAAGTCCTGGCCTTTGGTTCTTCAGCCAGATACCTAAACCATTGAGTAAACTGCTATATTACTTTAAAATTGTTTCTTCTTTTTTCTTTCTTCAGAAAACAAGTTTTTTGTAGGGGCTTCAACTCCCACAATTAGCTAGCTTGCAATAATTATGTTATCAAAGATATGGTAGGTCCTAAAATGTTGTTTTTAGGACTACAAGCAACATTTACAATCTCTAACAGATTAAATACATACATCCATCCATCCATCCATACATACATACATACATACATAAACAAATAAATAAATGTGCTCATATTACACACAGTTCCATGTCATTCACTGAACTTTTCACCTCAATTTATGAACATAATCACCACATTTGGGAGCAACTAATAACAAGGTGAAGCCATTTAAATCTAGTATTTGTGTGGAATGAGGCTCAGATTATGCATTCTTGTAATACATAATTCAGCAATTTAGTTATATCACAACTTCTCCCAGTACAGCAACAATTATGAAGATATTTATAGACATACGTATTCCTACAGACAATTACAGCTTTGAATACAGATGGTATAAAATGAACAAGACACTTACGATATGTTCTCTAAAAAAAAAGATCAAAATGTTTTTTTTTTATTCGTACAAGCAGAATTGATTGTGGATCTGTGTTTTAGGAGTCTGTGATTCTCATTTTCATAGAATAACAGAGTTGGAAGGGGCCCATAATACAATCATGTCTAAGCACGTGCTCAATCCACATGTGAAAGCCACACACAGTCAATGTATTCTCGAAGGCTTTCACCGCCAGGATCCGATAGTTGTAAGTTTTTTGGTTTTTTGGCATAGTCAATTTGCTAATCGGAATATCACAGGGCACTATGTCAAATACTTTGCTGAATTCAAGATAAATTACATATACAGTATTCCCACCTTCTACCAAGGAGGTTCTTCTGTTATCCTTTTTCATCTCCACTGTGTAGCTGAGCCACTTTTATTTTCTCTGCTGATTCTCAGTTTCGGCCTTCTCAATACAAATCCTTCCATTCTTTCTACTTATCTGAACTCTTCCTTTGTGAACTGGCCTTCCTTACATTTCATATATGTATCCACTTTTTTATTTTAGGGTCTATCTTTTTTTTTTTGAAGCTACTTTTGTCTTTTTTACTGTTTTCCACCTTTTTCTTCCTGTTGGAATTATTTGTAGTTGTTTCTTTAGAATTCCTTTTAAAAAACTGTCCTTTTAGTATCTTCTGCCATTTCACCTTATTTATTAGAGATGGGCACGAAACGAACAATTTTTCATTTTCATTTTCATTTTTTCTTTTCATTATGCAACAAAACAACAAACAAATTTTGTCTCTAAAATGAAACGAAATGAACAGAAACACCAGAAATTTTGTCATCCGTTTCATTTTCGTTATGACAATACATTGAACTGCTTTAAATGCTAAAAAAATAACAAAAAATTGAAATAAATGGTAACAAAATGGTAACAAAATGAATGAAAACGAAAATGAAATTTTTGCAAAAATTCACAAAAAATGGAAATGAACTGAAACGGACCCCTTAAATGACAAATGACAAACGAAATGCCATTTTTTTATTCGTGCCCATCTCTATTATTTATTATTTTTCTGAGTTTAGTAAAGCTGGTTTTGCCAAAATTTGGTGTGCAGCTGTGGCCACACGAACACTCCATTTTTGTTTCCTTTGCAATAAAGAACTCAAGGAGAACACGGGTTCCTTTCCCCCAGAATTCCTCTTACTACCACTTCTTCCACCAACTCATCTGTACTGGTTAGAAACAAGTAATGGGTAAGTGTTCCTCCCTTGACAGGAAAAATGTTATGATAAGTGTCATATTTTGTTAGTGGAAATGGAAATTTCTGGAAGCAAAATAATTCACCTGTGTTATCCACTCAAATCAATACAATTTCAGAAGAATGAAGTAAAAAAATTAAAAAAAAATAATTTTCATTTAAAAAAGAAAAAATAAGGTAACCTGAAAGTTACCATGGAAATCCTAGATTAGCTGAGCATTGATTTAACGTAGGCAATATAATGATGCTGGATGTGCTGGAGCTAAAAGGCCTTAATCTCATAATACCATACTAAGGTAAAACACGCACATACACCCCACAGACTCAATTCCTATTTATTCATTGCAGAGGTAAAATGTCTTCAGTGTGACTCCCCACCACCAAAAGTATTACAAGAAAGGAGAGCTGGAAAGACCAAATACTGTATATTCCTCTTTAAGACTTATGAAAACACATGCCAGCATGCTAATTGCATTTTCTGCTGAGACTATTCAGAAGGATGCCAATTATAGTTGAACAGCATGGCAAGTAAATGTCCATTCTGAGGCAGTTTATAGTTTAATGGCAAGGTAATCCACCTGCAGCTCCATGATAAAATATTTCAGTCTACGCAATAAGGTGAGGGTCAAAGCCATCTGGAATTGGAAAATAATTATGACAAGCCTTAAGCCAAGCACTGAATCCATGCAACTAGTTTTTGTATCTTAAAATCAACTTTTTTGTTAGAATTGTTGCTGCTACAGTTAGTTCCATTCACCAGGAATCTGACTTTTTTGCAAAGTGGTTTTCTTATCCTAAGGGATGTTTTCTCCTTGGGGGTACAAACTGTTCTTCACTATAAATGAATGCAGATAAGGATAAAGTAGAATACATGACCTTAATGGCAGAGTTTATGTTTTGTATGCAGAATGTCCCAGGTTCAATCCTGGTATCTACTGCAGGACTGAACCAAGAAAACCTCTCCAGTCACTATCATTCATATTAGGCTTGACAGATCATTAGTATAACTTATTATATGAAAACTTCCCATGTCTCTATACTCCTACAAATATACAGAACATAATGGATAGTATCTTCAAAATATAAAGGAAATTGTGCAGGCTTTCCTCACTCCAGCAGACATCTTGTTGGTTGTACAATGTGCAACACAATTGGTTGTACAACTTTTTCAACCAATGCAACACTGGGCATGCAACAGGGAGCCTGCCAGAACATGGGAAAGGCTTACACAATCGCCCTCGTGCAATAGTGCCCAATATCCCAGTTCTCATAATCAGTAACTGGATTTTTCCATTAAGTTTCTACACATCAAAGGTTTAAGCTTCCAATTCTCAGTTTGGCTATTTTCAAATGGCACTTTTGTTCCATTGAATGTGTTTCTCAAAATGGCCTTTTTATCAGCTGCGTAGCAAGGTTTTGGGGTGCCTGGGGAGAAAGTTGTTTTTGTGGCCCTCTGGCCCTCCCCAACCCCATCACATCCACCCAGCAAGGGGGACAATCCTGTGGGTGTGGGGCACACAGGTGTGTGTGTGCGCACGCATGCATTAGCATCTCCCGTGGTGGCAATGAAGAGTTGGAGGAGGAGGAGGAGGAGGGCACCGCAGCCACTGCGCTCACACGCCTGCCTGCCTGCTTGCTTTGCTGCTCACCTGGCGTGCGGCAGCAGGAGAGTGCCTCCTCCCCCTCCCCCTCCAGGCACCCCCAGATTTCTACGCCTGGGGCAAATGCACCCTTCTGCCCCCCTAGATTCACCCCTGCTTTTTATTCCCCACCATTCAAATAATGTTACCCCTTTTAATGGTCTGCCCAGGAATTAAATAGATCTTGGAGGGCTAATTTTTAGTCCTTTTTCTTCCCCCAGAATGCTTTGAATTTGCTTTTTGGTGGTGGTTGTTATTCCCATTTCCTTTCACAGTCCAAAGCCCGCCCTTTTTTCTTTTCTTTTCACAAGTGACCAAACAACTGCATCATACAGCATGGGGGCAACTATGCACTATGCTTCTCCCATTTTAAAAAGAAGCTTCAAAAGGGAAAGCTCAATGTTTTAGGTATCAGTGGCAGCAGCCACTTCTCCACACTGTCCCCAGCTAGTTTATTCCCTTTTAAAATAGAATTCTCAGAAATCTGGCACCACCTGGGCTGTCTGCCTGCTAAAGAGATGGTGGTGGTGTTATTATGCACGTGAAAGAAGTACAGTATTCAAATGCAACTCAGAAAACATCTGCAGATCATGCTACTCTGCTACAGTGATGAAAATAAGGATGTAACTCTGGATTCCTGACTCAAAAGTAGGAGGGAGTAGCACTATGTTGCTTCTTAGAAAAAATTAAAAAAAAAATTTTTGCCAGTTCATTCTTCTATGATAGTAATTATAATATAGCCTGCTGTTTTTAGGCGCTGTGAATCCATGCACACATATTTTAATCAATACAGCAACCTGCTTTGCTGAACTTTCAATTGTGGTATGGTATGGGAACTGTGAAGTTGAGCGCTTACTCCAATTTATCACTGCTTTTGCCATTATTGAATCACTCAAAGTACGTATTGCCCGTGGTGAAGGAGAGGATGGGGACCAAGCTGATTCTAATGTGAAATTACGACAAAGCCTAGTTATGAAAATTGTATGTATTATCATTGTACCACGTGGATTTTTAACTTCAGTTCTTGGAAAAGAAATAAAGCCAAGTTCTAGCCCAAGAGACAAGAATGGCTATCGGTGAGCTAGCTTCCAATTTCATTTCACTTGGGGCTGCAGTTTAAGAGGGAAGGTCTGACACAGCAGAAATCTTCTTCTACACATGAAAGTCTTGTCATTATGGGAATTTAAATATAGCAGGTGTGGTGCTGAGCGAGTCAAAAGTGAGCAATCACTCCATACTGCCCTACTTTATCTCAAAATTATCCAGTGCCTTATGTTCATGAATCATTATATATATATGTATGCAGGCTAAAACCAAAAGGGAAAAAGACAACAAAATATTAATAACCTTTGAACAGCAAGGGCTGGAAGGGATCCCATGCATTGAGTCCAACCCCTCTCAAGGAGGCAGAATGGTGCATTGAACTCTCACCCTCTGGGAGCTCTGCAGCCAGTGACCTAAAGCCACTGAGCTATCCAGCATGTTGTGGCACCTTAAAGACTAACTGCTATATTTTAATGTGTGTTCACAGATAAGTCTACTTATCTTGCTGTTTCATGGTTTCAGATACTAGGATGGAGGGCAATGGTCTCAAACTACATGAAAAGAGATTCCCTTTGAACATTAGGAAGAACTTCATGACAGTTAGAGCTGTTTGGCAGTGGAATATGTTGCCACGGAGGGTGGTGGAGTCTCCTTCTTCGGAGGTTTTTAAGCAGAGGCTGGATGGCCATCTCTCGGGAGTCCTGTGATGGGGGTTCCTACATGGCATGGGGTTGGACTGGAAAGCCATTGGGGTCTCTTCCAACTCTATGATTCTATAATTCTACTTCCTCACTCATAAGAATTACAACCGAATTAAATTCTTAATTTAATTAATTCAGTCTTAAAGACTGAAAAGTTAAAACTGTATGTATTTATATCAAATATTAGAGTCAGACAAGGAAAAGGAGAAGAGTAGAGAAAAATATATCAGGAGAAGAAGGTGAACATATTTTCTGAACATCTAAAGAGAGATAAACCTTACTGTTCCGTGGGTACCTTGGCACAAGATAATGTACAGAATTATAATATGTGGAATAAGGAATGTGTTGAATTGAGAAGGCTTTGTTGGAATCATCATCTGTCTTCATGTTTCTGACATAAGATCTATTCACGCCATATGTTAAGTTATTATTAGACCAAATTACTCCATCTTGTACCCCAAACACTCATATCAAACCAAACCTACATCTAAAGCAAATCAGCTAATTTCAGAAGTTAGAGAACAGATTCTACAGTAAATACTCATCACTGTCATTTGCAGCACCCAAACTTCACCTGGATGACTAAGAATCTTCACAGACACACAAAACATGTCTTTTATGATAGGTTCCAGCTTCATATATGTCAAGTCATTAAGCACCTAAGACAGAAGTTGACTCCTGGCAACCAGTTCATTTAGCAATTTTATACCATTTCCTGGAAAATGTATTTGTTACAAATTAAATTACTGCTATAAAAAGGCTTTAATATAGAAATTCAGTCATATCAGAGATACAGATTTAGACAAAATTATTTTCTAGTGTACTTCGGTTGCAGGAAAAGAACTCTGTACATGAAACTCTTAGCTCCAAAGAACCACAGGTCACTTTATACCACCAGAGAACCCCAGTCAGACTCTCACACTAATGTGGTGGTATGGTTTTTTTCCCATTGTCTGCAGGTTAACAAATCTCAGAAACAGGAATAGAGTATCTCCATTTTCTAGCTAGGAATAGAATATTAGCCATTTGGCAGCACTGAACTCCTTGTTTTGGCTTTTCCCTTACTTGTGCGGTGATTCAAGTTGCAGCAGTCATGTACTTTCATGTTTCTACTACATTTAACTCTTATAATCCCAAGTCTGTTGGACTACATGAAAAAATCCGTGCAGTGGCCAACCACATGCCTCTGGAGGCTCCACAAAGCAGGATGTTTGAGCAAGAGGTTCTCTTGACTGTTGACCCTCAGTAATTAATATTTGGAACATGACACTTCTGACTTTTTGAAGAGCATATAGCCATTACAGTTAGTAATCAGATGAAGAGCTACAGGAATCTACAGAAGTACCACTATACCAACAATGCACCAGATATGCAATTTCTTTGAATGCATAGACTGGATTAAGGATGGAGAACATGCAGTTCTCCTGATGCTCTTGGAGTGCAGCTTCCATCATTCCCAGCTGCCACAGATAATGATGAATAATGCTTAGAACTGCAGTTCACCAACATCTGGTGAGCTACACTTTGCTCACTCCAGCATTAGGGTAACACTTGGAATATTTCAGATTCGGTTGGTGTTGTTCTTGCTCAGTGTCTAAAATAGGGAGCTGACAACAAGCATGCTCATGGTCCCATTATAATAACTTTTTAATCTGTTTTTAAATGCTTTTATACTTTTAGATCTATTTTATATAACAAATTTAATATTTCCATGTTTAGCAATTTTAATACTTCTGGCATCTGGATGCAAAAGGGTGATTTCAAAAGCAGAGGAGAATATGTCAGTGACCGCATGATGCATTCACAACAGGCCTCAGGCGTGGTGTAATTCAACACACAATGCTATCCAGTGTATAATCTCCACAGAGGGAGACCATAGCTCTTATGAGAGGGCACACCGCACAGGACTATATTTCTGTAGCCTTGTGCTTTACACTCTTAGTGCTCACAAGGCCGAGACCTATAGAAGGGAATAAAGAAGAAAATGTATTTGTTCAGAAAGGGAGTACATGGCACAAAACAGCCTGTCTTCAAAGTGTACTACCTCATTTGAACACATTGTTAATGGTTCTGCTAATAGTATAGATCAATATCCTGACAACAGAGGTGTGGAGTTTCTGGACAATCAGGATACCTCCATCAACCCTGGAACCAGGGGACAAGGCCCCTTTCATTACCAATTTTTTTTTGGGGGGAGTAGCATTTGAGTGATAGCCTTGATGCTAGAGTTGGGGGAGGAAAGGGAAGTGTGTGGGGGTGCTCCTTGAGTGTAGCCTGGCTATTGTTTGCTCCTCTTTCATTAGCCTGCTAAGGCTGTGATCAGAATGGCACTTAGCTCACTATTTATTTGGTTTGCTCCTTTTCCCAGCAGAACGTAATAACTGACATGAACCAAATCATCCCCAGAGAGTTCCTACCAGCACCTTTCTGAACCCCTGTCAGGAACCTCTACTTTTGTGGTGCGGGTAGGATTGCTTTGACTGAATCAATTTTCAGTATGTGTGTGATTGTTGGAAATGAACTGAAAATGAGTCTTCAGGCTGTCAAAGCACCTTCTGGTTAGAACTTCCAGTATCTTGAAGTAGCTTAATACGTAGGATTTGGGCAACTGATTTAAGATTTTAAATTTAATTTGCTGATTTGCCTCATCTTAAAGGGATGGTCAAAAAGTGCCTGCAGTCAATCCATGGACTGAAAATCCATCACAAAATTGTGGACATTGAGTACTCTCCCCATCTCATGTCAAAAGCCTTTATTTCCCCCATTTCATTCCCCCCCCCCCATCTAAACACATACAGTCACTTTCAGAAATCTGAGAACAATTTAGTTTTGGCCACCTCCGAATCAGTTTGAGGTGCAACAACTACAATTTGTATGGCAAATATTTGGACACAAAATGTATTAGATGCTATTCACACACACCTGCTTCCACCCAGATGCACGTCTGAGTGAAATATAGCATTTCTAGTAGATTTGTATCTAGCTTTGCATCTATGCAGCAGACCTGGAAATTGCCGTTTCCAAGGTTTCAGACTGAAAAGTGACTTGTACTTGTTCTGTATTTTTGGCTACAGACATTTGGCAGATCTCAGGAAAGCTGTGAACCTTGTATAAGGAATCTGTTTCAACTAGAGTGATGCCAGCATGTATTTAAACCTAATCCCTGTGTACAGACAGCATAAAATAAAAACCTTACAAATAATAAAACAGTATTATGGGTGGGAAAAGCTACTCAGAAAGGAAGAAAGGTAGGGGGAAAGTATTGGTCACAACCCTTTCAATGGATCACTGCCTTGTCGCAGCAAAGGGGCTTGAGCAACTAAGAGAAGCTATGAGTGATCCCATAGGTCCTAGTGGAGAGTTTGACTAAATGTGGTCCACCTGGGATAGTAACTGGCAAGCCACTCCTGTATCCCTGCCAAGAAAACCCCACGAACAGAAACAAAAGGCTAAAAGATATGATGCTGGAAGATGAGCCCCTCAGGTCGGAAGGCGTCCAACATGCTACTGAGGAAGAGCAGAGGACATGTACAAGTAGCTCCAGAGCTAATGAAGCAGCTGGGCCAAAACCGAAAGGATGCCCAGCTGCAGGCATGTCTGGAAGAGAAAGGAAAGTCCAATACTGCAAAGAAATATACTGCATAGGAACCTGGAATGTGAGATCTATGAACCAGGGTAAGCTGGATGTGGTCAAACGTGAGAGGGCATGAATAAACATTGACATCATGGGCATCAGTGAACTTAAATGGATGGGAATGGATGGATTCAGTTCAGATGACTATCACATCTACTACTGTGGGCAAGAATCCCATAGAAGAAATGCAGTAGTCCTCATAGTCAACAAAAGAGTGGGAAAAGCTGCGCTGGGATACAACCTCAAAGATGATAGAATGGTTTTGGTACAATTCCAAGGCAGCCCTTCCAACATCACAGTAATCCAAGTTTATGCACCAAATACCGCTACTGAAGAGTCTAAGATTGACCAGTTCGATGAAGATTTACAACTCCTTCTAGAATTGACACCAAACAAAGATGTTCTTCTCATCATAGGGGACTGGAATGCTAAAGTAGGGAGTCAAGTGGTAAAAGGAATAAGTGGCAAGTTTGGCCTTGGAGTTCCAAACGAAGCAGGGCAAAGGCTAATAGGGTTTTGTCAAGAGAACTAGCTGTTCATTGCAAACACTCTTTTCCCACAACACAAAAGGCGACTCTACATATGGACATCACCAGATGGACAATACAGGAATCAGATTGATTATGTTCTCTGCAGCCAAAGATGGAGGAGCTCTATACAGTCAGCAAAAACGAGACCTGGTTCTGACTGTGGTTCAGATCATCAGCTTCTTATAGCAAAATTCAAACTTAAACTGAAGAAAGTAGGGAAGACCACTGGGTCAGTCAGGTACAATCTAAGTCAAACCTCTTATGAATACACAGTGGAGGTGAAGAATACATTTAAGGAACTAGATTTGGTGGACAGAGTGCCCGACGAACTATGGATGGAGGCTTGTAACATTGTACAGGAGGCAGCAGCAAAAACCATCCCAAAGAAAAGAAAATGCAAGAAAGCAAAGTGGCTGTCCAACGAGGCCCTACAAATAGTGGAAGAGAGAAGGGACACAAAATGCAAGGGAGAAAGGGAAAGATACAGAAAACTGAATGCAGACTTCCAAAGAATAGCGAGGAGCCTTCTTGAACAAACAGTGCAAGAAAATAGAGAAAAACAATAGAAAAGGAAAACCCAGAGATCTATTCAATATTTTATGGGATATTAAAGGGGTATTTCATGCAAAGATGAATATGATAAAGGACAAAAATGGTAGGGACTTAACAGAAGCAGAAGATATCAAGAAGAGATGGTAAGAATACACAGAGGAATTATATCAGAAAGACCTGGATGTCCCTGATAACCAAGATAGTGTAGTTGCTGATCTCCAAGCTGATCTGGACTGCCCCCACAGAAAGAGAGAGAGAGAGAGAGAGAGAGAGATAGAGAGATTTGGGGCAGATGTGCATACATGCATGGGAAAAAGTAAGTCCTTTTCATTCTCTGGGCTTAGTGGGATGGGGGGAGAGAGAAATAAAGCTGCCACCACTGCCTCCATTTGGAAGGGTCTGTCTGTGTACCTAAACAGTGGTGTTGGGGTTTCTTTGGGCAGCTGAATTCAAAGAGGATGGAGATGCTCTTTTCCTTTAAATTGTTGCTGTGTGGAGAATACAGGGGTCCTATTGTACTTTCTGTTTGCTACTACAGTAGGACCCCAGTATCCGCTGGGGATTGGTTCCAAGCCTTCCTGTGGATAATGAAAACCGTGGATAAGAGAAAACACCAAAATGTCCCCAAAACTGTTTTGTGATAGGAGCTTGCTTTACAGCTGCTGTTTTGTAACAGTAGCTTGCTTTACAGTTGCTCTTTTTGACAGTAGCTTGCTTTGTGGCTGCTGAATTATTTATTTATTTTTCCTCTGCCAACCGTGGATAACTGAATCAGTGGATATGGGGGTCCTACTGTATCTTCAGTTTTCAGCATCCAAGAAGGGGCTTGGATCAATCTGGAATGAATATGGGAGTCCTACTGTAGCTTGATTCAACTGGGAAACTCAACTCCTCTTTCCTCTCCAGCAGCCCTCTAATACCAGAAGAGGGAGAATTGGATTAAACTGACAAAAAAAAACAGCAGAACAACATTCAAGGGCTGACACCTTAAAACAGTGGTGGCAAACCTTTGGCATTCCAGATGTTTTGGACCACAACTCCCAGAATTCCAAGCCTAGATTACCAGGGACAAAGGACTGTGGGAGTTGTTGTCCAAACCATCTAGCGTGTCAAAGGTTCACCCCCTCTGCCTTAAAACAAGGCCAACGACAAGTTTTCATCCTGACATAATTATTTGCAAGCCTGCCATAAATATTACTAAAGAAAAATATAGCATGGAACACTTGTGGAATTTCTAAGTACTATAAAAGCAAAAGCATGGGGGGGGGGGTAATCCAGCCTTCAGCCAACCTGATCTGTAAATCTCATTTGTCAATCTTAGAACTGCAAAACTGGAAGAGATACTATGTCTTGTTAAGTCCAGACACTTTGAAGGAGACCCAGTGCAGAATCAAACCGCCAACCTCTAGGTCTGCATGCCGAAACCATTGAGTTATCAGCAGATGTCCATGGATGACAGTGATGCAGAAATGAAGCTTCTAGAGTCCCTGGTTTGAATCTGCTGATTTCTTCAAGTGGAAAACCGGCAGAATAACAAAACACCAACATTTTTAGATCATAACCTGATGCAGATCCCAGAATCTCAATTTAGGACTTGGAAAATTTCTGGCTGGAACTCTGGGAAACTACTGTCAAATAAACTGGGCAAGTCTGAGCTGAATGCATCAATGGTTTGACTCTGCATCCCAGCTCTGCGTGGGAACCAGGTGAAATCTGGAAGTGGTGGATTGTTTCATGAGAAGCTAAAACTCTTAATCCCTGCTAGAGGAGATCCGCTGAATCAGGAGGAAAGAGTTAGACCAGCATTTGCTTTCTTGAATTAAAGAGTGTGTGATAGTTTAGGCCCAAGAAAATTCCTACGTCAACCACAGATGGTATAGTTAAGGAGAATTAAACGTTAATTGCTTAGTTTGTTTCTTCAGTTCTTCTGAGCTAGGCACAAAAGTGAATTAAATTAGTTTGAGTATGGCATGCCTTAGATATTACTGCTGTTCCTACCATGATCTCAAACTCAAACCTCAGTTCACAGCAAGGACAATGTAAGAGTGAAGCTCCTGCTACCAAGTGATACAGCTTTGCTGCAGCCTATTTGTGACCATTTTATGCACATTAAAAACAAACGGTCTCCATGCCAACAATCTAGCACTTTTTGTATTAAACCGGCTTTACATTTTTATTAAGCTGGGGAAAATACAGCATATGGTGGCATTTGTGGTAGATCTTCTGAACTATTTAAGCAGCCTTCTTAACTGGATAACATTAACATTGAACAATAACAATAACTTGCAAGTTAAGATTTCAAATCTTCCCTGAGTGACTCACTACATAGAGATATTTGACATTTAAAATGGATAAGAAATAGAAATTCTCAAGAACCAAACAACTTTGTCCATAGAAAACAAAGTCACATGGCACCCACTTGTATACCAAATCTAAAGAATCTCAAAGAACAAACTGTTCATGCCATGCTACAGAATCAAAACAGAGCTTATATAAAATTCCTGATTTAGTCATAATTTTCACTATTGAACATAGACTTTGTACACTGTGTGAAACTTACATTTTTATCTTGCTGAATGAATCAATAGACCTTATATCTTGACCTTATTCACCATTAACAGTAATCTTAATTATGAATAGCTCTCAACTAGATTTTTTATTTAGGGGGTAAATCTTTAACCCACAGTTCCAGATAATTTAAAACTGTATTGGCATTAGTTTTAAGGAAGTTTAGAGATACAGTAAATGAAAGCCATTATGGGAAGAAGGAAGAATGAATAATTTTGCCCACTTAAAAGTTCTCAGCAACACAGAAGGGTCAGGAAGGCCATTCATGTGTATAATGACAATCCCTCTCTTTGGGGGGTATGTTTCCTGGAAGAGTTCCAGTGAGGGCACACTATCCTGACTTTGCCACATTGCATCCCTGAGGGAGTGACCTTCTATTTCCTCTTCACCTTTGCTTTGAGGCAGGACTAAAAGGTAAAGGGGCACTTTTTCCCTATTAGAAGCAATGTTTTCATAAAATGCTCCAATCTCTGCTTATTGAACAGTAGATGCAATAAACAAGCCTCTGGGAGGAGCTGAGCAGTTCTTCTTTGTCCTTTTGTCTGTGCAGAGCACTCCCCAGCTGGCTGGCGGAAAAGCACCTTGTCTCTGTCTCTTTCTTTCTGTAACTAAGATCAGTTTGCTTGGAACTTTCCCAGCAAACTCCCATATTCTGGCCCCCAAACAGGGACAAGGCTAGAAGACAACTCAATTGCTCAATTGGTGGCAATTTGGCTATCTTACCCTCCCTCTGCCCAAGCTCCGTCAGACTTCATGCAGAAACTGCATCCCTCAGTAAGTAAATCCCTAAGTAAATAGTTAAAACAAAACACAAGGCATGGAAAATTAATCAGAACTCCAAGAAAAAGACAAAGTGAATTTAACCTCATTGTTACACAGGCAAGGTCATTATGTAGCCACTGCATCAGTGGACAATTTGTTAAGAGAGATTTATAGGCATTGCCCTTGGTACGGAGAGAAGGGTAGCCTTCTTTTGGCTGAATGGAACAGGATTGGGAACTCCTTGCATGAAAGCCCTATTATCTCCAGTCAAAGTGCTTCAGATTGGCATCTCTGCAGAGATGCAATTGCAAAGCTGGTCAATCCTTTGATAACACTTTGCCTGACTTCTTGACACAGTGTCAGAATCTTCCTCCACCCAAGCCACCGGACCTGGCCCCCTCATCTCCAGACTTGCTTCCCCCACCTCCTCCCTCACACCTCTTCCTCCTTCCAATTCCTTCTCATCTACACACTTGCCCTCCCCACCTCCTCCTCCTCCTTTGACCCCCCCCCCACCGCAGAGCTCAGTGCAGCTTCAATGAGCTCTCTGCTGCCACCTAGAGCATCTTTGCAGGAAATAATCTCTAGAACAATGGCTAATGAAACATCTCAATATATTTCTGGTCACTCTCTTCCACCAGATGCCTGCACATCATCAGTTGATGGCTTGCAGACAAATGATCTGCCTATGGCTCCAGATAAAATACAAACCAAGACTCCATTACTTTATTTTGGACACAAGCTGTTAGAAGCTTCTTCCTGTTCATTTCTGCCTGAGTTAAGGATCCCATCTGAATTCACTCTGGCACAGTTGCTACAATTTATTGGGCACTTGAGCTGGGTCCACCCATTTTTGTGCATCCATACTCATGAGTTGCAACCTCTGTTTGATACCCTGCAGAGACATGAGTCTCCATGTCTTGGCCTGATACGTGTGACCAAAGCCGTAAAACATTATATCCATCAAATCAATGGCACCTTAAATCATAGCATGGTGGATCACATCAATTTTCTCAGTCCACTACATCTAGTTGTCCTAAACACGCATCTCTCAATTGCTTTGCTATGCAGTCCAAATTCAGACAAAGTCATCTCAATCACTGAATGCCTGTATTTGCCAAGTACTGTATACCTAAAATGTTTCCTCTGTTACAGATGCCATCACAGATCTTCTGCCTAAAGAACATAATGATGCTAAACAACTTACAGCATGGGGTATTGTATGCTGCTACAGTGGTCCCCCGCCCTATCGCGGTTCGTATACTGCGGTCCTGCTATAATGCGGGACCATATTATATGAAAAAGCCCCCCTTGGGTAAGGGGCAAAGGCTGTTTCTGGTCTCCCATACTTACCCCAGGACTGGCGCTGCCCCGAATGGGCCTGCAGGGGCCTTCCCAGGGGCCTCCAGAAGGCCTGGGAAGGCCCTCGCAGTCCCATTCAGGGCAGCGCCAGGGTGGGGGTAAGTACAAGAGCCCCCAGTTAGGGCCCCCACACCCGACCTGACCTGCACCCACATATCGCGGATTTTCAGTTATCGCAGGTCGGGTCAGGTCCCTAACCCCAGCGATAGGCGGGGGATCACTGTACCTCCCGAATTCAAGAGCTGAACACAACCATTTAATGGCCTCATCATTAACCTATCAGATTGCCTTTGAAGATTACGGCCGTTACTTCACGTCCCTCTCATCCCTCTTTGCTGTCCCGCTTGGGACCGGTACAAAAAAAGGTTACTTCACCTCCATAGTGTGAGCCAGCAGAATCTCATCCCAACCACGCCCCCTGAACCGGGAACAGAGCGTGATGAGCCGTACCTGCCCCTGGTCTGGGGAATTCTGTTCTCACGCTTTGTTCCTGGTTCCTGTTCCGAGACAAGGGACGTGAAGTAACGGCAATGGCTGTTTCCCCCTCTCGCTCTAGGAATACTCTGACAACCAAGAAAGCCAACTGGAACTCCTCCGCCAGGCCAGGCTCGGCTGCCTGCCTGTCCCTGCAGGAGAAGGCGGCTCTTGAAGGGACAGGCAGAGAGCCACTGTCAGGCATAGGTCTGTCCTCCTCGGGTCCTGGAGGCAGGGCTGAGCTCTCCTTGCCTGCTCGCCTGCCAGACCGCAGACTGCTGAGTTCAGGGCGAGGGTGTCTCGCCCACCGCCCACGCTGCCACCACTCACCCACGGCAAGTGGTGAGGGCTCACCCAGCTCCTCCTGCTGGGCTTCCCGAGACAGCCCGCACGCCTGCAGCAGGGATTTGAAATATTGAAAAACGGAAGCCTGACAATTAAAAAAAAGGCTAAACAAAGCCAGTAGTTGTCACGAAACAAGGACGTGAAGTAACAGTTGTCGCGAGACAGGTAATCATGCCTGTGGGTAAATGCAAACAGGGATTGAACAGGGACAAAACCACATGACTGCAAACAATGCTGTCACAGAACAAACATAATTGCGGAACAAAGTAGGGCGTGAAGCAACCGCCTATGTTGGCAAAAGTGAGATTCAATCTGCCAAAAGACCTTTAGTTAACATTTTTTTCAACAGGTACGCATTCGCCTTTCCTCCACCTTCCCTTCTCCTCCTCTCCCTGATGTTCTAACTGTTTTCACTGATGGTGCACCCATCAGAGGTGTTGTGACCTTTCAAGAGCCTCCAGGAACCTGGAAAATGTTCTTTACCTCCACCCAGACCTCTGCCCAGCGCACAGAGATTGCAGCTGTCATCCTTGCCTTGCAAATGTTCCAAAACCAACCTGTGAATCTCATTCTGGACACTTAATATGTATTTAACCTTTTGACTCTTCTGCCATATGCCTACCTTTCTCCTTCACTTGGTTTTTCATGGCTTTCCTTATTTCTCACTCTGAGGACTCTCCTTAATAACCACATGCAACCTTTTTTTTGCAGCTTACATCTGTTCCCATACAGGGTTCAATGGCGTAGCTATGCTGCTGTGCTTTCCCCTAAAGGTGTGGTGTGGATCCCTGCTTGCTGTGTGCGCCCCTACTGAGGGAAGAATTTGCTGGCATCAAGACTTGTAAGACTCAATTCCAGAGTTCGATGCAGCAATAGCACTGGACCAACAGAGCCATCATGCCCTGAAGGAAACCAACCCAAAGTCACATGGGGAATGCTGAAGATGTTAACTGCTGATGCAAAGGCATCTTTCGCCCATCAAGGAACTATAGAGCCTCCTTAAACCTTTCTAACTGCTGTGATTGCACAGCTAGAGGCTAACTCAGCCTGTGTAGTGATGTTTCTTCTTTGTGGATCTGTTCCACTATGCATTGTAGAATTCAATGACAATTTGCATATGCCTGATCTATTAATAATTTGCTTACTTCCTATTGTAGAGCATCTATATATGATACAGATGAGACCTTGCTATGGAAATGTGTCTATGTATCAATTGCTATTCAGTGCATACCTACCTCCTTTTCTGTACTCATCAGCTGACTCACAGCTGCTCCTTTAGTTTTCAAAGACTTATATGTATCTTGCAAATATATGGCAGTTTATGTGCTTTTCTTGAAAAAAAAAAGAAAAAAAAAACAAAGGATATGGGAACTGTGCAAACCTTTCTTCAAGGGGTATGTTTCCTGGAGGAGTTCAAGTGAGGACACACCATCCTGACTTTGCCACATTGCATCCCTTGTTCACCTTTACTTTGAGGCAGGACTAGAAGGCTAAAGGGCACTTTTTCCCTATTAGAAGCAATGTTTTCATAAAATGCTCCAGTCTCTGCTCACTGAACAGTAGATGCAATAAACAAGCCTCTGGGAGGAGCTAAGCAGTTCTTTGTCCTTTTGTCTGTGCAGAGCGCTCCCCAGCTGGCTGGTGGAAAAGCACCTTGTCTCTTTCTCTTTCTTTTTGTAACTAAGATCAGTTTGCTGGGAACTGTTTCTCAACAGGAGTGGAAGATTTGGGCACAAACTTGTATCCTATTTATCATGCTGCCCTTTCATCTGTCCCTAGAAAAATCAGGACCTCTTCACACCAGGAAGGCCACTGTTAAAGACCTGTGTTTAATGGGTGTTGGGAAGGGCTGAAGAGGTGTGACATTCACACACACGTGTCCACTGTCCATCGAATGAGCCTATTCAGACCAGCATGATGGGGAAGGTATAGTATAAATTGCAGGACCCCTACAAACCTTCCTCAGACTGAAGTGGCTACTTGGATGAGTAATGAAATGTTTCAATCTCACAAAAAGAAGTCGAGTTGCCATGACTCAACTTCCAGAAAACTATCAATTCCTTGAAAGAAATGTAGGCCACAAAATAATAACTGCTATTCAATTTACATCTGCAAATTCTGAAGGGAAGAAACTAATATTCTATTTTCTTCCCTGCTGGAAGGCTTCATGATGCTGTGTGCCTACCATCTAGTCTGATTTATCTGAAATCTAAGAATAGCAATGTGCATCAAGTAGACTAGGCACCCAGTAATATTTCAAAACTTAAACAGGAATATATAATCTTCTATCACCATTTTCCGAACCTTATCTCTCTGGACAAAGAAGAACTGTAACACAACAGTGCCTCAGGCCCCAAACCAACACAGTATTCAAATAAATGCCATGATTATCAAAAGCTACATGTCTCGTTATCAAAAGCTTATGAAGGCATAAAACTCAACTAGGTATAAGAAGGATAACGGATAACATAAGTCCACTGAAGTACACAATGAATCTATTATGATGTAGACCTTCCACATTGCCCTTCCATCATGTTTTATTCTCAGTTGTTTTTCCCTCCATTGGTGTCCAGTTTTGCAGGGTTTTTACCTCTCTACACAATACTTTGCAATATGGGATGAATAATTGAGAGGAGACAGATGAGACAACCATGCAAAAGCAGAGTGAGCTGTCTGTATCTGCATGTCGGGAAAGAGAAGAGAAAGACAAGAATGAGAAAACATGTATTACAGAAATGAAAGAATTTAGTCATAGGGGATGAAGATAGGGTGGAACAACAGGGTAAGATAGAACATGAGGGAGGTGTACAGGAAGCATTTTGGGTGACAGATGAAAATGATGACGTATGGGTGGAGCACGAGGAGATGGAGGTCAATTGGAAAGAGCCGGTAAAGGACGTTGGGACACAGACAGATGAGAGTGAGCTGAGAAGGGTGGCAGAGCGATTCAGAGTGAGAGACACAGATAAAGTCCTTTGGTCTGTCCAAGTGAAATCTATGTGTTGGCCCGGATACTTAGACCGTTTCAACCCAGAATGGAAGAGAGGGAGAGTGGACAATCCGGTAGCCCAATGGGCCAAGCACCCATGCTGCGGCACTCAGTGTATGGGCAGAAGTTCGACCACTCCCCATTATTTCTAGGCGTGACTGATTTAGATAGAAAACCGGTTGATGTTATATATGAAGAACCTTTATTTGACGAGTTAAATGTTAAAGAATTTACACCGTTATCTAGAATAACTGGAGATAGAGCCTACAGCATGTCTGAGACTGTAAGAAATAAAAATCCTTTTGAAGTTCCATTCAAATTTGACTCCCGACTCTTTTGTGGATCGGAACCGCAAGGTGAGAGAGTTGAACCCTCACAATAGTTAGGAACATAAAAAAGTAAAGATCCCCCCCGCACATGAGTGCTAGTCGTGTCCGTCTCTAGGGGCGGTGCTCATCTCCATATTCAAGCCGAAGAGCTAGTGTTGTGCAAGTCCATGGCCACGTGGCCGCATGGCTGCAAGGAAACACTCTTTTACCTTCCCTCTTTTTACGGCGGTACCTATTTATCTACTTGCATTTACATGCTTTCAAACTGCTAGGTTGGCAGGAGCTGGGGTTATCAGCGGGAGCTCGCTCTGCTGCGTGGCAACCGGGATTTGAACTGCCGAGCTGCCAACTTTGCAGCCGACAGTTTTCGGAGCCTTACTCCACAGAGCCACCACAACTCCTAATTAGGAACATAATGGAGTAACAATTGAAACAACAGACTGCAATTACTATTGTTGAAGCTAATATAACAAACATTTGCATCATAAACACTGACAACCTTTCTGTTTTCAGCAACTGGGCCAGCAAATGGTTTCATCAGGATTATAATTGTGGAAATGAACAAATACAAGTATGGAGGGTGGTTCTAGGAAAGGAAGTGAACTCATGGTTTTGACGACCACTCCAGTGTAAGGAAAGACAAATGTTTTTGGTGAAATCTGTTCTGGACAAAAATATGGTATTTCCATAAAGTTTGTGTTAGGGCCTTTTTACACGATCCCTAAGATCCGCTGGCCACTTAAATTCGGATCAGAGATCTTAGGGGTTCCTCGCTCTTCCTCTGTCCCCAACCCCCTCCGCACTTCCTGGTTGCTGGCTGCGTGAGGGAGGGAGAAAAAAGAAAGAAAAGAATGCCGGTTTACCTCCATTTTGTTCCCGGCACCATTCAGATCTCTTAAAGGGGCGGGGCGCAAAAAAAGAACAAACAGAAGCCAGGAGAGCCCCGCACTCACTATCCTTACACCGGATCAAATATTTGTCTCATCCAAAAAGCAGGTACCTGAAAGCTGCGCTGGGACGCGCTAAAGTGGGCAGGGTCGCACTTAATTTCCTCTTAACTCCGGAGCTGGTGGGTAAACATTTTTAATCTCCGGAGCTGGGAGCCATTTGTCCCGGAGTTTAGGGGTCGTGTATAAACGCCCTTAGCAGCCATGGTTAGTTGTAGCTAATTGATAAGATGTTGAGGTATGTTTTAGTTGTGTGCCTGATTGCAAAACCGAGGTGCATCTGGACACCATCAATTATCTGCAATTAGTCACACTGTGTTATACAAAGCTTACATGGACACTAATAGGATTCTGGACATTATAGGAAATATAGGTTGGCAAAACCTAAGGGAAAATAAGAAAAGAAAGGCAAAAAAGATTTATTTCACTGTGAGCTTTCATGGACCAAAATCCAATTCTTTGAGAAATGTTTGTAATGCAAGTTAACAATATCCTTTCACTAATTTTTTATTAAATAAAATGCTGAAAATAATTTTTTAAAGAAAAACATTTGGAAGCAAATCTTCAATGTTTATTAATAAATTGTATCACTGTTTTTAGAGCAATATTTTAAGCATACCCATTGTAGCTGTAAGCACATATTTACAGTTATCAAGAAAATATGAGCTCAGGAAAATATGTTGGCTGGTATTCAAGCCACACTAGAAGAGTTCTCTGCTATAAAAGAACATATGAAACTCTGCAGGAAAGTTCATAGCTCAGTGGTGATGAATATTCAAAGACATTTGGAACATCTGGAACTGCTGGCAAGCTGATGATAGTAACTACTTATATTAAAATTTGTTCCAAAGATTAGGAACAGCTTCATATACTACAACTTCCTGTGCAGAATTAATAGGAAAATACCTATTTACCATACAATGGAAAGTAAAATGCAGTTGTTTGCATTTCACATAATTCACTATACTGTATCTGTATTTTTCTATATAACTGAGTTCAGAGAGGCCCACATTAACCACTGAGCTACACTACCCTAGTGGCCTTGGCATTGGTGAACCCAGGAGCCAAAGCTGGGGGAATCTTTCTGGTTGGAAATCTCCCAACATCTTAATCTAACTGGACTAAGCATTGCTTCCAAAGAGTTCAGAAAATCCACAAGGTTAAGAGTTTTAACTCTTACACCAAACCTGCAAGGCAGAAATGCAGAGGATAGGATGAAAATCCAAAATGACCTTGACAGACTAGAGTGCTGGGCCAAAGCTAACGGAATGGGTTTTAACAGAGAGAAATGTACTGTGCTGCATCTAGGTAAAAAAATGAATTGCACAGATATAGGATGGAAGACACTTGGCTGGGGAATAGTACATGTGAAAGGGATCTGGGAGTCTGGGTGGTCCACAAATTGAACATGAGTCAGCAGTGTGATGCGGCAGCCAGGAAAGCCAATGCAATTCTTGGTTGCATCAACAGAAGCAGTGTCTAGATCAGGGATGGCGAACCTATGGCACGCGTGCCAAAGGTAGCATACAAAGAGCTTTCGCCTGGCACGCGACATGCTCCCTGCCCTCCCACTTCCCCCTCCGCTGGACCAGCCATGAGGAATTTGTGGAGGGGAAAGTGGGGGGGGAGGGAGCATGCCAGACTGAACTTATCATCACCGTCCCCATCGCCATTGCCATCGCCGCCACACCTGCCACCGCCGACATCACCGATGGGAATCCGGCTTTGGCCCTGACTCCGGAGCCAGCGGGCTCCTCCTCTCTCATCTCCCCACACACATACCTTCTGCCGGGAGGATCCAGATGGACGGGGTGAAACGCGCCTGGCAGCAGACCCGGGTCACCTGCCAGCCCAGAGGAGGTGAATGCTGCGGGCCTTTCCTCTGCCCGCCTCCCCGGGTCACCTGACGAGGGTGCTGCGGGCGGCTGGCGGACAACGTGGCCCCCCGAGAGAGGTGTGATGGACTCCGGGAGGCAGCCAAGGCTCGGTGTTTTGAGGCGGCGCCCCTCCCGCCGCCGCCGCAGATGACCCTGACCCTGCCGCCCTATCGCCCTTGCTGCCCTCACCCTCGCCCCCACCTCTGCCCCCTGTGGCTGCCAATCCCGACCTCCCCACTGCCGCCATCCCCATTGCCATCACCCTTGCCGCCCCTGCTGCCGCCGACCCCGCATTTGCCACCATCACCACAACCGCCGATTACACTGACCTGCCGCCCCCATCGGGCTTGCTGTCATCACCCTCCGATCCCGACCCCCCCTGCACCACCATCGTCCCCATCACCGAGTTTGGGCACTCAATGCCAAAAAGGTTTGCCATCCATGGTCTAGATCAAGGGAAGTGATAATACCACTCTATTCTGCTCTGGTCAGGCCACACCTGGAGTACTGTGTCCAGTTCTGTGCACTTCAATTTAAAAAGGATGTTGACAAACTTGAGCGGGTCCAGAAAAGGGTGACCAGGATGGTTAAAGGTCTGGAACATAAGTCTTATGAGGAGCGGCTTAGGGAAGAAATGTTGGAAGAGGAACGGCTTAGGGAACTGGGAATGTTTAGCTTTACAAAAAGAAGGCTGGGGGGTATGATACCCATGTTTAAATATTTGAAAAGGATGTCATATTGAGGAGGGGACTGGTTTGTTTTCCATGGCTTGAGAATAGATACTAGAACTTGGGGCAATGGTTTCAAACTACAGGAAAAGAGATTCCATTACTGATGGTTAGCACTGTTCAACAGAACAGCCATGCGTTCCTCAAAGTCTTTCTTTGCCTCTCTTATCATCTTCTTACATTTCTTTTGCCAGAGCTTGTGTTCCTTTTTATTTTCCTCATTTCCATTTACGGAAAGACCTCTCCTTGCGCTTTAGAGCCTCTCTAACTCCTCTTGTTAACCATGCTAGCGCCTCTTACAAGGATTTTTCTCAGAGGTAAAATTTTAAATGGGAACCTGTCTGTTTTTTGATGGTCACATTAGTAAACTTGCAGCAGATTTGACAGTTCTGCTTTTGATGCCCCTTACTCGGGCGATAAAGGCACTTGGAGTATTTTCAGTGAGAGGGGCCTTATTGTCATAGGTGATAAACTTTTTAAATGGGCCTGATGGGGCCATAAAAAGACAAGAACAGTAATTAAGCAACAGACTATGAATATGATATAAAATGGATAAGATTCCAAGCAGAAGAAGTGAAGGCTCTAGAGAAGGTCCCAAACTATTCTCTCACTGGCAGTGAAAAGGAAACTGAGGATTGGCTACATGGTGGGTAGCATGTGCCATGGAGAGGGCATATGCTAACACTTTCATACAGCCACGAAAGGAACCTATATGTGTCATTTGCCAAAACCACAGTCTGTGATCTCCCAACTTTACACTTATTCTTCCAGACACTGTATTGATTGAAAAGTCTCTCTGCACACACATTGTCTAGGCACAACAGGTGGGGAAGTAAATTATAAATCCAATTAACTGCAAATGTATTTTCTGTCCGTAAAAACAGGCTTTTAAGGATTAGCATTTCCTTCTCCAAGTTTGCACTCTTTAAAGGTAGAGGAAAGGAGTGTGGGAGTGACATGCACCAATATTCTTCCACTTAACAGAATGCAATTAACTCCCAAATATTTTAATGACTGTTCTTCTCATAATCTGTATACTACTGAATGAGCACCTGAAACCCAAGAGTCTCTTAAAAACCTTGGTAACTTCACCAAATCCTTTGTGGCTGTTGACTGGCAGGAGATAATAACAAACTATGAACAAGTAATGGCTTCCAATATGTCCTACATAAACCTCATATTATGAAATGAGTCGTGTAAACTGAAGTTGTTCAAACAAATGCAGAAGACTGCTGCCAACGAATAACCAGTAACAGGCATTTGGAGTACAACACTAAAATAGGGGAAGAGAAAAATATACAGCTGTATCATATAAGACCACCTCTACTCATAGGAGCCCTTATGCCAAATGAAGTCAACTGGAACTGCCCTTCTGACTTTTCCCAGCATCAGAGATGTCCAACTTGAATGTATTTGAAAAAGAAGATTCATTTTGGCTGTCCCCATGCTCTGGAATTCTCTTTGTGACTCCCTGTGAAACTTGACATCCCTGCAGGAATTCAAGAAGCGATGCAAAGCAGATTTATTTCAGTTGTCCTTTGGATGCTAGGAAATGCTATTCTGCCACTTTTAAAATCTGGTAATCTACATAATATAAAATTATCTGGGATGCTGCTATGTTGTATTGCATTTTTTTCATTTATGTGAAGCATTTTATTATTGTGTATACAAAATATTTATTGTTTCTGTTTTGCATGGCTTTCTGAAACTCCAGAAAGAATGACATATAAATGAAAATAGCTAATAAATATTTTGTTTCCTTGTTTTATAGACTGCCTTTCTCCAAATAAGAGGAACAACGTGGCTCATAATATTAAATGTATGTATGTATGTATGTATGTATGTATGTATGTATGTATGTATGTATGTATGTATGTATGTATGTATTGTGCCCCATTAGTGCAAAAATATTATTCTGGGCAGTTTGACAATGAGTTAAAATATATATTATCTGCTCAATAGACAGGCTAAAAACACTAACGAAGGAGTCTAGTCTGGTAAGATCTAGAAGATCAGGGAGATGACATTGGGGAGAGATATTCTGACAATTAATATGGTTCCAAAACATGGAGGGCTTCATATATATAAAAGCCTTGAACCTGATCTGGGACACAATGGATAATCAGTGGAGATGGGCCAGAACTGGAGTGATGTGGTCAAATTTGCTCACACCAGTCACTAGTCTGGCTGCTGCATTATGGATGCAGTCAGTCTGCATCCATAATGCAGTCAGTATAAAGGAAAGCTTGTGGAAAGCTCATAACAGTACTAGTTTATCCAGGAGATGGCCAATGCTTATACACCAATGTCCTGAGGATGCCCTCATCTAGGTAAGGGCAAAGTTGGGCAATGAGCCTCACCTGGTTGAAGGCTGATCTGCACATGGCTGCAATAGGTGAATCCCAATAAAGACTATGGTCCAAGAGAACACCAAGATTGCAAACAATATCCATAAACAAGAGAGCAATGCTGTTGACCTTGGAGACAATCTCACCCAACCTATTCCCCCCCCCAGAACATAATCTCAGCCTGTTATTCCCCTGGTCCATTCCAGTGGATGACAGCCACTACAGAGATAATAAAGGAGAAACAGAATGTCATCAGCATATTAGAATAGAATTAAGAAACTAATAAATTAGAGATTAAAAAACAATTAATCTATATACTAATTAAAATACAACTGAATTATTAAAAGCAAGTAAACATTAAAATGATCTTAACTTTTAAAAGGCATACAGGGACTCAGTCATAACTATTATAATCTTAAATATGTAATGCAGGATGCCCAACCTGGAAGTAGCATATTAGATTTAACATGCTGATGCTAAAGTAATTACATCCACAGTAAACAGGAAGACATCTGCTCTCAAGAAGATACTGTAATAGTTTTGAGAATCATCACATTAATGTTAACATTGATGCAGTTTAGATGCATCAACAGGCTTGTCTGTTTAGTGCTAAGTAACCATTTTGACATTAAGGCATATTAATTAACACATAATTTCAGAGATATGACAGGAAATGTGACAAACGCTACTAGTGCCATCAGTCTGAACTAGCAAGGCAGGAACTAACAGATTACCTACAAATAGTTTAAAGGGGCAAATGCTGAAACCTCCTTCAAAGGGTGATTATTGCTATTTCTGACAGACTATATCTGACTGTATCATGAAGCTTAGTACCTGCACAAGCCTAAACAACGAATAGCAAGAAGTACAGTAATACCTTGGTTTAAAAGTAATGTAGTCTAAAAGCATTTTACAGGACAAGCAAACATTTCTTCCAAATTTTGCCTTGATCAACAAGCAATGTTTTGATACACAAGCACTGGAGCAAGTCACATGATCACAAGTGAACCAATGGTGGCTGTCTCTCCCTCCCTCCCCCTGCTGGATTGTGGGTGATTGTCTGGAACATTCAGTCTCAGGCAACATTCAAAGCAGAGGGAGGAGAGAGGAATAGAGGTCTCCCTTGCACCAGCCAGAAACGTGCAGGTTAGGGCTTTATTAAGTTGTTTTCAACATTCTTTCTTATTTTTTCAAACCACTTCTAGTCATGGGGCAGCCAGTCAAGTGTTTATAGAGCTACAAATTGTACTTTATTATTGTCACATTAAAATACAAAGGAAAATTCAGTTGCTAGTCCCAAGCAGAGCAGATTCCACAGTCAGGAATATATAAACCATGGTGTGGATGTGAACTTCTAGCCAACTTATTTTGTAAGTTTTGGTATTTTGTGTGTACAGTATGTAGTTTATGGAACTCCAGGACAAATCATATGAGCTTCCATTATTTATTAAGGGGAAATTTGCTTCGATATAAGTGTTTTGGTTTACAAGCATGTTTCCAGAATGGATTATGCTCATAAACCAAGGTTATTATTGTAATGTGTGCAGGACAAAAATATACAGAAGTAAAATGTGTATATGACAATAGCCAAAGGATTTCTCAATTTACTTATTGATTTATTTTTGCACAATGGCTACCAGAATTCAGCAGGAACTTCCCTAACTAGAATTCTAGTAGTTTTAGCCAAAAAAATCCAAGTTCCCAGATGAAATTTGAGGACATGAGGATGTAGTTTGTCACGGCTCTGCCTGTAGCAACAGTCATTAAAGCTTTCAAAAAACAAACCAAATGGGAACAGCAAAGCATTAGGGGTCATAGTTTTTTGAGAGGCATCTTCTACTGCATCTTATTAGCAGAGAAATTGCTATCCTTTATTGTCTTGTGCTTCTCATGCAGCTTAGAAGGCACCATCCATGTCCATTCTTTAATGGCCATCAGTACAGATAGAGTCTTGGTAAAGCACAGGAGTTTAGCCTTAATCTCTTCTGAGAACTTCCCCACCTCCACCCTAAAGCTACTAGAATTCCTGCTGAATTCTGAGAGCTATAGTGAAAATAAAAAATATTTTAAAAAAATAGGAAATTCCTTCTGAATTCTGGTAGCTATAGTGAAAAACTAAATGCCTGTATGACGTTTTCAGTTTTGAAGATGTTCAAACTGTTTCCATTAAAATGAAGGGGATTTGTGCCAGTGGGAGTCAAAGCTACAATTACATGGATGGAGAATGTTAATTATGTTGATGGTGACAGTCAGAAGGGAATATCAAACATCAGTATTTCCCTTCAAGAAAAGATATGCGCAGAAAGAAAGGGTCAGGGGAGAATAAAGCAAACTACAGGTTGCAGAAATACCTGGAGACAAAGGAGAGGGTTTGGAAGGAACTGAGATACATACATAGGTAGAACCCACATTAGGAGGTAGAAAAGAGGTATATTTCAGCACAAAAACTTCCAATGTTATCTTCCTACAAGAAGAGTATGGAACTATTTTAAATATGTAGATTCCATTTTACAATTCTGGAAGAAATCCCAAAAATTATTTTTATTTATTATTTTATTTTAGAGTATTTTACCCCACCCCCACAAAAGGGCGGTGGTGGGGGGGCGGGTTTGCTGTAGTTCTTTTGATATTAACAGGCTTCTGACATAGTCATAAGCCAACTAGTTGCAATCAATCCAAAATAAACTCAACACTATTGTAAGTAGCAATCACCCAAGCCACTTTGGGTCCTTTTCAAAGGAGAAAGGTGGGGTAAAAATATTCAAATAAATAAGAGCAACAGTTCCACCATTCAGCCTGGCAGCCATGTGCCTACAGAGGGAAGGGGGGAAACAGCAGTTATAGTTCCCACAAAGTGTTCCCTGAAGTATCTTCTCTCTTGCTGTTATCCATTCTATCAGTTCCTTGCCAACTGTCTGATATTTGGAAGAGCCACTTCAAATGTTAAGAACATAAGAACAGCTTTGCTGGAACAGGCCATAGCCCATCCAGTCTAGCATTCTGTCACACACAGTGGGTCACTATTTGCTTCAGGGTATTCCCAAGCAGATGTCTTCACCTGCTTACAATTCCCTTCAAATGGCATTGAGAGATATTCTGCCTATCTCTCCAACCCGGATGTTGTCCTTGGGTATCCATAATGATAGCCATTGATACACTTGTTCTCTATGAACTTGTCTAATCCTTTCTTAAAGCTGTCAAGGCTGACAGCTGTCACCACTTCTTCTGGCAGGGAGTTCCATAGACCAGTGATCCCCTGGGTGAAAAAGTACTTTATCTTATTTGTTTGAGATCTAGCACCCAAAAGTTTCATGGAGTGCCCCCTAGTTCTAGTGTTGTGCGATAGGGAAAACACTTTTCCTTATCTATTTTGTCCACATAGTGTATGATTTTATAAACTTCAATCAGGTCACCTCTTAGGTGCCATCATCGTCCAAGAGTGAAGAGGCCCAGCCATTGCAGCCTCAGATGGTAAGGAAGGTGGTCCAGTCCCTTCTTCATTCCGGTTGCCCCCCTCTCCACTTTTTGCATTTCCATAATATCCTTCTGGAGTTATGGTGACCAGAACTATACACAATACTCCAGATGGGGCCTCACCATAGATTTATAAAGCGGCAAAATGGCACTTGCTGACTTATTTTCTATACCCTTTCTAATGATCTGTAGCATTGAGTTTGCTTTTTTCACTGCTGTGGAACACTGTGTTGACACCTTCATTGAGCTGTCCATCAGGACACCAAGGTCCCTTTCCTGGTTTGTTGCAGAGAGTCCATTTATAAATGTAATTGGTTTTGGGGTTTTTTTGCCCCAACGTGCATCACTCTGCACTTACTAATGTTGAATGAAGCTCATTTTCCAGTGGTTTGCGCACTCTCCCAGTGTCTCTGGGGCTCCTCACAATCTCTCACTTTTTACTACCCTGTATAATTTAGTGTCGTCAGCAAATCTGGCTACCTTGCTATTTACTCCTACTTCTAGATCAGTGTTGGTGAACCTATGGCACGGGTGCCAAAGGTGGCACTTGGAACCCTTTCTGTGGGCACCCAACATCGCCCCTTTAGAGCCACCTGAAGTTGGAGCCATTTTTCATCGAGTTTTAGAGCCATTCTGGACATATTTTGCAGTGGCTTCTGGACTTTTTGTTCTTTTTGGTGCATTTCTCAAGCGGTGGAAAGGTAGGGAGATGATATTTCATTGCTTATGTGCCTGTTCTGTGTGTCTGCATTGTGGGGGTGGGGTTTGACTTTTTTCCTTTTTTTCTGACCTCCAGGACGGATTACAGTAATCCCCCACCTATTGTGAGGGTTAGGGACCTGACCCGACCCACGATAATTGAAAATCCACAATAAGTGGATGCTGGGTTAGGTCGGGACTGGGGGACCCCTTTGGGGCCTCCTACACTTACCTGAGTCCTGGCACTGCCCCAAGCAGTCCTCCAACAGGCTTCCCGGGCCTGTCGGAGGCCCCAGAAGTGGTTTCTGATGATCCAGAAGTCTCTTCCACTTTGCCGGAAACCATTTCTGGGTCCTCTGACAGGCCTGGGAAGCCTGAGGCCTGTTTGGGGCAGCACCAGGCCTGCAGGAGGCTTTAAACAGGCCCAAGCAGCTTACCCCAGGGGGCCTTGCCTTTCATATACTGCAATCCCACAATATACTGGGACCGCAGTATATGAACCGTGAAATGGCAGGGGGACCACTGTAGTTGGTTTTCAATGCATTCCTATGGAAAACCACACTTCAGTTTACAAATTTTTCAGGATACAAAACTTCCCAGAGAACACATGAATTACTAGTGACGTCATGACATGATTCAGTTCAGTAAGTGACTTGTAGATTATCTCTGATTGGTGCAATACACCAACTCTGAAAATACTCCACACTTCAGGCATTTACCCAAATACAGTAACCCCCCGCCTATTGCGGGGGTTAGGAACCCACCTGACCCGCAATGCTTGAAAATTTGTGATATGCAGAAGCTGGTTGGGTGGGGCCTGGGGGGCAGCGCAGGGCGATGTGATCTCTCCCCCCCCACTCCTCCCAGGCTTCTCGAGGGGCCAGGGCAGCGCAGGACGATGCGATCGCCCCCCACCGCCCACCGCCGTGCAGCTCCGAGGCTTCTCGGAGGGGCCCGGGGGGGCAGCAGGCTTCTTGGACAGCCCGCCCCGCACGGCTCCGAGGCTTCGCGCCGGCGGCGGATGCGATCGCTCCCGCCCCCCCCACGCGGCTCTGAGGCTTCTCGGAGGAGCGCAGGGGCAGTGCAGGGCGATGCAATCGCTCCTCCTGCCCCCCACGCAGCTCCCAGGCTTCTCAGGGGGCGGGGACGGCACGGGGCAATGCGATCACCCCCCACCGCCCCACCGCACAGCTCCGAGGCTTCTCGGAGGAGCGCGGTGGGCAGCCCCAAAGCACAGGTACTGCGATCCCATGATATAGTGGGACTGCAGTACCTGAACTGTGAAATGGCGGGGGGTGACTGTATGTCAAATCGTCAAATCTTGGTTAATGCCCACTACCTTTTTAAAAATGGCAAGCTGTCTAGAAGAATGGGGCTAATTATAATGTCACATCCTTTCTCAACCACTTAAGAAGACCAAGAGAGAAAACACCAGCCTTCCCACATCCTATTAACAACATTTCTAATTTAGCTCTCAAGTTCCTTTTCCAGATACATCTTTGATGTATTGAATGATGTATCTTTATCTCCAGACTGTCTGACATGATACACTTTCTGATTCAGTGGGAGAGATTGGTACATTTTTCCTTGAGGTATTCACTTCCTTTTCATCTTCCTTTTAATCTTAATTGCATAACTGATTTGACTCAATATATCTCAAAGTACACAGCAATTTTTAAACGATTTGCGTATGGAGAGGTAGCTTGACCTCCCACTGAGAAGCACTAGTGAAAAATAGTTGCATAGCAACATACATTAAGAATAGTAAGTATAACACCCAAGGAACCACCAAAGGAAATGTAAAGATATAACAAACCATTATGCAGCATAAAGTCATGAAATCAGGACTTTCATGAACTGTGCACAAGAATGTAGATAATAATGTTGCATGGGATTTTAAAAGATACCCCTATATAATTTTGTGAGCAACTGACACAATGATGTGAAATTTTGGACATGAAAAGACAAATAAATGAAGAAGTGATAAGTGACCCTTGACAATGCAGTGGAAAAGGACGAAGAAAACAGAGATTGGGAGGGGGGAGATTTGGCAAAGAAGAACGTACAAGAGGAAGGGTGGATGGGAGGAGGGGAAACAGTAGCTCTGGGGGGGATGGGTAGCCCCGGAGAGGGAGGAGTTTGTGGATACTATAAAAGACTATCCCTGGAGGGGGGAATGAGTAATGTTCTGATGTTGCCTGAGGTGAAAAGAAAAATTACAGTGGAAGTCAATAAAAAGGCAAAGAGTTAAATCTTTTAACATTTTCAGTGGACCGTGTGCATCAGAGATTTTTTTGAAACAAGTGTGCCTTTGCCCCAAAAAGGTTGAAAAACACTGGTGTAAAAGACTACACTGGAGGGGGATGGGCTCTTTGGGGTGAAAATGGCAGTGGAAGGAGCAAAAGGTGCAAAAGGCGCCATCTTGGGGGCAGACAGAGTGAGCATCAGAAGAACCTGCCAGAAAAATGAGGCAGAGCAGAGGAGAGAAAGAAGAACCTTGAAAAAGGCTTGGGGCTATCCACAGAAGAGGCTGTTAAGTGATAGCCTGTTATTGTTTAAGGCAGGCCTGTCCAACTTTGAACAGGCCGAGGTCTCCTTTTTCCAGCCCAAAGTGCCTGAAGGCTACTACACTAAAACCTCTACTTTTGAATTTTATCCATCCCTTCCAAGCACATGGTCATAAGTAAAAAAATTGTAAGTAGAGCAGCGGTTTGCCATAGGAATGCATTGAAAATCAATTAATCCATTATGGAGGGAATTGTCCAGGGGGAAGAAGAAGGGAGATGTCACTGCACAAAGGAGATGGGCACACCTACAACCCCACCTCTTGCCCCTCTCCTCCCCTCTCCTCTCTCCACTCCGCATCAGCAACTGTCACAAGACAGTGGCACACCCATCATCTGGCTGGTGGGGGGAACAGAGGACTGCGCCATGGCCTTGAACTGCCCCACTCAGCTGAGACAGTGGGCTGGCTGACCCAGAACTTTGCTGGGGCAGTGGTGGTCCTTGGGACCGGGGAGGGAGGGGTGGAGAATTTATCCCCACTTTTTTTATTGATGGCCGGCGGGCTACTTTTGAACCCTTCGCGGGCTACCGGTAGCTCACGGTCTACCTATTGGGCACATCTGGTTTAAGGGATTGTCTGGACTTTCCATAGGCCCAAGCCATGTTGTTAGTGAAAATTTACCTGTACAATGTTGGACTGTTATGCCCGGCTTGACTCCCAGGCAAATTGCAGAGTTTTGGACTGAGGCAGAGCCCTTGCTGCTGTCTATGGAAGAACCTGCTTATGAAGATCTTAAAACGGTTAATGTTGTTAATAAAAGTTTGAAGCATTATTCCCCTCTGGAGTTTTCTCTCCCTGCGTTATTGGACCTCCAGAGAGGGGGAGATGGCGGGAATGACCCTCACAAATACACATAATATCTTTAGATTTGAAGGAGTGACCTTTTTAAAAGCATTGGCTGCAGACTGAGTGCTGTACTTCTTCATTTGTATATTTATATAGTTATTAAATATAAGTGCAGTGGTTTCATACTATAAAAGTTTCCACAGTGGGTTTTTGTTAGTTGCAAAAATGAGTTCAGCTAAATACAAAAATAGTTTTTAACAAAAAACAAAAAACCCTGCTGGCCAAAAAATTATTTTAAAATTAGTACATGTGGAAGAATCTCATGGGTCCTGAGAGTGGATCTAAAAATTGTAAAATTGTGATTTCAGCCCCTAATTTTGATTCTAAACTTTAAAAAAATGTGTGGGGGGTGCTGGGTTGCTAAAATGCCAAATTTTGCCCACCACAATTCTAGAGGGGGAAAACCTGTGCTTTTCAAATCCATTAGGGCAGCCCTTCGGACTATGGAACTTCCACAGATTCTGCTAGATTCTAGTTCTTTCTCAAGATAAACCTAATCTGCTGATAGGCATACAGATTTTTTTCACTTGGACTAAAAGAATATTTTTAAAGTTTTCATATATAACCAAAGTGTAGTAGTAAGTACAATTGCAGAGATGGTCCGGCTCAAGAACAAGAACAGAATACACATGAGCTTACATGATCCAGGTCCTATATTCAGACTGCAAACATGGATGAAAAACACAGAAGTGTATTATTTTGCTCATAGAATTTGTTTCACAAGCCTTACATTTCCTTTGTGGTGGTGCCAGGAAAGAGCGGCATGACATGGAAAAAAGGGCGTGGTCAAGGACCCGCCACCAAAACAGCGAATGTAAACGCGGACTGTAGGTTTTAAGGCATTCTCAAAAGCGTTTTGAAAGCCAAATGCGACTGAGCCCTATATGAAAAGTCTCAAACAAGTGATCAAACAGAAGCAGATGTTTAGACTCAATTCCCATCACTCCAGCCAGCACAGCCACTGGTTTTGCTGGCCAGGTGATCGATTCTGTAGTTCAGGGCACTTGCAGGCCTGGAAAGAGGCACGACCAAGGAGTATCCCATATAAAGTACCAGTATGTGTATTCTGCTTTTAAAATGGGTGTACATATCACTTAATCCCTTTCTATGTCTCCTTTTCCCTCCCTTGTTTTTATTATACGGAGAGTGACCCAAAGTAACTCCCAAGGGAGTAGATCTTTATGCTCAAGAGCACTTACTTGTGCTCTTACTTCAGCAGGAACAATCCTACACAGCTCTTCCCATTTTCTCCACCCACAATGTCTATCTCTGTGATACTGACTAGTACCTCTCCTTTCCTTCCTGCTTTCATCACCACAGAGACTGTTGTGATGGCATTTCCAAGCAGTGAGTTGTTATAGTTACTTATTTTAAATGCAAGAAGAATGCCGCAGCTGAGGGAACGGAAGTTCACAGCTCTTAAAATTCCATGAACTACTTGGCCAGCACATACAGTATATAACAGGCCTGTACAATGTGTCGACCGCGGGCGCCTCTTAGCCCACGGGGTGCTAAGTAGTCGCCTGCCAGGTCATTGTACATCTTATTATGAGCGTATTCAGGCCACTGTCCATCTAACAAGCCTATTCAGATACTATGTTATACTCTCCACCTAATGAGCCTATTCAGACCAGGGTGATATGAAATCAAGGTGAACTATGAATTGGAGGCCTCACCGCTCACTTACCTCAGACTGATGAAGCTGCTTAGAGGAGCAGCAAAATGTTTTGATCTCTCAAGAAAAGGAGTCCAATTGCCATGACTCAACGTCCACATAACCTCACCTGGATGACTGAGAATCTTCACAGAAACATATACTATTGCTTGAGATATTTCAGTGTGGGCAACGGGAAATGTATAGCTTTCCCTTCTATCCTGGAAAACATCTCCAGGTATCCAGATCTGAATAGAGTACAGTACATTTATTTTGGAGGAAGGAAGGGAAAATGTAATTTTAAAAACCCTTGACAAGGAAAGCACTATTGTACAGTCTCAGCTGTTATACAACAAAGTCTTGATCTACATCATGCTGGGTTCCTCCACCTGCAGCGTCCCCTGAAGTACCTCCTCCTATAAGTAAATGCAATAGGAAAGGGTGGTCCATGTTGAATCATAGACAAACTGTAGGCATAAATGGGTCTGCATTGTGGACTGATGGCTCCCACTAGGGCTTTTTTAGTATCTCTTCCCTAAAAGTTATGGGAAGTCTATGGAGAATGCCTTGGAACTGTAAGCACTAGAGCAGGGGTGCCCAAACTCTTTGTAAGGAGGGCAAGATTTGGAGGCTGAGAATGTGTCAGGGGCCGGTTGCTCCCTGACCCTGCCACCCCACTGCAAGCCCCACCCACTGACCCATAAGCCCCACCCACTGACCGTGCATGCGCCCAGCCTCACAATGTTCCTGGCTATGCCGTTGGCGGCGGCCCGCGCGCCTAGCTTCACAAGGTTCCCGGTGATGCCGGTGGCAGCGGCCTGCCCGCACGCCACCCCTGTATGCACGCCCAGCCCCACAAGCTTCCCGGCAGTGCTGGTGGTGGTGGCCCGCCACCTTGCCTGCCCACCCCACAAGCTTCTGCTCACCGGCCAGCCAGCCCACCCAGCCCCTCAAGCTTCCCGGCGGTGTCAGTGTTGGTGGAAGATTTTTAAAAAATGGGGCGAAGGAGGGGGAGGGAGGGGCGGGCCAGCCAGCCACGGGCCACTCAGAATGGCCTGACGGGCCAGGATTTGGGCCCCGGGCCGGACTTTGGGCAGGCCTGCTCTAGAGCAACTTTTCCTGTGGACACCTAATGAGAAGAGACACACATACAGGTGTTGTGTACTGCCAAAAGAGACTGTTTCATTCAGTCTCCATATTATCTGTCTAGCTGGTTGATTTATATCGCATCTTCCTCCCTCCGTCCCTCCTTCCAAAATGGGACCTAATGCAGCTAACAAAAAGTGAACACAAACAACTACAATAAAAACAAAAAGCAAATTTAGAACAAAAACCAAATCATTCAGAAAAAAGAGAAAGAAAAAAAGACCAGCAGTCAGATTAAAAGCCCCTTTGTAGTCACTCAGCTTGACTGCCAATGCCTGCCTATTTTGTCTGCTTCTATTATCTGTGTTAATGACTTGTAAAGAAAAGTTAAAAGAAGTTTAAGTACAAACTGTGGGCTTGTGTGTTGTAGGGAAACAGTGACAAAATAGGACTCAGGACATCTAGATTCAAATCCCCACTTGGCCATGGAAGCTTGGGGAGGATGGTGAAGCTAGTAAAAACACTATTTATGTATCCCATTTACATTAAAAGCCATCTTAGAGCCACAAAGCATTTCAGTTCTGACTTGACTATACAAAATACAAACAAGAAATAATCTCCAAAATTTTAGACTGTGCAGAGATGAATAAATTGACAAATGCAATACATAACAAAGAAGAAAACGTTTACGCACAAACTTGGTGACTATTTTATGAGTGGTACAATAAGAGACTAGACAAGTGAAATTCGAGGGAGAATTGTGATCAAAATAAACAATAAAACAAGCCATGAGATACTAAAGACTGTGTAAAAGAGGAGGTAGCAATAGATCATAAAAAATGCACAAAGTTAGACTGGGGGGGCGTAACCATATAGACACTGGCTGACTTTTGAAGTGAAATATAGTTTCCTTTTTCCTTTGAAAACTTTCAAATGTGAAGACATTAACTGTAATCATAACAATGTACTATTATCTCTCCCCCTGCCTTTATTTTTATTGATGGATGCTTATTGTGTAAATAGAATCATAATAAATACTTGAAAACGCAAAAAAAATACAAACAAATGCAAACTTTCTCTAAATGTATGTTTCTCTTTTGTAGTAGAACTCTTCTATAGTGCTAGGAAGTCTCTCAAGTGAACACACACATACCTTCTCTCACGTCATCAGATTTGTACACCTACATCATTTGCTGCCATGGTAAAAAGAAATATATATTGAATCATAATCAAAATCTATCAGTTGCCTGTTCTTTCCCTCTGTGCAAGTGTCTTTGCATATTGGCATGTGTGTATGCATTTGAATACAAGGATGATTATTCAGAAAGAAATAATATATATTATTATATATAATAACCACCCTTGCTTATCCTTTCTAAAACAAATGCATGGGGATAAAATGTAAAAATTAGTGAAGGTTTTTAAAGGTCAGAAATGCTTTAGCTGTCTGATTCACATGCTTGAGCTGTCTGATATTTTTGAAGGCACGAATATATGAACTGAACTCCACTCCAAAACAAAGGCTGCTTATGCTGTCATAAAAAGCAACATATGAATAAATAAAAAGCTTTCATTTGAGACAAGGATCATCACAATTTAGTACCTGAGTTCAGATAAAATGTTATGGCTTGGTCCTAGAAACATGAGAAAATAAGTGATGATGATGTGCAGAATGTCTTGAGAGCAAATTACCACAGTCCATAAGGACCAGGAAGGTAACATGACACAGTTCCAACAGATAATATGTCTTGAAGTTGTACCCATGTTCTTGCTTATAAATAATAGCTATTACCTTAATGTTGGTGAACCTGGTTACTCGTTTCACCAATCCAAGTAACAGCAAGGTCTTGAGCTTGTTGAAAAGGTGGCAATGTTTGCACTAGCATACTGACATGCACAAGAAATGCACAGAAGAGATGTGCAGGGATCATGCCAAGAAGCGTATTTTTATCCTACTGCTGCCAGCTCTGTAGTAAAGAAGAAGGCTTGGAAAGGAAGCAGAGGGGAAAATAACAATTTTGTCCTCCAGAACTTTGTTGCTTTATTGGTTGTGGAGGAAGGCCTGGGACCAAGCGCACAAGAACCACAAGTTCTGTCCTGAGCCTGCCTGTTTCATATATTCTTCTACTCAGGGAGGAGCAGCTAGAAGTGGTATAATCACTTAGGCAGTTACTTCACGTCCTTCTTTGTTCCGCAACTAGTTTTGTACCGTGACAGTGTTGGTTGCGATCACATGGTTTTGACCCTCTTTCAGTGTTCCCATGCTCGTGATAACTTGTCTCGTGACAAGTGTTACCTCACGGTCTTGTATCGTGACAAACTCTGAATTTGTCTTGCTTCCTTTTTCTTTTTTGTTGGGGTGGTGGGGCTTAAAATTTCTTTTTCAATATTTCGCTTCTGAAAAGTCAAAATTAAAAAAGCACAGGCAGTTTTCTGAGAGAAACGAATGTTTTGTTGTGTGACAGTTGTTACTACAAGGTCTCAGAACAGAAAGCGGGAACAAAGAGTGACAGGGGAAAACCCCACCCCAGCACCAGGTACAGGATTGTCGCACTTAGCACCCGTTCTGAAGGCGTGGTTGAGACAAATTTCAGTAGTTGCATGACGGATGTGAAGTAACATTTTTGTACCACTCCTAAGCGCAACACTAACAGAGACAAAATGGACATGAAGTAACCCCCTTACTCTTAGGGCAATTTGTTTCATACCCTTTGAGAAACAACACCAATGGGCAGGGACATATCCTTCCTGCAGCAGATGCTTACACCCTCTATATTTGGGCAGGAGGAGACCTCAGTCACCTGACCCCAGTTACCATTCTGAGTGGAGCCAATTTTATTTCTTTATCTGTAATAACAGTTTCTTCCCAAACTGCTTGTGTTCAAAGAAACTAGCTGAAACATATTTAGATGGAGCATATTACTAAGGCACTCAGAGTGCTGCTGGAGTGTGGGCGTTGTCTGGCTATTTCATCTTTTTTTTTCTTTAATGATTTCTTTTAAGAACAAAGATGGAAGAACAAAAAGGGAAGCAGGGGAAACTTGCAATCTGAAGGCAACAGTATTCAGGTTCTCCAGAGGCTTCAGTTAAGAGAACAGTCAGGATGCCTCACCAACAGCGCCAAACCAGTGTGCCATTTATCCAACCTTTCAACAGTGTTGACAACAAAATTTATTGGTTGTTTCGACTAACAAAGCCAGCCCAAGGTGTGGACATCTGCAAGGGTAACTGCTAATTGGTATGATGGAGTTGGTGACTAAAACTATTATGAAAAGCAGCTTATCAAGAGCAATGCCACCATGATAATTATGTGGCTGGTCAGGAGCTAGATTCAGATGGGCAAGTGTCTGGGGTGGCCAATCAGACAACCAAAAGATGCATCCCATCAAATGTTGATATACAAGTATTAAAGTGATACTATTTGGTAGGAGAACCAAATTAGACAAATGATTGGATGGCTGTAGTTACATCTCCTGGGTTTTTAAAAAATATACTTTAAAACCAGTCAAAGGGAATTAAATCAGGACCCAGCGTTGGAGAAATAGGGAATTAATCTCTGCTGCTCATTTTTATCATCTAGATTCCTCTATCCTCCCTCCAGCTGATATTTCCATCAATAGGGCTGCTCTTAAAATAAATGAAATAAATTATATGAGACACTTGAGGAATTACTCATCTGCAGTGTTCCTCTGGGGCAAAAGCTTCTAACCAACTCTTGGTCCACATGTATGTGTATTTTCAAGATGATAAATCTGATGGGCTAAACGTCCTGGGGACTTGGCCATCCAGAACAGGATTGTTTGATTTGGAACCAAAGTTCCTTTGTTTTTGTAAATTAGAAAATCTGATGGCCAGCAGTTTCCAATGGCCTGGTTGTCTAAGGAGTGCTAAACAAGGTGGGTACTTGGACTCAGGAAATGTTCTGGTTTTGTTATCCATTCATTTAAGGAAAATATGTCCTTTGTAATGAATCCAATTGATACCTGGCTGGTTGGGGCTTTCCACCTTTAATTTTTTGTCAGATTTAATTTCCCATGAACAAAGCACTTACAAAGATAGTTATCCAGACAGGAAAAAATGGATTGCACATGAAAACACAAGTTGTTTGGCTTCATTACCCACTTTAACGACTTTGTCTAATTTTGCATGACTAAATACCAAAAGGAGGGGAAGCTCCTATCGAGTGACAATTGTTGTTTTTATTAATATTTTTCAGGCTTTTTACTAGGGTGGGAGGTCAAGCTGTGGTAAGGAACATGGTGTGCAAATTTAAAAGTAGGCAAGCTTGAAAGATAATATTTGGTCCAAAACCACTTTCATGGGTCAATGGAGATTTAGGGAGCTTACTGACTTTAATTTTGCAGAGGTGCTGTGCTTTCTCTAGGATTTAATCTGCAGTTCAAATGGGGTTCTCTGTGCACTGAACCTGTTTAGGGTACTATAGGCTTTATCATTCTGGATAGCTTCCATCAAATTGAGACTAAAATCCCAGGCACACTAACCAGGAAATGTTTCTGTTTTTACATAGGTATTACATCTGCTCAATCATCCTTTAAATGATGTGTCATACTTTATTCCTTATTACTGAACTACTATCTAGATCACCCATTCTCAACCTTTTTATGGCCATGGCTATGAACACAATATGAAAGAAATATAGGCCAAATCAAGATTGTGTAAGTTGTATAACAAACTGTATGAGGTGCTGTGTGAAGAATTGTTTCCAGTCTGTGCCCCCCGCCCTTCGAATGTGTCAGGGTCCCCCAGGGGCGCCATAAGAATGGTTAATCTAGATGAACAACTTATTTGACTAAGTGTACACCCAGTGAGCTATTGCAAAACAAAAACCCAACCAACAAAAGAAACCCAAAATCACGACACAGCCACTGGAAATAAACCTAGTTTACGTATGTGTCAGCTCGCATATTCAAGCAAAGTACTTATTTTGGTATCCATGACAGGCAATACAGAACCTCTCTCCTCCAACCCACACAATCAATTAATGCATAATGGGACTAGGCAATTACACTGGCTGCCCAACAACAGGCACTTGCCACCATCCTTCTAGTACTGGTGTGAACGATATAGCAACGAGTGATTAATCAATGAGAATAGGAATCAGGACTGGACACAATTCACTTTCACATGGAGAACCTGCATGAGCACAGCACTCTATGCACAAATCTCTTTACCCTGGATCTGAACAATTGCACAACCCTAAGGAGAAACAGATGCATTACCGCTCATTGCATTGAACCAAGTGGGAGATGATGGGGTGAGGTTTGAACACACATCCAGGACCAGCTCAAACTATCTTGATGTCTGAAGCAGAGCAGGAAATGGTCCTCTCACTGACCCAAGATAAGCTCTGTGATGTCTCAAGTCAAACAAACAGAACTTAGGGAAGTTACTTGTTTGGACTGTCTGGCTATTCTGGGATGTGTAGTTCTGTCAATGATCTTTGCCCACTCTGGAGTCCAGTTAGCAGGACACATAATGCAGAACGATACCAAAAGCCTTCCCGAAACCCTAGCAACTAAAAGAAAAAATGCAATTTATAAAAAAGCGTACAGGTGTAATGGCTCGAAGCGTTCCCGTGAAGGTTAAGGGAAAACATAAGGTCAAGCAGATGTGAGTGGAAAGTGACCGAAAGTTTCGTGCTCTACGGCCAGGGGGCGGTGGGGATGGGGAAGAAGGAGGGTCTACTCACATGCCAGATGGCGAAGAAGATGAGAGCGGCGCAAAGCACCAGGGACAGCATGTAGCAGAAAGCAGCAAAAGTGAAGGCCATGGCGGGAGAGAAGAGCCGCGCGGAGTTGGCACGGGCGCGCACCCCCCGCCGCGCCTCGGAAAACGGAGGAGAGGCCGCCGGGAGGCAAGCGACTCTTCCTGTCCCCGCCGGGGCGAGGATCCGCGCGAACTCACGTCAGAAACTTGTCCTGCGAGTGGAGAGGCATCCCCTCCGGTGGAGGCGCACGGCGCAGGTTCGCTTTCGGGCGGGCGACGTCGGAGACTTCGGGCGGGCCGTGCGCCTTCTGGGCGGGAACCGTGGACCTGCTGCGGGCAAGCCAGAGGGAGCGCGCCCCCCTCCCCAACCTCATCAAGAGAAGCCGCTGCCCCTCCCGCCGAGGCGGCGACTTCAGCGTGCGCTCCCGAGCGCAGGAGGGATCCCAACTTCGCCTGCACCGCCGAGCGCCAGGGCAAAATCGAGGGAAGCCTGGGAGTAGCCTCGGCCCTTCTCTGCGCCCAGACAAGGGAATGGGGAGAACAGGGAACGGGGAGAACCACGCTGGAAGTCCTGCCTCCAGGCTCCAGGGTGGAGCGGTATCTGGCTCGCCAGCGGGTCAATAGCGCGCCTGCCGCCGCCACACACACGCACCCCCCCCCCGTCGCCCTGCAGCTTCTTCGTCGTCGTCGTCGTCTTTGTTCCCCAGTCCACCGGCGGCGAAGAGTCAGTCAATCATCCTCGAATCCGTCTCCGTTCCTGCCTTCTCGGAGGGCCGTGGTGGAGGTAGGGAAGAGACCGCGACCGGTCGGGGTTGCTTGCATGGCCGGGGGGAAGGAGCGGGGCGCCGAAGCGGCCGTCCACTCGTTGCCGTCGCCGGCCGCCCCACGGGCGTCGTGCGCGCTCCCCTCTGTCGGCGGCCGAGCTGCCGGCTGCCACACCTCCAGCGGCACCGAGGCCGACGGCAAGGAGGAGACTCCGTGGGCTGACTCCTCCCGCGATGCTCCGTCGCCTCCCCTTCCAATTTGTGCCTCCTCTCCCCACGTGGCTCGTCTCCGACCCGCGATGGTCCGTTTTCCTCCTTCCCCTCCCCGCTATTTATTGTATGCCAAACGGACCGTATGGAAAGAGGCAGAGGGGGCTTTTTAACTTCGGGATTGGTTCAGGCTGCGCTCGTCGTCCGCGAACACCCCGGCCGGCCGACCTGAGGAATCCACTTCGCCGTCCGTACAGAAGCCTTTGGAAAAAAGCCTCGTTTCCCCAAAGGGGAGGAGGGGGAATGCGAAGTGCAACTGCGATTTAAATGCCCTTCGGGGAAAGATACAACCCCATGTCTTTCTCTTGGCAGTCAAGGGAGATGTGTAGATAGACACTTGTTCCTGAAGGATGCTGTCAGAAAGGGTGTCATCTGCGTAGCACCTAAGTGAAAACAGTCAGATGCAACGTCAAAAGAATGAAAGGTCCAAAATATGCCTGGCATTTCAGCTGTGCGTGTTTTGCTTCGTGCTTCTTGGTCTCTCCAGTTTACGAGGCACTTCAATTGCCCGAGCACTGACGGCAATGTACTGTACCGAACAAAAACCGACACAACAAAGCTAATAGCATCACTTAAACGGAAAAGAACATTACAAGCTGAACTGAGAACATCCTAAAAGGAGAATGTATATATATATCAAAGCAATTTGAGAGGCTTTTCTTTTAATTGTCCTTGGCTGCCACCAGCCCTATTGGATGGAAAGGTGGGATAAAGGTTTAACACCAACAAGACAAGAGTAAAAGGAACCATTGATGGTGGTGGCTTCCTTTCCTGATTATGGAGGGCTTACTTTGAATAAAATAATACTAAAGGCTAGGTCCTGTTGATAGCCCCCACCAGAGTAGATGCATCTAATAAATGAGACATAAATTCTGACTTAGCAAATCCCATTCATTCAATGCAGTGGTTCTCAACCTTCCTAATGCTGCAATACTTAAATACAGTTCCTCCTGTTTTGGTGACCCTTTGCCCTGTTTGGAAAAGACCAGAAGCCCCCCTTGGCAGGCCACTGGTGCAGGTGCCATAGAGAACTGCCCTCTACAGGCACCCTCAGCCAATCATAGCTTCTGGTGCCATTGACTGACATCCCCTCCAACCTATCAAGCTGTAACTTTCCACCCCTTCCTCCCCCTGTTCCAGACCCAAGCAGTTTGTGCCTTTTTCTGGCTCATGGCGGGGTTGTTCAACCCCCAAAGGATTCCCGACTCCCGACCCCCAGGTTGGAAACCACGGATTCAGTGGGTCCACTCTTGTTAGCACTAACAATTGGATTTAGTTCATGTGTCCCTTTCGATTTCAGTATTTGGAGAAGGGGATGCTGACAATCCTGTTTTCTGAGGGGAAATCTCTCTCTCTCTCTCTCTCTCTCTCTCTCTCTCTCTCTCTCTCTCTCTCTCTCTCTCTCTCTCTCTCTCTCTCTCTCTCTCTCTAAGAATTATGAGGTTGCAGCCTTGGAAGAGTGACTGCCACAAAGGTTGCTGACTGCTCCTTATCAAGAGAAACTCGCCTGAATCTACTCAATGCATTCTTATCCCAAAATACCATTTCCTCCCATTTTTATAAAGGAGACCACATAAATGCAAACTCTGCTTCCAGATGTTTCCTCAGCTGATCTTCTGCAATACTTTTGATTGAAGTAATCTCCATTCTCAAGGAAAGTATACAGTATTTGATTTAACGACAGCACACACAGTCTTCTCAGCCTTGGCTTCATGAATAGAGAAGCCAGAGCTTTTTATAGTGTTCTTGTCTATCCTTGGCCAAAAGAAAATGACCAGCCATCATTGACAAGTTACAAAAGATATATTTTCTAATATAAGAAAAGGGGATCATTTAAAGACTACAGGTTCTGAATCTTTTGTCCTTCAAATCTGTTGAAATTCAACTCCTAGACACCCTGGACAGCAAAGCCAATATAGTAAAGGGGTTCTGGGAGTTGGCATCCTAAGCACCTGGTGGGCACCTGTTGATATTTTGCACTTGTCATACTTTCTGTACTTTTGAGGTTGCTTGTTGATGGAAACCCATCCTCTATAAAATGTTCATTGTTTTCCTTACTATTTGGAAAAATATCAGAATGTGCCTGTGCAACCTCTCTCTGTATATAATTCTTTATCATTAATAAAGAATTATACTGACAATACCTATCAAAATGTTATTTTGCTATCATTGTGTTTCTTTGTCTGGTACCTATAGCTAGGCCTATGCTTGCTTCCTCACTTTCAGCAGCAGCAGCAATCTCCAGCAAACAAACTGAACAGCTATATGAGAGTACTGAAATGAGAAAAAGAAAAAGCAATAAACAAAACAGTATAAAACAAACAAAACCAAGAATGAAAGAAGACAAAAATTTGGTTGCCTGTTATTCCAGCCTATTTGATTTGTGAGTGACCCATAGATGTACTGTAATGAGAAAGCCTGCATTGACAGTGACATTTACCATGTTGGCTACAATCTAATACACATTGCATTGGGGCATTAATGCATAGGATTGCCATGTTAAATATATTATTTTAAGGTTTCCAGAGTTGTGGTCTTGAGGCTCAACTCCCACAATCCCCCAAGCAGCAAGGCTAGGCTTCAATTCTAGAAACTATAGTTCAGAAACACAAATTGGAACACAAATTGGTCAGGACCCTTGGGGAGATGAGAGCCACCACATGTGTGTGGGATCCTTGCCCCTCATGGATCATAAAGCTGCCAGAGAAGGTATGGCAGACTGGTTAGGAAGAGTAGTGAATGCCTTCTTGCAACAGGGCAGGATTCTTGGATGCTTAAAGGAGGCAATAGTAAAACCACTGTTAAAAAAGCCCTCCTTAGATCCAGTTATACTGAACAATTACCGACCAGGATTGAATATCCCATTCTTGGGGAAATACTAGAGTGGGTTGTAGCCTTGCAGCTCCAGAAGTTTCTGGATGAGATTAACTACCTGGATCCATTTCAATCTGACTATTGGACTGAGACGGCACTGGTTGCATTGGTAGATGACCTACGAAGGGAAATGGATAGAGGATCTATGTCCCTTTTGGTTTTACTAGACCTCTCAGCTGCCTTTGACATTATAGAGTATAGACCATGGCATCCTCCTGACTCGTCTCTCTGAAATGGGCCTCTGAAATGGGCCTTGTCCTTATTTATTTATTTATTTATTTTATTTATTTGTTATATTTATATCCCGCTTATCTACTAGGTACTCTAAGCGGCTTACACAAAGGCTGCAAAGCCAGCAAAACACAATAAAATAATCAGACAAACAAACCTATAAACACCCTAGACACTGTTAAAACCAGATAACACCTCAACTAACGCGCAAATTACGATGGCGGGGGGATCTATCCTGGCCTCACGAAAAGGTAGGTTTTCAGCGCCTTTCGAAAGGCCAGCAGGGACTCTGCAGAGCGCACTTCACTGGGGATGGAATTCCAGAGGCTGGGGGCCCCCGGGTCCGAGTGCTCGTCCTCCGGGCTTCCCAGGGGGTGGCGACCCGATGGCCTGCCTTGACCGCTGAGCGATACGCTCTGCCAGGTAGTCCGGTCCCAAGCCATGGAGGGTTTTATAAACTAAAACCAGGACCTTGCATTGAAGTGGCTCCTGTCCTTCCTGCAGGAAAGTGCAGAAAGGAGAAAGGTGGGGTAAAAATTAGGGATGGGCACCAAACAAAAAACAAATCACTGATTCATTGGTTTGTTAGGTAACAAAACGTAATGTAACAAAACAGAGAAGCAGTGGTTGGTTAGTAATGAAACAAACCAGCGTTTTTTCATTTAAAATTAACTGATTTGTTTCTCTTTAAAATGGCTCCCCTGGGTTCTGGAGGCACCAAATTTGGTGGGAACTTCCTTGGATTCTCCCCTTTAAGTCCTCCAGTTTTGGAGAGATTTGGGGTTCAGGGGGCTGAGTTATTCAACTTCAAAGGGGGTGCCCCCTGAAAAAAATTCTAATTGCAATGTTATGTGCATGAAAATAGTGATCTGCAGTGGAGCTTCCTCAATATTTCCCCTTTAAGCCTACCAAGGCACATTGGGCTGTATCAGAATTGCACTCCACCAGGCATGCAGGCAGGCATGCAAGAATTAAAAATCGAGCTTGGGCCATATGACCCTCAAGTATGAAGAGAGAGTGTGAGTGGAACTCCCTTGAATATCCAAGGTATAAAAGACACCTCTATGTCCAGGACAGATCTTACAACATTATGGGTCATTTCAGACCCTCAGGTATGAAGGAAGAGTGTGGATCTCCTGGCATCATCAAGAAGACCAAGGCAGAGAGTGGACCACCCTGGTATGGCCAAGGTAGGCCTTAGAAACACTGGGCCATTACAGACCCTGAAACAGTGTGAGAATGAACTCTCCTGATATGGCCAAGGCAGGCTTTTGGATGAAGGGGATGATGTGTGTCAGGCTGGCTTTGAAACCACAGAGGACCTTGGTGGTCTCTTCGAAGGGCTTGAAGATATCCACCATTTGGCTGAGGGCAAGCCATTTGGTGGCACTGATGTCCAACTCCCTCCCGGCTTGCAAAATGGGAGTTGTGGACCCTTGGTCTCGCGTACTTCATCCTGCTCCACCAAGCGTGCCAGCATCTCTAAGGTGGAGTTGCACCTGGTGTCTTGCACAAGGACGTGCTCTGCCATCCGCATCTCTACCTTCTCATGCAGCTGCCAGGCAGCTTTCACACTGCATGAGAAGTGGCCTACCGGCTGCCTGCACTTCTCAAGGAGTGCCTTTGCCTCTTGGTCCCCTCACACCAGGTCTCCCTCACCTGGCTCCCCAGCCATAGGGCATTGCGCACAACCAGGTGTAGCTTGTGGGCCATGCACAAAATGCCCTTCAAGCCTGCCACGTTCAGTGCGGCCAACATGTTATGGTCTGCGTCCATAACCATGTAGCTACAATTCTCATCCCCCTTGGTTGCCAAGCCCCACTCCCTCGACTCAGACAGAAGCTCCTTTGCAATGCTTCTGCCTGTTGCTGGGTCATCCAGGCTCCATGCCTGCAGCAGAACCACCCTGTAGCCTTTAGGACCTATCCATGTCAGCATCTGATGCATCCCAGCTACATTGACTGCAAAGCCTATTTCCAGGCCTGACGTTAGCCTTGTCCAAATTGTCTACCCCAATCATATTCATATATTTTTATAGTATTAGTAGCACCTTGTAATTTTTTTTAGTATCTTCTAAGCACTTCAGTATTTAGGAATAGTTCTTAACAACTGCAGAGAAATCAAGTTTGAACATCATATAATAAGCTCTAATTCTATTACATCCCTCTCTAAAAGCTTGTTTACAAATCCTCTAATTTTTCCAAGTCATGTTATGAAGGTTTTCATTTTGGTTTTGGTATTAGTGAGGATGATTGTTGGCATCATAGGAACTGTGTTTATTTGAATCCAATGGCAAAGGCAAAAATTAATAAACTAGCCTGGAATGACTTCCGAGAAGCAATATCATTAATGATAATTTAGTACAGCACATTAGTTAGGTTTCATTAAGTGGAGCAAAGCAATTGTAGATTTTAATAGGCTGCACAGTTATGCTGCAGTGTGGTGAATAAACTTGCATTCTTGGATCTGTCACTCTTTTATATCTGAATGCCCTTCCTTCTTGCAAATATTGAAGCAAAATTATTTCTCAATGACCATGCATTTTAAACAGAGCCTGTTAAAAGACTTTGGGACAATAGCCTTCGACAAAACAGTCATTATCATTTGTACAGTATTGTGCTCCATTTCCTCCAACACCTGAATATTTATCATCCACATTAATATGAATGGGGAGAAAGCAGCAGATGGGTTGTGGATAATCCATGAAAAGCATTCTGTTTTGACGCAAATCTGCAATAAGAGTACACAGAATGTAAACGAAAATGCTACAGCATTGTAGATTGATTCTGAGAGTACATTTTCTATTAATATTTGGTGTATGTCTAAGCACTACAGTTTATCCGCAGGAGTACACACTTCTTAAGCACTGATTATATTGATGGGCGAGAATTTAGGAATGTTATGTTATTCTAACAAAAATAAAGGTTCTCCACACACATGTATGTTAGTCGTGTCCAACTCTAGGGGCGGTGCTCATCTCTGTTTTCAAGCCAAAGAGCCAGTGCTGTGCAAGTTCGTGGCCATGTGGCTGGCAGGGCTGAACACATGTCTGCACACGGAACACTGTTTACCTTCCTGCTTTTTGCGGCAATACCTATTTATCTACTTGCATTTGCATGCTTTCGAACTGCTAGGTTGGCAGGGAGCTGGGGTTAACAGCAGGAGCTCGCTCCACTGTATGGCACCTGGGATTCGAACCAACAAGCTGCTGGCTTTGCAGCCGACAATTTCAGCATTCTAGCCCACTGTTATACTGATACTATGGTATTATTGTGGGCAAATGTCCAGCCTGATACACATGTTTTTGGTTTGCTTGTGGATTAAAACAAGTTCAAAACAATGTATGTATATGATTACAACAGTGCATAACAAAATAAAAACACGATCTGCATTATTGTGAAATACAAGGCAGTAAGCCTTATTGGTTAGGCACAATCAATCTATTTAAATGTCAAAATAAACAAAAACAATTGAATAGAATAGGGGTGAATAGATGGCAGTGGCTGAAAACTTTGAGTTAATCCAACCAAAAATGGGCTAGAGCCCATTGGAAGATATTTCATAACAGCAGTGGCAACAAAGAAGTCAAACTTTACTGTCACCATTGTGTCTGCAAAGAGTCACCCAGCAGAGCACTTCCAAGTTATCAACAGCCTGTTACATAATGGCCCAAAGGAAGATGGTGCTGACCATTTGGTAGCTCACCATGAAAAACTGGCGCATCACTTTGCAGGCAAATTGCTTGACTCTACTCTGACTTGGATGCTGTAGTTAACACATGTCCCATATATCTAACTATGGCTCCTGCTTGTCCTCTGCTGGCAGATATGTTTCAGGTTTTGCACACTGATTATATGGGCAGGGCCTTCAGAGAGGTGAAGGCTACCACTTGTCTGCTAGACCCTTGCCCGTCTTGGTTTATAAAAGCTTCCAGAGAGGGAGTAGCCAAGTTGGTCTAAGGAGCAGTGAATGCCTCCTTGCAGCAGGGTAGGATCCCAGCTTGCTTAAAGGAAGCAGTAGTAAGACCTTTATTGGAAAAAACTTCCTTGGACCCAACAGTACTATATTGGATAATTACTGACCGGTCTCTGTTATCATATTCTTAGGCAATGTGCTGGAGTGGGTTGCAACTTCCCAGCTCTAAGGGCTCCCAGATGAGACAGATTATCTAGATCCATTTCAATCTGGCTGTGTATTCAATCCACAGATATTATCAGGGAAGAATGCAATAAGAAGACTATTTGTATAATCCAAAGAAAAGAAAAGAAAAGCTGTTAGACTGAGAATTTTGAAAAAAATGTCAGTGATACATATGAAGCAGAAATGAAAGGTGACAGAAATAGAATCAAAATCCTAAATGCAATTTGTCAGTGACTAGCACATAGAACAAAGAAATCAGAAGAATGAGACTTGGAATGGCAACTATGAAGGAACTAAAAAAAGACCTTTAGGTGTAAGGATGTGTCCCCGGAGAACAAGAACAAGGCATAATTACCATGTATGAAGACCAAATATGACATGCATTGATTGTGTGAAGGAAATTGTGGTCTTAATAACAGGCTGTTTTGAATATATGTTGAAATTGACTTAATCGCACATAAATGAATGAATGAATGAATGAATGAATGAATGAATGAATGAATGAATGAATGAATGCATACAGACATAGGGCCTTTTCACACGACCCCTAAGATCCGCTGGTCCCTTAAATTCGGACCAGAAATCTTGGGGGTTCGTTTCTGTTCCTGCGTCCCCACCCCTCAGCACTTCCTGCTCCTGTCAGCGTGAGGGGAGGGAGGGAAAAAAGGACAAAAGAAGCCTTTACTAACCTGCCGGTGCCAGTCGAAGTTGCCACGAGCCCCGTTACTTCCTGGTTCCTTCTCAAGGGGCTCTTAAAGGGGCGGGAGGCAAAAAAACAACAGACAAGTGAGGAGAGCCCGGCACTCTTATCCGCATCAAATATTTTTCACCTCCAGAGAGAAGGTACAAGAAAAATGCGCTGGGTCGCGCTAAAGTGGGCGGGGTCGCACTTAATTGTCTGCAAACTCCGGAGTTGGTGGGGAAACATTTCTAAGCTCCGGAGCTGGGAGCCATTTGCAGCGAAGCTTAGGGGTCGTGTATAAACGCCCATACAAACATACAGACATACATAACATTTTCTTTTGGGAAGCAGAGAACAACATAACTTTACTTGAGCAGGCAACTGTATGCCTATAATAAGCAGCAGCTGGCTGGATAGTTCACTGAGTTAGGTATCTGGCTGCAAAGCTGGAGAGTGGGAGTTGAATTTCTCACTGTGAATCCCAGAAGAGTCCAACTGTGTGGCCTTGGGCAAGCTTCATATGTTCTAATTTTAAATTTCTGTTAAATTCCTTTAATTGTGCATCATATGTGCAAGGGTTCATAGAGCAGAACACTGTCAAGTTCCTCAGAGTAGACTAACTCTTTTGCTCATTAAATGACATTTACAGTCTCCATAACTTACTCAAGACATTTGAAGGAGAAATAATTAAAGGCGTAATTACTTTCAAATGATCAAACAGCACACTGAGAAACATGACTGCTTTAAGCAACAGGCCTCAACAGACTCACTGCTTCCAGTTAAGATTTTTGTTCCGTTTAACAAGCTCATCTTGTAAAACGAGCACCGGAGCACCACCCCTTGCTCCTCCGTTGGCTCATTGCCATGGCAGCCACTGGCCAGCCCATTGCCCATTGGCTGGCTCCTGACCTCTGGGGCCACTGGCTCCCAGCTGCCATGGATCAACACATAAATCAAAGCAAATTTCCTCGGAATGAATCATCTAAGTTTCCATTATTTCCTATGGGGAAATTTTCTTTGATTTACGAGTACAGTATTTTGGTTTATAAGCATCTTTCCGCAACAGATTATGCTTGTAAACCAATGTGCTACTCTACCTTGTTTCATATAAAGTAGTCATTCCTTACTGCAAGATTTTGCACAAAACGATCATCCATCTCATTACATTCAGGACATGACAAGCATTTCATCAAATAGGCTAACCTAAGAGGTCTCAGTAGAATTGATTATTGTGGTGACCTTTTTTTAGCAGCGTGCATGAGCAAGCAATTAAAAACTGTGTGCATGTATAAAAGCACTGAATCAGTTAGATGTAACAATTACAAATACATTTATTCAGAAACGCCCCATGTTGCAGTTTAGAGGTGCATATGGCATGATCAGTCTTTGTTGTGGGATGAAAAGGTCAGATTTGAAAAGCATGGTTTTGAGTTAGCATATTCTTCTTCATTTAATTGGGGATCACTGTGAATTGGAGCAAACTGCCTGAAGAAAAAAGAAAACAGACAAACCTGGAACCCACATTTTTCTTGGCTCCAAATATGAATCAAGCCAAGAGTTCAAGTGAAAGTTACATAAGAACATAAGAACATAAGAAGAGCCATGCTGGATCAGGCCAAAGGCCCATCTAGTCCAGCTTCCTGTATCTCACAGCAGCCCCACCAGATGCGTCTGGGAGCGCATGAGACTAGATATCTGTCTCCTGATACCACTCCCCTGCATCTCACCCTTGAAGTACCCTGGTTTTAAGCCTGGAGATTACACATCTCCATCATGGTTTGTAACCTGTGATGGACTTTTCCTCCAGGAATCTGTCCAATCCCCTTTTGAAGGCATCCAGGTCAGATGCCATCACCACATCCTCTGGCAGGGAGTTCCACAGACTAGCAACGCGCTGGGTGAAAAAATATTTTCTTTTGTCTATTCTTACTCTCCCAGCCCTCAATTTGAGTGTATGTCCCCTAGTTCTGGTATTTTGTGAGAGTGAGAAGAGCTTCCCTCTATCCACTTTACTCATGCCCTGCATTATTTTGCACGTCTCAATCATATCCCCCCTCAGGCACCTTTTTTCAAGACTAACGAGCCCCAAATATGTCTTTCTTGAAATGCAGTGACCAGAATTGTACACAATACTCCAGGTGCAGTTGGAACCACTTTCATTTCAGAAATTTACTCTCAAGAAGCTATTGTTGTTTGTACTTATATATCACCCCAAATAGTGTTAGAGAACTCTCTGGCTGGTTTGCAACACGACTATGCAAATAACACTGTGCCCATTGCCCAAACCCCCATGTTTTGTTTGAATGTTGAAGCAATAGCCTTGAACATGCATTTCATACTGTCACAATAATACAAAGTCATTCAGCCTTTCCCCCTTACAGATAGATGAAGGTAATTATCATCTTAGGTTGCAAATCATAACTCAGAGATATTCACTGAAATATAGAAATACACGAGGACAAACTGCAGAATACCAGCAGTTACATTTTTCCAGTCTTATTCTCTAGAGCCTACATTACTTTTATTTTTCCTTTTAATGTTCAACAAGAGTCTCAATGTGTGAGTTTAGCTGCCTACTGTTTGGCTTAAGCCTTAATATGTGTCTGTACAATGTCTGAAAGTTAATTTTACAAAAATGCCTAAAATAAGAATTTTTACTGGGATTGTTCATGAGTCTACCACTCAGTTCAGAGAGCAATTCAGGGTTTCTCAAAAGATCCTGATTCACCCTGGAGCTATTTGTGTCCCCCATGCAATTTGATATATCTTTTGGATCCAAAGCAATCTGTGAGTCTCCTATTAATTAACACTGATTGATTAATTAACATTCATTAACATCAGAAAACTGAAATTGTTATGCCTGTTTGCTTTAGACCCCATAGAAAGAAGTGGACTTGTGAAATTACAGACACATGAGAGATTTGCATCCTAGACAATTTTAAAATTTGTTATTTTAAGGAAACAGCAAGACTCAAGTAATTTGTGCCTCGTGCACTTCAGTTTGTGCTTTAGATCGATTAATTTGCAAATTCAAATAACCAAATAACTGCTGTATAGCTCAACGGTTCAGGTATTAGCAAAGCAAAAGCAAAGTGTTCTGTTTATATACCGCCCCATACCACTTCAGGTAGTCTCTGGGCGGTTTTACAGTTTTTAATTACAGTATGCAGGCTATATATTGCCCCCCTCCCCCAGCAAGCTGGGTACTCATTTTACCAGCCCTTGGCAGGGTGGAAGGCTGAGTCAACCATGAGCCTCCTGCTACCTGGGATTGAACCCCAGGTCATGAGCACAATTTTATCTGCAGTACAGGCATTTAACCACTGTGCCACAAAGCTCTTCTGGATATGGAGGTATCTGGATGTGGAGCCAGAAGTTGGGAGTTCAGTTCCCCACTGTGTCTCCTTGACAGGAGCTGCACTTGGTGACTTGTAGACTCTGTAGTTCTAAGATGATGATGATGATGATGATGATGATGATGATGATGATGATGATGAATGCTCCAGAACAAAATATGTTTATTCCTTTTGGACCTAGGATTTCCACAAATAGGTATGAAACAGGCTGTTTAGTCATCTAAGATGTGTGTGAATCCATGGGATAGTCTTAGTTTTTACAGTGTAGTCCTACGGTCCTTGAGAAGGCATCCCAGCAGGGATAGAGCAGACTTTCTCTCCAAACACAGGAAGAGAGGAGAAATGACTGTGTGGATCCTCTCCCAGTGCTTACAGAAATGGCCTCAGGTGTACTTCTCTGCTCTCAAAGCGTAGTTCGAAAATAAGAGGCAGATCTGCTGAGATGCACCAGATATGCCAAGAGAAGCCCTAGATTCCACAGATCCTCTCAGTTACCGTATCCACCCCCTAAGGTGGCTCAGCTTGTTTTCGTCCTAGGTGGTTAATGGTGAGCCAAAAAAACATTTGAATGCCACCACTTAATGTCTTTATAAAATCAAGCACTAGGGCAATAAATGCAGACACTCACTGAAAATAGAAAGGAACAAACACAAATAAAAAATTCTAATGTGATCAGAATAAATTTTAAAAAAACTCTATAAAAAGTAGACCAGTAGTTGCTGATGTGAGTTCTTCAGGCTGTTTGGCTGTGTTCTAGAAGTTTTCCTTCCTGACATTTCACCAGACTCTGTGTCCGGCATGAAGATGCCAGCCACAGAGTCTGGAGAAACACCAGGAAGAAAAACTTTCATAAGATAGCCAAACAGCCTGAAAAATTCCCAACAGCTATCAGATCCTGGTCGTGAAAGCCTTTGAGAATACATAAACCAGTAATTCTTTATATTTAATGTGCTTTCTTTCATCCTATTGTGGATGTTGGAAAATTCTGTAATAGATTATTTTAACATTCCTTCCTTGGATTTTCTCATAGGCAAAGTTAAGTGCATTAGAACAGTTCTTACTAAACACAGTTCCTACATTCATGACACAGAAATAATAGCTGTGTCATCTCTTTTTGCAATGCCCTCGTCTGTTTACCATTATTATGTAGTTTCTTGAAAACCTCATGAAAAGTTATTTCCCCTTAGAATTCTCAAGGAAATGTTGATGGGAAGACAAATGAAAATGTTCATTTTAAAGAAATTAAAGCAATAACTATAGTTGTACTAGAGTATTCATTACCCGAATCAGGATAATTATATTTGTCAACAAGAGAAGCATGAACAATCAATAAAATACCACTAATTGGAGAAATATCAGAGATAAATATATGTATAGTGTTTGAATTGCAAGCGATCTATGGCTGCATATAATTATACCTTGTTTTTTTGCTGCTTTGTCCCTTTAGATGCAAGCCATGCAATGTTCAACTTATTTTCACACATAATTTTTCTACTGGTCTGAGTACTACTTAGTCTCAACATTTACTTGAACTGCATTGGACTTTGTACCCAAATACTTTGATCTTATGTATTTAGTACACTTCTCTATGGGGTTGAAATTTGGACTCTTACAGATGCATTATGCAGGAAGCTGGAAGCATTTGGAATGTGGATGTACAGATGAATTCTGAAGATACCTTGGACAGCCAGAGTCACCAATGTGGCTGTATTACAGTAACCCCCCGCCATTTAGCAGTTCATATACTGCGGTCCCCCTATATTTAATACATTGTATTTATTGTATTTAAATGTTTTATTGTTGTATTTTTATTGCAATTTGATGTTTTAATTATTTGAATTGTTTACTTTGATTGTGAGCCGCCCAGAGTCCTTTGGGTAGTGGGCAGCATACAAGCTATATAAATAAATAAATAATAAAAATAAATATTGCGGGATTGCAGTACCTGCCCGGGCTCCAGCTGATATAGCTCTGGGGTGGGGGAGAAAAACCTTTATTTCCCCACCCCATTGCCAATGAAGTCTCGGAGCAGTGCGGGCAAGTGGCATCAGATCCCCCAACGCTGCTCACCCGCGCTGCTCTAAGTCGTCTTGGGGCAGCGCAGGCGCCCGGTGGCAGGGGTCAGATCTCTCAACACCGCTCGCCCACCGCTTGCTTGCGCTGCTCCGAGAAGTCTAGCCCGCACAATAGGCAGGGGTTTACTGTATAGCAAATGTATAAAGAACTAGAAATTCTCAATACCATAAAGAGAAGAAAATTACAATATTATGGTAACATAATGCGCAATAACAAATATCATCTGCTGCAGGTTATCCTTCAAGGAAAAATAAATGGGAAACATGGCCTGGGGCATAGAAGAACATTCTGGCTTAAGAATTTAAGCCAATGATTTGCAGTGGGCACAGCTTCTCTACTTAAAATAGCTTTAGATAAAAAAAACAGGTCTTGCTACTGATCACCAACGTTCTACGAGGACATGGGACTTGAAGGAGAAGAAGCTACTTTGGCCGCTGCTGGTGGTTGTAAGTCTGATTGGTCATTAAACATGATCGCATGACACAAAGTGGATCACATCTTCTCATCCCCCTGGACTCACTTGATTCATTTCAGAAGTGCATCATTTAACTTCCTTCTGCCAGGGTCGCTTATTTTAGCTCAGGGCTTGAGTCATGTTCTAATGCTTTGAATGATCTGTCTGTGTGTCCTCCTCTCCCACCATAAATTGCTCCCTGCTTGACTCCCACTGTCAGCATGCCCATTTCCCTCTAAGCTGCTTTGCATACCCTCCCTGCCTGATTTTCCACCTGCCAGCATAACCACTTGCAGATAGAAATTCATCTATTGTGTGACTTTAAAAATCACAGCCAAAAAAAAAAACTTATGTGTGTATCATGGGGTTGATCAACAATGTAGATAGCCCCTTAGGTTCACTGGTGTGGCATCTCTCTCTCTTGTCTGCTCTATTGCTTTTGTATCAATCTTGGCATCATTTCTTCCCACACACCTTGTTTGTTCCTCTCTCAAAACAGAGCTAAATGGTACATTTCTTCCCACACACTTCTTCTTCCAGTTTAACATATTCCCATTCTTAACAGAGAGACATTCTTTCATGCAGCCAATTCTTCTTCAATGCACACATAAGAAGTCTTCCGTTCCTATCCCTTCACCATTATGTTCACTGAGATGTCTTTTAATGGGGAACTGCATTGAATGCATTTTGAAAACCCTGAAGAGTTAAATCTTAATCTTATATACTGGGTTAAAATATATGGTAAATGTAGGGAGGTTAAAAAATCTGAATAAATTGTATTGTAGAAGGAAGAAATAGATGGATATCCAGTAATGAAAGGGATAACAAATAAAATTTATAAAATATTATTAGAAGGTGATGATCAAGATTTTCTTAGATAAGCACTGAGATGTACTTATCTAAAGACAGATGGGATATAAGAAGTCCATATCTAAAAGGATAAAAGAACATTTTTATAAGTTGATTTGGCAAGACCATTTCACTCTGAATAAATTAAATCAAATAGATACTAATTTTAATAAGATGTGTTGGAGAGATAGTCAGAAAGTCGGTACTTATTTTTAGAGGTGGGCATGAATCAGAAAACCCATGGTTTGGGTTTGTCTCGTTCAGGCCCACCCTTGGTTCAGTTTGGGTTTGAGTTCGTACAATTTTTTTAAAAATTGTACGAACCCTAACCGATCCAAACCGGTTCGAGTTCTTACTGGTGCCGGTGGCTTGGTGGTGGCAGTGGTGGCGGCAGATCCTAGCCCCTGCAGCAGGGGCTTTTTGAGGTGCTGGCATGGGGCTAGCCCCTCTTTTTTCTTTTTTGTTTTCAAGCGCCCACCACGTGGCAAAGGGGCCAGGTAGGTGCTTCTTTTATCATTATTATTATTTTCTTTATTTTAGAGCACTGACTCAGCCACCCCTGATCCACCACCAGGTCGGTGCTCCTTTTTCATTCATTTAATTCTTTCTTTTTTTCAAGCACCAACTGCACAGCCCCTGGGGCCCAGTCGGCTCTGGTTTTATTTTTTTATATTTTTTCTTTATTTCAGGGCACCAGCCTGGCCACCCCTGGGGCTGGGTTGGCTCTCCATTTTAAAAAAAATAATAATTTTAATTTTAATTTTATTGTGTTTTTTTTTTACTGCTGACCATGTGGCCCATGCTATGGGCCCGTGCGCTAGATTGTTGTTGTTGTTGTTTTGTTTTGCTAGCCTTGGGCCAGTTCCATGGATCATTTTTTTTTCTTGCCTGCTTTTTTGGTGCTGGCATGGGGCCAGCACCTCTTTTTTTTTTTTTCAAGTGCCCACCGCGCAGCCCCTGGGGCCAGGTGGGCACTTCCATTATTTATTTTATTTTTTTCTTTATTTTAGAGCACTGACCCAGCAACCCATGGGGCTGGATCAGCGCTCCTTTTTATTTTTTATTTTTAAGCGCTGACCGGGTGGCCCCTGGGGCTCGGTTGGCACTGGTTTTATTTTTTTTATTTTTTCTTTTTAAATGTTTTCTTTATTTTTAATTTTATTTTAATTTTATTTTAATTTTATTTTTTTTTTTTTTTTTTACTACCGACCATGTGGCCCACGCTACAGCTGTAGCACAGCCGTCAGCTTTTTTTTTTTTTTATGGTCACCCTCCCCGAGCCAGGAAGACCAGACCTCCAGGAAAGACCAGCACCAGGTAAGAGACATTGCCATTAACAAAACGAACCCAACCGAACCAATCTTTCTCAGTTCGGTTCGGTTTGTTCTAAATTCACTCTGAGGTTTGTTATTCATTTTATTATGTAACAAAACAAATAATGAATAACTAATAACAAAACGAATTGAAAGTTCATTTCGTGCCCATCTCTACTTATTTTCATATGTGGTAGAAATGCAAAAATATATCAACATTCAGGCAGTTTTAGATATTTGATATGGAACAATGGAAATTGACTAGTAAATAATTGTTATCAAACTTATTAACAGCAGCAAGATTAATAATAGTAAGGCATGGGAAAGTAAAATATGATTTTCAGTTAAATGAATGGTATAAAGAAATGTGGAATGTAGTCATTAATGATAAGCTGACATGTACTCTCAAAGAAATGTATATTAAAATATTTTCTCAATATATGGAGATACTTTATTGACTATGCATTAATAAAGGGGAGAGGCTGTGCAACTTTGGAAAACTCACACAGTTGGGAAAGAAAATTAATTATATCGCCAAATGTTTTTGATGGGGAGGGAACACATTGTGTTTTATTGTATTGTCTGAATGGATTTATGTTGTTAATTTGTTAGTTATGTAAGTTTTTATATTATTGGTTTTTTGTTATTTGTTGTCATTTTTAATTTTTAATATTAATAATCAAAAAGAAAGGTCAAAAGTAAATATCTGCTTGACTACACACACACACACACACACACACACACACACACACACACACACAAATCTATACACATACAGTGGACCCCTGTATAACAAATGGTTTGTATAACATAAAATCTGTACAACATAAAAAATTCCGGAGATAGGGGAAATTTGCTTAACAGAATCGTCTATGGGACGAATTCGTACAACATAAAATGGTCACGATTAGGGATTACTCTGTTTTCAATGCATTCCTATGGGAAATTTGTATAAAGGAAAATTTACTTAACATAATACCATTTGGAACGAAATAATTCCTTTATACAAGGTACCACTGTAGTTTTTTTGGGACACTTTCATCCCTTCTTACCACCACTGTTTGCCTTGGTTACTCAGATTTTGAAGGAGATAACAGCTAAACACACCTGATATATATTAAAAATTAGAAATTGTAAATTTTCTGCTTTCCAAGGGAGCAAAACAAATCAGGTTGCAGCTGGCAGGCTGCATTTACTAAATGGTTTCAATTTTATGCTGACAGTGTTCCAGAATCAATTTTAATTTTCAAGGAGACCTATGATACTGGTAATGATACTGGTAAATAAATATTTGTTGCCAAAAAAACCAAACAAACAAAAAAGCCCAAGCCAAAGCAATAGGAATGCTGAACAGGCTTGATATTAACCCAAGGAATTGTCTGTTTCACAAAAGATTTTGTTAGGGCTCACTAGACAAGACGCTGCTTCTATACACAGAAACAATGTGTCCTTATTCTAACATAAGATTCTTTTAATCTGCATTTGGCAAACTGACTTTCATTTGCTTTGCAGTTTGTCAGCTGAGACATGTCAAGGTTTTGTTGCATGTTTGACAACTCAACCGTAAGACACTGAAAAAAATTGCATGTGCTTTAAAAAGAAGAATGCACCTGCTCAATATGCGTTCCAAGGCTCTGCATCAATACATTTAAGCTGTAGAGTAGCTAAATTCAAGTGAACAGAGCTCTTGCACTTTTAAAAGTTGTGAATAATCTACATCAGTGATTCCCAACCATGGTTCCTCAGAAATAATCAAAGTAGTATTTTTTTTCTAATTGGTTTGGTGATTTGACTAGAAGCATATTTTAAAGGAGGCTGTGAGTCCTTTTATGCTAGGGAGGGAGAACAAAGTACAGTAATACCTTGGATAAAGAATGCCTCTGATAACACATTTTTTGGAAAACAAATGGAAATTTCTGGGTATAGGGCTGCCTCGGATAGCAAACATTCCGTATGGGCTGCCTCAGATAACGAATGTCTCATAGTGCCTTGCCAAAAAAGTGTACCCACAATGCATTGCACTCCCTGCAGCTTTTATTAATCTTTGCACTGCTTTTCTTTGCATTTTGGTGGGAAGAGATGGGGGTAGTCTTGCTAGATTCATTTCTCCGTGTTTGCAGTCTTTTTTCATTGCTCTGCAGGCAAAAATGATCTGGAATTTTCTTCCTGTTATGTTTGTCTGTTTGCATTTTCCCCTGTTGCACTTTGGGTGGGAGCAGGCTGGAGTAGTCTTGCTGGTTTCTCTTGTCCATGTTTGCATTGTACTGCAGGGAGTTGTTCAGGGGGTGGTGGTGTTCCAGCACTCCAAGCCTTTAAAGTGTACTTTATAAAGAGGTCTGGAACACCCCCACCTCACCTTTTTTGCCTTTTTTTGGACCTTTTTTCAGATTAATCGGTTTCCCATTCATTTCAATGGGAAACCACATTTTGGATAACATTTTTTCAGATAACAAATTGCCTCTGAGAACAAATTAAATTCATTATCAGAGGTACCACTGTATCACATATACAGTGGTACCTTAGCTTATGAGTACCTTAGACGGCGATCGTTTTGCAATCTGAGCAAAATTTTAAGCAAAATTTTCCTTCGGTCTGCGAGCCATGCTCTGGTTTGCAAGCAAGGCTCACCTCAGCGTGGGCCCTGTTCTGCTTGCAATGGGCCCCCAGAGCTCATTCCAGGCAATGCTGTGGGCTTGTGCGGGGCTTCTGGAACTTGCCACAAGCCTGGTGCTGCCTCGTACATGCCTCTGGGCCGCACGGTGGGCCTGCACCAAGCTTCCCAAGCCTCTGCACAAACCAGAAGTAACTTCTGGCAGACCGGAAGTGACTTCTGGGCCATGCAGTGGGCCTGCAACTGGGCCTCTAGAGCTAGCCCCAGGCCCAGCGCCACCCGACCATGGCCTTTGCAGTGTTCCCTGGCCCGTGCTGGGACCTGGGCGAGCTCTGAAGTCTGCTTCGGCTCCCAGCAAGAGCAATTTTACCCATCGGAAAAAATGGAAACTGAGATCCCGGAACAGATCGGGTAAGTTTCCATTATTTCCTATGGGAAAATTTGCTTTGATACACGAGTATTTTGGTTATGAGCATGCTTCCAGAATGGATTATGCTCATAAACCAAGATACCACTATGCTATATTATAACTGTGTGCTATACTCCATCAAGTTGGAACTGACTTACAGTGTTCTTAAATAAAGGTAAAGATTCCCCCTGCAATGTGTGCTAGTCATGTCCGCCTCTAGGGGTGGTGCTCATCTCTGTTTTCAAGCCAAAGAGCCAGTGTTGTGTGAATCCATGGCCATGTGGCCGGCATGGCTGAACACATCTCTGCACACTGAACACTGTCTACCTTTCCACTTTTTACAATGTTACCTATTTATCTATTTGCATTTACATGCTTTCAAACTGCTAGGTTGATTAGAGCTGGGATTAACTGCGGGAGCTCACTCTACTGTGTGGGATCTGGGATTCGAACTGCCGAGCTGCCGACTTTGCAGCCAACAATTTCAGCACTCTAGCCCACTGAGCCACCAAATATGTAGACAGACAGACAGACAGACAGACAGTGGACCCTCATATAACAAATGGTTTGTATAACATAAAATCTGTACAACATAAAATATTCCAGAGATAGGGGAAATTTGCTTAACAGAATTGCCTATGGGGTTAATCCATACAGCATAAAAATGGTCATGATTAGGCATTACTCTGTTTTCAATGGATTCCTATGGAAAATTTGTATAAAGGAAAATTTGCTTAACAGAATTTCATTTGGAACGAATTAATTCCCTTATACAACGTACAAAGATACAATTCTATCTATCTATCTATCTATCTATCTATCTATCTATCTATCTATCTATCTATCTATATACTTGTGTGTGTGTGTGTGTGTGTGTGTGTGTGTACACACACACACACACACACACAAGTATATATACTTGAAGAGCCCGGTTAGTTAAAGAATTTTTTTCCAGTGCCATTCCCAATGGGTTTCCATGGAAACCTGAGATTTAAACCCAGGTCACCTGAGTCTTACTCCATCTCTCTATCCACTACATTAGGCTAGGTATCAATATTATAACATATTATGATGATTTTATGCTCTTTATGCAAGACAGTAATAATGCAGGATATAATTTCTGTAACCTGAATTAATAGTTTTTTTCTGTCTTTCCTGTTCATGTTTCTCCTATCTGAACACCAACTGTTTGTCAAGTAGATTCAAACAGTATAAACAGCTGTATATTTGATCTTGTATCTGTTTGCCTTTAACTTAAGGTTAAGTCTGAAGTAAGCACAGATTTCGCATGGTTCTACTAATTTCTCCCATTGTATTAGTTTCATGAGAAAGTTGTTTTACAAATAACATATGGGCAAACAAATTTGAAGAACGAAAGAAAACACTGTGTTGTGCCATTCAGTGTCTGCTTTAACTGTCATTTTCTGAAGGAGAATCGGCTTAGAAAATATATGCAGATTTGGTGCCCCCTGGTGTCGTTTTTAACATCCTAATGTTGATTAAAATGAGCACAAAATATTTAAACTTATACAGAACACCATATGCAAATATTAGAAAATAATTATTAATTTACAGAAATAACTTATCACAGAGTTTTTCAGGCACAATGCTGATCATTTCCCCTCTGAAATCATTTGAAACTTGTGCAATAAAATGGAAAAAGTTTTTTAAATGTTAGAGCTTATTCTAGACTGATAGTTCTTGGTGCTTCCAGTAAGACAACACAGTGTACCTACTCCATCTTTTTCCTTCATTAAATTAGTGTTTTCTGATAAGAAGAAGGAAAGAAGGGGAAAAACATGAGGAACTTGTAACAATTACACATGGAAGATGACAGAATCTGAACTTTGTTTACATTTCTCTTTAAAGTAGCATAAAAGCCTAATATAGCAGAACCCTAGCATTACAATGTCAACTTTATATACCTCATGTTTATCTTATACAAAAACTATCACAGCCTTTCAAATACTTTATACGACGGTCCTCCCACTTCTAATTCCCTCTGTTCGGGGCAAAATAAATACACTGGAAAGAATTTGCAGCAATACTCCTCTTCTCTTCTCTTCTCTTTTCTTCTCTTCTCTTCTATGTTTCTATATCTAGTTCCGTTTGTCCATTAATACTAAGAAGACAAATAACTGTTCTGGAGACAGTTTAGCTATGCTGTTGTGTAGCATAGCAAATCAACATTTTGCAGAGCCATTCTAAAAACAAGGGCAGTACCCTCCAAAAATTATCACTTTGAAACTAGATTTTGACACAGATGTAGCACACAGTTTGCTTGTGGTCTATGCCAAAGTTGGGGAAGTTTCGACAATTAATTTTCAATTTATGATTTTTTTAAAAAGTAAAACTGCATTAGCTCCCTATTCCAAAATAGACAATACTAGACTTAAAACAGACCACATAAACTGAAAAGTCGGGGCGGTGGGGCGCTGCTGCTGCTGCTTCGGGCGCGCGTTGCCCTCCGTGCGGAGGCTGTTGCCAGAGGAGGAGGAGGAGGAGGAGGAGAGGAGGAGAGGGTGATGTGAGCATGAACCACAAGAGCAAGAAGCGCATCCGTGAAGCCAAGCGGAGTGCTCGCCCCAAGCTCAAGGACTCCCTCGACTGGACCCGCCATAACTACTGCGAGAGCTTCCCGCTCAACCCGGCGCTCTGCAAGGACAATGTGGAAAGAGCAGATGCACTCCATTTGTCAGTGGAAGAATTCATTGAACGTTATGAAAAGCCTTACAAACCTGTTGTCCTGCTAAATGCTCAGGTGGGATGGCCAGCCCATGAGAAATGGACTTTAGAACGTCTGAAGTAGACATGGGCACGACTTGGCGAAATTCTCGTTTCCATTTCCGTTACTCGTTTCCGTTACGCAACGGAAACGGTAACGACAATTACTCCCCCAGAACTCGAACTCAAACTGACAAAAGAAAAATTTGATCTGATTTGTCGTTGTCGTTCCTGGCATCGCAGCGATCGCGCGATGCCAAGCGGCACAGAAAAAAAGTTTTAGAAATAAAAAAACCCCGATTCCCGGCCAAAAAAGCAGGCGAAAATATGCCTGCCTGAGGGCACCTACCAGAGGGGTGGTTTCTGGGGGGGGGTCCCCACTCCAGCCTTCCCCCCCTCCTGTCCTGGGCTGCTGGTACCGGGCTGGGAGGGGGCATCCTCGGCGTCTCCATTTGCCATGCGGTGTGGGGGGATCCAAAATGGCGACTGCAATATTTTTTTTGAAATTGTGGTCCAAAAACCCACCAAAGCACCACAGAAACATGCGAAAATTAGCTATTTTAAATGCTTGAATTTTTACAGTAGCAGCAGTGGGTTTTTCTTGCAGCAAAACGTCTCCATTGATTTTATTTTATTTTATTTTATTTTATTTTATTTTATTTTATTTTATTACACCTGCGCATGGGCAATGATGGGCTGGCCATGGGATGGGACCATGCAAATTTTTGGAACCATTCCACCAATCGCATGGCCAGGTTTTGCTGAGACTTGCTGGTACCAGGCTGGGAGGGGGCATCCTCGGCGTCTCCATTTGCCATGCGGTGCGGGGGGATCCAAAATGGCAACCGCAATATTTATTTTGAAATCGTGGTCCAAAAACCCACCAAAGCACCACAGAAACATGCGAAAATTAGCTATTTTAAATGCTTGAATTTTTACAGTAGCAGCAGTGGGTTTTTCTTGCAACAAAACGTCTCCATTGATTTTATTTATTTTATTTTTATTTTTTTACACCTGCGCACGCGCAATGATGGGCTGGCCATGGGATGGGACCATGCAAATTTTTGGAGCCATTCCACCAATCGCATGGCCAGGTTTTGCTGAGACTTGCTGCTGGTACCAGGCTGGGAGGGGGCATCCTCAGCGTCTCCATTTGCCATGCGGTGTGGGGGGATCCAAAATGGCGACCGCAATATTTATTTTGAAATCGTGGTCCAAAAACCCACCAAAGCACCACAGAAACATGCGAAAATTAGCTATTTTAAATGCTTGAATTTTCACAGTAGCAGCAGTGGGTTTTTCTTGCAATAAAACTTCTCCATTGATTTTATTTTATTTTATTTTATTTTTATTTTTTTACACCTGCGCACGCGCAATGATGGGCTGGCCATGGGATGGGACCATGCAAATTTTTGGAGCCATTCCACCAATCGCATGGCCAGGTTTTGCTGAGACTTCTGGATGTGCCAGAGAGGGCATAAAAAGCCCACCAACCCTAATCCTAACCCTAACCCTAACCCTAACCCTAACCCATACGCCAGTACACTGTGTTCTTAGTGGGCCAGAGGCACCCAGAGGTACAGCCCACTAACCCACCCTAACCTTAACCATTACCCTAAACCTAGCCCTTACCCCCTAACCCCATGCTCTGGGAAGTCAAGTCGCGCTAAATCGCGGTGGTAACGACAAACAACAAACGACATGACGAAACGACAAATTTTTGAAAAATTTCGCGAAAAACGGAAATGACCCGAAACGGACCCATCCCGAAAAACGACAACTTGAAAAAAATTTTTCTGGTCGTGCCCATCTCTAGTCTGAAGCGAAAGTACAGGAACCAGAAATTCAAGTGTGGAGAGGACAATGATGGCTATTCTGTGAAGATGAAGATGAAATATTATATTGAGTTTATGGAGACCACACATGATGACAGCCCGCTTTATATATTTGACAGCACCAATGAGAACATCCTAAGCGAAGGAAACTTCTGGAAGATTACAGGGTCCCCAAGTTCTTCACAGATGACCTATTCAAGTATGCAGGGGAGAAGAGAAGGCCACCCTACAGATGGTTTGTGATGGGCCCACCTCAACCAGGAACAGGCATTCACATCAACCCACTAGGTACCAGTGCCTGGAATGCCTTAGTCCAGGGACATAAGCGCTGGTGCCTTTTCCCTACCAGCATTCCTAGAGAGCTGATCAAAGTGACTCGTGAAGAAGGAGGGAACCAACAAGATGAAGCAATCACTTGGTTCAGAATAATATATCCTCGAACTCAGCTTTCCACTTGGCCTTCTGAGTTTAAACCCTTGGACATTGTGCAGAAACCAGGAGAAACAGTTTTTGTACCAGGTGGCTGGTAACATGTAGTTCTTAACCTTGACACAACCATTGCTATCACTCAGAACTTTGCCAGTTGTACAAACTTCCCTGTGGTGTGGCACAAAACAGTCAGGGGAAGGCCAAAATTATCAAGAAAATGGTACAGAGTTCTAAAGTAGGAACATCCTCAGTTGGCTGCACTGGCAGATTCTGTTGACCTACAAGAATCGACAGGCATTGCGTCTGATAGTTCCAGTGATTCGTCTAGCTCTTCAAGCTCCAGTTCTTCAGATTCTGATTCAGAGTGTGATTCCAGCTCAGAGACAGAAGGAATGATGCATCGAAGGAAAAAGTGAAGAACCTGCAGCATGATGGGCAATGGTGATACAACCTCCCACGTTGACTGCATCAACAAAAAACGCAGCTCCTCCAGGATTAGGGAATCTTGTGGAAGCCGTGCTCATCCCTGAAAGATAACAAGACCCCCATCTAAGGGCAGTCATAGCCAGCCAGATGTCTTCTCTTCCTCCCCTCAGCTGTATGCTTGGAGTTTTCTCAAATCTTCACCATTACTCTTTAAACTGTTTTAAATTCAGTCTTCTGCTTACTTCCAAATCTGACTGCTTGCTAACTGAAGGAGAAAACTAGAAAGTTCTCTGTATTCAAACCTCCTCTTCTTCACTCCACCAAACAACTACACTAAACAACAGGAGACAAGGCTGTCCTTGGCAGTGGGCCACAACTCTTGAAAGTCAGCAAAGGAAGTAGAGACTTGATGTTAACAAAGCTATCATAAAAATGAGCAGGTGGAGCCTGGAAGTCAGTGCCCTGCTTTAAATTTGTCTTATGTTTACAAGTTGAGTTCTCATGCACTCTTGTTGGAGGTCAGAATTACTGCCTCCACTTTGTGTAATTGGCCAGCTCTACAAGAGGAAAAAGACTAGCTTTGGGCGCTTTTACACGACCCCTAAGATCCACTGGCCACTTAAATTCAGACCAGAGATCTTAGGGGCTTGTCGCTCTTCCTGCTTCCCCACCCCTCCGCACTTCCTGGCTGCTGGCTGCGTGAGGGGAGGGAGAAAAAAAAGGAAGAAAAGATTGTGCCTCACCTCCGTTCTGGCTCTCGTTCTGGCTCTCGCTCTTGCCGGCAAGATTCCTGTGTCTGTAAAGTAGCTCTTAAATGGAACCCATTTATTTGTTTTTCTGGTGGCCCATGGTAGCTACAAAGCTCTCCTCCAGAACCATATTTTGAACAAATCACATTTTTCCAGTTGGCTTTTTTCACTGACCAATTCACTTTCTACTCCCTCAGTAAAACTGAGATGTTTGAGTCCTGACTATTTCCTTAAGAATTCCTTAAGATCACATACAGCAATCCCTATTGGGAGGCCCTGTTTGGATAAGGGTTTTTTTTTTGGGGGGGGATGAAATCTCCCACAATTTTCCTGCCAGCATGGAATAGCCATGATAACTGGATGATTCTGAAGACTGCAGTTTAAAAGAATCAGTTTTAAAACTCTGTTAGAGAGAAAGGTCTGTGCCAGTTACTTTTTTGTTACTGAGGTAACAGACACTGAGAGAGTGTGTAAGGGCGTTTATACATGACCCCTAAGCTCTGCCGCAAATGGCTGCAAGCTCCGGAGCTTTAAAATGTTTCCCCACCAGCTCCGGAGTTTGCAGACAATTAAGTGTGACCCCGCCCACTTTAGCGTGACCCAGCACACTTTTCTTGTACCTTCTCTCTGGAGGTGAAAAATATTTGATGCGGATGTGCCAGGCTCTCCTCGCTTCTTTTTTTTTTTTTTGCCTCCCGTCCCTTTAAGAGGAACCAGGAAGTAACCGGGGCTCCCCCGACAGCGTCCACCAACACCGGGAGGTAAGGTTTTATTCTTTTGTCCCTTTTTTTTCCTCCCTCCCCTCACACAGCCAGCAGCCAGGAAGGAGGGACGGGTGGAGACACAGAAGAGCGACAAACCCCTAAGATCTCTGGTCCGAATTTAAGGGGCCAGCGGATCTTAGGGGTCATGTAAAAAGGCCCTAAGTGTCCCCTCAGCTCAGCGGTTTTGCACTCCTACAGTTGCATGCTCCTCTGACTGGGATGATTCAGATATCTGACAGATGATATGCTTTCAGGTTGACATAAAACACAAGGAGACTATCAACTCATGGGCTCTGAGCTATCATTGACGGATCAGGAAAGAGATCTTAGTGTACTGGTGGACAGCTCACTGGTGGACAGCTCAATGAAGGTGTCTACCCAGTGTGTGGCAGCAGTGAAGAAGGCCAATTCCATGCTAGGGTTTATCAAAAAAGGGACTGAAAATAAAACAGCCAACATTATAGTGCCATTGTACAAAACGATAGTAAGGCCACACCTGGAGTATTGATGTGTACAATTCTGGTCACCGCATCTCAAAAAAGACATAGTGGAACTGGAAAGGGGGCAAAGGAGAGCGACTAAAATGATTACTGGGCTGGGGGATCTCCTTTATGAGGAAAGGCTAAAACATTTGGGGCTCTTAAGTCTGGAAAAAAAGTGCCTGAGGGGGGATATGATTGAGACATACAAAATAATGCAGGACATGAATAGAGTGGATAGAGGGATGCTCTTCTCCCTCTCACAAAATACCAGAACTAGGGGACATCTACTCAAATTGAGGGTTGGGGGAGTGAGAACAGACAAAAGAAAATACTTTTTAACCCAGCGTGTTATTAGTCTGTGGAATTCTCTGCCACAGGATGTGGTGATGGCATATGGACTGGACACCTTCAAAAGGGGATTGGACAGATTTCTGGAGGAAAAGTCCATCACAGGTTACAAACCATGATGGAGATATGTAATCCCCAGTCTTAAAACTGGGGTACTTCAAGGGCCAGATGCAGAGGAGTGGTATCAGGAAACAGATATCTAGTCTTGTGCCCTCCCAGAGGCATTTGGTGGGGCCACTGTGAAATACAAGAAGCTGGACTAGATGGGCCTTTGGCCTGATCCAACATGGCTCTTCTTATGCTCTTATGTTCTTATGACTGTGCTATTTTCTTTTCTGGGACTCCTCACCTTGGCCCTTTAACTGAATGGCATAAAATAGGAATAGGGAACTCCTCTAGGCTGAAATTGGTCCTCCTGGCCTCTCCATCCTGCCCATTGAGACCTCAGAATCTTCCTCAAACCCCACGTTCCCTCGGAGAAGGGAGGAGAAAAAGTGAGATAGTAGCTGCCACATGCTCTCTATACCATAGTCCATGGGCTAACTTTGAAAATCTCCACTACAAACCCACAGCTAGGGCCTGTGTCACCTGGGAGAACACATGGATTACACACACACACACACACACACACACACACACAGAGAGAGAGAGAGAGAGAGAGAGAGAGAGAGAGAGAGAGAGAGAGAAAGAGAGAAAGAGCACATGAGGAATAGTACAAAGTGCAAATACTGTTTTGTAATTTTAGCACTCCCTCCATCACAGCAGCTGGGACACATGCTCCGCCTGTCCCCTCCCCCTCCCCATTGTGGCCCTGTTCCACTATGCCCCAAACATCACCCCACACCATTAAGGAAAATCTGAAGTGTCACTAATGGGGGCAGAAAGACCACTTCACCCTGAGATGGTGGGATGAGGCATTTTCCCTGCTAGAACAGGAGCTGCTAATGGATGCAAGGGAAGCCCAGGTCTGAAGGATGGTGAAAAGGGATCTTTCCAAGATACCTTTGAAAACTGGAGATGGTCATATGGTACTCACTGCAGCATGATGAGGCTCCAAACAAATGTGATGGTACTTTTGTAGAAATGCGAAAATCTATTTATCTTTGCAATGCCACAAAAATCAATGAATGTTTGTTTTTCTTTCTTTCTGCCATCTGACCTTCTTTTGGGACTTGACCTTGCTAGTTCTAAAACTTGGTGGTCATTGCTGCAAATTATCAACAACAAATTCTGTCATTCCAAAGACTGTCTTTCATATAGCCATATACTTTTTGAAGAACATATATTATACTTGTGGTGCAGTGGTTAAATTGCAGTACTGCAGTCAAGGCTTTAATTCCAATGGTCTCACCTAGCTGGCTCAAGGATTATTCCACTCTTCATCCTTCTGAGATTGGTACACTGAGTTTCCAGCTCACTGTGAGGGGGCAATGTATATCCTGCATAATTAAATACCAGGGCAGTGCTTTAAACACTGTGGGGCAGTATATAAACAGCACACTTTGGTTTTTGCTTTTGCTTTGTAATTTTGTCTGAAATTTTCTGTGGTAAATACATTCTGAGCAGCACCACTAGGTGTCATAATTTCCAACATTACATGACACTTTTTAAAGAGATTACCCGTTTAAAAGGCATCAACATGCTGTGTTTCTTTTGTCTTAAAACACATGTTGTGTGTATTTGCAGATAGAAATCAGAAAATTTGCTCTCTTGCATTGAGCAGCGTGGCTGTGGTATTCTGGTTGTAAATGACTGATGTGTTATTTACTTTGTGCAAGACATTAATATTTTGATTTTATGAAGATGTTTGTTTAGAGAAATGTTGGTTTATTTAAAATATTCTGACACTGGTCTTCAATCATAAAGGCTGTTAAGCCTCACAGCTCAGTGAGAAACAAAACAAAATAAAGCAGCCATTGGCCTTCTGCTTATTATACAGTCTGAAAGACACTGGGAAAGGAAATAAGGGTATGGGGGAAGAGAAAGCTGGCATTTGTTTTAAAAGCTAATGAGCTTTATCAGCCAGTTGAGGTGGAAAATGTTCATGAAGAGTAGGAGCAAAAGGATCTGATACCTCAGAAGATGTGGACTGGTCTTCTTTTCTTTCTGCCATCTGACCTTCTTTTGGGGCTTGACCTTGCCAGTTCTAAAACTTGGGGGTTACTGCATACATAACATAAGAACATGAGAACAGCCTTGCTGGAACAGGCCACAGCCCATCCAGTCCAGCATTCTGTCTCACACAGTGGGTCACTATTTGCCTCAGGGTATTCCCAAGCAGATGTCTTTACCTGCTTACGATTCCCTGCAAATGACATTGAGAGATATCTCTCCAACGCGGGGGTTGTTCTTAGGCATCCATAATGATAGCCGTTGATACCCTTATTCTCCATGAACTTGTCTAATCCTTTTTTAAAGCTGTCAAGGCTGACAGCTGTCACCACTTCTTCTGGCAGGGAGTTCCAGAGACCAGTGATGCTCTGGGTGAAAAAGTACTTTCTCTTATTTGTTTGACATCTAACACCCAAATGTTTCATGGAGTGCCTTCCAGTCCTAGTGTTGTGCAATAGGGAAAACACTTTTCCTTATCTATTTTGTCCACATAGTGTATGATTTTATAAACTTCAATCAGGTCACCTCTTAGGTGCCATCATCATTCAAGAGTGAAGAGGCCCAACCATTGCAGCCTCAGATGGTAAGGAAGGTGGTCCAGTCCCTTCTTCATTCTGGTTGCCCCCCTCTCCACTTTTCCCATTTCCATAATATCCTTCTGGAGGTATGGTGACCAGAACTTTACACAATACTCCAGATGGAACCTCACCATAAATTTAAAAAGAGGCAGCTGACTTATTTTCTATACCCTTCCTAATGACCCCTAGCATTGTGTTTGCTTTTTTCACTGCTGCGGCACACTGGGTTGACACCTTCATTGAGCTGTTCACCAGGACACCAAGGTCCTTTTCCTGATTTGTTGCAGAGAGTTCGGACCCTATCAGTTTATAAATGTAATTTGGGTTTTTGCATCACTTTGTAGTTAATGTTGAAGCTCACGTGCCACTGGTTTGCCTACTCCCCCTGTGTCAAGAGATCCCTCTGGAGCTCCTCACAATCTCTCTCAGCTTTTACTACCCTGTATAATTTAGTGTCGTTGGCAAATTTGGCTACCTTGCTATTTACTCCTACTTCCAGATCATTTATGAAGAGGTTGAAAAGCAGGGGTCCCATTACAGAACCTTGGGGGATCCCACTCTTTACCTTCCGCCAATTGGAGAAGTGTCTATTTAGTGATATTCTCTGTTTCCTGCCCTTTAGCCAGTTGCTGATCCAGAACAAGACCTGTCCCTTGATTCCAGCTTGATTCACGCCATGCAGAAAGCCGGGCGAAGGGGAGGCAGAGGTTTGTGGGCTCCTTCGTAGACCCAGTTTGCACTTGTAGGGCAATTTTGTAGGGCAAGACCTCCCCTGTCTTATAGCATTAATGTGCTGCAATGTTGGCCACGCACGGTCTTTGTCATTAGCTGACCCTGCACTAATCTTTCTTCTCCAGCTCTACAGCTAGCCAATTGGTGATGGAGTACTGTGGGTGGATATTTTAAATTGGAAACTCACCTCCTTTCCGACCGTTTGCTGTGCATGACAGCCTTCCTTGCTGGTTGAGGCTGGGGGGTGCAGGCTGGGGGGGGGTAGGTGGGGCGACAGAGCTGCCACTGCCTGCTGAGATCGGCTGTTAGATAATACTGTGGGAGGTTGTATCTACACTGCCACTGCAGCTTCTTGTTAACGTCTTCCAGAGGAACTCTGGACAGTTTACAACAAAATAAAACAATGACAGAACTAACAAACTAAATAAAATATCATAATAAAACTACAAAAGGAATCAATGGCAGGATGGCGGGACAGGGAAAAAAATTAACAGTCACTGAACGCCTCACAAAAAGCCAGGTCTTTAAGGCCTTTTTGAAGGCTGGCAGGGACCGTGCAAGGAGCAACTCACTCGGGAGATGGTTCCATGGCACAGGGCCAGCCACAGAGAAGGCTCAGTTCCGGGTCACCATTTTCTGAGCCTCCCTGGGCGTGGCCACCCGAAGCAAGTGCACCAGCAACATTCTGGTAGGTCGGGCCTCAGTTGACCTTTGAGAGATCCGCTCTGCCAGGTATTCAGGTCCCAAACCGTGGAGGGTTTTATAAATTAAAACCAGGACCTTCAATCTTATTTGGGACACAACGGGTAGCCAATGCAAGTGGGTCAGTACTGGGGTGATGTGGTCATATTGACGCACACCCGCCACCAGTCTGGCCACCGCCTTTTGCACCTGCTGAAGTCTCCAAATAAGAGTCAAGGGCAACCTCATGTAGAGAGCATTGCAATAGACTATCCTTGAGATCACTGCAGTTCTCAGGAAGTCTTCATCCAGATACGGTAGAATCTGGGCAATTTGCTGAAGATGGAAAAAGGCTGTCCTGGACAGGGCAGGCACCTGGGCCTCCATAGAGAGGGCTGGGTCCAGGACCACACCCAGATTCCGGACACTGTCCGCCAGTTGGAGGGAAACACCCTCCAGACTAGGGAGAGGGCCTCTGTACCCGGAAGAGGGGGCCCCAAATAACATAACCTCGATCTTCTCTGGGTTGAGTTTGAGTCTGTTGGTCCTGGTCCATTCCATGACCGTGTCCAGGCACAGGTCGAGGGTCTGTACAGCCTCAACTGCAGAGGTGGAAAAGGAGAGATAGAGCTGTGTGTCATCAGCGTACTGATGACAGCAGACTCCAAATATCCTAATGACCTCTGCCAACGGCCTCACATAGATGTTGAATAGCATGGGAGAGAGAGACGACCCCTGTGGAACCCCACATGGGAGCATCCAAGGAGCCAACAACTCCCCCAAGCTGCACATGCTGGGGATGGTCCCCCAGAAGGATGTCCACATGTTGGAGATCTTTGTTGGATCAGTTGTTGCAGATGATTTTTAGCTGCTTAATGAGAGAGACACCTCTTGTGATACTATATGAAAAAACTATTTATTTAACTAGAAGGGTACATGGGAGGTTTTCTAACTATACCTGTTCTAACAGCCATCTTGCTAAGCCAGGAACATGCTTCTCTTCTCTAAGAATACAAGGCACACACACTAACTAGACTTCTACCAGAACATTCCAAGTGGTGTGATCTCAACAATCAATCGGCTTTGCTCTTCACATTAAATCCAGCCCATAATACTCTAAATTCACATTAACCCTGTAATGGCTGAAATGTAAATCTTGCCAAATATTCCAACACAACATTTATTTATGAGTTTATCTCTTGTTATGCTCCATCCATTATTTAACTTAGCTATAAATTATTTCAGCAAAAGGAATTGCCCGTAATTACTTATAACACTTTATTACCAAGGTCCAAAATACGTGGTGATGATGGTGGGCAAAAGTTACACCAGTTAACCAACAGCCAGTATCCTGCTGCGTAGTACTACCTGTGCAACTGGAATGTCATTACAAGCTGCTCATTACAAGCTGCAGCAGGCAGCTAATTACCATAAATAATTCATTTTTCAACATTTGGGTGCATGCATTTGTTTCCTTGTGTGCAAGTTGTGTGCACCCCCCCCAAAAAAACCCTCATTAATTAGTGGCAGCCTGCCTCAGCGACAGGGTATTGGCCCTTACATGATATGTTGGCCAAAATCCTACTGGCTATTTACATCAGTGTGAATGCAACTGTTTAAATCATGTTGATGAATTGTCACTAATTCACAGGCTGCTGCTTGTATTGCAGAGGACCAGGAGCTCATTATCAGCAATTGTTACCACAGTTTACACAATTACACTTACATTGGCATAAATCTCCAAAAGAATTCTGGACACTGTATTATATAGGATGAAGCAGGATTTCCCTCAGGCTTATGAATTATGCTGAACAGCAGAAACTGTTTCCTAAAGTAAAAATAGATAGGCAGTGGAATGTATCTCCTGGAATTTCCTTTCCTGAAAGATGATGAGAAGAATAAATAAGCCCATACCAAATACAATTTGACTGAGGAAAATCCAGCTGTCAGCTTTCAGGTGATTGAAACAGAGTATGAGTAATAGGCCTTCAAGCTCTTCAGTTTTACAGTTGCTGTCATGGCGATCCTCTTACATTCAGGCTTTATATTTCAGCTACAGTACCTCCTGAGCAATCCATTTCTTCTTCATTTTATAGATGAGAAGCACAATGGCAAAAATACTAACATGCCTGTGTACTGTATATGAATCATAGACCTATCATTACTTTAACATATGTGCAGACTGAAGTACTATTTATTTCAGCCCCTTTATTTTTAAACTTTTCACCTCTTATTTTTATTTATTTATTTATTTATTTATTTATTTATTTATTTATTTATTTATTTAGAATATGTTACCCCACCTTTCTCCTTGGAAAAGGACCCAAGGTAGCTTACAGCAATGAGGGACAATATACAGCCCAGAACATTGAAGAGAGTGACTAAAATGATTACTGGGCTGGGGGACCTCCCTTATGAGGAAAGGCTAAAACATTTGGGCCTCTTTAGTCTGGAAAAAAAGGCACCTGAGGGGAGATATGATTGAGATGTACAAAATTATGCAGGGTATGAGTCAAGTGGATAGAGGAACGCTCTTCTCCCCCTCACAAAATACCAGAATTAGGGGACATACACTCAAATTGAGAGCTGGGAGAGTAAGAACAGTCAAAAGAAAATATTTTTTCACCCAACGTGTTGTTAGTCTGTGGAACTCCCTGCCACAAGATGTGGTGATGGCATCTGGCCTGGATGCCTTCAAAAGGGGATTGGACAGATTTCTGGAGGAAAAGTCCATCACAGGTTACAAACGATGATGGAGATATGTAATCTCCAGGCTTAAAACCAGGGTACTTCAAGGGCCAGATGCAGGGGAGTGGTATCAGGAGACAGATATCTAGTCTCATGCGCTCCCAGATGCATCTGGTGGGGCCGTTGTGAGATACAGGAAGCTGGACTAGATGGGCCTTTGGCCTGATCCAGCATGGCTCTTCTTGTGTTCTTATGATCTTATGTTCACAGTGTCTACAGCCTTGGTGACATCTGTGACGGTAATGGGCAGAATTAGTCCATATAGGCTGGCATGCTTTCAGAGATTGGTGTGTGTGGAAATTCAGTGCTGGAGATCTTGTTGAAATTGCAGGATTTCTCATTTACCTTGGAGTCTTTTCTTATCCTTATCCTTTATGGACATATAGTGCTCAATGTTCTGGACAGCCTTCCTCCACACTTTGGCAAACCAGTAAATGTCCTTCTCCACTTCTGATGCTTTCAGCCATTTATATAGATCTTGGTAGTGTTCCTTGTTGGCTTTGGCAACACAGTCCTATTGGTTGCTAATTTGTCAGCAACATAGTTCTGTCAATTTTCATCTGTCTTTTCTGCTTGCCGTTTCTTAAAGGCTCTCATCTTCTTTTGCACTTTCTCCTGTGCCTGCTGGGTCTACAGCTATCCTTGTTTTTCAATGTAATGGCAGCCTGATTTAATTACACCAATTTCTCTGGTGGTGGTGGCAAGAGAGTCACAAAATGCTGTCCAGGTAATGTTACTTGAGGCAGTATTGATGGATGGAAATATGATTTTTATGATCATCTATTTCTTGTGGTTCTGTAGTTTCTACCATTTTATCTTCTCTGGACTTGTGGTGCCACCCATTCACTTATGGTATTTAATCTTAATCTTTAGAACTGTGATGAGTGGCCTAAATGCTGTGGGGCAAGGAGGTCAAAGGGAATAACCTTCGTGTTGGATACAATGAGAAATTTGTACCTTCTCAATCTGGCTACTATTTCTGCCACTGGTGTAGGTGATGAGATGGTTTATACAGTTATTGAACAATGTATTGCAAATTAGAAGATCATTTGCTTTGGTGAACTCAAGGATTTGTAATCCATCTTCATTGTGTTTTCCATAACCTTGGTTCCCATGGCACTGGTATCCATCGCAGGTAATTCTAACAAATATATTAAAATTTATTTATTTCTCACACATACAATTTTTCTTTCAGTAAAATTTATTGAGGGAGGGCTGTCTTTCCTATGAACTTTGTGGCATGCAAAAAAAAATGCCAGATACAGAAAAATCCAATCTTGGCATAAGACATGGCAGGCATGAATACAAAGCAGTCCAAAATCTTTGCTCTTTCTTGTAGGGAAGAGAGTTTTCTGCTGCAGACAAGGGCAGGTCTTTGCCCACAGCCTCACTGGGACCTCAACTGATGTTAATACAGGCATTGGTGTTGTTTGTTGCTTCTTGGTCTGTAGCAAGAAAATAATTACAAATAGTCCTCGAAAGCTTGCAATGGTTTATCATGTTTTATTAGTGGGCACTCAGACTCCTTTCTGTGGGCACCCGCCATCACCCCTTCACAGCCACCTGTATTCAGGTTAAATTGCTGTATTGGCACTTTGCAAAAATGAGTGGGTTTTGAAGCACAGTTTGGGCACTCGGTCTCTAAAAGATTCGCCATCATTGGCCTAGTCTTGCATTTGTATTGGCCACATGGTATCCCTTTTTTATTTCAATAATTCTAATTATGTGCAGCCAAATTATGTGTGAGTGCTTCCAGGCTGAGTTAGGTCAAGATATCTTACTGCCTCAGCCAAAGTTTACAATGACACCCACTCCTCAGTCTTTAACAAAGATTGATAGCTGAAACTTATATCCATGCTGGCAGCTGGATCATATGCAACCAGGCCTAAAGCTGTTGGGTGGTTTACTAGCCATGGACAGATGTATACAGTGTGGCTTTCCAACAATAGGCAACAAGTAGGGAGTCCAGGAACAACAGTTAATTGGCTGCTACTGCAGCCCTTCTATTAACTACTGCCTGATAATATTGCCTCATTCCACTGGACTTCCTTTTACAGGAGAGTTTTAGAGTGCAATGGCTCTGCATCATTCACAAAATTTTACTAAGGATCTAGACAGCAGTAGCTTTTATTTACACCTGTCTTGTATTTTCCCACCTCTTCTCCCTCTTTTTTAATCACCACAGAAAATCGATTAATCTAGGAAAGGCAACATCGCCGGTACTGGACTTGCACTAATAGCTTTGATTAGTACTGCTAGGAACTATCCATTTGAACGCATCTATAATTTCAGTGTTCATATCTTGCAATCCAGTCTAAGTGCCCTCTTGATTTATAACGCCCACAGTCCCTTAGCATTTACTCGATGGGCTGAAAGTGATAGAAGCTCAAGTCCAAAGCAAATGAAGGGTACCATGCTGCAGAAGAGTAAGCAAGGAAAGTAGAATCCCTCCCCCCACCCCCACCAAAGAGAACAGAAAAGAGTAGGCAAACTAAGCGTCTTACTGTCATAGTTATAATTTTCTTTCTATTATTATTTGGGTAGTCAGGATTCTTCAGCCACCTTCTACCAAGGGCCTTCGGGGAGCAACCACCAATTTTCTCATTTTGTTATCACATCTTCTGCCAACTGATGGTAGTTTTAAGGGGAAAAATACTTATTTTTATGGCAGTAAGAAGCATGCTCTTATCAAGAGTTCAGGGTTACAAAATACAACACTGAGTGTTTAGAAAAAAAGCAAAGCTGCCTATGTGGATCATACAGAGGAAAAAGAAACAGGACACCCTTTAAAGAAGTTATGAAACTGCTGCTTCACCTTCTCTTACAAAATAACTTCAGTATTTGATGACACTCTCAAGATATTTTCTGTTTGTTTCCCTTCCCTCAAATAGATGGGCAGCTATGGGTTAGTTTCATCGCCATATCAAATGTGCTTATGAGCACATAAGTCACCAGTATGTATTTTAATGGCATTTTAGATTTATTTATTTATTTTTGAATTTATATACCACACCGATTTTACATCATTATACTTAATGTATCCCAGAAAGTTAACTGAAGAATACCTATTAATGCCTGGCTTGTAACATACAACTTTCTTGCAGATTTAATTCTGAAGGCAGTCCTTTAACATACTGGCTAGACTTTTGTATGCCACTGAGTAATGTCAGGTTTCTCAGATATAGTAATAAAAATTACATGCCATCAAGATGAACCCTTTCCAGGAGTTTCTCAGGAGTTTCTCCCTTTCCAGGAGTTTTCCAGGAGTTTCTTCTTGGAACCCTTTCCAGGAGTTTCTCAGTAGAAAATATACAGAAGTAATTTATCTTTCTTCTCTTCATTCCTGTCTTATGGGCACAGTCTGAGATTGGTTAGCTTCCCCATGACTACACAAGCTAGCTCTTGTCCCAGGAGGCACAGCAGGAAATTGAATGCCTAACATCTTACTCTGTAGTCAGATGCTTAAACCATTGGGCTATCCAGCCTGCCACTCAGGTATGACCTGAGTTATGGCTAGACAACAGTGATTGCATCACAACCAGTTGTGCAATGTACCTGTAGGAACGCTTAATGAATAGCACATCCACCTTGGTGCCATTATAGCTACCACTTGTGTAATGCCAAGTAATGCTAGTACAGCACCTCAACAGAATTCCAGGCACTATGTGTTACAGTACTTCTTTGGGTTGAACTTTATGAATTATGTTTATTATACAACAATAATAGCATCCACTGACTATCTATATGGTATAAAAAGTAGAATGTTGAATAACTTTCTTTTTTCCTTTTTGCACAGATTGTTCCACTTGAAACAAAGAGTATCTGAAAGGGACCCATTCACTGTGGATCTGAATGTCACTACTTGAATGTAAGAGTGAGAAACCTTTGAGCCTTTGAATGCTTTGGACTACAAGTCCTAAAATCTGTTCCTGTTGAGAAGGGCTGATGTAATGGGAGAGCAAAATAAAAAAGGTTCCCCATTGAAGTTCTAGGGGAAAAATGTAAATACTCTTTTTGTTGGAAGGTACACAAAATACAGTCAAGTTCTATATTGGTAGTGCTGGTGACTGTGGTTGTAGACATCACTCTGGAAACCCTGGGGATGCAGAGAATGTCTGACTCTATGCAGCAGTTCACAACCTGGCCTGACATAGTAGCATGCACTCAGCCCAGCCCCATTTCTAAAATGAAGGAAGAAGTTCTGATAAGTCAACAGGGATGGGACCCATACATGTAATATGCACCAATCATTTCACGAGATGGCTTTAATAAGAAACTGTTCTGTATAAGAAGTAGAAGAGTATCAGTGACAGACTGAGGGCCTTTTTACACGACCCCTAAGATCCGCTGGCCACTTAAATTCGGACCAGAGATCTTAGGGGTTCGTCGCTCTTCCTCTGTCCCCACCCCCCTCTGCACTTCCTGGTTGCTGGCTGCGTGAGGGAGGGAGAAAAAGAGAAAGAAAAGCATGCCGCTCACCTCGTTCTGCCTCTCGTCTCTGTAAGGCCATCAAGTCCAACCCCCTCGTCTCTGTAAAAGTAGCTCTTAAAGGGGCGGGAGCCAAAAAGCAGCAAACAGAAGCGAGGAGAGCCCCGCATTCACTATCGTTGCACCGCATCAAAGATTTTTCACCTCCAAAGAGAAGGTACAAGAAAAGTGCGCTGGGTCGCGCTAAAGTGGGCGGGGTCACACTTAATTGTCTGCAAACTCCGGAGCTGGTGGGGAAACATTTTTAAGCTCCGGAGCTTGCAGCCATTTGCAGCGGAGCTTAGGGGTCATGTATAAACGCCCTGAGTGAACAACTGCTGGCACAGATAAAGTCAGAATGCAGTCTACAAGGCATATATCTCCAATATTTCACCGAAGAATATTGGTTATCTTGTTATGTTAATTGCTCAAGACAAAACAGTACCAAGAAAATGAAAAAAGTAGCAGCAGCTCTCAACAAATAAATATGCCTCTTTAATGGGGAGTAGTAGGGTTAGGAAAAGTCAGATTGTAAGCTGTAGCTTCCAGAACCCCCAGCCAGAATAACCTGCAGTCACCACAGTAACTTTTCCAAGATCTAAGGACTAATTACAAACATTAATAAACAATTTTAAAAATATTAACTTTCAGCAATGTTTCGAAAATTCCTTGAATTGTGCCTTTAAAATTCTAATCCACAACAGATGGTACTGAAAGATTTTTTAAAGCAGCTGGTTCCTCACATCCCTAGAGAGTACTAGCTTCTGGATATATATATGTATGCATGTGTAGTATTATTGTAGGGATTGGGCTCAGGTATTTTGAAGATAACGATCCTTCATCATCTGAATGCTGTTTACTCCTACTCAGTGACATTACACAACAATATAATGGCAGGAAGTGAGAAGGAGTATCCCATGTTTTGTTCAAGCTGGTGATCCTATATAAGTAGGCTATTGGGATAATTGCATGTATGGGTGTGAAAGCTGAACAGTAAAGAAAGCTGATGGGATGGGAGGATTAATTTGAAATGTGGTGCTGGAAGAGAGCTTTCCTAATACCTTGGATTGCCAGAAAGACAAACAAGTGGGTCCTTGAGGAAATCAAGCTTGAACTATCTCTGGAAGTAAAAATGTTGAAAAAGAGGTTGTCCTACTTTGGACATATCATATGAAGGCAAGATCCCCTAGAAAAGACTGTGCTGGGAAAGGTTCAAGGCAGAAGGAAAAGAGGAAGGCCAAATATGAGATGGAGGAACCCAGAGGCTTCAGTTTACAAGCGCTGAGCAGGGCAACTGCGGACAGGACCTTTTGGAGGTCACTCATTCACAAGATTCCCATAAGCCAGAGGAGATATGACTACATATAACAACAAAGAAAAGAATTTAGGAAGGATATAAGGCAGTGGTGTCCAAACTTTGGCCCTCCAGATGTTTTGGATCACAACTCCCAGAATTCCAAGCCCAGATTGCTAATGACAAAGGACTGTGGGAGTTGTGGTCCAAAACATCTGGAGGGCCAAAGTTTGGATACCACTGATATAAGGGATGTCTTGTTAAAACCATCATAGGATCTTTGTTGAAAATAAGTAGCAAAATTCTATTTTGATGTGTCTCCGCAAAATTGTAATTTGAAGGTGACTTGGTGTACAGTATTTTGTACCCTGGCATCATAATATAGAACATCATATCTGGTAACCTACTGCTTGCATTTTCATGCCAATGAGGTTAAAAAAGAAAGTAGTAATTATACAGGGAGTCTCCAAATAACAACTACTTGCTTTACACCTCCAACTCTTACAGTCATTCTGTGTGACCAAGTGTCATTCTGTTGTAGTCATTCTATATTTAGTGACCAAGTGTGAGAATAGGACAACAGAGTTAGGAGACAGAAAAGACAGCAGAAGCTAGAGGAGTGTGCCATGCAAACAACAAGAACAGAGATGTGGCTCAGAGGAGAAAAGACAGCAGAGGTCAGAGGGGAGCAGGACAGAGGGGAGGGAAGAGAAGCATGGCCAGAAAGCAAGATGGACAAAGGAGGTGTGTGAGAGAAGTGAGAACGCAGAAGAAGTCAAAGAGGAGAGTCAGCAAGTAAGCAAAGGACAGGAAGCGTGAGAGAAAATACAGCAGGTTTATTCATAAGGCATGGAGATTCTTCAGGAACGTTGCCCCTATTTTAAGACTGAGTCTAATGTAAATGTTTGACTTACAATGGCTTGCTTTATAAACAGTGTCAATGAACCAGTTAGGTTGTATGTGTGAAGATCCGCTGTGTGGTTTGCGCTTTTAGGGTCAAAACTTTCAGGTCTATTTATTAGTACAGTACAATTAGTGACATCATGAGCCACCATGCCCATGCTCTGAGAGTTCCTTCTGAGCTTAAATGCAATTTTTATAATAGCCAGGGGACAATCTCTAACAACATTCAATATGCATTCCAATCTCCAAGAAAGGAGATGCTGACATGTAGTAGCAACTATAGGACCATTGTGAGTTTTTTGAGCTGTTTGGCCATGTTCTGGAAGTTGTTGGCCACAGAGTCTGGTGAAACGTCAGGAAGAAAAACATGGCCAAACTGCTGAAAAAACTCACAACAGCTAACAGATCCCGACAATGAAAGCATTCGAGAATACATATAGGACCATTGCTATAATTTCCCAGGCCAGCAAAATAAGCTCAAGGTATTGCAATAAAGCCCTATACTTTATGTGGACTGAGAAATTCCTGATGTTAAAGCTGGGGTTTGAAAAGGAAGAGGCACTTGTGAGCATATTGAAAATATATGTTGGTTTACTGCAGGACACCCAAGAATTTCAGAATAAGATCAATTTGGGTAGATAATGAGAAACTATGGATTGTTCTGAAAGACATGGGTATGCCTTAGCACTTGATAGCCCTGAATGATAACCTGTATTGTGTATAAGAAGCTACCATTAAGACAGAATAGGGAAAGACAGAATGGTTTGCTATAGGCAAAGGTGTCAGACAATGGTGCATTTTATCCTGTCTGTTAACTCTGTACATAAACAAATTATATGGCAAGCCAAACTAGAAGGTTTAAAATGAAGGATGAATGAAATTTGGCAGAAGAAACAGTACACAACTTTAGCAAGGACAATGAAGAAATTGAAATAAAGATGTACACCTTGATTAAATCAGTAGTCCAAATGGACAGTGCAACCAAGAAATAAGAAGAAGACTGAGACTTGGAACAGCAGCAATGAAGGAACTAGAAAAGATACTCAAGTGTAAGGATTTGTCACTGAAGACCAAGACCATCCACACTCTTGTATTTCTGTTCACTTTGTATGGGTGTGAAAGCCTGACAGTAAAGAAAGCTGATTGGAGTGATTCATTTGAAATATGGTGCTGGAAGAGAACTTTGCAGATACCTGTACTTCCTGAAAGATAAACAACTGGGTCCTTCATCAAAAAGGCAGAACTATCTCTGAAGACAAAAGAAAAAAATGGGCTCATTGTTTGAAGGCAGGATTATATGAAAATAAGAGATTGATTTATTCCCTAAAGGAAGCCACAGGCTTGAGTTTGCAATAGCTGAGCAGGTCTGTTGAGGACATGAGGTTTTGGATAACTCACATTAATTGGGTCGACATAAGGCACAGACAACTTGAAAGTCAGGTAACAAGAACAGAGAACAACAGATTTTTCAAGTCAAAATACACTACATCCTTATGTTGTTGCAATAAAAGTCCTTGTAATGTAAAGATTTGGGAAATAGCTTAGTTTTGAATGGGCATTTAAGACCCATCAGTTTAGGCAAGACTTGTTTCTAATGGAGTTGAAAACTGCTAGGACTGACTTTCTGATATGGATCAGCACAGTTTTCTGAGATTTTGACATTTCTTTGGAGGAGGGATTAGAAGGAAAATTGAGATAAGCCCTTTATTGGTTTATTTATCTACTTCATTTTCCATCCTTCCGAGGTCGGTAAAATGAGTACCCAAGAGCCTGCACACTGACACAAAGGGAGCAGGAGAGACACAAAGGGAGCAGGAGAGCCTGGGGCTTATAAAGTTTTTTTAAAAAAATGTTTTATTAATTAAATATTATAAAACTACAATACCAAAAAAACAGATAAAACAACAAAATATCATAAAGGAAAGGAAATTAATCAAAACACACACCAATATAACAAAAATATAACAAATATAATAGACAAAAACCCAGTGCAACCCACCCCCCTCGGGACTTTAACAAAATTACAACTGTCGTGATATTGACCAGCCCATTTCCCTCCAGAAATACATTGAGTCTTCTTCGGGTGTTTACCCTTTACCATTTTGAAATACATATACCAACAGTTTATCCCATATTCCATTAAAATCATTAGAAGGGGCTTATAAAGAATTTTAAAACACATGTAATAGAACGACTAGAAATTCAAGAAATTACAATATTTTAAAAAAACATCAAACATATTAACAATTACAAGTACTAACTAAATTCCCTTTCAAACATTTTACAAACACATTTGAAAATATTTACTTATTAAAAGCCCCCCTAACACTAATGAAATTTATCAGGTGGCAGAAGGACAGCAAGGAGGGGGCCAGCCTGGTCTCCTATAGAAGGGTGTTCCACAGCTTGGGAGCAGCCATTGAAAAGGCTCTCTCTCATGCATGCACCAAACATGCCTGAGAGAACATTCTATTCTTTCTCCTGCAAATGTCTTAGAGTGAGTTTCTGAGACTTTGGTGGTTACTTCATGTCCGTTTTCTCTCCGTTAGTGTTGCGGTTAGGAGCGGTACAAAAAAATGTTACTTCACATCCGTCGCACAACTACTGAAAATTGTCTCGACCACGCCCCCGGAATGGGTGCTAAGCGCGACAATACTGCACCTGGTGCTGGGGTAGGGTTTTCCCTCGTCACTCTTTGTTTCTGCTTTCTGTTCCGAGACAAGACACCATGTAATAAGGACTGTCACACAACAAAACATTCATTTTTCTCACTGTATCTGTTTGTTTGTTTTTACTTTTCAGAAGTGAAATATCGAAAAAGATTTTTTTAACACCCCCCCCAAAGGAAAAAGGAAGCTAGATCAATTCAGTGTTTGTCACGATACCAGAACATGAGGTAACACTTGTCATGAGACAAGCTGTCACAACCATGGGAACACTGAAATAAGGACAAAACCACGTGATCGCAACCAACATTGTCACGGTACAAAACTAGTTGCGGAACAAAGAAGGACGTGAAGTAACCACCTTTATGCCAGAAATGAGAAAGGACTGGACTCAGGGGAACTCCCTCCTGCTGGAGGCCAGGAATGCCCCATCTCTGGAACTCCCTCCCACTAGAGGCCATGGCTGTCTCATCTCTGTTGTCCTGGAAACAGGCAGAGCTTTCCCTGAATGATGGACTACCATTACCCTGCTTCCCTGAAAATAAGACCTCCCCCAAAAATAAGCCCTAGCAGGATTTCTAGGCATTTGTTAAATATAAGCCCTACCCTGATAATAAGACCTAGTGATGGGCATGGCTATGGTTGTGTGCAGGGCTGACGTTCAAGCATATTATACTTAATAAAATAAGACATCCCCTGAAAATAAGCGCTAGTGTGTCTTCTTGAGAAAAAATAAAATATAAGACAGTGTCTTATTTTCAGGGAAACACGGTATGTGTCTTTTATATGAATCTATAGGTTCACATAGACTTTGTGTTTATAACTACAGTGGTACCTCGACATACGAATTTAATTCATTCAGAATGCATGCTCTTAAGTCGAACTACTCTTAAGTCGGGGTACCTATCTAAAAAATTGGAAAAATAAGTTTAAAAAATGAAAAAAATATTTTTAAGTCGAGCAGACCATATCTAAAATTTATAAGGTGGCAGTTAAAATGCCAACATTTTTCCACTCTTAAGTTGAATTGCTAAGTTGAGCTGCTCTTAAGTCGGGGTACCACTGTACTTATAACCTTGTAGCTTTAATGTAATGTTGTCTATTAATGCTGTAACACAGGGGTGCCCAAACTTTTTGTAAGGAGGGCCAGATTTGGTGGCTGAGAATGTGCCAGGGGCCGGTTGCTCCCCGACCCTGCCACCCCACTGCAAACCCCACCACTGACCCATAAGCCCCACCCACTGACCCCTTGCAACCCCGCCTGCAGGATGGAAGGCGGGGACCAAGGGAGGGAGGGAGGAAGGTGGAAACCAAGAGAGGAAGGAAGGAAAGTGGGGACCAAGGGAGGGAGGAAAGAAGGAAGGTGGGGACCAAAGGAAGCACAGGGAGCCGTGGCCACAGGTCACCCCTTGGAAGAAGCGATCTGTGCGACCTTGCACCCCCCCAAGCTCCCCAGCGGTGGCAACGGCTTGCCCGCCAGTCCACCCCAAAGCTCCTTGGTGGTGGCAGAGGCCCGCTGGCCTGCCCACCCCCACACACTCCCCTGTGGTGCCGGTGGTGGCAGACCACCTGTCCGCTCAGCTGCCCAAGATTCCCAGCAGTGCCGGTGGCACGGCGTGCCTGATCATTGCCTCACGTGTGCGCCCAACCTCACAATGTTCCTGGCTATGCCGGTGGCGGGGGCCCGCCCGTGTGCTGCCCTGCGTGCACACCTAGCTTCACAAGGTTCCCGGTGATGCTGGTGGCGGCGGCCTGCCTGCGCACCACCCCCGCGCAGGCTCCCAGCCCCACAAGCTTCCCGGTGGTGCTGGTGGTCATGGCGCACCGCCTCACCTGCTCACCCAGCCCCACAAGCTTCTGCTCACCGGCCGGCCAGCCCGCCCAGCCCCTCAAGCTTCCCGGCGGTGTCAGTGTTGGTGGAAGATTTTTTTTAAAAAAACATGGGACGAAGGAGGGGGAGGGAGGGACAGGCCAGCTAGCTGCGGGCCACTCAGAATGGCCTGACGGGCCAGATTTGGCCCCGGGCCGGACTTTGGGCAGGCCTGCTGTAAGATGTCCCTCAATTCCTTGTTCTCATTACTTGAACATGTCTTAATTGTATTGGACTGTATACTATCCCTCATTACTGTAAGCCGCCTTGGGTCCTTTTCCAAGGAGAAAGGCGGGGTAAAAAATACTCTAAAATAAAATAAATCTCTGCTGTCTTTCCGAAAGCAGTCAAAGACCCTCCTGTTCAGGAAAGTTTTCCCTGAATGAGAGACTTCCTACTACAGTATGTAACTTTATATGGATTACCATACATGATTGCATTGACTGATTTCATAAGAACAGCAGTGTCTTCCATGTCACTTTCCACCCTTCATAATGGATTTTTCTTTTCTTTTTGTGTGCTATTTGTAGCTCTACTGTTACCCTTTAACGTTCTAAGATATCTCTTCAAACTCCCTATCCTTAACTTGAATATGTCTTAAATGTTCTGGACTCTGTATTGTCTCTTATTATGGCTTAAGTGGCTTAACACTTTGGGTTCTTTTCCAAGGAGAAAGGTAGGGTAAAAAATATTAAAAATAAATAAATACAAAACAAACAAATGTGTAGCTATTATCCTATGTGGATCTACCTATTTCTACTATATAGCAAAAGATATTTCATCAGAAACAAACACTTTCTAAAAACCGTCCCATGTATAGCATAATACCTTTTTTTTTCAAAGCATTTTTATTAGAGAATTTTAATATACAAAAGAAAAACAAATTCAAAACATTAACCATACAGAATCAATCTATCACTAAGGTTCGGCTTCCCTCTGTTCTTCGTGCGGTTTTAACGTTATTCATCTCCCAGCCTTCCTTTCAAACGAACCCCTTTTATATACTTATAAAAAAGGTTCTAAAAGTAAATAGTAGTCCCTCGCGTTCTACCCTAATCCGGTAAGAGTCTTTAAATCCTTACAATAAGTCTCCATGTAGTTCTTAAATTTTTGCCAGTCTTTTTGGAACCTCTGGTTGTCTTGATCCCTCAGTCTGCATGTCAGTCTGGCCATCTCTGCAAAGTCCAGTAATTTCTCCCTCCATTCATCCAAAGACGGTATATACGTTGTCTTCCAGTTCTGTGCCAGGAGCATTCGTGCCACTGCTGTTGCATATAAAAATAAAGTCCTGTCTGCTCCTTTAATTTCACTATCCACCAACCCTAACAGAAAAAGTTCAGATCGTTTTGGGAATGTACACTTTAACATCTTTTTGAGTTCATCATATATCAGTGCCCAATATTCTTTCACTTTCTCACAGGTCCACCACATATGATAAAAATCACCTTGTTTCTCTTTACATTTCCAACAATAATCATCTTTCATCCTATACATCTTTGCTAATTTCGTTGGAGTAATATACCATCTATACATCATTTTCAACAAATTTTCTTTTATCAAAGTACATGCGGTAAACTTCATGTTCTTTTTCCACAGTCTTTCCCACACATTTAACTCAATATTATGACCCAAATCCATAGCCCATTTTATCATACATTCTTTGACTTGTTCATCTTTTAAGTTCAACTCCAGCAAGAAATTATATAATCTAGTCAACAATTTCTTTTTTGGGCCCATGATTATGGTTTGAAACTTAGATTCCTTCTCTCCAAACCCAGACATCCTTCTGTCTTTCTGAAAAATGTCATGTAACTGATGGTACTGAAACCAACCTGTTAACTTCTCTTTTAACAGTTCATAAGATTTCAGTCTGGGACCTTTTTCTGAGAAGAATAACACATCCCCATATGTGATCCCCACTCCTTCTGTATCTTTCCTCTTGATCGCCGATGCTTCAATCGGGGATAACCACCTCGGGGTGTGTCTCTCTAATAAGGGTTTCAACCGTTCCCTATGTATAGCATAATACCTTAATACAAACAAAGAATATATTCTGGTTGCAGACATACAAATGGCAATATTTTTTTCTGAAAAGACATTAAAGGCTGAAATTCTGTTACACCGTTATGCAAATGGCACAACTTTTAGATGTGAATTTCAATAAATCTAAGTAGGAATTATGTATTGTCACTTCCAGAAATTATGCTGTTTACAAAACTTGACGAAGATTTCCACCAAATGCCTGCTTTAAAGAATTTGCTTCAACCTGGTGCCCCCTAGAAGTGAGCAGGCAAGCTAGCGATAAAGTTGTAGTCAAACACATCCAGAAACTGATGGGTCAGGAAAGGCTATAGTAGTGTCTTAGTTTACAGATTAGGTAGTTTAGTAACATATATCCTTCCATTATAATGTATTTATTATTTATAAGTCACCTCAATGGGTATGAGATACTTAATAACAGGTTGATGAAAAGTCTCAGGAAACCTCAATGGGTCCAAAATGCAGCAGCCATATTGCTGACTGTGGTGGGGTACAGAGATCACATTACACCCCTATGAAAGCAGTTCCACTGGCTACCAATCGGCTGTCAGGCACAATTCAAAGTGCTGACCTTAACCTACAAAGCACTGTACAACCTGGGCCCTAGCTACCTCAAAGATGGAATCGCACAGTATGAACGGATTCAAGTACTAAGGTCATCAGGAGAGGCCTTTATCTCCATCCCACCACCTTCACAGGTGCATCTCAGAAGAACACATGAAAGGGCCTTTTCAGCTGCTGCACCCAGACTTTGGAACTCTCTCCCACATGAGGCCAATCTGCCCCCCTCTTTACAAGCCAACAAAGACCTTTCTCTCCTGGCAAACTTTTCTTGAATAATTGGCTTTCTGAGTGAGGTTTTTTTTATGGATTGTGGTATCTTACTGCTTTGAAGTGTTTTAGTGTTGCTTTTGTTTACCAGTTCTTAGTACTGTATAGCATTTGTTCGATGCTTTCTACTATTTGTATACTCAGTGTTGTTAGCTTTAAATATTGTCTTTTAGTGATGTAAGCTGCCTTGGTCTTTTTTAAGGAGACAGAGAGGTGAAAAATATTTTAAATAAATAATAAATAAACAACTTGACAACCAGACAAATACCATCTTCCTTTCTGCCCTACAGAAATGTCCACTCAATTTGCTAGGCCTTTAAAATATTTGTTATCTTCTCTACCCCTAGAACCCAGAGGTTCACCCCCTTTTTTATTAAATAGGGAAAGGCTGCAATTCCTCTCAGAAAGGTAGTGCTTGCCACTCCTAATTTGTTACATGAAAACAGACCATTTAATTAGTCACATTACCTTGAGGCAAGGGTGCAAAAATACAAAGGTGTGGCAGAAACTCTTTGTTCTACTGGTCAGAAAATACTTTCATGTTTTTACAGATTGTTGGGCTGACTGCTTTGATGTGAAATACAACACGTTTACAAAGTAAAAATAAGGACCATAGGCTTGAATTAACCTCCTGGCAGGTAGCCCTGTGAGTTGGTTGGCGCAAATAACAACAGAGAGTTTGAGAGCACCTAAAAGACCAAACACATTTGTCCTTCAAGGGTTACAGACAGTACTCTCTTATGTGAAGCAGCATTAATTTCTTAATTTAACAAAAAAAAAGTTTAAGTGGTTTAAGTTGAGAGCAGCCGGCCAACACCACAATAATAATGCCGTCTCGGAACAGGCAAGCAGATGATTGTGAGTGTGTTTACATCCACCTCCCCGCTTTTCCCTATAAGGGCATATGAGATCAGCAAGGTGGAATCACAACCAACCCGCCGCAGACACCGGGCGGCAGGTGTTATGACCCAAGACCACCCCCACCCGCCGCCCTTAAGTGAAAGGGTGGTGGTGGCGGCGGGGAGAGTCTGAGCCCGCCCAGCGGGGGGTGCTGTGGAGCTGCCCTCCCCAGTGGCCCCAGGAGGCTACCCCCCCTTAGGTGCCCTCCCCACCCCAACGTCTACCCCAGACGGCAGCGGAAGTGAGTGTAGGGGGCAGTATAGGAATTTCCTGTGACGTCCCGGCCCGGACTCCATTAGGCTGCAGCTCGGCAGAGAAGAAGCCACCAAAGCCAGCCAGCGACTGGAGAGGAGAGGAGCGCGTCGGGGCGCGCTTGGGGCGGCGGCCAGGCTGGGGGGCTCGTTTCGGACCGCGTTGGCTGGAGGGACCCTAGAGCGGGAGGGGGCGGCGGGGGCGGCTGCCTGAGGGGCTCGGGGGAGAAGGGCAGCTCCCTCCTCCTCCTCCTCCTCCCCCAACTCCTCACCCCCCCCACCCCGCCACCTCCCCAATCCCACCCTAAACCACCACCCCCAAATACCACCACCCCCGCCTCCCCTTCCTCGCTCTCTCTCTCTTCACCCCCTTCCCCGGTTTTCCCACCACCACGGCCGCTCTCGGCGAGGAAACTCTGGCCTCCGCTTCCTCCTCCTCCGACTCGGACACCGGCGGAGCCTCCCCGCCACCGCGGAAGAAAGCGCGGGCCTCCCCGGCGGCGGCGGCGGCGGCGGCGGCGGCGGCGGAGGGAGCAGGAGAGCCCGGGGCTTCTACGGGCAGAGCAGGCCTCACCTCGTCCCCGTCCCCCCTCCTCCTCCTCCTCCTCCTCCTCGCTCTCCGCCGGGCTCGCCCTCCCTCCTCCTCCTCCTCCTCCTCCTCCTCCTCCACCCGCGGCCAACCACCCCCTCCGAGGAGCCGCCGCCACCACCACCACCACCAGCAGTGCCGCCATGCAGGCCAACGGGGCAGGAGGGGGCCCAGCAGCAGCAGCAGCAGCAGCAGCAGCAACAACAGCCGCCGCCGCCGCCGTCCCCGCCGGGTCCCGAGGTGGGCTGCCTGAGCGCCCAAAACGGCGAGGCCTCCTCGGGGGGCTCCACCGCCGGCGAGCCCTTGTTGACTCACGCCAACGGGCTGCTCCCGTCGGCCAACAACAACGGCAACGGCAACAACGGCGGCGGCGGCGGCGGCCCCCCGAGTGTCAACAACGGGGTCCCGACCCCCGGGGGGTCCTCCGCCGACATGGGGGAGGAGGAGGAGGAGGAGGCGGAGGCGGCAGCGCCCTGAAGAAGAAGAAGCGGCTCTCTCAGTCCGACGAGGACGTGATCCGGCTCATCGGGCAGCACCTCCACGGGCTGGGCCTCAAGTAAGTGGGGCGAGCAAGGTTACATTCACCCTCCCCCCCCCACACCCACCCCCGGCTATTTGGGGGGGGGCTGCCTTTTCTGACGGATGGCGGCTCGGACGGGGTGGGGGGAGATGGGATCGGCCTCCCGGGAGGAGGTTGCCCACCTTGTTTTTGTTCTCTTTGCCCACCAGAAACCAGACTCGAGCCTTCTCCTGCCCCCCCTCCCTTGTCCACCCCCCCACCCCGGCCAGGCCACCCTTTTGTGGTTCTCTGTGAACCTTACTCTTGGGGGGGGGGAGAGACACATCTGGAGGTGGGGTAGATGACACTCGGCTGGTTTAATCCTCCATTATTGCAGCTGAAGCAAAGTCGGGAAAAATCTTGGCATGGGGGAGGTTTTTTTTTTTTTAAATAGCTCTGGGCTTGTGTTTTCGGGAATAATAGCCCTGTTCGACTTGTTTATTTTAGCACCCATTGTATACCCAAGGGAGAAAAGCCAACACTTTTTGTTGTATGTGTGTGTGTTGATTCATATTTTTCTGAGGGAGAGGTAATTTCTGGTATGGATTATCCTGTTGCAGTTTAATATCAGAGAGAGAGAGATGAGGGAGGAGATAAATCCAGTAAAGGGAAGGATGGAGGCACTGAAACCACAGGGCCTTTTTTTAAGGCCTAGTCCAGTGTGAACTTCCTACTGAGAAAACAGGGAGAGCTTCTGTCATCCGTGACAGGATGGAGGCCTAGCAGCATATTTTTGTTAAGATTTTTATGAGTACAAATATGAGATCGATAAAATTATATTTTAAATAGAATTGTTTGGGGAAATCTCTTTGTCTGCATAGGTGTATATCAGCATATGAAATGGAAAGAATAAAGCAACATCTCAGCATTCAGTCTTCTGATTGTAAAGTCGCTAGAATTGGCTAGTTTAGATTGGCCAAGTGTTAAAATGTAGTTCAGGCATGATGATGTCAAACAAATAGTCTTGAACTATACTTTGTGTTTAAAATATTAATGGCAGATGTGTTGACTCTTCTGTAGCTTGCAGCACTGCAGTACTTTGAGCTGAGTAATAGACATGCAGCTGGTGGGGGAGGATGAAAAACAAATAAATATAGGACATCAGCGATTGCAGTTAACAAAACAAACCAAATGTTAGTACAGTCTAATGGCATGTAGGCAAATAGTGAGATCTTACAAAGGTCTTTTATCTTTTTGTCCATGTGTATGGTGTCCTTGGGAAAACTAAAGCCCCTTGTAGGGCGAAAGCTTGAGTCATTGTGAAAATGGATTGGTTTTAATTAACTTAGGACACAAAATAAGCACATCACTGGCACAAGGCAAGTTTATAGCAGTAGGCAACAACTCGTGACTTGTTCATAGACAACACCATAGTAAATGAGCTATTTTTAGTTTTTAACAGTGGTGGGGGAGGGTTGTGGGTTTTATAGATTGGCTTATTTTATTAAGTACTCAACCTAATGGACAGCTGATGTGATGGCAGACAATATATTGTTAGGGAATCACTGTGACCCTTAAGTCCAGTGGATTCTAAAGGTAGATATACATCAGCTGCTGTATTTTTCAGATAAATGGCTTGTTGCTATGTTTACAGAGCCATGCTTTTTTGTGATTGTCAAAATGTTTGAGAAAAGATACCTTGTGTATTTGAGTATCAGCCACATACAACTTGTAGATCTGAGGGCATGAGTCTGGACATGTCTATATCCTGAATTCCTGAAATTTATTATGAGGTGTTCCAGATTTTTATTTTCAGTAGGCTTCCTGAAACAATGTTTTTCTAGTACTTTGGTCCATGGCCTCAGTGGATTACTTCACTGTAAGAAAAAAGATTGGTCAGGGTTTTTTTTTCATACTGTACTTCTCTCCTGCAGCCAGACTGTTGATCTTCTCATGCAAGAGTCAGGGTGTCGTTTAGAACATCCTTCTGCTACCAAGTTCCGCAATCATGTCATGGAGGGAGAATGGGATAAGGTAATGAAAGAGACACAGTACTGCCTGATTATATTTAGGGCTATTGTCCTGTGCACAGTTACTTCAGAGTAACGTGGCAAACCTTAATCCTGAGTAAACTTTCATAGGTCTGAGCTGTGAAGATGTATATTGTATAGGGAATGTCAAAATACTTACCTTCTCTTCTTTCTTTCTTTTTCTGTTTTCAAAACCTTCTTCTTGTAGGCGGAGAATGACCTTAATGAACTTAAAGCTTTGGTACACTCTCCCCATGCAATTGTGGTAAGAGACATTCTTGAACTATTTCACATAGTTTGGATTAATTGTAGCAATTTGTGTGCATGTTTGTTTCAAATTAGGGTTTCATATTATTCAACTGAGTGTACATGTGTACAGTAATATGAATCTCTTCCACTAGACAACATCTGAAATATTAGATGTGGTACTTAATAGAGGGATGTTTAGTATGTTTGAACCTCCTGCTGTAAGTAATATAAGGTGTTTATAAGACCAACATCCCCTTGAGTGAGTAGTGTACATATAGATCTTACGTGTGTTGCACATGGACCAAGAATACAGTGTGATTTGTAGTTAAATGTTTCTTACACTTATATGTCAGGACAGGGGGGAAATGGTAGGTTGTGGGGTGTTTTCTGACCCGTTGGAATTCTGCTATATTGGATTTATCTGCTTTAGGATTAGATTGTGTTACATGTACATTTGTATTTCTTGATCTCAGTGAGAATTCCTGATTCCTCTGTTCTTGAATCGGGCCACTCTTATTATCACTAGATTATATCAGGGCTGTCCAACTTTGAACAGGCTGAGGTCTACTTTTTCAGGCCCAAAGTGCCTGAGGGCTACTACACTAATACCTCTACTTACAAATTTTATCCATTCCAAGCACATGCTTGTACATAAAAAAAATTGTAAGTAGAGCAGCGGTTTTCCATAGGAATGCATTGAAGAAGACTGACCATGCACATACTTCCCTTGTACCCGCTCGATTGTCTGGCCAGCGGGGGGAGCAAGGGACCATGCCATGGCCCTTGAACTGCCCCGCCCGGCTGAAAAAGTGGGCTGGCAGACACAGAACTTTGCTGGGACAGTGGTGGTCCTTGGAATGGGGGAGGGAGGGCTGGAGAACTTAGCCCCTCACTTTTTTATTGGTGGTCAGCAGGCTACTTTTGAACCCTTCACGGGCTACCGGTAGCCCGCAGTCTATCTGTTGTACAGGCCTGGATTATATTACTTCTGCTTTTCTGCATTATGCTTGGTTTAAAAATTGCATGGAATTGGATTTTTTGTTTAGATTTTATTGAATAAATGGAGGAATACTCAAATGACAAAAATGATTCGTTTTGCTGGGACAAGATACGTTCTGTAGTGTTTTTCTATACCCCCCCAAATTTCAGTGGTACCTCGAGATACAATTGCTTCGAGTAATGAAAAAATTGAGTTACGAAGGAAGTCCGTCTGAAAAAGTGGACTTCTGTCCCAAAAAAATTCTGCAATAACTCGAGTTACGAAAATTCTCTATGGAAAAACTCGAGATATGAAAATTTTGCAGAATACTTCAATTCCGAAGGTGCACTACACCCCATTCAGATCTGTGTTATGAAAATTTTTACAATACAGAACATCCCGAGGAACGAATTAATTTCATAACTCAAGGTACCACTATGCATGGAAAGTAGCTGTAACTTTGTGAGATTGTTTTCATTTGCTTAGGCGATTCTCATTCTACATTGATAACATATGCGAGTAAATACAGTATGATTAAAATGTAGTGACTATTTGAAAGCAAAGGAGGCATAGTTTTAGTTGGCTTGCATTTGGATAGCTGTGTAAAGCATAGGCAATTAGCAGTACTGTTTTATCTAATTAAAGTCATTGAGACTTAGGATCACTTAATTGAGATCTTCCATCTTAAATCAGTACATTGTAGCTGTAGTTTACTACTGGCACTCACCCTAACAATGTATCCATATTAGTTAGAATCCTATCTGTTAGTTATACTAATATTAAATGCATTGGCATAAATGGATACTGTATAGTGAGTTACTGCTTGTATCTCTTGTTGTGTACCAAGGGGTATATGACTGGTGCATGATAAGATATGTGTGGTGATCTATTAACTAGAAGTAGTTCATGCCACTGCATTTACTGTGGTAAAATTAAACTATAGGATTGTGACCACTCTGATGAAATAAAGATGAGATTACCACTTTAATACCTGTTTTTCTCCTATGCTGTACTTTTGCATATATTATTGTATATCATTACAGTTGTGTGTTTTTCTCTTAGTCAAGTGGAAAATATGACACTGTTTTCAAAATGAAGATAGAAACAGTGTGAATTAAACCCATGTCTATATTGCTTTCTCTTAGTAGTTGATTTAATGTTCTCAAAAGCATATTTATTTTTCCTATTTTTTTCTTACCATTCCTTTTGCTACTAGACAGGAAGTGAATTTTAGAAAACCAATGCTTTGTTAAAGTTGATTTGCTGCCAGAAAGAATGTGTATCTTATTTTGCCCATATCAAAGTCTAATTGTGTCTAAATCTGCCCTCTTGAACATGTAGTTTGCTGACTTCTTATGAGCAGACAGTTGATAATATGACAGCCAGCACTATGCTGGGTCTTGTATTAGGACTGTAATGCCCTAACAGAACAGAACCAAGTGTTGTAAAAATGCAAATACCAGAGATGCAAAAACTAAGGTACAGGGTTTTTTATAGGTAAATGTATCAATGCTGTTAAGTATGCTGAACATCTAAAATGCCATATTCTATTTCTGTAGAAATCATAAAACCACTTTATTGCAGGTGGGCATTTTGAGTATTTAATTTCCCAGCTGGTGAGCCCCAGGTAGTGTTTACCTACAAGTTCTGCTGTCTGCATACTTCCCCATGTTCACTGGGGATAATAAGAGTTGTAGTTCAACAGTATCTGGGGAATCATCATTTGGGAAAGTCTATGGGGAGCAATAGTTTTGGGGAAGTGTATTGAGCTGAGAGAGGCTAGCGTTGTGTTTTTAATGTCAAACTATTGAAAGGACATACTCCTGAGTTCTTGTTCAACTGTTATTAATGAAATGCATAAACACATCTAGAAACATTTTAAAAGACTGAAGAGGGTGAAGTCTCTGCTTTCTGTCCCTCTAAAAGTTTCAATGTGAATGTAAAATATATTCATAAATCTTCTTTGGGACAGACAATTGGAGTCACCATTGAAACGTGTTTTTTCCCCTTCCTTTTAATCAGTATAAGAGACTCCTGCATGCATCTCCATTATACTTTTGAGAGTGAAAAATGAGGTATTACCCATGAGAAATTAAAAGTCATCTCTCTATCTTCAGCAGCTGGCTTAAAAATACCAGTGGTAAGGAGTGGAAGGGCTTCAGATATAATTTGCTTGGGCAGTAAGTGCGCTGTATTAACTTGAATGATTTTGTAAATTTAAAATAAATCATAGTTCTAATTCAAATAATTTCTGTCTTCTGAAGATTTTTGCAGGTACAGGTAGAAGAAAGAGTTGGTAGTTTTTGTTTAAGGTTAGTTGTTATATATGGGGAAACCATTAAATGGCTTCTTGGATTTTGTAGGTTTTAGAAAATCCAATCCCCATGAATTAGGATAATTTTCAACCTGTGCTGGTCTCCAAACAATTCTGCTGTATTGTTCCTTTTGGCAAAAATAAGAATCAATAGATGAAGGAGATATAATTGCATCATCACAGTTATTTTATAAGCAGAGGTTAGAAAGTATATTGTTTTCATCCTGATTGCAGCCATGGCCATCCACAGGACTAAAGGCAGATGCTAAACATCTAACATCATACACCTCACAGTCACTCCAGCCTTATACCAAATCTTCTGCAACACTCCATATACTGTACTCTAAGCTAGTTTAGAATCCAAAACCAACTTGGGTTTTAAAAGAGCATTTCACGATGCTTCAAAATATGCTTAGGATTGTATGTGTGAGTTGCTTAAGAATCTTACTGTTGAGTCAACCGTAGGGCCTTTTTAGATGTGAGCAACATTTCTTATGGTACATCATATTGTTTAACTAATACAGTATTTGGTGTTCAGTTTGTGAATTTAAGAAGAAACAATCAGTTAGTTTTTCCCTAGCTGTTCAGGGGTTCTGCAGCTCAATCCTGTTCATGTTTGTGTAGAAGGATGTCTTTCTGAATCATGTGGAACTTTATCTCAAGTCCTTATGCATAAGGTTACATATTTAAATATCAGTCAGTACTCTGTAGTGCAACTCACAAAACTCCATTTCAGACGTTATATATTCCTAAAAATGTAAAGTTTGAATGTGTTAAAACATGAAGCACTATGTATTTTACAGGTATATTAAGTTGATTCAGGAAAACACACAGTAGAATAATCTGTCTGGGATCTATATCAGCAAATGATTCTGAATTGTTAAAAGGAATCCTGCACAGAGCCACCTCTATTTAAACTTTAATAATAACCAGGTAACCTGCAATCCCCTGCCACATTTCCTTAAGAAGGAAATTTTAATAAAGTAATGTTAATCTGTCTCAGAAAGAGACTTATTTCTCTGCCACAGGGCCTATTTCCTCATAAATGCACATATACTTTAACTTTAATATCCTGCTCTGAAAGGTCAAGGAGGAAATTATTTAACAAGGGCTGCAACACATGTTAGGCAATCCATGATCCACTAGAAAACATTTTGTAACCCATAGGTGGGGACCACTGAAGTAAATGGCTGAAGTTCAACTGAGTAGCTGTGGGCATAACTCAGTATCATGGCAGCTGCAAGAGTGCCAAATCAGAAGTGCTATTCACAAAGCATTTTTGCACATGCATTGTACGGTTGGTTGCACAATCTGTGCACTCCCTGTTCCCTAGGTGCAATGTCTACCTCATCAATGTTGCTGTTGTGATTAGAGATGGGCATGAATCGTTTTGTGCTGAGTTGTCAAAAAGCACCAATGTGCCACCACAGGTGCCACACCTTTCCTTTCACCTCCCCCCCCCCAGCTTCCCCACTCGCTCAGCCGACACACACTGATTGTCTTATCCTTGTTGTATAACTGCCTAGTCCCAGCAGGAGCACCTGCTTCCCTCCTCTGCCTCCTTTAGTCGCCACCCATTCAGGCAAAGAGGTGGAGCTGGGATTCCTACAGTGCAGCCTTGGAGTGGGCTGCTGCCAGAGGAGGCAGAGGAGAACACCAGGCACTGCTGCCAGAACTGTGCTGAGAACTTCTGAGAACTCGGCATGAAGTGACTTGTCTTTAAAATGAAATGAGCTATTAATCCTAAATAAAGAATCCTTGGGATTTAGCATACTGGTGATTCAAAATCATCCCACCCTATATTTGAGCAATGGCAAGCAGACCTTATTTCTTGTGAGATTGAAATGTTTCACGACTCCTCCAAGTTTGGGTTGTCACCTGTGGCCAGGAAGGACCAGTGTGTCGTGATAACAAGGTGAACTATAAATTGGAAGCCTTGCACCAATTTTCCTCCGACTGACAAAGCTGTTTGGATGAGTAGTCAGACATTTCAGTCTCACAAGAAAAGTCCAGTTGGCATGACTCAGTTTCAAGATAACCTCATCTGGATGACTGGGAATCTTCACAGACATCCCATGCTACAGTTCTGAGATACCAACAGAACTGAATACTATTATTGAAGTTTCTCTTTTTCTTTCCCTCCCATCTGCCCCCATCATTTGTTGATAACAAGTCATCTGGTTGGCTAGATTAAAAAGGGCCTTTAGAGCAGGCATGGTTATATCACACCAGCATCCTATTTTCAGAAAAGGACAGTCACATTACTCTGGATAGCTTATAGTAAAGTATTGCTGTGTTACTCCGTATATATCTGTTCCAGATGTGAGCAATGTTTAATTGAATAATTGAGAATTATTGTCATATCTTTATTTTTGGTAAGATTACAGAATTGATGTGCAAAGAATATGAGGTTGAACATACTGGTAATTCGTAATCAACATCTGTTTTATTCAACTACATTTATCTTTTCTGTGAGAGCTCAAGAGTAGGGATGTGCATAGGGAAAATTTTCAGGGATTGTTGCATCTTCTTTCTGGGAGGGGTGGATAGGTCTCATTCATTTCCAGGTAATTTGTATACCAATCCTGGCATATGTATGCCAATGCCAACACAAAAGATACTATTTCAGACTCCTTATTTTTTTTCCCCTTTCATGTTTCTGGCACCACTATAAATTAAGTCCTTCAGAATTCTCTAAACAATTCCAAAAAAAGCAGATATACAGTAAGACAACCATCTTATCCCAAAGTGGGTAACAATGGCAGCACATAACGATAAATCAACCATTAAATCTGTGCACCTATTAGCTATACTTTAATATTCATGTTTGTTCTAATGTCACCATTTTCTTCCTTTCAATTCATCAAGGGGAAATATATAGACAAGAGAGAAATTATTATGAAATTCATCTTTAGACCTGTGTTGGATGGTACTGCTATATATTTCATTCACTGATCATCGTTAGGATAGGCCAGGGCTGTCCAACTTTGAACAGCCCGCAATCTGCTTTAAACTGCCCGGGGTCTACTTTCAGAAGTGTGCACGTGTACCCCTCCCCGGCGCTCCAGATTAGGAGGGTGGAAACTCCTAAGGAATGTACCCGTATATACTTGAGTATAAGTTGACCCGAGTATAAGCCGGGGCCCCTAATTTAAACCCCCAAAACTGGGAAATTTTATTGACTCAAGTATAAGCCTAGGGTGGGAAATGCAGCAGGGCCTGGCAACTCCTCCTTTGTGAGCTGGGTGTGTGTGTGATGTTTAAAATGACTTTTAGCCACCGAAGCAAGTGCTTGAGTTGGTGGCTAAAAGTCATTTTAAACATTGTTTTAAAATGACTTTTAAAAAGTCATTTTAAACATGGAGGAGGGGTCAGGAGAAGTGGCGCACAATGTTTAAAATGACTTTTAGCCACTGACCCAAACTTGCCTCAGTGACTAAAAGTATTGACCCACATATAAGCCGAGGACCCCTTTTTTCAGCCCTAAATTAGGGCTGAAAAACTAGGCTTATACACGAGTATATACAGTTTATCTTTCCTATATGATTTACGAAAAAAAAAAGGAGTTGGTGAGGGGTATAAGAGACCCTTGTAAACATGATTTGAAGGGAAAGGGGGGAGATACCAGTCAATGTTTTTGCGGGGAAGGGAGGGAGGGACTACTGGAGGCAGCGGAACGGAGAAGAGCGCTTTCTATTTGGGGAGTGGTAGAAGGGGCAAGCCCCTCATCTTTCCCTCCCATCCCCCAAGGAAAGCGGCCTTTCCTTTCTCCTCGCCGTCCTCAGGTGACCCCATAGACATGGGTGGGTGGACTCTTCCCAGTTTAATCCCCTCCCCCAATAGAAGCCCTTGGAAGGGGGATGGCGGCAAGGCCTGCGGTGGCCCCCTTGCCCTGCTTCCCTAGACCCCGTCAGGTTTCGCAGAGAGGGTCTCTTACCGTTGTGGGGGGAGGTGGCAGTGGTGGTGGAGGGGGGAGGCAGTAGTGGTGCTCCTAGTGGGGGGGAGGGGGCAACGGCCTTCTCCCTCTCCCTCCTCCCCCTCTGCTTCCCCTGGACGGGGGCTCGGGCTCCAACTCCTTGGCAGTTAGGAGGAGGGTGGTGGGAGCAGTGGCCTGGCCAGGACCCTCCTATGCCTGCTGCCCCGAACGCCCATCATCCCCACTACTGCCACTTTAGCTCCATGCCAGGCTTCTCTTGTCCACCTCATTGCTCGCTCAGCCAGCTGGCCCACCTCCTGCTTCTGCTGTCGCTGGTGGTGGCCATGCACCTTGCTGGTGCTCTGGATTAAGAGGGTGGAGACTCCTATGGAGCAGCCGAGCTCAGTAGGAGTTTCCACCCACAGACACGCCGCCACTGGTGGTGAATTGGTAGGCTGCTGGGGGGCCTTGCACGCTACTTCAAAGGGCCCCATGGGCTACCGGTCGCCTGCAGTCGACGTGTTGTATAGACCTGGGATAGACTACTGCCTTGTTTGCACCTGCAAACGTACTTTCTGAATAGCACTTCTGATTGGCAACTCCCTCTCTCCCCAATCTTTGGTGCATTGCACACAGCACTGCAGTACCCTCCACTTCCCATAGTGAGACCTACACTAACAAGTTCATAGACTACATGAGTAACCTTAGAGGACCAATAGGGGATGTAGGCAGCCTCAGAAGTAGATGAGGACGCAGGAACATTGACTGGCTGGCAATTAATTGTACAGCTCTGTCTTTTCTTCTGTACCCCTCTGATTTGTTTGACTCCCAGCAAGTGGCCATAAAGAGTTCTCATTGCAGATTAATCCCTTTCATTTCGAGCTATACAGGCAACAGCACATAAAAAGACCCACTGTCTGACCCTGCCATGTAAACACTATACTGACATTTGCCAACCACCAGTCTCCCACAGCATCTTACAGGGAGAAGTATCACATGATATAGTAGCTCCTCTGGTCTTAGCTCTTCCTTGCACTACCTTTAAACTCTCCCTTTGAAACCTTTTTCTCTGGTCCTTCTCTAAAAGTTTCAAATCCAGAGCCACAATTTCATCCTGCCAAGGCCATCATCTGCCAGCAATGTTATTTCTGCAACTCACCCCATAGGCATGCAGCTATACACTGTGTGCCTGCTCAATCAGCATTCTCACAATTAGAGGTCAAGGAGGGAGACAGACTTCTAAAATATCTTTCTTTGCTCGACATAGAGGGAGTGGATTATCTATCTGGAAGGTTCTGGCAATTTTAAAAAAACCTTTGAGACTAGGAGAAGGCAGTGGAACCCAAGTTACTCCTGCAATGGGACCTTTTCTGTTTAGTTTTCTATTTGAGGAAAGTTTCCATTTTATTGATTTGTAAACCTAGAAGAACTTTTAAAATTTCTTCCTGGATGTAGAATGGGGGCGGAGAAATTTTTAGTCTATCCCATTTTCCCCGTTTAACATGTGACCTGTGGTACAGGTGGTGCTGGCCACTCCTACATGCTTCTTCACTTTATGAGTAGACCAGAAGAGGCAAGTTAGCTTTGGGGAAAACCAGCTCTTCCACCTTCCTAGCCAGGAGCTGGGGACACTGTGAATTAAGGACACCTAAATGATGGAGAGCTGCCTAGATGCCCTAAGCATATCCGACCTCGCCTGATTTCGGAAGCTAAGCAGGGTCAGCCCTGGTTAGTACTTGGATGGGGGGCCACCAGGGAATACCAGGTGCTGTAGGCGCCTGGAGTGTGTGTGTGTGTGTGTGTGTGTGTGTGTGTGTGTGTGTGTGTGTGTGTGTGTGTGTGTGTGTGTGTGTGTGTGTGTGTGTGTGTGTGTGTGTGTTGTGTCGTTACAGTTGTGACCGACTCTTCGTGACTCCATGTCCATGGAGTTTTCTTGGCAGGAGTACTGGAGTGGCTTGCCAGTTCCTACTCAGGCGCCTACAGCACCTGGTATTCCCTAGTGGTCCCCCGTCCAAGTACTGACCAGGGCCGACCCTGCTTAGCTTCCAAAATCAGGCGAAATTGGATGTGCTTAGGGCAGCTAGGCAGCTAGGCGCCTGGAGTAGGAACTGGCAAACCACTCCAGTATTCCTGCGAAGAAAACTCCATGGACGTGGAGACACGAAGAGTCGGTCACAACTGTAACAACACAACACACACACACACACAAATGATGGAGAAGTTGTAGTCACTCGACTCTGTGCTAGCGAGAGGGCAGGATAGAAGCTGAACAGCGGGGCGAGCCAGAACTGGCACTACTACTTCCTTCTGCACCAAGTACTCCAAAGGATCTGTGGTCATGGGCTTCAGGGCAGCATCCAAGTAATCTGCCAGCATTTGGGTCAGCTCTTCCAGCTCACTGGGATTAGGAGGCAGTACCAATACCTTTGCTCCAAGGTTCCTGCATTAGGTGGCACACAGGGATGAACCTGGCTGCCCATCGCTTACCACTTCTTCACAAACTCAGCTGCACAATTCTTCCATAGATACTTGTTCATCTGATGCCAGAGAGCAGCATCAAAGCTCTCAAGGCTTCCTGCTCTCTCATCCAGGGAGCCTTTCACCAGAGATTACAAAGGATGCTACCAAGCCAAGTGGATGTCTCCTGGAAAACCTGATTGAAGTTGTCCATCATGTAGCTCCCATGTATCAATTTGGCACGAAGCAGAACAAAACAGTAACCAGGTGGCTTGTACAGGACAAGCACAACCATCTGGCTCATGGTTGAGCTACATAGAACCTGGTAGAAAAGGAAGACACAGCTGAGGAGTCTTTGGAAACTCATCTGCTGAACAACAAGAAAGGACAATCTCCGCACTGCTCAGAGTAGTAATTTTCTGAGCTTGCAGTTCTGGATTGCCCAGACACCTTTGCTCATCTGCTTGGAGCTAAACAATTCTGTCCTGGTATGATGGGCAGAGTAACACCGGTGCCTTCCTCTTCCTCAGTCCTCTGCTCCTCTTATCAGAACAGAAGTGAGTTCCCCAAGGGCAGTTCCGGTACCAGCCACAGGTGGTTGCTCCAGCTGGAAGCCAAAGATTATCTCCAGCCTCCCAGCAGAGCTGATGGGAGCTTCTGCCTGCTCCCTTTGAAAAGCAAAAGGTAGAGCCAATACAGGAGGACCCGCTGAAACCAGAGGGGCAATTGGTCCCTGACACTGCCAGCCCATTGCCAGTGGCAGAGTCCTGATCCCTCTGTATGAGTCCCCTCAGGGTTAAGTGGAGCACCAAAATCCCGTCTTCTACTACAAATGCTTTTTACACATTAACGTTTTGGGAGAAGCACTTCAACTAGCCACTTTCCTGCATATAATATTTTAAGGTTGGTTCTAGACGTTCAACTTAAAATGACAAGAGTGCATTTCCAGAGACTTTCCCTTTATTTGTTTTCCAGCTTCCTGCTGTCCCGATAGACGAGTATAATTGAAAAGAGTATTAGGGAAGGTAGCAACCTCAAGTAATTTATTCCACTAATCTTATTTTGTAGTGGGAATATTATGAAGTTATCTGTTACATTTTTTAGACTGTAAGAAGAACTTCAGTGTTTCAATTACTGATATGGTCATGAACATATCTGAGTTATATATTTTAATGTTTATAGGTGGAGCTATTTGATGTTAAAGGATAGATCTTAGTTGTGGTGTGGGGAAAGTGTGTATTAAGTCATAACCTTGAATTTTTCATTGGCAGTGTTAATACTTGTGTAGAGCAAGTTATAACGTACTTATTTCGGTCTTAACTTCATTATTTGGTTATGGTAAATAATCAAAAGTTAGAATGATTTAGAAGGCTGCACATAGGTTTGTTTTCTTCTTTTCTTCTTGTAAGGTTACACTTGTAATTTTCTTGAGGAATATGTAAATAGCACATCAGTTTTTTTCTGATTGACATTATAAAAGAGGTTAAATAGTTCCTCAAAAAGAGGTTAAATACCTCCTAATAAAGTAGTTCCTCAAAGCTGTAATACCCTATGGCACATCAGTTAATGTATGCAAGAAGGTTGCTTTTTAAAATGAAATCTTGACTGTTTGAATTTTGGCTTTGGGATGTTTTCCCAGATGTAGAATATATAGTACACAGTTGGGAGTTGCAGTAGTGGCTAGCTATAGCATTTTAATTTGTGTGTTGATCTTCTAATAGCCATTTTATCTGAACATGTTAGTTTGTAGTTCAGTAGAACATGCTAATTTGTTTCACTGTAATTTAAAATTTTGTTTTATATATGTATGATTAGAGAGGAGTTGATTTGGCTGCAGCATCTTTTATCATATCCTGAGAGGACATTAACATCGGTCATTTCTGACTTACATTTATTTTTGGGGGCCATTGTGCATTTATAATGGCTGAACCTGTCATATCTTGGAAGAGTTACTTTCATGGACTACAGCTCACAGAGTCCCCTGGCCAGTTCTAGTCCAAAAATAATGTTTCTAAGCCTCACAATTTCTGCCTGTTGGAGCAAATTCCCAAGCTTATGGAATCTTAATAAGGAACTCCAGCTCACCCCTCATTCCTGAAAGGGACATAACAATTCCTCAGTACCGGTAGTAGTGGTAAGCATATTTCCTGGCCAGGTTGCTTTTAATTAGTACTGTATATGAAAAGCAGCTACAGTATAGTGTGTACGATGGCCATTTAGACCATTGATGGCCAAACTTCGGCCCTTCAGATGTTTTGGACCACAACTCCCGCAGCCCTTTGTCATTGGACATCTAGACCAGGCATGCCCAAACTTCGGCCCTCCTGATGTTTTGGACCACAACAGAATTCTAAGCTTAGAATGCCAATGACAAAGGACTGTGGGAGTTGTGGTCCGAAACATCTGGAGGGCCGAAGTTTGGGCATGCCTGATCTAGACTCTGAATTCTGGGAGTTGTGATGAAAGTTTGCCACCAGTGATGTAAAAAATGTTAAGCATCTTGGTTTATATATTGTATGCAAATTCAAGGATGGGGAATTGCATTACTATAGTCAGTGAAATGACTATAGAAATTATGGAGATTAAGAATCTTATATGAAAGGAAATTGTAAAAAGCTTTAGATGAGCAGTCATTTGAGAAATATTGTGTTATGCAATTTTGAGTAGTTAATCATGAACAAATGTGTATCTCTCTTGTTTGGGGCTTATTTTACCACACTCTCTAGGACTTCTGAATCTTCATTAGGAGAGGCTCCACCACAGTGGTGTAAAAAAGAGTTCTCTACTGCAGTGGTGGGGTGATATAATACAAGAAAAAACAATCTAGTTCTTCGACTTATTCAAAACAGACAGATGTGGGAGTGAGTCATGTGATGATATCAGCTGTTCTGTTCTTTTGGAATGTGGCCATGCAAGGCCCTCTGCAGCAGTCAGAGTTGATGAACTTTGTTTTAGATCATAACACTAGGTTTCCTGTTTTCTAATCCACTAGTTTCCTAAACAAATACTGATATGAATTGATTCCTTAACAAATGAAGCATAATAGTTTTCAGTTAAATTAATAAAAGACTACTACACAGAAACATAGTCCCAAACTTTTGGTCATGTTGCCATGTTTCTCGATGCTAATGTTTTTGAGAAGAGTTTTTTTTCCTTACTAACCAGAAGACTTGCTGTTAAAAATGTGGTATATTGGGCGGGTTTTGTTGCCCATATATTCCCATTGCCTTGATCTTTTTAATCTCCATTCCAGTAGTGGTTATGTATGTGTTTTATCTTTTGAGAAACACGATGCCCAACCTCATGTGTTCAAGAACACATATGTTTAACTTGTACTTGAGAAATGTCAAAACATAACTTTTTTGTCAATCATACCATGTCCTTGTAGAGAAGATAAAACTGACAAGCTAATATTCCCCTACCATTAACCAACCTAGAAGACTTAAAGCTAAAACTAATGATTCTGAATATATGACCAGCAGAATATGTAAGTTGAGGCCATTTTACTGGTCCAGTAACTTAAAAGAAAAATGGCTACCTAAACTTGTACAATTCCATCACCAAAAACCACAGGGTAAGCACTGTCTGAGTTCAAAGGGCTGATTGTGATTTATTTGTTATCAACATAAGGATGGCAGAACTGCTCAAATATTGCAAATGTTTAGAATATGTTGGCTTGTGGCTTGCTAAATGGACTGAACATGGAAATACCCATCTGATTCCCAGTGTGGTATAGTGGATAGAGTAATAGACTTAGAGCCCTGGAAAACAGAGTTCAAATCTCCATTTGGCCATGGAAACTCACTGAGGGAGAAGAACTGATAAAACCACTCCTTAAATATCTCACTTAACTTGAAAGTCCTATTAGGATCATTGTAAGATGGTTCCAACTGAATAGCACAGAACACAAACACAAATGGATGTTTATGTTTATTTGTTTAATAGAAATCAGTTGGCTCTTTTGGGAACATAGAATATTAGCAAATAGCATTTTTGGCCTTCTAGTTTAGTTTTGCTTTGCTTTGTTTTATGTTAAAAATGAATGTTATGACGTGATCTCATGCTTCATAGCCATTTTGGTGTCACAGGAGTCCAAATAAAACTCTTTATAGAAACATTCTGAGAGGTAAACAATGTTGGTCTGTTTCAGCAAAAACAATAACGAAGCATATGGCACCTTAAGTTGTGGTTGTCAAAAGCATTGGTGGACTGCAGTTCTTGTCTCTTGTCTATGAAAACTTATGCCAAGTGAAATCTATTTGTCACTTCAGTTGTCACATAACTATTTGCTTTTGTAAGGAATTGTTTCCAGCAATTAAAAAAGAAATAGTGCATGCAGAAACTAGACATTTATTTCCACTGGAGTTGAGACCTAAATACAGCATGCAGAATACTCTCTGAGTTTAGATTAGCCCTGTCCCTTTTTTTCCTCTGCTGAGGGACCCTGCTCTATTTTGACATGATGTTGAAAGGGCCATGTCGTATTAATTATTAATTATCAAGAGCACACAACAGCAAGTTGGAATTTACAAAATAAATATTTTCTTCCCATTCGCTCAAATCTTCTGTCCATGGCCATGGGTATTAATCTACTTTTTAAAATCTCTGCTGTTCAAAGTGTCTAAGGTGACATTGCCTCTAATTGCCTAGTGTCTTAATTGTAAATGTAGATAATTCATTTTTGATTTTTTTCCCCCGAGGGGTAAATGGCCAATGTACTTAAATTATCCCTGTTTCTGTATTTTGTTCTTTTAAGTTGGAGTATGGCCTTTTACAGACCATATTGGGTAGCCCATATGTGCTGTATAAGTTTAAATACTGTAATTAGACTTATCCTACTAGTTTAGCATTTAGCTTTACCAGTGTATATATAGAATATTTCTTTGAAATTACAGTATACATCTAGTTGAGAGGTCCTACCCTTACCTTAATAACTACATCTAAAGCGTAATACTCAGTATGTTTTTAGCTTAGATGTAGCTATGATCTTAAATCGTTCTGTATTATAAATTTGTTTTATGATCATCATTGCTTTTATGATGACTGACTATAATGTTGGTTAAAATTATATTTTATATTTTTGTTATATTTTATGTTTCTTCCAGTGTACATGCCTTGAAAGGATACAGTGGTATCTTGGCTTACGAGCATAATCTGTTCCGGAAGCATGCTTGTAAACCAAAATACTTGTATATCAAAGCAAATTTTCCCATAGGAAATAATGGAAACTTGCCTGATCTGTTCTGGTGTCCCAGTTTCCATGATTTCGTATGGGGAAATTTGCTTTCACCAGGAGCCACAGCAGCCTCCGGAGCTCGCCCTGGGCCCAGTACGGCCCAGGGTGAGCTGCAGAGGCCACAGCTGGGCAGCACTGAGCCTGGGGGGAGGGGTCACGGAGGCCATGGCTGGGCACCACCGGGCCTGGGATGAGCGCCAGAGGCAGATGCACTGCGCAGCCTTTAAGACACTTCTGTTCAGTGCAGGCCTGCCAGACACCCCGGAGGCCCATTCCCAGCATTGCCAGGCCCGTGGAGAGCCCTGGAGGCCACTTCCGGTCCACTGGAAGTCATTTCGCGTTTGTGCAGAGGCCTGGGAAGCCTGGTGCTGGCCCACTATGAGGCCCGGAAGCCTGGTGCAGGCAGAACCAGGCCTGGGGTGAGCTCCAGAGGCCTCGCACAGGCCCACTGTCCATCCTGGAATGAGCTCCAGAGGCTCGTTTCAGGAAGCAAAGGGCATACACTGAAGTGAGCCTTGCTTGCTAACTAGGGCGATGCTTGCACATGGAGGCAAAATTTTACTAAAAAATTTTGCTCGGTTTGCAAAATACTTGCAATCTAAGGTACTCGTAAACCGAGGTACCACTGTAAATATTGGAAATGTAGGGAACTGATCTGGCCTTCCACATTAGATTCCCACTCAACAAATCTGCATGGCCTGGTTTCCTTAAGTGAATGAGCCTTTGATGTCACTTCCCCAACCTCACAGATAATCTCCCTGCATTGCAGGGTGGAGCTTCCAGCCCATGTTGTAACCAGGAACCAGTTTTACTTCATCTCCTTATCCCCACACAGAAGAAAGCAGTGTTATGTGCACACCTCCTATCTTTCCACATCAGGAAAGCTGCAGTGTGACCAAAACTAGCTCTGAGCCCCAAGCACAGTCACATTCTTAGAGTGGGTGCTTGAGTCAGTGAAACTTTGTTAGTAGTGCCATGTCTGCCTACCAGAGAGGATTTGGGTGTGTGCGTGGAATCTGTCTTTCTGTTGTTAGCACTGATAGATTAGAAGCAACATCACCACTAGCCTTTCTGGTTGGGAAGTTGAGTAAGTAGCATGATGAAAATATTTGCTATTATGTCTGCTTGGAGATAATGGCCGGATTTTTTCCTCCTATCAATCAGGAGATGAGTAATGAGGTAGGGAATCTTTATGGGGGTGGCTTGTGGAGAGAGAAGGACATTTCTTAGATCAATGGTTTCCAACGTGGGGCTCCAAAATTTTCTGAAGGCTTCACCACTCATTGTGATGTCCAGGATTTCTGGGAGCTGTACTCCCAGAACATCTGGGGACCCAGGGTTGGGAAGAATGTGTTAGACCATTCACAGTCCATATTGGAAATATCTGCAGGCTAAAGTAAGGTTTGTGGGCTGGACATCCCTTTTCCCTGATAGAAATGTTCATATCAGAATGTTCATATTGGTTTCTTTGAAAACAAAAAGTCATTACAAGGATAAAAGCTAGTAAATTCTAATACAACCATTTAGTAAAATAACAGAACAATGATTAATTGATGAAATTATGTGATGACTGCTACATTAGTGAGCCCAGGCAAAAGACTGTTCAGTGGATGGCAGAAACACTCCACACGGGGCATATGGCTGAACTCAATAGGATGATTATTCCAGATGGTAATGGAATGGAGAATGCTATCATCCACACTAGAGATGAGCATTAAATGAACCATGAACCAAAAACTCTGCCAAATGGGGTTGGTTCATGATTCATTCCATGTCCCAGTTTGGAGGCACTGTTTTGGAAAAGCAAAATGAAACACCAGATTCCCCCCCCCTTTGCCCTCCCTTCTTCCTGCTCCTTCTGTCACCTTCTCTGTTGTTCCTTGGGATGCCCCGATTCCTAGATACCATCCGCAGAGGCCGGTGGATGCCTCTGTGCATGCACCAGCAAGCCAGCATGCTGCCAGGCAAGTCCCAAAACCAGGCTCCCCTGGCAACCAGTGGGTTGGTGGGGAGCATGCACAGAGGCTGATCCTGCTCCTTCAATTGGCTTCTCTACTGTCACCATCACTTCTCTGGGTCTTGGTGGTTCCTGATTAATCACAAGCTATCATCTAGTGCCATTTTTTCTGGTTTGTACCCATCTCTGCTCCACACCGTAACTGAATCAATTTCACTAGTCTGTGGGGTGATATGCAGGTCTCTCTCCCCTGAACTTAGAGACCAAGAGAGTACTTTCCTTCTGTATGGAAGGAAATACTGTAGTATCTTAGATAACACTGAGTTATTGAGGTTGTTATATGCCAATTTTAAGGTCTTTATCATGGTTAGGAACTGCTGGATAGGTGTCTGGCTGGGGGGCCAGAGATTGGGTATTTGATTCCCCATTTGGGTCATTCCATGTCAAATCAACCAATGAAAAATCCATTTTGGAACTGGATGTACAAAAGTTTGTTAAATTCGGCACGTGGTGTAGCTTCTAAATTAGTACCAAGATTAGCCCTATATAATGTATATTTCGGTCCAGTCCAGAAATTACATATAGATGGATCACTATGACCCTGCAGTTTCTGTCAAGTGGCTAAAGCTGGTAGAAGATGCTTTTTGTCACTAGCTGTGGGTACTTAGTGTGGGAAACCATGGAAGAAATGGGGATTAATTTGCAATTTTCAACATAAAATGGCTCCGTCTAGGAGTTGCATAGCTTCCAATGAGTAGTGTGAATCATTTTGTCTTGACAGTGCTAAAAAGCAGTCCAAAACCTTTCACCATATACAGTGGTGCCTCGGATAATGACGCTAATTCGTTATCCGAGGTTAGTTGTTATCTGAAACACGTTGTTATCCGAAACGCAGTTTCCCATAGGAATGAATGGGAAACCATTTAATCCATTCTGGAGCCTAGGAAAAAGGCACAGACACCTGTTTTTTTGCTCAAAACTCTTTAAAAAGTGCACTTTAAAGGTACAGATGCAATGCCACCTGGGATAACTTTTTTACTGATGCATGCTGGAAATTCATTATCTGAGGCAGTCCATAGGGAAAATTTGTTATCCGAGGCAGCCCATAGGAAGATTCGTTATCCAAGGCAACCCATAGAGAAAATTCGTTCTCCAAGGCAGACCTATACCTAGGAATTGCGATTCAATATCAGAGGCAGCCCTATACCCAGAAATGTGCAGTTGTTATCCAGGGCAGTTGTTATCCAAGGTACCACTGTATTTGTTTCTAAACGGGAATATTGAATGGTTTATACACTCTTGTTCAGGCTCAAATGTTTTCTGAAATTTCATTCAGCCCTTTTCTCCCTACCTGACCTGCTGCTTTCTCTTCTGTCAGAGGATGAAGTTTTTACTGCTGCAGCAAAAGTATCTGGAATATCTGGAGGATGGTAAGGTTCTGGAAGCACTTCAGGTTCTGCGCTGTGAGTTGACACCACTGAAATACAACACAGAGCGAATTCACATTCTCAGTGGGTAAGTGTTTCAGGCTATAATCCTGTGCATACATAACTTGAGATCACTTCCGTTTGAACTCAGCGAGATTTGCCTTTCCATCTGTATGCTAAGATTTCTTTTGTTGTCCTGTGACAATGTGCATTTTATAGAAATGTTTTAACTAGAGTTACTATTACCACCACCAGTAGTAGTAGTAGTAATAATAATAATAATAATAATAATAATAATAATAATAATAATAATAATAATAATAATAATAATAATAATAATAGGAATGTCAGGATCTTCACAGTTCCTTGCCAAGAAAATCCAAAAACCCCATCTCTGTTGATGACTGACTTCCCACTGGACTCTGTGCTTACTGCATACTTATTCTCGATTCAGGGACCTTTATGTAGTCACAGCAGTATTTTTGCAGAATTTTCCAGAAATGCAGGAGGGGATGGCTTGTGAGAAATTAGAAAATCCTGACTTAGCCCAGTAAGCACTAAGCATACACAATGACGACAAGATGCTGACTGAGGGCCAAAATTAGAGTTCTGGAAGACAGCCTGGCTGGTTGCAGAGTCCTAAGTAGGGATGTTCCACAGTGGATAATGTTGCACAAGTTCCCTTTTGATGTCTTAGTAATAATTCATCTGGGAAAAATCCCATTGTAGAATTAGAACAAGAACCTCACCTTGTTGAGTTTGCCCAGTTTGAGTATTTACACTTTTAATTGATTGGGCTTTGCTGGTTTTTAAAACAGTGCCATCATTTCAAGAGTAAAATGGTGTAATACTAAATTTAAGACTATTGTGTACTCTTCAGGTGTTTATCAGGTAGATTTGGGGTGGAGGAGCCATGTGTGTTAAAAGACAGAGATACTCGAACAGTTCAGTTCTTAATTAGAACCAAATTCTGTACAATGCGTGGATTTTTTCATTAATGTGTATAGTCAATCATGTTAAATGCTTTCGAAGCAGTTTTTAAAAACAGTGCAGTATTCATATGGCTTTCTCTGCTATTTCTCATTGTTTGCATATTTGAGCAACATATTTAGACAGCTAGTTGGGTATTCTAAGGCAATATTTGCGACCCTATGGCATGGGTGCCAAAGGTGGCAATCGGAGCCCTTTCTGTGGGCACCCAACATTGCCCCTTCACAGCCACCTGTATTCAGGTTATATTGCTGAATTAGTGAGTTTTGAATCACAGTTTGGGCACTCAGTCTCTAAAAGGTTCGCCATGACTGTTCTAAGGTTTTTAAAAACCAATGCATTTGAACTTAGTTAAACAAAGAAAGCAAATAAATACTTTGAGCCATTAATGACTTTAGATTCCTTTGTTAACAGGCCTGTTATAAATTTCCTTGTGCCAAAGAAGTATAACTGAATTTACTTGGTTAAAATGGCTGTTGAAGTTGGGAAAGACTGGTACAGTAGTTCCAAAATATTTAACCCATGTGTTTCTTTTCGATATACAAACAGATACCTGATGTGTAGTCATGCGGAGGATCTGCGTGCAAAAGCAGAATGGGAAGGGAAAGGAACCACTTCCAGATCTAAACTTTTGGACAAACTCCAGAGTAAGAATAACCTTAGTTTTTCAGGGTGTGTAGTGTCTGCTTGCCTAAATCACCAGTATATTTTACTTCAAAGGGATAGATGTATAATAATTTTGGAGATGGAAACTTTGAGAGCCTTTGTAAAGGCCAGATAGAATTTACTGACTGAAATTCAGTGAAATGTATGTAGGAATTAACTTACAAAATCCTCACTGATAGTATGAACCTAATGTATTTGCATGTTACTACTGGATTTTAGCAAGTGGGGTTATATCTAGTGAAGCCTTCCTGCCAAACAAATGGCTTCTGTTAGAAAAGGGGAGATTTATGTGCTTTCCAGGAGTAAGTCTCCCTTCTGGAGAAGATTATATGGTGTCTGATGAGGAAAAGAGGAAGGTCTAATTGTATAATTCTGTTCATTTGTACATATTAAAATGTAGACTCTTTATTGAACTCCATGTTTGGTCAAGTTGAGTTTCATTAAAAAAAAAACCTCTGGCTTTTGCACAAGAAATTCAGGATGTACTAGTATCTGAAAATGATTTATTAGTAAGTTTAGATGTGATATCATTGTTTACTAGGGTTCCTTTGGCAGTGACATAATTTAAAACTGTTATTCCCTCCACCAGTGGTAGAAATACTCAAATTTGTATTGAGATTAATTTATTAATGGTAAGTTCTTTGAACAGGATGTGGGATCTCCCCTGCCCCCAATAATAGCTAAATTTATATGGAAGGATTTGAAAAACAGGCTTTAGCATCTGCTCCTTTTAAACCATCATTTTACAAGTGGTATGTGAATGATACCTTCTTGATCTGGCCACATGGAGAGGAAAAATTATATGAGTTTTAGCACATTTAAATAAGATTCATAATAATACACAATTCACTGTCAAAATAGAAAGTGAATGAAAATTACATTTTTGGATGTGATATACTGGAATAAAGATGGCTCACTAAGTAGAAATATATGTAGGAAACAAAGTTTCACAAACCTTTATTTGAATAGTGCTAGTCATCATCACCCAGCACAAAACACACATTAACACAGCAAGCAAAAACCATAGCAGATAAATATCATATAGCAAAAGAACTGGGTTTCTTGAGGAAAACATTTCAGATGAATGAGGAGACTCAGAAATATTTGTTCTAAGCATACACAATGAGGTGGGGAGAGGGAGAAACTGAACATCAAGGAGGAAGATTTGATAAGAGGTGTTGCAATTTTGCCTTACTGCAGCATGGTAGCTAACCATCTTGAAAGATTGTTAAGGAACGTAGGGATTAAAGCTTTTTTCAGACCCTTTAAAAAGATGAATCGGTGCATGCAGCCTGTAAAGGATACTTTTGTCTAAAAGAACTAGGTGTCTATGAGATCCCATGCTCTTTTCTGGAAGTTGAGTCATGGCAACTGGACTTCTTTTTCTTGAGAGATAGAAACATTTTGCTGCTCATCCAAACAGCTTCATTAGTCTGAAGAAAGCTAGTTGCGAGTCCTCCATCTTATAGTCCAGTTTTGAACTCTTGTCACCCTGTTCTGAAATAGGCTCATAAGGTGAACAATGGTCTGAATAGGCTCATTAGGTAGATAGTAGTATCAGAGGCCTTATGGTGAATAATGGCTTAAGGTGCTGAACCCATAAAGCATGGGTCGTTAGCTAAGGCCTTGGTGGTGAAGGCTTTTTTATTTGTCTGTGTATTGTTGAAAGCACACCCTGATAAGTAGCAGATAGACTGTGTCTGAGGCCCCCACCTCTGTTGAAAGAGGGGTTTTCAATGCTCACATGAATCTGCAGACCTCTATACCGAAGAAACTAAACATCCATTAAACAGAAGGATGGCCCAACATAGGAGGGGCAGCAGCTCAGGATCAGAATCAGCAATACACTTCCACTTGAAGAACAAAGGGCACTCATTCAAAGATAAGGATGTACACATATTAGACAGAGAAGATAGCTGGTTTGAGAGAGGGGTCAGGGAAGCCATTCATGTGAGCATTGAAAACCTCTCTCTCAACAGAGGTGGGGGGGGGCTCAGGCACAGTGATGCCTTGAATTACAAAATTAATCCATTCCAACAGAATTTTCATAATTCAATTTTTTTGTAATTCAAAACAAGGTTCCCCACAGGAATGCATGGGAAACCAATTAATCCATTCCAAATGGGAAGTCACCCCCCCATGGAAAAAGCACAGTTACAGGCATGCAAATGACGAAGCTCTGCTCCATACCTTTCAACCATTTGAGAAATTCCCCCCAAAAGTATCCAAAACGGTGCCAAATATAGTGTTTTCTGAATGGCTTTTCCAAAGGCGGGCATTTCCTATTCTCTGTGTCCAACTATAAATTTCTTCCTGCTTGTTCGCAATTGCAGTACTGTAGTGGGGTGGCCACAAGATGGCAGTATTACAGTTGGAACGGAAGAGACTCATTTTGCAATCTCAGCTGAGGTGGAAACTTTCATTTCCGGTGCAGGGGAATGGGGGAAACTTTGTAATTCAAAAAAAAATTTTTTTTCTTAATTTGAAATTTCTCCATACCTGCAGATTTCCCTTTGTAATTCAAGGCACCACTGTATTGGACAGACGGGAAGAAGCATTGAGATTCATTGTAGTTTTTCAGGGCGTGTACAGTGTCTCCCTGCCTAAATCATCAGCACTGCCTTAGATTGGGCCAAGAAGAAAAGTCAGAGTTAGACACTGGTCCACCTGAATGTTCTGCTATAACCTGCAGTGTAGTCAGTAATTGTTGTTCCTGACATCCTGAAGATGGCATGACAGGTATACATGCCAAAAGCTTGATCTTTTAACTCTATTAAAGGTTTTAAAAGTTTTCACTTGGAAGCTAAACTTGTAAAACCTTTTGTAGATCTTTTCAGTCTGTTGACTTATATTGGCCTATCTCTGTTTAAAATGTAGACCCTTGTCACACAGTTTTCATTAAAGACAGTTTTTCATTTGTATTATCATCAAACAGTCTTGCATGTCCTTGAGCAGAAATCACTGTAAGTGGGTCTTAATACAGTCTCCAAGATAGTGGTTAAGCTGTTGCCTTTGATTCAATTTGATCTCATCCAGTATAAGATCAGTAGATGTTATGTATTCTGTGGTTTCTTAAAAATAGCCCCAGTTTAACATTAAATTAGGAGATTGACATATCCTTTTAATTTGTTGAAGCTTACCTACCACCATCAGTGATGCTCCCTCCAAGGCGTCTGCAGAATTTACTGCGCCAGGCTATAGAGCTACAACGGGACCGGTGCCTCTATCACAACACCAAACTAGATAATAATCTAGATTCTGTATCGCTGCTCATAGACCATGTTTGCAGTAGGTAAGAAAATCACAGTTTTTAACAACAGTGTTAGTATTTTGTAATGCAAAAAAAGAGTTTTGAAACAATGTCTTGCAAAGGATTTATATATAGTTTTGGATAAATAACAGTAAGGAAAATGTTTTGTTAAATTACTTACTTGGAAATAAACTGCATGTAGTTAAGTGGTAGCATTGTTAGGTAATTATGTATATGGTAATGCAGCCTTAAGATTGCATATTTCTTTTGAAAGAAGTACAGTAGCTTGGGTTGTAACACCCACTTATGTTAAATCCCATAAAATGTGGTGAAATTTTGGCAGTTTAGCTATCTGCAAGATTTCAGTAATAGCTTCCAAAAAAGTAGTAACTTAGAAATAAATATTGCAAAGCAATGTTATGTTACGTATTCCTAATATTTCTATTTTCCATTTGCCTAAGAATGAAATCTCCTGAAATTACTGCTTAATGACTTATTCAAAGTCTTTAAAATCTCCAAAATAAAATCTTGGTCAGCTCATTCAAATTTGCCCTTAGGTAACTGTCACAGCAAGTTTGTGGTCCTGTTCCTCTTCTCATTATATGGTCATGATCCAGGGGCTCCTTTTAGGTGCATTGAAGTACTTAAGCAAGTGTAGGGTGGTTTATATCTGGAGCTTCTGCTTGTGTCATTTTGCAAACTTTTTAAAAAATCTGTCTGCCTAAAAGTTTTGGAGATTGTCATTCAAGCAGAATAAGGGAAACCTTCAGGATGCATAGAGGTATTTATAATAAATTTGAGCTGCTCTTGAGACAAAGGGGTTATTGGAATGGCTTACATATAGTTGATAAAGGATGCCATTCTCTGACTTCTGTCTGTGTTCCACAAGATCTTCATACAGCAAATAGGAACTAGTGTGCCAAGTTGAAAAAAATGAGCATGTGGCACAGAAACAAGTGATTTTATATACCTTTGTGACTATTTCTATCCCACCCATCTGGCCAAAGAACCACTCTGGTCAGCTTACAATAACAAAAAACAAGCAATATAAATACATAACGTAAAACATAACATCATTGTCCATCAACATAACTCAGGACAAAAACAATCATTAAATTTTTTAGAGGATATCTATACTATCTCATTTAAAATAACAGATTTTACTTGTAACTTTCTCTTTTGCTTCTTATTTAGGAAACAGTTTCCATGTTACACACAGCAAATACTTACAGAACACTGTAATGAGGTGTGGTTCTGCAAATTTTCCAATGATGGCACTAAACTAGCAACAGGATCCAAGGATACAACTGTTATTATATGGCAGGTTGATCCAGTAAGTATACAAACCCCATGTGCCTGAATGTTCTCTAGTCCTGGAGGGATGTGCTTCCCTTATAATGTAACTATCTTTTAGTCTTCTGAAATTTCTTCTTAAAGTCAGACTTTGGACAGTATGCTGTACCATTTGGTGGGGGTTAACATGTTGTTGATTTGTGCCTAATTATTATGGCTGGAAAGTTAGAACAGACAGTATTCCATTTATTTATTTTATTCATTTTTTTGTGTTAAGGCACTTCTTTGGGCAGCTAACAACATTTAAAAACAAAACCATGGCTACCCATTCTCCCTCACAAAGCACAAATAGTGAACTCCAAAATCTTCTAAATCCTTAATCTGGGTTAAATTATTATATTTTTGGGTAGTGTAACTGCTAGCATCACTGTGTTTTGACTTACTTACACTATACATAGATGGTACTCTTTAGTTGAGTAAGAGGAACATGACAGTTTATCAGCAGTACCAGTAATATCACACAAACACATACCCATTAGGCTGCTGAAATTAACAAGGTTTGGGGGTAGCAGAACTGGAATTTTTGTCAGAAAGGCTCTGTGCAGTTAAAAATGAATTCATATGCACATATGTATTTATTCTTTGTAGATAGATGTAGTTAGATTCTGGGGTTCTAGATAAAAAGTAATCTATCTGAAATCCACCATATGACTGTTAATAGACCTGACTATGTTCTTCCATACAAGTGCTGTTTCCTAAGCAGGTTTTTTTCCATTACAGATCAGTGTCTGCAGATCAATTACTTCTTATCTTTAAAACCTCTGTGTTACAATCCACCCTTGATACATTCACCATTCCCCTTCCTTTCTGACACCTTTTAGTTTAAAACAGTTTTTCTTCTTTCTTACTATATTTTCAATTTCCTCTGTGTAAGTAAGTGGATCTATTAATGATTAGCTTATCTATGAAGCAGAATATAGCAAAGTAGTAACAGAACGTTACAAATTAGAAGACTTGTAAGTAGGAATCTTGGAATTTCTGTGAATGAGAGATTTTTGTTTTATTGTTGATCATTGTAGGATAGTGTTTATTAATGGTTATTCTATCAAAGTGTGTGTTAGACTTGGATATTCTTCATTACTCATATGCCGAATAATGATTAAGTAGCATGACACTTTCATACATTAAGAGTTGCATGATAACATTATCTTAGGACAGTGTGGTTTCAGACACAACATTTTCATACTGATTTTGGCATTTGGAAATGCAGAAAAGCAAAATTACTGAGCCCAGAGTTTTGTATGAAATTATAAAATGAAACTGCATTTACCAACCACTAAGATCAGACAATAGAAAAGCTGATACAGCTTTATTACTGGCAGTTGAAGTGAGGTTCTGCATTCAACAGAGCTATAGGATGTTAGAAATCCTTTCTATACCCTGATACAGTTAAACAAAGTTTTGCTTCTAAAATGTTCTCATTTTGCCATAGAGTGGTTGCTTAGATTTGGTAGTAAGTACATTTACTTTGATTAGTGGGCCTATACCTTAGTATACTACTGTCATCCTATATGCTGTAACTATTTGAGAGCATCTTGCTTTTTAGTTTTAAAGCTGGGTATTGAAATTCAGTAGGGATGTAATTTCTACCCAGTTGCATGGCTTCCAGCTACTTCCTTTCTCAGTTTGCCTTGCCATAGCCTACCCCTCACTTTTATTTTGTAAAATAGACAGAGAGCAATTTCATGCCTAACTCAAAGATAACTGGAGCTGAGAATAAAGAGTCCCTACATTCTGGCTTTTGATCCATTGTTTTGCTAAACAGAGAGAAGTGAAGAGAGTGAGTTTCAAACTTAATTGCTTAAGCTGCATGGAAATCTTGCCAACAACCCAGGTAGCCAGAATGTTAATATGTTTCTATTTTAAAGGATACACACCAGCTAAAACTGCTCAAGACACTGGAAGGCCATGCATATGGTGTCTCCTACATTGCTTGGAGTCCAGATGATAACTACCTTGTTGCTTGTGGCCCAGATGACTGCTCTGAGCTTTGGCTCTGGAATGTACAGGTGAGAACTATAATATGGAAGTTCTGGGCTGAAATATATACCCTGATTGTTGGTTTACTTTAGTGGAACGATCAACGGAATTTTGAGAAATTTTAATCTGTTTGGAAACCAAAATAGGTAATTAATTTATGGGCAATTTTTCTTTCAGGGATGCCACTTGCTACATTTGAGTACAATTAGAAACTTCTCTTATTGCTGAGGCTGTAATTAATTTCTCAGAAGCACTGTTAGTTCTTTCTGAAATATTCAAAATAGCAGGCTCAATTTTTAAATCTTCTAAAAATTATTTTGATATAAATTTAAAAAATGGGAAACAAAATAGCATTGTAAACACCAGGGCAAGGGAATCAACCCTTTGCTTCTTTCAGGATTAGGTATGCTGCCTCTTTTCCTCATATTTCTATCAATAGGTTTTGCCAGTTTATGTTGTAGCACTCATATTCTACACTAGTGAAGGATTTTTTAAAAAAAGATGCACTCAATTTTGCATAAATTTAAAATCCAGTGATAAAAGAATTGTGTATTTCTGGCTGATTTTTGTTTTGTTTTGGCATGTACAATGAGCTATCAATTTATACACAGCATTGCTATAATTTTGTGGCCTCTTCAAACACTGTTTTCTTCTCTGCTTACTTAGAGATCTTCATAAATAATTATTTTAAAGCTACACTTTATACATTAATTCTGGTATAATTGTTAAATTGAGTTAAAATGGTGTTCTGGACATCTACACAGAAGCCCTTTTCATTTAAAAATATTTATAAGCAACAAATGGAACTGTGCATATTGTGAAAGCTTTAATGCATTCAGGCTTTGAAGTAGCAGTCCTTTTTGCCTTGGAGTGACTTAACTTTGGCTTATTACATACATGTTATTTATTTATTTAATTCATTTATGCCCCACCTTTCAGCCAAGATAGCCTACCACAATGGCTTCCAATAGAACTAATAAGATAATCCGTGCCTTCGGGCTTACAGTCTCAGAAAGAAAAAGAGGAGTGAAGGAAGAGGGGAAAAATAAGCTCAGTGCTTAGCCATTACAGGAAGGTACAGTGTGGAGGTGTGTTGGCTGCTCTTGGTCTTTCCTTCTGTGTTAAGAGCCATGATACAGTGATTGGAATTTGAAGGGAGTGGAACAAATGGAGGTCTGTCTGGTTGCTCTTCCTCTCCCTTTCTTATTTACAGACAGTTCCACAGCGATGATACCAAATGGTGATCAGTCATGCTGAGAAATGAAATATATTGAAGCTAGGTTCAGGCACGGCAAAGCCTTTCATGTTTTTAGCCGTGGTAGATCTGGTAACTGGTTCCTCCTATATTGTAGATGAACTCTGCACTATTGCTAAACGTGGCATGCATAACTTAAAAGTTCTGTTGGACTTACAGGATGTAGATGTGACCAAAAGTGCTTTTTACCTATTTAAGCTAGTCTGTTCTCTGAAAATATGGCTAGAGAATAATCTTGGCCACTTTACTTACTTACTTACTTACTTACTTACTTACTTACTTACTTACTTACTTACTTACTTACTTACTTACTTACTTACTTACTTACTTACTTACTTACAGCCCATCTGGCAACAAGGACACTTTGGGTGGTTTACAATTATTTTTTGGTTGGACTACTATGTTACTGGTTTCTTGAGGCTCCCTTTGTTCAAAGAGTTTAGTTAACTGAAAGTGTATTTGTTCAGGTAATTTTATGAATGACCTGAAGGAGATGCATCATAACTGATGCTAAAATACAGGGCTGGGTTCTGCTGGCTTTTGAGCAGAATTTGAAGGTGCTAGTTTTAATCCTTCAAGATGCAGGAATACCTCGTAAGATGAATGCCACAGACAAACTCATAAGACGAATGTAATTTCCAAGGATAGGAAAAACGTAAGATTTTTCCTTCCCGTTTACATTCATCTTACGAGATAATGGGAAGCATGCATTCTTTCAAAGCCGCACGGGGTGGGCGGAGATCAGTGGGATCCTGCTTTGCCCACCATTGATCTTTGCCCTCCCTGGGGGCTTAGAAGGGAAGCCATGGTGGCAATCTGCTCACTGTGGCAGGCACACGATTTTCATAGGGCTCAAGCCCATGGCAGCTTGGCTCCAGCCCTTTGAAAATCGCCTGCCACTGCCACTTACCTCGGTCCCGGAGAAGAGAAGGTGGTGAAGATTTCTATCCTGGCTTTCCTTCCCTGTAGCACACACTGATCAGATGCTACAGGGAAGGAAAGGCAGGATAAAACTACCTCCTCCTCCTCCTCTTCACCCGAGCCTCGGCACAGAGACCCAGGCAAACAAGAGGTGGCTCCTCAATTCCCGGAAGCTGAAGGCTGCTCTCCACAGCCCACCAGAGAGTGGATTTTCACATGTCCAGCCTGTCAAAGTCAGCTGTCTGGTGGGGCTGCGGAGAGCTGTCTTGGGCTTCCCTTGATTGAGGGGAGTTGGGACAGCCCTCCCATAAGAATGCATTGGAAACTTATTAATCTGTTCCCTCCGGGATGGATTAATAGGTTTTCAATGCATTCCTATGGGAAGCCGTGCCTCGTAAAACCAGTTTTTTGTAGGACGATTTGACTCCTAGAACGAATTAAATTCGTCTTATGAAGCCTACTGTACCTTGTTCTGACCCCCTTGCAGGGAGCAGAAAATGGAGCAGCATATTTATTTTCTCCAGTACTGTTGTTCGTTTGCTTGAGAACCCCCCCAACAGGAGGAACGTGCCGCCTACAGTCCTCCAGATGTTGCTGCAACTCTCAGCCTTGCAGACCATTAGCTGTGCTGGCCAAGACCAATAGGAGTAGAAACCCACCCTTTGGAGAGTCATTAGTCTGTGGTCCATGCCCAGAAGAATGAGTCTATCCTTGTCTTGTAAAATTTATGTTAAATTTTCAACAGGCATTTCAGTAGTTGCTTTACAAGATACCATGAGAAGTCTTTAAGATTATGTGGTGAGATAGGAGTTTTAAGTCAATACTATTTATAGCTTGCTTCAAATACAACTATGAGATATTATCCTTAGATTGTACCTGTGCATACATAATAACAACAGTTGTGTGCCGTCATGTCAGTTCTGACATATGATGATCCAGTTTTCTAGATACTCAGTACTCAGATGTGGTATATTCCCTTCTTTTTGGGGTGGGGCACTCGGGGGCTATGTAGCTTGTACAGGACTACACAGACTGACTTTGCTATTGGGAAGCACAGTGAAGAATTAGACCCCTAGCTCAAAATACATGTATTACTGAGCAGCCCAGCCAGCTTATGTGCATTCACAAGAATTTAAAATTTGACCAGTAGGAGTTGGATAAATAATGTTATCCAGGAGTGGCCCCTACTAGCTGGGATGGCAAGACCCTCTAGAACAGGAGAGAACTGTCCCTGCTGCAAGCACCAAACAACAGAATTGCTGACTTTGGCAGGCAGGAGAAACAGTCCTACATTGGTTTTCAGGAGTCACAAAAGATTTTGCTGGGGCTGCCCACAGAAAGTTGGACATAGCCCAGTTATATCATATGTGTTTATATTCATGTATGTACTTTAAAATGTCAAGATTCCATCTTTTATTTATTTATTTATTTATTTATTTATTTATTTACTGCAACTGATTTTCCCAGTGGAAACTCTGGGTGGTTTACATGAAAAACAACAATACATGTGCAATTAAAACCAACACAAAAAATCAAAATCAAACAATAATGCAATAAAGAAAACAAATAACCCAGCAAGAGGCACAAAACCAAGTGATATATAATTTTCATTTACAGACAGGGGAGCTGAGGACAAAGATGAGTCAATCTCATGAAGACAGTTTAACAAGTGTGGCCTGGAATCCAGACGGGAAACGTTTTGTGACAGGAGGGCAGCGTGGACAATTCTACCAGTGTGTAAGTTCCTGGTGAATTGTAGTCAGTGTAATGAAAAGTAATAATAATCAGATAATTCCAAGACTATCAATCTCTCTCTAGAAGCAAAAAAGACTAAATGCAAACCATCTTATTTTGGACATATCATGAGTGCAAAATACTCACTGGATAAGACTAATCTTAGGAAGAGTAGAAGGAGGTAGGAAAGGGGCAGTGGACTGAAAATGAGATGGATTCATTCAGTAAAGGAAGCCAGTGGTCTTTGCTTTGTAAGAACTGAGCAGACCTATCCATGATAGGACTTTTAGGGGTCATTACTTTATGGGATTGCCTTTATGTCATTACAGTAGTGACTTTATTGCACATAAAAATAACAAGATTTCATGAACTAGAGCCAAATTTAATATGTATGTGAAAAGTTATCTTTAGGCAGTAAATCTATGGGTATGCATGGATATACTGAATGGATCCAAAAGAATGCAAGAGAGTCTAGGATATTATAGTCTTATTTCCATAAAAATGAGATTTTTTTTGTCATTTGACTCAAAGCACTGCAGATAGTTGGGCATGATAATAGTAATATAGATAGCAATCATCTTAGACCTGCAGAGCTGTAAGGGGCCCTAATTTTAATCTGTAATTAAAACTGTAAACCGCCCAGAGACTACTTGAAGTGGTATAGAGTGGCATATAAGCAGAACACTTTTTAAAATGGAAGATTGCTTTTCTAATTATTTGATTTATTTATTTCCTGTATAGGACTTGGATGGTAATCTTCTAGACTCATGGGAAGGAGTGAGAGTTCAATGTCTATGGTGCTTGAGTGATGGAAAAACTGTTTTGGCATCAGATACACACCAGCGCATTCGGGGCTATAACTTTGAGGACCTTACAGACAGGAACATGTAATTAACTCTTAACGTTCTTCCGGATAAAGTTTTACAGTTCACCAAACATTGAAATGGACTTTGATTTGTACATGCCAACCAGTGTATGTGCCAATTCAAAAATGGCAGTTCCCAACAAAATGGTCCTAAATGGACTGATGTTAGTGTAAATATGACTGGGCCTTTGAATGTATACATTTTTAAAAATAAATGACACTGAGATTGCAGCTAAATTTTGAAGAAAGCTCAATTTTGATAAAAAAAAAAACTTTAGATTTAATTTTTTCTGATTTTTCTTTTCCAGAGTCCAAGAAGATCATCCAATTATGTCTTTTACTATTTCAAAAAATGGCCGGTTAGCTTTGTTAAACGTAGCAACTCAGGTAAGTGGGTGGGTCATCTTATATGCATTTGTGTAAGTGTAACAATTTCACATCAACAAGTGTTGATACGGGCCATTCTTGCTAAAAAAAAATCACTTGCCTTTATTCACAGATTTTCTGTTTATTTATTTATTACCACTCGTCTGGTAACGAGGCCACTCTGAGAGGTTCCCAACACACTTCTAAGTGTGTCGAGTTGATTTTGACTGTGCTTTTCTTTTTTCCTCACAGTGTGCCTAGTTCAGTTTTGTCCCTCAGATGGACCAAATACAGGAGGCCTTGTAGGCCATGTAGCCTTCATGCTTTATTCTCTGTGACAAGAGGGTAGAATAGGAGAGAAAACAAGTCTGTGCTTGTCCCAGTCACATGGTTACAGGAACACAACTACCTCTTTTCTCTCAAAGCCTGGACTTCTCTACAGGAAGGAAGAAAGCTCCATTAATTTTTCACAGTATTGCTCTAGTACTCCATTTCCTTGCTTTGCAAGAAAATAAGGGAAGAGAGCAGTTTTGGATCAGTGGAATGGTTGCCCAAACAGATTATGGTTTGGATTATGGTTTGGCTTTTGAATTTAAAAGGCTGAACACCAAAACAGTAAAAATATATTAAATAAGTCTCTCTCAGGACAGTGTTTGCTTACTCAGACCTTTAAAATAATTTCTACAGTCTGGGCCAGGCCTGCCCAAAGTCCGGCCCAGGGGCCAAATCCGGCCCGTCAGGCCATTCTGAGTGGCCTGCAGCTGGCTGGCCTGCCCCTCCCTCCCCTTCCTTTTCCCCATGTTTTTTTTTTTAAATCTTCTGCCAACACTGACACCACTGGGAAGCTTGGGTGGATGGGCAGTCTGCCGCCACCAGCACTGCAGGGGAAAGTGTGGGGGTGGGCAGGCCAGCGGGCCTCTGCCACTGCCAAGGAGCTTTGGGGTGGGCTGGTGGGCGAGCCGTCGCCACCGCTGGGGAGCTTGGGGGGGTGCAAGGTCGCACAGATTGCCTCTTCCAAGGGGCATCCTGTGGCCACGGCTCCCTGTGCTTCCTTTGGTCCCCACCTTCCTTCTTTCCTCCCTCCCTTGGTCCCCACCTTCCTTCCTCCCTCCCTCCCTCCCTTGGTCCCCACCTCCCTCCCTTCCTTCCTTGTTCCCCCCCTCCCTCCCTTCCTCTCTTGGTTTCCACCTTCCTCCCTCCCTCCCTCCCTTGGTCCCTGCCTTCCTTCCTGCAGGTGGGGTTGCAAGGGGTCAGTGGGTGGGGCTTGCAGTGGGGTGGCAGGGTCGGGGAGCAACCGGCCCCTGGCACATTCTCAGCCACCAAATGTGGCCCTCCTTAAAAAAAGTTTGGCCACCCCTGGTTGGGCCTTTTTGTTCTAAAATTGAAATGTTGTAATTCAATTTTGTTGTATTTTGTATTGCTTTTCTTAAAGTGTTTTAGACTTTAGATTATTTTTTATTTGTATGCAAGCCTCGAGCAAAGAGACATTTGTTTTTGGACAGCGTACAAGTGCCATAAGTAAATACAATTTAAAAAGAGGCTTATGATGTATGAGGCTGTCTGATTATAACACCATAATTTCAGCATTACTTGAGGATATGATTTCTATTACACTCAACTGCTCTTGATTTCTCCAATCAAAACAATTGTTTAAATCCATTTTATCACATGTACAGACTACAAATCGCAGAGGTTAAATGCAACTTGCAAACACAAACCAGTAATCTCTGGACATTTGACTAGATAGTTGGCGTTCAATTTTTGATATTTCTAGAGTTAAATGAGATTAAATGTTGTAATAGCCTTCACACTAAGGAGTCTAAGTTAACAATTTAATAATTTAGGCTTCAGAAATGGAAGAAGGTAGCAGAAGGGAGGTTTTGATTTCCAGATGTTAGGCAAAGAAGGCATGTATGCCAGGGTTCTCTTGCCCCTTGGTTCCAGGGGAATGCCATCTCTTTGTGGTATAGTGCTTTGCATGCAGAAGTTTCAGTTCCTGGCATCTCCAGGTGGTACTGGAAAGGACCCACATCTAAACCCTTGGGAGAGCCAATGGCCAGTTAATCTAGTGAGTCTGAACTAGATAAAGCAGTAGTTCAGTTTCCCAGTTTTCCCACCACCTCTTCCCTAAAGCCTTCGCTGTGGATTAGCACCCTCGTGGGGAGGGATCTTACATGTTTCAGTATAAGAAAATGAGGGATCAGGGAGTAATGGGTATAAGCAGTTTGTGCAAGCTATAAGTTGCTCCTTCCCAATTTTCAGTAATTCTACCTCATATTCTAGCATGTGCTTAATTTCTTAGTTCTTTCCTAAGGTTTCCAAATAGAGGTTTCAGTAATTGAAGTGATCTGCAATAGGAAAGAATGGGTAAATAAATGTTTTGGGTGAGAGGTGATCTGCTGATAAAACTTGGGTAAAGTGTAAAAAATAAACTTTGATAAAACCATCAATATCCCCTTTGATTTTCCGCCCTGCTGCATGTGTCTCTGTCCTGTGTGAGCGTAGACAGATTCCTCCCCCCCAACCAGGTTCTGTCAAGACCAGAAGAAAAACAGTCACAGAGGGTGCGGGGGGAAGAGCCCTGCATGGAGGGGGCAGAGGCTCACATGCAACTTATAGGGAACCTTGGGTACAAGCCATTTTTGCAGATGAAAAGGACAGATTATTCTGAACTAGATCAGTTTGTACTCTCTTCTAGGTCTTTTTTTTAAAAAAATATTTTTGGTAAATATTGAAATCAAATTATAGAGCATTACTGTTACATTATAGTAAATTACCCTCCTTTTGCTCTTTGTTTTCAGGGAGTTCATTTATGGGATTTGCAAGACAGAGTTTTAGTGAGAAAGTACCAAGGAGTTACACAAGGGTTTTACACAATTCACTCATGTTTTGGAGGCCATAATGAAGACTTCATCGCTAGTGGCAGTGAAGGTAACCCTTGTTTTATAAGATCTGGCTATATGCATAAGTAAATTTGTACATTTTGCATTTCAAGTTAAATGGATGTTCCTTACAGTTCCATAAAATGCATTAATGCTGCTCATAAGGGCTTCCATACAGAGAAGGGTGGAATGGGTGGTGTGTCATATGATGCTTTTGTTGATAGCAACCACTAGATGTTTTGGTAGGAAGAGTAGGATGTACTGGAATGTGTTTTCCCCTCAAATGACACTCTAGTGAGACAACTGCCTTTATTTGGTACAGGTTTCTCTACCAAAGGTAGGTGTGGTTCTTGCAATCCACATGAGTTCTGTCATCTCAAATGTGGTGAGAGAAACAAATACTATATATCCTGTGGTAGATCTAGTATATCCAGTAATTCTTAATTGTGAGCACCCTGAAATAAACATGATTGTCTCCTAGCCATTTCATTGTCAGTTGTATGAGTGATGTGCTGACTCACTCTTACATTTCTTGTTCTGTATTGTTAGTAGTATGCAAAGTGTGGCTCGCGGTAGTCAGGCTTTGGACTCAGCAGAGGAGTGACTATAGGTAGGTTGTTCAAAGAAAGAATCTTAAAGCATTGCTTCCCCTTTAGCTTTAACTGGTAAACATTTCACTTGAGAATAGAACCTTTATTTAAACCTCTCACGTTCAGTGCATTGCCACTGTAAATAGTCCTTATGCATGCATTTAACCCCTTCCCCTTCCAAATATTACGTGACCCAGAACTGTCTAGTCAACTTTTATGGATTCTAGGTATAATCAGTATATCTATACATCACTCAGGACCACATGGACAAGTCACTTAGTTACAGACTACTGTTTGTTTTACATGAATGTGCAGATTAATTTATCCAGGTCAACTTAGAACAGCTTTTTATTTTTTTCATTTTCAGTGTCTAAAAACTACCCAGCTGTAGTTGAAGCTGATGGCACCTTATTTAGATTCGGACTGCCTGAGGCTGTTGCCTCTTTGCACTGAATTGTTGCAAATATGGCTGCTGTGAAAGGCTCTATGTACAAAAAAAGTAACAGATTTAAATGTCATAACCTCTTAAATGTAAAGGTATGTTCTCAGCTAGGTAGGTGTTTCACCTACCAGCCTAAACATCAAAAGGTCTGCCCTGGGATCAAAGTTCACGTCTAACTCTGTGCAAACACAGAAGAGCATAAAAGCTCTCCTCCTGAGAGTAAGTGAAGAGTGTTGTGACCTGAAGGTGAATAACATGTTCATTTTGAAGCTACATATGAAGTGTATGTTGTCGTTAGCTAAAATTTTGGAAATTGAAAACAGAAATACACACAAGAGTGGTACAATTTACATGCTATGGCAATCTTATTTCTAAAACCCTTCCATTAACCAATTTGGACAAAAAGTACATCTATCAAGTGATCTAGTAAGGAGATTTTAGTATGATTTGTAAGGTTTTGGAGTAGAGTGAAGCGTCATCATGAAGGTTTTCAGAGACAGTGCTAATAATATGTGTAGTCTTATAAATCTTGTTCTTCTTGTAGATACTTGTATCAGATAACATTTATGTGCCTCTCAGAAGTGTGTTGCTGTAGGATATTAGCACTTAGCAAAAATATTAGCACTTAGCACTCTTCCCAGTAGTAACAGCTATCTGTGTGTTTTCATCAGTAGTACAGACAGTTAGTTGCACATCTGTTATGGAAACGGTCTGTATGAGACAGGAAAATCACAAGTGCTTTTATTAGATGCCTGCCCAGTGACACCGAGTTGCTACTGTTCAAACGCATATGCTTTTGTGTGCAGTATGTTATATAACAGTGTTGACGTACCTATGGCACGGGTGCCAAAAGTGGCACTCGGAGCCCTTTCTGTGGGCACCCGACATCACCCCTTCACAGCCACCTGTATTCAGGTTAAATTGCTGTATTGCAGGGGTGTCCAAACTTCAGGCCTCCAGATGTTTTGGACCACAACTCCCACAGTCCTTTGTCATTAGCAGTCTAGGCTTAGAATTCTGGGAGTTGTGATCCAAAACATCTGGAGGACACCCTTGCTGTATGGGCACTTTGTGAAAAATTACTGGGTTTTGAATCGCAGTTTGGGCACTCAGTCTCTAAAAGGTTCGTCATCACTGTTATATAACATTGTCAGGTGTATATCTATATAAAAATGCATTCTAGCAATTTAAGTCAATCTTAATTCAGATTTTTGAAATTGATCTTTCTTTGTCCCAAAATACATTGTTACCTGCGAGTAGGGAGAAATTTAGATATTACAGACTCTTTTCTCTAACTGTTGCACGGAGTGAAATCAAGAGTAGGTCCTGGTTTTGCTTATTACTTTTCATGCAGTCATGAAACCCTGTATAAAAGGAATCCATGGCTGATTGAATTTAGAACACTTGTATGTTAAAACCACTCAAAAGGAGTTTTTCAGTATCTAGTCTTAGATGGATTCAACTTACAGGTGGATATTATGTGACCTATGTACTATATGCCTCTAGGACCCTCCTGGATCCACTTCTGCAAAGAATTCTTTATATATATATATATATATATATATGTTTTCGTAGATTTTCACGGGTATAGGTATGCATGTTAGGGTGGATTCGGGTTTCTTCCCGTGTAGAAATCTGGTTGTTTTGGCGACGTTTCGACGAGGTCTCACTCGTCATCTTCAGGCTGGTGTTCTGGCTTCTTTCTTCTTGAAGCAAAGAGTGGTCTCAGTTGAAGTCCTTCTATAAATACTGCTGGGGGGGTGTGGTTTGCTTGCTCTGTTGCTGATTGTAGGTTCCTTTGTTCCTTTGTTCTTTTGTGATCTGCTGTGTGGCTGAGGCGGTCGTTAAGGGATTAACTGCTGATGGCTGTTTAGATGGCTGTTTACATGCTGGTGGGTTAGATGGCTGGTAGGTTCTGGCAGTATCCTGGGCTTTGGTGGAGTGGGGTCCTGTGTCTTGTGAATTCATTTTGGTCTGGCTACGTGTCTGTGGTCTCCCAATGTTTTTTTGGGGTGTGTGAGTGTGCTCCATGTGGTGACTGGAGTGGGGTGCCGCAGTAGATGGTGCAGTCGTGGTTTTGTTATTGGATGGTGGTTTCGTTTCATCTGTGGGAAGGGTCTGGGTTTGTGTTTGGTGTGGATGGAAGGTGGTGGCATCTTGTGTCCTTTTGGACCTGGTGTCAGTCTTTGTGACAGAGGCTCGTCTGTTGACCAGGGCTAGTTTCAGATGTCAGGCAAGCGGGAGGTGTCATCTCGTTTATTCATGTTGTTTGGGTGTTTCTCTATTTCAATGGCTTCCATGATTATTCGACTGTTGAAGTGTTCAGTTTTGGAGATGAGTTTGGTTCTTTCAAAGTCAATTTCATGACCTGTTGTTTTTATGTGCTGGAAGAGAGAGGAAGATTTTTCTTCTTTTTTGACTGCGTTCTTGTGTTCTGCGATGCGTGCGCTTATTCTCCTGTTTGTTTGTCCGATGTATGTGGCTGGACAGACTTTGCATGGTATTTCGTAGACTCCTTGGTTTTCTAGCTCAATCTTGTCTTTGGGGTTTCTTAAGATGTTGGCTATTTTTGGTTGCAAAAGGCTGTCTTGATATTGTGTTTGTGGAGAATTTTGCTGATTTTGTCTGTGGTGCCTTTGATGTAAGGGAGGAGGGGCATTAGTTTGGTGATGGTGTTTTTTTTGGAATCCGTTCGCAATTAAAACATTCGAGAGAGTGTGTAATTCAGTTTTAGGTGGTCTTTGTCAGCGGGCGTTTGGTTCTGGAGATGAGGGTTTTTGCTGCGGAGTTGATCTGTGCAGGGTGGTGGTGTGATTGTGCATTTAAGTAGCGGTTTGTATGTGTTTTTTCTGGTAGATGGTATGTCCTAAGGAGCCGTCGGGTTTTTGTAGATTAGGACGTCCAGGAAGGGAAGTTGGTTGTTGGCTTCTATTTCCATAGTGAATTGTATTTTGGGGTGTAGGCTGTTGAGATGTGTGAGGAAGTTGTTCAGTTTATCTTTCCCGTGTGGCCAGATAACAAAGGTGTCGTCAACATATCTGAGCCAGAGTTTGGGTTTATGTTCGGACTTCTGTAACGCGTTGGTTTCAAAGTGTTCCATATATAGGTTTGCGATGACCGGTGAGAGGGTGATCCATGGGTGCTCCTTCTATCTGTTTGTATCTTTGTCCATTGTGGATGAAGTATGTGTTAGTTAGGCAGTGGTTGGTCAGATCTAGGATGTGTTTGGGGGTTGTATTTGTTGTGGATAGCTGTCAAGGCTTCTTGAATGGGCACTTGTGTGAAGAGCGAAACAACATGAAGCTCACGAGTAGGTCATTGGGTTGTAGGTCTTGTTTCTTTATAATTTCTATGAAGTGGAACAGTTTTGTACGTATGAAGTGATGGATTCTGCATAGGGCTGGAGTTGTTTGGCAAGAAATTTGGCGAGGTTTTGTAGAGGTGAGCCTATGGAGCTGACTATGGGTCTGAGAGGTGTTCCTTCTTTGTGAATCTTGGGGAGGCCGTAGAGCTTGGGCATCTGGATGATTTCTCTCTGGGGATGATGCTTGGCTTGATTTCTTCACTTAAGGGAGAGGCTTTTATTTTGGCTTTGGTGGTTTTCCAGGTAGGTGGTGGGGTCTGTGTTCAAGGTATGTAAGCAGGGTCTTGTAGTAGGTTGGATAATTTGGCTTGGTAGTCGGATGTGTTCATCACCACTGTGGCATTGCCTTTGTCTGCTGGGAGAATGATTATGTTGTTGTCTTTCCTCAGGTTGGAGAGGGCTTTTGTTCTTCTTTGTGTAAATTGCTTCTGGGTGGTTTGCTGGAGCAGAGGACATTGGTGACTTCAGTCTGATTTTGTTGGCTTCATCTGGGTTGATTTTGGTTAGGCTGGCTTCCACTCCGCATATGATGTTTTCGGTGGGGATGTGTCTGGGGGCGATTGCAAAGTTGAATCCTTTGGAAAGGACTTTGGTCTCTGCGATGGTGAGTGTCCTGTCTGATATGTTGTGAACTGTTTGTTTCATGGGCTGTTGTGGGGGGTTGGGCTTCTGGCGTTTTTCCAGTTTGTGGAGTTTGTTGGTGTGTGTGTCCAACAGAGACCTACTCACTCTCCACCTCAAACTCAGCAACAAAATCCACCCAACACTCTGGAACAAATCCAAGCAACTTGCCGCCTGGAGAGCTGAAACAGAGACCTCCCACAAGACAGACACACACACCAACAAACTCCACAAACTGGAAAAACGCCAGAAGCCCAACCCCCCACAACAGCCCATGAAACAAACAGTTCACAACATATCAGACAGGACACTCACCATCGCAGAGACCAAAGTCCTTTCCAAAGGATTCAACTTTGCAATCGCCCCCAGACACATCCCCACCGAAAACATCATATGCGGAGTGGAAGCCAGCCTAACCAAAATCAACCCAGATGAAGCCAACAAAATCAGACTCAGAAGTCACCAATGTCCTCTGCTCCAGCAAACCACCCAGAAGCAATTTACACAAAGAAGAACAAAAGCCCTCTCCAACCTGAGGAAAGACAACAACATAATCATTCTCCCAGCAGACAAAGGCAATGCCACAGTGGTGATGAACACATCCGACTACCAAGCCAAATTATCCAACCTACTACAAGACCCTGCTTACATACCTTTGAACACAGACCCCACCACCTACCTGGAAAAAACCACCAAAGCCAAAATAAAAGCCTCTCCCTTAAGTGAAGAAATCAAGCCAAGCATCATCCCCAGAGAGAAATCATCCAGATGCCCCAAGCTCTACGGCCTCCCCAAGATTCACAAAGAAGGAACACCTCTCAGACCCATAGTCAGCTCCATAGGCTCACCTCTACAAAACCTCGCCAAATTTCTTGCCAAACAACTCCAGCCCTATGCAGAATCCATCACTTCATACGTACAAAACTCGTTCCACTTCATAGAAATTATAAAGAAACAAGACCTACAACCCAATGACCTACTCGTGAGCTTCGATGTTGTTTCGCTCTTCACACAAGTGCCCATTCAAGAAGCCTTGACAGCTATCCACAACAAATACAACCCCCAAACACATCCTAGATCTGACCAACCACTGCCTAACCAACACATACTTCATCCACAATGGACAAAGATACAAACAGATAGAAGGAGCACCCATGGGATCACCCCTCTCACCGGTCATCGCAAACCTATATATGGAACACTTTGAAACCAACGCGTTACAGAAGTCCGAACATAAACCCAAACTCTGGCTCAGATATGTTGACGACACCTTTGTTATCTGGCCACACGGGAAAGATAAACTGAACAACTTCCTCACACATCTCAACAGCCTACACCCCAAAATACAATTCACTATGGAAATAGAAGCCAACAACCAACTTCCCTTCCTGGACGTCCTAATCTACAAAAAACCCGACGGCTCCTTAGGACATACCATCTACCAGAAAAAACACATACAAACCGCTACTTAAATGCACAATCACACCACCACCCTGCACAGATCAACTCCGTAGCAAAAACCCTCATCTCCAGAACCAAACGCCTCGCTGACAAAGACCACCTAAAACTGAATTACACACTCTCTCGAATGTTTTAATTGTTCCAAAAAAACACCATCACCAAACTAATCCAAAAGGAAACACCCCCAAGAACCAAGAAACAGAAGAGAACAACGGCACCGCCCTCCTCCCTTACATCAAAGGCACCACAGACAAAATCAGCAAAATTCTCCACAAACACAATATCAAGACAGCCTTTTGCACCCCACCAAAAAATAGCCAACATCTTAAGAAACCCCAAAGACAAGATTGAGCTAGAAAACCAAGGAGTCTACGAAATACCATGCAAAGTCTGTCCAGCCACATACATCGGACAAACAAACAGGAGAATAAGCGCACGCATCGCAGAACACAAGAACGCAGTCAAAAAAGAAGAAAAATCTTCCTCTCTCTTCCAGCACATAAAAACAACAGGTCATGAAATTGACTTTGAAAGAACCAAACTCATCTCCAAAACTGAACACTTCAACAGTCGAATAATCATGGAAGCCATTGAAATAGAGAAACACCCAAACAACATGAATAAACGAGATGACACCTCCCGCTTGCCTGACATCTGGAAACTAGCCCTGGTCAACAGACGAGCCTCTGTCACAAAGACTGACACCAGGTCCAAAAGGACACAAGATGCCACCACCTTCCATCCACACCAAACACAAACCCAGACCCTTCCCACAGATGAAACGAAACCACCATCCAATAACAAAACCACGACTGCACCATCTACTGCGGCACCCCACTCCAGTCACCACATGGAGCACACTCACACACCCCAAAAAAACATTGGGAGACCACAGACACGTAGCCAGACCAAAATGAATTCACAAGACACAGGACCCCACTCCACCAAAGCCCAGGATACTGCCAGAACCTACCAGCCATCTAACCCACCAGCATGTAAACAGCCATCTAAACAGCCATCAGCAGTTAATCCCTTAACGACCGCCTCAGCCACACAGCAGATCACAAAAGAACAAAGGAACAAAGGAACCTACAATCAGCAACAGAGCAAGCAAACCACACACCCCCAGCAGTATTTATAGAAGGACTTCAACTGAGACCACTCTTTGCTTCAAGAAGAAAGAAGCCAGAACACCAGCCTGAAGATGACGAGTGAGACCTCGTCGAAACGTCGCCAAAACAACCAGATTTCTACACGGGAAGAAACCCGAATCCACCCTAACATGCATATATATATATATATATATATATATATATATATTAAAAATCATGAATTTTCAGTTCTACTTGTGATGGTGGTGGTGGAGAATTGGAATATTCAGTTTGGGAATGGTGCAACGTGCAGCATGTCTCAGGGAGGGCAAAGCCTACCACTGGATCTTTGGAGCATGCTGAATTCTGCTGTAGAGATTGGCAGCCGTATGACAATGGAGGAATTGTGGCAGCTTAAGGCATGGTCCCCTCCTTACACTGAAGTCTTGGAAGAGAAAGTAAGATAGCTTGCAGTTGGACAATACAAAGCCTGTGATAAAATATATAACATATTACAGTTGTGTATATCTTCGTCTTGCAGAGATGGTCAGTAGTTGCTGCTAATTTCAATTGTTAGGTGCTGTCAAGTTATTTCTGACCCTGTGAACTTGTGACCTCAAAAAGCTCCTTTTGATAAAAGCCCTGCTCAGGTCTGGCAGATTAGAGACTGTGGCTTCCTTTACTGAGCCAGTCAGTTTCATGGTAGTTTAAATACAGTACATGGTTGTAAATGCAGGATGGCTGCTGGAGGACTTTTCCTGAAGCTGTTGTTTGGTAGACTTTTGTTCTTCAACCTGCGTGGCATTTTAACACAGGAGGAACAGTCACACATAGATCAGACCAGTTTTGCTTTAGATTATGGCTTAAATTCTAGGGTGGTACTCATCTTTTTTCAAACCTGTCTGTCTTAGATCACAAAGTATATATTTGGCACAAACGTAGCGAGCTGCCAATTGCGGAGCTGACGGGGCACACACGTACAGTCAACTGTGTGAGCTGGAACCCGCAAATTCCATCCATGATGGCCAGCGCCTCCGATGATGGCACTGTTAGAATATGGGGACCAGCACCTTTTGTAGACAACCAGGATATTGAAGGTAAATAAAATTAATTTTTATGGAAGACGTTTTCAAGATCCAGTTACAGTATTTTATCCATTGTTTTATTTTTATCTCCACAGTACTTAAGAGTAATGTACCTATTTCTTAGTTTGATGTTAGGAGGCATTCAACAAGGGTTAACTGCTACTGCCCAGAGATCAGCCTGCTGTACATATCTATGTAACACATAAAGGAGGTTCTGAACTTCTTCAGATGTGGACCTGGTGAAATGGAGTCTCAGACTAGCCTTGTTTCAAGCCGTGCATGGAAGCTTCAGCCACCTAGTTCTAAATCCATTTCTATCTCCCAGCAATTCACAACATTTTACACCTATCCCTACAATGCCACCAAATAGAGAATGAGTAGGGCAGAGAGTATAACTTCCCTAAACTCCTCTCGGGAGAAAGGCTTCTGTTTACCATCTCTCAGGGTCTGATACTGTACAGCAATCCCCCACCTATCGGGAGTGGGGTGGTTAGGGACCCAAACCGACCCGCTATAATGGAAAAACCGTGATATGTGGATGCTGGATTGGGTCAGGAATGGGGAGGGTTAATCTGGGCCTCCTACACTTACCTGAGGCCTGGGCTTCCCGGGCCTCTCAGATGCCCCAGAAGTGGTTTCTGGTGATCCGGAACGCACTTCTGGTTAAAAAAAAAAAATCACTTCTGGGGCCTCCAACAGGCCTGTGAAGCCCGTCGAAGGCCTGTTCAGGGCAGCACCAGGCCTGGGGTAAGTGCAGGAGGCCTCAAACAGGCCAAAGCAGCTTGCCCCAGGAGCCCTTTCATATACTGCGGTCCTGCAATATACTGGGACCGCAGTATATGAAACACAAAATGGTCGGGGATGACTGTATCTGCATTCAACATCTGGATTCTTGACAGTGCCTAGCTGAGAAGAATGCCTTCCTGGAGCCCAGATAAACCACTCCATATATATGGGACGTTGCAGAAGGCCTTCATTAGATGATAGAGATAACAGTCTAGTAACCAATAGTGGGCAAGAATGAGCTTGTGGGATTTCTCCGGGTTGGCCTTGATGTGGGTCTTCACTACCCCATGCCTAAAACTTTCATTGCTTTCCTTCTCTTATTTCCAAGGAGAGCCATAAGTAAATTCAGATTCCATGTTCACTTAGAGGAATGTCACTGTTAACTTTCTCTGGAGTATAAAAGTTACCATCTTGGACCCCTCGTGGGGACAGTTCAAATTGAACCTCCATTAAAACCAACAAAACAAGAATTGCTCCGACTGCATTCTGTCAAAATGAATGCTTTGTGGCAGACACATGTGCCAGAAGGATGTCAGAACAGAGCCACACTCCCAACAAATATCACTGATATCTATTTAACAAAGATAACATAAATCTCTATATAACTCACCTTTGTGGAAAAGCAAACACATTTCTACAGGTCTCCACCACTTGCTTTCCTTTCCTTCTGCTCTTAAGCCCTTTCAGTTCAAGATACAGTGAAAGGGTGGTTTGATCCTGGCTTTTCAGGACATTACACTAAATCAGAAAGAAACTTTATGTGCAGCATCCACCGTTTTGTTGAAAAATAGTCAAGGTCACTATGACTGAGGATTTAGATTCTGGTGCCTTCAGTCATGTCAAATGCTAACAATACCACAAAATAATTGTTCACCTCAGTTACTATGAACCTAGCAGAGTTCTGATTCTTCATTATGTATGCATATGGAGTTGATGGTCAATTCAGGACATTGTTGTATTATTGTTTAAGAACACATTTTAGATGGATTCAGTAGGATCTAACACTTTATGAAATTCCAAAACCCTCACAACATGCAGCAATGCTATGTGTACAGAACTAATATGAGTACTGCAGTTGTTTACTGTGAGCGTCTTTCTATAGTCCTTTTAAGAGTAAGAATATACATATGTATATTCATACAGTATTTTCTGGATGACTTCCTTAATGTTTTTCTTTTCTTTTTTTTTACATTCCATCTCCCCACCCCCTTAGAGGAATGCAGTAGCATGGATAGTTGATGGTGAATTTGGAGCAGACAACTTCTGTTTAACTTAAATTTAGTCGTATTTTAAATGGCTTGGGATTTGGTGCAAACAAACATGATTGATAGCTGGACAGACATGCTCATCATGAAAACAAGAACCATTTCTGAAGCCCAGCTGGGGCCAAACATTTTACCACCTTGCTTCATAGTAAACAGTTGAGATGAAGCACGTTGTTAGAACGTTGTTGGACACCATGTTGAAGTAAACCCCCATCGGTTGTGAAGAACTGTGCTACATTCAGGCTAACCATTGAACTCCATATATACATTTTTCCCTTCTGCCATTTTGTCAGGCAGACTACTGTTCTTGTTGCTCTTCTGTGTAATGAAGTTTAAATGCTTGTTTGGAAAACCTTTTATTTAACAGTTTAGAAGGCTTGATAGAAAGAGTGCATTAGTCTGAAGAGTACACATGTTGGATAGGAAAGTATTTCCTTCTCTTGTTTCTCTGAGTCTCTCCGCCTTATTTAGCTTTGGATCTTTGCAGCTTGGTTCATGGATTCTAGCCTTGCCCGTCGCGGAATATATTTAAACCCAGATGTTAAACCAGTGAATGACATGAAAAGCACTCTCAGTATCACACTTGACAAAAGATTTTTGTACTTTTCACACAGCTTGTTGCCCTGCAAAGGGGGTTAACGGCACAATTTTTTTAAAAAATAAATTATTTATAGCATTAAAATGATTTTCATTTGTATACATTTGGAATTTAAACCAGCTTAAAAAGTGTCATCTACAAGATAATGCAGTATAACCTCTGGAGTGCTGTGTAAGACGATATGGCTGACAGGAGTTTTACACAGACTATTTAAAGTATTGTTTTAAGAAAAGAAACTTTGTTTACCAACAAAATGATTTGAGAGCTTTCAGAAACGCCAGCTAAACAATTACAATGTAATTTATGTTAATAAATGAAAATTCCAAATTGGCCTTAACTTGTGCGATGGTTCTCATTTGAAACGTAACATCTAAAATGAGGGTACTACTTGTAGCATTATCTTCAAAAAAACAGTGAGTTGGCTGTATCTGGTGAATTTACATTGCACAAGCTTTCCATATCACACTCTTCCCCAGAACCATTTTCTGAGGTGGTGCTGTCCATTGCCTAGCATTAGGAACTTGTCATTTAATTTTCTGCGTGCAAAAGACACATAATAAAATTCCTAGAAAAGGAGTTTGATGTTTACTCACTTAGCAGAATTTCTCCCTTTCTAGGTAAAAGGCGGAAATGCACTTAAGGCCATCCTTAAGTTTAAAATGAATAGAAAATAATGAAAGGAGAAAATAACCACATCCTTCTGGCTTCAGCTTAACTAGGTTTCAGAAATGAAAAAAAGCCTTTGACTTCAGGAGAAGAAAGACCCATGTATGGAAGGAAAGTAACCTTTCTTGTGCATCTTTTGTTTATAAATGCACAGATTATATGGTGAGGAATCCCTTCGCCCAGACTAGCTACTGTTTTATTTTACTATTTTGATCAGAGGCTGCTGACTGAATTTCTTCAAATACTGCCAAAGTAGAAAATAGGGTATTTTGTCCACCTCATGTAATAACATAGTGTTCCTGGACACAGAACACAATTTTCATAATCCAGATAGCTGTATATGCATTCATAAATCAGACTCATGGAGATATCTTTAATAACAGACTTCCCTATGTTATCCTCTAATGGATTTGGGAGTAACAAAGAAACTTCATCCATGTTTGGGCTCATCCGTTTATTTTACAGTTTTTCTTTATATTTGTTGTTGCTTACCATTCACACACATTCAGCTCATTTGACTTACACTTTCTTCTTAGGAGACTTAATGATTTTCATTTACACTGATACAACATTTTACTTTTGCAGATACTCCCATTCTACATCCCAAAAGACTTTACAGCTGGATTACTTGACATGCTTCTGATACTGGTTGCTAACTCAAAACTTCCTTAGGAGATTGGAATGGAAACCATGAGCAGACAATCAGATATGCATCAGAGTAATTCACTCTGCCTGTTTTCTGCTAGTTACTAAATTTGGTATCAGCATAGATCCTGTATCAATGAATAAGGTCTGAGCCAATAATATTCCTTACCTTAAAATGCATAGTGCCTGAGGGAAATTTAATTAGTGCATCAAAATGGGCACGACTATTCCCCTTATTAAGGAATTCCTGGATTATTTTTAATAGATATAATAACTACTTATGGAATTTGGAGCTCAGTCAGGAAAATCTGTTTTGGAAGTGACACTTCTCAATTGAATCTCATAATACAGGCTATGCAACTTTAAGCAGACTCTATTCAGATGAGGTAGTTAAAATTCTGGTACAGCCTTCTGTTTTGCACGACACTGCATTGAGCAAAGTAAAACAAAATCACAAGTTGTCTGACTAATCATAACCAGCTTTACAGCTGTAATATTTAAAAGAAGCCAAAATCTAGCCTGTTCTTGTTTGAAGAGGAGCAAAGTGGAATAGGTGTATCTGTAATATTCACTTCCAAACATTAGAAGACATTTCTACTATTGGCTGTAAATATTGGAGCAATTGCTAACGGTTGGCATATTTTAACTCTGACCATAGGAGATTCTGTTAGAAGGGAAATTCATTTCACCTTAGTTTTGTATACCCATTAGTTCCAAAATATACGTACCAGCTATAAATCAATATAATACGTCACAAAGCTTCTGATCAGGTAAGTCATTATTTTAGAAGTAGGAGCACAAAAGGATAAATGCAATTTTATTTTTTACACATCCTTTTAAAAGGCCTTGTAAATGTGTGGCTTCCTTCCCTTGTTTTAAGTTCTTAGTTCTGAAATGAGGGGAACAAAATACAGATGTTAATACAAAGCCCCTGGTGGAAAACTATCCAATTTTGCCAATAAATTCATCCTGGCTTCCAAGCAGGTATTGTTGAATGTAATTTAATACTAGATGTGTAGTGCCATCTTAACTAAAAAAATAAATCTCCCCCCTGCCCCCAGGGAAAAAATAAAAATAAATCAATGGCTTTAAGTTAAAGTATTCTCTTATACCAGTCCTATGCTGGCAATAGATAAATTGGGGGAAGGAGAGATTATTATTTTTAAGTTAACAGCAGAAGAATGTCTAGTCCGTACATTTGGGGTAGGAATGAAAGGGAAAGAGAACCAATTTTCACTAAGACTTTGTGCCCTTGTCAGTACCCCAAAAAGCACACAAGTTGCCTCAATTTGATGCATTTCAGATGAACTGTTAAACTGGAGTATCAAATCATATATTATATATGGTTAAAATGTAGTTTGCATTGGCTTGAGTCCATTTTCAGCTGCCATAGAACAACTCATTTGACAGACCATTAGTAGAATTTTGGAAACACTTTGACACTTTTTGAACAGGGTGGACTCAATTGATTTGTGCAGTGTTGGCTGCAGTAGCTGCTCTAGTTGCTGGAACACAAACTAGAAACCCATTTCCTGTTTGCTGATTGCAGATTACCTGGATTCAGCAGTGTATGTGTGTATGTGTGGTATGAATGCGTGTGCGTGAAACACAAACAGTCATGGAACCAACTGTTCTAGGTACATGTCATGTTTTACTGCATACTTTAAGTCATGTTGTGTGTATGTGAAGTGTCCTCTAACTTTAAGATTTTGGTTAATACCAATATATTTTTATAAATTTGAAATTCAATGTGCCCCATCTTTTAAGTGTTTCATAGTTAGGATAAATGTACTAGACTTAATTCTTAACACTTATTGGCACAGATGGAAAAAGTTATTGGCTCCTTGAAAATTATGAGGAAGGAACAGATCCTCAAAGCATGTGTGTACTTACAAACCAAGCTGTAGAGATCAAGAAAAGAACTTTTATTGTTCTCAAATTTCTAAATTGTCAAGATTTATATGGAGTTGTGGTGGAACTAGTTAACACTTAGAGCTTTTGGTATGTAATGACTATTTGCTATGGACTGATATTAAATGTTTCAAAGGATTGCGTTCTTAAATTTTCTGGATTTTTGTTACTCTCCTCTTGGATTATATTAAGTAGCTTAAAATTTCTTTATTACATTAAAACAAAAGAAATTTGGGTCTCCATATTTATTTTCACTTGTTTTACTAATTATTTACAGAACACTTTAACTTTTTATTTTATAAATATGTAGTATATTAAACATATCTCTTACAATGTTCAATTCAAAATACATTAATTCCTGATTATTTGTTTTTATTGGGGTTTTTAAAAATTACACTTTTCCATGTTGGTGCATAGCACTTAACAAATATTTGTATTTCCTTTATTTCCAATTCAATAAACAGAATGAACAACTGGACTTGGATAGTTCTTAGCCTTATAAACAACAGTGCTATGACTGCCCCTCTGGATTTCTACTTCATAGAGTTTACAAGGGAACATTCTTGAGATCAGTCTACTTTAAAGACAAGGGAAGCCAAGCTGTGCTGTATATTTAACCAGAGTTTGGGTTCTGTGCTGAAGTAAAATAACCTGTGACCTAGGCTACAATATGATCAGATCTCTAGTGGATGTCATTGCTTACTCAGTAGACTGCAAGCCTGATTCATATGAAATGCTACAACGCCACAAACCGTGTATTGGAATTTGCCAACTTAACAACCTGCTCCGGCCTCTATAGTTTTGGGCATCAAAGCAGATGTTTACTATAGCTTGTCATAAGAACATAAGAAGAGCCATGCTGGATCAGGACAAAGGCCTATCTAGTCCAGCTTCCTGTATCTCACAGTGGCCCCGCCAAATGCTTCTGGGAGCGCATGAAACTAGATATGTCTCCTGATACCACTCCTCTGCATCTGGCCCTTGAAGTACCCTGATTTTAAGCCTGGAAATTACACATCTCCATCATGGTTTGTAACCTGTGATGGACTTTTCCTCCAGGAATCTGTCCAATCCCCTTTTGAAGGCATTCAGGCCACATACCATGACCACATCCTGTGGCAAGGTGTTTCATAGATGCATTTGACATTTGGCGCTGGGTAAAAAAATTTTTTTTCTTTTGTCTGTTCTTACTCTCCCAAACCTCAATTTGAGTGGATGTCCCCTAGTTCTAGTATTTTGTGAGAGGGAGAAGAGTGTCCCTCTATCCACTCTACTCATGCCCTGCATTATTTTCTACGTCTCAATCAGATCCCCTCTCAGGCGCCTTTTTTCCAGACTAAAGAGCCTGAAATGTTTTAACCTTTCCTCATAAGGGAGGTCCCCCGGCCTGGTAATCATTTTGGTTGCTCTTTTCTGTACCTTTTCCAGTAATAATGTCTTTTTTGAGATGTGGTGAGCAGAATTGTACACAATACACCAGGTGTGGCCTTACTATCGTCTTCTACATTGGCATTATGTTGGCTGTTTTATTTTCAATTTCCTTTTTGATATTCCCTAGCATAGAATTGGCCTTCTTCACTGCTGCCACACACTGGGTAGACACCTTCATTAAGTGGTCCACCAGCACACCAAGATCATCTTCCTGATCCGTCATGGATAGCTCAGAGTCCAAGTTGATAAAGTTTTGATTTTTTGCCCCACATACATGACTTATTTGCCATTTGGCAGCCCATTCCCCTGGTTTGGAGAGATCCTTCTGGAGTTCACAATCTTCTCTGGTTTTTACCATCTGGAAGTTTCGTGTCATCCGCCGACTTAGCCACCTCCCTGATTATCCCTGTCTCTAGGTCATTTATGAACAGATTGAAAAGCACTGGTCCCAGGATAGATCCCTGGGGCACACCATTGTTCACCTCTCCATTGTGAAAATTGCCCATTGACACCTACTCTTTGATTCCTGGATCTCAACCAGTTCTCAGTCCATAAGAGGACCTGCCCTCTTATCCCCTGACTGGGCAATTTTCTCACAGGTGAGGGACTGTGTCAAAAGCCTTCTGATAATTCCAGATAGACAATATCCACCGGTTCACCCAAATCCACAGGCCTGTTAACCTTTTGAAAGAATTCTAAAAGATTTGTGAGGCAAGACTTAAACCCTTACAGAAGCCATGCTGATTTTCCCTCAGCAAGGTTTGTTCTTCTGTGTGTTTTAAGATTTTCTCTTGGATGAAGCTTTCCACCATCTTCCCTGGGAGAGACGTAACGCTAACCAGCCTGTAGTTTCCCAGGTCCCCCCTCCTTCCTTTTTAAAAAAATGGTGTGACATTCACTATCCTCCAGCACTGTGGATGTTTTAAGAGACAAGTTGCATATTACCGTTAAGAGATCTGCAATTTCATTTCTCAGTTCCTTAACAACCCTTGGGTGGATGCCATCTGGGCCCGGTGACTTGTGAATCTTCAATTTATAAATTAAACCTAAAACATCATCTCTTTTAACCTGTATTTGATTTAATTATTTAGTCATATCAAATGTCTTAACATTTGTGTCTTCCTTGCTCATAGCTGAAAACCAAAATAGAATAAAACCGATTTACAATAGGCCAGATAACTAGGCAGTTAACTTCAGCGTACATAACTCTCAAGGCTAAATAGGAAGCCATTTTAGAATGGGAAAGTTCAAGTTTGTTTTGAGACTGTTAAAAAGAAATGGTCCAAAGCTCCTCTGAAATAAGTTAATTTACGGGTAAGATTTCTGAAATTTTACTTTTAAAAAATCAGGTATTTCAAAGGTTGGAGATGGAAGAATGATAACAGAAGACCAAGAAAAGGCAGAAGCACTGAATTCCTATTTTAGCTGTCTTCTTCCAAAGGAGAGACAGGGCCCACCAGACAAATATGAAGTGCAAGTGGAGGGGACAGGATCAAAGCTGGAGACTGATCAACAAATAGTTAAGGAATACCTTAAAACCTTGAATAAGTTCAAATCTCCAAGGCTGGATCCACTGCATCCAAGAGTATTGAAGGAACTGGCTGAAGTACCGTCAGAACCATTATCAATTATTTTCTTAAAATCATGGGAAATGGGTGAGGTACAAGATAACTGGAGAAGGGCTAATGTCCCTATCTTCAAAAAGGGTGAAAGGGAGGAACTTCAAACTACAGACCAGTCAGCCTGACATCAATCCTAGGGAAAAGTTTGGAACACATTATAACGCAGTCAATGTGTAAGCACCTAGAACACAATGATGTAATAACTAGAAGGCAACACACATTTGTCAAGACCAAATCCTTTCATCAGGTATCCTCTGTGATGGAGGGAATGCTGAAGACATAGCATATCTTGGCTTTAGCGCCCCCCATGCTGTTCTGTTTAGCAAGGTAACTAGGTATGAGATGGATGGGACAACGGTCATGTGGATAAGCCATTGGTTACAAAACATACTCAGAGGTTGATAATGACTGCTTCTCAAACTGGGATGAGGTAAGAAGTGGAGTACTCCAGCGCTCAGTCCTGGGCCCAGTGCTCTTCAACATTTTTATTGACCTGGATCGGGGTACTGGGAATGCTAATCAAATTTGCAGATGACACAAAATTGAATAGTTAATACTCTGGAAGTCAGAAACAAAATTCAACATGATCTAGATAAGGTTGAACATGGGGCTGAAAACAACAATGAAATTCAACAGGGATGAATTCAAAGTACTGTACTGTACTTCACCTAGTACTGAAAAGTATGGTCCTGTATATAGAGATGAATCATAATGAGCTCATTTCCCCGAGTTTAAAAACAAGAGAGGAGGGAATAGGAATTGTATTGGACTGTGCCATGGGGGTGGGGGGGAAGAGTGCTACAATACTCCCTTGTAGAATGAGCCTCATTTTCCAGGGGTTAAATGCCTGTACTGCAGCTAAAACTGTGCTCATGACCTGGGGTTCAATCCCAGGTAGCAGGCTCATGGTTGACTCAGCCTTCTATCCTTCTGAGGTCAGTAAAATGAGTACCCAGCCTGCTTTTTTGGGGGGGATGTGTATCCCACATAATTAAATATGCTACAGTAACCCCCCGCCCTTTCATGGTTCATATACTGCAGTCATGGTATATCACAGGACTGCAGTATATGAAAAAAAAAAGCCCCCTAGGGTAAGCTGGAGAGGCGTGTATCAGGCCTGTACTTACCCCAGGCCTGGCGCTGCCCCGAACGGGCCTCCGACAGTCTTCCTGGGCCCGTCGGAGGCCGACAAAGTGCTTCTTGAACCGGAAGTGACTTCCGAAAAATTCTGAATCGCTAGAAAGCAATTTTGGGCCTCTGAGGGCCCTTCTAAGCATGTTGGAAGCCTCAGAAATGCTTTTCACTGAACTGGAACCGAAATAAAACTTGGCCATTTATTAGATATTATTTTGTACCAATTTTGTTTATCTTCAAAAGATAACTTTTTTATTTGGAAAGAAAAGGGACTAAAGGAGCTTAAATGCTGATCCTCGAAAAAGGCCTTTCAAAAGGGAGACACAATGGCTTTGTTATACAGGTGAGTCAAACAAAAAACAAACAAACCCAACAGGGTTTATTTTAAAGAAGGTCACAGAATGACAGTCCTCCAGAAAGAAACATTTTGCTGTATATCTCCAGGGAACTGGCATACAATTTTGTAAGGCATATTCAAAGTACTTTTCATTAGGAAAGCACAGAGCATTTGTGCTTGCCCCACCCGAGTGCATTTCTGCAATTGGAGACCTGACAAGTTTTCTTGTGTGCACTTCCATTCATATTTGTTAAAAAAGAAACCAGCCCTGACAACTGCTTTGTGTTTGGGTGAGAAGTGGTTTGCTGATGGAAAAAAAAAAGTCAGCTTCTGGAATTTTCTCGTGTGGTGATAGTGGGCAGAAGAGGATATCCTATAAATGCAGACCATCTTGTGTGCCTATGACCATGTTGTCAATATTCAGGTTGCCCTTGGCTATGTTAAGCTTGGCTCTTTTTTCCTGCTGGCAACATGGACATGATATTGTGCAGCAATACTGGGCCATTCCCCAGCATTCTACAGAAGCGCAATATTTACCTTCATAAACCAGAGGATGTTTTGAAGAACTGAATTCATACATACCATAACTGCACCCAGCAATTGCTCTTCACTGGCAGGTATTAAATCAGCTATGCTACTAATAGCTACTGCTTCACTAAAAACGCAAGCTCGCCCTATTCCAACGTTGAGTTTTATACATAGGAAAACAAACTGCTTTGAGGATCAATGAATGGTTCCATCAACTCAATATCAGAGATTTTTAAATATTTTATATGTCAAAAATACAGCAAAAATATTTTTGTTTGAAGAGGGAAAAAATAAACTGCATGACAACACTGGTCTAGGTTTACTTGAGAGCTGCTCCTGTTTCCACAATGTTTTCACTGGAGTGACAGTTCAGTTTGGCAAATGTTGACATCTCTTTTACTTCAGTCGTTTATTAAAGACAGAATCATACTGCAGAAAAAGTAAAAACAATAGGTTATTATTTTTCACACAAGCCCAACTTAAAAAAGAGGCTGACTATTCTCATTTTGTCATCCTCATTGATTTTGCAGTTATATTAGCAAAACAATTTCAATGGCCCAAATCCTATTGCTTACGGTAGTAAATGACACTACACTCTGACTAACTCAATGGGGTTTGATGACTCAACTTGACTGTAAATTCCCTAGAATCAAAAGTACACTTAGTTTAGCACAGTAGGTTGAGTAAGCCCATTTAAATTAATGGAACACAGTTAAATCCCTCTGATTCAATGGGTCTGCTCTAATGAAAAATGTATAACTCGGCAGCCTCCATTTCAACAGCACTTAACTTGCAAGGCTGCAAAGAAGGCCAGGCTATTCCAGTTCCAGAAACAATGCCCTGACCTCTATTACTCAACAGGGATTATTAGTCCCTTGCTTTGTAGCCCAAGACTTCAAAACCAACAGGATCAAAAGTTGGTCCTAATTCCACTGGTACCTTGGCTTATGAGTATAAGCTGTTCCGGAAGCATGCTGGTAAAGCAACATACTGTACTCCTATATCAAAGCAAATTTTCCCATAGTAAATAACGGAGACTTGCCTGATCTGTTCTGGGGTCCCAGTTTCCATGACTTCCTATGGGGAAATTTGCTTTGGCTGGAAGCTGCAGCAGCCTCCACAGCTCACCCTGGGCCCAGCACCATGCCTGGGGCGCGTTGCGTAGGCGGTGGCTGGGTAGCACCAGGCCCAGGGAGAGCCCCAGAGGCCTAATGCAGGCCCACTGCACAGCCTGGAAGTCACTTCCAGTCAGCGCGGGCCCACCGGACGCCCTGGAGGTTCATTCTGGGCATCATCACGCCCATGGAGAGCCCCAGAGGCCACTTCTGGTTCATCGGAAGTCAATTCTGATTTGTGCCAAAGCCTGGGAAGCCCGGCACAGGCCTGCCATGTGGCCCGGAGGCCTGTTTCGGACAGTGCCAGGCCTGGGGCAAGCTCCAGAGGCCCCACGCAGGCCCATGGCATGGCCTGGAACAAGCTCTGGGGCCCATTCCAGGCAGCACAGGGCCAGCGCTGAGATGAGCCTTGCTCACAAGCCAGAGTAATGCTTGCAAACCAAGGGAAAATTTTACTAAAGTTTTTGCTCGATTTGCAAAATACTCACAATCCAAGGTACTTGTAAACCGAGGTATCATTGTATTGTACTATTATCTACTGAGGAATCCAACCTTACCTGCCAAAATCATCTGTATGCAAGCTGTGGACATCACATTGTTATTTCTCTTATAGGTGCAAGTGCCATCTATTCCAAAAAACTTTCAACACATACAAAATACTCGCAATAGAACCGGACCTTACAGTTTAGGTAGATAATCTAAAGCTACAACATAAATGACTAGATTGAAATGCGTATATAGATACAGGATCTATTTGTGTCCTTATAAAATATAAAGTTAATCCAAAACCTAACAGTTTGTGATGATACACTTATTTTATATTATACCCTTATGGCACAAATTTAAACAGAGAACCACCACCACCCTGCAATATGCTTAGTTTAAAAGGGATGTCCACAGTACTGTCTACCAAGCAAAACAAGGAATTTTCACTTTAGAAAGCAGAAAAACAGCTAAAGATCTCTTGCAGAAAATTCTAAGCACTAAATTGTGATCAAACCTGTATCAGTTAATGGTCAAAACCAAAACACTTTATAGTTTTAAATATGGAGTCAACTGGCCCAGAATTCCATGGTGCCTTCAACAAGATGCATATAACATGCTAGAAATATCAAGGAAGTAGATTTATAAGAGCCGTTATGCCCCCCTGCATGTTGAAAAGTACTGACAAACACCTCCCATCTTCGTGTGACCTTATCCATTAACAGATAAAATCTGGGATTTCATCTCAACAATAGCTAAGGAAGCTTAAGGATCCATGTTTGCTGTTTGTGCCAATAATGGGAGTCACAAAATCTTAGTTTATGACAACTCAAGCGTCATTTTGAAGGGAATAAATGTCAACCATCAAGTGCACTTTGGGCTACTTTTACATGAGATACATCCAGGTTTTTAACTCCTTTCCTGGAAGAGCTCCAGTAAGGACTCAAAGGAAAGACATGTAGTGGCAGTATATGATTTTACAAAGATTCCCAACAAGTTTATCAGAAGGTAACGCTGACTGGAATATGCTAGCAGGCAAACTTGAGACTTACCTGTAAAGGTACATGAAAAAGCAAAGAAGATGAAAGCCTAATTTAATCATGGCTTCCTTCATGTGCGACTTTAGCTGACCTCGATTATGAATCTCTGTGGGATCAAATACTCCCATATTTCCACTGGGAACCATAATATACCTAAAAAGATTTCAAGGAAAAGTGCTTCAATACTTAATTGCAAATTTAGCACTGAGTTGACAGGTTCAAGAGCAGTGTGCCAATAACCTGGGATTTTTGAAAAACAAAGGTACAGTATATGTACTGTATATTCCTAAAAGGAATACAGGTCATTGGGGTCAGCAGCGCAAGAAAATGTTGTAGGAAAAATAATTTTGTGTAAAGCTGGAGACATTTACTATAAAGGAGATTTTTCTACCACTTATCTGCTTGAAGAAAAAGCCCAAGGCTCCATTCAGTGACATATAAATGAACCTCACTACAGATGGGCATGAACCACCGCTTTGCCAATTTGTTATGATTCGTTCTTTTATGGATGCCCTGGCTTCCCTCCCTCTGCCACCTCCTCCGACAGATGCCCACTGACAGATAGAGTCCTAGGCTTCCCTGCCCTGCATGATTCAGTGGATATTCAGAGACAGTGTCCCAGGCAACCTTGTCTTACCACCTCCTCCTCCGAGCGGGTGCTCACCAGAAGAAGTGGAGGAGGAAAGCTGGGGCACCTCCAGAACACCTCTCCATCCGAGAAATGAACATTACGAACCACCAAAGCCACGGTTTGTGCCCATCTCTAAATCTGACCATACTACCAAATTTTTTTCTTCCCCCTTTCCCCCTGCATTTCTGCCTACAATACAGTAATCCCCGTTTGTTGCAGGGGTTAGGGACCCGACCTGAAATAAAGGGAAATCCATGTTTTGCGGATGCTGTATCAGGTCAGGACTGGGGGGGGGCTGTTTGGGGCCTCCTACTTACCTTAGACCTGGCGCTGCCCAAAAGGACCTCCGACAGGCCTGTTAGAGGCCCAAGAAGTTGTTTCCAGTGACCCGGAGGCCCAGGAAGCCTGTTGGAGGCTCCAGAAGTGGTTTCTGGCAACCTGGAAGTCACTTTCGGTTTTTCAGATTTCACTTCCAGTTTGCCGGAAACCACTTCTGGAGCGTCCTACAGGCCCGGGAAGCCCGTCGGAGGCCCACTTGGGGCAGTGCCAGGCCCAGGGTAAGTGCAGGAGACCCCAAACGGGCCCACACAGCATGCTCCAGGAGCCCTTGCCTTCATATACTGTGGCCCTGCGATATACCAGGACCGCAATATAGCAGGGAGGACAACTGTACTTTGAAGTAGATCTGAGCAGTTGCAAAGAGAAAATGTGTTTCACCAGCAGCGTCCTTTCTGCTGGCAGACAGGCAGCAGTAGTTACAGTTTGGTTTCAAAACCCAGTAATATTCAGAGTTGGACCTTTTTTAAAAATGCACACAAGCCTAGTATTAATTCCTGGCTTCACTACACAGCTGCCATGGGGTTCATGTGCCTCAGCAGGACTCACTGGCAGTGACAGCTATTCTGCCCGCTCTTTTTCTACTGATGAGCCACTGCTGCCGCTCCATCCTCATGAGCTCAACAGTGCTGGCACCATTGTAGCCCATCAAGCAAAACATTCTCCTAGCAGGCCTACCTCTTCCCCATGGGGTGGTGTTGGTGTTACTCTATGTATGAGAGCTAATAATTAACTTGATTCTGACTGGCACCAGCTGGCTTTCCTTTTAGGCTTCCTATAATTCACTGTTCTGGAGTCTCTCACTTTTTTGGACACACCAAGGAATTAGAGTGGGAAATTTAACAATAGGTGCCACGCAGGCAGACTCTGGAGCTGCTTGATCTCCATTCAAGATGACTGCTGCTACTGGTACAGTTTCCCTGTGCCAAGGGCTGATCTGACAACTGAGTTACAGGAAAATAAGAACAGGAGGAGAGCCACGATGGATTAGATCAGGCATGTCCAAATTTCAGCTCTCCAGATGGGCCGAAGTTTGGACTCCTCTCTCAGGAGGGCCGAAGTTTGGACATGCCTGGATTAGATCATCCTACCTAGTCAAGCATACTGTCCTTTCAACTGCCAACCAGATATCTAAGAGGAAACCCACAGCAAGACATGTTTGCAGTAGCATCTTCCTGTTTCCCAGCAGCTGCTGAGGCAAGGATTGGTGGCATTAAGAAGCTGCCGCTCAACCCTGGTCCAAGCAAGATATGCATGCATATAAACAGTTTGTATAACATAAAATCTGTACAACATACAAAATTCTGGAGATAGGGGAAATTTGCTTAACAGAATCGCCTATGGGGCGAATGCGTACAACATAAAAATGGTCATGATTAGGGATTACTCTGTTTTTAATGCATTCCTATGGGAAATTTGTATAAAGGAAAATATGATTAATATAATTTCATTTGGAACGAATTAATTCCTTTATACAAGGTACCACTGCACAAACATACATGCACAGCTAGTGAGCATACTCAAATTAACATATTAGCTCTGTTCACTTCCTGAAGCAAGTAACTTTCATGGCACTTCCATAAATACAATTGCACCAGTCAGGCACAAAAGTTACATTTATGTACGATCAGTTATATCAGATTATGGATAGGGATAAAAATCTCCCACCAAACACCATGCAGCACAGAGGTGTCACCATTTACCGTATTTATCGGCGTATAACGCGCACTTCCCCCCCTGAAAATAGGGGCCAAATCATGTATGCGCGTTATACGCCGATATAATGTTAAGAAGCCATGTTTTTACATTATTAACAAGTACCGTTGTGGGCTGGGCTGGGCTGGGCTGGGGAGGGGAGGGAGGGAGGAGGAGGAGGAGGAGGAGAGCAGTTTCTTGAAAAGCTCCCCCATGCTCCCCAGTGTGCTGCCAATCCTCCTCCGTTGCCTGAGCAGAGGCTCCGGGTGTGCGCGCGCCAGTGGGAGAGAGAGCAAGAGCGAGAGCGCGCGAGAGAGAGCAAGGAAGGGAGGGAAGGCGGGCGGGCGGGCGCGTCTTCTTCGTCTTCCCAGGAGTGCTCGCCTCCTCCACACACCATGCCTCCTTGGCCGAGGGAGAAGGTCGGGAAAGCGATCAAGGAAGGCGGGGATGGAGGGGGGCGCAGGCGGGTGGGAACTGCAGCAGAGCCGAGCTGAGCCGAGCCGAGCCAGGAGGGAGACCGCGGGGTGCGTGCGTGGCTCCTGCTGATTCCTGCTGCTGTTTCTGCTGCTACACGCAAGGGGGCTGCGGCGGAGAGCTGCCGCCGCCGCCGCTTTCCGTAGTTACCAGCGCTGCCGGCTCGCCCGCTCCTTGTTTGAAACTCAGGCCGGCGCGGCGGTGGTGGTGTTGGGGGGGGGGTTCGCACCGCGGGAGGCTCGGCCAGGCGAAGGGCATCCCTGCCTTTCTTCTTTCTCGGGGCCTTGGAGGGAACCACGGGGAGGTGGTGTGTGGTGGTGTGTGTGTGTGTGCTCGGTTGGGCTCGGGCTGTTCTGGGTCGGGAGGCCGGACGAGGGAGGGAGGGAAGAAAGGAAGGAGGGAGGTTGCTTCGCCCCATCCCCAAGCACAGCCAGCCAGCCAGTCCCATGATGGGGAAGAAGGGGAACAAAAGTTTCATGGCGGAGATTCTCCCCCACTCACTTCCCTTGCCTTGCCAACGGGCCAGGGATGGATGGAGCTGAGCGAGGACACCTGGTTCGACCCCCCATCCCCTCCTCAGAGGTTCCCTCGTGCTCTCCGCGGCCTCGCTCAGCCTCTGTCTCTTCTGTGCCCGTGTCCTGCTCCACGGATGCCCCCCGCCCCCTTCCTGTCTCCCCTTCACAGTGCCCGGAGTTGGCGAACTTTGCCCGGAGAGCGCACCCTGGGTGAAATTTAATTTTTTCCCCTAAAATTTCCCTCTTAAAATGAGGGTGCGTGTTATACGCCTGTGCGTGTTATACGCCAATAAATACGGTATGTATCATAAACATTCTTGCTTCCACACATGGCTCTCCTCCTCTGGAAAGGAGACAAATGGGCTTCAAGAGAAAATCAGTAAACTGAAAGGTTTTCAATAAGAATATTTATATTTGGCACTCCTAACAAACAAAAGCAAAACATTCCAATGTGTTTAGAAATTAAATGCAATACAAAACATGACATTAAGCTGTCACCAGTTCTTACTGACAAATGGCTGTTTTACACAATACAGTAGGACCCCAGGATCCACCGGGGATCGGTTCCAGGCCTTCCCGTGGATAACAAAAATCAATGATACGAGAGAACACCAACAATCCCCCAAAACTGCTGTTTTGCAACAGTCGCTTGCTTTATGGCTGCTGTTTAGCAACAGTAGCTTGCTTTACGGCTGATGTTTGTGAAAGTAGCTTGCTTTGTGGCTGCTGAATTATTTAATTTTCTTCCTCTGCCAACCTTGGAAAAGTGAATCAGTGGTTAATGAATCAGTGGATATGGGGGTCCTACTTTAATGGAAAAAGTGAGATACCATGTAGAGTGAATTTTTAATTACACAAAAGCACGGGTAGTGTCAAGCTAATAAAATAATTCCACTTAGCTTCCAAAAAATACTTTTTGAGAATTAGAAATTCTTTTAAAAGACACACAAACAACCCCCTGTGGCTCTTACCTATAGATGTTCCAAGTTGCTACAGGTAAATTGAGGAGGAAGATGAACCAGTGCAGTGAGATAAGCATTAATACAGTGACAATGGTGTGGCCAATCAACTCTGGGATCACCCACTGGAAAAAAACATAATTATTTCAGGAAATCAATATAGCATTCAATGGGAATGTTCTAGATACAAAGAGGGAAGGAAAGGTATCAAATATTATAGCAATTTGCAGGATCTAGCCCTCAATGTCTGAAATTATGATATGACAAACACTGCAATTTGTCACAGCTAACTGACAAAGTGCAGGGTTGCATCTCAGTTCTGTGCCTAATCACATGCCTGCTGCTTTGGCCAAGATGTGCACTGGCATGTTATCAGGTTTACTTGTGAAGAGGTATAGAATATACTGTCTGTGTTTGAAATAAATATTGAGTAATAATTTTCAGCTGTATAAATCTGCTTTAGCAACAACGAAAACAAAACCAAATTATGTACACCTTACAAGAACACCAACAGGACTCTGGTCAGTGAGGCTGTTTGTTTTTTTTAAAAGAAAATAACTTGTACTCAATTTACTATGCTGCCCTCTCTCTAGAGAGCTGATGTGTATCCCACGCTGGACTGTTTGACATGGTGACCATTTTCTAACAGTTTATACAAAAAGGATGCCTATGGCTGGGATTTCACAGTAAAGAGTACAACACATTTCCAGTTAAGAGCACAACACAACCAAACCTAAAGCCAACATTAAAGAGAATTTCATAAGTTGAAATTAGATAAAGTAAAACTTACTTTATTTAGTTTTGAGCAGCAAGATCTAGCGTTAATGTAGTCACATTCCAAATCTGATAATGTAATTATCTGAAGATCAAGATAAGGAAGTAATGCATTGTATTTCACAGCTCTATCTGGATTCTCTTGTGCAAGAGCTAAAAAGGCCTTGTTACTCACAGGGAGATAAAGCAGAGTTGAGCAAGTTCATATCAGCTATTATTGTAACAAAGGCTACAACATAGAATCTTCACAAACCAAAGGTCATTTTAAAAGATTAATGATACCATTTCATGTTAAAGTCAGTGTAAGAATGTAAGTGTAAGAAGTCAAGCCTCAAACTCAATTTACATCGTATCTTAAATGTTGCATGGCCCAGCATTCACACAACCACCACCAAGATTAGTCACATGATAGTTGAAGGAAAGGAAAAGTATGTTAAAGTTTCCAAACGTACCTGTAGTTCCACTGCCAGCAGTGACAGCATTAAAACAGAATAACTGCATGCTCACAGCAGCTTGAGTTTTTGAACTGATTTCTGCAATTGTGTAACTAATTCCTATTTTGACCATAGCTCTAGTCATGCAAGCATACAATCATGCACAGGCTTCCTTCAGGGACAGCATTAAAACATCATTTTATGCAAGAATACTACACGATTCTAAGTACAATTCAAGGTACTAGTCACATCCTATGCTAGTATGTAGTGTAGCAACTTATTAAGAAAACTGTCAGTTTTTTAAAAATACCAGAATTTTAAACAACTCTGACTCAAAGTATTAGGTGAAAAGTATGACACTTTATATTACTCAAACATCACAAGAAGAAAAAACCCCAGAAAACTATACTTTTCAAATTGTTAGCCATACAGGAATCTCAGGAGTAGGTAAACTCAAGTCTTGGGAAAGAAGTTGAAGGCATTGTTTTAAGTCTAACTTAGAGGCATATAGAAACAAGATGTAATGCAAGAGCAAGAAGGCAGCAAGATACCAAGGGGCCCAGCCCAAGAGAAACCTATCCTACGTTATCAACCCCTCGGGGATCCAGAATGAACCAAGAGGAAGCTCCAGAGAGCCTCTTGCTAAATAAAGGAGAAAGGAATCAGAATAAAATAGCTCAGTTTTCTCTGGGCCCATTCCTTCTCTTATGACCCACACAGAAGACTTAAAATTCACTTGTCAACCACGATCCGAGGCTGCTTTTAGGCTAGGTTGCTCGAAAGTCCCGCAAAAGGCAGGCTTTGGTTTCCGCAGTGCCGGCCCAATCATCATCATCATCATCATCATCAATCATCATCATCGCCGCCGCCGCCGCCTCTTCCTCTCGGCTCCTAAGAAGAGAGACACCGCCCCAGCCCCACGAGAGACGGCCATTAACATCGCCGCCCCATGGAGTTCCCTTTCCCGGCCCCGATCCTCCCCTCCCGGCGGCCCCATTGACGGAGCCCGAGAAAAGAGAGGCGCCTGCCCGCCCCGCCCCGCCCCGCCCCGCCCTCCGCCCGCTCTGGGCCCACCGGCGCGGGAGGATACGAAGTAAACGGAAAGGAAAATCAGGGCGCAGCAATCAATGAGCGAAAAGATAAACACCACCGACTCCATCCCGCGGCGGAGAGAGCGCCTTCAGGGTCCACACCCACCCCACCCCAACCGGCCACCGTACGTCGCCACGCCCCTCTGGCGCGTCGCGGCGGCCCGTAGAACAACCGCCTCTACCCGCTTTGGGGTTCCACGGACTGTTCCTTCCGCCTCCGGCCGGGAGAGAAAAACTATCTCGCACTGCTCTCTGGGTATTGTAGTCTTTGGCATCGTACGTAACCAACGACGGAGGTGGAGCTAAACAACGAGCAAGGACCCCCGTAGAAAGAAAAGGGGCGGGGTGAGTCGAATGGGTATGAACACCAGAGAGGAAGGACCTCTATGGCTAGGACGGCTTACTAGAGGTTTAACGCAGTGCCTATGCGAATAATGTAATTCTGTTCCCGCTCCCGTCCCTTATCTTTTTGTTCCTTCTAAACTAACGTCCGAGGAATTTCTGCCGAAGGGACAGAATCCCGGCTTTTATTCCGTCGGAGCCGGGAAGCTGCAGCTCGGCGACGGCTTCCGTTGTGTTCAGGCGTTCCCGAGGGCAGCCCCGGGGGGGGGGGTGCGGCTTCTTCGGTTGGGAAAGGCGTGGCCTGCCCTTGGCGCGAGGGGCGGGGCCGCCGGAGCTGGGCGCTGCCATGCGGAATCGCGGGGGAAGCCAGCCGTGTGGGGGGGACCCCCGGTTGAAGCAACGCGTGAAGCAGGTACGGCCTCGCCTTTCCTCTTCCCGGCCTTCCTTCTTGGGCTTCCTTTGGTTTAGGCGGGGCTGCCTGAACCGGGACCTCGGCTTGGAGGGAGCCCCGGGAACGCCTTCCCTTTTGGTGCTTGGCCTTTTCTCCTCGAATGCGAAGGGAAGCGTGCCTCTGAGCATAGAATCATAGACTCATAGAGTTGGAAGAGACCTCAAGGGCCTTCTAGTCCAATCCACTGCCATGCAGGAACCCCCATCACAGTGTTTCCGAAAGATGGCCATCCAGCCTCAGCTTAAAAACCTCCAAAGAAGGAAACTCCACCACCCTCCGTGGCAGCATATTCCACTGCCGAACAGCTCTAACCGTCAGGAAGTTCTTCCTAACGTTCAAATGGAATCTCTTTTCATTGTCGTTTGAAACCATTCCCCCAAGTCCTAGTCTCTGAAGCCATGGAAAACAAACCTGTTCCCTCTTCAATGTGACATCCTTTCAAATATTTAAACATAGCTATCATATCCCCTCTCAGTCTTCTTTTTGAAAGGCTAAAGATTCCCAGTTTCCCTAAGCCGTTCGTTCCTCATAAGACATTTCCTCCAGACCCTCAACCATCCTGGTCGCCCTCCTCTCCACCCGCTCGAGGTTGTCAACATCCTTTTTAAATTGAGGCGCACAGAACTGGACACAGGACTCCAGGTGGGGTCTGACCAGAGCAGAATAGAGCGGTACCTGGCATACCTGGACCTCCCGGAAGCACATGGTTACGGAACTGCCTTCGGGGGAGGGGGGGGCTCTCTGACCAGGATTAGTGGGGGGGGGGAATGCAACCTGAAATCCGGGAGAAACACCGCCAAGTTCAGGGCTGACTGTGCTGGGCTGGAGCACCACCTCTCTGTTCAACCCGCCCCTCCCGCCAAGGGCAGGCCACGCCTTTCCCAAGCGCTAAAAACTTTGCTTTTTAGGGAGGCATTTGGCGACCTGATTTAGTTTAGGGTTTTTTGTTTTGTTTTGCCGTCTTGCCGTTGACTTCTGACTCCCTTGTTGAGGTGTCTTTATTATATATTATATATATTTATTTATTTATTCTTTTATACCTTTTTTATTTCTAGCCTTGATTGTTGTATTGTTTCCTTTTGGGTCTGTTTTGCCCTTTTTGTTCACTACCCGGAGTTCCTTCGGGAAGACGGGCTGTATAAAAATGGATAAATAAATAAATAAATAAATATAAATACCCTCTCTGTAGTCCATCGACGTCTGTTGCTGAAAAGCAGTCATGTTTGTTGGTTCGCTGTTTGACCTGTTCAGTTGTAAAGGAAACAACCTGGAGGGAACAGTTCTTAGTGTTGGATAGATTGATAGTAACCGCAGCCCAGAAAGCTCCCTCCTTGACAACTTACCCTCTAATTTGCATCCCTGCCCGGCAGGGCTCTCTTCCGTGCATGCAAGCAGTTCCGCCTCCCCACCCCCCTTTGCAGCCGAAAGAAAAATAGTTGGGACAAGTGCTCAGGGATGAAAATTAAGTCATGGTTTATGATAGTGACTTTTAAATGTGAACAGCAGTCAAAATTCTGTTGTAGGTAGATGATGCTGTAGCTTGTTTGAAATATCAATTGATTTTGGAAGGAGTCACTCCAGCATAGCCATTTTAATTTAAAAGGTCTTTTTTTCTAGCTCCTTGCCGGTATGTATTCTGGCCTGTTTTTTCAGGCTGTTAATGGGCACGCTTACAATGTTTAGGTCTTATGAGAAAGGAGCCCTGCCTGTGGTGGTTAGTCATCCCCCACCACCAGTGTTCCCATGTTCCAGAAGCTTGAACCCTTCTCATTTATAGATCTTATTGCAGAGGAAAGCAAAACTTCCATGTCAAACAGCATGCTGTGAAGCCACTAACAGGTCTGCTTACAAGTAAGCACTACAGTATTCCACTTCTCAGTAATTCCTTTGCTTTGATTTTGACACCAAAGCTGTCAGTGTAAGAAATTACACTCAACGTTATTTAATTCTGATTTCTTTTTTAAAATGTTTATAAATTCTATTTGAACAATCAATTTTGCACAATTCTACAGGATTTTGTTCATGCTTGTTTTAATATATATTAATTACAGTACCTGAGCAGCAGTCAATGTGGCCAGTATGTGGACATAGGAATTTTAGCAGCAGATCTGCAGAAAACATACAGGTAAGCAAAATTCCCCACGGTGTGTCCAGAAATAAGAACTGGCTGATCTGATCATAGCCAAGCTGCGCAGTCCCAGGATGCTTTCAGAAGAAGGTAATAGTAGCAAACCACTTCTGTGTTTTCTATACCTAGAAAACTCTGGACAGGGTTGCCATACATTGGAATCATCTTGAGGACACAAACACACATGCATGCAAACAATTTAATATTTCCATTTTGCTGTAAAAGAGACCCAATGGTGTGGCTTTGTAAACCATGGTTTTATGTGGATGCTGGATCACTCTGTGACTCAGGTCTCTGGCTTTGGAGCCAGAAGTTGGGAATTCAGTTCCTCACATGAATCCTTGAGAAGGGCTGGACTTGAGTATTTATAAAGCAAATGATGACAATTTTAGTACTGACTTATTTCTTTAAACCATTCTTTTAATGCTGACCATAATTCTTTGAACAAAATGTTTAAGTGTGACTAATTGAAAAGGGGAGTAAAACCTTCTGCTGTCTTCCTGATGGTTTTTGATAAGGGGTTAAGTTGTAGGAGACCACAAAAGGAATAGATAAATATCTGAGTTCAGTCAGTGAATAAGTTCTGAAAACGCTGCTGTATTGGATTGGACTGGATGATGACATGCAGGCAGAGTATCATTGTAAAGTAGGCAACAGTTCCGTAGTGTTTATTTATTTATTTATTTATTTAAATACTTATATCCCGCTCCATCTTCCCGACGGGAACTCTGGGCGGCTGACAACATAAAAAAAGCATAAAAAGCTAAAAGCTAAAAATAGCCGAGCCACCAGGCAGGGGCGGCGGGGGGCAAGATGGCGGCAAACAATAGGGCCAGGGAAATAAGAAAAGGGACTAAGTAGCAAGGTCACCATATGCATCTTTAAAGAGGAAGGTCTTTATCTTAAAGGCAGGCAGGGACTCCAGCAGGCGCAGCTCAGGCGGAAGATGGTTCCAAAGCGAGGGCCCCACCACAGAGAAGGCGCGGTTCCGCGTGTTTCCCGCGCCTCCTGGGTGTGGCCACTCTCAATGAGCGCGCCTGCGATGTTCTAGTGGGTCTGGATCCGGATGCTCTCTGGGAGATGCGCTCCGCCAAGTATCCTGGTCCCAAGCCGTGGAGGGCCTTGAAAACCAAGACCAGGACCTTGAACCTGATCCGGAAGGCAACAGGGAGCCAATGCAGGCGGACCAGGACTGGGGTGATGTGCTCGTCTCGACGAGCACCCACCACCAGCCTGGCCGCCGCATTTTGCACCCGCTGCAGCCTCCGGACCAGGGTCAAGGGCAGCCCCACATTGCAATAGTGTTGGTTTAGTCCTTTCTTTACATCCAATCTGAATAAATTTGTTAGGTAATCTCTCTCTCTCTCTCTCTCTCTCTCTCTCTCTCTCTCTCTCTCTCTCTCTCTCTCTCTCTCACACACACACACACACACACACACACACACACACACACACACACACACACACACACAGTGTTTGAGTTCTTTTTCTACATTAAAAAGTGTCTTATGTGCAAAAGAAGGCTCTTAATAAAACGTTAAACAACTTTTTAATATTTAAAATTGATTTTCAGCACTGAGTATGGAAGAAGAAAACGAAATGCTTTTAGAATACAAGTTGAGAAAGGTGAGTCTGTTGACATCATTCCATCAAAGGTTGTCTATGGGTTATCCCAAATTATCACACAGATAACCACTAGATAGTATCCAGCTGGTTTCAACTCAGGCAGCAGTCCATTCCAGGTAGAATCCTGTTGACACCAAGTAGATCTAAGCGAGTTGTTCATAGTGTTTCTGCCTGTTTGTCTCAATAGATGGGTTTTTTTGGGGGCTCTTGGTTTGCATCTGAAAGAGGAGGAGGGGAATATTAGGTCCTTTAGCTATTGGTTGTATTATCTGAGTCTTCAGAGGTTGGTTCCTCATCTGTCATAGAGGATGATCACTGATTTTGTCTGCGTTTTTTCCCTTGGCATAGTTTTCGGAATTATCAGTAATGAACTGAAAGCCGATGAGTTAGAAGCTTTGGAAGATGAACATTCAGCAAAGAAAACAAGACTTAGAGGGCAAGAGAAGTAAGTTCAAATTAGATATCAAGAATTAGTACTTTTCCAATAATAAAAAAGAGGTAAAAATTCTATTGGCTGTATATGCAGATGCAAGAGGAGCAATGGGATTTGCCACAGCTAATAAACAAGGTGTTCTTCCCATGCCAGTTACGTGCCGGATCCCTTACTTGGCATCTTATCAAATAGCCACAATCAGCTGCTATATCTTCCACAATTTCTGTTGTACATATATAAATATCTGATAGACTTCTGCCACTGGGCAAATGATTTTCTTTTTTGAGAACTCTCAGCGGACGAGAGATGGAGCTGATAACACCTTCCCTCCCGCAGCCCCTCCTCCCTCCCTGTGTTCCCCCAAATTGCTCTGGTCTGGATAGATGAGAGAAGCCTCAGGCAAATCAGGGAGGAGAGGAGGGGAAAGGTCTTGATAGGCAAGTGGCTGCCCAATTATTTTCATATCACCTCTTTCTTTGCATCTTGGGTAGATATTGACTTCCTTTGGTCATTCAGAGCTAATTGTTGCTGGAGCGAGCTCCCACTGTTGACCCCGGCTCCTGCCAACCTAGCGGTTCCAAAGCATGTAAATGCAAGTAGATAAATAGGTACCGCCTTAAAAAGTGGGAAGGTAAACAATGTTCCGTGTCCAGAAATGTGTTCAGCCATGCCGGCCACATGGCCCTGGACTTGCTCAACACTGGCTCTTTGGCTTGAAAATGGAGGTGCAACTAGCACGCATGTGTGGGAAGAACCTTTATCTTTTTACTACCTCTGGACTAGTGTCTTCAGGAACCATGGTTAGTGCCATGCCATATTATGGCTTTAATGATGATTACAAACTCTTTGGGGCTAATGTTGCATTAGCCAGATGTCGCCCTTGGAGGCATGGAAATAGCAAGTTACACCATTTTCTTTGATGAAGATTGTGAGATGGTCCTTGTTAGTTAGGGAGGCATGTTCCTTATGTACGTGGAGCATTTTAAAGGGCTTTCCAGTCACAATCTGTTGGTTTGACTCACGGAGAAAACATTCTGCCAGTCCTAAGAATGCTTATTATTTTAAGAAACTTTATTAAACTTCAGACTTAATGAAGTTCTCCCTCCCTCTTTCTCCTAAAGTGACTCAGAAAGCTGCATGGATTCCTCAGACACGGACACAGACCTACCTGTAAGTGTGTCTGCATGTGTTCATTCTGATAAAATAAATGCAGCATTATTTGTTGTAAATATTGTTCATAATTCCAAGATCAAAGTATGCAATCAAAGAAGGTAGTAATGGCCTTCAGTCTGTATTGGGCAAACTTTGTTGTCCAAGTGATTTACAAGGAAGGGTATTCCCAATGTAAACCAAGCACACCTTGATGCATGTATAACTCGTGTCATCTTCTGCCTTCAGAAGGTTTTCCCTGTTACTGAGAGGGAGGATGTCTGTGGCCTTCCTGGAGTTGTTGGATGCTCAGCAGCCCTAACCAGCATCTTCAGCGGTCTAGAGTGCTAGAAACGGTAGCTTCAACAATATTTGGGGTCACAGGTTTCCCATCTCTGTGTATAATGCAGGAGGTGTGTGCTGAAGAGAGGGACTCTTGCTTATTTCAGCAGCTTGTAGGTCTTGTACCGCTAGCTGGCTCTCCACGTCCTATATTTGTAGCAGAACGGTACATGGCCTCCTACCTTCTCACCAACAAATGAGTATCAGAGTATCAGAGTTTGCATTTTGTAGTCATGTGCCAAGCCTTAGTACCTCTCAGTGAAAAACATCACTGGGACAAGTGCAGACATAATCGTATTTTTCAATTTATAACACACTATTTTTTCCCTAAAATTGTTAAGCTAAAAATTGAGGATTGTCTTATACATTGTAGGCAGGCAGCGCTGGCTCCTCTTTCTCAGCTTCTGTGTCAGTTCCTCTCCTCATCCACAAGCCAAACAATATTGCAGTTTCCAGGGGCGTAGAGGCACTTTTTACAATCCCCCCTTTTTTCAAACACACACACACACTGTAACGTAAATTAAGAGTGAAGAAGCCTGTCACAAAGGCCAAACGTAAACATCTCTAATATTAAGCTGAAAAGCTTAGACTGCTGTAGATCTGAAATTATGAAGGAATGTAAGCAAAGGCCGAAGATGCATTCCATGAAAAAGCAAGTGAACTCTGATTGGCCTAAGAAGACATGTCACTGGTTTTCTCATGCTGTGAAGAGAGACGGAGAGAAGGATTTTTTTCCTGAATGGTTTCTGCATATGGATTAATGGACTAATGCTTAATTATATAGTTTTTATATTAGTAAGGCTTTTGCCTCTGAAACTTGCTAATGTTAGGAAGGGAAAACATGTGCTTTTATTTTTTCAGTAAGACAATATTCCTGTGAAATCTCATCAGTTCAATAAAAGCTTTTATTCATTATTTAAATGAAGGTTCCTTGGTGAGTACTTGGTGAATAATTGTTTTGGCTGGGCGATGATTAAAGGACCCATTTAGAAGAGGAATGAACTCTTCCAGATAACCAGTTAACAGCAGCGGTGGTTGTTCAAAAACAGAGGGTTCTGGGCAGAGGAGCAACCCCCCTGTAAAGTTCCATTACACACACATTTTTAAGTACTTGCCTGGAAGCTTCGTTGATTTCAGGGGGATCATCCCTCCCCACGGCTCGCTCAGCGCCACTTTCGTGCAGGCCCCTCAGCACGTGTTAGATTGTGAGCATCTTAGGGCAGCGGCTTTTAGGCTTGCATGAGAGATTAAAAAACAAAGCTGAGAAAGACGAGCCCACTCCCCTACGCCCACCCGGTCCACGACAAGAAGATGGGGAAGGATCTTTCCAGGACGGACTCCTCTTTCTCAGCCTCTCAGTTTCGTTTTAAAATCTCCGTCCTCCTATGAAAGTCAAGCGAGGGGGAGCAGCCTCGGTGAAACTCGTGCAAGCCTAAAAGTCGCTGCCTCAAAACGCTCACGATCTTCACACGTGCTGAGGGGCAAAAGAGAGAGGCAACTACGGGAACAGAAAATCCCATAGAAATCAACCAGGCAAGTATAGGCACCTTAAAATGTGTTTGTGTGTGTGTGTGTGTGTGTGTAAAAGAGGGGATTGTGAAAGTGTTTCCGCACCCGTGGATGCTGCAATAATGTGGCTTGTAGGAGCGGAAAGGAGGGGATGATCCACCCCAGATGGGCTCTCCTCTTTCTCTAATTTGGTGGGAGTCTTTTATACTTTGGAGCATCTTATAGATCAGGGGTCCTCAACCTAAGGCCCCGAGGCCGGATGCGGCCCCCCAAGGTCCTGAATCCGGGGACCAATCCACCCCCCCACCTACCCCCTGTTTTGTGAGCAAGCCAGCCTCTGCAGCTGCTTTTGGACTGGGATCCGGCCCCCAGTGGTCTCTGGGTGGTGGTGGACCGGCCCGCTGGTTGAAAACTTTGAGGACCCCTGTTATAGATGGAAAAATATGGTCGTGTGTAGGATAGACATGAAGGAGTATGGCTAGAACCTGAAGAATGTGGACTGTAACTCCTGGAACCCTTCTAGGAATTCTGATCAAAAGCGTAATTTTTAAAAGCCCATCAAGGGCATGGAAAAAGTAGAAGCCAGAAGAATAATTGCTAAGTCCCATTAAAAATCTAAAAGGCTGCCTCTGCCTAAGGCATTGCATTCTACCTTGAAGGAATTGAAAATAAAACAAATAGTTACCATAGATAGAAAATTGAATACAGTACAACCCCCTTATCTGCTGATTCACTAACCATGGATTCAGTTATCCGCAGGTGGTGATCAGCCGGGGGGGGTGGGGATTAAAAATAAAACTTAACACCACCGATGCCCACCACCCTCCTCCTCGCTGCCACTGCCACCACAGGCCAGCCAGGCACCGTCCGGAGGGGTGGATTGGGGACTTGCCCAGCTGGCCAACTGAGGTTTGAACTTCCCAGCCGGGTCCCAGGCACTGGATCAGAAGTTTTGAACTTCCTGCACAAACTTCCGATCTGCCGCCCGGGACGTGAGCAGGAAATTCAAAGTCCCCACCTCCCCCTCCAGAGAGGGCACCCTCCAGTGGGGTTTAGTGGGGACTGTGATTTCCCACTCAGGTCCCTGGCGACAGATTGGAAGTTTAAGCGGGAAGTTCAGAATGTCTGATCTGGCACCTGGGACCTGACCGGAAAGTTCAAAGGCCAGGTGGCTGGCTGGCCCATGGCCGTGGCAGTGGTGGCGAAGAGGAAGGCAGCGGGCATCAGGGCGGTAAGTTTTATTTTTTTATTTTCTCCCCTCCTTGCCGCTGGGCAGCCAGGCACCCATTCCTCTGGTGGCTGGCCAGCAGCGGCAGCATCAAGGAGGGAAGAAAGTTCTCTTTTTCTCCTTTCCCCTTGCCGCAGTCAAGGGCAAGGAGAAAGGGATAAAAACTTTATTTCCTCCTTGCCATTTGGAAGGGTGTCAGAGGCAAAAGCTTTCACCCCAGCACCCCATTACCCCTTCCGCCACCGTTATACTCAGGTAAGAGCATTTGCTGTTATCCGCAGATTTTACTATCCGCGGGGGATCCTGGAACTGATCCCCCACAGATACGGTGGTCCTACTGTATCTCCTTTTAATTTATAAGGTTGTAAACTTGTGAGGTAAGTTTACCACAACCTTGGAACATATCATTTTCAGTGGTGGATCCTAAGGGTATATTTAAATACATAGTAAAAACCTTTGTTTCCAGGCAAAATGTTTTTTATTAATTCTCATCTGATTTTGATTTTTTCTGGCTCTTGATTTTTACCTTTTTTCTGTGTTGCTTTAATTGTTGTGTGTTCTTGTTTGTAGCATTACATTTTAATTGTACTCTTTTGGAGATTGCTATGATTTAAATGTGAGTTTAAAATAGTCATTAAATGTACTGTTTAGGATTTTCTGTGTAATATTAATTTACAACTGGCATTCTTTGAAAAATCAGACTTTTAAAAATAAATTGCATATCTTTCAGCACTCAAATCACATGAACACATCTTTATTGAACTTGTATCGGAAAGGAAATCCGGACTCACTTCCAGCATCTCCCAAAAATGTGCAGACAACGACTGACACTGGGTCGAAAGTGGTGACATCTGGATTAAATACAGCTCCTCCCCCAACACCCTCTGAGACCAGGATTTCTGAAGGCGGTTGGTTTATTGATAAAAAACCAAGCAGAAAAGAGGAAAACTTTTTCATTGATCTTTGTGCAGAAGAAGAAAGTGATAGTGTTAAACAAATTGCTGAGGTACCCTTCTTAATATCAGTATGCTTTTCTTGATCTTACATGTTCCATTTCAAAACCGCATAGTTACAGACCCTGAAGCTTACTTCTTATACTGTAGTATTTTATCCTTCGTTATCCGAAACCAGTTTTCCAGTCTCTCAAAAAAATTATGTTCAGAATCGAAACAGCCTTGAAAAATCTTTCCATCTATGAAACATCCCTTAAACAGCTAGCCATTCCAAACTGTAAGGGTGTAAAACAGCCGTTTCATTTTCTTTGTTGATAGTTTTTACTCTTTTAGGTGGCATCCCCCAGAGTGCATTCCACACTGAAAGCTAATTTAATGGGCCATCCTGTCACTCCATACTCCAGTTTGGGCAATGGCTATCCAAAGCCAGGTGGTGATACAGTTTGCTGCATAAGGGCGCTTTTTGCTATATTGATCAGAACCATATTGTTAATTTCTACTTGTATAAAGAGCATGCATCTTGGCAGAAAATTGCTACTCATTAATGAGGTGCAGGTTGCATTCCTGGGCATGGGACTGATAAAACAATGGGGTACATGCTAAGGAATGCAGCCAGCCCCTTGTCAATGAGCAGCTACTAGCCAGCAAGACTTGTGCAAATTTCTCTATGCAAAAGTAAACCACCAATAGGATACTGGACATTAATTTTCATTCTTGGCTTTTTCATGGAACGTGGGCATGTCTCTGCAGAAGCACTGCTCAGGGAAAAGCCATTTAAGAGTCCCAAGCATGTCAAATGATTGTTAATGACAGTTGATGCATTCTGTGTGTCACTGAATCAGTGCAACCTATTATGTGTCTTTATATGAATCTACCATACATGATTACATAGACTTTGTGTTTATAACCACTTATAACTTTGTGTTTATATCTCCCTTGTGTGATTGCATTGACACTATGTTTTCAGTGTTAGTCTCCATCCCCCATAACTTTTGGATGGTCTACCGTGCATGATTACATGGATTTTTTTACTCTCTCTTTAACTGCTTGCATTCTCTTGTAGCTTTAATGTTGTCTTCGAAAGTTGTAAGATGCCCCTCAATTCCCTGTTCTCAATACTGAAACATGTTTTAATTGTACTGGACTGTATATTGTCCCTCATTACTGTAAGCCACCTTGGGTCCTTTTCCAAGGAGAGAGACAGGGTAAAAATACTCTAAATGAAATAAATAAAATAAATAAATAAATAATCTACTATTAGTAACCCAACTTCTGTTGTATGTTGAGACAGCTGCAATGTTAGCACAAATCCTTTCCTTTAGCACTGCTCTACTCACCCACTGAGTGGAATTCAGTAGGTGGCCACTTGTGAGCAGGCCTTTTAGTAATAGCCTTCCCTGCAATGTTTGAAATGCCTTCTCCAGATAATCCGATCTGGTTCCTACTCCAGCCAGAATTTTCGATTACAGTAACACCCCGCCTATCGCAGGGGTTAGGGACCCACCTGACCCACGATACATGAAAATCCGCGATATGCGGAAGCGGGGCGGGTGGGGGCGGGGGCGATCAGAGGGGCGGGTGGGGGCGTCGGGGAGAGATGTGATCGCTCCCCGCCGCCCCCACCCCCCACGCGATCTCCCCCGCCCCCACCCCCGGCCTCCCCCGGAGGGGTGGGGGCGGCAGGGAGCGATCGCATTGCTCCCCGCCACCACCACCCCGCAGGTACTGCAATCCCGCGATATAGTGGGACCGCAGTACCTGAACCGCGAAATGACAGGGGGTGACTGTATTTTATTTTTATTGTCTTGCTATTCATTTCCTTGCCCAGATGCAGTTTATTGTTGTCTCTTTGTGTTTATTCTTAGTGTTTCCATTTAGAAAGTCACTAAGTTGGTACATATATAAAGGTACTGCCTTACTTTTTTAAATGCCTGTGTTGTGATCTGTGTTTGGGTACCCAGTGCGATCAAGTGGATAGAGTAACAGATTAGAACTTTGGAAACCAGCATCCAGATTCCCACTTGGTGATGGAAACTCACCAGGGGAGAGAAAATGATAAAATTACCCCTTAAATGTCTCACCCTGAAGGCCCTGTTAGGATCACCATACTTGACAATGCATAACTAACTAATATGTGTTTATGGTACTGGTTTTATTTATCACTGGATGTAGCTGAATTTTATTGTGTTCAATTTTTTATTTGCATGCATCTTCCCAGTAGTTTTTGGCTGTAAGACAACACATGGTGACAAAAATTAAAATAGAACAATTCAATAAATGATGGATTAAGGTGTGAGCAAGACCTGTGACTCCACCCATGCCTCTTTTGCTTCTTTGAACATAAGAGGAACCAGGCAAAAAGTTGAGAAACTGCTATTTATGCAGGAGAATGAACAAACCAGAGAGGTTTTCCATTATTTGCAAGGTGGGAAGCCATGACTGATGACTTCCAAATCAGCTTTGTGCCCACTTTGATTATTGTCTAAACACAGACATGAAAAATTGACTATGTTGCATCTTTTCCCTCTTGGTAGGGGACTTATTCAAGAACTTGCTGCTTAAATTGTGTTAGCAAATTCTGTTTCCACCCCACCTACTCCTTATGCTTTTTCTTTTGCTTTAGAATGCAAAAGATTTATCTTTTCTGGAAACTGCAAGGAAGAAACCAAGGAGCAAAAGATATAAAAGGAGGAAAAGAGAATTTCAGGATGTAGATGAAGAAATAGAATCTGTTCTGAGGAAACAGAAAAGTAAGATGGATTTCTCTTCGTTTTTATGAGGACTTAATCTTAACATTATGAAAGAGCCTGTTTCTGAACTGTTTGTATTTTCTGCATGATTGATGAGGATATTGGATCACAATCACATTCTCATTGTTCTTGTAATGCCTTCAACATCTCTTGTAGTTAAACAAAATGGAGTGGAACTGCGGACGTCATCGGTGAAATTTGAGGATGTAGGAGGCAATGATGAGATTTTGAAGGTTTGATTTCCTATTATTTCTTACTGGATAAGTGTGGTGAAATGCAGCAATATTGTGAGCTTGGTGGACGAGATAAATATTTTTATTGATCACAAGGATTGATTGTTGCTGAGTTATCTGGTTTTGAGACTCGTCATTGATTTCTTTTGTGTGATCCGCATTGCTCTTTTGTAAATGTTTGACTTTTAAAATAACCACGTACCCCAAATATACTAACTGTCCAGTTTTCTCTGTAGGAGATATGCAAGATGCTAATCCATATCCGTCATCCTGAAGTGTACAGTCACTTAGGAGCTGTTCCACCTCAAGGATTTCTTCTCCATGGGCCTCCAGGATGTGGAAAAACATTATTGGCACAGGCAATTGCAGGGGTGAGAGACTGTGACATATTCCCTTTTCCCGCTTTTTTAAAAATAATTGTTTAATTTATTGCATGAGGAACAAACATACACTTTCAGTCCTTACAACTATTCGAAAAAACATTACACCATCCTTTGGTCCTTTCCTCATTAATCCTCCCCCCCTCCAAGTAAACACACATTTCACTGCCCTTTCATATTAAACATTATTAAGGCATGATGGAATAGTCTAGCTCATTTCTCATTCTCAGACTTTCCTTTTATCCAAATTATATACTTCTTCCCACTCCTTTAAAATTCTATTTTCCATTGTCTTTCCTTCTTGTATAATTTGTATCCATTCATTTTGGGGAAAAAATTGATGTATATAATCTTTCCATTTATCATATTTCCATTTTTCTTCCTCCTTCCATCCACACGTTAATATCATTATAGCTGCTCCTATCCCATAATACACAATCTTTTTATGCCTCTCCAATTTGTTTCTCTATCTACTAACCCTAAGAAGATATGATCTATTTTTAGCTCAATCATTTTTCTTTGTAATTTCTGATAACCAATTTTCTACTTTCTTCCAAAATGTTCATATTTTCTCGCATTTCCATATCATGTGTGCCAGAGGCCCAGTGGTTCATCTGGAGACCTGATCATATTAGGACACAACTTTAGCTAGACTGTGGAGAGCCCCCTACTACATTGCAGAGGCCTCTTTTCAATTCTTGAATCTCAGCAGGTATTTTTTTTTCTATTAACCCTGATGTTGTCTGTTTTTTTAAATCCCAGGAACTTGAACTACCAATACTCAAAGTAGCTGCTACTGAGATTGTGTCAGGGGTATCAGGAGAATCAGAACAGAAACTACGGGAGCTCTTTGACCAAGCTGTGGTGAGTGTGATATAGGAAAATGTCTTCTGCTACTTTGCTCAAGTCTTCACAACTGAGTCAATTTCAATATGTGAGCCAAACCATAAAGTCTTTTGAGCCTAACATGCTGCAGATGGCTACTGTGCTTTCTTTTGTAAGCATAATTTCCAGTTCTGAAATCAAGTGCGATAGATAAATGGATTCCAACTGGTTTCCATCTCCCCAACAATATTCCAATTCTTCCTCCTTTTTTTTTTTTTTTTTTTTTGTACTTGCTGAGTAGGTCTGCAGTCTGCATAATTAAATGTATAGTCTGCATAATTAAACTAAACTGTCCAGAGAGTGCTTGAAGTGATATGGGGTGGTATATAAGCAAAACACTTTAGGTCAACCAGGATATATCTGATTTAAATCAGATTGATTCAAATTACAGTTTAAATGAAAATTAAACTTTTTTTAAACATTCAATTCTCTTCTAAATCAATTTGATTTTAAAATATTAATATCTGTTCATCCTGATGTCAATACTAGTATTTTCTAACCTGGTATCTACCCAACCTGGTATGCTGGACTACAGAATATCTGCCCCAGACAACATGGTCTGTCATTTCATTTCTAATTGTAGCTAATTTTTCTTTGCCAACATGAAGAGGTTTAGTGTTGCTCTGCTCTTGTCATCTAAGTGCCACTTAAAGAGTGCTGTGCTGTTTTAGTTGAGACAGTGGGATAAAAGAGTCTGCTTTTGGTGGCACTGTATATGGTGGAGGAGAGGTAGGTGAATGCAGGAAATTTTACCCAAGCTAAACTGGAAGATTTGCCTAACTCTTTTTCAAAACACTGATGTGATGTGGGGCTTTTGATGTTGGATTTAGGTTTTGAATATCCACACACACTGCAACGTGATCATGGGTCCGTCATTTTCTCTTAACCTGGTCTGTCTCATAGGTTTGTTGTGAGGACAAAGCAGGGACAAGTAGAACCATAGACACATATTAGGTCATTTCCTTCAAAGTGCCTTCCCCTTTTCCTAGCATGAATGGCTTATCAATTGATCTTGTTTTCTCATGATATGTCCAGAGTATAATAGATCAAGCACAGCATAGTCTCTAGTCTTGAAACTGGGGTACTTCAAGGGCCAGATGCAAGGGAGTGGTATCAGGAAACAGATATCTAGTCTCGTGCATTCCTAGACGCATTTGGCAGGGCCACTGTGAGATACAGGAAGCTGGATTAGATGGGCCTTTGGCTGATCCAGCATGGCTCTTCTTATGTTCTTATGTTGTTTTGACTGTATAGATTAGAGAAGGGCACTTAATACTTTGTTTGAAGCACTGTGCCACTTCCCAGCTGTTTCTAGGCCCCATCGCCCCTCCCACTCCTTAGCCACCCAGTCTATTTATCTGGCTCTGCACACCATTGGTGTCCTTTTTCATTGTCAGTGCTCCATTCAACACTGGAGGCTGGCCAGCCCTTCCCAGACGACCATCTACTCATCGGTTGCATGGGGAGATTCTCCTTCCTGCTTCCTTGCCCGAGTGGTCGGCAGCCTGAGGAGACAAGAAAGGGCCAGCTGGGCTCCAGCGTTGATTGGCATGCCAATGGCAAAGAAGGATCCCAGCAGCGCGTGGAACCCAGTAGGTGGAACAGGGAGCTGTTGGGAGGGGAGGTGCGACTTAGAAACAGCTGGGCAGCAGCACTTCCTAAGAAGCATGAAGAGTCCATCTCTAGTATGGATCATGGGAAGATACGGATCATTCCGAACGAAATGGGTATACCTCTATATTTGTTCAGATGAATAGCCTATATAATATGGAGAAACAAAATAATAACCCATAAGCAAAGGCCACCAGCAAAAGTGTGTTTTGTCTCCATATATGTGCAATCTGTATTCATCATACAGAAAGCTGAATTAGATTCAGGAACAGGAGTTGTGAAAGTTGGTGGAAGAAATAACAATAGTCTAAGATATGCAGATGAGACCATATTATTACCAGAAAATAGCAGCAGCATGAACAAACTCCTGATGAAGATGAAAGAAAAGTACAAAAGCTGGACTACAACTGAACATTAAGACAATATCATTTTATAGAACAGTTGTATTACTTTAATGAGGACAATGAAGAAATCAACATTATTCAAGATTTTGGGTACCTCAGCTAAGTCATCAGCCCAAATGGAGACTGCAACTAAGAAGTCAGAAGAGACTGAGGTTTGGAAAGACAGTAGTGAAGGAACTAGAAAAGATAATCAAATATATCATTGAGTATCTGAAGACCAAAATGAAGATCTGTGGAAGACAGTATGGTATTCCTGATTGCTATGTAGAGATGTGAAAGCTGGACAGTGAAGAAGGTTGACAAGGACATTGATGCATTTGAAATATTATGTTGGAGAAGAGCTTTACAGATACCATGGTGTGCTAGAAAGGCAAATAAATGGGTGTTAGAGCAAATCAAGCCTGAACTCTCATCGGAAGCAAAAAGGGCTAAACTGAGGCTATAGTTCTTTAGGCACAGAATGTGAAGACGAGACTCATTGGAAAAAATGATAATGGCAGGAAATGTTGAAGGCAGCAGGAAATGAACGTGAACAAGTAAGAGGTAGATTGAGTCGGAAACTATAATCTTGTATTTGCATGAGCTGAGCAGGGTTGTTGATGAAGGGATTTTGGAGGGGAGGATGTCACTAGTTTATGGGTCACAATAATTTGGAAGCTACTTGATGGCGCTTAACAACTTTCAACACTTTGAAAGTTTTGTCATTTCTGCTTCTAGTACATTCAGATTTGGTTTAACCTCGAACACGGTTGTTTGTCTATGTTGTATTTATTTATTTATTTATTTATTTGGATTTATATACCGCAGCTGTCTAGCAGAAAGCTACTCTGGGCAATTTACAAATATAAACAAAATACAATAAAACACATTATACAAATTAAAATAGCAAATAAACAGACTAATCAGTTAAAACCAACATAACATAAATAAAAGAAACTAGGTTATAACTTAACCTGTCAGAGTAATATATTGCTATCAATGGTCATTTCCCTCAGCAGCTTTGAGGACTGCAGCTGAGTTGACAGAGAACAGAGAAATGTGCGGGTGTGGAGTTTGCAGGATACTGCCCCTGTTGTTTCACTCTGTGAGGCCTGGCCTGTAGTGTATCACTATGTGTGTGGGTGTGGGTGTTGTGTCATTAAAGTCGTGACCGACTCTTTGTGACCCCACATCCATGGAGTTTTCTTGGCAGGAATACTGGAGTGGTTTTACTCTTATTGTTTGATTTTACTCCTTAATTTTTCCGCACTACTAAAACATGCCTGCCTTATCATGGTGGGTGTGTCACCGGATCTGAGAGCAATACCAGCACCTGGTATTCCCTGGTGGTCGCCCATCCAAGTACTAACCAGGGCCGACCCTGCTTAGCTTCCGAAATCAGGTGAGATCGGATGTGCTTAGGGCATCTAGGCAGTGTTGTGTATCACTATAATTTCCTCTAAATGTATTTATGAACACTACCATTTTGGTAGTACCTGTTGGTGGCACAATTCCTGCATGTCTGTTCATGACTTACCAGGCAATTAAGATCTAGCCAGGGAGCCCTCCTGAAAGGAGGTGAAAGGGATAGCTTGCAGGTCTTTTTATTTATTTATTTATTTATTTATTTATTTATTCAACTTATGCTGCCACTACCCAAGGCTGTGGAATGCCCTCTTGAAAAGATCTGCCTATCAATAAATCATCAAACATTAAAATAATCATTTTGGCACCAGACAAAAACTGAATCAACATAGATTGTGGGTCCTGATGGCAGTTTTTACTTAATTGTATTTGTATTTAAATGTTTTTATTGTTTTAATTATCTATTGATATTTTAATGTTTTAATTGTTTTAATTGCTTTGACTGTGAGCTACCCAGAGACCTTTCGGTAGTTGGCGGCATATAAATTGTATGTATGGATGGATGGATGGATGGATGGATGGATGGATGGATGGATGGATGGATAGATAGATAGATAGATAGATAGATAGATAGATAGATAGATTTTAATCATTTCCTCAGAAATCTTTGAGCATGTCTCTTCTTGTGTCTATAGGAATCATTTTCTTGCTTTCTTTTTCTTAGGATCTCTGATTTCAATCAAATGTAACAGGAACACTGGCAGCAAACTGCCTTGCACATTAATGTTCTATAAAATCCAACTTGCTTTTTGAGAGCACTAGAGTCTTTAGGATTTTACATTAATTTCTTGAACATTATGAATCAATGTTTACACTGTTTCTTTCTCTTATTCTTCTACTCTCATTGTTTGATTTTACTCCTGAATTTTTCAGCACTACTAAAACATGCCTGCCTTATCATGGTGGGTGTGTCACAGGATCTGAGAGCAATATTTGCAGGAGGCAAGTCTCTGGAGGGATTCTGACAGACTTCCAAGATGTTGAATTGATTCTGTTAACTCTGACTTTAAGTTCCAGCCCCAGTTATCTTTGCTGTCCCCACTGTTACTACACAGTACTAGCAGAAACACTACAAACTAGCTTGAGTATCCAGTTACAACAGCAGAAGGCTGACGGGTTTTCCATAGACAATGGCAGAGATACTCCAGCTAACTTGTTTGTACTTTGTGGAAAAAAGAATGATGAGTTTCTTCTGAATATTATACCTTGAAAACTCAGAATTTCTTTTACTAATTATAAGGATAGAATATCTCCTGCTGATAGATACATTTATTTTCTGTTCTTACTCCATTTTGTGTTTTGCCATTGTTATTTATTGATCCAAATCTTGTCTTACAGTGTATTATTAATTCATTGTTGGTTGTGCCACCAAGGTTGTTGGGGACTCTTTGGCTTTGTGTCAGCACACTGATGCTGCCAGTAGTGTTCATGCGCTTGATGATAATTAATATGATATGATGTTTCTGTTTCTCCTTGAATAGTTTGTTATTATGATGGGTATCATCTTAAATGCCATGTAATTTCAAATGAATGGACTGCCTTTTAGTTGAGTCTTTTTAAAAATCTGAGTATTTTTCAGTACATTTTTGTAGTATGTTTACATGATTTGCCACTCTGTTTTAGGGATTCTTCTCATACTGGAGGTTTCATGACGGGTTTTGTTTTTATCTCTTTGGTTTTAAAATTATGTTTGCATATTTTGTCACTTTTGGAAGCTGCCCAGAATAGTGACTTGTCCACTAAATGGGCTGGGTATAAGTTTAAACAAACAAATGAATAGAAATTCTGTGGTACCTCATTGTGGAAGAATGTGGAAAATAACTAGGATTTCATCTTTGCATATCTGTCTGCATTTGTATGTCTGAATTCAGAACGTTTTCCTGGAGAAGATAACTTATGCAAGCCTTGATAAGTGTTGTTCATGCATTAATTACTGACAACTTATAGTACTTTCAACTAGTATTTACTGGAAAGTCTATAATTTAAGAAAATCATAATAAAGAGGCCGTTTCCTATATAGATTCTTGTTGCAATAGTGATGTGCTGTTTTTCATTTCTAGGCCAATGCTCCCTGCCTTCTTTTCATAGATGAGATTGATGCCATAACACCCAAGCGAGAAGTAGCCTCAAAGGACATGGAACGGAGAATTGTGGCCCAGCTATTGACATGCATGGATGGTCAGTTCCCCCACCCACCCCCAATCTCCCCCCAACACCTTAAACTAACTATTTTATTGAATCTCTTTTAAATAAGAATTTGATCTTTATTGAAATGACCTTGCCAGTTGAATGTCTTGCAAAGTGTTAGGAAAATCTCAAGTCTCAGATCTCTTATACACAGTAGACAGGATTGTCTGTTGCAAGAAATAGGAGATGATATCCTGAAAGAACTTGGTGGAACTCAGTAACTGATTTATTGTGGCAAGGCAAGGCACAATCACCATATCAGCTGTATGTAGTGTTCTTTGTAGAAGCCAGGCACACACACACACACACACAGAGAGAGAGTGGATTGCAGACAGAAAAAAGTAAGTGTTATTCACCTAAAAAGTGAAGCCAAGCAAACAAAAAAGCAAAGCAGCATGCCAAAATATTGTTTAAACCTTGGAATCTCATCAGATTCACTTTCATACTATCAGCTGCTTGGGATGAAGGCATCCTAACATCAAATGTTTTCTGTAGGTCTTTCTGCCTGGCCACACCCACCACCACCACCACCACCTTTGGCCATTCCCAGGAGGAGGAGGAGGGAGAATTTTCTGTGATGTGTCAGCATCTAGGAAAGTTTGGCTGTGCCAAGAAAAACTAGGAGCCCAGGCTTCTTGGTTGTCAGTATCGTACTGGTGAATGTTGCCCAGAAAGAGCCTATATGCACGAGGACTGGCTAAGCACAACATCCAGTTATTTTACTTATTTGATTTCTATACCACAAAACCATCTGGCCCAAGGGCCACTCTGGGCGGTTATGTTGTCCGAACATGGATATGGCTGCCACTCTGGCTTATCCTGTAGTAAAAACTATGTAAATGTTATAGAATCAAAATCTTTATATGACTGTGTCTTTGTTAGTAGGGAAATGATATTTAGAACTTCCCGTTAGTTGAAACTAAGCTCTCCCTTGGGAGATGGAAAGATTCAGTGGACTTCTCACAAAACTAACTTACCTTTGTATGGGTCACTCCCACCCCTATACAGTGGTACCTTGTATAAAGGAATTAATTCGTTCCAAATGAAATTATGTTAAGCAAATTTTCCTTTATACGAAATTCCCATAGGAGTGCATTGAAAACAGAGTGATCCCATTTTTATGTTGTATGGATTCTCCTCATGTTAAGCAAATTTCCCCTATTTCCAGAATTTTTATGTTGTACAAATTTTATGTTATACAAGCTGTTTGTTATACAAGGGTCCACTGTATTGTCTAAAGTGCCTAAGGTGGCATCCAAGGGGGGGTATCCTGAGATTCCTGCAAAAAAGGGAAAACCACTGCCCCTACCTGGTACAAAACCAGTGAACCCGAAGTTCTAAATCCCAAGAGACTTGTAACACAGGCAGGGTGAAATATACTTGGCCAGTCCGGAGTCTACAGGTCAAACCTAATCTGGACAAAAACGAATGTGCAGATGTTCCCTCATTATTACTGGATCCTCTTGAAGATAGGGCTGCAAGCACAGAGGCTTCAGATACCTAGCAGACCAAACACTGCTCTGAGCGTGCTCCAGAGATTCGTTGGCCCCAAGCATACAAACTCACCAGCTTACCAGGAGAATCCCATCCTCGTGGCCAGATTGTTGCAAAAACGATCTCCTGGCAGGTACAGAAGGGAGGGAAAAGCACCAAGCACACCACAGTAACCTAAGTCAGGAAATATTTATTTACCTTGCAAGATAAAGGAAAACATAAGGGATTAATATCCAAAGACCATCTTCCTTGTTGTCATTTTAAGTTGCAGTTTGGGGACTTACTCAGCAATCTCCCTGATGTCTGTTAAAGGCTTCTTGTTCATCACTGCCTTTCTTACTGCCTTTTTTTCTCAGCCCAAATGTATTGTCCCCATAGTCTTGCTGCTCAAATCTTACATCCACCAGGAACTCACGGAGTCTTTGAGTAATCAACTGTCCCTTTCATCTGCAATCTAGAATATAGGCAGTATTAGCAGATAGGAGTATGACGAGAAAGAGAATAGCTCAAAAACTGAGTGTTAAGCACTTTGAACATTCAAAGAGAGTGCTCAATAATGCTGAGTGGTATTTAGCCAGTTACCATTTGGTCTTTTCGTATCACATTGGGAGTTAACAGGGGCAATGGATTGACTCTTAAATCAAGATAGGGAACCTTTGATCCTCCAGATGTTTTCTACTACAGTTCCCATCCACCCCAACCTGCATGGCAAATGGTAAGGCAGTGAGTGTGACCACCCCTGCCTTGGCTAACTGCTGTCACCAAAATCTCTTTATTTCCCTTGGCTTTCCTTAAGCCTAATTAAATAAAACTGAGTGGTGTTTTAGTTGAAACATAAATGTAAAATTTATTGAAAGAGCTTAATGGTTTTTGAATATGTCAACATGTCTGCAGTTACAGATTGCCTTTAACTCAGCTGGTGACAATTCACTCAGATCATGATGTTCTTAGATTTACAGTTACATGTCAGACATTTGGTGGTAAAGAATACGTTTCACACTTCTGGTATTGGTACAGTATCTCTTCGTAACCACCACAGTTATTTTGCTCTATCAAGTTATTTAAAGTGTTCTGCTTATATACCGCCCCATACCACTACAAGTAGTCTCTGGGCAGTTTACAATTTTAATTACAGTGATCAGTCAATTTTAATTTAAGTTTCTTGAGGGCTCATGTTTTGTTCTTCTTCTGCTTGAGCTCTGTCCAATATATAACTTCATCTGGGGACTTCTGATTGATTCTGTTCTCAGCCATCATGATTTCGACCAGTGTTGCTGGGTAGTGGGTAGATTGCATACTTGATGTACAATCATCACAGAGAAGAGATTATAATCCAATATAATCGGTTTGGTTCCGCATTGACTTCAAGGTTTTAACTATGGCATATAAAGCCCTAAATGGTTTAGGACCTCCCTACTTGTCAGAGCGCTTTCTCCCTTTGAAAACAGCCCATAATACCCGATCCTCCCAGGCTAGACATTTGAGGCAACTAACACCACGAGAGGCCCGAAAGGAAAAAACAAGAAATAGGGCCTTTTCTGCCATTGCCCCTCTCCTGTGGAATAACCTTCCACCAGACATCTGCCTGGCCCCCTCTTTGGCTGCCTTTAAAAAAACTATTAAAAACTTGGTTATTTAAGCAAGCATTCCCCCAAATATAATTGCAACTCAGTGTTCACCCATTAAATCTTGATTTTAACTGATTAGCCTGCCAATAATAGTATATTGTTTTATGTCACTTTAATATTATTTTTATTTTTATTTTTATTTTACTGTGTTACTATTTATGGTTTTATTGTATAAATTGTTTGAATGAGTGACCTTGCTGCCAGATGGGCAGTATAAAAATCCAATAAATAAAATAAATAAATATATAGTTGACATGCCAAGGTTGTCTATACTTCATGCTGGGAGATCTGCCACGAGCAGCTTGTTGTTGACTTCTGTATCTCCCAGTGTTTTCTGTAGAGGTCGTTGTGTGAAAAAGCAGGAGCTATGGCATGAATGCTGTTCAGAGTCAACTTGCATGGCAACATCATTTTAAAAAAACACTGTTGGGTGGGCCTGCTGACAATATGTAGCATAAACAGTGATGTTCCATTGCAAAGCAATCACCTTCATTTGTCCCCTCTGTTTCTTCCTGTCCTCCTTCAGACCTGAATAATCTGGCTACTGCTTCTCGGGTCCTGGTAATTGGGGCAACGAATAGGCCAGACTCCTTGGACCCAGCCCTGAGGCGTGCAGGAAGATTTGATCGAGAGATTTGTTTGGGGATTCCAGATGAAGCAGCCAGAGAAAAGTACGTCAGCTTTGTTTTAATCCAGGATAAGCAGCATGTTCCAAACTTGGCTTCCCAGCACCTGAGTTGAAAGGCTTTCTGTGTGTATTTCACAAGAGACATTTAGCAAACAGGGCTTCTTTTGTTGCATTGCGGGGGAAGCCGGTGTTGAGTTTCTCCCTGGCACATAGACTTTGAAAGTCACATGTGTACCCTTCAGTTGATCTCTCCAGTCCCAGCTTTTGGCAGATATAAAGTCAATAGTACTTAAAGACTGAAAGAATGGGGAGAGGGGAGGATGTTTTAGACATTTTTTTCCCACAGAGCTGTCAGAAATATGTTCCCTTTTGCTGTCGTATTTGTAGCTGAAGCTGTAGTACATTTGTTCAGTACATTACTAAGCATTATCTGCTCAGAAATGTAAGTTGCACTCCAACGCCCCAAAGGTGAAGCTACTATAACCCATGATACTATGGAAGGTATAGCATGAAGTATTTAAATATTCTCATAACCACCCATCCCACACAAGTAAGTAATTACATGTTGCTGGAGCAGCATTGGAAAATATTACAGCATCTGTACCATCCTGATTTGATCAGCTGTAGAAAAGATTACAGCAAAGTATAAACATATAATCAGTGTGTATAAAATATTGCAAATCCATAATTGTCATCAGAGTACAGCATTATCATGTTAAAATGAATATTCAGCCCTTTTACTTTTACAGTGTAACAGCTGCAAATATGAAAATAGCTTTATGTACTTGATAATGTAAAAAAACACAGTAGGGGTAATTATGATGATCAATTTTTTTCTTTTATTGTATTGATAAAACTAAAATAAAGGAAGATAACATCAGATTATGACTATTAAAATAAATATCCAGTATTTAAATAATAAGCTTTCAAATGAGATATAAAGAAATATTTGACAACATACTGGGGCATAATAAAATCTTCTGGTCCTTAATTTTTAGGTCTAAAAATTAGATAAATATAACCTCAGATGAACAACACATGACATATCACACTGTTTCATGATTTATTTTACAAAAAGAAAGCCACAATTTTACAAAAGTAAAGCCATGTGTGAAAAAGTAGACCTTACAATTCAATTGCTTGTAGAACCACCTTTAGCAGCAATAACTTGAAGTAATCATTTTCTGTATGACTTGATCAGTCAATTGAAAGTCCCTTCAATTCATTGAGGTTTGTGGGCATTTGTTTATCCACAGCTCTTTTAAGGTCCCAACAAAGCATTTCAACAAGGTTAAGGTCAAGACTTTGATTGGGCCATTGCAACACTTTGATTCTTTTCTTTTTTTAGCCATTCCATTGTAGATTTGTGGATTTGCTTTAGATCATTGTCCTGTTGCATGACCCAATATAGGCCAAGCTTTAGCTGTCCAACAGATGACTTCACAGTTGACCATAGAATATTTTGGTGTACAGAGGAGTTCATGGTTGACTCAGTGACTGCAAGGTGCCCAGGTCTCATAGCAGCAAACCAAACCCAAATCATTACCCCTCCACTACTGTGCTTGAAAGCTGGTATGAGGTGTTTGTGCTGATGTACTGTGTTCAGTTTTCACTAAATGTGGCACACCGTGCATTGTGGCCAAACAGCCCCATGTTGATCTTGTATGTCCAAAGGACATTGTTCCAGAAGTCTTGTGGTTTGTCCAGGTTCAATTTTCAAACCTAAGCCATGCCACCATGTTCTTTTTACAGAGAAGATAATTTATCCTGGCAACCCTTCCAAACGAATCATACTTGTTTATTCTTGAACTGTCGTTTAATATTTCATATGCTGAGGCATGCTGAGTCTGAGATGTAACACTTGGTTTTTTTCGCAGTTTCTCTGAGCATTGTACAGTCTGACCCTGGAGTAAATTTGCTTGAATGTTTTCTACTTATGAATTAACTTCCTCTTTATAGAATGATGGGCCTTAAATTGTTTGGAAATGGCTTTATATCCCTTCCCAGATTGATGGGCAACAGCAGTTGCTTCTCTATGATCACTGCTGTTGTATTTTCTCATTGGCATTCCATTAATACACACCTGAATGCTCCAGACCGGAAAACTGCTAGAACTTTGGCTTTTATATAAGTGGTCACACTTGCTGATTGCTGATCAGTGACTCAAGGGCATTTCTTAACTACACCTGGTTGCTAATTAGCCTCTTAAATTCTATGCAAGCAGTAAGAGTTGACTTAGATTTTCACATATGGCTTGATTTTGGTAAAAATTCTGGCTTTCTTTTTGTAAAATAAATCATGACACAGTGTTGATATGTCATGTGTTGTTCATTTAAGGTTATATTTACCTAATTTTCAGACCTGCTAAGGACCAGATGATTTTTATTATGTATGCTATGATACATAAAACCATGGAATTCAAAGAGGGTGTACTTTCATTTCCACATCACCATGTATAAGATGATCCATATGACCTGCAGTCTCCCCAGTGCTTTGCATCGGAATAATGTTAGATGGAAACTAAAGGCGTCTATCTGCTTCCTGTGTTTTCTCACCACCAGGATTCTGAAGACCTTGTGTCGAAAACTTAGACTCCGAGAATCCTTTGACTTTGGTCACTTGGCACACCTGACTCCGGGCTATGTCGGTGCTGATCTCATGGCACTTTGCCGTGAGGCAGCAATGTGTGCGGTGAACAGGGTCCTTGTTCCTCTGGGTGGTGAGATCTGTGAAGCCATGAGAAATGAAGAAAGAAGTCAAGACATGGAAACAAGCTTAGCAGGACTTATAAAAAAGGACACCAAACAGGCTGATCTCCCCACTAAGGTATTTACTTCTTTGTTACTAATATTTTATAGTTTGCTTCTATTTAAAAAAAAAAGTCAGGAGAGAAGCATCTCAAATGGGTCAAAGGGCTGATCCGTGATTAGGGACTTAGCTCATACTGGGCGGAGTTGCAGTCCCTCTGAAAAGTCAGGTTGGTGCCTGGGTTGTATTGTTAAATTCAGCCCTGAATCTAGAGGCGGAGGTTTCTGTGATGGCTGGAAGGATGTTGTACTGTTAAAGTTAGGGTTGCAGCTTTACACATATTCCTAGAGACCTCTGATTTGGCCATCTCTTTGATTTGGATTCCTTTACTGAACAGTGATCTGGACTCGATGGCCGTATAGGCCTCTTTCCAACTCTATGATTCTGTGATTCGTTACACTCTTTTTGGGTCACCTTAAAATGTTCTGCAAGGCACTGGCTATCAGTTCATTTCTGGACCCAATTCAAAGTGCTGGTTATGACCTAAAAACTTTTAATATGGTATAGCTTTGACCCAGGCTATCTGAAGGACTATATTGCCCCATATGAGCCTCTCCAATGATTAAAATTTTGGGGGGAATCCTTTCTGTTGATCCCATTACCCACATAGGTTTGAGGAAGATGCAAGAGAGGGCCTTTTCATTGCCTTTTCCCCTGGCTGTTGAATTTGGTCCCTTGGGAGTCTAGTTTATTCACGTTCCTTCCTTCCACTGGCAGGCAAATACCCATTTGGATAATTAAGTTCTGGTTTATACATTATTTTTCCTGCTGTTTTGAGGTGTGTGGGATTTTGAATTGGTTTGTAATATTGTTACATGTTTAATTGCTTTTAGTGTTGCTTTTCTATTATGTTTTTATTTGTGATTATATTGTTTTTGTTGATTGTGATCTTCAGTGATGTTGGCTTCTCTTGGAGAGAAAGGTGAGATATAATTCATAACAATGAAGAAGAGTGGAATGAATAAAAGAGCTGCCGTGTGTCCCTCCACTGGGAGAAAGCTGGTGTATAATAATATCCCCAAGAGATCTGCAGTATAGCCTCAAGTGCACTGAGCTGTTCAGAAAAAAATAAAACAATCATTACAAGATGCAAATAGCTCTTGTGGTGGCTTGGATATGGGAGGTTGGAGCAATTTACTCTTATCTCCTAGTTTGTGCTGCTGAAATGAAGAAAGCAAGGAGGACTTTTGAGAGAGCCAGGAACTGTTGTTCATTTGGAAGGCATAGGGCCTTTTTACACGACCCCTAAGATCCCCTGGCCACTTAAATTCGGACCAGAGATCTTAGGGGTTCCTCGCTCTTCCTCTGTCCCCACCCCCCTCCGCACTTCCTGGTTGCTGGCTGCGTGAGGGAGGGAGAAAAAGAGAAAGAAAATCATGCCACTCACCTCGTTCTGCCTCTGTCTCTGTAAGGCCATCAATTCCAACCCCCTCCTCTCTGTAAAAGTAGCTCTTAAAGGGGCGGGAGCCAAAAAGCAGCAAACAGAAGCGAGGAGAGCCCCGCACTCACTATCGTTGCACCGCATCAAAGATTTTTCACCTCCAAAGAGAAGGTACAAGAAAAGTGCGCTGGTCTCAGATTAATTGTCTGCAAACTCCGGAGGTGGTGGGGAAACATTTTTAAGCTCCGGAGCTTGCAGCCATTTGCAGCGGAGCTTAGGGGTCGTGTATAAACGCCCATAGTCTCAGAATTCTGTAATAGTGTGTTTGTGATATTCTCTGCCTCAATCTGGGTGAGATTGGAGGTTTTTGTGAAAAGCAAAATGCATCCGACAAGCCTGAAGTCTGCCCATTCATACACTAAAGGTCTGCAGATGATACAAATACAGTATATGTAAGAACACTCTGATGTAAGAAAAGAATGCTGGCTTCTAAGGGCCATGTATATGAAAAGAAGCAGCAAGCCTGTGACATTTCTTTGCTGTGCACAGAGATGGTCACCCATTTGTGGTGGTGGTTTTCTTCCTATCTGTGATATTCCTTTTTAGGATGATTTGCAAAGATTGCTCCAGCTACTGAAGGAGCCGCACCCTTTGGGGGACAGTCAGCTGGAAAAGCTCTCCATCGAGCCGAATGATTTCATGGTTGCCCTTTCTTCAGTGCAACCCTCTGCCAAGAGGGAAGGATTCGTGACCGTCCCTGATGTGACGTGGGCAGATATTGGTGCCCTGGAAGATATTCGGGAGGAGCTCACCATGGCAATCCTGGTATGACTGAACATTTGAACACATTCTTTTCCTGCAGGAGAAGTTGAAATATCTTCCAGAGGGTTTTTGCTGCTGTTGTTGTTTGTGGGCCAACCTCTCTGAACTCTGCCACTTTTGCTTTGATCTACAGGAAGACACTGTTTTCCTTGGTTTAGATCCACAGCATTTGCAGTACAACAGACATTCTGTAATGTTTTCACTTTGAAAACGAGGCTTAATAGTCTGAATAAGTAATAATAAATGATCATCACTGAATAAGTAATTATCAAAAAGGCCTTCTAGGTCATACTTGAGGGTAACTTGAAAACTGGTCTTAAGAAAAAAAAATCCATCATCTACAGTATACATAGGGCAATGTTTTATTTAGCTCACTCAGAGACCATGGCATGGTATGCAAGTGTTTCCGATCCCCAGACCTCTTCATTAGATATACTGGGTCTTGATCTTCTGAAGATACTGCACTAGGTGGAGCTATTTAGATTGCCTGCTACTTTCTTTATTTGCATAGTATGTAATCTACAATTATCTCCAGCTTTATTAATATGAAAACTAGTCTAGTTTCTCCTTATGTCTGTGCTTCTGTTAAGGTGGAGTTAAACTGCTGGAATGTGTGTGTTCCAATAAAAGGGATTAGCCTTTGTTTGTTCTAGTTGTCCTAATTGTAGCCTGAAACAGATGGAACATCTAATAAAAACTAATCAGATTTCCCCCCAGTCTTTCCATCACAATTCTAAGACTTTAGTCAAATACAGATTCTGTGCTTTCAACATCAGCCACTCCTCTTCTTTCTTTCTTTCTTTCTTTCTTTCTTTCTTTCTTTCTTTCTTTCTTTCTTTCTTTCTTTCTTTCTTTCTTTCTTTCTTTCTTTCTTTCTTTCTTTCTTTCTTTCTTTCTTTCGACTATTTTTACCCCACCTTTCTCCTTGGAAAAGGACCCAAGGGGGGGGGTCTTTCTGCTTAATGTCTAACCTTATGATGGAGTTTGGTAGATGTCTTGTGACATTGGAATTGTCCTCATAGAAGTATAGTCCTAATGTGGATTTTAGAATTACTAAAACCAATAGTCTTGTATTGGTCTTACTATCGAATGTTGTTGTCAAATACATTGGCTTCTGCTCATTCTCTGTGCGGAGACCCTTAGTATAGAGATTTAAAATGTTCCAAAGTGGAAAGCCAGTAGTACAGTGAATAAATATAGGATGCAGATAACTTATGGGGGTGGGGTTGGATGAAAACAAACAAATGGATAATAATATCTACATAGAATAAAGTTTCTTCATTTTCTGGTTGGAGCATGGATTTTAATATAAAATTTGAGTCCCTGCCCCTGCAAGGTCTGGTTCTGATTAAACACTGCATCTCATAGTTTTCAAAGTGGGTGACAGTGCTAGCGATGTCATTATATTAGAGAACCAGCAACTACTAGGAGATTCCTTGTAATTGCTCCCACAGATAGCATCCAGACCAATTATTCTCATTTATCGGCATTTAATCTCCAGGTTTCCTATCCATTTTGGGGCCAGTATTGAGTATTTGCATCTTGTGTAGAGTGCCTTGGAGATATTTATGTAGAGTACTGTGCCCAGAGAGGGAAAGAGAGCTAGATTTTAGTAGATAACCCCAAAAGCAAGACTACAGCAGATGGACAGATGAGAATCAGAGGCTCTTCTGAACTTGCGTTCCAACTAGACACAATGACAGCTGCAATGCAAATTGAAGGCTTGATGCCACTTCTTTCTTGCCCCTTTTTTCTTTTGAATCTTGGCTCTGGAACAAGAAGATAGGAAGTGTCTTTATTATCTTATGTAACTGTCTCTAAGTGTTTTTAACTGGAAGGCACAACATGCTTCAATGTGGAGAAGAGAAGATTAAGAGGCAACAGCCATCTTCAAATATGTGAAGGGTTGTTATATAGCAGATAGAGCAAACTTGAAATGTGTACAAATTGCAGAAAGGAGATTTCTGCTAAACTTTAGAAAAAAACTGAAATCCTAAGTGTGTTTTTGGAGTGTTGCAAACAGCCATCAGGGATGCTTTAGATATGGATTTCATGCATCAGCAGAGAACTGAGCTCGATTACCCTTGAGATTCTTTTCAACTCAACAGTTCTGTGATGCTTTGGAAATTCTTTTACAGTAGGACCCCCATATCCACTGATTCATTAACCACTGATTCAGTTATCCATGGTTGGCAGAGGAAAAGTATAAATATATAATTCAGCAGCCACAAAGCAAGTTACTGTCATAAACAGCAGCTGTAAAGCAAGGTACTATCTCAAAACAGCATCCGTAAAGCAAACTGCTGTTTTAGAAATGCAGCCATAAAGCAAGCTACTGTCACAAAACAGCAGTTTTGGGGGATTGGCGTTCTCTCGTATCCATGGTTTCTGTTATTCACAGGAAGGCCTGGAATCGATCCCAAGTGGATACTGCGGTCCTACTGTACTTGGTATATAATGCATTAATGTAATAATTGCCTGCCATCAAATGGATTTTGAGTTATGACTGCCCTTTCCATAGTTTCCTAAGTACCAAGTACTCAGAAGTGCTTTTACACATCCTTTCATCTGTGTATGGTTTACAATGTGCAGTTTGCCTAAGATTACACAGCCTGACTTTTCTCCCAGGAGGCACATTGAAACATCAAACTCACGAACTCTGACTTTGCGTCCATTCACCCAACTCCTGAGTGATCCAGGAATACATAGATAGACTAGCAGCTCAGAGGTGGTTTCTTTTGCTTGAGAACTTGCGGCCAGGGTCATAGTTGAAGCTTTCAGCTCATTCCTCAGCCAGCTTCACAGTTTTTAGGCATTGTTTTCTGGAAGGTAGCTGTTTGTTTTGGCAACAACAAAGTGAAAACGTTTTGTGGTATCTAACATGAATACTGTATTTCATTTGGAGCTTGTGTGAGTACTCATTCTCCAAAGAATGGTCACAGTACCTTGTTTTTGTTATTGCCATTGACAGAGTAACAGCTCACAGCTCCTCAAAGCCTGGTAGATAAATTACATCTCCCTAGCTCCAGCATTTATTTAGATAACAGTCTATGCTACCAAAGCAAAGTGTTCTGCTTATATACCACCCCATACCACTTCAAGTAGTCTCTGGGTGCTTTACAGTTTTAATTACAGTAATGCAGGTTACACATTGCCCCCCCCCCAGCAAGCTGGGTACTCATTTTACCAACCTCGGAAGGATGGAAGGCTGAGTAAACCTTGAGCCTGCTACCTGGCATTGAACCCCAGGTTGTGAGCAGTTTTACCTGCAGTACAGGCATTTAACCACTGCACTACAAGGCTCTTACCAAGATACCAAGTAATGTATCTTGGAGTTCGATCTACCAAAGCAATCAGGTTTAATTTTGTTTGATTTTTTTCTAATTCAAGGAGCCTTGTTTTGTCAGGTTCTGAAAGCTTTGTCGAGTAACAAGTGCAGACAATTCCTGTGAGACAATTTTATTTCTAGTTCCATCCATATATGGGAGTTTCTTTGTTACAGGCACCTGTGCGGAATCCAGAGCAGTTTCAAGCCCTTGGCCTCATGGCTCCTGCTGGAGTTCTGCTCGCTGGACCTCCTGGTTGTGGCAAAACCCTGCTTGCTAAAGTAAGTTTGAACATCTGCTTGCTTCTGATCCCAGATCCCAGTCCTTGTACATAGCTTTCAAGCCTTAGAGATCATTCTATCCAAAGATCTTAAAAGGCACCTCCTCCCATGCCAGCCTGCCCATGCAATATGATAATATGAGTCACAGAAGTGTGACGCGGTAGCCAAGAAAGCCAATATGATTCTTAGTTGCATCAACAGAAGCATAGTTTCTAGAGCAAGGGAGGTGATAGTACCACTCTGTTCTGCTCTGGTCAGACCCCACCTGGAGTACTGTGTCCAGTTTTGTGCACCTCAATTTAAAAAGGATGTTGAAAACCTTGAGCAGGTCCAGAAGAGGGTGACCAGGATGGTTAAAGGTTTGGAACATAAGTCTTATGAGGAGCAGCTTATGGATCTGGGAATATTTAGTCTTACAAAGAGAAGTCTGAGAGGGGATATGATAGCCATGTTTAAATATCTGAAAGGATGTCATATCCCCAGGTCTTGCTTTTCAGAAACCAGATGCTAGGCTTGCCAGAGGGTCCAACAAGGCTGCTCTTGCCTTCTTCAATTAGAGGGAACAGAAACATATTCCCTTGATTTCATTTGTGGTTTTGTAAAGCCTTGCTAGCCCCACAGAAGAAGAAGCTTGAAGTGTTGTCTATACTAGACAGTAACTACAGTATTAGAGCTGTGATCCAGAAAATTTCAAGTGTCTCATCAAACGGCAGGTCCTAGGATTCTGTAGGATGCTGTCAAAAGATTTACAGTGGAATAAAATTGTGTTGCTGTGTAATATAGGTGCACTCATAAAGACAGTGCATTTTATTTCAAGAACAGGTTGTCAACAAGATGAGGAACTTTAGTGGTTCTAGAGGCCAGTTTCATATCCAACACCGTAAAGTGTGGAGAAGCAATATTTTTTTAAAAAAACATTTAACTTGGTTTTAATATTGCAGTTACTAGTCAACAGCATTCATCAAAAGTTGTGAAAACTCATTTAAGGCTAGCAATTGTTTGTCTTGAATTGAGTTTTCCCCCACTTGTTCTGAAATACATGCTTGGGATAGCACCCGTCACCAACAAAGGCAGCAACATGAAATGTTCTTTATTTGCTTGCTTTAAATCAGTTCCCCTACCCCAGTTCCTTTTGGGAGCAATTTGGAGGAACTCAGAAACATCACTGAGACTTTCTGCCCTAGAGCTATTTTTGAACTTCTTCCAAAGTACACCAACCCTAATTTCTAATGCAGATTTAAGATTGTCATTGTTTAAAGTCTGCTGTCAGTTTAATTAAGTCCAGTAAAGCATGTGGGTGAGTTTGTGTATGCCTCACAATTGTGTGTCTGGCTTTGTGAGGTTTCCTGCACTGGCCAAGTATCACATACGCTCCCTAGCCCACCCTGACTTTAGATGCTAGAGGAAGATATGGTTGATATTTGATGCTGGGTGTTTCTGGATGTATTGAGGAGATACTCAGAGTGAGGACTGTAGCTGTCAGTCCTTAACAGGTCAGGTTAGGAAAGACTCCTGTCAGAAACCACAAATAATCCGTGACAGCCAGTAGACCAGGCATGTCCAAACTTTGGCCCTCCAGATATTTTGGAATATAAGTTCCACAGTCCTTTCTCACTGGCATTCTAAGCTTAGAATTCTGGGAGTTGTGGTCCAAAACATCAGGAAGGCCGAAGTTTGGACATGCCTGCAGTAGACGCTTGCTGCCTTGAGTTCCTATAGGTGAGCTATATGTGTGTTTTATAAGTATTTTGTTGCCTTGGGGGTTATCTAGGAGGGAATTATGTATGTAGTACTGTATATACTCGAGTATAAGCCTAGTTTTTCAGCCCTAATTTTGGGCTGAAAAATTGAGTCCTCGGCTTATATGCGGGTCAATACTTTTAGCCACTGAGGCAAGTTTGGGTCAGTGGCTAAAAGTCATTTTAAACATTGTGCGCCACTTCTCCTGACCCCTCCTCCATGTTTAAAATGACTTTTTAAAAGGTCATTTTAAAACAATGTTTAAAATGACTTTTAGCCACCAACTCAAGCACTTGCCTCGGTGGCTAAAAGTCATTTTAAACATCACACACACACCCAGCTCACAAAGGAGGAGTTGCCAGGCCCTGCTGCATTTCCCAACCTAGGCTTATACTTGAGTCAATAAATTTTCCCAGTTTTGGGGGTTTAAATTAGGGGCCCCGGCTTATATTCGGGTCAACTTATACTCGAGTATATACGGTAATTGAAAATAGTGAATGTCATGTTAGCTGTTTTTGTTTTTGTAGGCTGTGGCAAACGAGTCTGGGCTGAATTTCATTTCAGTAAAAGGACCTGAACTGCTGAATATGGTATTTCCTCTTTTTGCTATTAATTTTTTTAAGGGGGATATAAAAATGTTCAAAGTACCCATGTTAGATTACTAAAATGATAACACTAACAGTTGTCATGTTTATAGTAAAATACAAAAGTAGAACAGGTGATACCTTTAGGCTACTAGAAAAAAAAGAAAAAAATTGCTAATATTTCAAGGGCAAAACCCTCCCTCAGAGCTGTACCAACAGGTTAAAACATGGCAAAAGATGGAGTTGCCAGGAGTTATTTCTTAGATGTAAAGTCCTTGTTAAGATGGAAAATGTGCCAGATAGTTTATAATAATTAACTTGTGTGGAAAAGAAATGAGAAACTGAATTTGGTCATTAAAATTTACCTGAGTTTTGCAGCCCTCTGTTAATTTATGAATGGGAGGGTCTTGGGGGAAGCAAATCAAAATGGACAACTTTCTCCCTGAGGTTAGAAGAAGCAAGATTCAAATATAGGGCTTACTCGTTAGATCACTACAGGTAGAATTTTGAATGTGAAGTAATCACTAGCCTTGCCCTTTTGTCAAGCTTCTTCAAGTGATATTGCTTCATTTGATTTATAAGTACAGTATGTGAAAATGAAAACTATACATCATTTCATTTTTTTGTTCCCTCCTTTAGTATGTGGGAGAAAGTGAACGTGCAGTACGTCAGGTTTTCCAGCGTGCAAGAAATTCAGCGCCTTGTGTCATATTCTTTGATGAAATTGATGCTTTGTGTCCTCGGAGATCAGACCGTGAGGTGAGACTAAAAACACTCCCACCAGTCACTTTGATGAGATCATGGTGAAGAACATTAGCTGTGGGAATTAATTAGATACTGTACATTAGGGGACGCGGGTGGCCCTGCAGATTAAACCATTGAGCTCCTGGGCTTGTCGATCGAAAGGTCTGCCATTTTAATCCTCCCAATGGGGTGAGCTCCTGTTGCTTGTCCCAGCACCTGCCAATCTAGCAGATTAAAAGCATCTAAAATGCAGGTTGATAAATAAGTACCACTTTGGTGGGAAGGTAGCAACCTTCCCTGTGCTTGCGTGTTTAGTCATGCTGGTCACATGACCACCGAAATAGGTCTACAGATAAACGCTGACTCTTTGGCTTACAAATGGAGATGAGCATCAGTCCATAGAGTCAGAAATGACTGGACTTAATAGTTAGGGGAAACCTTTACCTTTATAGACATTAGAAAATTGGAAAACTAACATGTTGCTATTACTTTTTAACAGACATCTCACTCTGGACTGCCCTTTCTCCTGTGGCTTCTCTCATGTTTCTTTTTTGTTCTCTGTTTCAAAACCTGATTTATACTAGGTTGCCCAACCTTTGCCTTTTGAGTGTATTGACCCAAAATTCACAGAAATTTTAGTTAAGACAACAAAAACCTATTGCAATTCTTAAAGCTTATGGAAGTTACAGTCCCAAGATCCTTAGGAACTCCAAGGTTGTCACTGTTCTTCTATAAAGTTTTTAACAAGTAAAACACTCACTAAGGTTACTTTCAAAACGGTATTTTTCTGAAGATTTTGTCAACCTAAAAAGTAGCAAATATAACGTTAATGTTTCTAAGCTTTGGCTGAGATATAGAATTAGCACAATTTAATCAGTGTTGTTGTATAACTGTGTTAACATACTATATGCCATGGCATAAGTAAGGAGCTGTCAGAACATGAATTGTTTAGTGTATTTTCAGTGAAGATTTCAGCAAAGGCAGCTTTTGCAGTCTTCATTCTTTCTTGGAGAGCCAGTACCAGGAGGCTGACTGCCAAGCCAAAGCACCCAGGAAGCAAGAGCTGGAGGCCTGTGAGGGAAAATACGAGGGTCTAGCTGTGGAACTCTGAGAATGAGAACTGAAGATCCTAGGCGAAAGAGGGTCTTGACTAAGGTGCCTGCGAGGATGCCTAGAACAAATTGTCCAGGGCATTGTGGCCAAAGGAAACACCATGGGAGGAACTGCAACCCAGAAGATAGTGGGATTACTCTTATAAGGGGGACCCTTGGAGGGAGGGTCTTCTTGTCCAACTTCATGACCACAAAGGAGCCATGCTCCACATAGAACATGTTACAATACAGTAGGACCCCAGTATCTGCTGGGGATTGGTTCCAAGCCTTCCCGTGGATAATGAAAACCATGGATAAGAGAGAATGCCAAAATGTTCCTCAAAATTGCTGTTTTGTGATAGTAACTTGTTTACAGCTGCTGTTTTGCAACGGTTTCTTGCTTTACAGATGCTGTTTGTGACGGCAGCTTGCTTTATGGCTGCTGTTTTATGACAGCAGCTTGCTTTACAGCTGCTCTTTGTGACAGTAGTTTGCTTTGCGGCTGCTGAATTATTTATTTATTTATCCTCTGCCAGCCGTGGATAACTGAATTAGTGGATAATAAATCAGTGGATATGGGGGTCCTACTGTAATTTAACCACGAAGTAACTCAGCCATGTGCCACTGTGTCCATGTCAGACATCTCCAGGAAGTGTAACCTACCAATAACATGCCTAGAATTTAGGCTTTGGCAAGAGGTCAGGCAAGGCACAATCTGCTGAATGAAAGTTCCAATATTATTGAGAAAATACAATAATTGTGTCAGCTGGGATTTCTCTTAAGGACAAAGAAGACCCTGAACCATACAAAACATACAGGTTTTATTCATGTCAGACAAAGAGCCAAAAACTCTCATGAGCCTATTGGTTAGAATTTTAAGTATTTGGATCTGGTCTCTAATTGGGCAGTTTAGGGAAGAATAAGTGAAAAGGCCAATTAATTGGTTCCCCTATGGATGTTTTGGGATGCCTGCCTCCTCTTAGTGACTTTCCTTTTGAATGTGCCACTGTGTCTGGGAGAAAGTGTACCTCTGGTTCCTTATCTCTGTTGATATGTTTATGTTGTTAGCTAGACATGGATGTACGGCCTTCACCCCCCAGCTTTCCTGCTAGGTTTTCTGTTGTCACTATCTGTATTATGCCCTTGAACTATATTCATAGAATGGGGCATCTGTTAGTTGAAAGGGAAACATGTGGAGGGTGTGAGTATGAGAGCTGAGAGAGAAATCCAGGAGCACACCCAAACTGTGCACCTATGTAACCCCATCCAGCACAGTCTGGATGCCTGTTCCCTGATTGATATTTTGACTGACCCTGGAACACATGAGTCTTCTCTGGATTAAGTTTTAGTTTATTCTCCCTCATCCAGTCCATCAATGACACCAGACACCGACCTAGAACTGAAAGATTTTCTTGAGTTTAGATGGAAAGAAGATATAAAGTTGGGTGCCATCTACATATAGATGACACTGAAAAATTTGGACAACCTCTGCCAGCTGTTTCATGTAGATATGAAACAGCAAAGAGAACAAAAAAGAAACATGAGAGAAGCCACAGGCCATTGGCCAAGGTGACAAGCAGGAGTTCCCCCCTTCCAGGAAGGACTAGAACCACAATAAACCACAATGAAACAGTGCCTCCAAATCTCATCCCAGAGAGATAGACCAGAAGGATACCATTGTTCATGATATCAGAAACCGCTGAGAGATCCAGGAGGGACAAGAACTGGCAGAAGTAATTTCAGAATCATTAGCAATAAACTTTGAGAAGTCTTGGAGAAATAGATTGGAGGAGGGCAAATGTTTTCCCCATCTTCATAAGGGTGGACAGACCGTTGCAACTCCCCCTCTCCACCTTCCAGGTCTTTCCTGCTACTGTGCAGGAAACCCTAGTAGATACATCTGAGTGAGATTAGCACCCACAGCCTCATCCAACCAGGTCTCTGTAATGCAAGCCAGATGGGGTCCCAGATGGCTGTTGTTTTCCCATTTGCCAACATGACATTTAGCAGCAGCACTTTCAACCCGGAGGACTGGATAGCTCAGTGGCTCAGGTTTCTGGTTGTGGAACCAGAGGTTGAGAGTCCAGTTCAAAGGATTAACACCTTTGATGTCCATGCCATTTAAATTTGGGAACAGTTTAGAGACAGCCAATACCTCTTTCCCTTTCTTCTTTAATAATGCCATAGCTACTTTCATGGTTAACTTGGCCTTCTAGCCTTCTGAGTTTGTTAAAATGAGTACCCACCCAGCTCACTGGGGAGAAGGGGCAATGCGTAGCCTGCATAAATAAATTGTAAACCACCCAGAGTGGGCTTTAAGTGCTATGGGGCAGTATATAAGTAGAACGCTTTTTGCTTTGCTATTGCAAGCATATATGGTGAGTACTGATTCCAGGAACCAAATGCTGAGGTTTCTTCTGCATCTTATAAATAGGTGTTAATTAATTGGCCATGGAAGAGTGATATCAGATTTCAGTTTGCATACATCAAAAACCGTGCTCAATTCTTTTAAAACAAAGATATAATTTTAAAAAATTATTCACTTAAAAAGATTTAAACTTTGTAAATCTGGATGGAAAGTTGCTCTGAGTCTTCTTCTTGAAGTTCAGTTGCAGGTCTTGAAAATATCTGTCAAAATATTAAATAAAATAACTTTTATTATGCCAATGAAGTTCTTGCACATACAATCACCTCCCCAGATTGTCAGGGAGGTGCCCCTTATTTTTAATGCATCACTTTGCATAACTGTTAAGTAGTCTATGAGAAGAATCAGTTATGAAATTAGGAGGAAGTTATTTTAATTTGTGCAGAGATGTTACAGATAGGATTGATAAGTAGTTTGAGTTGTAACCTGTAAAATAGTGTTTCATACAACAAATGTTGCTTTGAAACAGTTTCACGAGCTCTCTTTCTTGGATATAATATTGCTGGACCTAGATGAACCATGGTTTTCTATCTGTTTTGCAGTTTATTCTTCCCCTTCTTAGTATTTTATTTTATAATGGGTAGAATTGTCATTTGAAACTAGTGTGATACATGAGCCAGCAAAATATAGCTGATCATCTGAGAGAAAGCTAAAGAATGATTATGAAATTGATAGATAGCTTAAAGCAGCCTTCTGCCAACTGGGTCCTGTAAATACATTGGTCTTAGAATTGTAATAGTCCATCACATTTGGTGAAAACTGGTTTAGAATTTCTGTTTTATATCTGTGGTTGTTAGTCTTTCCTGTTTCACAGCATACTTTCATTTTCAGTCTGGTGCCAGTGTCCGTGTAGTGAACCAATTGTTAACAGAGATGGATGGCCTGGAATCTCGTCGTCAGGTATTCATTATGGCAGCTACTAATAGGCCAGGTAAGAATCATTAAACAATTGGAAGAAATCTTAGAACAGGCATGTCCAAAGTCCGCCCCAGGGGCCAAATGCAGCTTTTCAAATTTCAAGCGGCCCGCAGCCTCTTCCCCCCACCGGCTCAGCCTATCATGTATCCCTGCCAGCTGGCCCCTCCCCATGCTGGATGGAGATATCAGCTTGCAGTTTTATGGTTTGCCAGCCTTCCCTGTCTCCGTTCGTCCCCCCCCCAGCCACCTGCCCAGCCTACCCACCCCCAGTTCTGTTGCTGCAGCGTCATCCCCACACATTTTCACCTCACCAAATCTGGCCCTCCTTGCAACAAGTTTGGACACCCCTATCTTAGAAGTACAGTATTACCAAATTGGTGATTTTGCTACATATTTATGTTTCTGCCCATGATAATAATCTACAGAGTTCCATATACAATGGATACAAACATACTTTGTGTGTTTCATTTATAATGGTATAGAATGTATGCAACTAAGTTTCTGTTCTTACCTTGATTACTTTAACGTATATATTGCTTCCATTGGGTGGTTCACAATAAAATGCACAATCATAGTAGAACAGTCTAATAAAAACCGTATGCATTCATTGTATACATGGAAGGTACGTACACAAGGTCACCGTGAGCTCTGGGACTTCTTACTGCTGCTGTGTGGCAATTGAACCTATAGACGCTCCCCATCCTTAGTACAGAATATTAGGAATACTGGAAGGTCCTTTAAAACATCCAACTTATTTGTCATTTGAGCCCAAATTTGTTTATAAGGGCTATTTTCCCAGTGGATCTTTTCCTGCCCTAATTAGAGATACCAGAAACTGATCTTGGGTCCTTCTATGCAAAAGACATGCTCCGTTTCCCATGGTCCTGCAGCACCTGTTCCATTTAGTATTACCAGAATGATTCAGAACGCTAGATGCGGTCAGAAACTCAAGCAAACCTGTTTAATGGTGGTCTGTTGAGTGAGATTATCAGTCAGCCTTTCTGCTGGTCACAGACTTGGATTGCCACAGTATATCAAAGAACGGGTCCCAGTTGCTTCCTCCTAGTCGTCTTGCTCGCCAAGCCAGCTGCCTCTTTCCTGGAAATGCCTTCTCTGTAATGTTTCTCTTCTTGCTAGTTCTCACACCTTCCATCTCTTCCCTTCTTAACTCATGCTGTTTACTCTTTCCTATGGTTAGTTTCTGGCCAAGTTCAATAAACTGCTCAGCCCCACCTGTTCATCTTATTGTAGGCAGGCCAGGGCTTACATTCATTCATACTTTTTTGCACCAGTAGCTGCCAGTCCAGTATAGATTGTCTCAAAATAGTTTTGTTTTGCCCACAGGTAGTTTGCATGAGCAAAACTTGATTTCTATGTTTTCACTCACTTTTCTGCTTATAATAAAGCTGCAACAGCTTAGAGTTTGGGTAAAGTGGGCAACCTCATCAGCATTTTCACTTGTGGCGGATGGAGAGGTGTGTGATTGGAATGATAAGTGTTCAAGTCCCCATTAGGGCATGAAACACTAAGTGATCTTGAGCTAGTTCTTTTTTCATAACCTACCTCATGGGATTGTTGGGGAGCCTTGTATGCAACCCATAAATTCTTGATAAAAAGCATGATGTGAATTAAGCAAAAGAAAATACAATTTTATAACTTGATATTTATGAAGAATTGTCAGATTATTAACATCAAAATGTACCTTTTAAGTAAGGATGCCTAGAGAAATCAAAAATACTTCACACCTTCACCATCAAGGCCATAGCTAAGGACCCATACTTTATGGCTTTCAGCACTTTAGGCCATTGTTCACCTTAAGGCTATTGAGGCTATGGTCTACCTAATAAGCCTGTTCAGGCCAGGGTGACAAGAGTTCAAAGTGAGCTATAAAATGGAGGACTCGCAACTAGCTTTTTTCATTCTGATGAAGCTGCTTGGATGAGCAGGGAAACGTTTCAATTTCTCAAGAAAAAGAAGTCCAGTTGCCATGACTGAACTTCCAGATAAATTCACCTGGATGACTGAGAATCTTCACAGACATATTTCCAAACTAAAACATTGATCCTTTTCTTCATGTTTCTCTCCCAATGAAAGTTAAATGTTGTCAGGGTTATTTTGACTTTGGATTATCAGTTCTAAATAGTGGTGTTGCCTTGCACAAAAACCAGTACCAGCTTTGTCAGTCAACAAATCCTTTTCCTGCATTTCTTTTCTCATTTATTTTTACCTTGAATGACCAGTAACATTCTGTACCTTTTGTTTTTCATTCTGTGACAAAATTATTTTAGGTTTCTTCCTATTATGTGTTTTATGGTTTTTATTGTTTTCTGGTTTTTAATCCATCTTCTTAATGCTTTTTTGCTCTCCTTTTCAGTTTTAGAGACTCTCAGTGACTAGCGATAAGTCCACATTCCAAGTACTCCTATTTTATATGATGAAGCCCACATTCCCATGCCATATAGTAGAAATGTGAATGCACTTCACCCACATACGGAAAGCCATTTTAATTTTTTTGTTGCTTATTAAATTTGTCACATTAAGGAATCTGTTATGATTTTATTGAGTTATGATGTCTCTGATCATTCAACAAAATTCCAAGGTATTTATATTTGCCAATAAACTCCATATTTTTATTTAGTCTTTTGCATCATTTTGGTTCCTTACTTTTTATTCAGGAACTGAAAAATAACTACAGCTTGTTTTGTGCACAGTGAACTTGACTTTTGACTGGGCAAAATCAGGTTTACACATATTGTGTCTTTGTCCTCTATTGCTAACTTCATTCAATAACAAACAGAAGGAAAGATAAAACTGGAATGAAGAATGTGATTATTGTTTCTTTCATTTTCCTCAGAGAAGTGTTTCATTTCTTCTCTTCTCCAGACATTAAAAGTGTTTGCATAAGAATTGTTAGTCATTTAGCACTCATGGTTACTTTGAACACAAGAAGATTAATACTAGAACACAAGAAGATTAACATATGCCATTGCTACTGTCCTCTTCTCTTGTAAACATATGGCTGTGGCTTCTTTGATAGAGTCAGTCCTGAAAAAATACAACACACACTGAGAAATCTATTTCAAAGAGTGGTAGAACACCATCTGGGTAGATTCTTCTTCAGGAATGTACTGAATCAGATTTTTCTCAACTTGAATGGAACTGAAAAGAAAAGCAAAAGAAAGTTAAACTGTTTTATTCAATTTATTTAAAATAATGTTACTTCATTGTAAATACTTTAAAAATATATCGCATACATTCCTCAAAAATAATAGCATTCTTTCAGGTATAGTATTTTTTAATTAGATATAATAGACGTATATGCTATTCTCTTTACATTATTATACATATTCCAATAAAATTATTCCACATAAATCTCTTAATGTGTTTAAATGCAGCATTTAAAAAAACCCCAAAAGTTAAATTACAACATTATTTAGAGTTATTTTTCTAGTTCTATTTTTTCTGGAAAACCCACACCAGTGAAAATAATTCCAAAAGTCTACCATGTTCAACTTTGTGAAATACTTTCTTGTATTAAGCAAGTGTACATTCAAAGTCACAGGTGGATAATCCTGGACCACAGAAATATCGTGAAAATGTGAGCTTTCAGAGCCTCTTCATCAGGTTGGGTATTGCAGAACTTCAGCTGTTTGGAGAACGAGTGGTTCAAAAATCATGATCTGGAAACCTTTGTGTAAAGGTTCTTGTAAAGGCCTGACCAATTCACTTATATCACACAATATCACACCCCTGCGGAAATTTCTCCCCAGGTGTCTAGAGACTCCAAACTTGCAGATATGTTTCTTCTACAATCCCTCCCAAGTTTAGTGAAAGGTTGGTCAGAACACGGCCAAACAGCCCAAAAAACGCACAACAGCTATTTAGTGAAATAGCTAAATTAGCCTTGTCAAACAAGGGGAAGAGGGTTGGCTCCATCTTGCAGCACTCTTGTGTATAACAGCTTCGTTTAGTAATGAAGATGGAAGCTATCTCTGTGTTGGAGCACAAGGGCAATGTAGATCTGGTAGACTCTGACATCCTTTTTATTAGAGATCAGTTCCTTCATTCTTGAAGTTCAGCCATCTGTTTTCAGAAGCTTCCTCAGGATACATCTTTTGGATGTCCTTCCTTCCTTCCTTCTTTCCTTCCTTCCTTCCTTCCTTCCTTCCTTCCTTCCTTCCTTCCTTCCTTCCTTCCTTCCTTCCTTCATTTTATACACTGCCCATCATCTTGTGTTGCATCCAAAAGTTGCTTAATTTCATTTTATTTCCATCAGATATTATTGATCCGGCTATTTTGCGCCCAGGAAGATTGGATAAAACACTCTTATGTGGGTTTGCCACCACCTATGGATCGCCTTGCCATTTTAAAGACCATCACTAAAGTAAGTATTTTTTTTTAAAAGGAAGGCTTGTAATAGATCAATCCTGCTACTGAATATTCTATATTGAGTAGTTTTTCCTATAGCTGTACTGCGCTTTCAATATCTTGCCTGTTCAGGCCACAGGATCACATAAGAGGGAATGACAACAATGTTTTTTGTTGTTGAAATTGAGTCAGAGCTTCAAACATGCCTCTTCAGAGCTCCAGTGTCAGTGCATTTATAATCTAGAACTGGCCTGCACAACAGGTAGACCACGGGCTATCGGTAGCCCACGAAGGGTTCAAAAGTAACCCACCGGCCATCAGTTTAAAAAGTGAGGGGATAAGTTCTCTATCCTCCCTCCGCCATTCCAAGGACTACCACTGCCCCAGCAAAGTTCTGGGTCTGCCAGCCCATTGTCTCAGCTGAGTGGGGCAGTTCAAGGGCCATGGTGCACTGAAATCTTTTCCCTCCGGAACGGATTAATTGGTTTTCAATGCATTCCTATGGGAAACTGCTGCTCTACTTAATTTTTTTACTTATGAGCATGTGCTCAGAACAGATAAAATTCATAAGTAGAGGTTTTACTGTAGTAGCCCTCAGGCACTTTGGGTCAGAAAAAGTAGACCTCACCCTGTTCAAAGTTGAACAGCCCTGATCTAGAATAAGAAACATATAGCAATACCTCTTTGTTTCATAGTAAAAGCAATTATTTGCTTTTGTAAATGGAAGTAAGATCATGTGATTTCTCCTTTTTCCAAAGTAGCCAGAAAACTGAGTTAATAACATTTCATTACATTGGTTGGTTGGTTGACATCACCTCCATTTCTCTCTGTATAGGGCCCCAAGCACTTTACAAAATGGGTAAAAAGTAACTTTGAATAAAAATGGAATATTAAAACTGAAACATATCATTTTAAAATAAATATGGAATTTAAAAAATTGTAAACAATTTAAGCACATCATGAAAACTTAAAAGTTAACCAAGTACAATATCCTTCATTAAAAGCTTCTTTAGAGTGGCCCACTGAGTGGCCAAGAGACTGTCTGAAGAGAAAAAGATTAACAGTGAATGGGCCAGTTTAGGTTTTCCTTAGAAGGGAGTTCTAAAGCTTGGAGCAGCCACTGAAATGAAGAATATGAAGAATGCAGAACTGAACAAACTAAGCCCTTCTGTCTCTACAGATAAGCACATATGGCAGAACTTGATAATCATGTCTGCTCAAACACGAGTTTCCCTGTGGTCAGTAGACCTTACTCCAAAGGAAGTGTGTGTGTAAAGATTATAAGATTTTCAAAGACAGATCGTTGGTTGGGAGATTTATGTATGTATTTATTTTGAATATTTTTACCCTACCTTTCTCCTTGGAAAAGGACTCAAGGTGGCTTACAGTAATCAGGGCTTACAGTAATGAATGCTAGAGAAGTAACATATACAGAAACTGGAAACTATTGCCTGTGGTTCACATCTCCTACGTTACTCATGTTATAGTGAGAAAACAAATTTATTATTTATTATTTCAGTTTTTAAACCACACTTATTAGTGGCATGGCCTTGATGACCTTAGTACCAAAGCTGGTTCATACCACGAGATTTGATCTTTGAGGTAGCTTGGACCCAGGCCATTAATGTTTAAACATCTGGGAACAAAAGTGAGTACACCCCTAAGTGACAGTGTCCAAATTGGGCACAGCGTGTCAATATTTTGTGTGGTCGCCATTATTTTGGATATTAATGGCTGTGTGTTGAATCGTTTAGGGGACAGCACATTTACACTGTTATCCAAGATGTATACTCACTGCTGTACATTGTAGCCAAGTGTCATTTCTTCAGTGTTGCCACATGAAAAGATACACTAAAATATTTATGAAATTTGAGGGGATGTACTCACTTCTGTGATATACTGTATTCAGAGCAAGTAATCCTGTTCCCTTCCTGCCCAGATTAGGTTTCAGTTTTGGGTCCCCCATCTATTCTCAAATTACCTTCAAACAACCAAGATTTCCACAGTCTCCCAGACAAGCAGCTGGAAACAGGAGGTGGAACAACCTAACGACAGCATTTCTTAACAAGAATAATACTATTTCCTGGGTGATTATGCAACAATTTATAATACTAAAAAACAAACAAACCAGAAATTCACTGTTCTCTCAATATTCTTTAGGATTTTCAGTTTCCACAGCCTTGGCTTTAACCATTTTGAGTCCACACACACCTTCCCCCGTAATATTAAACACCACATTCTTTGACATCAGCAAAGACTACAGAATGCCCTTGCTTTTGAATGGTAGAGATTAGGCTTCTAGGTTGCGTCATCCCATGGTTTGAGTCAGCGAGCCCTCAAATCAGAAAATGTGGCCTCTCGCCCCCCAAAAGCCCTCAGAACAGCTTACGTACAGTCCCATGGGGGCGAAAAAACCCTGTCAGCTGCCTTGAGGCTTACCTTCTGAAAGCACAACAAAGGGGAAAGTGGGGGGAGAAAAGAAAATCCAAAGCTCTGTCGCTAATAGCAGCCTACCAGATATATTTTCTTGAAGGACTTGTAGGAAATGCTTGAGCACAACTTTTGGCAGGTCTCAAGAACGAGTCCTGTTCTGCCATTTCTGAAAATTGTAGCCGTATTAGTCTGCGCAAGCCTTTCAAGCAAGAAACACAGAAGGAAGTCCAAAAAGGTGCTGCAGCACTTGAAAGACAAACCACTGTGTTTTCATGTAATTTTGGTGGAACATTGCCTACTCCTTCAAACACAATTTAGACGTCAGGAATGTTCCTCTCCATGGAACAACTGTGAGGCCCAGGGACTTCAGGTTCTTAATTGATTGTGGATTCTGGAGAAATTCAGCCTCTGAAGTACGTTGTAGCATTTTAGACATTTTGAAGTAGCAACGAAAGGCAGCACCACTTCAGTTTGTGTGCAAGCTGTGTTGCAAGATATTGTGGTCTGACCGGTTTTATCTCCTTTGCTTCTGTTTTGCTAATTAAAAGATTAAATTAGGCAAAGAGGAGTTACAACAGTACAAAGCTTGGTTTGTCTTCTCCATCCCTTTTCTCAATGAGTCTTCCAGAAATATTTTTGTTACTGACACCTTCTCCAAACCACCTTATTCTTGATGTATGTCACATTCACAGTATGTCCTGCTATTTCTGCTTGAGGAACCCCAGCAAAAAAGATACTTATCAAATGTGATACATTATATTGGCAATTATTTCTGTACTATGTCTGTATCCCTACATAAGAACATAAGAACAGCCTTGCTGGAACAGGCCACAGCCCATCCAGGCCAGCATTCTGTCTCACACAGTGGCTCACTGTTTGCTTCAGGGTATTCCCAAGCAGAGGTCTTCACCTGCTTACGATTCTCTGCAAATGGCATTGAGAGATATCCTGCCTATCTCTCTAACCTGGAGGTTGTCCTTGGGCATCCATAATGATAGCCATTGATACCCTTGTTCTCCATGAACTTGTCTAATTCTTTCTATCCCTGTGGGGTAGAGTGGGAAAAGACCACTGCAGTAGTCACATGGTATGTGTATACAGTAATCACTATTTAGATATGCATCTTGCTAAGAGGAAGCCCTGCTATAAAACAAGTAAACTGCTTATGCCAAGTGGTTTTTAAATGAATATCCAAATGCATCTCATTAGGGTGTGCAATCATGTGATCACAATACTTGCAGGTGACATAACACAAAAGTTAAGCACCAATCTGCAAAAGTCTAGGACTTTTGAAAAGCAACCTCTGGGTGTTCAAAAAGAACAGCAGAAGGGGGAGGGGATGGGCACTTAAGTGCGCAAATCAGTGCCAACATAAACTTGAGCTCTGCGGAGTTCTGGGTAGTGTGGCAGTGCTTTGCTGTGAAGGCAGTTCAGACTGTATTTAGGTGGCAGTTGTGCTAACATCATGGTCTATCAGTTGTGCAACCCTAGCCCAAATTCAAGCTAATGATTCTGAATACTTGCCAATGTGTTGGGCGGGAAGAAAATTTGAGATGCACTGTTGGTTAAAACAGGAATTTTTTTTTTAGTTCACAACTAGTAAAGAAGTGAGAGAATCCTGTGTAAGCTAGAGAGGACACTAGCTCTTGATAAACTGAGTGGGATGAAGCATGTTATGTGCTACATCTGCAGGTTAGAATCCCAAATTTTCATTTATCCTCTTCATTTGGACCTGATTCCATGCAAGCCCAGCGGGTCACTCCAGCTGTTCTGTTGTCACTCTGGCTGCCCTGTTGTACAGAGGTGGATGTGACATTCTTGTGCTCTTGTTGGGTGGCAAGTGAAATCTGAAATAATTCAGATTTTATATTGGTTTGTACTGAAATGCAATCTCAGGTTCAAACATAATGGCAAGCAGTTTTTTAAAGAAATGATAGAACAGGTGTAGTGAGATTGAAGAGCTTTCTATGACTTTGAGGATTTAGTCAAATCCTATTCTGACTTGTGCGTGTAGTGCTGTGTTCTGGCATTGATAGCATTTGTGTTTAACGAGTGTGTCGCTCAGCTGAAGGAGTAACAAAGAGTCTGGTGGCAGTTGAGGGATGATCAAAAATCCTATTGGACAGAAGTATTCATCAAGTTCAGTCCCTTTTATTAAATGACCTGAATATTGCCTCACTTGGTAGGCTGTCTTTGCGAAATTTATGGTTCATGCATAATTCCTGTAACATGTTGCTTCTTGCTTATAACCACCTTACGGTAGGAGGTAATGAGGAAATGAATAAATCATTTCACAAAGGTATGCAAGATGATTCCTAGTAACTGGTTACAAAGAAGCTGCCAGTTACTGGCATTCATTGGCCAGAATGTAATAGTGTGATTCTGCAGGATCCCATTGATTCGGTCAGAATTGGAAACTTACCCTTCTTCTGTAGCTCTCTATCGCTAACTTGAATGCTGAGAATTCTCCTTCTCCTCCTCCCCCTTTTTCTTTTGCTGTTTGTTATTTTAGCACCATGGAGTGCTGCAGAAGGAGGAGGGGAGGAGAATCCCACTTGCATTGGTGCAATCTTCTGGCCAGGATCCAAGTAGGCTAATGGATCTTGGCCAGCAGATCCAAGAATCAAGGGTTTTAGGCGAACAGCCAATGAGAACAATAAGCCAGCTATTCCCCCATTCCCCAGAAATTTACAAAATTGTTTGGCTGTAAAAGCACTGGAAGTACACGGGTGAACACCAGTTTTGAAATGGAACAGATGGCTAAGGGGTTGAAATTGAAAATGGCCTGCAGTCCTTGATGAAGAATTTGTAGGTGCCGCCTCTCGTGTCTCTAAACACCTTCTCTGTCTTCATTGACTGCAGGACGGAACCCGGCCCCCACTTGACACAGATGTGAACCTTGAAAACATTGCCCGCGATCCTTGCTGCGACTGTTATACGTGAGTCAGTTCCCCCGTATTATCTTATCCCCCCCCCCATTTCCTGTAGGAGCTGTTTGTTCTTTCTCCGTTTTCTTCTGAGGTTTTGCTTTTTCAGTAACAGAAAGTCAAAGACATTGCTCCAGATACAGTATTCTTTTTTCAATCCTTTTCACCGTGCATCACAATGAGCTTCACTAATGTTCCATATTTCTTTGAACTTTATGCAACAGGGGTGCCCGTACCTTGAGAAGTCTGGTCTGCTCCCAGTGGCATATTGTCTTAGTTATACATCCCGTTTGGATTACTGTAATGGGATCAACATGAGGCTCCTTTTGGAAAATGTTTGGGAACTTCAGCAGGTCCAGGATGCTGTAGCTAAATTTTAAAACAGAGCTAGTTACAGGAGGAATAAAGTTACAACAACTTCTCTTGCTACCTGTCCCTTTCTGGATACAATTCAGAGTGTGGATTTTAAAATGCTAAACTTCCCACAGTACTGTGAATTCTCTAAATGGATGGTATAAAATTAGATTTAAAAACCCATTTTGGGCTCCGGCTATTTTTGAATGATCATCTTTCTTCCTGTCTATCTCCCTTGAGTTTCAAGATCTTTCTCTTAGTTTAACCACCTTCACAGGCATGCTTGGTATGTAGATGGAAGATGATCTTTCCAGTGTCTGTTGCCAGGCTCTGGAACTCCTTCCTGTCTTTCCATTGCCAGGCAGAAATCTACCTTTTCAGGCATTCTTTTAGTACATAAACTACTGCTAATGAAGGGGATTTAAGGACATAGTTGTTCTTTTATCATTTTAAAATGCATTTAATTTGTTTTCATGAAATTTGATTCTGGGCATTTTAATAATATACAGTATTTAATTACTTTTTCAAAGTGGATTTTTTTAAAAAAAATGGCACTTTATTAGTGATTTAAAATCATATCTAAACAGCCTTAAATGCAGGCATGCATCCTTAGGATTGATGGTTGATGTTTGTACTGAACAAATGAAATTTGTCTGGTCAGAAAACTTGCTTTTGTATGATTTTGTTAGGATTAAGACCTGTATTCATTGCTTGTGAGACACAGCAGAACAAGTCTTATCTTACTCTGGTATGAAAAAATCAAAGCAAAAGCAAAAGTGTTCTGCTTATATACCGCCCCATACCACTTCAAGTAGTCTCTGTGCGGTTTACACTTTAATTACAGAATGCAGGCCACACATCAAAATGTTGGTTGCTACCTATATTCCTCATAAAACATCAAAACACTTTTACTGCCCAGTTAATCCATGGGAAGTGTCAGTAGCACATTCAAAGTTTGTTCTTTTTAAGTTTTCAATATTTATATCTTTTTTAACTTTACCATTGTGAGCTCAGTAATACTTGGTTGTATATATTTGGAGATTTTTAAAACTATCCTATTTTCTTACATCCCATAGTGATGTCTTAATAAAATATGCTTTGATGACATTTTAAAGGAGAAGGTCTGTAATCTGGTGGTTCTCATTTCAGACCCCAACATATCCATGCAAAGTTGGGGGGGGGGAGACATCCTGCCTGAAACCCTGGCAGAGATCATTCACCAAGTACTTGCCAAAATGGACCTGTGCTCTCACTCTTTGTGAAACAGCTTCCTCTGTTCTTCCTTCTCTGTAAAATGTATCAAGAAAGGTTGCAGGATCAAATTGACAATTGCTCTTTAATCATCACCCAAATGTGTGTGTGTGTGTGTGTGTGTGTGTGTGTGTGTGTGTGTGTGTGTGTGTGTGTGTGTGTGTGTGTGTGTGTGTGTGTGTGTGTGTGTGTGTGTGTGTGTGTGTGTTTTGGCAAGCCGCTAGTCTGCAATTGCGGCTTTTGCATTCTTCATGTTGTTGAGAAGTTGTGTCTCAAAATGACTGTATTTCTGTGTGACATCTTTGTAGCGGAGCCGACCTTTCAGCTCTGGTGCGAGAGGCTTCCGTTTGTGCCCTGAAAGAGGAAATGGCAATGTGTAATACCACAAATAGAAAAGGTAAGGAAGAGGGGGAGATGAAACACAGTGATCGGGAGGTGGAGCAAGTGGGCAGAATTGTAGCTCGTAAACATTGCCATGTAATGTGTTGATCAACCAAGTGCTTGGGAAAAGGTTTCTGTTAAATGATTTTAGTGTGGTTTTGATAGAATAAAAGTGAGAAGAGAAGAGCTCACTTGAACTATCTCTAGCCATTGGTAAAGGCATAAGATGCCAGTGTTTGGTAAATGAAGCTCTCTGTCTCAGTTAGAAATGGTTCGGTTGGAAAAGATGCTTGGATTCAGTGGTGTCTTTTCAAGCACGGCCATCACAATCAGCAGATTTTTAAAAGGGTAATATTCTAATGTTCACAGTTTTTAAAAAAGCTACTCAACAGATGTTTTTAAAATAATAGCAAGTCTTTTGAATGTTTAAGACTATGTAGTCGATAAGTCTTCCATGTAATATATTTTGCACACACACACACACCAGATAGGTTAGAGAATATAAAAACTACTAAAAGCAATTGATGATTTTTGCTTGATTTTTATTTTATTTATCAGTCTCATTTGTTTATTATTTATTAGTCTCATTTTTAATCTCTGCAAAAATGGAACCAATCACTGAAACATGTTGTCCATATACTGTATGTACTGTAATTAAGAGGAATTCACCAAGAGCAGTTCACAGCCTCAGTGAGCAAGTAACAGAAAATCCACATCCACCACTTAAGAGGAGCAGGAATAAAAGCACGAAGGCCTTGAAGTGTCTGAAGTACTATAATTGCATTTCAAAAAAAAGGAAGAATCAACACCACAGACAGATTAGGTGTCAATAACGATAGGAACAAAATCCTCAAATGCAGTAATAGCACAGGTTTGCAAAGGCACTGTCCTAACGTCCTGTAAAAATCAGGAGTCTGAATGATGGCTATTCTAGACTTAGCAGCCAGTGAGGAAACAATCTGGAAAATAATTATTGAAACGTTCTGCTTGTTAGACTAGGTAGTGCTAGTTGAGCCCATAGTCCTGATTCTGGATAAGGCAGATGCAAACATCCAGGAACCTTATTATCAATTATTCGGTACATCAAGCTAAAAAGACACCTGGAGCAGTTTACAATATCTAGATAATAAAAGTCCCCTTAAGTCATGACACATGAAGAACAAGGAAAGTGGAAGCAGGAAGGCAACAAAGCAGTTCATTGCCTATGGTTTGTATAAATGTTACTGGGGTTGTGACATTCAAGGCTTCAGTGCAAGTGGGTGGGCATGGCTGAAGCGGTGTGGTGGACTAGCTGTTCCTAGCCGACTACTGGGATGGAGCAGAGACATGTTTCTCTGCTGCTGCCTTCTGTCCTCCCAGCTGCAAGGTGTCTTGCAAACTGTGTTCGCAGCAGCAGGGGAAGCAAATCACTGGTCCTTTGCATGTAGCTGGGCATTCATGTGTGACACCCCAGGCCCTAGCTAGTTTTACCCTGTTGCCTTTGGGTTGGCAAAGCACATATGGAGCAAGCTTTTTCAGGCATGATCTTGTCCAGAAGCTCAGGTGATCCATGAAGTCTGGGCATAGCCTTCTAGGTGCTTTTGCTGGACTGAAGGAACAAAAGTATTCTGTAGGTCTTGAGATGAGGAATGAGATTGGAACAGATTTTCCGCCTTCTGATTGCCTTCTCTCTGTGTCAGTATTAAACATATCTCATGACAATGTTGGTTCAGTGATTTTGTCCAAAGACGAGTGATGCTACTGCAGTAGTCTTTTTAATGATCATGTCAAGTGATTTAGATTTTAGATTTCATTTTAAAAGACTATATTATACTACGCAATAATGTTGAAGCTTCTTCTGTATTCAGCAGGTACAGGACAAATCAAGATTGCCAAAAAACATTTTGAAGCAGCTTTTAAGAAAGTGAAATCCTCTGTCTCAAAAAAGGTAACAAATGTGATATGTTCTCATTTACAGGTTTCACTTGAACAAAACATTATAAGAGACAGCAAAAATAGATACACATGAAGATGTGAAGCATTGCTGAGAGCTCAGTATATTCTAAAAAACAACTCTGCTACAACTAAGTAGGCAATTGCCACTGTAGAGCAGCCTTCATCAGCCTGCTTGTCTTTGAATGTTTTGGGCTTCAGCTCCTTTAAAGGGAGAGGGCAAAACACTTTTCACTTCCTGTTTCCTCCACTCTTTGCTTAAGCCATTTCATGATCTTGGGGAGATGGAGGTGGTTTTCTATAGGTAGCATATTGCTACAGGGCTTAGAAAAAACTTTTGTTCCTCTTTCTTCCCTTCCATGAGAGAACGGGAGGAAGCTATTAGTTACTTAAGATCATAAAGTGGCTGAAGGAAAGGGACAGGTTAAGCCACCCATTTGGGCTTGATCCTAGCAGTCACTCAAAATGGAGTGATCCGACTTGCACCAGAAAAGCAGTACTCCTTGGCAGAGACCCAAAAAGGAGTAAGTAGGGGTCATAGACAGACAGGTTTGTGATAGCCTACCTGCCATGTGATCATCAGGAAAAGGAGCAAACTGGCCCACCCTGAGACCAGACCAAAATATGAGGCATCCTAAGCTTCATGACTGACTGGGGATTTGAACAGAGGCCTTCTGAGATGCAGATGCAGTTCAGCACTCCAACCACTGGCTGTCTGCTAATGTGACTCTCACACCTCTGAATTTGATAATTATCATCTTAGAACTATAGAGCTGGAAGGGACCTTATGGATCGAGTCCAGATCTCATCAGGGAAGGCACAGTGCAGAATTGAACTCCCAACCTCTTGCTCTGCAGTAGATCCCTAAACAACTGGGCTATGCACCACTGGTTTTTCAGGTTGCCTCAGAATATTATTTCTAGATTAGAAAACAATCTTGTCAGACCTAAGACAAAACTCTAGATTTTGTATTTGAGCTTATTCAAGAAGCAGGAATACCATAGGCTGGAACTGAGGTACACACCACCTTATTTATTTATTTATTTATTTATTTATTTATTTATTTATTTATTTATAAGATTTTTTTAGCCGCCCCACTAACAAGAGGTCTCTGGGTGGATTGATATGGGATTCCCTCACTGCAGTCTGAAGTTATAGAGACTTGGGGGGGGGGCAATACTCCTAAACTTCATATCCTTGAATATTAGCACTAGACTGTACTTTTGATACTAAAGAAAGTGTCCCCCCCCTGGAGTAATGCTAGAAACACCTGAGCTGAATCTCAAAAGGTATATATCTATGTGTACAGTTTATAGTTGATCTGCCTTCAAAACAGCATTCACTTGGTTCAGTTGGTCAAGATTCAGAGATGGCACCATGTATCGGGGCAATGGTGATGTTAGTGAATGTTCTCCTGCTCCCCTCCCAGGTGCAATTACGTAGACAGAGAAAATGGGACCCCCTTTATTTCATGGGGCAGGAGGTTGATGTGTGTATAACATAGAAACATCACATTGGAAGGCATGTTGTAGCTCCTCACATCACATGTTTATCTGTCACATTATTTAGTTGCTCTGAACTCTTAGACCCAATGCATGCTCTTGTGTTCTGAGCCAGACTTATCTCATTTAGCTAAGATTTTTTAATCAGCTTTGTTCATATGCTTTTCTTTAATAAACCTTGTTTGTGGAAATTCCTTTTGCATTTGAGCCCCCCTTGGTGCCTACTATTGGTATTTTTGAATGAATTTCCATGGCCCATGTGGGTATTTAAGCCCTGATCTCCTGAGTGTTTGTCTGACACCCCATCCACTAAAAATGCATGGCCAGCAGCCAGAGTAAAACCATTAAGAGGCTGTATTTTTTTCTCCCTCTTGAAGAATGTAGCTTCTGGAGTTCTAAATATGGTTTAACCTTGAAATATCTCTGAAAACACCATTAGGGAATGTTTGGTATCCTTCTGGTAAATACTGCCGGGTGACAAAATACAGTGAATGTTTGTACAGTACTGTTATTTGTTTTGTTTAATTGCATTTGATCTCAATATAGCTAAAGTTATTGGTCATGAAGTAAGTAATCCTGTGCACATTTACATGGAAGACAGTGCTACTTAACTCTCTGGGATTTCTTCAGAGTAGGCATCTGTAAAATTGAGCAGCAGATCTCATTGAAACCTGTAGAACAAATTTACACTGTTTGGGTTCGGTTTATTTTATCAGGATTTAGTCATTACTATCTGTACAATGTGGTCAAATTCAAGAGTAACTCTGTACTAGGATAGCAGTAACCTTCAGTTTGAAATACCATTTGCACATTTCCAGGTGTCATCATAGTGATCAGCAATGCATATGAATGTACATCAGTGCAATTTGAAATTAGTGAAAAGCAATGGAATGAACAATGTCTGTAATCTGCTTTTGTCCAAACAAGTGGGATCTAGTGAAACAATTGCTGTACCTGCTGCAGAGTATCTGCTTAAGTGTTGGGGGTTGAGAGGGGTCAAGTCTTGTTGGCTAATGAAAAATGGAACATACGGGGACACCTTCCCTTTTACTTATGATACGATTGCCTCTTCAAGAAGATTTGGGAATTGTTTTCAGTTGTTTCCTAAAATATGCTGGGTTTTATTGATTAGGCCTTTAGAAATAGTTCTAATGTTGGTTTTTAAAGAAACTTTACGTCTGTTTTATTGTCAATCATTTTGAGAATTCTAGTGGGCAGGAAACAAATAAAAGCTTCTAATAAATGAAGAATTATGCATTGTCTTTCCCTCAGTTTCTTTTCTAGAGTGGAGTTGAATCATTACCAATAGGTAGATGGTTCTCTTTAATTTTGCCTGTAACAAAATTAAAAGAGAATCTCACTTTTAAAAATGCTGAAGTCTTCTGGAATGAATGCTGAGTTTTTTGCTTGTTTCTCCCCTTTCCTTAGGACCAAATAATGTATGAAGAACTGCGCCAATCACTGAGCAGGTGACAGCTGGAAGACAACTGAGGCAGGCATGGTTGCTTACCCTGAGGATTCCTCCTTGGGAAGTTTCATTGAAGCCCATTTCTGAAGCAGAATTTTCCCTGTCTTGCTTGACCATTGATCGTGGCATTGTTGGACAATTTTCATGAAATAATGTCTTGTTTTATGCAGTTGTTTGGCACGTGGTCCTTATTGGCTGTGGTGGAAACTCATTCTCCTCTTTGTTGCCATTTTAATATTAAAACTTTTCTAGGGAGAAACAGAGTGCCTAACTCTTGTACTCTGAGAAATATGATTCTGTCTTGCTTCCATAAACACACAAGAGAAGCAGTATCAAGTAAACCCTTTGTGAATTTCTATTCTGACATACAGGAAAGCAGACAGGTAATAAGAGAAGAGTTGCTATGGAAATGGCACCTTTTTCTGCCTACTGCTATATTCAGGTGGACAGGAACAGACTTTAAGTATGGGCAGAAGAATCAAAGAAAGTAGTAAGTCAGATTGTGGACACTGGGTTCATTTCAGCCAAAACATGAAACAAAACGTTTTTCAATTATTTGCAGTTATTCAGTGGGTGACTCAGACTTTCCTGTTGACATGCATGGAGTGTGGAAGCAATTCAAGATCCTGAGATAATGTCCTTGTACTCAAGTAGTGACTACCAACAAAATATTTGAGGTCAAGTCGGTGTGTTTGATTCCTCTCCTCTCCTTTATTTTTTGCGATATGAAAGCAATCATGATGGTTAATAGTAAGGTCTGAAATTCAGATTCCTCTTCTGGTTTTTGCTTAGAATCTTATCCTCCTAGCAGCATTTTCCCCTACAAAAATAGCATGTGACTCATGGCTTACTTAAGGTTACACCCACAAAGATGTATTGAAGATGTTTGAAAATTCAGCATCCATTTAGGAGTCAAATAAATGTTACCCAGCATCACGTAGAATGTCAGTGTTTTTCTGGTGCTGCTTGTTATCCTTCCCCTGTGGTTACCTGACATTCTAGTCCTGTTATCATGTCTTTCCTCCCCCGATCCTTTTCAGAAGTCCAAGTGCTTATACATGTTAAACTGCTTTGGTCATTTTAATCCCATTTTATGTTCCTGAAATCTAATTTGTAATCAAGTAGTTACTATATGTACTGTAGTTCTCTGAGCCAAACCTGGGCAGGAGGCTGCACATAGTGGCTGGAAATCCTGTTACAAATATCCATGCTCAGAATGTTGTTTTTTAAATCGTAGTTTTTTATGTATTTGGCATGAATGCTGTCAGGTGTAGGTGTGTGTGTGTATGTTTGGTTTTTATGTCAGTTTTAAATGAGCATAAGTAATGTTCTGTGTGTGAATGTAGGAGTATGTGTATGGATGTTTTGTTCTTAAATGGTAGATTTTATGTCTTGTTTTTTTATACTGGGGTGTGTGAATGAGCTGATTGGATGGCACTTTTAATCTCGTATTTATACAATTACAATAAATTCCATTCCAATTCCATTAGTAGCAGCAAAACTCTGCTTGATCAAAGGTGATATCACAATGCACATTACTCATACAACAAGGGCACATGCACCCGGAAATCACTAATTAAAGCCTTTAATCAGCAGCAATTTACCACTGATATCACTGCTGCAAATGCAGCAGTTCCAAATGATGCATTGTCAAATAACATGTACATGGAAGTTTGTCAGAGGCATTGCACTATTTTTAATGGAGAAGAAAAATAATGTAATAAATTACAGCATTGAGTTTGGGTAGTTTTTCGTAACTACCCATATACAGTATTGAGAAACAATAATGATTACTAATAAGAACATACTTCCAACACAATATAAATGTTGATCACCATATAGCCTGCTTGTGGCTCAGTGTTTTATTTATTGTCCATCTTGGTTTTCTCCCTCTGAGGTTTGATATGTCTTTTGATCCAGAAGTTTTTAAAAATGTTGTCTTCTATTCAAAATAATTAAGGTTTTCAGCCAAGAAGTTCCCTCTTCTTTCACTACTTATCACATTTATGCAACCGTGAATGACCAGAAGTAACAAGTTATAATGTTCATTTCTCATCTAAATAGCTGTATGCCTTTTTCTTGAATTTTATTTGATCCTTTATGCTTATTAGTTGACCTTTTCACTTGAAAAAAATCCACATCATGTGATGAAGCCACAATTCAAGTACTTCTTTATTTAATAGTCTGTGTTAAACATGTTTTTATGCTACACAGAAGTAAACAATATTGTTACTCTATTATCATCCTTAACTGCACATCTTAAATGAAACCTGTGGCACGAAACCACATGAACAACCTGTGTCCTGCTTATTTTATTGGGATTTAATCATGACTATAGCCATACTATTATTTGAAGACTTCTTTCTAAATGTGTAGGTTACAGAGTACTTGTATATTATGAGTATTATCAAAATAGAGCTATACATTTAGTGACATTCCATTTGGATCATTTAAATCATAATCCATATTAAACAATTATTCACTTTCATTACAATATGATAGTCTCATATTCTTACCAGTTCTAGTGAATCAGTTGTGCATCATATCAACACACCACCTTAGACTTGTTTAGTTGTAACTTGTTCCTGCCTGTTCTTTCCCAGTAGCCATAAAAGTAATTGCTTGAAGATGGAAAACAAGAAAGTGCAGTACAGTACATACTGGAATAACCATCTGGAGTATGATTATAGTCTAGTGCAAACAAAAGTATTGTTTCACTGGCAAGGGAAATTTCTTTGAAAATGAATGGTCAGTTTTCCCATTTTAATTACTACAATATTAGAGTTGTAGTAGTTTGATAGTTCATAGATTAGGTGAGTGGATGTGAAAAACTGTTAGCATATAGGCTGCTGATGACAAATACCTTCATTAATACTGTCTACCATTAACTTTGGGTTTATATCTGCTTTCACTCATATGCCCAGAATGTTTTGAAATTAGTCACAAAATTCTTGTACTTCTTAAGAGTATTTTATGCCATGTCCCCTTCCTTGAAGAAATTACCCAGGGTTAAGGCTAAAAGAAGAATATGCACACACTGCAAGCAAACAAGAAACTTTATTGGCCTAAATGTAAACTAGTGGAAAATTGTACAACTCCAAAGCCACCTTCAGACATAGTTCTTCAGGCTGAGAATAGATGAGCTGAACACCTACAGCTGCATGTGTTTTTACACAGGACCAATGTGTGTGTGTGTGAGGGGGGGGGGGAAGGAACAACTTTAAGCGGGCATCTGCTCAAACTAAGCCAAAGAAATTGCTAGGCAATATCTTAACATGTGGATGGCAATAATACATTTAACTGTTCTTTGCCAGCTAAGACCATGAACCTCATGCATAATTTTAAAAAATGGCATTCATATATAATACTTTTTAAAACTAAACAATTTAGATACAAAGCTTAAACCAAACAAAACAATGTTTTTCTCTAACAAATCTGATTTAAACAGAATGAAAGATGTAAATAACACCATTCCAAACATGCTGAAGTCTTGTATACCATTTTGTCTTTTTTTTAAAGCTTATTTCATAAAGTTAATATGAGAGTGGGAGTGAGGGAGAGAAAGAGTTGTAAACATCTTATCATAGTATGCTTATAGTTCAGTGTGCTTCTGTTTTTCCTTGGCACTGCCAAGTTGTTACCACAGGTGCTATCCAGTGTTCCATCTGGGTCATATTTTCCACCTGCCTTTGCTCTTATTTCCATCAGTACTCTAATTTCAAATCTTGAATTCTAAGAAGAACCCACGTGGATTTCTCATCCATTTCACAGTGAAAAATAGACTTCCAATTAACAAACAAAACTCCTTGTTTTTAAATGTAACTGCTTTGGTGGAGTAAGTAAGAGAAATTCTATTAAACCCAGGGCCATAGAACCTACACTTGTGTGACATGATTACATTAAGTTACCCAAAGACTACATCATTTTTTCTACACAAATATATTACTATTTCTGAAGATACATGGCTATGATACTTTGGATCAGCATTCCCTGTGGTCATTAGAAAACATATACATTTTGATTTTAATGAATAAATGCATTATACTATTTAATTCTAACTTCCTTGGCAATTTAAATTGCTTTGTTTTGAACTAATACACTTTTGAACCTGCTGTTTAAGTTATGGACTTGGCTCAATAACAGCTTGCAACAACTTATGTTACTCTATTTCAAAGATAGGATGGGAACTCGTAGGTAAAAATTATGGCTGTGAAAGACAGCTATCACAAGTGAAGGTTCTTTGAATTGCAGCCTAAAATGTAAGGCAAAAGGTTTGATAAGGTTATGTTAAATATTTAACTTTTGGCAGCACAGCTTGCTTATCTAGCTCCTATTTGAATAATTTCCCCATCTCAAGACCATATAATGGTGAGGTTTCAAGTGGAAGTATTTGAGGCCACTCCCTTCTTACATACATGGAGGACCTGGCAATATATGTTATTAGTAATTCAAGGTCATTTTTAAAAGCATTACACAAATAAGTGATACTGCAATGAATTAGTTCCAAATATATATATATCCACTTTTGTGTTCCAATCATGCTTTCAAGAACACCCTATACATTCATTTCATTAACACTATTTAAAACAAGCCTTTTATTCAAGTGCCCAAGAGTTTTGCTTACAATCTCTTAACTGTGCTGCTGTTTTTGGTTTATAAATCTCAGGTCTTCCCCTCTCCCTCAAATTAAGCATCAGCCTGACAATAATGGTACTGCTTATGCACTAACACAGGAACAAGGAAATGCAAAATGGTTTCTCCAAAAAGGTGTGTCTTCCTGCATGTGCCCATAGTCAGTATCTTATTACTAGTCCCAATTACAGTAACCTAAGTACCTCAATGGGGTTTACTTGCTGAAAACATACCTCTGTTTTAAAGGAACTGCAGTCAGGAATTTTGTTCATGTGCTATTCATTAAAACCATTTTGACATTGAAACCTGGAATGAATTTATTAATCTCTGTAGAACATGGGAAAGTCAGTATAATCGGCTATTAAAACTAACATTTGAGCAGCAAATATAAACAAATTAATATCCTTTTAATATATCTAAAGGTTTAAAGAACCAATTTTTGAGTCAACAGCAACTGAACACATTATGTAACGTTAATACTAGCAATATGCACAGAACATTTATATGAAAAAAACGTAAAACAGATACCCTAGTTCTGGCATTATTTTAATTCCTCAAATCTTGTTATAAAATGGACCAATATGCTCCTACTTCAGTATAGGTCAAGATAACAATACACACATATCAAGCTTTATGCCAGCTATTCTGAAACTACGTTCCTTCTGTAGGCAGAGATAAAAATGGTGGCATATAGTTAATCCTGCTTCACTTCTCCTTTTAGGTGCCTTTTCATGCGTGAATAGGGACTGATAGTGTCATCCATCACAAAGTCATAAAGCACTTTTATCCAGGAGTTATACTGTGGGAGGTGGTCATAGTATTCAGGGGCCATTTTCTTCAGCTATAATGAAAAGAATATAGATATAGATATACATTAACATCCAGTACTCCATCTTTTGACAATTTAAATACAAATACAGACATACTTCGGTTTGCGAAATGTGTTCTCCAGGACGTTTTGTACTGCGGAAAATTCGTAAACCAAAAATGCATGGGGACGCAATGCATCCTGGGTACTTTTTTCGCAATGCATTATGGAAAAAAATTGTAAAACGGGGTATTGTGGAAAAAAACATTGTAAACTGAGGCATTATTTTCAATGGATTTCCTTTCATGAACTGAAAATTATGTTAATGGAGGCATTATTCTATGTATATGCACAATATATTGACTTTATCATTCCACTTCAAATCTGTAACATGTAAACTAGCATTGGACCATTTTCAATACCTAAATCTCAACCTTTTTAAATTCTGAAACCAGCAAAGAAAACTGTTGATACTAGTATGTCCTACACAGGAAGCAACTAAGAGTTGTCCAACAGACAAACCTATGTTTATAAAGAGATATAACAGTATGCTGAATGGAGGCAAGTACTTGCAAGACATACATACATTCTCTGCTTTCTTATACTTTAAAGTATGGTGTTCACATCGTGCCATTCCCCCACCCAAAAAAGAAAGCCATGAGACAAGACACTTTCTAAAAGCAGTGGCTTGTTCTGTTTTCACTTATGACTGCTTGGGTAAACAATTCCGAATCTGGATCCCAATATGGAGGAAAAGCACTTCATACAATTTTAAAATGTGACATTATCAGAGAATGCTTTCTAGAGATGTCCTTCTGGTTTGGAAATTATTTGGAAATTGATTGAATTAGCATTTGACCAGTCATGCAGGCATTTGTTCTACTGTTTGGTTCACTCAGGAATGGATTCACTGTTTTTTCCAGCAATCAGAAGACCTGATTGCTAGAATGACTCAATCTGTCCACAAAGTACCCCTACCTGCATCTTTTTTTAGAGGGTTCTGCTTCTTCACGTGGGTAGGTATGCTCTAATTTGTTCCATTTCTAGCATGTGTTGTCACACTGGAAACAGACCAAAATTGAGTTGTGCAGTTGTCAAAGCTGCCAAGGATTCTTCCGCTGTGAATTTCCAATATTGTAAAGTAGCTTAATAAGTGCACCACATTCAGGATATCAGCAAAGTACACTTCCCCTGCTTCTCTGTAATCACTGATGCACTGAATTGCTTAATTTTTTCCTTTGGTTTTATGTGAAGTGCTGACCAAAACTGCAAATGCAGGTAGTTTCTTGATTGGCAATCCACAAAGCAGGCCATATATCTCTTTAGATTAATCTAAGTGATTCAGTACACCAAGAACAGTGTAGCAGATACAAAAATTAATAATTTCACTTCCCCTGTCCCTCCAAAGAGAAGTAGAAGAAGCATTCAATAGGACAATATTCTAAAGTGGCTCCTTTATTAAGCCACTTCATACTACCTGAAATTCACAAGAGAGGAAGCCAGACTTAATAGGGTCTCTTGAGGGCAGTATACTATTTGAATGTGAGGGCTGTATCAAATGGCTTGCTGCTCCTCCCCTCAAACCGAGACAACCCTAAAAGGCCAATATAGTTGCAGCTTCAGGTTTCCAAACCAATCCAAATTAAAGCTGGGAAGCCTGAAGAATAGGGAATTAATTCAAAGTGCTACTCAAAAGCCTAGCCCACTTGCAAACATAGAGCCATGGGAAGGGAATTCCCCAGCTCTGTAATCAGTGGCCATTTTGCAAGAGAAACATTTTGAAGACTACTTTTCACTGCTGTAATTTTAAGAAGTGTGACTAGAGAATAATTTTTTTATTTGTTTCAGACACTTCTACATCACCTGACAAGCACTGCTCTGGGCAGTTAATAAATAAAAATGTAACAACCTCACATTGAAAGAAAACATACAGTTCAATCAAAACTAACAATCAAGATATATCTAAATCTAAAATTCTAAAAGATGATGGAGCCAGGCAATTCAAATACAAAAAGTTTCAAGGGAAGATGTCCTTGAGAGCCTGGTAAAGCTCTAATGGGGGTCCCTTCCACAAGGCAAGTACCAGTATTTATTTTATTAAATTTATATACTACCCATCTGGCAGCAAGGCTACTTGGGGCAATTTACAACTATACAAATAAAATAGATACAACAAATTAAATGCAAACAATTTAATCAAATACAGTGGACCCTTGTATAACAAACAATTCATATAACATAAAATCTGTACAACATAAACAATTCTGGAGATAGGGGAAATTTGCTTAACAGAATTGTCTATGGGGTGAATCCGTACAACATAAAAATGATCGCAATTAGGGATTACTCTGTTTTCAATGCATTCCTATGGGAAATTTGTATAAAGGAAAATTTGCTTAACATAATTTCATTTGGAACGAATTAATTCCTTTATACAGGGTACCACTGTAGTTGAAATCAAATAAAATAAAGATGCAAACATCAATTAGTGACAGCAACAGCCAATCAAGAAATCAAGAAAAAACCTTAAAAATGGGGAGATGGCAGGACTATCTTTGCTAAAATCATGTGAATTTAAGATGAACCAAGCTCTAAGAAAGCCTGCCTACATAGCAACATTTTTACAGACCATTTAAACATTCTGAGTGAAGGAGCCAGGCAAACTTTGGGAGGCAGAGTACTTCAAAGATGAGGAGTGACTACTGAGAAAGCCCATTTTTGGTCTTTTCTTTCTGGGTCTCTATTGGGGTTGGAGTCCACAACTGTCCAGCCTGGGAAGAGATGGTAACATGGGCTGTTCTCATCACAAGCAGGTGTTCTGCCAAATAACAAGGTCCCAAACCATTTAGGGCTTTGTATGTTAGCATCAATACCCTGAAGTTGCCTCAGTTTCTAGTGGAGATCCCTTTTGCCCCTCTTTGCACAACAACCTCTCTTTGCCTCTCTTAGCATAACAAGACCTGTGAGAATTGGGTGGCACAGGCTGAAGCTTTATGGGAAACTACTCCCACAAGCAGCATGATCCCAATCTACTAACTAAAGGCTTAATAGGTTAAGATCTAAATCTTGAACCTGGCCCAGAACGAAACAGGAAGCCAATACAGATAAGTCAGCACTGGAAGATGTCATAAGACTTGCTCACACCTGAAACCAGCCTAGCAAACTCATTCTGTACCTGCTGGACTTTTCAAGTCAGCTTCAGTGGCAGCCCACACAGAGAACATTACAGCAAACAGTCTTTGAGATCACCAGTGCATGCACCAATGTTCTCACAGATCCATCACCCAGAGAAGCGCAAAACTGGGCAATCAGCATAAGCTAGTTAATGGTGATCTAGCCACGATCCCTGATTCCTAAAAGAAAGATAATTAATCCAACAAAGGGAGACAACTCATTAACATGTCTGGAAGACGCCCAAGAAGGTTCTCCATTTTATCCATGTTCAGTCTATAGGGAGACAAACTATTAACATCTAGAAGATTCCCAAGAAGGATCTCCATCTTATTCAGATTCAGTCTATGAGCCTTCATCCATTTCAATGACCCAGGATCTGTATTGCATTAACTGTAGAACAGTGTTTTTCAACCTTTTTTGGGCAAAGGCACACTTGTTTCATGAAAAAAATCACGAGGCACACCACCATTAGAAAATGTTTAAAAAATTAACTCTGTGCCTATATTGACTATATATAAAGTAATTCTCTTGAATAGGAATCAAATAAACACAAAGAAAGTATTTTATAATTACTTTATTATGAAATAGTAAGTAAACAGAAATATGAAAAATTATAAAATACTTTATTCAGTGCGCAACCTGGGCCTGTTTGGCTGAACACAAAGCTGATATTCTTCAGCTTTTCCAACGGCACACCTGGCAACATCTCGCGGCACACTAGTGTGCCGCGGAACAGTGGTTGAAAAACACTGCTGTAGAAGACGTAAAGAAACAGAGTTCTGTGTCATAAGCATACTAATGGCAACACACTCCAGGTCTCTGGATAATTTATCCCAGCAGCCAAACATAAATGTTAGCACTGGGGAGATCTATAACCCTGGGGCAACCCACAACTGGGGGGCAAAGGGGACAATTCCTACCCAAGCTGAACTTTCTGGACATATACATCAAGAACAAATCAGAATCAGCTAAGTGCTAGCCCTCCAATCCCCCATCCAGACAACCTGTCCAGGTGAATACCAAGCTCACTGGTATCAAAAGCCAACAAGTAATCAAGGAGTGCCAACAGGGTCATTCCAATGCCTCTCCTAATGGATCACTGTGTTGTCTTGGAGCCATGGCACAGCCTGAACTGAAACTGAAATGGGATCAAGGCAATCTTCCTCCTTATCCAGGAATGCTTGGAGCTGGTTTGCCCACACCTGCTCAAACAATAAGCCCATAAGCTTGTTAATTGTGACAGACTGTTTAATTTAGTTGCTTAAATTTTCTCCAAATTTAATTGTTTAAGGGTAGGCCATACAGAAATGCATTTATTATGTCTCCAGCCGAATCAACTGTAACTCCTTTGGCAGCTTTCAAAACCAGGACAGGCAAGGATCAAATACAGTGCTAAGGTTTGCAGCACAAGTGCTCTAGCAATATCTAATGTCACAAAATGAAACTGAACCAAACAGGTGGGAAAGATAGTGTTATCAGAATTACTGTGCTGCTACAGGGGTCAATGTCATGCCTGTGGACCTAAAAAAGGCTGCAAACAGGTGAAACCCTCAAAATGAGACAGTTTAAGTTGACAATGGTCAGTGAGGGTGCTTTTACATGACCCCTAAGATCCACTGGCAACTTAAATTTGGACCAGAGATCTTGGGGGTTTGCTCCTCTTCCTGTGTCCCCACCCCTCCACACTCCCTTGCTCCTGTCTGTGTGAGGGGAAGGAGAAAAAAAGGGAGAAAAGAATGCAGGCTCACCTCCGTCTGCTGGTGGATGCAGTCCCGGAAGCATTCCAGTCTCTTAAAGGGCCGGGGGAGGGGGCAAAAAAACCAAACAGAAGGCAGGAGAGCCCAGCACTCACGGCCTTACAATCCGCATCAGAAATGTTTCACCTTCGGAGACCAGGTACCTGGAAAATGCGCTGGGATGTGCTTAGGTGGCCGTGGTCGCACTTAAATTTTTTATAGTCCGGAGCTAGTGGGAAAACAATTTAAACTCCGCATCTGGGAGCCCTTTGCCTCAGATTTTAGGGGTTGTGCAAAAGCGCCCTACGTCTGTGGACCACCTAAAAAGGCTCCAGTTGTTGATTCACTGCACCACCAATAATTCTAATGTTAAATGCCTTTTTCCTTCTTTCCTTTTAGGCAGCAGCAGATCTCAATTCCATCAACCAAGCACATATGTGTAATAAATCTGTGCTACTGTGTAGGATTTGAGTGGGATAGGGTAGATCACATCAGCACTTGGAGGAGTACCCATATTATTCAGTTTAGCTGCATTATACACATGCTTTTATTTTTGCAACATTTCCCCCCTTTTCACTGTGTGCTCCTCTGTACCATACAGGGTGAGTGGCAACAGGCAACACAAGCAACAATCAGGTACTCTATCCAATGAAACAGCAAAAATATTAACCAAAGATATTTCTTCCCCCTTCATTTGTACTGAAAATCCTGAGTAAATTTGACTAAATTGCAGTTTCCCATGATGGCAAAAGAACTGGGTACTTTACCAACACACTGTATAGGTTAAGCAATAGTAGATGGCACTGAGTTTCATTCTCCATCTCGTCAATGCCCTTTCTTTCAACCAGTTTAATGTTTTTTTCACTATTCAAATATAAATACAGTGGCACCTCTACTTATGAGCAGCTCTACTTATGAGTAATTCGAATTAAGAGCGGAAACCCGTTGGCATTTTAATTGCTGTCTTACCAATTTTAGATGCTGTCTGCTCTACTTACAATCAATCAATTTATTTATTTGTTTGTTTGTTATTGATTTATAATTTATTTATTTATTATGTTGCTGTATTTTATCCTTTTTGTGGGTTGGTTTTGGGGGATCTAGTTGTTTTGTTTTATAATTTGTTGTATACCACCCAGAGTTCCTGAGGGAAGTTGGGCAGTTCATAAGTACTAAATAAATAAATAAATAAATAAATAAATAAATAAATAAATAAATAAATAAATAAATTTTTTTTAGATACAGCTGTTCTACTTACAAGTTGTTTCACTTATGAGCATGCATTTGGAACGGATTAAATTTGTAAGTAGAGGTACCACTGTACTCTGCAATATTCAAAAGCAACTTTAATTCCATGCTTTATGCTTATGTACCAAAGATCACAAAATTTTCGAAGGTTACATACCAGAACTGGGCCATTGGACATGCTGCAAGGGGTTGTAAATACAACAGATCCATAACCCTCTTGGCCTCTAGACCCATTCCCAAATCAGCATCTGTTCCACCCAATCCTGCAGTTGGAGTAGCTCAATCCCTTCCCAATGATATCAACTGAAAAATATTTTGCTCTGCTCTTTTCTGTCCAGCAAGCTGTAGAGCTTTTGAGTTCCTCAAAAGGCGTCAACATTCAAATTCTTTATAGGACAAAAGCCTGCTCTGCCTGTAACTGAATTATCTACTTCTAGTTTAAAGTATTCTCTTCTTCAGCATGAATCAAAATTAAACTTGGCATATTACTAGGTTTTGTTTTGTTTTTGTTTTGTTTTTGCACAACTTAACCATGCATAGGGTTAGACAGCACATCACTTTAATTACCTTCTTTACAGTTACAAAGTAATACACTCCACCTGATCTGAAAATCCGAGGTTAAATAACATCAACACTCTCCTTGACTATAAAAGATTGTTTTCTCTAAGCAAACAGCTACATGCAAAGACTGGGTTAAATGGATTCTTATGTACTTACCAGTGGAAGACTTGCTCCAGGAATATTAGGAAAGTCATGATGTTCATTATGGTAGCCAACGTTGAATGTAAGCTTATTAAGTGGCCCATAGTAGGAATATGTTTCATGCCCTTTCAAAAACATGTAATGTTCAGCTATGAAATGTCCTGAAATAGGATGCAGGCCCAATCCAAGTATTGTTCCTGCTATCAGATAGAAAAGTGATTTAACTCCCAGGAGGTAGTATACAAGAACATCAAAGAGAAGCTGAATTGACAAATTGATAATTTCAAGTTGAGAGATTGGTTTTGGATTAATAGAGAGAGGTCGAAAGGCATAAAACAAAGGCTGAAGAATAATCCAAATTAATTTTCGAAGACGAGTGCAAAAAAACCAGCCTTCAAAGTTGGTAGGAATGTCTACATCAATTCCATCGCCACCAAGATAACGATGATGATCCATGTGGTATCTCTTGAAGGATACAGAGTATGGAAAGCCAAGTGGGAGATTGGCAAACATTCCAAACCATCGATTCCATGAAGCTCTACAATTGCCAAATGCACTGTTGTGCGCAATTTCATGAATAGCCAGAGTCATAGAATGGCCAAGACAACTTCCAAATGCATAAGACCAAAATATAACCCACTTCCAGTCCAAATCTTTAACAAGATACAGAGCAACTAGCTGTGCAGTCACCATCAGTAAAACTAACCAGACCACATTGTAGTCTGGTTTCATCAAGGTCTTTATCTCTGGATGTTTGCCTGTTAAAGAAAAAAGAAAAAAGACAAATAATCACAACTGATAATTCTTCAGAATTCTTATTGCAACTTTGTCACTTTGAAGTTCTGCTTCTTATGAAAGACAGTACATATGTTAGAAGACTATATTCAATGCTAAATGCCTTGGTATAATGCTACAATGAACAAGCAAAAGAAAAGTCATACAATACAACCACATAGGGCCATTACTGTTATTCATACCACAAAACTGCTTTGGACTAACAAATACAGAGGAACATTAAACATAATACTTGTGATGGTTTCTGTTCTCATTACAACAGTCCTACAATTGTCTAGATACCATTGAATTCCCCGAAAGCCCACCAGCTCCAGCCTACTTTAGATGATAACCACAATCAGACTACAGAGTCATTTATCTCTATATAATTTGCTCTGCACAAGAGCAGTACTAAACAAACTGCTATCAGAATGCCAACTCCCAGACCTAATTTTTGTACTACGTCAACACTATTGAGTGCAGTAAGTCTAGGACACAGCAAATGGGGTGAGCCCCAACCTAAAGGTGAATTGTTGAGCATTTTTATCTAGTTATAAACTTACAGTATTCATAACATTTGGCTAAAATTCTGTTGGCAGAGCACAAGGATGGCATAATTAGTTGCAATCACTTCATGAACATGAAAAAAAATACTAGAGCCTTGCCATTTGCCAAATTCTCAAGATCCCTAGAGATCCTCTATGTCCTGAGACATCCTTCAGGAGCTGTAAACAGGAGAGGGGGTCATTTAGAGCTGGAAAATCACTGCCATCAGTCCTCAGGGATCCCTGAAAGCCTGAAAAAAAATCTCTGAAGCTTTTATTGCCCCATAATGACCTTGGCATGGCTGTGGCTGATGACATCATTCTCACTGAGCAGCTCAACAGGATTTCAGCCTCTGGATACTAGTAAGACCTCATCATTACATAAGCAGCATGTGCTCATTTTTCCACACTGAAGTATTCCAAATTTTTATACCAAAGAATCAATACAATTAGAGATGTGAATTTTTGAAGAAATTTTGAAGCCATAGAAATCTCAGATCTTTCAGTAAGGTTTTCATGTTATGGGTCATTCCATTCCCCAATGCATGACTCTTATATTACACTATTAACTGGTCTACAACATAGTAAAAACATTGTAAAGGGTAACAGTGATAGGGTCAGAATCCTAAATGCAATGTTTCAGTGACTGTCATGTGAGAATTTATTACAACGATCAGTACAAAGAAACAGAGTAACAAAAACTAGAAAAAAACTATTAAGAACATAAGAACAGCCTAGCTGGAACAGGCAACAGCCCATCCAGTCCAGCATTCTGTCTCACAGTGGCTCACCATTTGCCTCAGGGTATTCCCAAGTCTTCACCTGCTTAGGATTCCCTGCAAATGGTATTGAGAGATATCCTGTCTCTCTCTCCAACCCGAGGTTATCTTAGGCATCCATAATGATAACCATTGATGCCCTTGTTCTCCAAGAACTTGTCCAATCCTTTCTTAAAGCTGTCAAGGCTGACAACTGTCACCACTTCTTCTGGCAAGGAGTTCCACAGACCAGTGATCCTCTGCGTAAAAAAGTACTTTATCTTATTTATTTGAGATTTATCACCTAAAAGTTTCATGGAGTGCCCCCTAGTTCTAGTGTTGTGCAATAGGGAAAACAGCTTTTCCTTATCTACTTTGACCACACAGTGTATGATTTTATAAACTTCAATCAGGTCACCTCTTAGACACTGTCGTTCAAGAGTGAAGAGGCCCAGCTGTTGCAGCCTCAGATGGTGCAGAAGGTGTTCCAGTCCCCTAATCATTCTGGGTGCCCTCCTCTGCACTTTTTCCATTTCCATATCCTTCTGACATTATAATGACCAGAACTGTACACAATACTCCAGATGGGGCCTCACCACAGATTTATGAAGAGGCAAAATGACACTTGCTGATTTATTTTCTATACCATTCCTAATGAGCCCTAGCATTGAGTTAGTTTTTTCATTGCTGCAGCACACTGGGTTGACACCTTCACTGAGCTGTCCACCAGGAAGTCCCTTTCCTGGTTTGTTGCAGAGATTTCAGACCCCATCAGTTTATAAATGTACTTGGGTTTTTTGCCCCAACATACATCACTCTACACTTGCTAATGTTGAAGCTCATTTGCCACTGGTTTGCCCACTCCCCCAGTGTCAAGAGATCCTTCTGGAGCTCCTCACAATCTCTCTCTGTTTTTACTATCCTGTATAATTTAGTGTTGTCAGCAAATATGGCTACCTTGCTATTTACTCCTACTTCTAGATCATTTATGAAGAGGTTGAAAAGCAGGGATCCCAGTACTGACCCTTAGGGGACCCCACTCTTTACCTCCCTCCACCTGGAGATGTGTCCATTTAGTGCTACCCTCTGATTCCTATTTTAGATCCACAGTTGCTGATCCAGGACAAAACCTGTCCCTTGATTCCATGACTGACATGTTTATTCAAGAGCCTTTGGTGTGGGACCTTGACAAAAGCCTTCTGAAAGTCCAGATAAACAATGTCAACTGGATTTCCCTTATCCACATGCTTGTTGATATTCTCAAAGAATTTCAACAAATTGTTGAGGCATGATTTGCCCTTGCAAGAAGCCATGTTGGCTCTCCTTCAGCAGTGCCTTCTCTTCTATGTGCCTATTAATTTTATTTTTTAGGATGGTTTCCATCACTTTACCTGGGACACATGTCAAACTGACCAGTCAGTAATTTCCTGGATCACCTCTGGATCCTTTTTTGAAAATTGGGGTTACATTTGCTACCTTCCAATCATCAGGCACAAAGCCTGGTTTGAGGAAAAGATTACGTATTTTGGCTAGGACCTCAGCAATGTCATCTTTAAGTTCTTTGAGGACTCGCGGGTAGATGCCATCTGGTCCTGGTGATTTGTTAGCATTTAGTTGAACAAGACATGCAAGAATCTCCTCCCTGTCTGGAAGTTGAGTCATGGCTACTGGACTTCTTTTTTGAGAGATAGAAACGTTTCGCTGTTCATCCAAACAGCTTCATCGGTCTGAATACAGCTCTTATAGTCATCTCTGACGTCTGGTCACCCTGGTCTGAATTAGGTTCATAAGATGAACAATGGCCTGAATAGGCTCGTTAGGGAGACAATAGTATCCATAGCCTTAAGGTGAATAATCGCCTACGGTGCTGAAACCCATCAAGAATGGGTCATTAGCTATGGCCTTGGTGGTGAAGGCTTTTTGATTTGTCTGGGTACTTTGGAAAGCACAGCCTGATAAGTAGCAGATAGACTATGCCGGAGCCCACCACCTCTGTTGAGGGAGGGATTTTCAATGCTCACATGAATGGCTTCCCTTACTCCTCTCTCAAACCACCTCTCTTCTTTGTCTAATATGTGTACATCCTCATCTTTGAAAGCTATGAACGTTCTACAATAAACAAACATGCCATACATTTTGATTGTTCTAATCTAATGCATAACCTATAGACAGAAGGCTACTATTAAAGCAAGATAAAGAGAGACAGAACAGTTTCCCATTAACCAAGGTGTTAGCCAAGGGTAATTTTTAATCTCATTATGCAATACAAATCATACAAAAACTGTAGGTTCAAATGGAGAAAAAAATTTATTTAGATGAATGAAAATTTCTAAAACACCAATAATTTAAGATATGCACATAACAGCATAGCAGTGGCAGAAACCAACAATAATCTGAAGCAACTGAGAGAGGTTACGAAAGTAAGTACTGTACAAAAGCTTGATTGCAATTGAAGACACAAATAATGGCAGAAAAATCACACAAGTTTAACACTGACATTGAAAAATAAAAATACAGTACTTAGAAGATTTTTCCATATCCTGCTTCAGTTATGAACCCGAACAAAAACTTAGCCAAAAATCTGAAGATGACTAATTAATTGAAAGGAGAGCTATAAAAGAACTAGACAATAATATTTAGGAGCATATTTAGGAGTAGAGATGTGTCACTAGAAACCATGTGAAAACTGAGCACTAAAGAAAGCTGATTGGGGAAAAATCAATTCATCTGAAATGTGGAGAATGTTTATGGATAGTATGGAACACATGATTATACAAATAAGTGGGATTGCACATATTTGTTATAGTTATAATTATTATCAGATCACACCAAACGTGAACTCTCTCCATAAGTAAATAATGAAGCAAGGGGATTGTTCTTTGATTGCATCATGAGAAAATAACTATATCCTAATAAAGACATTTCACATCCTTCCAAGAAACTAGGTTCCAACTGCAACTTTGAAATGCAAAAGAAGACTTCCAATTATGCGCAAAAGTAAAGAATATCTCGTCTATGCCAACTTTTTTGTTTACTTTACATGAGTGTTTAACTTCAATATTGAACTGGATGATGATGAACAAATTGAAATTAAACCAAGACAAGATAGAGGTGCTGCTGATCAGTCGAAAGAGAGAACAAGGGATAGGGATGCAACCTGTACTGGATAAGATTATCCTCCAATTGAAAAAAGAGGTGTGCAGCTTGGGGGTGCTCCTGGACTCATCCTTGAGCCTAGATGCCCAGATCACAGCGGTGGCGAGGAGTGCATTTGCACAATTAAAATTAGTACGCCAGTTGTGCCTGATCATTGAGAAACCTGCTGTGGCCATGGTGACTCATGCCCTAGTGATGTCCCGACTGGACTACTGCAATACACTCTATGTGGGACTTCTGATTAAAAGTCTTAGGAAACTTGAATGGGTCCAAAATGCAGCAGCCAGATTGCTGACTGGGGTGGGGTACAGAGATCACATTATACCCCTATTAAAGCAGCTCCACTGGATGCCAATAAACTATCAGGCACAATTCAATTAACCTACAAAGCACAAAATGTCCTGGGTCCTAGTTACCTCAAAGATCGAATCTCATAGTATGAACCGGCTCAGGTGCTAAGGTCATTAGGAGAGGCCCTTCTCTCCATCCCATCACCCTCACAGGTACATCTCATGGGAACCCATGAAAGGGCCTTCTCAGCTGCTGCATCCAGATCCTGGAACTCCCTCCCACTGGAGATCAGGACTGCCCCATCCCTGCTGTCTTTCAGGAAATAGGCAAATACTTTGTCTTTATATGAATCTACCATACATGGCTACACAGACTTTGTGTTTATAACCACTTATAATATTGTGTTTATATCTTTCCTTGTGTGGTTGTATTGACATTATGTTATCAATTGTTAAGTTTTATTGTTGCCTTCTAATGCAGTAAGATACCCCTCAATTCCCTGTTTCTCAAACTGAATATGTCTTAATTGTAATGGCCTGTATATTGTCTCTCCTTACTGTAAGCTGCCTTAGGCCCTTTTCCAAGGAGAAAGGTGGGGTAAAATACTCAAATAAATAAATAAATAAACATATCAGTATATCTTTTATCCTGCTCAACTGTTTTCCCCTATGCATAGCTTCAGGGAAATTCTGGCACTTCTACTTTTTAGAAGTGGATCCCAATGTTCATCAAAAAAGTTGATGGGAATATACTGGTAAAATCATGATTTTCAATTCCTAACCTATACTGTATTTGAAAGCTTTCTATGACTCTGTGCTGTCTGTATATTATAATGCTGAGAGCAACAATGAATTCCCCACTAACAGGGATGTTAAATATTCACTTGCATCTCCTCCTGGGTCTGCTTAGTAATGGCTATCCCAGCCTGTCTGGCCTACAACAGAGGACTGACAGTCCAGAGGTCGGTCACGTGTGGATAAATCCAGTGGTTATTTTTTTAATCAAATACGGTACACTCAGGATTTGTGGGTTGCCAATGCGAAAAGGGTCCTTCTGAGCTTGCATGGGGGCCATAGCGAGCTTTCTCTACCCCACCCCGTGCCTTAAGGTCGCTGCTTCGGGTTTCACCCAAGAAGCCCGAAGCACAAGGATCAACACGTGAAACGTTCCCCCGGAGGCAGCCAGGGAACAAGCTCGGACTTCAGTCCTCCAAAGTCCGGCAGTAGGAGTAACTCACGGCCCGAACCTTTGCCCTTGTGGCAAAAAAAAAAACAACCCTCAGTGCCCAGCTTCGAGGTCACCACGACCGAGCGGAGGGGAAGCGGCTCCCCCGCCGTGCGGGATGGGGGCCCGGTTGTGAAAGAGAAAGATGAAGCGGGAAAGGGGGAAAGGCTCGGGAGGCGGCCAGGAACCACCAGGAGTTCCTGTCATCATCATCATCATCATCATCATCATAACGGGTCTGCAGCCCAGCCCTTCTTCGCCAGTGACTCATTCCATCTCCTGACACTTCAGCTCGCCCTCCTCCTCCTCCTCCTCCTGCTCAACGCAGGGCCTCCTTTCCTCTCCTCCTCCCCCCCCGCCGCCTCACTCGAGGCTCTCCAGAGAGGGCAGCAGCAGCAGCAGCAGCAGCGGCGGCGCCTCCTGAGGAGAAAACGAGCGCGCCTCAACGCCGCCGCCGCGCTGACGAAAAAGGCGAGCCCGGCGAAGCGGTGGTCGCCGTGAGGGAAAAAGGCGAGGGCGACGGAGGGAGGCTTCAGCCCGACCGCCCGACCCCCCCCCACCACCCTGTCGAGGCGCCTTGAGGGGAAAGCCGACGCCGCGAAGGGGAGAGCGGTGGCCACCTCCACTCCCCTGGCGTCGCGCGCCCTCCCTCAAAAAAACGGTTGGGGGCCGGGGGGGGGCGAAGAGGGAAGGAAAGACACGGAGGGGGCCGTGGAGCGCGTGAAGAGGAGGCGGCGGTTGGGGATGGGTGGGTGGGGGGGGGGGGACAGGGGGAGAGCGGGGAGACGGAGGGGAAGGACAAGGAGGACCCCTCCGTGGCAGCGGCAGCGCTCACTCACTTAAGATCTCCTTGCGCCGGTCGGCGTGCGGCTGGTCCGTATAAACCCATTCGAAATCCTCTCGCGCCACTTTGTTCCCCATGGCTGAGGGGAAAAGCCTGCCAAGAGCAGCCCACGCCGCGGCCTTCAGCGGGCACCCTGCCTGCCTTCCCCTCCTACGGAGGCTTTTCCGCCGACTCGCGCTTCTCCTCAGCCTCTCCGCCGCTAGCAGCTCTTGTCTCTCTCTCTCTCTCTCTCTCCCCCTGAGCAAGGAGGAGCTCCCGCCCGTCGCCACGCCTCGTCAGCGCCGGGCCATTGGCTGCCGCGGGCGGGCGGGCGGGCGGGGATGGGACGGCGAGCGACTTTCGGGCGAGCAGCGCCCGAGATGCCCAAGAAGGCGTGAGGGAGCCCGGGCGTCTTTTTCCGTTCCCTCTGAATAGCCGAGGAGGGGAGTGGTTGGGAAGGGAGAGATTCTTCGTTTTCCTTTTCCTTTTCCTTTTCGAAGGCGCTAGACGTGGACTTTAATTGGAGGTCCTGTTGTGACGTGTGCTGTCTTACATAACGCACGCATATTGTCAATGTTGAGGGATGAAGGGAGGTTTGCGAATATTCTCAGTCATCCAGATACAAAAGTAGAACACGTGATACCTTTAGGTTTCTAAGAAAAACAACAAAAAAGCTGCTAATATTTGGAGGGCAAAAACCCTCATCTTCAGACTGATGAAGCTGTTTGGATGAGCAGCGAAACGTTTCTATCTGTCAAAAAGAAGTCCAGTAGCCATGACTCAACTTCCAGATAAACTTACCTGGATGACTGAGAATCTTCACAGACTCATCTTCAGACCTGTGCCAACAGGTTAAAACATGGCACAAGATGAAGTTGCCAGGAGTTATTTGTTAGATGTAAAGCCCTTGGCAAGATGGAAAATATGCCAGGTAGTTAGCGGAGGCAGAGCTCCAGGTGAGTTTATCTGGAAGTTGAGTCCTGGCAGCTGGACTTCTTTTTCTTGAGAGATTGAAACGTTTCGCTGCTCACCCAAGCAGCTTCGTCAGTCTGAGGAAAGCTCTTTGGATGAGCAGCCAAACATTTCAATCTCTCAAGAAAAAAAGAAGTCCAGTTGCCATGACTCAACTCCCAGATAGGAAGGGAGGTTGAGCCAGAGAGCGCGCGTGAGCAACCACGGAGGCGGAACCTGCCATTCGGCTGTGGGAAGCGAGGCAGGAAAGCGAGCTTCCCCAACGCCCTTCTCCTTGCCCGAAGGAAGAGGGGGCGAAAAAAAATTGGTTTCACTCATCCCGCCTTTCCCTCCTCCGCCTCCAGGCTCGGCGACACCCGTCCGCCTCCCTCCGCGCGCCAGCAGAGCGGTTTCACATGTTGGCATTGTCACGTGACGAGCGCGGCTCGTCCCCCACACTCCCGTTCCCATTGGCCCAGCCTGCTGAAGACCCGCCCCACCCCCGTGCTTTCGGCGGGCGGGCGGGAGGAGCGTGGCTGGCTTCTCGGAAGGGGCTTGTCGCCCTGTACTCTCCGAAGATGCTCCTTGAAGGGGGAAATAGCCTCCGGGCCTGGATTCCTTTCCTCCTCACAGCAGCTGCCTGGCTGGTAAACAGATAAAGCGTCGCCAGAGTAAAAGTCAAGGCGTGGCAGGCTGTTATGCGCGTTGTTGCGTACACAACAGCGGCGCAAATCAAGGGAGTTTCACGGTCGTGTTGCCCCGCGGAAGACCCTTCGAGCCGCCTCTCAAATGGCCACACTTGGCTCTCAGTGAAGATCCCCCACCCCCACCCCCAGTTTTCTGTGTGAAGAAGATGAAGGTGTGGAGCCTCTTCTTCCCTCCAGCCCAAAGGAGTAAGATCAGCCTATTGGGGGTGGATTGCATGAGGGGGTAAAATACCTTGGTGAGAGATGAAATCTGTTCCCTGGTAAATTGCTGAAAGAGAGATCCCTAGTGTATCTCACATTTAGGGTTGTTGCAGGAGCCAATACAGTACTTGTTATTTGAGGTAGGTCCTTTCCTGTTGACTTGGGGCAGCAAAAAAACAACTCAGTCTTTATACAGGACCACCTGGAAGACTAGCAAGTTTTATTGGGCTTAAAAAACATTTATGGACCTTGGAACACTTTTTTAGATGCATCTGAAGATGTTGCTGCTGAGAGTGGGCAACAATCCAAAATGTAATGTCAAATAAAATTGGCTGTACTCTGCTGTATTTGCTGTGTTGAGCTGCTGACATTCTTAATATCAGTCACTTGAAATTAATGGCTTTGATGGAGTTGGAAAAGTTACGGTATTTTCCTGGTCATAGTTCTGTAAAAGAGACAGAACTACTGTTTAGATTGACAGGGAAAGAAAAAAGTAGGTGGAGTATATGGCATTTGTTTTCCCCCTCAAATAATGGAAAAGTTTCAATAATGAAGGAACTTCAAAAGAAATTAGTTGGGCTGGGTAGAATTGATTTATGGTGTAATCCAAATATACTGTTGAAAATACTGGGGGGGGGATATGTTTGGCTGAAATAATGGGCTGAATTAACAGCTGAATTAGTCAATCCTGGTTGTGTGGATGGGTGAGCAGAGCAAGTATTCTGAGACAGATAATCACAGCTAATTCTAGCTTTACATTACTTGTGAGAATGACCACAAGTACTGTAATGGAAAGCTAGAATTTCCCAATTTTATTAGCTTTAATCATATTGTCTGACTCAGCTTTTAGTGATAGAGAAAGAAAGGGGTTCCAGAATTATCTCTATTTGTATCTTCAGGAGATTTATACTTTATCACACCATGTAACCCAAGACCAAGCAGTTACACCACACAACTGTCCTCAATCCAGCAGTTCCCATGAGATTGCAATGAGCCCTAAAGAATTTCTTGGGCTTGAAACTGCTTCTTTATTACATTAAAAATATTGTTGTTGTGAGGCCTTGCTTGCACAAGTTCTAACAATGTTTCTAGATGAGAGGGCACTTGCAGGCTGCCAGGTTCCAGTGCCTATTTACTTGGTTCCCTCCTGTGTTTACGTGATAGAATTCTCAGATAAATAAGCATTCCTTTGTTATATTCTAGAACACGAGACAAAGAATATAGTATAGAAACCATTGGGAATGCTTCTTCACAGGCCATCATACCACTTCTTAAGAAACAAAAAAAAACCCTACACTAAATGAAAGTTATGTGATGCTTGTAACCAGAAATAGATCCAGCTGCGGCGTTTTGGACTCTATGACATTTCCAAACACTTTCCAAACATAGAGCATGTTACAGTAATACAACCAGGATGCAACTAAGGCATTTGTACTTAAATTAGACATCTGCAGGAAGGGCTACAGAACTTTTTATCAGTGCAAATGCACTGCTGACCACCACCAGAACCTGGGTATCCAGGCTCAGGAATGAACCCAGGAGGTATTCCCAAACTGTAGCTGTGTTTTCAAGAGGAGTGTAACCTCATCCAGGACAGGCCACTAGATCCTTAACCCTTTGTCACGCTGCTGACCAAGAGCGCCTTTATCTTGTCTTGCATTAAGTTTCAATTTATTCAGTCTCATCCAGCCCGTTATTGATAATACCAACCTAGAACTGAAACAGCTTCCTTGAATTTAAATAGAAGGATTGAGTTGCATTCAGTCAAAAGCCTACATTTCAGTAATGTTAAGTATGGACCGCCCAGATTTTGATGGATTGCAATTTCCATCAGATGTAGCCAAGATAACCATAAATTATTTTGAAGGTTGTAGTTCATCAACTTTTTAAAGTACAGTGGTACCTCAGTTTAAATAATTAATTCATTCTCTGGGCCATTTCGTATTGTGGAAAATTCATAAACTGAAATGGGATTTCCCATAGGAATTGATTGAAAACCAATTAATCCATTCCGGAGGTCAGAAAAAAAGACAAACTGGGGCATTCCATTTAAAATATTCTTAAACCAACACATCCCAATTTCTAATAATTTCCTTTCTTAAACCAATTTTTTGTTAACCAAGGCATTCTTAAACCGAGGTACCACTGTATTTGATATCATTTATAATAAAGATCATGCAATATACAGCTACCATCTTATTTTCCATTATACCTACTCCATTTCCAGTACCTCTCTTCATTTACTCTATAAATTCTGCATTAAAGTAACCATTAAACTGGGATGCAGTGGGATACCCACTGTGAATAATCCGATACACTGTAAATATGTAAAAATAGGTAAAAGCAAAAGCAAAGTGTTTTGCTTATATACTGCCCCATAGCACTTCAAGTACTCTCTGGGTGGTTGTGAGAGTGTGGATAGTGTGCCGTCCAGAGGGCAAATGGTTATTGAAGGGCGGGGAACCATGGAGGAGAAAACGGAAAGAAGAGGGGAAAAGAGAAGAATCAGAGGGGAAAGAAGGAGCACGCACGGGCATTGGGGAGAAAGGAGCAACGACAGGAGAAGAAGCAGAAGGGATGTGGGCATCCATTGGTGCTGAGGAGGAATCAGAGGAAGAGATTTGGAAGGAGAGCGAGCCAATTGGGGAAAAGCGTGAGGTGGGTGTCCAATGGGGGAAAAGTGTGAGGTGGAGTGACAGTTGGGGCAGTTGAACCCCCGGAGTGGAGGGTGATGTTGTCCCCAATGTGGAGTGGGACCAGCCCATTACCTCAGAGGGCGAGTTTTCCCCTCAGGGAGCCACGGGAGCTTCCTCGCTGGGCGCAACATCCCTGCTGCGGGACACCGTGTGATGGGAAGACTTCCCCAGAGCTCACCCAGGGACATTACGGAATTTATGGGAAACCCCAATATTGAATACAGTTGAAGTTTGCGTTGGTTCGTAGGAAGAGCCTGTTATGTTTGAGGTTCAAACCAATGGTATACGGCTGCGCTGCGGTCGGTGAAACAAGAACGCAGGAGGCTTGAGGTCATTTGGAGGACAGATCAGACGGAAGTGAGTTGGGCTGCACTTAAGCGGCTGACTGGCCACTATGTTCACGCGATCAGGGACGCTAGAAGATCCTATGTCTCCCTGAGAATTGGCGAGGGCCTTGCAGCGTCCCTGCCCGCCTTTTAAAAAGCCTTGAAAACCCATCTCTTCAAGGAGGCATATGGTGACCTTTTTGTTTAATTTTTGTTTAATTTTCCTTTTCCTTTTTTCCCTGTGCCACCCATGCCATTCTCAGCAGAGGATATTGTACCCTCCTATTTTTGCTGGTGCCTCTGATTTTTATGCTCATTTGCTGTTGTTTTATTCTTTTTTTTGTGTGTACACCGCCCCGAGTTCCATCTCGGAAGATGGGCCGGTATATAAATATAATAATAAATGAATAAACAAAATGAGAGCAAGAACCCGTTTGTTATCAGTTCTGTTAATAAAACTTTATTAAAAGAACCATCGCCTCCGTCTCTCAACTCAGCAGAGGTACTGAACTCTCACAGAGAGAACCAAGAACCCACTCACAGCGGTTTACAGTTTAATTATGCATAGCTTTTAAAATTAGATTTTATTTATATGTAGAGTATGTTCCCATTTAGGTATCATTTCTTCCACAATACTATGCCTGGTGCTTCAAACCTTTTCCCCTAACAATGTAAGAAACGCGGGAAAATATTTTCCTACCTATGACCCACACCCAATAACAGTGTTAACATTTTCTTTAGTACAGATTAGAGATAGAGGTTTCACCACTTATAGTCTCCAGATAAGAGATAAAAAATGAGATAGAAAGATAAACAGACAAGACAGAAGCTTGCTTATTTGTTTGTTTGTTTGTTTGTTTTTAATTTAGAATATTTTTACCCAAGGTGCCTTACAATAATGAGGGACAATATACAGCCCAAAACATTTAAGACATAATTTAAGTTACGAACAGGAAATTAGAACACTAAAAGTACATTAAAGCTGTAAAGAGCACGCAAAGAGGAAAAAAATCCATTATGAGGGCTGAAGACTAACATATCATTCAATGCAATGATGCATGGTAATCCATCTAAAAGTCACATTGTAGGTAGTCCATCATTCAGGGATAGCAGAGATGGGGCAGTCCTGGCCAGGAGGGAGTTCCAAAGTCTGGGAGCAGCAACAGAGAAGGCCCTTTCATTTGTTCTTATGAAACATACCTGTGAACGTGGTGGGGTGGAGAGAAAGGCTTCTCCTGATGACCTTAGCACCCGAGCAAGATTCAATCTTTGAAGTAGCTTGGACCCAGGCCATTTTGTGCTTTGTAGGTTAAGGTCAGCACCTTGAATTGTGCCCGATAGGTGATTGGCAGCCAGTGCTTTAATAGGGGACTATTCAAAAAAGCTCCGCTAGGCGATCCAGTGCCAAAGCAATGGTGGTAAAGAAAAATGATTTCTTTGCTACTTCCACTGCCTTGGAATAAGCTTTACAATGGCTTTTCACTGTGTCTTTATCTGTTTCAGTCTGGGTTTTCCACCAATGCCTTTCACTTCTACAGACCACCCTTTTCATATTTGCCAGTTCCCCAGTAAACCAAGCAGCCAGTTTGATTGTACTTTGGGAAAGGAGGCGTTTAGGGGCAATCAAGTCAATGGCTCTGCTCATTTCCCCATTCCAGAGATCAACCAAGGATTCAATGGAATCACTCATCAAAGAGGTGGGAAACGCCTAGAGCAGCTACAAAACCATCTGTATCCATCACCCTTCTTGGACTAATTGTCTGCTTAATAATTTGTTCTAGGATCTTGCCAGGAAGTGAAGTCAAGCTGACTGGGCAGTAATTATTTCGGTCCTCTTTTTTCTTCAAAAAGGGGAATAATTACCGCCCAGTCAGCTTGACTTCAATTCCTGGCAAGATCCTAGAACAAATTATTAAGCAGACTGTCTGTAATTATTTAACTAGCAATGCTGACCTTACAAGAAGTGAATACAACACTGTGAATATTGCTTATCTAGATTTCGGCAAGGCATTTGATAAGGTTCCCCATAGTATACTTGCAAAGAAGTTAGTAGAATGTGGGATAGATAGCGCCACTGTTACATGGATTTGTAATTGGTTGACTGATCACACCCAAAGGGTGATCATTAATGGTTTATCTTCAGCTTGGAGAGACGTGACCTGTGGGGTGCCCCAGGGTTCTGTTCTGGGTTCGGTGCTATTCAATATCTTTATTAATGACTTGGAGGAAGGAATAGAGAGTAGGCCAGGCATGTCCAAACTTTGGCCCTCCTGATGTTTTGGGCCACAACTCCCAGAATGCCAAGCCTGTATTTCCAATGGCAAAGGACTGTGGGAGTTGTGATCCAAAACATCTGGAGGGCTGAAGTTTGGACACGACTGGAGTAGGCTGATCAAATTTGCAGATGATACCAAATTGGGAGGGGTTGCTAATTCCCTAGAGGATAAGATGAAAATCCAAAAGGACCTTTACAGATTAGAGTGCTGGGCCAAAGCTAACATAATGGGTTTGAACAGAGGGAAATGTAGGGTGGTGCATCTAGGTAAAAAGAATGAAACACAGATATAGGATGAGAGACACCTGGCTGGAAGACAGTACCTGTGAAAGGGATCTGGGAGTCTTGATGGACCTCAAATTGAACATGAGTCAGCAGTGTGATGCGGTGGCCACGAAAGCCAATGCGATTCTTGGTTGCATCAACAGAAGCATAGTGTCTAGAGATCAAGGGAAGTGATAGTACCACTCTATTTATCTGGAGTACAGTGTCCAGTTCTGTGCACCTCAATTTAAAAAGGATGTTGACAATCCAGAGGAGGGCGACTAAGATGATTGAAGGTCTGGAAGAAATGTCTTACAGGAGCAGCTTAGGGAGCTGGAAATGTTTAGCATTACAAAAAGAATGCTGAGAGGGGATACAATAGCTATGTTTAAATATTTGAAAGGATGTCACATTGGAGAAGAGACTGGTTTTTTTCCATGGCTTCAGAGATTAGGACTCTGGCAGTGGTCTCAAACTACAGGAAAAGAGATTCAATTTAAACATTAGGAAGAACTTCATGACAGAGCTGTTCAACAGTGGAATATGCTGCCATGGAGAGTGGTGGAGTTTCCTTCTTTGGAGGTTTTGAAGCAGAGGCTAGATGGCCATCTGTCCGGAGTCCTGTGATGGGGGTTCCTGCATGGCAGGGGGTTGGACTAGATGGCCCTTGAGGTCTCGTCCAACTTTATGATTCTATGATTCTTTGGATATATTGACTTAAGAAAGGAAGGGCAGTCTTTAGGTGGCAAGAGATAATAAATAGGGTTACTACCAATACCAGCTTCTGGAGGTCACTAATTCATTCATAGATTAACCAAGCCTTTGTCTGACTTCCACCCCTGCCCAGGCTCTGAGTTCCAGTGAGCCTAAAGCACACCAGTTAATTATCTGTCCTTCTTATAAAGTGTTGATGAACCTTATGATTCCCATGTCTTTCTCTCCCAAGAACAGTAGTAATCAGTTTCCACTCAATGTCTAGCAAAGTTTCTTTTCCAAAAGTGACATCTTCCCCAGGTAGTTGCACATCAATCTGCAGTGCTCACACTTTGCACAATCATAAGCCGCACGCCAGAAGCACTTTCTCTGGCAGTCAGTACTATCTGTGAAAAAGGAAATGGGGGGAGATTATGCTTGGTCTCCAATGCAAAGCTGCCATATCATAAATCTCTTTTTTTGGGGGGGAGGGGGGGATGAAAGAATGTAATCTATAGAATATACTAAAGTTTCATTAGAAATAAAGAGGCTACTTTGAATTTTAGGCAGGCAATCCATATAAAACAGCTTAAAATGTACAGTATTTGAAAAAAATAACTCATAGAAGCTAAGAATGACTTTGAAAATAAAATCATTTTTATTGAGTTTCCATAATATATTGTTGTGATTTTTGTATATTCTTTACTTGCATTTTAAAAAACATTTTCTTGTTCCTGAACTGTTATATTCATAGCATTTAAATAATTGCTTATTAAGAAATGCCGCTTCAGAAATAAATAAAATTTCATTTTTTTAAGTGAGGAAGGATACACTTACAGTATTGTAATGTGCATTTTCCTTCCAGTGCATTATCATTTTTCAGTATCTTATATTGTGCTCCTTTTAATGGTCTTTGCACAAGAGTCAGACAGCTACAAAACATTTCCTTCTACTTTCCTGTTTTCAGTTTTAAGGAAGCCACTAATTGAAACACATGATAAACTTTTGCCAGCAGACATAGGATATGATGACATAGGATATGCTTTAGTCAGTGCAATTTGGAAAAATATGTTTCTGAAGAAATTGGCAGCAAGGATATTTTCAGTAGATCAACATGAAATAGACAGACGTGAAGTGTGCAATAAATCCTGCAGTGTAGGAGGCTCTTTTTCAGAATTGCAGCCAAGCAGCCAAGTTCATATTGGAGATTTTTTTATTTGCCATGGTCTATCTCTCCATTTTTCATCCAAATAGAAGTCAATATTCCTTTAGCACTGAGCATGTTCAGTCCAGGCTAAAATTTCTGTCACTTAATTTAATTTAAATTAAAAATGTTAAAAAAAATTGACTCTTCAAAGAAAATCTGTCCTTTGACTATTTGTGTGAGTTGTCATTGTCCCCCAGACAAAGCTGCATCAATGTATCTGCTTTGCAACATTTTGTTCTGCTAAGCCTATTTCACATATGCTCAGTTTATAACAAAGTGATTTTTTTTCTTTTGAAAGACCTTTTTCAAGGATCAGTAGTATTTCAGGCCCTGCAGCCTGGATTCCTTCCAAAAAAAAATTAAAATGGGTATGGTCTTTCAAGATAAGCAGTTTTTCAATTTACTGTATATGATCTGTTTTAAATCTGGGGATGTTTAAAGCGGTGGGCAGTTTTATTTTTAAAACACCATAACATGAGAACCCTTTTGCCCAACTTGCCCCATTTTGGCAAAGAGCAAGAGCAAGCTACATCTGTGCCAAATTTAGTGCTGATCCAAATCCAATTTCAAAGTTTGGATTTTTCGTTTCGTCTTCCACCATTTGTGGAGTTGTCTTCTGGAATGTTGATTATTAACTCTACCAGCACAATAACATTACTGCACTCTACCCCAGAAATAAATTCTGTGCTTCCTTTTTCATTTTTTTCTGCACTCTCATCCTTTCCCCTGCCTGCAAGAAAGACACTTCTGCTCCTTTAATAGTTGTGTGGAACATGGACATTTCCCCCACTCACCACATGTATTTGACTAATACCTGTACAAGTCACTTCTTGTATGCTGTTGAAACAATGAAAAATTAATAACATGATCTAATAAGTTCTGACCTACAAATAATCTGCTTTATTTTTGAAAGCTGTTATTTCACAACCATAGCTCCAATATAACTTCAATATAACTTTCTCTTTTTTCTGGTTTGCTAATATGTCCATATGAACAAATGTGGAATGAATCTTTCAGTATCCTGTTGGAGTGACTACTGGAAGGAGAAGATCCTCAAACCAAGCAGTTGTTTTGTGGATCTGTTTTTGTTTAAAAATACTTGTTGAAAATAAGGATAATCACTGCACTTTTATTGCACCAAATATAATCACCTGAGAAGGGCTTAAAGGGCAAAATGGGATAACCTCTTTCTTTGCTTCTAAGTAACAAGAGAGATGAGAAGAGAAGGAATGCAGAGTGTGAAATTGTTCTGTAGGTATTAATTGAAGTATTAATAATATAGAGAAAAATACCTTTGTGGCTCAGAAACCCAGAGCCCTTTGCCTGCAAAGCCTCTCATATCTTTAGATTGAGCTGGGGTGGATTTGACTCTAGGTCAGTGTAGACACCTATGTCAGCAGAGAGCAATTTTGCCTTACTCATGACAGGATACACTCCCTTGAAAAATCGTTTGAGTCAACAGAATTTGCCTTTAAATAATTCAAGGCTCAAAAAACCCTGTCATGTATCAACTATATTCTCCTGCAGCAATCTTGTAATCCTTTAACAACCCCTTTTTAAAGATGTAGACCACATGTCAGCTTGTCCTTCACTGCTGTTTGCCACAATTCAAACAAGAGATAATATTTTGAAAGGGTTGCGGGATATGGTAATCAACAGTTTGATCATGAACTGTAGAGATACAGATCTATTTCTTTTGGTCCCAGGGATGGCTACACTCATTTTAGTTATGTTTATTCAGTTGTTGTGTGTGTGTGTGTGTGTGTGTGTGTGTGTGTGTGTGTGTGTTTATCATGTTGTATTTATATTTTGTGAATTCTCAATTCATTCACAGTTCTGGAAAACAAAACCCCTTAAAAAGGGAAAGAGCTGTGTGGCCTTTGTATAAAATCCAAAGATCTCTATTGCATTGGTTCAACTTCAGTCCACTTATATTCTGGACCATACAGCTCTCAGAAATCCTGGCTAGCAGACCTATTTGTGAAGGCTTCTTGGAATTTTAGTTCAAAAACATCTGGGGACCTAAAGTTGGCGAACCAAACTATTAGACCACCAAAAATCACAAATGCTAGCCTATGGTTTGCATCCTTAGGCCAAGCACTATATTATTATTATTATTATTATTATTATTATTATTATTATTATTATTATTATTATTATTATTAATTAGACTTTTGTACCACCCATCTAGCCCTAGGGCTACTTTGCATAGTTTACAACATAGAATAGCATAACAAAATAAGAAAATAATACATTTAACAAACCAAAATACAAACAATATAATATAAGCAAAATATACATAAATCAAAAACAATAAACTAAAGCTAAAATGAAAATAAAAATAGGCAGGAAATTGCTAAATAAAAACGGGTTAAAAAGAAGATAAGTGGTAAAAAGAATAGTGTCTTACTAGATGTTTGGGAAATCAGGAAAGGCCATTCTATAAAATCAAGTTTTCAATAGTTTTTTAAAAGTTTGAAGCAAGGGTGCCAGGTGAATTTCTGTAGGTAGATGGTTCCATGACTGGGGAGCAACCACCGAGAAGACCCTACTCCTAGTTACAACTTTCCAGGCCTCCCTCATGGTTGGAACTCTCAGGTGTCCTGCCTGGCTAACACTGGTGATCCTGGCAGTTCTTCTTGGAACTAGTCGCTCTATCAGATACTGAGGTCCCAAACCGTTAGGGCCTTGTATGTTAACGTCAAAACCTTGAAGTCAATGTGGTAGTGTACCAGGAACCAGAGCAGAGCTGCCAGCACAGGGGTAATATGTTGGTGTCTTTTTTGCCCAGTTACAAGTCTGCCAGCTGTATTCTGCACTAGCTGCAATCTCTGCATTAACTTCAAGTGCAGCCCTACGTAGATCTGTGAATGGTGCAGTAAAATTCAGGAGTTCCAAAATCATGACTAGATGTTCATGCTTTCAAAATGAGGACAGCAAAGTCAAACCAGTAGTGTTGGTTTTGCATTGCACCTGTGGCAATGTTGATTTAATTACTCCAAACTTGCCAAACAGTCCCCCAAAAGTTTCCTTACCTGTACATACACAGTAAAGTTAGTCTCTGTGCTAACAAATTGCTGCAAATTAATGGGTCTATTTTGGATTTCTCTCTATGTTCCCATTAGGAGGCTTGGCTTGGGACCAGGTATCCAAGCAGGGACTTGTTCAGTTGCAGCAACTTGCTGCTGCTATGAGTTTTCCCATTTCCCTATTACTCCATAACTAAGCATTTTGGATTGTCGCTGTGGCATTCACCCCTGATTCATGAATATTTGTTATTTATAATGTTAAAGAGGTCTTGTTTTGCATACTCCAGTAGTAGTTGTTGTGGGCAGAGTAATCAGATACACGGTATGTGTGTGTGTGTTGTGTCGTTACAGTCGTGACCGACTCTTTGTGACCCCATGTCCATGGAGTTTTCTTGGCAGGAATACTGGAGTGGCTTGCCAGTTCCTACTCCAGGCGCCTACAGCGCCTGGTATTCCCTGGGGGTCACCCATCCAAGTACTAACTAGGGTCGACCCTGCTTTAGCTCCCGAAATCAGGCGAGATCGGATGTGCTTAGGGCATTTAGGCAGCTACATAACTTGAAGAGTACAGTATATCAAATGTTCCATATAGAAATAGTAAATTAAGTCAATACCAAAAAGCATGAACATCTTTATTATTTGTATTACAATAAACCATTCTTATTTGTTTTGAAATAAAAGACTATGAGACTCCATTATTTCAAATACCATACTTGGTCCTAAAATAAATAAGTTAAATGGTGGCAGTAGAATACACATGCATGCAACAGTAGCCTCTATTGTATAGAGTTCCATTGGGCTTCTGTAGATTATTTAGATTCAATATTTCTGTCTCCCTGAATAGTCACACTAAGTACTAGGTCCAGTAGAAGATACCATGAGAAAATTTGCAACTTTCAAACTGAACTTGTCATTGCAAAGGTACTCAAACTATTGTCTCTTCAAATACTGGTTAATAACAGTACAGTATGTGAATGTGAAAAATAACAGCCCTTATTAATAACAACCCAACTTTGATTGGCATTATTGGTAATTAAATCATTTATTTTCCCAAACAATTACAAACTAATTTGAATGTTTTTCAAGGCAATAATGGGGGGATAGTGTTTTTCATATTGCAGTGTTTTTCAACCACTGTTCAAAGATGTACCTGGTGTGCCGTGAAAATTACTTTATATATAGTCAATATAGGCACAGAGTTAAATTTTTTAACATTTTCTAATGGTGGTGTGCCTCGTGATTTTTTTTCATGAAACAAGTGTGCCTTTGCCCAAAAAAGGTTGAAAAACACTGCTGTATTGTAATGGCCTTCTAAAAATGAAGCACTTCTCTTCACATTATCAACAATATGTGCTGAGATTATAGCAAGAAAAAAATGCACTGGAAGCGGGGAAATAATATGATTAAATTAAATCATTCTGGATAATTTAAATAATGTTTTGAATCAAATCCGTAATGATTGAGATTGTCCCTTTTTCAGGTAAGTTCCTCCTTGGATTTCCTTTGGTAGGAGATGAGTAAAGGTTCATTGTCCATTTGTAATATTTATTTTGTCTTATTTACAAGTAAGTCCAACTCTGTCAATATCTGCTTTGCGCGAGGATGTGAAGGATTTGTTTCCATTGTTTCCAGTTCAAAATTAGCTTGACATTCTTGATTAGTAAAAACTAAGTTTCAGAAATGTGGCATTAATCTAATTAACAAATAAAACATAAAAAGAGGTGTGTAGCTTGGGGGTGCTCCTGTACTCATCCTGGAGCCTAGATGCCTGAGTCAGCTGTGGCCAGGAGTACATTTGCAAAATTAAAACTAGTACGCCAGTTAAGCCCATTTCTTGAGAAAACTGTTCTGGCCACTGTAACACATGCCCTAGTGACATTCTGGCTGGACTACTGTGATGTGCTCTATGTGGGGCTACCAATTGATAGTCTCGGGAAACTTCAACAGGTCCAGAACGCAGTGGCTAGATTGCTGACTGGGGTGGGTTACAGAGATCACACTACACCCCTACTAAAGCAGCTCCACTGGCTGCCAATCAGCTATCAGGCACAATTCAAGGTACTGACCTTAACCTACAAAGCACAAAATGGCCTGGTCCAAGCTACCTTAAAGATCGAATCTCACAGTATGAACCAGCTCAGGTGCTAAGGTCATTAGGAGAGGCCTTTCTCTCCATTCCACCACCCTCACAGGTGGGTCTCAGAAGAACACATGAAAGGGCCTTCTCTGTTGCTGCTCCCAAACTTTGAACTCCCTCCCGCTGGAGGCCCTGACTGCCCCATCTTTGCTGTCTTTCCAGAAGCAGGCAAAGACCTTCCTCTTCAGGCAAGCTTTCCCCAAATGAGTGACTACCTACTTTGTGACTTCTATATGGGTTACCATACATGATTTCATTGACTGGTTTCATAAGAACACTAGTGCTTTCCATGTTGCTTTTCACCCCTCATAATGGATTTTTCTTTTCCTCTTGCTTGCTCTTTGTAGTTCTAATGTTACCTTTTAATGTTCTAAGATGCCTCTTCAAACTCCCTGTTCTTAAGTTGACTGTGTCTTAAATGTTCTTGGGTCCTTTTCCAAGAAGAAAGGTGGGGTAAAAATATTCTAAACAAACAAACAAACAAACAAACAGAGGCTCAACTTAATACCCTTCAAGATGGCCAAAACCAAGCTGGTGGGGCTCAAGAAGCTGCTTGCATGTTAGAACCTGAAGCTCCAGTCCTTCTGTCTGTTCTCTGTCTCCCTGATATCTTGTTCCTTTCACAGCTAGATTACAAAACCTTCAAGAGGAGTAAAAGAAGGCGTATTTCTTTCAAATACTAGCTAAGAAATGTGGAGCAGACCAGAAAGATAAGCAGTTTACTTCCCATGGCAACAAATCACCCCCTCATTGGTCTAACTAACAAGAGGAAAATTCTTTCCAGGCTCTGAGGGTAATTATCCACTCACACCTCCATTGTTTGCATGACATTCAGTCCAACCCTCACAGATTATAACACTGTGCCCACAAGAAAAAAACAGTTGTAAATAATAAGGCATAAAGTACTATGATAGGAGAACTTGCTGGCAGAGAATACCTTGGTAAAATAATAGGGCACACACAAATGAGGCATTCCACATTTGTTCTCTAAGGAGGTCTAGTTCTTATACCTTTCCCCCCAGATAGCTATGAGGGTGGGTATGCTATATTTTAATACAAATATGTGTTTTATGGCCACTCAGGTAAACATTTCTTTTTAAATCTCAAATTCCAAAAGACTGTAAGTAAAAGGAACAAAGAGTCTTGTGGCACAGCTTAAATCTTAATGCTGTAATCCTATTCATCGTAAATAATAAGAAACTCTTGTTTTATACCCAGTGAGTTATAATGAATAGAACGACAGATTAGGGCTTGGAAGGCCTAGTTTCAAATCCCTGCTGAGCCATAGAAACTCACCAAGGGTATGGAACTGGTAAAAACCATTCATCAAATACCTTGCTTATCATGGATTCCTATAAGTTCCAACCTGAAGGCACAGAGCAACAGTAGCTGTTATTTACTCAGTGGAAATACTTTGGAGTAAACATACAAGGATTGCAATGCATTGTTTGCAAGTAATCAGTTACTGATTACAGAAAGAGGAGTGTGGAGAAGCAAACTTATGGTATCAGCCATTTGGTTTAGGTATTCACACTACAGAAACATAGGATAGGCTTCTAGAAGTGTGGTGTGGTGTAGTGGATAGAGTAGATAGCCTAAGACTCTGGAGAATTGGGTTCAAATCCCCACTTGCCCATGGAAACACAATGAAGAACTGGAACTAGTAAAACCACTCCTAAAATATTTCACCTCAAAAGCCCTATTAAGGTCTCTGCAAATCGGGTTTGACTTGACAGCACAACTATTTTGTGTTTACCAAAACATGTCTGTTTAGACTGCATTCCCATAACCATATGCCTTGAAGTAAGTTTCAGTTGTCCTTAATGGGATTTACCTGTATTATTGCTGGGTCAGGCCAAAGGCCCATCTAGTCCAGCTTCTGTTATCTCACAGTGGCCCCAAATGTGTCCGGGAGCACATGAAACTAGATATCTGCCTCCTGATACCACTCACCTGTATCTGGTGCTGTTATGAAAAAAATGTTTCTTCTCAAAGCTGTTGCATTAAATACCAGACTATTAAAGCTGCCTATTACTCAGGACCTGCCCCTGGCCTATATGGAACCATATGTGAGTGCTGTGGAAGAGATGAGATATAAGTGAGCATATGGGCCCCAATCCAGTTTAGTACTTCCATAGTTACTAAAAGAACGAACAATTTTGCACTGAAAGAGGTTTTCTCTATCCAATCCCCTTCACATGGGCAGATGAGGAACAATTTAGGGAAGCTGAATGGATGGTAGAAGCAAGAGAAAGAGCAGAGGGAGAGCCAATTTTTTTTGTCAACCAGATGCATAAGAGAAGAATCATAAGCAATTAATGGAGAGGAGAGATAAGAAAATGAGGTGGTTTGAACAAAAATGGAGAACTGCTCTGTAAATTTCATTATCTGCTGAAAAGTGAAATTAACTCAGTTCCGTGGATAGAAAATTGCAAAAGTTGCAGATCGGGTTGGGGTGGAGTGTGTGCAGATGTCCAGGCAGAGGATGCAGTAAACAAAATGACTTATTTTGTCTCAGCCTAGCTTAAATGAGTCAAGCTAAAGCAGTGGTTCTCAACCTTCCTAATGCAGCGACCCTTTAATACAGTCCCTCATGTTGTGGTGACCCCTTGCCCTGCTTGGAAGAGGCCACAAGCCCCCTTTGGCAGGCCACTGCCGCAGGGTCCATAGAGAACTGCCCTCTACAGGCACCCTCAGGCAATTGCAGCCTCTGGTGCCATCAACTGACATCCCCTCCAACCTATCAAGCTGTAACTCACTCTTTCCCCCCCTTCCTCTTCCTCCTCCAGACCCAAGCCGTTTGTGCCTTTGTCTTCACTGGCTTATGGCCACCCCTGTGAAATGGTCGTTCGACCCCCAAAGGGGCTCCGATCCCCAGGTGGGGAAGCACTGAACTAGAGTCTTGACATGAAAGTTTTGGTCTGCAAGTTGCTTCTGTTGTTTTTCTGTCTATTGAGAGGTCAGGCTCAAACACACTTATTTACCTAGTAGTTTATGATTTATCCATGCTCCAATGCCATATTTTGGAGGAGGGTTCTGTCAGTATGTTTTTTTTCATTGTCCCCATTTCACATCCATATATTGTATAGGAAAAATCAGCAATAACACGTTTGGATGAGATTGGCCATGGCAACATTCATTCATTCACTTGATTTATGTACAGCTCATCTGCGGGGGGGGGGGCACTCATTTCCCATTTCCTCAATGCTGATGTAAGGATATGTATAATGAGATCCAGCCCAGTGATGGCAACCTCTGACCTCCTCAGTCATTTAACTTGCAGCTCCTTTGAGTATCACTTGGCCCAGCCTTGGCAAAGGAACATAGGCACTGCAGAACAAAGCAAGTGGTGGCCTAAGCCAGGTTTTCCATCAAGTCAGATCAAGAGTAGGCAGTAAGAATTCCATGTTATTTTCTAATCTCCAGGGGTCTTGAATGGTCATGCTAATAGGGAGGGGAGAATCTTCCTTTCTTGTTATTTTTCTTTTGAACTCTTTTGTTTTGTAGCCTTTCAAAAGCCTTAGGTATCAGGCCCAGGGGGCACAGAGGTATACAGTAAACCCCCACCTATTGCAGCGGTTAGGGACTCGACCCAACCCTCAATAGTTGAACATCCGCAATATGCGGATGCTGGGTCAGGTTGGGACTGGGCGGGCTCTCTGGGGGCTCTTGTACTTACCCCAGGCCTGGCGCTGCCCCAAATAGGCCTGCAAGGGGCTTTCCAGTCCCCCAGAGGCCCCAAAAGTGCTTTCTAGTGATCTGGAGGTCATTTCTGGTTTACTGGAAGTCACTTCTGGTTTGCAGGGAAGAACTTTTGGGGCCTCCGACAGGCCTGGGAAGGCCTTTCCTCCTTACCCCAGGGGGCCTTTTTTTCTTATACTGCGGACCCGTGATATACCGGGACTGCAGTATATGAACCACAAAAGGGTGGGGGAGAACTGTATTCCTTACAGCAGCTGTGTGGCCCATGAGCTAGAATTCTGCCTTCAGGTGCAATGCTTTTTTGTCATACTTGTTAATGTAAAATGTTGAAGAATTTCTAGGTCAACTGCCAGGTTATGATTGAAGAAGGTGAGAGGGAATGCTGTTTTGTCATTTCTCTTAGTTAGCAAACTATCCTGGGTAGGCCCTTGCTCAGATTAACTTGGGGGCTGCATCTTTACATTACACAGTACTGTATACGTATAATCATTTATTTCTTTTTGCAGTTTACTGCTTACAACCATAGACATCTTTTAACTAAACATTTGAACAACAACTGGAGTTGAAGTTGGCTGGATAGCTCAGTGGTTTGGGTATCTAGCTGTGGAGTGAGAGGTTGGGAGTTTGATTCCCCACTGAGCCTCCTGTGACACGAGATAGTGTAGTCATTGACAAGGGGCACAGTCTCAGGCACCCCCCAGAAGAAGGGAGTGGTAAACCATTTCTGTGTACTGCCTATCTAGAAAACCCTGAAAAGCACTGACAAAAATCTGAATTGACTTAATGGCACAGTTGCCTATCAGTGAGTCTCCTTCCTGTAAGATTTCATAATCTCATATCATACCTTGTCTTAATTGGCGTGGGGCTATTCTTAAGACTTAAGACATTCTTTTTCACTTTTTGAATGTTGTGAATGCATACCACTTTGGGAATTGCACTGTATCTTAAGCACAGCAGTTTCAGTTGTAACAGTTTGCATGTTTCTTTGGAGGGGAATATTGTGGTTCTGCTGGGGACAGAAAGCCAGACAGGTACTGGGTGGGAGGGAACAAGAAATAATCTGCCTCTCTAATGTACACACTAAGGTATAAAATGTGCCTAAGAACATAAGAAGAGCCATGCTGGATCAGGCGAAAGGCCCATCTTGTCCAGCTTCCTGTATCTCACAGTGGCCTCGCCAAATGCTTCTGGGAGCACATGAGACTAGATATGTCTCCTGATATCTCTCCCCTGCATCTGGCCCTTGAAGTACCCTGATTTTAAACCTGGAGATTACACATATCCATCATGGTTTGTAACCTGTGATGGACTTCTCTTCCAGGAATTGTCCAATCCCCTTTTGAAGACCTCCAGGCCAGATGCCATCACCACATCCTGCCTTGCAGATGACGTCTTCTGAGGTAGACAGGGCGCTTGACCACTGTCGTGCCACCACCTCCTCCCTTGAGCCTTGCCCAGCCTGCCTAATAAAAGCAGCCAGGCCATTGACCATGGATTGGGCCACAGCAATAATTAGTGGGTCTCTCCTTGAGGGCTGGGTACCCCTGACCCTCAAGGAGACACTCATTGGGCCTATCCGTAAGAAGCTGAATGTGGCAGCTGATGATATTAACAACTATCGACCAGTCGCCAATGTTCCCTTCATGAGTAAGGTCTTGGAGAGGGTGGTGGTGGATCAGCTTCAGGCCCTCCTGGATGAAAATGATGCCCTCGATCCATTCCAGTCTGGGTTCAGGCCGCGGCACGGCACGGAAACAGCATTGGTCACCCTACAGGATGACCTACTGAGGGAGGCTGATGAAGGCAACATGTCATTGTTGATCCTTCTCGATCTCTCAGCAGCTTTTGATACTGTCGACCACAGTATCCTCCTGGGGAGGCTCTCCGAGTTGGGAGTCGGGGGGCGCCTTAGCGTGGTTCACTTCCTTCTTGGAGGACCATCCCCAGAGAGTGGAGATTGCTGAGATGAAGTCCACCCCATGGACCCTCAAGTGTGGGGTTCCACAGGGGTCAATAATCTCACCAATGCTATTTAACATCTATATGAGGCCGCTGGGAGGGGTCATCAGGAGTTTTGGAGCTTTGTGTCATCAGTATGCTGATGACACCCAGCTCTATCTCTCCTTTCCGTCTTCTGTAGTGGATGCTGTTCCATCCTTGGAGCGCTGCCTGAATGCCATTCTGGGATGGATGAGGGCAAACAGACTGAGGTTGAACCCGGACAAGACGGAAGTCTTATGGGTAGGGGCTCCTACTTTCAGCATGTTGGGAAACTCCCTCTCATTTGGGGGTGTGACTCTCCCTGCTTAGAATGAGGTGTGCAGTTTGGGTGTTCTCCTGGATCCGGTGCTGTCTATGGAATGTCAGGTAGCATCGGTGGTCTGTTCTGCCCACTAGCATCTGTGGCAGATTGCTCAACTGTGTCCCTATCTGGACATGGGGGCTCTCACCACACTGGTCCATGCATTGGTAGTCTCAAGACTGGACTATTGAAACACTCTCTATGTGGGGCTGCCCTTGAGGCTGATGTGGAGACTCCAGCTGACCCAGAACACAGCCAGATTGGTGACTGGGACTAGAAAATACAATCATATATCCCCAGCGCTGGCCGCCCTGCACTGGCTTCCAGTTTGGTTCCACATCGACTTCAAGGTTTTAACTATGAGATATAAAGCCCTAAACGGTTTAGGACCTCCCTACTTGTCAGGGCGCCTTCTCCCATTGAAAACTCCCCATAATACCCGATCCTCCCAGGCTAGGCATTTGAGGCAACTAACACCACGAGAGGCCCGAAAAGAAAAGAAAAGAAACTGGGCCTTTTCCACCATTACCCCTCGCCTGTGGAATAACCTTCCACCAGATATCTGCCTGGCCCCCTCTTTGGTTGCCTTTAAAAAACTATTACAAACTTGGCTATTTAAGCAGGCATTCCCTCAAATATAATGCAATTTAAGTGTTCACTCATTAAATCATGATTTTAACTGATTAGCCTGCCAATGATAATGCATTGTTTTATGTCACTTTAATATTAATTTTATGGTTTTATTGTATGAATTGTTTGAATTTGTTAATTGTTGTAAACCGCCCAGAGTGACCTCACTGCCAGATGGGTGGTATAAAAATCCAATAAATAAATAAATAAATAAATAAATAAATAAATAAATAAATAAATAATGAATGAATGTAGTAACTCAAATGCATTACCACAATCACCTTGTTCTCTGTTCCTGACAAAAAGCACCAATTGAGTTTAATCAATATTCTCAGTATTCAACAAGACACGTTCAGTTCTATAATCATTTCATCATGGCAGAATGTAAATGGAACCAAGGAGAATGGTGTTAGAAGAATGGAATTTCAAGGTTGCCAAGGCAACTGTGGTGTAGGCCAGTAGGTTTTAGAATATATTAAAAGAGCTGTACATTTTGTATTTTTTTGTTTCTCTCAAAGGATAATGTATTTATTAGAATTTCAATTGACAATTGTATTGTTAAATTAATATACGAGAGTAATATAAAAAGTTGTGTGTAACATGCATTGGAAGGGCTAACTCAGCTTTAGCAAGTCATACCAAATCTGACTTATCCCAAAATATTTTATTTGACCACCTAAGAGTGCTTTTTTCTTCCCTATTATAGAAGTTTGTTATGCTAATAGGTTTATTAGCTAAAATTCTACACCCTACATTGAAGACATCATCTAAGGATATCCACAGAAATTTTCCTGGGAGTACGTGGCAATAATGCATACGGGTACATTTGTGTGTGCTACTACAACACCTTGCATCTGTCTGTGTACATTAGAACACTAAAGCCTGCCCCACCAGGGACACTCATGGGAAGGATCACTGGTCTGCAAAACTCCACTACTTTCACATCAGATATTTAAGTATTCCAATTTTCTTTATTCCGGAATGCTGGTAATTTTATTATCGTGAGTTATGGGTTGCATCTATTGAAAGCCTTCTGCTGTGTGAAAACAATCTAGTATGTATGGGGGAGTGCTCAAGGGCTGGGATATAAACAACCCAATTGAGGGGCTTTTAAAATGTTACTGAATGTATCATAAACTCCCACATACCCTTGTATTGGTAATATCTACTTGAAATGTTCACCCATCTTAAACATCATAGAATAATTATGTCCAGCTACTCTGTATAATTTTCCCTTTGTCTACATGAGCAAATAAAAGGTTTCTTTTTTAGTTCTTGGGCTATCTACATTTTTATGTCAAGCAATTCTAAGGAAATTTTGCTAATGTTCAGCATGATTTAAAAGAAAAGTGAGTGAAAATGAAACAATGGGACTTAATTTTTTATTCAGTCTTTAGAAGTAACACTTGAGTCTGTCTACATTTTAAAATTGTACTTCATCTTTGCATGTACATTTGAACTGTATTATATCAGTATCTGTATCATTATTGTGTCTTTGATGTTGTTTGAACATTTAGGGGTTGTACACATTGAGAACAGCGACACCATTAAAAACCCATATTTATCAATGAATATAAAAAGATGACACAAGCGCAAATTCATCTACTTATACTGTAACTACCTGCTGAATGTACTTAGTCTTGAAATGTGAACACTGTTTATTAATTCAGGCTTTTCCAATTTGAACAATATTTACTTAACAAAAAAATACAGTGGCAAGACAATAGAAATATCTGTGTATGAGCAGGGATCAATATATTCTATGTACTGTATCCTAAACTATAAGATTTTGCTCATCAACCTTGGACATTACTGTAATTTTAGTTACTATGCTAACCCTCCAGTCTGGCAAAATACTTTGAACTAGGTTGATAAACTAGATTAAACTTGTTATGAAAAGTTAACCATAAAAATGACAGAATTTAACATTGGAACCTCCTTTTCCCTACATGACCATGATATAACTTTGCTGCAAGGTTCCCTCAAAATTGCATGGCTACACAGCTGCGAACACCTCTGGTGCGCTCTATGCAGGGATTTTCCACCCCTGTGTACCCATTGTGGCCATTTTTCTTCTGGTTGAGATGGAATTCACTGGGAAGGGGAGGAGTTCTCCTGCACGTGTGTACATGGAAAAGAGCCCCACACAGCTGGGACGAAAATTAGAGGGCATGCTGATTTGCTGTACAAATTATTTAATTATGGTTGGTTCATATGTTTTTGGAGAGACACTTGTAATAAGAAGTCACATGGGAGAAGCTGAAGATGCAATCAATCCCTTCCCATACCTATTTCATAGGAAAGACTACTGTACTACCAAGTCTTTTTAAAAGTTGGGTGATGTTGGATTTAACTACAGTTGTTGTAGTAGTGGAATTATTTAATAAAAGTATTTATCTTTTTCCTGCCCATCAAAGCTCCCTTTGCCTCTTGGGATAGCTGAGCGTACAGTATCTAACAATCTCCTCTACCATGGCTGATGGTAAAGGCCTGTGGGTACTGTAGGAAGGCTTGAAATGACAAGTGACACATAAAGGGAAAAGCAGTTTGTCAATCTCTGGAGTGCTTGTCTGTAATTTTTTTCTGCTTAGATTTTCTTGTCTAGATTTTGTGGCTTTCATCAAATGTTTTATAATGTTTTTACAATGTTTTATTTTGGAAATTCAGTGTTTTGGTATTTGTTTCATTTTGGTTAATAACCACAAATAAAGATTCATTCATTCATTCTCTGGAGTGCCAAACATTCCTCTGGTTTATCTCATGGTGTAAGTACATATATCCTGGCAAATATTAGCAATCTGCTCCACAAGGAAGGAGAATAAGAGTCCTGTTTACCATTGTTCTCTGGCATCACCCACATGGGAAAATGTGATGGGAAAATGGACTAGATTAAATCCAGTGGTACCACGCTTTGACACTTACTGGATCTGCACATTAGCAGAAAGGAAATTTTCCATTCCATTTCTGCAGATACATGCACAGTATTATCTCTTAAGAAATCACAATGATGCCAAATTGATACAACAAAGCTTAAAATAAGAAGCGATTGAGTGAATGTTTCAAAACTGTTATATTATCCTTGAGACAGTTCAGTGTATGCCCACTGCTCACATACAATTGCCTGCTCCCATTTAAAATAAAATAAAATAAAAAATAACACACACACAATGTAGAAAGACCTTAAGATAGCAAAACAAGAACATAACTTTGCAAAATTAAACACTCCAAACTCTTGATATTAATTCATAATGTTCTGTTTTAGGGAAAGCTTATTCCAAATCATTAATTAACAGAATTCTGGCAACTAGGAAACAGCCCAGAAAAAATTAGGAAAATACTGGGTTTATCTTTGTTAAGACAGATTCCCAGTTTAAAACAAAGTACTTTAGCAAATGTCTGCCAAGAGTAGCTTTTTGAGCTAACGCTTCAATTCATATTTCTGTTCCCTATTTAATAATAGTGAAAGCCCAAATAGCAACATATTAAGAGAAAAATAGTAACAGTTGAGCAACAGAACTACATTATTGAGTAACAGCAAATTAAATCAGGGACAGTGGTACTTTTGAAGATTCAATCCTCTCAGAACAAACAAAACAACTAGAGGGGAAAATCACTGTACATGACAACTTGGAGGCTGTTAAAGTGACAAATTCAGAGACTGTACAGTGCAAGACATGCTTTTCCAGTTACAACTTCAAAACAGAATGAGTGCAAAAGAATTTAAAGCTTCTTTTTTTGTCTGAAGTCAATTTACTTTTCAGGATAAAGAAAGTTAGTACACAGTATTACAGAGAGCTCTTGCCAAGTAACAGTAAGGTCTTTTTCTCAACATAAAACTTTTAAAATTTGAACCATGCAGTAGCAAGCGTGTGGACTGAACAGAACCATTAAATTTTGTCCAGCACTTAACATTGCTCTTAAACCTCTGAACTGGTATCAGTAGTGTATAAACCAAAAACCACAGATTAAAAGGAATAAACCTCTCAAGTCCTGTTTTTGCCAGAAGTAGCTCCGCAAGCAGGAGCAAAAATAAAAGAAGCTTGGCTTATATATTCTCCTGCAGAAACAAGACAAAATGGCCTCACCATTAAAGTACTGTGCTGAAACCATATACAGAATCATGGCTAAGAAAACAAGAAGCTGCTCTCCAAGAAGGTGGGAGATAGCAACTCCAGGCAAATGCTTTACCAAGCTGACTAAGCAGTGCATGCATCTCTCCATGCAAGATAAAAATATGGCTCTAAATGCTTAGACACAGGGTATGCATTTGTGAAAAGTAGACTGAAGTCCCTTGTTAAATTTACAAAAATATATATAGCCAATACTGTAAGCTTAGGAAGTCATATTTTACTTGTTATGTAGACTTTCAAACGTATAAACTACTTTTCAAACATTCTAAGCAAGGTCACTTGCAAAAAAATTTAAACTATTCCCCAAACATCTTTTTAAGTGTTCTCTTTTCTTTCCAAATGAACACGACAACTGCTATTATTCCTTTCTTAATTTTCAAGGAAATTAAGTCTGGATGGTATTTAAGATATTCATTTATGGGTACAGATGCATAAGTCTGCACAGAAAAAGAAAATTAAGTTTTCAAAACATGATAGAGCAGGTCTGGTTAGTACAAATCTATGGCAAATGATAATAATCCTGTGCAGGAGGCCCACTCAAACAGAAGCAGGGCAGGGGTAGGAAGTAATGTCTCATCAATGACAGACAGTTGTTTTCAAGTCTATGGTGTTCTGAAGAACCAGCAGCCTGAATGACACCATGCTGTGACTCACACACGATCTACACCAGACCACCTGCCTGGGCCACCCAAGCAGTGCACTTCCCCAGAGGTGTCATTTCATACCCAAAGTTATTTATTATTTCGTAGGCGTTTTGACTTTCTAAGCGAACCTATCGATTCAACAGCCTTCTTCCGTTTCCTAGGCGTCTCCTCCGTTGGGGCTGATCCAGAGGAATTCCCTACTGCGCTTTCCATAACGTCTCGCAGTTTGCGTTCGAGCTCAGCCAACCGGGCATTCTGCTCCCCGATGATCTGGGTCTGCTCAAGCAGTTTCTGATCTTGGTCTTGGAGCTGCTTTTGCTGCTCCTGCACTTTGGTGCGAAGCTCTGAGATTTCCCGCCTCAGGACAGTCACCCCTGCACCGTTGGTTTTAATTTGTTGCTGGAGTTTGGTGACCTCCTGCCTTGATGGGTTTTGTTTGGAGAAGAGCTGCATTGTCGTTAAGGCTGCAGAAGGACCTGGAACTGCAGAAAGAGAGAGTTACGTTCTTCCTCGTCCTTTCGAATTTTGATCCTAGGCTTTCAAAATGAACAAAAGAGTCAGAAGAGACAAAGTCTCAGGATGCTAAACAAAAAGGTGCTTTATTAAAACAAAAGCCCAACGCGTTTCGGCTTGGGAAGCCTTCTTTAGGGGCTATGTTAAACTGCATTAAAATAAAGGGACAAGCAATTGTTATAAAATAATTAATCCCACGCCCAGTGGGACTGTTCCTAAAATATTTGTTATATATTTTATACTATATTTATACTATATTTATACTATTTTTATACTATGTTTATATTTTAAACTGTGAATATCTTAGGAACAGTCCCACTGGGCGTGTAAAAATATAAATATCTAACCAACCTAATTACCATATATTTTTAGTGTCTATAAGCCTTTTATCAGAATATACACTAATTATTTTATAACAATTGCTGTATAAGAATAATAGATATTCATTGGTTGTCCCTTTGTTTTAATGCAGTTTAACATAGCTCCTGAAGAAGGCTTCCCAAGCCGAAAAGCATTGGGCTTTTGTTTTAATAAAGCACCTTTTGGTTTAGCATCCCGAGACTTTGTCTCTTCTGACTCGTTGGTTCCTTTGGATGCTCCAGTTCTTTTGGCTTTTGGCTTCAAAATGAACACCAAGGTTTGCAAAGAAACATTAACATCCGTATCTGCTATTATAGCACAGAAATAAACCTTTATGTATTGGCACATTCACTGGGGGTGTTAAAACATTTTTACATTCTTGACTGCCTGGTAAAGAGTAAGGTGTTTTCTGCTTAGTAGAAAACACTGCTGTTCTTGGCTACAGCCAGTAGAACAGGTTGTACTTCAAGCTAACATACTCCTATTGACAATTCAATGTTCTTTTCAATGTCACATTCCAAGCAGTGTATCCTGACTTTTAAGTGTTTTCCCAGCTGCATCAAAGGTGCTTCTGTGTGAAGCAACCCCTATGTAGCTGGGATAACATTTAAAAGACAAATCTGTAGGATAAAATGGGCGATTTTCATTTTCCCCCACTAATGTGTTGTTTCCCTGCTCTTATAACCCTCCTCTCTACATGACCTTTATATACTTCCGCTTCTGTCATTATTTCTGTCATTGCAGTTTTGGCAGATACCCAACATTTTCCCAAAACCTGTTCTTGAAGGACAAGTAGTTTGCCCCTCCCCACAAAAAAAACCCAAACAACAACCCTGAAAAAAATTCTGCCAATCTTCCTACAACTCCTTCCACATCTTCAGAAAGACCTTATAACCCTCTGTAACAGACTAGGAAGAAAACTGATAAATAATCGGAACTAATAGTTTCCAATTTAAAGCTGTTATGTTGTTTTGTTGTATGCCTTCAAGTTACTTCCAACGGGAATGAATGGCTTCTAAAATGTTTCCTCATTAATAGCACTGCTCGGTTTTGGCAAACACAAGGGAGTGGTTTCCTTTATGGAGTCACGCCATCTCATAATTGGTCTCTCTCCCACCCCCACTTGCAGCATTTCCTACCATTATTGTCTTGTTCCAGTAAGTCTTGTCTTTTTGGCTGCAGTCTCCATTTGAACATTTCAGTTGTTTCTTGATAATCTAAACCAGGGGTGTCCAAACTTTTTGCAAGGAGGGACAGATTGGGTGAGGTGAAAATGTGTGAGGGCCGACCATTCAGCTACATTTGACCCCTAGGCCAGACTTTGGACAGGTCTCTATAACATGCAAGGAGGCGGGGAGAACGCTGCAGCAGCAGAGCCAGGGGCAGGGTGGCTGGGGTGGTGGTGGTCAGAGGCAGGGAGGGCAGGAAAAACAAAAAAGTTCAAGCTGATGCCTCCATCCGGTATGGAGGCCAGTTGACAGGGATGTGTGACAGGCTGAGCTGGTGGGGAGAAGAGGTCGCGGGCCATGTGGCCCCCGGGCCTGACTTTGGACATGCCTGATCTAAACTAATACACTGAAGTAAACCTATGTTTAAATTATTACTTCCAGAGGAGAACCTAGTAGCTAGATTACTCAATCAGTTAGGCACTAGGCAGTGTAGCCAGAGGTTGGAAATTCAATTGCTCATTCTGACTGCTGAAGAAAAGTCAGCCTGTGTTGCCTTCCAGAAACTGCACAATTCCAGAGGAGAACAGTAAACTAGACCTGAGCACTGTATACCTGTAAAGACCACAGGAAAACTGACCATGAAATTGACATGGCAGCACATAATTACTGAAAAAGAAAAAGTCACAATAAAGTTTCTATTAACATATCTCAGAAAAAGTGAAAAACATACCTGGAGCTGCTGCTATAAGTCGTCCTGACACATCTGACCCTGGCAACTTCCTCTTTAGAATTGGAACTATCTTTTCATCAAAATATTCCATTGCCATAGATGAAATGTCCCTTAACTCCTGAAGGACTTCATGGGCTCTCTGTGGAGCTTTGGTAGAATTTACATACCTCAACACACGGTAAATTTCATCAATTACCTATAACAAAAGGAGAGAATGGAGATATAGATACTGAAGAACAAAGAGAATGTATCTTTCAAGGGAAACTTGTGCTTTCTATAGCTACACTTTAAGTGTTTCAAAATAAACACTTAATAAGCACTTGAAAGGACAAAAAACAGAGACATCATTCATTAATAGCCTGATTTACAGACACAGCAAATCCAAGGACCACAAAAGCTACAAATTATAATCAATATAACTGAAATATTCTCTGTGATTGATTTTGCATGCCATGGGAATCAAAGACATGGCAACCAGGTAAGCTAATCTACAATTCCAAGGATCAGTACCCGTGGGGAAAAAAGTTTAGACAACAAATAGCTGTGATAAGTGTGCAAAGCTGCCAGTTACTATGAATAAATCCTTCAAGAAAGTATTCAGTCCCAGGAACATATGAAACATTTATTTGAATTTATTAAACTTCAGTGCTGCCCTTTTTCAGACATTACCTTCCCAGGTATAAAGCAGCAGAGGTTAGAATCCACATACTTCATAAATGTCATATTTAGCAGGGATAGCCTTGTTTCTACAGCAGCAAGAATATCTGCATGGCGAGCTAAAGAGTGATTTCTTCTTTCTGATTCACGTCTAAAGGGGAAAAATGTACAAGGCAGTCATTTCAGATACTACAGATGCTAGCAATTAGCAGGAAGAAACCCAAAGCCTTATAGAAGAAAAGAATAATGACGTTTTGACTCTTACAGAAACAACCAGTGGTTGTTCAAGGAAAAATATGACGGATCTCTGTCACAGGATATGGAGCAAAACAACCAATTCAATTATTTTTTTCTAGTACAGAAATGTAGCTTCAACTATTGTGATCCAACCATGAACACAGAACTGTTTGAACAAGTGTTTCGTTTTTCATTTTGTGCCCACCTCTATTTTTCAGTGCTTCCCTCCCCTGCCCCCTCCAGGGGCTGCCTCTGAATGAGTGCCTGCTGAAGGAGGTGAGACTCAGAAGCACCAAACATATGTTTGGTCAAACTGGTTCGGCAGTTCATGCCCATCTCTACTTTTAAGTAATCTTCAAAAATTGCTTGGTGAAGACATCAGCCAGAGGCTTCTTCACCAGTCCATATTCTTGGGGTCACCCCTGTCATCATGCCTACTGAGGGTTCCACCTTACTGTGTGGGTCAAAAGCCCACAAAATGTGACACAAATATATTACAAGCATATAATAAGGACCCCAGTAATTGTTTTATTCTTCTGTCCTCACTTAAAGACTCTCCTTAACAAAAGCTGAATGTGATACTGGGAGTTGAGTCATGGATACTGGACTTCTTTTTTTTGAGAGAGATAGAAACGTTTCGCTGTTCATCCAAACAGCTTCATCGGTCTGTTTGGATGAAGCTGTTTGGATGAACAGTGAAACGTTTCTATCTCTCAAAAAAAAGAAGTTCAGTAGCCATGACTCAACTCCCAGTTAAACGCACCTGGATGACTGAGAATCTTCACAGATGTACTGAATGTGATACAGACCTCCCTTACTTAATATTGTTTGTATTTCCCAATTTCTCAATCTAATGCATTATTCTGACTTTGAACATAACACAAAATTACTCAGCACTGCATTTGTAACTTAAGCTTCCACAAATGGGATTGAATAAAAGCAATGAATATATTTCCACCAAAAAGAAAAAAAAGTTTAAATATGAATTTACATTCCTTACATTACACAGATTGTATTTTATTTACTCATTTTCAGAACAAACCACAGGCTGTTACTTTATACTGACCAAAACCAGCAGGTGACAAATAACATCTTAGAAGAGACATCACTTTCTATGTAGAAAAGATGAGGAAGCGCCTTTTCTAAGATGGGGCCCTACAAGTGTATAGATCATATAATATTATAGAAATATTAGTTTACTAGATGCAAATGTACAAAGACTTATTCAATAAAACTTCATGATCAATTCATATTTCTTTGAGAGGGTACTGAAGAACTTCCCATGGGATAGTGTTCCATACCCCACATCTCTAGAAAAATCCCTCCAGAGACTGCTGCAATTGAGAAGTCACACATGAAGAGGTCACTGCACTAATCTTAAACACAATGGACTCCGCAAGTTTCACTCTCAGATGTAAGTAAATGTGATTCAGGTTAAGAGGTATTACTTGAGACCCAGTGCTCAAAAGTCTGCAAGGCTTAAAAACACACACACACCCTTATATGATAAATTTGCTTTCTGTATATGCGGCTGAGCTTCTATTAGCAAATTGCCCACAGTACTTTGCTGGGTTGGGGCAGGCTTTCAAAAACCCACTGCTCCCAAAGACGGCAAAAGCCCTTGAGATCAGGGGCTGTCAAAAACCCAATGCCACCAAATAGGGGAAAGGGCTGTTCCTGTCTTTTGTGGCGTTGGAACAGCCTTCCCATAGGAATGCATTGAAAACCAATGTACCGTATTTTTTGCTCTATAAGACACACTTCCCTCCCACCCAAAAGTAAGGAGAAATGTCTTCCTCCAGGGAGCCTCTCCCCACCCCTCCCTTTCTGCAGCCAAGATTCCTCAGTCAAAAATCACCTCATTTGCAAAGAGATTGCCTCCACAGACCCTCTACCCTCCCCTTCTGAATCCTGGATACCCCAGTCCCAATCACCTCTTTTACAAGCCTCCCCTTTTGTAGCCTTGATTCCACAGTTCCAATCCCCTTGTTTGCAGATCTCCCCTTTTGCAGCCAGGATTCCCTGGTCATGAAACCTTAGGCTAAACATTTTTTCTTGTTTTCCTCCTCTAAAAACTAGGTGTGTTTTATTGTCAGGTATGTCTTATAGATCGAAAAATACATAAATCTGTTCCTCTTTTTTTGCCTTTTTTCTGACCTCCAGAATGGATTGATCGGTTTTCAATGCATTCCTATGGGGAAATGCATTTTGAATTACAAAAATTTTTAATTACGAAAATTCTGTTGGAATGGATTAATTTCATAATTCAAGGCATCACTGTACTTTATGATCTAATCCCAGCATGCTTATTTTGAACTCTACCACAGATTATTCAATGGAACCAGGCCTTGATACATTAGTGCAGAACTGCTAAAGCCAACAGGACTTAAGTTGGTCAAACGTAAGAGTAGATTTCTGGAGAGAGATGAAATTTACAGTCATGATTACAGTATTTTTCGCTCTATAAGATGCACTTTTCCCACCCTCAAAAGTAAGGGGAAATGTCTGTGTGTCTTATAGAGCTAATACAGTAGACCCCAGTACATATATCTCACAGATTTTCCTTTAGAGAGAAGTTAACTGCACAGAGCCTCCCATTCCCTGCTGCAGCCTTGATCCCCTAGTCAAAAATCACCTCGTTTGCAAAGAGCTCTCCTCCACAGAGCCGCTGCCCTCACCTTCTGAAGTCTGGATTCCCCAGTCCCACTCACCTCGTTTGCAACCTTTTCCTTTTGCAGCCACAGTCCCAATCACTCTGTTTGCAAGCCTCCCCTTTTGCAACTTGCATTCCACACTTCCAATCACCTCATTTGCAACCCTCCCCTTTTGCAGCTTGCACTCCACAATTCTAATCACCTCGTTTGCAAGCCTCTCCTTTTGCAGCCAGGATTCCCTGGCCATGAAACCTTAGGGTTAACATTTTTCCCCCTAGCTTTCCTCCTCTAAAAACTAGGTGCGTCTTATGGCCAGGTGTGTCATGCAGCAAAATATATGGTATGTCTGGAACATTACAGTAATGTATACATTCACAACCGCCTACTCATTATTATGGCACTGTCATTCTTGGGTCATTCGTCATTTCATCTCTGAAGGCAAGACAGAAACTGATCTTCACATAAAAACTAAAGTGCAGACTAAAGCAATAAATAAAATGGCCCCTTCTCAGAAGCCTAGTGATTATCTTATGCACTTGCAATTTGCTAATGAAAGGGAAATACCTCCTAAAATTTATAAAGCATTACATCATATTCCTATTTCATATACAGAAGATTCACATCTACCAAAAATCCTGTTGGCACAAGATCATACCTTCACCATCATTCAGATAACTATTCTACAAGTTATTACAACAAAACTTTCCATCTACAAATGTTGTATATGTAGATAGATTTTAAAATGGATTACATTTGACCTTCAGATGTGGTGAGCACATACTGTACCTTGGAAGCTGTGCTTTAACTTGTTTCTGGCACAAGTTGTGATATCTTTCCACTTTGAGAAATCCCTGATTCAACATTCTCTGGCACACCAAGTCCATTCGCTTACATACCTACAACAAAGACACAAAAGCAATACATAAAACATCTGGAATAGTTAGGTCACTATGGGCTCCCTTTGTGATTAATGGGCTTATGTAAAGTGCTGCAAGGCTTCACACAATTCAAAATGAGACCAAACTCCAGTTGAAAATGAAAATAGCACTCTTGCTCTGCTCTTTCTCTAGATCATGGATTTAAAAGCTCCTATTTCCCAATGGCTTCATATCGCCACCTATACTTTTTTAAAGTTGAAATTTAAAATATTGAACACACAAAATTCACTGCCAATCTCCTGATAAAATCCTTGCTTTTGGGAGATTTAACATAAAAAGCATGGATTCTTCCCTCTACAGCAGTGTAAGCATGAACAAAAATGCAGTTTAAATTATATATACAGCTGTTCTAATATATTTTAAAAGGTAGTGAGAACTTCTGTCTGCAAAACTCTAAAACAAAAACACCCCACCCTAACATTTTTAATTTTCCAACCTTCAGTAAGTGCATGAGCTACCTTGTAATTAAGTGTGAGAACAGCATATACCAGGCAGAGTTCAAGAGGTGAGGGAGCAGGGCAGCTTATTTAACTGCTCTCCCACTTCAAGTTTAAACAACAGGACACTGGTCATTGTTTTTATTCACTTAGCTGCATCCCATAATGAGAGCTGTTTCATTGTCTGAAGCATTCCTTCTCCATTAACCCCAGAATCATATGCAGACAATGAGGACTTAGGATCCATTTTCACTTACTTTAAACATCATGCCTGATAAAGAGACAGCATTCTGCATACATGTTGGTGTCTTTTGGTTGGCCTAATAAAGTTACAGCTCAGTACATATTTTGAAATTTGTCTTCTGCCAACACAGCTATCCCTATTATCTTTAAAATCATACTTTTGTCTTCACAATAATTCAATGGCCAGTTAAGAATTCCTTGCATATTTAAAACTTCTCAGGAAGGATTTTCTCCTCGTTTCAAAGTGCAACTTGCCAAAGTAAACATAACTACCATATATACGGTTCTGAGTATAAGCAGATTTTTTTTCAGCCCTTATTTTGGGCTGGGAAAAAAGGCCCTCGGCTTACTCAAGTCAACAGAAAGTTACCGAGTTACCAAGGTGCCTGGCGGCAGCGAAGCAATAAAGGTGGGAGCTAGGGGGATGGGGGAGCAGTGCAGGTGGCATGTGGCTTTGACCCACTTTGCCCGCCACCGAGGTGCCCGGCAGCAGTGAAGCATGACAGGTGGGAGATGGGGAGGCGGTGCCAGGCGGCTTCGCCCGCCTCAAGATGCCCGGTGATGGCCAATCAGAAGAGGTGGGAGCCAGGGGGTGGGGGAAGTGGCACTGGTGGTGTGCGGCTTCGCCCGCCATCGAGCTGTTCAGCATTGGTGGCAGCAGCAAAGGAGGAGAGGTGAAACCCAGCAGGATGGGGGGAGGCGCCGCCAGTGGTGGCAGCACTGAAGACGACAGGTGTGAGTTAGGAGTTGGGGAGCGCTTCACCAGCTTGGGGAAGGCGGCAGAAGGCAAGTCCTGCCCACCTCCCAAGTGCTCAGCCGCCTTGGGGAGGGTGGTGGACGGCAAGTCCTGCCCGTCTCCCAAGCGCTCGGCCAGCTTGGGGTGGGCTGTGGAGGGGTACCAGCTTATGCTCAAGTCAATAAATTTTGGAAGTTAAATTAGGTGCCTCGGCTCATACTCGAGTGTATGCGGTATATACCTAAGCCTCCATGTCTCCTTTATCTAGGGCAAAATGAAACCATTTAAGAGCTAAAGATATAACAAAACCACAGAAGAAATGTAGGACAACTATCAAATAAAATTCTGTGCTCTCCATTCTCTAGGCCAAGTCTGCACAATGCGTTGACCGTGACTGACAAGTCACCCGCAGCACCATCAGAGGTTGCCTGCTGGGTCCATGACGGCTTCCTGGCATGCCGCCTGTGGTTGTGTGTTTTGGGGGGAGTTGCATGGAAGCCCCAGCCAGATGACAAGTGTCCCAGTGGCCACACAGGGCGAAGTGGCCAGGAAGGTGCTCACACAGCTCCAAATTCAAAAGGGCCAAGCCCGTTCCCCCGCTCCCCGGCCAGATAACAAGCGCCCCTGCAGCCGCGCAGGGGAAGAAGCAGCTGAGAGGGTGCTCATGTGGTGCCAAATTCAGAAGGGCCAAGCCTTCCCCCTCCTCTGTTTACTCGGGCGAAAGGGAGGAGGAGGAAGGTTGCTTGGTCCTTTTGATTTTGGTGCCAGACGAGCCCAGGCGGGCAAGGCAAGGCCTCCTGGGGGTCCTGGAGCCAACTCCACTGACACCACTATTTGTGGGTGCGTGCTTGTGTGTACACGCTCCGAGAGTCAACCACGGGGAATGTTCCAGGGCATCAGGTAGGCCATGGGTTGTTCAAAGTTGGACAGCCCTGCTTTAGGCTAACTCAGCTTCTCCAGCACAATTCAGTCGTTCCATGAACAATAAATCTGAAGAGAGCTTCTTACTCACATGTACATATGAGCAAAAAGCCTGGAAAAATCAAGGTTCTTGTTCATATAGTATGTTATACCTGCACATGAGTAGGACTCTTCTCTTCAGAGATTATACTGGTCATGTAAGAAACTGGCATACAGGGCATAGTTAGCTTGACATTTTAAATTATATTGGGAATTATGGATTACAGAAGAATTTTTTTATATATAATTTTTATTTTTATGGCAAACAAGCAGGAGCCATTTTGAAAAGGAATTTTCCTTTCCTTTTTCCTTTCATAACTAAAAACCCCAGGCTTTTTTGTAACTCAAAACTTTCCTATACTTGTGGGATTCTATTTGTAACTTGAATTTTTTGTAACTCGGGGCCTTCATAACTCAAAGTACCACTGGACAATGTAAAACAACATAACAAATAAAAAATACGCATGACTAAATCTACATTAAAATTGTAAACACATATTCAAAAAGCAAACATTAGCAAAGATGGCATAAGAATGAAAGACAAGGTAATAAAAAGAATACTGTAATTAATGATCAGGGAAAGCAGATCTATAAAGCCATGTCTTCAGATGTTTTTTTAAAGACAGATAGTGTGGCAAGCAGTCAAATCTCAGGTGGAAGTTGGTTCCACAACCGAGACCCTGCTACCGAAAAACCCTGGTACCTTGTTGATCTACAGGCTTTTTCGGTGTAGGGATCCTCAAGTTACCTGCCTGAGACAAGCGGGTGATGCTGGCAGAATTATGCGTAAGAAGCCACTCTGACAGATAACATGGTCCTAAACTGTTTAGGGTGTTGTATGTCAATCTTAGTACCTGGACATCAATGCTATGATGAATTGGCAGCCAGTGCAGTGCGACCAATGTAGGAGAGATGTGTTGGTGTCTTCTCAACCCAATTATTTATTAATGTAGTTGCCAAAGGTGGTAGTGGGCGGAGCAGACCACTGACGCCACCTGGGCTTCTAAGGTGAGCACCTGGTCCAAGATTATGCCCAGAGTGTGCACCCCATCCTATGCGGCAAGAATCACCCCCAAAGGAGAATGTTCCCAAGCCATCAACAGCTGGAACCCCACACCCAGAGGACTTCCATCTTATTCAGGTACAACCTCAATCTATCCACCCTCATCCACCCCAGCACGGCATCCAGGCAGCACTCCAAGTACAAAACAGGTAACTGTTTGACAATTTAGCACAATATGCTCATGATTGACTGCAAAATATAGTGTTTTTTTCTGCACTGTTAAAAAAAGTATCTATTGATGTCCAGTATGAATGGAAAGAATTCCATTTTTAATAGGAAAAGCCCCTGATAAGGTATTTCACAATTAGAACATGAATATCTGAAACTATACTTCAGCAAAACAAATTCAGATTTTAATGTGAAAGTGCAGTCTATTTTATAGACCAGAAGTCATGTCATAAAGTCTCTCCACTGTGAACTTGCATTATGTCCTACTGATCTTTATCACAAACACATAGATGAAGAGTAGAAAGGAAAACAGCTGTGCTAAAGAAAATCATAACGTGCTAGTTCCTCAAACTATATTTTTCTGCTGCTTTGCCAGGTAGAAAAATACTGGTGCCTAAAGAATCCACAGGCCTAGATAAACAACACTGCCAACTGTCCACAAAATCATGACCTTGCCTTTCATAATTAGGCTAACTTCCCTTAGAATGTGCTCCTCAATTGGTTTTAGCTCCAATATATATGCAGTATCTTCCAAGATTATTGCTCCTTCAAACACGCATTGCCAGAAAATAACTGAATGACAGGATATATTCAATCTTTCCTAGCTATCAGATGAAAGCTGCTCCTTACTCCCAACCCCAACCCAAATTAGATGGCTATGACAAGAGTTCTACTGGGAAAAACAAAAAATCACTGTTCACCATCAAGCTTTCTCCACACAAAATTCAAGCAGTTCCTTAAAGGAGGGATATAATGGCAGTAGTAGTCTGCCATCTACTGGTAAAAGCCAATGCCACAGCCAAATGTTACAGTCAACATTCCAACCAGCACCATGAATTGCAACATTTACTCACTAAACATATGTTTAAATCAGTGGCTCTCAACCTGTGGGCCCCCACATGTTCCTGGACTGCAACTTCCAGAAGCTTCCACCACTCGCTGTGCTGGAAAGGATTTCTGGGAGTTGCAATCCAGGAACATCTGGGGACCCACAGGTTGAGAACCACTGGTTTAAATTCTACAGAGAGTAGGAGGTGAAACTTCCCTTTGCACAAGAAATTTTCCAGGGCACACCCAAAAATAATCATTTCCTTAATACATTTCAGTTCACAAGGCAGACCAAGGAAAGATTCCTCCGTCCTTCATTTGGATCTTCTATTGGACATACTGGTGGTGGAATATAAAAAGATTTCCCAGTGTTGTTATTTTATGGACAAGGGGAAGCTGCAATGGTACAAAGTGGGAACCCTTCAATCAAGATCAACTCCCCTCCTTTTTTGGTAAAGAGAGAAAGGGAGTCTTTCTGAACTACATGTGATGTTTAACTTTCTAGAAGGACATTGCCATCTTGTGGATTTCTGAGCTGATTACACCTAGACTCTAACCAGGGAAGAAAGAGAGAAGTTTTTTTTTTATCTGAACCTGGGTTCTGGCACTGCTTTTTCCCTATTCATGTGAACTACACCCCCCTCTCTTGTCCTTTCCCCCTACCTTCTCCCTTCTGCTCTTTCTGGGTTTGATTACTGAACATTGATGGTTATTGTTTTGAATATGATATAATAGGAGGGAAATAAGGGGAACTGACTTGAGTGAAGCCCTAGATCAGTGATGGCGAACCTTTTAGAGACCGAGTGCCCAAACTGCAATTCAAAACCCACTAATTTTTTTTTTTTTTGCAAAGTGCCAATACAGTAATTTAACCTGTAAACAGGTGGCTATGAAGGGGCAATGTCGGGTGCCCACAGAAAGGGCTCAGAGTGCCACCTTTGGCACCCATGCCATAGGTTCGCCATCACTGCCCTAGATACTTATTTCGTGGAGGTACATGTTTTTATAGCTGTCCTTATAGGTGACAGAGGTGATATAGTTTGGAAGGTGGCTGCTAAAGGGAGGAGAGGAAGTGGATGTTCATCACCTGCAGTGGAAGCCACTTGGACAACACTGATCACCCAGGAACCTCAAATGACCACATAAGAAATGTTTGAAAAAAATATGGCTACTGTGGTGAATCTTCAGGCCCAGCAAGCTTTTTTCTTTATGCGTCAAGAATTGTGCAGCTTCTATATCCACAAACTTTTCAGAAAAGTAATATCCAGTACCTCACAGATTGTTAACAGATGTTTTATTTATAAATTCATTCCTTCAATACAGCAATTACATCTGAACATGCAGTGTTTCAAGAAGATTATAACACTTAACAGATCAGCTGCTCAAAAGTGGTTGGTTGATTTAAGTTCATAATGCAATGGAATTTCCAAACAAATTTTTGGTGCAATGGAGCAGGCTTCTGCACTGTACTAGAAGGTCCAATAAGACTAGGTAACTGAAAAGGATATAAGAGAACAAATTCTAGAGGATGCTTTATGGTTGGTTTCAAATGTAGAAATTGTCAGATTAAATTTGGGTAGATTATGCCATTCCCAGCTACCATTCACTTGTAAAATAAATTGGATAGCAACCACCATACTGAAACAGTATCATTCTGCCAGCTAGATAACTTCACTTTCACAGGCTGCTTCAATCTACTGGTGTTGAAAAGGTTCCAGTGATTGAAATTACTGTATATACTCAAATATAAGCCTAGTTTTTCAGCCCTAATTTTGGGCTGAAAAAAGGGGTCCTCGGCTTATATTTGGGTCAATACTTTTAGCCACTGAGGCAAGTTTGGGTTGGTGGCTAAAAGTCATTTTAAACATTGTGTGCCGCTTCTCATGACCCCCCCCCCATGTTTAAAATGACTTTTTAAAAAGTCATTTTAAAACTGTTTAAAATGACTTTTAGCCACCAACTCAAGCATTTGCCTCGGTGGCTAAAAGTCATTTTAAACATCACACACACACCCAGCTCACAAAGGAGGAGTTGCCAGGCCCTGCTGCATTTCCCACCCTAGGCTTATACTTGAATCAATACATTTTCCCAGTTTTTTGGGTTTAAATTAGGGGCCCCGACTTATACTCAGGTGGACTTATACTCGAGTATATCCGGTACTCCATCTATCTCTCTACTGCACTCTTCTACAACAGATATGTGGTTTACATATAACCTTTCAGCAGTATTTGAGTTTTGTCATAACCAAAGACAAGACTCACAGGTTCCACTTGGAGAGAGGTAACTTTATTTAACTTTTTAAATCTTAACTATTTATATCCCATTTTTCTTTAAATCATAAAAGTCTTCTATATGTTTCCTTCTTTTTCCATTCCTTAACTGACCCGACTGTAATCAGCCTTTTCTAATAATGAAACAAAAAGTGGCAGAAACCAGATAACATTTCATACCTAACATTCATAGGATGCTCTTCTAGTCAACCACTTTGAAACCATCACTTCTAAGAAAAAGAGCATACAGATTCCAAGTTCTGTTTAATGAACACCTCCTGGCTTGGGGACATCAAATGGTACTTTGGACTTTCCAAACAGCTTCAAATGTAAAGCACCAAAGACAGCCATTGGTCAAATCAAAAGTGCATTGTTCTGTGGGTGACAGCTAATACCTGCCATATTAACTACAAGGGAGTACATTTTGCAGTACAGTGGACCCTTGTATAACAAACGGTTTGTATAACATAAAATTTGTACAACATAAAAAATTCCAGAGATAGGGGAAATTTGCTTAATATAATCGCCTATGGGGCGAATCTGTACAACATAAAAAAGGGATCACTTTGTTTTCAATGCAATCCTATGGGAAATTTGTATAAAGGAAAATTTGCTTAACATAATTTCATTTGGAACGAATTAATTCCTTTATACAAGGTACCACTGTACATCTTAAAGACACAGGATTACAATAACATTTCCTCTTTTTAAGGTGCATTTTAACAAAAACAGTGGGAAGAGTGCAGTTGGATGAGAAGAATGATCATTTTCAGCTTATATGCTTTGTAGTCCCCTACAAGGAAACAGGCTGCAAATAAAATAAAAACCTATTTTATAATTTCACCATTACATGTGGTTTTCTGCATATTAAGGCAAAAATCAGACCCTGAACAAGAAGATAGCAGAAACCTTGGCCACTACCCCAAGTCCCAGATTAGCTGCTTTTTTGAAGAAAGCTGCCTTTTCCCCTCCCGCGATCACATGGGCAAACAGCGATTCAGCAGTTCCCATGTACGTGGGTACTTTGCCATCCTTAGATCAGCCTTAGGCACAAGTCGGTTTTTAACTTGATCTCTTATTGTGATTTTCTTGATATCAAGACTTTTTTAAAACAGTCTGACGTTTGTATGACGGCATAGCGTCATATTTTTGACATTCCCTTTTTATATGCTACTGTTTTGTGGGTTTTTTTAACCATATCACATGGATTTTAATAGGCTACTGGCTTGGGCAGACATTAACAGGGGGAAAGGATAGTATGCCGACATTATCACTTGTATGGGGATGACCTCTGTATCTCTGCTGTAAGCAATAAAACACATGGCGATTTTTACACACACACATAAGCACACCAACAAAATCAAGTAAGGGTATCAATAATCCATTTCTGAAGTTAGGCACATTTTAAAAGTTCATAATGATAACCACGTATACTGGGTTTCAAGGACAGGGAAGGGGTAGAGGTAATCAAATACAAAACACCATAAGAGAGAACCGTGGACTAATGGAAATCAAACTGCTCTTCCCTCCCCCCAAAAATCTGTAAAACACAGGTTTCTGTTCTTTTGCACCGAGACTTTAAAAAAATTAATTGCACTACGTGCATGCTTAGAGACATCCACTGGCAAGTATTTTGGACTTGCACTCTCCTACCCCCTTCCTTCATTCTTCACTTTCTTCCCTTGATTGAACAAGTTCGTTAAGGAGAAGGTGCAATCAATGTCAACAACCATGCCTAAGGTCCCTAAAATTACCTTTTTACCTGAAAAATACATTTCAATGCCCTTACCTCAAGTATTAAGAAGGGCCTTTACTAGAGCCAGATTTGAATTGCTGGATTCCATGGTCAAATATGGGTGTTTTCACCACCTCCCTTAACAGGAAAGAACCTGTATTTGTGGATCCCCTTCTGTTGAAAACATTTCTCATATTCTCTTTGAATGCCAATTACATGCATCCATCAGGCTTGAATATTTATCCCCCTTTTTAGAAAGAACAGTCCATAGGGACCCAATTCACAGACTGTCTTATCTTCTTTCGAGCTCTAATGTGTACATTGTTCGCAAAGTTGCCAAGTTTGTAATTAAAGCTGCAGCTTTAAAAACACAATATGTCGAACAAATTGGAGTATCCTGCAAAGGAGATCTACATATATGACTTCTGTATATTCTGAATCTGTATTGTAAGGTACCCTATTGGATGGTGTTGCATGTACTTCAATGTATTCTATATTCTGTGTTGTTATTGGTTGATATGGTCATAGGACTAATCAATAAATTTATTTGTTTGTTTAAAAAAAAACATGCCTAAGGTTTGGCAGAACTGCTGTGCAAAGATTCCTTCCCATAGCCTCTGTCTCAATAAAAATAAAAATAATGGATTACGAGACAAAAAGGCAGGTTTTGGGGTGGTTTGCCTGGTAATTTCCTTCTCTCAATCACACCTACAACCCCCATGATTCTGCGCTTCAGAAAATGGGGGGGAGGAGGAGGCAGAACACACAAAGAGACTTACAATTAATACTTAAACACGTGGTGGTGTTGCGAAGGGATCTGTAAGGCACGGGAAGCTGAAACGCCAACAAGGGAAACCAAGGCATCACTTCCCAGCCGCCACCACCCCTTATCACTTTATAAACTTGCATCCTGCTCTGCAGATGCAGACTGCAGGAGTATCATAAAGGTTACATCTATCAGTAGTCCTGGAATAGGAAACTGATAATACATTTATGTAGACTTGAAACAGCCACTTATGACAAATAAGCATGTGCAAAGTTCGTATCAAAACCCTAGATGACTGATTTTATTTGATCAATGCAGTTATTTATTTGATCAATACCAACAATGGAAAACAAGGCTGCACTTCCCAGCCATCCCCCCAATCATTTCAAAATCTGGCTTCTTGCCCAGTAGAAGCAGACAGCAGGAATATTATAAACACCACCCAAACTCATAATGACACCGAAACATGCACACACACACACACACACACAACTGCCTTTGTTCTGCCAGTAAACCCAAATTAGCATTGCTGGTAGAAAACTGTGGATAAGGCGGCCCGGGGGGGGGTGTTGGACCTACAGTGTGGTTCCAAAGACGGATAATGAATCTGCCAAAAAGCAAAGCTCTTGGGCGGACCTACCCCACTAACCCCCCAACTGTGTGTTTTTTAACTCCACTATGTTGCTGGCCCAACACTCTCCTGGAATGTTTGTGGCCAGGCAGTTGACACATTTCAGTTTCCATTCTTCATTGTCCAGAAAAAGGCCATTGATTTTAACAGAAGTACAATAATAATACTATAACTTAAATATGTACATGATTGTTTATATTTGTCCTACATTAGAATATAAAGTCATAGAGGTACTTAAGTTTGTGGAGAAAATGACTGAGCAGTAGAGATGGGCATGAAACGAATATGTATTCATTTCTTTATTCATTTCATTCTGTAACAAAATGAATAACTGCCCCCTCAAAGAAAAACAAAACAAAAAATTTTGTTCTGTTCCATTTCGTTTCCCACCTGTGGTTTTCCCCCAACGCGCTAGGCGTGGGAAACTGGGGAATTTTTAAACTTTTTTTTTTTTTTGCTGCCCCAAATGCCAATCAGCAGTAGCGGGGCTTAGGGCAGCAAAAAAATAAAAGTATAAAAATCCCTCCTTTTCCCACACCACATCTGGTGGGGTAAAAGGAGGTTTTTTAAAACATTTTTGTCACCCCAAGCCCAAGCTACAGCTGATCGGTGGTTGAGGTGGCAAAAAGAAAAAAAGAAAAAAGAAAGAAAAGTTTAAAAGTCCCCCCTTTTCTCTCACCCCATCAGGTGGGATGAAAGGAGGGGTTTTAAAACTTCTTTGCCACCCCAAGCTGATTGCCCCACTACAGCTGATTGTCACTGGAGGGGGGGCAAAAAGGGAAAAGTTTAAAGAACTTTTTTTGCCACCTCAAGCTGATCACTACCCCAAGCTGATCAGCGACTGGAGCGGCAAAAACATGTTTAAAAATCCTGCCTTTTCCCGCGCCCACTCAAGTTACACAAGCACCACACACACACACACACACACACACACACACACACACACACACACACACACACACAGAGAGAGAGAGAGAGAGAGAGAGAGAGAGAGAGACTAAAAACAAAACAAAACAAAACAAAAAAAGATTTTTTAAAAAAAATTCATTTCAAATGAAATGAAACTCAACTGAACAAAACGAAAAATGAAACGAAATGCTATTTTAGCATTTCATGATTATCTGTACTGAGGAGATAGTTGAGATATATTATTAAAATTCAGTTAATAAAAAGTTATTCTATGACTATCAAAGTATTTTGTTAGATGCTTCCGATTCTTTGAAAGAGCAGGCCTCAAGAAAATTTGTGGTTGTGTTGCTTAGACAATTGTTGCTGTACATTATTTTAAGATTGTTCTTTTTTGATGGGTAAATAAGGAACCAAAAAAAAAGGATTATTTCTTGGTTAAGTGAAGAAATTTATAGATAAAACATCAGAAGTAGCAGGTATCATTACATGTAGAGTGCATTGGCACACCTCATGCCATACTCATATTGTGTATGATACACAATATCAGTGTATCTTATATAACAGTACTTTAAAAAAAAAGTTCCCCTTAAAATTATAATAAGGCTGAATGGCAGAGAATAGCAGCAACCTAAGAGTACATTATAAAGAAATGCAGTTAGTCAGGAAACACCAAATACAGTCAGCTGGGGACCACTGAGCATGTGCAAAGTTCATATCAAAACCCGAATTAACAGACCATGGAAAATATTACATAAATGTCAGATCCATAGAGCCAACAGATAATGAACCCTCCTCCCCAAATATGATGTAATACGTGCTTCGCTGCAGGGGCTGAAATTCAAGGGGGCTATGGTACACCCATATCATCACTACCATGGGAATGACCTCTTGTATCTCTTCTCTAAACAATGAAACACACGGTGTGTTCTACACAAATGCATACACATCAACATTATTTATTTATTTATTTATTTATTTATTTATTTATTTATTTATTTATTTATTTATTTATTTATTTATTTTTATATTTATATCCCGCTTACCTTCAGTAAAGAACTCTAAGCGGCTAACAACCCGTAATAATATATGATACAAACGGAGTGCAAAGACACAAGTAACAATCAAAAGTAAAATTCTAAAATTCTAAAAGTTCTAAGGCATCCCTATTTCTAAACAATGACACCAATGGTCAATAAATTAAATCAGTAATGATGGTGGGTAAAAAAAAAAATAAAGTAAGTGTTTTAGTACTACATTGGTTTGGTTAAATAAATTTTACATTTGCATCCTAATAACCGCATATATACTGGGTTTAAAGAAGGGGTGGGTGGGTGAATTCAAATTCAACATGCCGAAAGAGAAAACAGTGGACTACTGGAAAGTGGGCTGCCCTCCCCCGCCCCAATTTTGAAAATTAAAAGACAGGTATCTGATGCACATTGGCCTAGGAAGGTTTTTGTTATGGTGATGGGTGTTGTAGGCTTATCTGCATGTGAAACAAGGAGCCTTTGCCTGGAAACACAGGGTTGGAAAATATCTAGTCATTTAAAAGCAGTATAAAATAGGAGATAAAGTGCAAAATTCCAATCTTTACCTACTTAATGCCTTGTGTAAAAAAAAAGTTAACCCCACAATTCTCATTGTAAATTGATCAAAGGTGATATATAATAGTGGTTGACAAATTACAGCAAACAATGTATAAAAATATTAAATGCAAAAACATAAATATAAAAATAATTAAGTTTCAAATATCCAAGCAAAGAGAATTACAAGCAATCAGTGCATACCATGTTTGTACACTGAATATATTTTTGGTTTTAAAAAACCAAATCAGTTGATTCCCCATGAAAAGGAATACCATCACTACATCTTTTAAATGTCTTAAGTAAGCATTTCCAAAATGTAAAGAGATGGACTGGATTGAATGTTCTTTTGCACCGCAAACTTTAAAATAATTAATTGCACTACATACATGCCTAGTTACTTCCAAAGTGTATGTGTCTCGTTGATTTTTAACAAGTATTTCATACTTGCACTCTGTGGATGAGCAGAGACCAAGTTGCCCAATGAAGCCTTATACACACATTTGCTTGGTGTAGTGTTTCAAAACATATTCTGGTAAAATGCATTAAAATCACACTAGACTAATCTATTTTTGGATCATAAAGGGATTTAATTGATTTGCATATAAAAGAGATCTGGTGATCTACATGTTGAATGACACTGGCATTCATAATGTTAAATATTCTTCATTGAAAATTATAAATTTCAGAACATTTGTCCAATATTTCTTTGGCACTTACAAAAATGTAATCATTAAAATTGATTTTATAATGATATCAACCCATATTGTTTCATAAAAGATGTAAATGTTTTTAGTAGACACCTTCCACACCATAGCGCTTGGATTCCTATAGTTAAGCACCGCAAATTAGTTTAATCAAATATTCCATAGTTATCAATTCAAAAGTAATTTTTTTCTGTAGATGTTTAGTGTGACATTTTAAAAGTTTAGTAAAACCTTGCCTTGCTTACCACAGACAATGGAATTCTGGAGATTTGGGCAGAATAATTTTGTATTTGGAAGTTTGGGGAGCACATAATCATTGCTGGCAAATCTGGGTAAATGTAAATAAAACACATGTTCTTCTAATTGTTTTTTGGTAAGTATGGATTAATAATTCAATGTTGTGTTAATTTACTGCAGTCTAAAAAACAAATATACTGTACATACTGTACTTAAAATGTGATATTAGAGTACCATCGTTACCTTAATTCTGGAATGCATGATTCAGCTGTGGACCCTTACCATTGTAAATATATTAGAACTGTAATATATATTCAAGACTGTAAATTTTTTCTTTGGACTGGACTCAATGCATGCTCACAGTGCAGAGGATGCCTGAAGAACAATTAAAAGTTGCAGTCTTCCCTAACAAGCAAAGTAATGTCAAGTTATATTTTTCACTACCACACAGGGCTCAGTTAGTAGTTCAACGTTGAGGAATTATGTTCTCTGTGTTTGTTGGTACATGCCCATCTACAGGAGAATTTTCAAACATGCCTACCATTTGAAATACATCAAACTGGATTGTGCTGGTTAATTGCAATGACGAAATGCCATCTTTCTAATACTCATTTTTTCAATAAGGATATACTGTACAAGGAATAAAGCTATCTTGTGTTGTGACCTGAGTGGCGTCATGAATGACCGGTTTTGATTGTTCTCCATGGAAAATAGTACATAATGGTGTGGGGGAGGGGGATAAGGTCGTCTTAATGCACAGAGAACTGAAAAGCCTAAAACAGATTACATGGCATCAACAACCATCAAGTGACATCTTTAAGTTAACAATAGGTATCCTGCTCAGCAGAACAAGGCCACAGGAATATTGCCATTCGAACTAGTGGCAACACACATCTCCTTTTCTATGGAAAACCTGAGTGGATTGCCAGAGTTGTTCAAGGCTCAAGTTGAACACAGACATGGACTTTAAATTGATCTGACTCAGAGTCAAAAAGGAAGTAATGCCATTTGACAGAAGAGTTATCAGGAAGTACCAGAACAGGCGTGGCGAACAAGTTCGACAAAAAGAGCAAAAATTTTAAACTGTGAGAGTCAGAGAGCCACACCACGCAGTGACCTGCCAAAACAGACAAACACTCACACAAAAGCATATAATTTTAACAATAATATATTAAACACATAATATAACATGCTCAGTCAGGTGTTTTTTGTTACCTTGTTGGAGTGATGGGATAATAATCTCAGTGGGATTTCTGGCATCTTTTGTTTTCAGTACTCTTCTGCAAATCAGGTTTGTATTCAGTTGTAGCCACTCGGAGCAGTTCCTTTACATGAGTGTCAGTCAGAATGGACCGGTGCTTTGATTTCACATGTTTCAAAGTAGAAAACAGCTTCTCACAGACGTATGTTGACGAGAACATAGACAGCAGCTTGAGAGCGGCTCTTTTTACACACGGATATTTTTCAGTTGGCACAGCTCTCCAAAACGTAACATGGCCTTCCTTCAAAAGAGATTTCAGTCTATCGTCCTCGCGTAGCTCAATCATTTCTAGTTCACTCGCTGCCTCATCAGTAACAAGTGGGGTTTTCAGGCAGTCGGTGTCAGCATTAAACGGGTCGATGAGAAAAGTGATCTGTGGTCTTTTTTGGTCCAAGTCCTCAAACCGGAAAGTAAACTTCTCTTGCAGTTGTGTAAGTTGTTTCACGTATCCAGCTATATCTGTTTTAACACCGGTCTTCTGCAGGGTGCTGCACAAAGAAGGAAAATGGGATAGATTGCTGTTTTGAATGTGTGCTTTAAAAAGCTTCAACTTGTTTACAAAGGAGAATACACTTTGTGTCAGCTCAGGAAGAGTTTTTAATTTCCCCTGCAGGTCCACGTTTAGTTTATCCAAGTGTGAAAGCATGTCCACTAAAAATGCCAAATCCATAAGCCACTCGGGGTCTGAAGGCAGAGGATACGTTTTGTTCTTCTCTGCCATAAACAATTTTACTGTTTCCAAAAGCTCAAAAAAGCACGAAACTACTTTGCCTCTTGAGAGCCATCTCACTGCGCTGTGCAGTGGCAGGTCACCGGGCAAGTCTGCGTCAAGTTCTGCAATGAGGTTCTTGAATTGCCGGTGATTAAGGGCATGCGTACGGATGTAGTTCACAATCTCCATCACAGGCTTCATAATGTGGTCTAAATTCAGTGTTTTGGACACAAGTTGCTCACGATGGATGATGCAGTGGAAGTTCCACAATTCAGGAAAGGCGTCATCACCTTTACAAAGACCCACAAGTCCATTTACTGAGCCAATCATCGACGGTGCTCCATCCATGACTATTGCGGTGAGTTTTTCAAAAGACATATTCGCTTTTTTAAAAACGGCAGTCATTGGCCTCTTTTATGTCAGTACCGCGAGTTCTGTCTTTTAATGCAACAATGTCGAGAAGCTCTTCTTTAATCACACAGTCCTCAGAAACCATTCGCGCAAATATTGCCAACTGTGGCTTGTCTTGTATGTTGCATGACTCGTCTAATGCAACACTAAAATAAGCACATGCGTTCAAGTCTGCATGTAGATCTGACTCAATCACATTATTTATGTCTGCTATTCTGGTTTCAACTGTGTGCCGTGACAGCTGGAGATCATTGATGGAAATGAGTTTTTTATTGTCGGGAGCCAAGGTTTCAATTACATCCGCAAAACACTGTTTTAGAAACTCCCCCTCATTGTATGGTTTTTTAGCACGGGCAATGTTCCACGCCACTTTATAGGATGCAAGGGTCACAGTTTCTCCATGCTTGGTTAATTGCTGAAACATTTGAGACTGTCTTTTTACCTGGCTTTTCAAGGTGCTCAATTTTTGCTTGCGTAGTTCAGTACCTTTGGGTAATTCCTTGTCAATATTAGCATGGAGAGTTCTAAAATGACGCTGAAGATTTTAAGCCTTGAAATGTGATATCATAGTATTGCATATTAAACACAGTGCTTTCCCATTCCGTTCAATAAAGAAGAAAGCATCTTCCCATTCTTCCAAAAATGTCCTGTGTTCATCTTCATATTTTCGTTTAGCTTTGCATTTTGCCATTTTGAGTGAGGGTAAAAATCCTGCAGTGATGGTGAGGGTGTGCTGTGTCCTCCACACTAAGAACTAACGGCAAGATGTGACACAACATGTGACACACGGGTCCCCCCGCTCTCTGGCCCGTGCAGTTGTTCCCGGGGGATGGGAGACGTGATGACGCAGCCTGGGGGTGGGACTACGCGCTCGGAGATCTCTCCTCAGAGGTCCCTCCTCAGAAGCAGCATAACAAAATCCAAACTTGGCAAAGAGCCACAGTATACAAAAAAATGATAAGAGGCAAAGAGACGCATTCATTTTGGCCGGGAGCCGCATGCAGCTCGAGAGCCTCGTGTTCGCCACCCCTGTACCAGAACATCAAACTCTATTAATATAACCACAAACAGCGACATCCAGTGTTCAAACAATGAATAGTGTTGCCCAACCATGCACTCTGCTGCCCCTTCCTGGAATACACAGGAGCAAAAGGGTAGAAACTGGTTGTACCACTTAATAAACAGTAGCCACTTTGGAAAAAGTATCCGCTTTGAATGAAGCATGCAACTTTACCACTATACCATTATACACAGTTTGTTTGTTTTTTTAAAGAAAAAGATGAAGTGCTTAATAATTGAGGCCTAAGGGCGGAAGCGACTTCCAATGTCCCCAACGTCCTTTAATTCGCTAGAAAAGGCGACTCAATAAGTGGAGCAGGAAAGTACAACCCTCAGTGGCCGGTTCAGGAAAATGTGCCTCAGTGAGCGAAAGTGGGAGTGCCCGGGTTGTTGTTTTTTAAAGGTTCCTGTCTGTTAGGACACTAATTTTAGAGGTGGCTTTTCCAGCGGGAAAAGGCAGTTTTTAGCAGTAGTGAGGTAGCACTCATAGTCACTGTTCTATCATTACTCTCTTGTTTGATGAGCAAGTGCCGGAGGACTGGAGGATAGCAGATGTCACACCAATTTTTAAAAAAGGAAGGAGGGGGGACCCAGGAAACTACAGGCCGGTTAGCCTTACATCTGTCCCAGGGAAGATGGTGGAAGGCCTCATCCAAGAGAAAATCTTAAAACACATAAAAGAACAAACCTTGCTGAGAGAAAATCAGCATGGCTTCTGTAAGGGTAAATCTTGTCTTACAAACCTTTTAGAATTTTTTGAAAAGGTCAACAGGCACGTGGATTTGGGTGAACCGGTGGATATAGTCTATCTGGATTTTCAAAAGGCTTTTGACACAGTCCCTCACCAAAGGCTGCTGAGAAAATTGCACAGTCAAGGGATAAGAGGGCAGGTCCTCTTATGGATTGAGAACTGGTTGAGATCCAGGAAACAAAGAGTAGGTGTCAATGGGAAATTTTCACAATGGAGAGAAGTGAAAAGCGGTGTGCCCCAGGGCTCGGTCCTGGGACCGGTGCTTTTCAATCTGTTCATAAATGACCTGGAGACAGGGATAAACAGTGAGGTGGCCAAGTTTGCAGATGACACAAAACTTTTCCGTGTGGTAAAAACCAGAGAAGATTGTGAAGAGCTCCAGAAGGATCTCTCCAAACTGGGGGAGTGGGCTGAGAAATGGCAAATGCGTTTTAATGTAACCAAATGTAAAGTAATGCATATTGGGGCAAAAAATCCAAACTTCATCTATCAACTCATGGGCTCTGAGTTATCCGTGACGGATCAGGAAAGAGATCTTGGTGTGTTGGTGGACAGCTCCATGAAGGTGTCTCCCCAATGTGTGGCAGCAGTGAAGAAGGCCAATTCCATGCTAGGGATTATCAAAAAGGGGATTGAAAATAAAACAGCCAACATTATAATACCGTTATACAAAACAATAGTAAGGCCGCACCTGGAGTATTGTGTACAATTCTGGTCACCGCATCTCAAGAAAGACATAGTGGAACTGGAAAAGGTGCAGAAGAGAGCGACTAAAATGATTACTGGGCTGGGGCACCTCCCTTATGAAGAAAGGCTAAAACAATTGGGCCTCTTTAGTCTGGAAAAAAGGCGCTTGAGGGGGGATATGATTGAGACATACAAAATAATGCAGGGTATGAGTAAAGTGGATAGAGGGAAGCTCTTCTCCCTCTCTCAAAATACTAGACCTAGGGGACATACACTCAAATTGAGTGCTGGGAGAGTAAGAACTGACAAAAGAAAATATTTTTTCACCCAGCGCGTTGTAAGTCTATGGAACTCCCTGCCACAGGATGTGGTGATGGCATCTGGCCTGGATGCCTTCAAAAGGGGACTGGACAGATTCCTAGAGGAAAAGTCCATCACGGGTTACAAACCATGATGGAGATGTGTAATCTCTAGGCTTTAAACCAGGGTACTTCAAGGGCCAGATGCAGGGGAGTGGTATCAGGAGACAGATATCTAGTCTCATGCGCTCCCAAACGCATCTGGTGGGGCCGCTGTGAGATGGCTCTTCTTATGTTCTTATGTTCCAGATTGGCAACAAAATACTTTATCTTTGTAACTAATGGCATGTCATAAATCTGACAATGAGGAAACTGTTAGGGTGACAGAATGCCTTGTGAATACGAAGGGATGAGATTTTCTTGATGCAATGAATGGGTGGGGGGACACAAAATACTGTACACTTTTATTTTTGCTTTTGTGTACTTCTATTTATTTCCAGAATAGAGTCTCTGAAATATGAATCTTCTGTTTAAATGGAACAGCAGAACATGAAATTTTCATGTTCTTTCATGTTCCCTCTTTCATTTGACCTTTCTTAAATCACCTAGGAGGGCACGTCATCGACTTCACCTGAGCCACAAGGGCAAAGTCTGTCCGAAACTTGGAAATTTTTAATCCATGTATCTCTGAAACAAAAGAGTGGCTGCAACTGCTGCCAGAATGAAAAGGACAGAAGAATAAAGATATGTCTACCCTCCCCTACTTTAGGTACTTTGTTTGTTTCTAATAAAGGTTTAATAGAGTAGCTCAACAAGATGACTCCAATCAGTCCCAGCAGCAGGATGTGGAGATTTTTAAAAAGAGAACCACCTCTTAATAAAACATCATTGCTCCATCCGAAAGGCCAGATCCCTGCCCACCCATCCTAGCTGTTCCACTAACTGCTGCCCCTCTTCTCCTGTCCCAATCTTTTTACTTTATAAGCGACCAGGACAGCTAAGGCCACTTTCTCGATGGCCAGATTCAAAATGCTGGAGGCAAGCAATTTCCTATATATGGGGCAGTAGCTCAATTTTCACCAAACGTGGTCACATCAGATGCCCAGCCTGACACTGGAGGACCTGCGGGAGCAAACGGGGTGCTCAAAAGGCAAGACGCTGGTTCTGAATCAAGACTGTACCCCTGCTACTTTTACCTCTTCCAGGGTCAAACACACAGCCGAAGAGCCAGACCAGCAGCCAAGAGAGTAGTGATAGTAGTGATGGCATTGTTGTTACAGGCAGTGGGAGCAGTACGTGGAGATGAGATACACTACTGCTTCGGTTTCCTACAAAATCACCTTGGGAACGCGTCCTCCTCCCAATAGAGAAAGTGACAGCTCCATCCACCTTGGTCCTTGCCTCAGCTCCACAGGAAACAGCAAATGTCCCAGAGGTCTCCCAATCTCCCAAAGTATCATGAATATCTGCCTCAGCTACATGTTCCAAGCAGGCCAGCTCAATGTTCTGAGCCAGTCCTTCAGGGGTCGGCATATTCCTGCCCCATCTGACAGCAATCTTTTCTCTGCTCTTCCCCTGGGCAAACAGCACGTGGCTCTAGCATTGCAAGGGCTGCTGTCAGCACCCAATCTGAACATCTACAAACAGGACTTCCAAATTTATAACAGGGTCCTTCTTGTAGCTTGGCTCCTAATGCCCTGCCTGAAAAATGGAATGAAATGAAAAAAACTGAAAAGAGGCAGTCTCTTTCCTGTCAGACAAAAGGACCAGTACATGGGTTTGGGGGAAATGAAAGACACCCCCCCTTCTATGAACCTAAAATAAAAAGGAACATTTTCACTATGAATATCATGAAAGACAATAGAATTTTCTCAAGGACGTTAGGTGATACCTTTATTGGTCACTGCTAAAACAAAAAATAAGAGCTAAGCTTTCGATAGCAACTTGCTATCTTTATCAAAGCATTGTAGCAGGGATGTATTCTTGATAGTAGGTGTTGTCTATCAGGCACTGAGAATTTTCTGTGGCCAAGTGTAATAATGCACTGCAAAAATATAAGGCATCTAGAACAGGACATTGCTGTGAATGGTGACAGGTAGTGAAGTCATTCTCATAGGTACCCTTCACATAATCTATTCCCCCTTACACTATGGGATACTGTGCTCTAAACACATGTTTAAACATAAATATGCCATAAAAGAAATGTAAACACTTTCTGCCACTTCAGCCTGTGGCAGAAAAGAACTGAAACAGACACCCAAAGATGTTGTGGCAGGGGAATACAGCACATAAAACCTAGGAAAGCAAACAAAATGGTCACCTTTTGAAACTTGAAACTAGCTTATATGAGCTTTTAGCTTGTCTTTACAAACCATGAATTCCCTTGACAGTAAATGTTTGTTTCTGCTTTGAAATACTGAAGTGCTCTTCACATCAATTGCTATAACACAGTAAAAATGCAAAAAGTGTGTTTGGCTGCTTAGCTTCATCATTTTGATACTTTTAATACATAAATACTTGAACTGTTTTTTTTAAAGGGCTCAGCATCTGTTTCTCAAAGTAAACTAGAGGCCCATTCTACCTCTGAATCTCTTCTTTAATATTTTACCCAGACTGCCTTCAAATATCACTGGAAACATAACAGTATATGTGAAACAATCTTTTTATAGTAAATGATACCATCCAGCTACAATAATTTCAACAGTATCACCATATGAAACTCCAACTGTACTTGTAGACTCACTGGGAGTAATTCCCAAGATCAAGCCAAGTGTTCTGCTTATATACCGCCCCATACCACTTCAAGTCATCTCTGGCCGGTTTACAATGTAATTATGCAGGCTACACATTGCTCCTGCCCCAAGCAAGCTGGGTACTCATTTTATCGACCTTGGAAGGATAGAAGGCTGAGTCAACCATGAGCGGGCTACCTGGGATTGAACCCCAGGTCATGAGCACAGTTTTAGCAGCAATACAGGCATTTAACCACTGTGCCACGAATGAATGCACTTGCTTCTGAGGAGAAAACACACAGGAGTTGGCTGTTAAGAGGATGCGTCCCCATTTCCCAAGACTAGAGAATTGTGTGGAAATGCAACTGTGCATCTTTACTAACTCTGCATACTAATCAGAAAACATTAATGCTGTTCATGAGGATATAACACAGTTGCACCTGTTTTTTAAAGAGCTGCAATACTGTTTGATGCAGAGGTGATAGGTGGACACGTTATCTTTAGATTAACTGACTTCTCTATCTTTACAAGTTAGTTGCTTATCTTTTATCAGACTGTAATAAGGGGAAACCCCTTAATTAAATAAAAATGTACTGATGAAAACAAAAGCACAGCCATTACAAAATAAGTCTCACAGTGCAAGTCATACATACTTGGGAGTAAATCTAGTGAATTCAATAAGGCTTCTTTCAATGGAAGTGGACAGAATTGCTACCTTAAAATATCATTGATTGAGAATAAAACCTACTAACGAGTGCTAACTATAAAAAGAAAGAACCCTGCTAAAATGAATAAACTGAAGCTATCATATTTGAGTATAGAGAAATTAATATTTTAAAAGGGAATAACGCTAGGAAAAGTAGAATGTACAGTAATCAGAAGAGTGAAAGAGATGGCTTAATTGAGATGGCTTAATTTAATACAAGAAGCCACAGCCTTTAGTTTGCAAGATCTGAAATAGGCTATTAATGATAGGACTTGAACATCACTGGTTCATAGATGTGATATACAGTAATTTGTAAGTCATCTGACGGCACACATGAACAAGGAATATGTGATTCATCTCTGAAAAAATATGCATCAGGATCACACTGTTAATTTTACTCGTGCCTAGGCAAAAATTATCTCTTCCATAGCTTTATAATGTAAAAGTCAAAGATATTCCAAAAGCACAGTCAGGTTAAGGGGATCAATTAAATAATAACATTACATACCAGGATAGATTAGAAGAATACTTAGCCCTTTTCTCCAGTAGCTTTTATATAAAAAAATACAGCAAAAACACACAATTATTTAAATCAAAATATACTTCCAGCAATCTTACAAAAATCAGGATGCATACAAATACTGTTAGTATTCTAGTTTTCATCCCTTGTTAAATGCCTAAATATGAAGAGTCACCTCAGTTTAGGTGTCATTATATAAGCTTCAGAAAGCTGCTTTTCTACTTCATTGTTTTCAGACTCCAAAATGCATTATGGTTCATGTACTAGAAAGCCACTTCCGTACATGTACTAAAGCCATATTTCCCGATAGGCTGGTGATATCAAAATGTCTGTACAGTACTACAAGATCCACCATCCTCCAAGGAATGCTGACTAAGGTAATAGATTTTCAAGTCCAGTAAAATGGCAGGCTTCAGAAGTCTGCAGTAAAGAGATATTCATTTTATTGCACACATTTCTTTCTTCGCCATATGTTATTCTTTGTATTTTTCTGGTCCCAAATTAATATGAATTCTGCAGAGAATGTGCTTTCTATCGCAGCTGGCACCAACTCTTTCGACTATTAAAAGCATACATCAGATAATTACAAAAAAGCTTGCATGCGCTAAAACATTTGATAGAAACTGCATTCTGAAGATACATTTCTGCTGCATTTCATACATCATGACAGAAACTAACTTTACAGGGGAAACCTAATGCAGATAAATACTTTAATGTATTGCAGTCAAGAAATATCACAATCTCAAATGCCAAAGCAAATGAATATAAAGAAAGGACCAAGGGAAGGGAGAGAACAGCAACCATGAGCGTTGAACATGACAGAAGCTTTCTTGTCCAAAAGGATCAAGATCTTAGGACACCCACTTTTTGTAAAAATCATATGCTTGCATAGATCTCATTCCCACTTTCACCCCATTAATCTTCAATCAGGAGGGGTTGTGTCACGGATTCACCATCAAACCCTGGAGCCATTCCCTGCCCGCTCCCAAAATGGGAAGGTTTTGGAAGAAAGAAGGCTTCGGGAAGAGGAAATCTAGAGGTCATCCAGTTTGACCACCACCTCCTCCTACCTAAACCCTGGCTTTTAATCCGCTTTTATTAACCTCGGGGCGTTAAACAGCCAGAGAGAGAGGCAGGGGGTCTGATGGAAGGGAGGATCTGGATTCCAGATTCAGTTTCTGCCCATTTTTGCCTGTCAATCGATGTGGTGGTGGTGGTGGTGGTGGTGGGAGGCGAAGGGAAACAAGAGAGCCAACGAGGCAAGCATATGGACGTTGGCCTCTGGTGCAGTGGGGGCGCCCGGTTTAAGCCAAGACCGAGTCCTCTCCACCACCCACCCACCCACCGACCTAATCCTGCCGCCCCGGCAGACCCGTCCCCCTCCTTCCCTCCCCTCCCTCCCCCCCCTCCTCCCAATTCTCCGCGCGGCCGCCCCTCACCAAGCGGAGCTGGCTGGTCTCGTCGTACGAGAGGAAGCCGAGGATGCTCTCGATGGCCACAATGGGGAGGCCCACCAGCGTGTTGCTCTGGGGCAGCTGCTCCAGGGCGGGCGCTTCCCCTCGGGGCTGGGGCAGCGGCGAAGGCGAGAGCCGCGGAGGAGAGTCCATGGCGCCGCCGCCGCCGCCGCCGCCGCCTTCCCCCTCCGACAGAAGCCGCTCCGCTGCTGCCGCCGCCGCCGCCGCCGCCGCCGCCATCTTGGGGCCTATTTCCCCCCCTCCTCTCTCTCCTCCGCCCGCTTTCCTCGGCTCCGGAGAGGGGGCCACTTCCTGTCACGGCGGCGTCCCCGCCTCCTCCGTCTCCAGGAGGATCCTTAAAGGGCCAGGCGATGCCTCCCTCCCTTGGCTTTCTCTGACCTGGCCCTTTTTTTTTTTTTTGGACAGGCTGAAGTGACTCGGCTGCGGAGCGTGCTGTGTGTGAGGTGGTCTCTACGTCTCGTCTGTGATGGTATCTCTGCAAATGTCCGTTCACGCGTCCAAAGCAAGCACGCCTTGCCGAGCGACCCACCTGCATGTATAGTGAAGGAGATGTTATTATGAAGGGGGACGTGTTACTTTTTGAGGTCACCATGCCAGGATTGCCCTAGAGTCAGTCCAGGGATTTCTTGGAATGATAGCCCAATAAAATGATTCCTCACTCCCCTTTTCTAACCAATGCATGAGAGATGGACCTCAATTAAAAAATGTCTTTAAGACTTATTTGCACTGCTTCTTGTCCATGTTTCCAAGTACTGTGCAGGGGAGATGTTTGTTTTTCATTCTCTTCCTCTGACAGAATTAAGTCCTCCACCTGCTGATTCAGCCCATGCCTGGTAGGTTGTACTATTCATGCAATATTTAGGCTAATGAATATGTATTTATTTGTTTAAACTCATGGCCTTTCTAATTAGTGGACTAGCCACTACTTGGGGTGGCTTCCAGAAAATATTTTAAAATGCACATATTCAAAATAGTCAAAAAAAAATAATGCCCTTGGCAAATTATGGCTGACATGAACCATAAAATTAAGACAGTATTACAAAGGTGTTGGGTTTCATTTATTTATTTGTTTGTTTTTATATTTATATACCACCAGAATTTCCCAAAAGGGAACTCAAGGCGGTTAACAAGTGCAAAATTCCACAATACAGAATTCAAAGGAATAACCACTTCTAAAAAAATAAACATAAAAATAATAAGCAACCAACAGCAGAACCCAAAATTTAAAAAAGAAAGAAAAACTAACAGAAAAACTAATAGTCAGAATGATAATACTAAAGCAAAATGGTGAAAGAAAAACGGGTGGACATGAAAACGCAAATCCCTTCTCAAAGAATGAATCAACCCCCTGATTGCCTGGGCAAAAAGCTCAAGATGGTGGGGGCACTCACACCTCCACAGGAAGGGCCACTAGTGAGAAGGGCCAGCTTCTCATTGATTACTTCCAGAGTGGCTACCTGAAGCACCAAGGATTTTGAGGTGCAGGTAGGACAGGAGGATGACATAAGGGGAAAGGCTGTCTGACAAATAGCAAGGTCCTAAACCATAAAGGGCTTTATAAGTTAGCATCAGAACCCCAAATTTGGCCCAGAAGCATACTGGCAGCCAGTGCAGTCAGGACAGGATGGGTGAAATATGGTCAAATTTAGATATATTAGTGACCAACTTGGCTGCTGCAATTTTGCACTTGCTGCAGCTTCCGAACCACCTTCACGGGCAGTCCCATGAAGAAGGCATTGCAATAATCCATCTTTGAGATGTAGCAATGCCCCTCTTCTATATGATAGCCCTTCAAATATTTGAAAAGTGTTATGATATTGCTCCTTATTCTTCTTTTCTCCAAGCTAAACAGGCCCAGTTCTTTCAGTCTTTCCTCATACGGCTTGTTTTCCAGGCCCCTGATCATCCTTGTTGCCATCCTCTGAACTTGTTCCAATTTGTCAGCCTCTTTCTTGAAGTGCAGCATCCAGAACTGAACATAGTACTCAAAGTTAGGCCTAACCAGTGCTGAATAGAGGGGGACGAGCACCTCACAAGATTTGGAAATTACACTTCTGTTAATGCAGCCTAAACTAACATTTGTCTTTTGTACGACCACATCACATTGTTGGCTCATATTCAGCTTACAGTCAACAAGAATTCTCACTTGTATTGCTGAACCAGGTGTCCACCATCTTGTAACTGTGGAATTGGTTTCTTTTTCCAGGGTGTAGTACTTTGTTAAATTTCATTCTGTTGGTTTCAGTCCAGTGCTCTAGTCTATCAAGATAATTTTGAATTTTGTTTGTCTTCCCAGGTATTAGCTATTGCACCCAATTTTGTGTCATCCTGGGATTTGGCAAGCATTACATGTGCTCCCTTGTCCTAATCATTATTAAAGATGTTGAAGAGCACCCAGACCCAGGACTGAGCCTTGGGGTACCCCACACTTGTTACCATGTCCCAATAAGAGAAGGAACCATTAATCATCATCCTCTGAGTACAATTCTCTAACCAATTATGTATCCACCTTACACTTGATTTATTCAGCCCACACTCACCTTCTGAGCCTTATATGTCACAGTTCCAGCACTCTTAGGATGGAAAAGTAGGCAACAGTGAGTGTTTTGCAGATTTAATTTTTACAAATATGGCAATTATAGTATTTAAACCAATGGATATTTGTGGCCTCTTACATGTGCATGGTGGGAAAGCAGAATACACCAGATACTACAGTGACACAATTATTTTCATCAAGTTGGTCTTCTTCCATACTCCAATCTAATCATTAATTTCAGGTTCTGGATTTTGCCCACAGACGTTTCTCCAAGACTTTACTACAATTATTTCCTGAGGCCAAGCCCCTGAACACTTGCTCAGTCTTTACTATCTGTAGGTTGTGCAGCTCATGATAGCAAGCCTCATTCAAAGTAAATGAAGCATTTCAATTTCAAGATATCCTGATTCCTGATCACGAATTAAGCTGAATCCATAAATGTTTTTTTCCCCCGAGTGAACTTTACATTGTTCAAATGGATTGGAGAATGTATCCCAACAATCTGGGGTCAGGCAACCACTCCAATCAAGAGCTACCTATTGCTGCTGTTTCTGGGAGACAGTTGTTCCATGTTCTCATCCGTCTGTATATATTGATCTGTGTCATTCAACATATGCCCAGTATATATTTGCAGATTTTAAAGATCAAATTGCTAAATTCATTTTGGTTTGCAGTCTTTAAACATGAGCAATTCATAATAATGCAATATCCTGCTTTCATAGATTATCAAACTTTTCATCCAATAGATGTTGCTCTTCTTAGTACATTTTAGTGCATGCATTTGTGTCACGGTGTTTTCAAGTTTCCCAAGGTGCCATGAGAAAATTAATACATGTTATGGCATAAATCCTTATATACTAGCATACATATCAATATCAGCAGTGAAGTGATCGTTAAGAATCCTCAGAGTGTAGAAACAAACATATGCAACTGAAATTATAATTTAAAGATTCCCTGGCCCCTAACAATCAGAAGCATGACACTGATTTCATTATGAGTGTTGACAATAATTGGAATCAAGAATGAATGCTATATTTCAGTGGTTGTAAAACTACACAAGGAAATAATCAGCAAATATACTAATTTCACAGGCATTCTCTTCTATAGCTGAAATTACAAGTGGTAGATTGCAGCACTAGTCAAAATTGCTAGGGAATAAGAGCCACTGAAGGGATAACTGGATGAAACTATTCTACAAAACGTGCCTGATTTGGTCCTCAACGTTACTGGGTTTTTTCCCCATGAGCCAGAAAATATCTTCCCTTATACCAGGATGAACAGAAACTAACTGGAGGATTGGAGCTACTTGAGAAGTAAGGTGGAAATTGAAACCTTAGGAGTTGTGGCAGTGCAGAGCAGACCTCTCTTGGAGGATTAAAGTTGCAAAAGCTCAGTCCTAGCATGGGCTTCTTCACACAAAAACTGCTTTCCCAGGGCCCATTTCCCTAACAGCATCTTACCTTCCACTCAGGTGAGAGGAATGGTCGGAACTGCAGCTCAACCAGTTGCAAAAGTAAAAATAATTTTAGTAGTGCCCTGCCTGCCTGCCCCCAAAAGTTTGGAAGTTTCATGCTAAAATTCTTTCTGAATTAATTTTTAAAGGGCAGGGAGTTGAGGAGGGAGATGAGACCCATCATCTCAGTAGTTGACATTCCACTTCCCCAGCCCATTTTGGCAGGAGACCATGTGGACATGAGTCCTATGTGGGCAGCTTACTAGTTAACAGATTAATCTTATACATATATACCCAGAAGAAACTGCTACTACAAGTCTCAAGTACGGTAAGTCAGAGCAAAACTGGGAATTTTATTTATTTTTATTTATTTTAGAGTATTTTTACCCCACCTTTCTCCTTGGAAAAGGACCTAAGGCAGCTTATAGCAATGAGGGACAATATATAGTCCAGTACAATTAAGTTTGAGAACAGGGAATTGAGTGGCATCTTACAGCATTAAAAGAAAACATTACATTCAAGCTACAAGAGAACACGAGCAGTTAAAGAGAGAGTAAAAATTCCATCTACAAGTTATGAGTGATGGAAACTAATATTGAAAACATAGTGTCAATGCAATCACACAAGTTTATAAGTGGTTATAAACACAAAGTCTATGTCAGTGATGGCGAACCTATGGCACGGGTGCCAAAGGTGGCACTTGGAGCCCTTTCTGTGGGCACCCTACATCGCCCCTTCACAGCCACCTGTATACAGATTAAATTACTGTATTGGCACTTTGCTAAAAAATTAGTGGGTTTTGAATTGCAGTTTGGGCACTCGGTCTCTAAAAGGTTCGCCATCACTGGTCTATGTGATCATGTACTGTATGGTAAATTCATATAAAAGACACATAGGCCTCTCCTGATGACCGTAACATCTGGGTCAGTTCATACTGTGAGATTCCATTTTTGAGGTAGCTAGGACCCAGGTCATACAGTGCTTTGTAGGTTAAGGTCAGCACTTTGAATTGTGCCTGACAGCTGATTGGTAGCCAGTGGAGCTGCTTTAATAGGGGTATAATGTGGTCTATGTAACCCTCCCCAGTCAGCAATCTGGCTGCTGCATTTTGGACCCATTGAAGTTTCCTGAGACTTTTCATCAGAAGTCCTACATAAAACACATTACAGTAGTCCTGTGGGGACATCACTAGGATACGAGTCACCATGGCCAGAGCTGGCTTCTCAAGATATGGATGTAACTTGCATGCTAGCCTTAATTGTGCAAATGCTCTCCTGGCCACAGCTGTGACCTGGGCATCTAGGTTCAATGATGCGTCCAGGATAACCCCCAAGCTGTGCACCTCTTTTTTCAATTGGAGGGTGATTGTACCTATTTAACAAATTATGCTAAATTATATTGAACTAATTTTATGTCTTCACTGTGTGTGCGCGCGTGTGTAAAATGTTGTTCTGTTGAGAATAAGTTAAATCCTGCAGTTGACAAATAAGTGGACATAATACCTTGATTTGATACTAAAGAGGATTAAATACTGACACACCAGTTCAACAACAGTTGTAATTTGTGCATCACAATCCATTTGCAAATAGTAATAGGATGATGTATCCGTACAGCCTGTTCATAAACAAACAGTGGTGTGTGTTAGTATTCAGTGGTTCTAGATCTTCCGGTTCTTAAGACGCTGCCTCTGCCTCCAGTATTGCGATGCCCTAAACATTGCACAACATTTATAGGCCTACACTTCCTTTTATTTAGGGAGGTGCTGCAATAAAACTCTAATAGGTGAATGTCAACATTTGATCGCTGATGTTTCAACAAGGTGCTCACAAAAGCTCTTCAAGAGCAATGAGTGGTTTAGAGACTGGTTCAAAAGGCAGCATCAGTGATGGACCTTCTTCACTGCACCTCGATAACAATGGTACAAATTCATCACTTGCCCAAAAGAACAACTTACATCCTATGAAGAACAGAGAAACTGTGCTGGTGATTGTGTTACAGGAGACCCTTACAAGTCAGCAATGCTCTGTAAGTATACCCATCTTTTTCTTTGGGACATATTCTTGATTACATCCTGAACACAAAATTGGGTCACTTCTCTGTCTTTCAGAATGTGCATACTAATAGATAGGTCTAGCTAGCCTTGAGGTAGGGGAAATGTGTGCTCCCTCTAGGCACTGAGCTGATCTCATCCTGAACTGACATCTGGCATGTGGCACATTGTCTTCAGTGAGCTTGGTTGAAGAGGGCGGTATGTGACTTGGAGTGGTGTTCCCTCAAAGGTCTACATATTGTTTGGATGTGTGTGTGTGTTGTGTCGTTACAGTCATGACCGACTGTTCATGACTCCATGTCCATGGAGTTTTCTTGGCAGGAATACTGGAGTGGCTTGTCAGTTCCTACTCCAGGCACCTACAGCACCTGGTATTCCCTGGTGGTCGCCCATCCAAGTACTAACCAGGGCCGACCCTGCTTAGCTTCCGAAATCAAGTGAGATTGGATGTGTTTAGGGCATGCAAACAACAAAAATTATCCTCTACCAATTAGTAAATAATTGTTATTTTCTTAAAACTGGCTTATCATGTCTTATTGTCTTCTACTGTTCAGGACTAGTTAACTGCTTATCCTTTTCCATTGTAGCATTTATGCTGATGGCCATGGAGCCCTATAATTTGCCAAGAAGAAGCTGTACTGGACCTACATTTGCCTGGATCCAGATTAGTTAAATCTCTATCCTTAATCTTGCCCATTATTTTGACTGTGATATCAGAGCAGCTGATGCTAGTTGGCTCCTATGTTGTGCTGCTTTAGTGGCCTCGATTTCTGTTTCCTTCCTTTCAGCTAGTTACCTGATCTTTACCACCATATCTATCCTGTTACTTAGAAATGTTATAACTTTGATTGCCCTGTTGAAATTTTTGCAAACCAAGGAGAAAAACAATTAAGCAGTCCAAAAGCAAATGTCCTTACAGATGTTTAAAATCACAAATCTCATTACTGTATACCCAAGTGTCTGACCATTGGCTTTGCTCACTAGTGTTGATGAGAGTTAAGTCAGAATTCTATAGAGCGTGTCATGTTGATAAAAGCTGTAGCGTCTGACTTCCAGACATGAATTAGCCTTGGATTTTTCAAGAATTACTGATCAAACACATAATTTGCCACCAAGAGGCAGGAACTGCCTGCTATTATACATGTTTTCCTTATGTTTTTCTCAACACAGGAGAGAGATAGGAATATGGATGCAATGTGTGCTGAAGGGGGTTGTGCTCCCTCTGAAAACACAGGCACACAGATTGGGTGTGCTTCTGTATTTGTCTCTGAACCTAGATGCTCAGGTTTTGGAGAGGCCAGGAATGCCTTTGTACAATTAAATCTAGTGTGCCAGCTTTGTCCCTTTCTGGAGAGGTCCGATCTGGCCGTAGCGAAACCTGCCTTAGCTACATTCCGGTTGGATTACTGTAATGCTCTTCTCCTGTGAGACTACCCATGAAAAGGCTCTGGATACTTCAGTGGGTCCAAAATGCAGCAGGCAGATTCCTGATTTGGCTGGTTACAAGGATCATATAACCACCAGCAGCTTAATTGGCTGCAGATCCATTTTATGGGTTGATTTCAGAGAGTGGGTTCTAACCTATAATCCCCTAAAAGGCCTGGACCCAAACTATCTCAAAAGCAGCATTTCCCTTGTGAGCCTGCTTAAGATTAACCTTTGTCTTAGGGCCTTTTCACACGACCCCTAAGATCCGCTGGCCACTTAAATTTGGACCAGAGATCTTAGGGGTTTGTCGCTGTTCCTGCGTTCCCACCCCCTCCGCACTCCTGGCTGCTGGCTGCGTGAGGGGAGGGAGAAAAAAAGGAAGAAAAGAATGCCGCTCACCTCCATTCTGCCGTCCCGGCACTGCATTCAGATCTCTTAAAGGGGCGGGGGGGGGCAAAAAAAGAACAAACAGAAGCAAGGAGAGCCGGGCAGTCACTACGTTATATCCGCATCAGGAATTTTCACCTCCAGAGAGCAGGTACCTGAAAAGTGCGCTGGGACACACTTAGGTGGGCGTGGTCGCACAGAAAAAAGTTTTAAAAGTTAAAAAAACCCGATTCCCGGCCCTAAAAGTAGGCTTAATTATCTGTAAACTCCGGAGCTAGTGGGGAAACAATTTTAAGCTCCGGAGCTGGGAGCCATTTGCGGCAGAGTTTAGGGGTCATGTACAAAGGGCCTTAGTCCCACCACATTCACAGGTGCATTTGGCGGGTACCTGGAAGAGAGACTTCTTTGTTGCTCCTCCCAAAGTTTGGAAGCCCCTCCCACTGGAAGCTTTCCTGGCCCCCGTCTTCTGTCATTCTGCAAGTAGGCAGGGTTTCCCTGCATTACTGGCTGCCTGAGTAAATTTTAGTATTGTTATTGAATGATGTAAGCCACCTTAGGTCCTTGTAAGGATAAAAGTGAGGAAGCTATTTGAAATAAATTATAAATAAGAGCTGTTTTTTAATCTACAAATTCCTTAATTGTCTGAGACTAGCTTATCAAACAGCAAAAACAAGTGTAATATTTAGCCAATAATTAGCAGAGAGAATCCCATAACTGCTGAGAACATCTGAATGTACAGTGGAATGTTTTCTCACTCAATATAGTGGACAGATTCAATTGCCTTTTGGGGTCAAATTAGTTCTCAGGATTTAAGCGTGGATTCGTCAGAAGTCTGATTCCTCAAACAGGAAAGAGTGCTTTAATTTATTTATCTCCAGTAGTAAAATACTTTCAGCTGTTGTAATGGCCTAGTAATCATATCTACTTCTGTCTTCTTGGACATTTATATAATCTTAATATACTTAATATACTTGGACATTTCTATAATCTTCCAAGGTCCATCTGTGTGGTTGTGTTGTTTATTCTGTTGTGAGTTCTTTCTGGGAGGGACAGAGGATAGGACCCATCTGACAATGCCTTATTTTCCTTCTTGCTGGCTTTCTGAGAAAGGTCTAAAACAGCTTTTCTGGAGAAGGTATGAGTGTTACATCCCATCAAGTTGCTTCTGATGTAGGTTTCAATCCTATAGGAATCCTCTAGGTTTCAAAATATCTTGTATTTGATCATCCCTGCTCTAGTATTCCAAACTAAGGGTTCTGGCTTCCTTTGTTGAAGCAATCAATCTTATGTTAGACCTCTGCAGCAGAGGGAGAAAAGGGCCTGAAGATATTTATAAATATTTATTTTGTGTATTTTGCTGAATTACTTGCTGGCAATCTGGTACAGTGGTTTCATTTGCTGGCTGTTTTATCTATTTTATACTGTATAGCTTTAAAAATGTTTTATTTTACTGTACCAGATGAATGTAACACTGTCACAAGCTGCTGGGGTGGATGGAAAGGCAGGATAGGAATATTTTAAACAAATAAATGTACTCCTACCACTAAAAAAAAGAAACAAAATGTGGGTGGTATTGTTTATTTAGGAGCCCATTAATTTAATTGTATCACAGCATACAAAATGTGCTCAATTTGTTTGCATCACAAATTAAAGATCCAAAGGAGCACTCCTTGAAAATAATAGGGTGCCTGAGTGGAACTTTGAAACATGTGTGCAGATGTCACAGGTAAATGCAATATTATATTTGTTAGAAGCTGCCTAGATGCCCTAAGCACATCCGATCTTGCCTGATTTCGGAAGCTAAGCAGGATCGACCCTGGGTAGTTCTTGGATGGACAACCACCAGAGAATACCAGGTGTTATAGGCGCCTGGAGTAGGAACTGGCAACCCACTCCAGTATTCCTACCAAGAAAACTCCATGGACATGGAGTCACAAAGAGTCGGTCATGACTGTAACGACACAACACAACAACATATATTTGTTAGGGATTATTAGGGATATATTTAACTACAAATCAGTACTTTGTAATCAGTTCTGATTTCAAGATCTGAACTTGCACCCAAGTTCAATTAACTAAGACTAAGTGCAGATAGCAAGGCACGAAGACTGCATGGGTCCTAATGTGGTCCCAATCCATACTGTGGGAAGGTTAAGGGATGCTGTGCCTTCACCCCAAAACCTGTCACTTCTTAATACCCATCCCTTAGTATCTCTCACCTGATTTGGAATGTGAATTCAAAACAAGTTAGATTAACAGCAAATCTATACCTCAAAGCTCCACAATATTGTTTTTTTGAAAGAACCCCAAAGACAATTATTACAAAATAAGAAGTGTTTTATGGTGGTCTAAATTCCATTTTACAAGAACAGCATAATCATGTGCTCACCAGAAGACTGCAACAGACAAGCATGACTACCCTGCTGGAACTTCTTACAGGACATCTTAGTTTTGTTTAGACAGTGAAATGATATATACACTATAAACATGTTCCTCTCTAAACGGAAAACAGACAAATTGTTAAAGAAATACTTTTCAGTAGAGATTTTAAAATAATATGCTTTTTCATCCCAGTCATTCCTGCAAGGGGAATAAAATAAATATTAAAATAAATATTTATTTAATTTATTAATTAAATGAGTTTAATTAAATATTTATTTAATTTAATTGATTTTGAAACCCTTCCCCCCTTTGTCCTTTAAAAGGACCGAAAGCAGCGTACAACATTGAAGGGCAAGATACAAAGTTAGAGACAATGAATATACAACAGTTGCCAAGAAACCTTAAAGATACGACCAAAAATCACATAACAGGTAGCCAGTCACTGTGAGAAAGCTTGCCTGAAAAGTCCTTGCTGCCTTGTGGAAGTATAGCAAAGATGGGGTAAGTCTGGCCTGCTGTGGGAGGGAGTTCCAATGTCTGGGAGCAGCAGAGGGGAAGGCCCTCTCCTGTGTTCTCATCAGACACACCTGTGAAGGTGGTGGGACCAATCAATTTTAAGGTCCAACTTACAAGAAATAAAATGGAATTGTGCCATGTGTTTATAGCAGGCTGTTTGTATATTATTTTTCTTTTCTTTTTCATCTTTGACCGTAAATAAATTTACTACTACTATCTAACACCTAAGCTGGCTCATACTGGGAGACATGGTCTTTCAGGTAGTTTGAACCCACACCATTGAGGGCTTTGTAGGGTAAAACCAGCATTTTTAACTGTGCCCAGAGTTGACAGATAGCCAGTGGAGCTGATGTAACAAGGTGTTATGTGGTCCCTGTAACCTGCCTCAGTCAGCAATCTGGCTGCTGCATTTTGGACCTGCTAAAGCTTCCTCACTTTCCATCAGTAGCCCCACATAGAGCATGTTACAGTAATACTGCCATGAAATTACTCGGTCATGTGTCATAGCGGCCAGATCAGATTTCTTAAGAAATGGATGTACCTGGCCTACTGATTTTAATTGTGCAAATGCACTCCTGGTCAATGAAATATCAGTTTCAAAAAAGAAAAAGAAAAAGAAAGTTCACATCTTATGAACTTAGGGGAAGGAAGAGGCAATATTAAAGTACCCGCAGACAAATCTCATTAGATTCATATCATACAAAAAGAGTTAACTGTGGAACTAGCCTGTTTCAATGTGTTGCTAAGAAATACTATTGAGGTTAGTAAATGGCAAGGCACTACTGAGGACATCATGGTGTTGACAGTAAAAAATTATGGAAAATCTGGCAGGCTACAGTGCTATGTTTTCACCTGCTGATATAATAGTCAAGGTGTTTACTTCCTTTTTGAACAAATAATTATTTTTTAACCTTCAATTATTTTATGTAACCCTGAAATGCATAAGATGAACAAGTATACAACTTGCCAATTATTGTACCTCTTTTCTTTGTTGTCAAACTAGGTTTCAGCACCTAATGAACACTGATAAAAGTCTGATCATAAAACACTGATCAAAGTCCTCTTTATGCCCATGCAAGCTGATGGTGTAATTAATTGTGGATTGTTATCATTCATGACAAGTTTCCTGTTCCACCCCATGACAGGTTTTGAGTCTCCCTCAAGATATCTTTTGTCCAGGAAAGCCTTGGATGGGAGTAGGGGAGCTTTTATCCCCCCTTCCCACCCAAATAGCCAATACCAGTCCTGCTGCTGGGTCTGGGACCACTGGTGGCAGTTTTCAAGCAGTGAAGGCCCCCTGTACTGTACCAAGGCTTCCAATAAGGTTTCGCCAGGTCAAAAGAGATCCCAAGAGAGCTTCCAAGCCTGGGATGGATGGGGATTAAATAGAAAAATTTTAATGAGCAATAAAAGCCCATGCTGGTGACATCGTTAGCTTGCATGGGTATAACTTTACAAAACAGGTCAAGTTTCCTTAAAACCAGTAGTGGTGGCGAGATGCCACAATCACACATATCAGAAATGTAATATGCACTAAGGCTGTTGTGCGACTCTTTATTTTTCATCATACTATTTGATCCAACCTTTGTTGTTTTTCTTCTTTATGCTGCCAAAGCATGTGCATCCCTGAGTAAGGCTACAGTACCTTGAATGAAAGCAGTAACAGTGCAATGAACTTCTCTGTTAATATTGTAATTTTATGCGGACAATCGGATTTGGTACAACCAATGCTTGAGTTTAACTAAAGATTAGTTGTCCGTGTTTTTTCTCCATTTGGCGTTCATTATTTTCAGTCATGGTTTGAAGATCTTACTGTTTCGAAATCACTCCTAACTGATTTGTTTTATTCGATTCCTGTTTTAAACCACAGTATTGTTTATTGGGAACCAATGTTTTGTAGTAGATAGTATGAGGCTGGAACTCAGGAACTTGGATTCAAGTCCTTGCTTTGATAATGGAAATTCACTAAGGTGTGGCAATAATGAACAATTCCATTAAATCTCACACACTTCAAACCCTGTAAGTCAGCAATGACATGATGGCACATGACTGCAACTATTGTTTACTACATTACATTGAATTGCTTTCATTTAAATTCTGATTAAGTGCATTAATGCAGATCTGATATTGTAAGCTATTTTGTGAACACATGTTGCTTTGAGAAGGCAGACACAACCCCCAAATTAAGAATATAAAATTATATAAATTCACTCATAAATCACATTTATATCAAGAGCACTTTGTGGTTAGTATCTGCATTATAATTTCCTCTCTCACCAGCCTGGCAGTTTTCAGAGTAATCAACTTTTAAGTTGTTCTTCCTTGTCATCCATAAGCCACGTAGAGTGGATTTTTAGGCCAGATGTGTAGGATACAAATGTAATAAAAAATAAACAGGGGAGTGCTATAGACAGTTTAAATGACAATTAAAACATAAAATAAACCTGTTACCAGCAAAAAAACCCACCCACCAACAGAATTATGTGGAAAGAGTATTTCTCTGATTTAAATATCCAGCATCCAGAATCTCAGCTTCTAGAAAGAAAGAATCCCAAAAAAGCCTTCAACCAAACACCCAGAAATATATAGGAATGGTAATTACTGAATCATACTTTTTAAAGTCCGGGCTTGCATATCCCCATGTGAATTTGGGATGGAATCCTAATCCCACCATTTAATTACCTTAAATGATTGTGTACGTCATGTGTTTATTTTGTCATTTTGTCATTTGCATCACCCCCATTAATAAAATGCATGCTGTTACCAATATGAAGATGAGTTTCTATGTTGGAAAACATAATGGATAGATTGGTACTCACTGTTCTAAGTACATATTTTTACAGGTAGCAGTATAGAACTTGGTTTATATTTCCCAGCTCCTGATGCTGTTTGCACTTTTAAATCTATAGTTCTATTTCTTCGTCCTATTTCCATTTGCTTGTTAGGTAGCATTCAAGCGGCATAGATCAGATATTAATGCAAATTGCATTTTATTAAGATAAAATATCCAATTATATTGGAAACTTTTATATTCATGTTCAAAGATTAAGTTTGAGTAAACTATTTCATTAGAGAATATGTCTGTATGGATAGCCCTTGCAGAAAGACTTGGGCTTGTTTTTCTCACACCTCAAGTTACTTATTTAGAAATGTAAATTATTTTGAAATTATACAGTTTTATGCTAACAGATTGCTATCCCATTTATATTCCTTGTATTGTTTTGTCTGTAAATGCAAACTGTTCAGAAAAGTAATAGCTGTATGTTAAATTAGGATTTTTATATATCATAGAATAGTAGAGTGGGGAGGGGCCTATAAGTATTTGAAAAGTGCAATTATATCATCACCACTGAATTGCGGAGTTGGAAGGGACCTTATGAATTATTGCATCCAGCCCCGATAAAGGAGGCACAGTGGGGAATTAAACTTCTAATCTCTGGCTCTGCAGCCAGACGCCTACATACTGATCAGATTTGCAGATGACACAAAGCTGGGTGGGTGGGGACTGCCAATACAGTACTTTGGAAGATAGATTCAACATTCAGAAAGATCTTGAGAGACTTGAACAGCCCGGTCCTCCCCTTGGTTCACGGGGGAGCTTAGGGCAATGAAGCAGGAGAGGAGGAGGCTAGAGCGCAGCTGGAGGAAAACCCGGACGGCGTTGAGTAAGGCTGCTGTTGATGCCCAGTCTAGTCGCTATACCAACGAGATCAGGGAGGCTAGAACATCCTTTAACTCCCTGAGAATTGCTGAGGCCTCGAACCGTCAGGCGGAGCTTTTCCGGGTGGTTCGGGACCTCAACAATCCTAGTCTGGCCAGGCCTCCTCCTACTGATTTCAGTAGTGAGCAGTTTGCAGCCTTTTTTCGAACTAAAATAGAGGCCATCCATGCCGGCTTCGACTCCGGTTGCAGTGGTCCTGCCCCGCCATCCCCAGTTGCTGGTCCGCCTTCGTCGCCTCGGTTGGATGTGCTTGGGCCTATTTCTACTGTCAAGGTCTCCAGGGCTATGGTGCATTGTCGGCCTGCCTCCACTCCTTTCGACCCTTGCCCTGCCTGGCTAATTAGAGCTGCCAGAGGGACTATGGCCGAATGGGCTTCTGTCATCGCCACCGCCTCCTTCAGCGAGGGTTTTTTCCCTCTCGTCTGAAGGAGATGGTGGTAAAGCCCATTCTGAAAAAACCTGGCCTGGCGGTGGACGATTTAACAAACTATCGCCCAATCGCCAACGTCCCGTTTATGGGCAAGGTGATCGAGAGGGTGGCAGCGGTCCGGCTGCAATCATACCTGGAGGATCGGCAGTGCCTCGATCCATGCCAGTCCGGGTTCAGGCCCCGTCGGGGTACCGAAACAGCTTTGGTCGCCCTGCAAGATGACCTTGTCCGGGCGGCCGACAGGGGTTGCTCTACCCTGTTGGTCCTCCTGGATCTGTCAGCGGCCTTTGATACCGTCGACCACGGTATCCTGCTGGACCGGCTCTCTGAGGTCGGAATCGGAGGCTCTGCTCGCAGTTGGCTCCATTCCTTCCTGGAGGGCCGGCCCCAGTACGTTCAGCATGGGGGGGAGTTATCGGCCCCTTGGATTCTCCCTTGTGGGGTTCCACAGGGGTCGTCTCTGTCCCCCATGCTGTTCAACATCTACGTAAGGCCGTTGGCGGGGGTCATCAGGAGTTTTGGAGTCTGCTGTCATCAGTACGCTGATGACACGCAGCTCTATCTCTCCTTTTCCACCTCTGCAGTGGAAGCTGTGAGGATCCTCGACGAGTGCCTGGAGGCCGTACTGGCTTGGACCGGGGCGAACAGGCTTAAGCTCAACCCCGAGAAGACGGAGGTTATGTTCTTTGGGAGCTCGCTGTCGGGGTACGGTGGCCCCCTCCCCTGTCTGGGGGGAGTTTCCCTCCAGCTCGCGGAGAGGGTGCGGAATCTGGGTGTGCTCCTGGACCCGGCGCTTTCCCTGGAGTCCCAGGTGGCGTCGGTGACCAAGTCCGCCTATTACCATCTCTGTTGGATCGCCCAGATCCGCCCGTACCTGGACGCGAACTCTCTGAGAACAGTGGTCCAAGCACTGGTGATCTCGAGGCTGGACTACTGTAACGCCCTCTACATGGGGTTGCCCTTGACTCTTCTCCGGCGTCTGCAGCGGGTACAGAATGCGGCGGCCAGGCTGGTGGCTGGTGGGCGTCGCCATGAACACATCACGCCGGTCCTGGCCCGCCTGCATTGGTTGCCCGTTGCAGCCCGGATTAGATTCAAGGTCCTGGTTTTAGTTTATAAAACCCTCCATGGCTTGGGACCGGACTACCTGGCAGAGCGTATCGTTCAGCAATCCACCTCGGCCCGCCCCATTCGGCAGGCGCGAGCGCACTTGCTGCGGGTCGCCACTCCCCGAGAAGCCCGGAAGACGAGTACTCGGACCCGGGCATTCTCAGTGGCGGCCCCTAGCCTTTGGAATTCCATCCCTATTGAAGTGCGCTCTGCAGAGTCCCTGCTGGCCTTCCAGAAGGCTCTAAAAACCTACCTTTTCCGGGAGGCCTTTGGTGATTCATAACTTTGCTTTTTTTTTCTTCCCTCGCCATCGTCATGCATTATGCTTTAATTATTGAGGTGCTTATAGGTTTAACTGTTTTTAACTGTTTTAAAATTTATTGTTGAAATGTCGTTTGTTTACCACTGTAATTTTGTGTGGCTGATATAGCCGTTGTAAGCCGCTTAGAGTTCGTTGAAGATAAGCGGGGTATAAATCCAAAAATAAATAAATAAATAAAAATAAACATTGGGCCCTCTCCAACAAGATGCAGTTCAACAGTAAGAAAAGTAAGCTCCTGTACTCAAGCAGGATAAACCAGATGCATAGGTACAGAATAGGTGGTACCAGGCTCAACAGTAGGACCTTTGAGAGGGATTTAGGGGTCCTAGTGGACCGCTGCACTTATTTTTCACTGGGCGTTTATACTCGACCCCTAAACTCCGCGGCAAATGGCTGCAAGCTCCGGAGCTTAAAAATGTTTTCCCACCAGCTCCGGAGTTTGCAGAAAATTAAGTGCGACCCCGCCCACCTAAGCGCGACCCAGCGCACTTTTCGTGTACCTGCTCTCCTGTGGTGACAATCCCTGATGCGGTTTTAAGGGAGTGAGTGTCGGCTCTCCTCGCGTCTGTTTGTTGGTTGTTTTGCCTGCCGCCCCTTTAGGAGAAGGAACCAGGAAGCCGGGCGGAATCAGGAAGAGAAGGAATCAGGAAGCCGGTGGCTTCGGAGGTGAGATGCATTTTTTCCTCTCTTTTTTTCTCCCACCCCTCACGCAGACAGGAGCAAGGAAGTGCTGAGGGGTGGGAACACAGCAAGAGCAACGAACCCCTAAGATCTCTGGTCCGAATTTAAGTGGCCAGCGGATCTTAGGGGTCGTGTGAAAAGGCCCACTGCAGCAAATAGTGCCAAGTACAGTAACAGGGATTTATTACTTTATGACAGTATATTTCCAACTTTCTACTGATATAATGTAACCATTGGAGAATGCCCCGGTCTTTGCTTCCCAACTAACTTGCACATTTATATACATAATCTACAATCAAGAGCTGACAATATACATGATCTCACTAAACACTAGAAGTGGTAAAGGATGAAAAGATTTACTCCTTTGGGGAATTACTGAGTATGTAGAACCTGTTGACAGTTTGCATCCAAAGAATGAGCTTGATAGGACTTCCTCCAAAAGATGTGTGAGTAGAGTGTGTATAGATATATGCACAAATATGATTAAAGCCTAGCACTGGAATATTTAAACATTAACAAGCAATAGTATATGGGAAAGACTGTAGAAAAATCTGATTCATAATGGGGAATAAAATAAAACCAACCAACAATATAAGCATATGCACATGGAAGAAAAATATAGAAAAATAAAATATGTAAAAAACAGGTGTGGAGATTTTGACAAACTAGGAGGGAGCATAGTTCAGTGATAGAGCACATGCTTTGAATGTTTATCACCTCAGGTGTCTTCAGGTATTACTACAAAATAATCCTGTTTGAAACTCTGGAGAACTAGTCAATGTTGACAATACTGGATGAACTAGATGGACCAGTGGTCTGACTCACTTTAAATCAGCTTCCTATACATTTTTTTCAAAAATATTTTGACTATTTATTGAGTATTGTCTGAGTACACAACACAACCTTTTATCCCTTCAGAATATTGCATTCACAATCACTCTGATATGGGCAGTTTGGCTGGTGTTGATACTGCACAGTTCAACATTTAAGGAATGAGAAAAGTGATTATCATAATATATAACAATGCAAAAATTGTGGCCCTTTTTTGCTTTTATTTTTTAAAAGTGAAGTACAGGAACTTAATGGGTGCTGAATGCATTTTTATTATTGCCCATCATTTGCTATAGAGTGTTTGCTACTATAACTTAATTTATTCTTCTAGGCTTTCACAGCTGGGATCTGATAATTGTGAGTTTTTTGGGCTGTTTGGCCACGTTCTGGAAGTTTTTCTTCCTGACGTATCGCCAGACTCTGTGGCTGGCATTTTTTAATTTTTAATTTTTTCTCTCATTATTTACTGGGGAAAAAGAAAAATTAGCTAATAAAGAATTAATAGCAATTCTCATGGGCGTGGCTAGAATGGAAATTACTTGCAACTGGAAATAGGCTCAGGATCTCTCACTCACAAAATATGTAAACCAAATATGGGAAGTTGCAGTTATGGAAAAACTGACTAGTAGGTTTAAACTATACTAACCCTCTGAAAATGCCAGTCACATATTCTAACGAAACGTCAGGAAGAAAAACTTCCAGAACATGGCCAAACAGCTCAAAAAGCTCACAACTATAATTTAATTTGCTTTTGCATTTTTTGAAGAGAGCGTCAAAATTCGGAACAGAGAGGTGCAAGTTTACCAGTTCCTCAAATAAACACTGAGAATAAAACGTTATCCTGAATTGATTCTTTAAAAACGCCCAATTACAAACCCCCACCCCCACCCCCACAAGCCCAAAGCATTAGTTAAGTTGTCCCAGTATTGGCCTGGGACTTGACCAAGTTCAAGCCACACTGAACTATGAAACGCGCTGAGTGGCCTTGGGACACTGCTAGGCAGCCATTTGTCTCACACCACTGGAAGAACGTCATTAAGGAGACACACCACCTTCCCTGGCTTGAATACAACGGAGCTGCTCTTGAATGTAAATATAACGTGTAACTAACTAACTAACTAACTAACTAACTACCAACAACAATAACAATAATAACGCCACGTTAGTTCTGTGCTGGGTTATCGCCACAAAACTATCGTTCGTCGTGGCACTTGGACAAGAAGGGTTAGAGATGAATTCCTCCCGGCGGCGTGAGGGGTACTGGAGAGAGAGAGAGCCAAGGGTTCCCGACTCCAGCGCCTCCTCAGAGAGGAGAGGGCGCTGCTTCCACTCAGCCTTGCCAGGGAGCCCCGAGGCGCCCATTTCCCTCCGTCTCAGGAGAGAGAAGAAGGGAGGAGGGCAAGCGGGGCGAGCGGCGGCGCCCCACCCGCTTTGGGGGTGGGACTCCTCTAAGCCGCACCACCTTTGCCGCTCCTCCCCGTCGGGCCGGCTGGGTGGAGCGGGGAGGGGGGGGGAGAAAGAGAGTTTCGGAGCGGGTTGGGCGGCGGTGGCGGCGGCTGAGGTTTTGGTCCGGCGAGAGAGAGAGAGACCCGGAGCGCACAGCCTCCGCGTGTGAGGAGGAGGAGGAGGAGGAGGGGGCATCCCGGGTGGGAAGGAAGCGCCAGGCCACACGAGACGGCCGAGCGGGGGAGCCAGGCGGGCCAAGCGCGCTTCTTGCAACAGGTTCCTCCTCCTCCTCCTCCTCCTCCTCCTCCGAGGGAAGCCAGGCAGGCCGCTCCGCCTCCCCAGGCCCCGGCCATTGGTCTCCTCTCTGGTCCCGGAGGGGAAGAATCGGCACCACCGCCCGCCTCCATGCGTTTCGGGGCGAAGATGATGCCGGTAAGTAAGTGTGCGAGAGAGGGAGGGAGGGAGGGCTGCGATGGCCGCCGCCGCCGCCGCCTCCGGAGCAACGAGGTCAGCGGCCGGGAGAGCGAAGGCCGACCTCTGCGGGCCGGGCCGGTGCCTGGCCTCCTCCTCCTCCTCCTCCGGTCTCGGTCTCGGTCGAGGCTCCTGGGGACGGGGCTTAGAGCCGGCGCGCCTCTCCCTCCTCTCCGCCCAACTTCACAGAAAGGTCGCGATGGGAGGGAAAAGTTGGAAAAAAACACAGGCGTCGGGCGTCGGAAGGGCTGCCCGGGGAAGGAAGGGAGGAGGAATGGGGGCTGCTGGTCAGGCGCCCTCGTAGGAGCCAAGATGGGGCAGCTTCCAGGACCGGCAGCAAATGGAGTTGCTGTTGTGTGCCCGTTTCCTCGCGGCTGCGAAGCGCAGGAGGAAAATGGAGAGCTTTCTCTCCCCCCCCCACCACCACCCCAACCCCTTTGGTGCCTTGGGAGTCGCTCGTGGACTGCGCCTTGTGGTCCGCCGAGTAATATTTCCTTTTCCAGAAACCTTCCTGGAAAATAAAAGAGAGAGAGACCTGTAGCAAATTGCTTCTTCCTGCGATCAGTTTAGCCAAGGAATTAGATGCTTGTTCGTAAACTCACCTTAGGCAGAGAAGGATTGCTAACTCGATTCTTTAAAACGACGCAAATGCTAGCTAGGCTCGTCATATTATTAACTTTTATTTTGCATCCGCTTTTGAATTACAGAAGGCAGGGGGAACAAGACATGGGCGATGAATTTTGCCCTTCAAGTTTTAAAAAGGTACTCCCAGGGATTTTAAAGATGCATTTAAAATCAAAGACTTGCTGGTAGCATGACCCTTTTGTATACTTTACTATGATGACAAGATTCTTTCAGGGTTAACTGTAAATTATCTGTCCTGTTTCTGGTAATGCTAGGTTTTTGCAGAGTACTGTATGTATGTTGTTGCTGGAGTTATGAGTTTAAAAAGTTCGAATAGCGCTTTCTTTTTCCAGAACAGAATCCTCTCAATTTGTTTTGGCATACATAAAAATATACATGTGCACACACTAACGGGTAAAAATGGGGTAGAAAATAGTCAAAATAAAAATATAAATAAATGAATAACACAGTTATTGAGAGCATTCCTGAATGAAGTCCTCTAAGATGTTCAGAAACATTCCTTGCTCAAAAGTTGCTTGGTCTCATACATTCTTAGGAACAAGCCTTCTTATAAAATGAAATGACTAAGACCAATCTATTTTAGTAACTGCAATGCCAGTTTTGGGAGGAGCAGGTTTCCTAAGAATGACATGCAACTATGTTTCACTCATTAATAGGATGTGGAGGAAAAAGTCCTTGGTGCTCAGATTGGTCAGCATTCATGAAGCTTATGTATAGAATATAGACTGTGAATGTTCTGCATGGTAAATTTACTGTGTCATTATGTTGGTAATTATTGTCTCTGTAGATTTGCATTTACAAAAGCAAATTACATTCAAGTAGAATATTGTGGGTAATAATTCACACGAAAATGCTGTCTATGAAGAAAGCAGCATATGTGGGTATCATTTATTTCATTGTTGGGAGTAGAATAAAGAAATAGGATGTATAGCCTCTTGCTCATCTGAAAAAGCTTTGAATTAGTCTTACTGTCATGTTCAATTATAAGATTATATCTGGACGTTCAGGAACATTTGAATGGAAACAAATAGGGTCTTTGACATTTCTCATGCTGATTGTATTAGAGTGTACCTGTTAGCTCTTTCTATGATTGGTTGTTCGTCGAACATCACTTTTTAAAAAATTGCACAAGGAATTCTTACACTTTTGTGACAGGGTAGAGGAGTCATAGATTTCCTCTTGGCATGCTTTCCTTTTGTGTCAAAATTGTATTCATAGTGCTCAAAGGACAAAATTGGTTCTTGGGAAAGCACAGCTTCTTATTCTTGCATGGAATGCTCTTCAGAAATCGACAGTGTGTGGCAGATTGTGAGAACTCAAGATATCTTATTCTGAACATATTTTCAGGGCTTATAGTTTTTCATGGAGGTTGTGCTACTTTATGAAGCAACTTTTAGGCAACTTATATTGCTCTTAGCCGTCCTTAGTAAATGCCAGCAAACTCCCCTCATCTTGTACTCATCTGTCAGCAACTCTGTGGTCTTCCTCTTTGTCTCCTTTTTTCACATTTCATGATCAGCATCTTAAAGCTGAAGTACATATCTGCTCTTTAAAAAATACGTGTCTTTGAACTATGGCTGTCATCTCTCACCTATGGAATTTCTTAGCACCAAGTTAACAACTGATTGCTGGTTGAGTTAGTGTTTTATCTCAAGCAGCAAACTAATATGATAATCTAGAAAAATCCTTGATCTTGGAAATAGCTCAATGGGTCCCTTTCACAATGTGTTAAGAGGTTTTATGGCAGAGAGTATTTTCAATGGCTATAGTAGGTGATATAATAATTGGAAAAGACATTCTGTTTGATGAGAGATTTTTGTTATCTCTTGCTAAGTATTTCCTTGTTTCAGGAAAGCTTAAGACTGATCTGCTTGGGAAAATGACACTGCAAGATGGCAATAAAAGATGTAGCATAAATGGCTATTGCCATTAAGATAAAGGAGCATTCTGTTCAATGTTAAAACTCACAGAGGACTACCTTTATTTAGTAATTGTGTTGTGGAGCTTGTTCCAAATAATTTACCAGTATTATTTTTATTGTTCTGTCCTGTGTCATCAAGTTGGAACCAATCTATATTAACTCTAATAGGACTTTTAAGTTAAATGATATATTTAGGGAGTGGTTTCACCAGTTCTACCCCCACCCCACCCCCATTTCCATGGCCAAGTGGAGATTTGAACCCTGTTCTGCAGAATCCTAGTCCCAGCATTCTAGCCTTATACCACACTGAGAACATTTACCATGATTAGCCTGTTTTAATTACCCTATAAATATAACTAGAGTGATTGAATGACTGTTTTTGCAATGTGTTTCCACACCTTCCATTAGTATTTAGAAAATATAGTTATTAATAGGTGAGAGTCAAACTGGGAGTTTAGTTTTAATACAATTGTTTTAGTTATGCCCCTTTAGACACATAACATTCTGCTTCTAATATATTATTTTTGCCTTTATATCGAGAGAATATATTTTGTTATTGGTTTGGATAGTTCTTATAATAAAGTGGAGGTGATAGATGGTTTTCTAGAAGGTCACTGAAGGGTTCTTTGCAAAATAATATTTGCATCTCATCAGACTGTTTAAGATGTGGATTTTGCTTCAGAAAATGGTTTGATTTATGCTTAGATTTCTTTCTCTCTTCCAAACAGGTATTGTAGTAGTAGTAGTTCTAGTTGTAGTTGTATCATCTCATATCAATTCCATTATATAGTGACCTTTTCCAGGGTTTTGTAATACTGTATAGAGTATTCAGAAGTGGTTTCCATTTCTTTCTTCTGGAACCATCTTGGGCTGTGTAACTGACCAAAAAGTCACTAAGAGAATTTGAACCTCCATTCTTTGATTATTTTTTTAATATATGGAACAAACAATAAAAGTAGATAAAATAATTGTGATATTGGTTATTGTGGCTAGGCTTACATGAATTCCTGGGTGTTCCTTAGCTGGAATATGATTAAATCATTGGATTAGCCAGCTCGGCATTGAGGAAAAGCCTTGAAATATAAATGTAAAGGTCTCATTTTATCAAAGACTTTGTCTTAGTCTGTGAGCAGATCCATTTTCTTTGTACTCCTTGCTGTGTAGAATTACTATCACAGATGGGCAATGGGATTAAGTGCTGAGAATATAATTAAACTTGTTTAAAAATATTGACATCTGTAAATTTGTTCAAAGAACAAAAAGTCAACATTACAAGGCTTTGTGTTTTGCTTAGCGTTATATGTGATAAACAATTTAAGGCATTCTTAGACAGAAACTCATAGAAACTGGTGTTGTTTATAGTGTTTTTTCAAGGGATGAACAAGATGCTAATTTTTAAAACATTTACTAAAAGAGTATTATTGAGGAGGGCAAAGCAAAGGAGACCCCATTGAGGATGCAGGAGCCCTGGTACAGATTATGATGCATCCACTATCTTCAGAGCAGCTATGGGAAAGCAATGGTAGCTAAAGGTAACTCTGGTGGAAAATGCAATAGCAATGGCACCCAAGATGACTTTGCACAGAAGGTGGCAATGGTAAACCCCTGCTGAACTTTCCTTCAAGAAAGACAGGATAGTCCAAAATGAAGCAAGTATCTGAGAGAAGATGGCACTAATAGGCTGGAAAACAATCAGTAACTGGGAAAAAGCAAGGGACAAGTTTGAGTAGCTCTGTCAGTCATGATGCAGCCAGATGCAAGCTGAAAGGACCTATAGTGGCTAATGTGCACAGGCATGAAATTCTGAAGCTGTATTGCACATTTGGAATATAGAATACAAGAAGTACAAATCAAGCGTAAACTGGAACCCATACAGCAATAAATGGATCATATAAACATTGTAGTGTTTGCTGTCAGTGAATTAAAGTGGACTGGAATGGCACATTTTCAGCAGATAACTACCAGTGCTTTAATTTCCCTTGCAAACATAAGTGATGCTCAGGGTGTGGTAACAAATACTTTTTTTTTACCTTTTATGGTTGACGGTCACACTGGATTTTGAAAAGAAAGTGGCACTTGAGATCATATAAATATCCACTGGCTACTGGAACACACCAAAGTGTTACACAAGAAGATTAGGCTATACTGTACTGCAGCAAAGCCTTTGACTGTGTAGATCACAAGGAAACATGGGTTGTTCTGAAAGAAATATGTGTTCCTCAGCACTTAATTTTCCTGATGCATAACTTGTATTGAAATTTTAATAATAACATTAAATGGGGGTGATATAAAGAAAGCCATAAATACATGAGCATTTCCAGCAATTAGATATCCAACTGCAATAATAGATTGGAACTATAGTGAATGAGAAGAACTGGATTGAAAAACATGAAAAATCAATGAACATGCACCATGCAGTACATCCAAAAGGTAATGTGGACAGATATATGTACAGTAGGACCCCCCGTATCCACTGATTCATTAACTACTGATTCAGTTATCCACAATTGGCAGAGAAAAATAATTAAATAAATAATTCAGGAACTGCAAAGCAAGCTACTGTCACAAACAGCAGCTGTAAAGCAAACTACTATCACAAACAGCAGCTGTAAAGCAAGCTACTGTAACAGAACATCAGCTGTAAAGCAAGCAACTTTCATAAAACAGCAATTGTTTTTTTTTTGGGGGGGGTGGAATTGGCATTCTCTCTTGTCCATGGTTTTCATTATCCACTGGAACACCTGGAACCAATCCCCAGCGGATACCAGGGTCTTACTGTAATGCAAATAAATAGAAGTCATGGATTATGACAAATATAATAGGCAATAGAAGAAGAAGAAGAAGAAGAAGAAGAAGAAGAAGAAGAAGAAGAAGAAGAAGAAGAAGAAGAAGAAGAAGAAGAAGAAGAAGAAGAAGAAGAAGAAGAAGAAGAAGAAGAAGAAGAAGAAATAATTATACTGTACTATAGAAGTAGGGGGAAATTACAGTATTGAAAATGTAAAGCATCTTGAAAATAACAGAAACAAAGGTTGAATATAAAAAACAGGAGACTTTCAATTTCAAACAGATAAACACCTTGAGCACAATACACCAATGTAACAGTAATAGATAAAGAAATGTTTGAGTAATTGACAAAGTAATTCCAGAGCATGCTAAAGTTAAAGAACAAAGAGTTAGAAAAGAAATTAACAAAATACTGGGACCTGTCAATAAAAATAATTCACTTGTGGGTGAAATACATTTCAGTGGTTCCTATAGTCATTGAGGCATTGGGAATTTTGTAAAATTATGGGGTGGGGGTAATAGCTGTTGTAAGAATTACCATGAACATAATTCAAAATGAGACAATCCCACTATATGGCATCTTTTGACCATTCAAACCATTTTTGTGTCAATCAAAGCCTTCCTACACTCTGGAATTTGGCAGCAAACTACATCACTGAATTTCAACAATAGACTGGGTTTAAAGTGAGCATCCCTATCTGGTTTACTCTCAGATTTGGTGGATCACTGTAGTTACTGTATGTCGAAGTTGAGTCACGGCAACTGGACATCTTCTGAGATCAAAATGTTTTGCTACTCATCCAAGCAGCTTTGTCAGTCTAAGGAAAGCTAGTCATGAGGCCTCTAATAGATAGTTCACCTTGGTTTAACATCACCTAGGTGTGAATAGGTTCGTTAGGTGGACAGTGGTCTGAATGGATTTGTTAGATGTATAATGGTCTGGGGTGTGTGAAAGTACCATTGCTGCAACCCTTCCCAACACCCATTTAAGTATGGGTCATTAACTGTGGTCTTCCTGGTAGAGATGTGAGGTGCTTCTGATTTGTCTGTGGACATATGTGCCAGTCCCCCACTGTTGAAAGAGGAATAGGGAACAAGTCTCCTGATGTCAGCTGTCCTTCTCCCTGTTGCTGGCCAATCAGGAGCTGTGCAGTGAAATGCATCATCCTACCTCCCTTTCTGATTGGCTAGCATCAGGCAGAAGGACGACATCAGGAGACTTCATCCTGGTTGAACTTTAGCCTAATACGATCATGCAGGAAGCTAAGTGATTGGCCGATTGCATTTTGGAGGCTTCCGAACAGTACCTGGGCTCATGTGGGTCGTTTTGGAACGTGCTGCTTCCAAAACAAACAGCCCATCCCTAGAAGGAGTTTTCAATGCACACTTGAATGGCTTTCCTGACCCCTCTCTCAAACCACCTAACATATTTGTCCAATATGTGTACATCCTCATCTTTGAATGAGTGCCCTTTGTCCTTCCAATTGAGGTGTACTGCTGATTCTGGTCCTGAGCTGTTGCCTCTCCTGTGTTGGGCCATTCTCGAGTTTAGTGGCTGTCTGGTTTCTCCAATGAAGAGCTCTGCACACTCCTCATTGCATTGAACCGCAAATACAGTGGTACCTCTAGTTAAGAGCAATACAACTTAAGAGCGGAAAACCATTGACATTTTAACTGCCACCTTATAAATTTTAGATGTGGTCTGCTCTACTTTAAAATGTTTTTTTATTTTTTCAATTTTTCAATTTATTTTTTCATTTTTTAAGATATGGTACCTCTACTTAAGAGTTGTTCAATTTAAGAGCATGCATTCAGCATGGATTAAATTCATAAGTAGAGGTACCACTGCACTATATTACTCTTGTGTTTTGGTGTCAGGTCTTTTGGTAGGCGAGTCTCTGCCTTAAGTGTGTTTATGGTTTGAAGTAATTGGGATGTAGTGTTTGCCAAAATCCTTTTAAGCTTTTCAGACACTCCAGCCATGTAAGGAATGAGCAAGTTCTTCTGTCAGCTCTGAGTCTCGGGCTGATCCATTGTTCTTCTGGGTCAGGACATCACTTTGTTGAAGGCCCACTTTGGATATCCATAGGCCTTAAGTGCTGTCTTCAGATACCTGTCTTCCTTCTTCTTGGCTTCTGTGGAGGTGGGGATGCTCTCTCCTCTATGGTTTAGAGTCCTGATGACTCCTAGTTTGTGTTGTAGTGGATGGTGGGAGTCAAACAGTAGATACTGATCTGTGTGGGTGGGTTTCCTGTAAACTACTATTTCCAGGCCACAGCCGGATCCTGTGATAACAGCACAACCTAGGAAAGCCAGCCTGTCTTGGGTGTCTTCCCTAGTGAACTTAATATTAGGGTCCACTGCATTGATGTGGTCTGTAAAGGCCCGTAAGTCCTGATTCTTGACTTTACTGTGGTTATTTCTGAAGGTCTGTAAAGGCCTGTATTTCCTGAGTCTTTATATCACTGTGGTTGTTTCTGAAGGTGTGAATCTGCCGTGAATCAGCTCAAGTTACATACCCTGTTTGAGACTTTCTTTCTAAAGTGAGCTTCTTTTAATAAGCAAAGATCTATGTATAACTTGCAACTTATCTGATTATTGGTTGTTCTAATAGTTACTGTTCTTACTATCTGTCTGGAAGTTGAGTCATGGCAACTGGACTTTTTCTTGAGAGATTGAAACGTTTTGTTGCTCATCCAAACAGCTTTGTCACTCTGAGGAAAGCTAGTTGCGAGTCTTCCAGTTTATAGCTCACTTTGACCTCTTGTCACCCTGGTCTGAAATAGGCTCATAAGATGAACAATGGCCTGAATAGGCTTGTGGGTTAGACAGTAGTCTCAATAGCTTTAAGATGAACAATGACCTAAAGTGCTGAAACCCATAACATTTTAATTTCTTTAGTATGTATTTTTTGATACCGCACATTTATAGTGCACTAAGCAATAGGAATCCTCTACGTCATCACATAAATATTCTGTAATAGTTCTGTACTTATTCAACTCTTGTTGCTAACAGAAGCACACACATTGTTTACATGCTAGTTTTGCATGTTGACATTGCATAGTTGGTGAAGGAAAGTCTTTAAAAAGCAGTGCTTATTATTGCTTTGAATAACAGGGACTTAAATTTCTCAGATATATGGAAACTTTCCCACAATCATTTTCTATACTAATTCATTATAATTCTTTAATCTCTGATATGTTTTTATGTTGCTAGCAACACATGGCCTATTGTTTCTTAGTCACTTTGTTAGTTATTTCTAGTCTTGTTTGTTTTGCTCTTTCAGTCAAAATTCCTCCTACCATTGTTGCCAACTTCATTATATATTGTTTCTGAGAGACTTGTTCTTCCATTTACAGATGTTCAGTTTGATGATTAAAAAGTGTTTTGTTTATATGGGAATAGGGTATATGTAGCTTTTCCCATCTACCTTATATCATTTGATTAGGATGAGGAAAGCAAGAATAATTCAAGCATTTTTGTCTCTTGTACATAGCTCATTAATATTAAATGGATGATAGAGTTTTAGTTTGGGACAAAGGCCTCTTGTATTGTTGCAGAGGGCCTGAGCAATAGCATTTGGAGGGTGCATTGTGTAGGAGGAAATGTGGAAACTTGGATGCCCTACCACCATGCATGAATACAGATAGGTGTATTCCAATTAGTCCAGAGTTGCCAATGGATGCAACTCTGTTTCTGACCTGGGAGACAGATATGGCTCCCTTGCAGAAATTTTGATTATTTAAAATAGATGACAGTGAATGTTGCCCCACTTTAAATACTTGCTTACATTAGATCAGGCATGTCCAAACTTCAGCCCTCCTGATGTTTTGGACCACAACTCCCAGAATTCTAAGCTTAGATTGCCAATGACAAAGGACTGGGGGCTGTGGTCCAAAACATCTGGAGGGCCATAGTTTGGACATGCCTGCATTAGATGGTCCTCAACAAAAGTACAGTAGAAGGATTTCCCCATTCCCCTTTCCATGCAGCTCTATGATGGGATGATCATGTGAGCTGAAGGACTCTCTTGAGTGATGTGGGAAAATATACATTGGGCTTCAGTGTAAGCACAAAAGGAGAAAACACAAGTTTAAGTGTTTGAATACAGTAAGAGCTTTCCAGAATCCAGTGCACAGGGAGGAGTTATTACTATATTAGGCAAAATCTTATTCTGTCACTTTGGACCCAGCAGTATCTGGATTAGGTGCTAGAAAAATTATTTACTCTAATTAAAATCCCCCCCATTGTAGATTCTGAGGCTCCCTAAGGCTCCTTTTTGCTCTGGGGAAACCCTTTAGAAGCCTTGGGACTGGGTCAGCCTTTAAAAGAAACTGCTACCAGATTGATAGCAACAGTTCTCATCCCAGTGGCAGTGATTCAGTGTCAGTATTTGAATGTTGCCTATTGTTTGGAAATGGGTTTCTTTTTTCTTTGAGGAACATTTTTGTTTCTAATACAGAGCAATAGATAAAGATTCATATGCATTTTGGTAAGAAATGCCTTTGTCATCTTATCCTAAATGAAAATTACCTTGTTTATAGGCACATATAATCAAGCGAAGAAGAAGAAGGACCAAACATCAGGCTAAACTAAATGTAATACGCCACCCTTCAAGCTCAAAAACAAAGCAAGCTCATTTGCAAACCAAAGTAGCTGTAGACCATTCATGCTGTGGCAATCAGATGTTCTTAGCATTTAATGGATTCTCTGGAGATAATAGCTTGGCCCTGAGTCCATTGTTTTTTGTGTCAGTTTACCACCAGCAAGCCTGAGCAACAAGTTGGGAACCTTCCATTTCCACAATATATTCCTAATTTGTTTGTGAACATGAGAGGGGACTGTCCTGTTTAGCATTAAACAGCTGATTGAGAAGTCAAAGTGGTGTAGCTTTTTATTCATTGCTATACAAGTACTGGAATATTATCCTTTTAAAGAAAAGAGCTGTTACCGGGTTAAAGCTAGGGACTAAGGCCTTAGCATGGGGGTGCTTCATGTGGAAATTGCAATACATGTACCTATAAACTTGTTGGTCAGGGAAGATTATAAGTAGTTCTAACACATGAACAGGTAACTGGGAAGTATAATGCTGACCTGAATATAATTAACTCCAGTATTCAGTAAATCTACATGTAGCCATTTCTGCAAGAGACACCATGTAAAAGTCTAGTTTGATAATGGTTGTTACTTGGCAGTGCTTAATAGGATTTAGACTCAATCTTGGGTGAAGAACATTCAATTTCTTTCTCATAACATTCAATATCTCTGTCCATCAGGCAACTGAGTTTCTTACAATAGCCTCCCACATGGTGTTTGTGAATAGAACTCTGCTGGTCTCCTGCCATGCACTGACCTTAACAGTACTTTTAACTCTAATGGGAGTGGCATCACAGTAGAACTACAAGGTTTATTTTAAGTTAATTTTCAGTACAGATCTGGCTTGTAGGTCTGACTTAATTTGTGTAAAGCAAGGGTGGGGAACCTTCATTCCCTCCAGATGTTTTGGATTACAATTCCTGGAATTCCGAGCCTATATTGCCAAAGATACAGGACTGTGGGGGTTGTGGTCCAAAACATCTGGAGCGCTGAAGATTCCCCATCCTTGGTGTAAAGCTAGATAATGAAGTTTTATGATTTCTCCATTCTCGCAATTACTATACACTATATACAGTGGTCCCCTGCCCTTTTGCGGCTCATATACTGCGGTCCTGCTATATCGCGGGACCACAGTATATGAAAAAAGGCCCCCTGGAGTAAGGACTGATGCTGCCCCAAACGGGCCTGCGAGGGCCTTCCCAGGCCTTCTGGAGGCCCCAAAAGGGCCTCCCTGCTTCTGGATTGCCAAAAATAATTTCTGAGACCTCTGAGGGCCTTTCTAGGCCTGTCAGAGGCCTCAGAAATGATTTTAGGCAATCCAGAAGTCACTTCTGGTTTGCAGGAAGGCCCTTTTGGGGCTTCCAGAAGACCCTTGCAGGCCCCTTCAGGGCAGCACCAGGCTGGGGGTAAATACAAGAGCCCCCATCTAGGCCCCCCAAGCCTGACTCCATGCATCCGCATATCCCGGATTTTCAATTATGGCGGCTTGTGTTGGGTCCCTAACCCCCGCGATAGGCGGGGGGATCACTGTATTCGAATATAAGTCTTAGTTTTTCAGCCCTAATTTTGGGCTGAAATAAGGGGCCCTCAACTTATATTCGGATCAATAATTTTAGCCACTGAGGCAAGTGCTTGTTTCAGTGGCTAAAAGTCATTTTAAACATCACACACTGCTCCACCAGCTCACAAAGGAGGAGCTGCAAGGCCCTGCTGCATTTCCCACCCTAGACTTATACTCGAGTTAATAAGTTTCCCCAGTTTTTGGGGTTTAAATTAGGGGCCTCGACTTATACTTGGGTCGACTTATACTCGAGTATATATGGTATGTCATTTTGACTGGCTTATGCTTTAACAAATTGTGCAGATCTAAGATAATAATGCAATCTGATCTCCTTGCATGTATTGACCCTTTAGGAAAGTTTTATATTTATTGCCAAAAAAGTGCTTTGCTGACTTTTGAAAAATGAATTGATTTTTGAATGCTGATGATGCATAATTTTGACAGTATATCAAGTGGATATATTGTATGCTATGAATATAATCAAAATGATTTCATATAGTGCAATTTACTGTGTGTGACTTTTAAAGGTCATCTAGCATAGTTTAATGCAGGCCCTCTATATGATTTGGACTACAACTCACTGAATCCTGAGCCTATATTGCCAGTCATAAGAGACTGTGGGAGTTGTAGTCCAAAACACATTGAGGGACAAAGGTTCCCCTCCCTTGGTGTAAATAGATACAATGATGGATTATGGGTCTGGAGAACTCGGTTCAAATCCCTCTTCAGCATGGACACTTACTGAGGGTGTGTGGCAACAGTAAAACCACTTCTTAAATATCTTCCATACCTTGACAATCCTTGAAAAACAACTGTTACAAGTACTGTACACTGACTGAGGATTTGTTGCCCAGCTTCAGACATTTCTAGAGGAATTGCTTTCTAATCCATTTTCACTTTGGCATTTGGCCCAGTTTTGGAACCAAAAGCACTTTGATCATTGTCAGATGACCTATGCCAGGAGATTGTCTCAAGCTATATCAGCAAATAATATTATGGTTTGTCATGTGACTCGTGCAGTTTAGGAACTATAGGAGCTGCTGTGTTGAGGTGCAGTAGCAGGCAGGATCATACTGCAAATAACACCCTTGCTTTAAAAGTGAAAAAATAGACATATAGGGTTATATATAGGGTTAGCAGTAAGTCTTCTCACATCTCCAACTGGGGCCTCCTCATAAGACAAATTTAATTCATCCTATGAGTCAATTCGTTTTTATGAAAAATTCATCTTACGAAACGTGGTTCCACATAGAGATAAATGGGAAACTGATGAATCTGTTCCAGAGGTTGGAAAAAGGCCAAAAATGCCTCTTTTTTCCAGACCTCTTTATAAAGTGCACTTTAAAGGCATGCAGAGCTGGCACCCCCCTCCCCAGAACACACACATGCACATGCGCTGCCAAAAGTGCAATTAAAAACAATGCAAATATGGCCAAAAGCAACCTCCAAGAAAAACCCCAGCCTGTTCCCGCCAAAAGTGCAATGAAAAACAATGCAAAGATGATCAAAAGCAAGCTCCAACAAAAATCCCAGATCGTTCCCTGCAAAAGTGCAATGAAAAACAATGCAAAAACTCAAAAGAAAGCAAGGAAGCATTAGCTCCCCACCTTTCCATGTTCTAAAAGTCCAAAAGTGCAAAACAATGTCCAGAATGGCTCCAAAACAATGAAAAACACCTCCCATCCCTCCACAAACTACGGGGGTGCAATGCATCCTGGGTAACTTGTTTCAAAATGCGGAATGTATTTTCGTCTTGTGAAGCATCCCATCGGGATTTTTTGTCTTGTGAAGCAACCCTGTTTCATCTTTTTCATTTCCTGCTGCCTTCAACTTTTCCTAGTATTATTGTTGAATTCTAGAAAGTTTTGTTTTCTCATGCTGAACACAAAGTATAAGAACCTCATAACACAAGCTTTTTTGCCTTACAGAGAGTTTAGGCTTAATTTGAACGGAGACGTGGACATTTGTCTTTTTGAAATCCAAGCTATTCCCCAGTACCATATTTCAAATGAATCATTTTTCCTGATTTCTTCACTGTCTAGCTTTCACATCCATACACTGAAAATGCAGTCATTATTGATTGTCTTGGCCTTTGTCTCTAGTGATACATTGTTATACAGTAAAACCTTGGTTTATGAATACCTTGGTCTATGAGTGTTTTGCAAGATGAGCAAATGTTTATTCTAAATTTTGCCTTGCTCAACGAGCAGTATCTTGCAGTACAAGCACCGGAACAGATCACATGATCACAAGTGAGCCAGTCTCTCTCCCTCCCCCCGGTAGATTGTGGGTGATTGTCTGGAACATTCTGTCTCAGGCAGCCTCAAAAGCAGAGGGAGAGGAGAGGAAGATAAGGCAATGAGGCCATGGGCAAGGTCGCTCCCTCCGGGTAGGAAGGAAGGATAGACGGTTGGTGGGTGCTGGCAGGCAGTGCAGCCTCCTCTTGTCTCCCTCACACCATGCCTGAGAACTATACAGTGTATACATGTAGTAAGTGCAAACTGGTAGCACTGTTGGAAGAAAACATTAAAAAAACTAGAACAATCATTGATCACACCTGAGCCCACTGAGTCTCATGACTAATATGATGACTGAGAAGAATTTTAGAACTGTAGATCACAAACTGAATATGAACTGACAGTGCTATAGGGCTGCAAAAGGCAGAAGCTGTTTTAGGATGCAAATTTCATAAAGGACCAGTTTTCTTCTACTGTACTTGGTACTGGTTAGGCGTAGAGATGGGCATGACCAGGGAAAATGACGTGTTTGAGTTGTCGTGTGTTGGAGCTGGCCCGTTTCGCCTGTTTCCGTTTTTCGCGAAATTTTTCAAAAATTTGTCATTTCGTTTTTCGTTTTTCGTCTGTCATTAGTACTGGTTTGGGGGGGAGCGGGCTCCTGGAGGCACCTCTCTGGGGTGGGTGCCTCCTCTGGCCCGCTACAAAATGGCATGCATAGCCAATTGGTATGCATACCAAGTTGAGACTCGAGGCACCTCTTTTTGGGTGCCTGGACTACAGGCCCACTGCTAACTGCAGTGTCACAGAGCGTGGGGAAGGTTCCTCCTCAGTCTCGGCGCTCTGTGGTTCACAAAAGAGAACTGGCATGCAATAGCCAGATTTGGATAGGGTTAGGGGGTTAGCGCAAGGGCTAGGCTTAGGGTTGAGACGGGTAAGGTTAGGGTGAGTTCACCTCTTTTTAAGAAGGACAGTGCCTCTCTCTTCGTTAGTGGGCTTTTTATGCCCGACAGGCACATCCCAGAAGTCTGGCAAAACCTGGTCAAGTGGCCATGCAATTGGTGGAATGGCTGGGGAATTTGCATGGTCCACTCCTCCAGCCCATCATTGCGCATTTATCAAAAAGGTTGAAAATAAAACAGCCAACATTATAATGCCGTTATACAAAACAATAGTAAGGCCGCACCTGGAGTATTGTGCAATTCTGGTCACCGTCTCAAGAAAGACATTGGAACTGGAAAAGGTGCAGAAGAGTGATTACTGGGCTGGGGCACCTCCCTTAAGAAAGGCTAAAACAATTGGGCCTCTTCAGTCTGGAAAAAAGCTTTGAGGGGGATATGATTGAGACATACAAAATAATGCAGGGTATGAGTAAAGTGGATAGAGGGAAGCTCTTCTCCCTCTCAAAATGCCAGAACTAGGGGACATACACTCAAATTGAGTGCTGGGAGAGTAAGAACTGACAAAAGAAAATATTTTTTCACCCAGCGCGTTGTAAGTCTATGGAACTCCCTGCCACAGGATGTGGTGATGGCATCTGGCCTGGATGCCTTCAAAAGGGGATTGGACAGATTCCTAGAGGAAAAGTCCATCACGGGTTACAAACCATGATGGAGATGTGTAATCTCTAGGCTTTAAAACCAGGGTACTCAAGGGCCAGATGCAGGGAGTGGTATCAGGAGACAGATATCTAGTCTCATGCGCTCCCAAACGCATCTGGTGGGGCCGCTGTCCAAGCTGGACTAGATGGGCCTTGGCCTGATCCAGCATGGCTCTTCTTATGTTCTTATGTTCTTATGTAGGTGTAAAAAAATAAAAATAAAAATAAAATAAAATAAAATCAATGGAGACCTTTTGTTGCAAGAAAAACCCACTGCTGCTACTGTAAAAATTCAGGCAGTTTTAAAATATCTATTTTCGCATGTTTCTGTGGTGCTTTGGTGTGTTTTTGGACCACCACAATTTCAAAATAAATAAATATTGCTTGCGGTTGCCCCATTTTGAATCCCCCACCCGCACCGCATGGCATGGCGAGTTGGCGAGATGACGAGGATGCGCAGCCCAGGAGAGGAGGGGGGGAGGCCGGGGACCCCCCCCCCAGAAACCACCCCTCTGGTAGGTGCCCTCACTCAGGCAGGCATATTTTCGCCTGCTTTTTTGGCCGGGAATCGGTTTTTTAAAAAACTTTTTTTCTGTGCCGCGCCGCTTGGCGAGTTGGCGAGACGACGAGGATGTGCAGCCCAGGACAGGAGAGGGGGGGAGGCTGGGGACCCCCAGAAACCACCCCTCTGGTAGGTGCCCTCACTCAGGCAGGCATATTTTCGCCTGCTTTTTTGGCCGGGAATCGGGTTTTTTTGTTTTTAAAACTTTTTTTCTGTGCCGCGCCGCTTGGCAAGTTGGCAAGATGACAAGGATGCGCAGCCCAGGAGAGGGGGGGGAGGCCGGGGACCCCCCCCCAGAAACCACCCCTCTGGTAGGTGCCCTCAGGCAGGCATATTTTCGCCTGCTTTTTTGGCTGGGAATCGGGTTTTTTTTAATTTTTAAAACTTTTTTCCTGAGCCGCTTGGCATCGCGCGATCGCTGCGATGCCGCCAGGAACAACCACGACAAATCAGACCCAATTTTTCTTTAGTCGGTTCGAGTTCAAGTTCTGGCGGAGTAATTGTCATTCTTCGTTTCGTTACGTAACGGAAACAAGGAACGGAAACGGAAACGAGGATTTCGCCGAGTCATGCCCATGTCTAGTTAGGCGTCATTTTGAGTACTGTGTCTAGTTTAGTACACCTCACTTTAAGAAGGATGTTGACAAACAGGAACAAGTTCCAAGCAGGACAATAAGGTTGATTTGAGGACTGGAAACTACTGTAAGTCTTGTGAGGATAGATTGAAAGAACTGTGCATGTTTAGCCTTTAGAAAAGAAGATATAATTTTAATTTTCAAATACGAAACAGTACTTGATTGTCATACAGAGGAAGGGCAGGATCTGGCCTCGATTATTCCAGAGTGCAGGACATATAATAATGAGCTTATGTTACATGAAGCCAGATTTTGGTTGAATATCAGGAAAAACGTCCTAACTGTTAGAGAGTGCAATAATGAAACCAATTATCTTGGGAGGAGGTGAATGTGGATCATTTCTCTTCCAAGGCTAGAGGCGTTAAATAGAAAAGTAGATAAGCATCTGTCAGATATAGTTTGATTTGCATTCCTGCATTGAACAGGTACTTGGACTTGATGGCATGACTTCATAAGGCCCTTCCAAATCTGTGGTTCTGTGTATTCTCTTAAAATAGTAAAACCTTGAATATTCATAAACCTCTAACTGAAGGATATTGATAATATTTTGTTTTCTTTGTTATCCACTTCTAAAAGAATTTCAGAAGGTAAAAGATACCCCTTATAGTTATAAGTACCATTCATGGCAACTCCCATGTTTATGTAGACAATATAAAGGGTCCTGGGGAGAGGGAGCTAAAAGGCCAAGGGTTTATGTTCTCCTGTGAGACAAATAAAGGAGAAGGCTTCCCATATTGTTCCCAGAATAATTGCAGCAATTATGCTGCACTTCCTACTGTACTCCACCTACTTTGCCTCATAGCTTCCTTTCTCACAGTTGTGGCTAAATGCCCAAGCAGCACAAACTGGACTGTGTGCGGTAACTGAGAAGGCAGAGACATAGGCTGACCATCAGCCAAAGATATAGGTAAGTATTCTTCTTTCTTTTAGTTAATGCAGTGCCCAACTATCTAAAGGATGTTGCAAAATACCAATGCATATTTCTTCTAGCAAGTTGTTTTTAGTTTTACTTAATTTAATCTTTAAGCACTGCGAACATTTAAGCATGCTGAATGTTTTTATGGAATTAGGTAGTATGAGGAATATTGGAAGGTAGTTGTCTGAATGTTTCTTTTTAAGTAAAAACTTGGAATCTAACTGGTCTTTTCTTAATAACTAAATTGCTAAACTATTGCCCTATCTTTTCTCAATCAGCTTAAAATAACCTTTATTTCTTTTGGAAAATATGGGTGAATGTGGCTTTTCATAGCTTTCAAATCAGTAATTGCCTGTATCAATTTTCCCAGAATGCTGCGTGCAAAGAAGAAGAGTTGTAAATTGTAATAGCTATAGCCAAATATCTAGTAGTAATAGTATGGAAGAGATGGCATTGCTATGACATTATACTTATTTCTGTCAATATTTAATATAAACTGCCAGAATCCTTCTTTGTAAAATAGTGTGATATTTGCATGTCCTTCTGAATTGATAAATTTCAATGGCTTAGACCAGGGCTCCCTCTAAGCCAGTGGTGTCCAAACTTTGGCCCTCCAAATGTTTTGGACCACAACTCTCACAGTCCTTTGTCATTGGCAATCTAGGCTTGGAGTTCTGGGAGTTGTGGTCCAAAACATCTGGATTCTGGAGGGCTGAAGTTTGGACATCCCTGCTCTAAGCTGTTCAGCCGCAGAGCCATATATGCCCCTGGTGCCCTCTTCTGTCCAGGAATATTCCATCCTTGCGCATCTGTCCCGGCTGTTTTTCTTCCAGTTGTGATGTAATCTGCGGTAGGGGGAGGGGAGTTGTGTACATGCACAGAATAGAGCCGCACTCGACGGGGATGAACATTAGAGGGCACATTGGCTTAAATTTATTAATCTGAAAATGAATTTTACAACACTTAAATTATGTTCAGTATTGTTTGTATTGCTGCTTGATACGAACTAAGCGGGGGAGCAAAGTCTTATAAGAATTTGGTGGTAGCTACTTTGAGAAATCCATGCCTTACTGGGGTATCACTTTCCCACAGGAAAAGTGTATGTGCCAACTTAAATGTGAAGAATGTATGTGTCTGTATTGCCTCATGAATGGCGCCCCCTTGACTTATGATGTGAGCTTCAGAAATTACTTTTGGGCTAGTGTGTGTGTGTGTGTGTGTGTGTGTGTGTGTGTGTGTGTGTGTGTGTGTGTGTGTGTGTGTGTGTGTAATGCAATTGTTCAACAGTTTTGGATACTTTTTCTTCACTACTGAGTCTTTGGATTGGAAACTGGTCTAAGAAAACTATTTTCTCCTTTAAGGGTTGTCAGAAAGGTTTTTCGTCAGGAAATTTGAATCTTCTAGTCAAAGTAAGGTGACTTCAAAGAGGACTTCCAAACATGTAGAGATGATGATATAATTTAATTTTTCATTAGTTAACAAAATGGTAGAATGAGCTAGAAGATCCATTGTTTGCTTCTCTTGTGAGACACCTTCATGAAAGTGAATGTTGGCAAATGGTGGGGAGACCATATCTAGAGAGCTTCCCGGGTGATACAAGGTCATTCACTGTCTCATAGAATTCAAACCACTTCATAGGATTGTTGTCTGGATAACATGCAATGTAAGAAAAATAATGCATACCACTCTAAGCTCCTTGGAGAAATGGCAGTGAAAATGTTTTATGATGAAACTAATCAGGGATTCAAAATGCTGAATTAGATTTTGTTTTTCTTTGTATAGTTGTGGGTAAAATTGTGGTACAAAATCAAAAAGTGTGGAAGTTCTAAAAATAGAAACAAACATTTGAGAGTGCATTAACTTCTGTAATATCATTTTATCAGTAAAACATATACAGTACCTAGCAATGATACCTGGCAGTACAGTTAGGAAATGGGCACGTTTCATAAATTTCTTAAAATAATTCTTACACAGAGAAGAAATACACTTAATACTGGGTGTTTTACTTTTTTCAAATTTATACCTTCCTGTGTTCTCTTGTTTTTCCTGTTATTCCCTCTCTTCTGCTTCTGGGTGTTGTATAGCTTCACCCAACAGAGAGCTATATTCAGCTCTGATGTGTAAGGCATGTAATTGCCATGTGGGCAGGCAAGTGTTTAGCAATGGGGTGTGATGACAGGATCTGAAGAAAAATTGTATAACAGTGGATGGTGGAGACAGGAGAAGACATATATTACTTCCCTAAAATTAGGTTGGAAAGTATCCTGATCATATAATATTTTAAATGGTTTGTCCTTGGCTAAAATCGTGCTGCTTAATGTAATACTGTACATGTAATAAATTGGGGATTTAGTGAGTCAACTCCACTGGTAAGGTCCATTGATTTTTAATATGTACTGTATTTACTTTAACTGTGACTTAGAGTAAGCCCTTTAGAATAAATTGAATTTATGGGGGAGTTGACTGACCACATCTCCATTGATTAAACGGGTCTATTTTAAAATTATTTAGGATTTTGGCCACTTGTAGCCCTTCTGTATGAAGAGTTTCCCAGTTTTCTGGTCATGTTGAATGCCACTTTCAGTTTACATTATTCATCTTTGGTTGCCATAAGCAGAATTACAGTATTCGCAGTATGGTCACATAGTAGATTTTTATGATATTAATATGGTATTTGTGGATACTGTGAACTACTGGATGGATAAATAAATGGGTAGTAGATAAACCAAACCTGAACTCGAAGCAAAAATAACTGAATTGATGCTGTTGTAAATTTGGGTATATCCTGAGGAGACAAGATTCAAAGGTAAAGACAATAATGCTGGGGGGAAATGAAAGCAACAGGAAAGAGGAAGGACAAACATGAAGTGGATTGACTTTAGCAAAGGGAGCTGAGAAGTCTGAGCAGGGTTGTTAATGATAGAACCTTTAAAATACAATGGTACCCCAGCTTAAGAGCAGCTCGACTTAAGAGCAATTCAACTTAAGAGTGGAAAACTGTTGGCATTTTAACTGCCCCCTTACAAATTTTAGATATGGTCTGCTTGACCTACAATTTTTTTCATTTTTTTTTCATTTTTTAACTTATTTTTTCATTTTTTTAGATAGGTACCCAGACTTAAGACTAGTTCGACTTAAGAGCATGCATGCGGAACAGATTAAATTTGTAAGTTGAGGTACCACTGTAATAAGAGTGTTTCAGCACTTCAGTTCAGATATTGTACCAAGCTGTAATTGGTAGCAAGCAAATTCCAATATAGAACTGCAGTACAGCCTACAGGAGGAATTATTCTTGGAGCAGTAGGTTTGAGAGGCAAAAACATAACCTTAGTTGTGATTTATCTGTGGTGGGCTCCAAGGGGGTAAAGTTCCTAGTTTAAAAATCAAAAATCTAGTGTTAAAAATTATATAACACTTGACCATGTTTTGTTTATTGACCTATGCATGCATAGCCAAACTGTAGTCTTAAACAAAGTGTACTTAATGGGGTAGTTTTGTACCACAGCAGTGACTGTTCAGTGTTCAGATCATGAGGTATGTGGAATGTGACTGAATTTGTTAAATACTGTATAGTATCTACTGTTCCAAGCTGTTTACGGCTAGAAGTTATGAATGTGGCTACTATTGCATGTATTGAGGTTGAAGTAATATAAAAGTGCTATATACGTTGTTGTCATCATTTAAATCATTGTTGTTATGTATCGTCGAGTTGGAATCAACTTATAGCAACCATAATAGGGCTTTGGTAAGTGAGATAAAGAGTGATTTTATCAGTTCCACACACCCCTGTGAGCTTCCATGGCTGAGCAAGGATTCAACTCTAGGTTTCCTGAGTTCTAGTCCATCACTCTATCCATGACACCACACTAGGAGTCCATTTAGATCAGTCATGTCCAAACTTTGGCCCTCCAGATGTTTTGGACCACAATTCCCACAGTCCTTTGCCATTGGAAACACAGGCTTGGAATTCTGGGAGTTGTGGTCCAAATCATCAGGAGGGCCGAAGTTTGGACATGCCTGATTTAGATGGTAGGTGAATGCAATTTGCCTGATGTTTCAGAATCACTGACAACCAAGTTACTGCTGCAATAAACTATCTGGAGTTTCACCTTTTCCAGAATAAACTCTTAGCAATATAGTTTGGGATACATTTCTGAATCAAGCACCGCTCTTTGTCATTTGTTAAAAAGGGTTAAATAAGGATGTCACAACTTAAACTTCTCTAGTTGAATTGAGAGAACAGCTATATCCAACACATTTGAGGAGTCAATTGAAACTACTCTGTAACTGTTTTGCAATGTATAAAAAACCACACTGCAAATTAATTACTTTAAGACAAAATGAAGTCATAACAAATTATGTTTAGCTTCAAACTGTACAGATTTAGCATAATCAGTGAGAAGAACTAAATGGGAGAAATTGGTACTGGAACCAAGTGCAAAGTAAAGTTGTGAGATCTGTTCTCAGCAATGGAATTGTAAATGCTTCATAGATGGCATAAGGTGCCTGAAGATTCTGTATCAAGGCATTATCTGTTTAAATTGGATCAGTAAGTTGTGGCTTTCAGATGTTGCTGGATTATACCTCTCAGGGGGTCACTGCAAAGTCAGGAAAGTAACTGGTGAGGGATAATGGGTGTTGCAGCTGAGTAGCATCATGAGGGCCACCTATTGTATACATTTAGTTTTGAGTATTTTACTTAAAATCACAACAGTGATTGTGCTGTCTATTTTAACTTCACTGGTGCGAACGTCAGGATTTACTTATGCCTATGGTAAATCATGTAAAAAGTTTTTTAAAATTAAGTCAACTTTCTGCAGGAAATTACTTTTTCTTCATCCTCCCTTCTGATATTTTCCATCACAACTTCCATTAGCTTCAAACAGCATGGCCAGTAATCAGGGTAATAGGATTGTTCAGATAATTTGTAAGTCACAAGGACTGTCTTAAACAAAGTAGCATTTAAATTTTTTCCAAGGTGTCTGTGAAGATTCTCAGTCATCCAGGTGAGACTATCTGGAACCTGACTCATGGCAACTGGACTTCTTTTCTTGTGAGATCAAAACGTTTCACTAGTCATCCAGGCAGCTTCATCAGTCTGTGGAAAGTTAGTGGTGAGGCCTCCAGTTTATAGTTCACCTTGTTTTCACACTACTTTGGTCTCAATAAGTTCATTAGGTGGCCTGAATAGGCTCGTTAGGGGGACAATGGCCTGGGGTGCTGAAAGGCTGACCTATGCAACCCTTCCCAACTCCCATTAAGTATGGGTCATTAGCTGTGTTTCCAAGATGTCATGTCTTTAGAACTATTTGTATTCATATAGAACATGCTATTTTACAGTAAAACCTTAGATTATGAGTACCTTATTCTGCGAGTGTTCTGCAAGACAAGCAAAAAATTCTTATAAATTTTACCTTGATAAACAAGCAATGTCTTGAAATATGAGTACTGTAGTGAGGGAGCAGAGAGAGGTGATCACCTGAGGACACATGCAGCATTCTTCTCCACCCACACCCTTGCCTTTCCAGCCACCCCATGTCCTACCACTGCTGTTTTGCTATCAGTAACTTTTTGGGAGTATTCTCTTCAGTTTGGGGCTACGTGCAATCTAGTAGCAAGAAACGTGCTTTATGAAGTATATGGTGTTGTTTGTGAGGTATTGCTTTGACATGTGTCTCAAAACAATGACGTATGATAATAATTGATAATTATTATTCTGCTTTGCTGTTACGTTTGGAAATAGGTTTTTATCAATTTTTAGGGACATGTATTTCTATCTTAGTTATGGATATTAACAAAATAATCTTATCTTTTCCAGATGTTTCTTACAGTGTACCTCAGTAACAATGAACAGCACTTCACTGAGGTGCCAGTCACCCCGGAAACTACTTGCAAAGATGTAGTGGATTTGTGTAAAGAGCCTGGTGAGGCTGAATGCCATCTGGCTGAAGTGTGGTGTGGCTCAGGTATGTAAAACATAGCAATTATAACTTGATAGATCTTGATAGATGACTAGATAGATCTCTGTCTTTTAAAAAATAGGTTCAGTTCAAATAGGTTCAGTTTGAAATAGGTTCAGTTTGATATGTCAAACTATCACCCCATAGCCAATGTTCCCTTTTTGGGCAAGGTGGTTGAGCGGGTCGCCGCCCTGCGTCTCCAGTCGTTCCTGGAGGATAACCATATCCTGGATCCTTTCCAATCCGGGTTTAGGCCACGTCATGGGACTGAGACGGCCCTGGTCGCTCTGCATGATGATCTGTTGAGAAGGGCCGACGGGGGTTCCTCTACCCTGCAGGTCCTTCTCGACCTGTCTGCGGCTTTTGATACCGTCGACCACAGTATCCTCCTGGAGCGGCTCTCAGAGGTGAGGATTGGGGGTCTGGCCTTTGGCTGGCTCCGGTCCTTCCTTGAGGGCCGCACCCAGCGAGTGAGCTTGGGAGGTGAGTTGTCGGCTTCCTGGACACTCTCTTGTGGGGTGCCTCAGGGGTCGTCCCTCTGCCCCATGCTCTTTAACATCTATATGAAGCCACTGGCTGAGATCATCTGGAGATTTGGAGTCTGCTGTCATCAGTACACTGATGACACGCAGCTCTATCTCTCCTTTTCCACCTGTGCAGTGGAGGCCGTCCAGACTCTAGATCGCTGCCTGGTCGCGGTTTTGGATTGGACCAGGACCCACAGACTCAGGCTCAACCCTGGAAAGACCGAGGTTATGTTCTTCGGGGGCGGCCCGGATGGGTACTGTGGCCCTCTTCCCAGTCTGGGCGGGTCCGCCCTCCAGCTGGCGCAAAGAGTGCGGAATCTGGGCGTCGTCCTGGATCCGGATCTGTCCCTGGAGCCAGGTGTCAGCCGTGACCAGGTCGGCCTTTTACCATCTAAGGCTTATTGCCCAGATTCGCCCGTACCTTGACGGGAGCTCCCTGAGGACTGTGGTACAGGCACTGGTCATGTTGAGGCTGGATTATTGCAACGCTCTCTACATGGGGCTCCCCTTGAACCTTGTTCGGCGATTGCAGCGGGTCCAGAATGCGGCGGCCAGGTTGGTGGTTGGTGCACGCCGTTTTGATCGCATCACCCCCATCCTGGCTCGCCTACACTGGTTGCCCGTTGCCTCCCGAATAAGGTTCAGGGTGTCGGTTTTGGTTTACAAAACCCTCCATGGCTTGGCCCCTGATTATCTGGCAAAGCGCCTCTCCCGACAATTAGATCCGGCCCGACCCACCCGTGCATCCCTGGCCCTTTCGCTCCGGACTGTTCCCCCCGAGGCAGGCCCACAAGACGAGCACGCGTGGGCGCGCCTTCTCGGTGGTGGGGCCGTCCGTTTGGAACAGCCTACCAAGCGACCTGCGGCAGGCCCCCTCCTTGGCGTCATTTAAGAAAGGGCTGAAGATGCTACTCTTTAGGGACGCTTTTAACAACGACTAGCTTCCTTTTTCTGCCCCAGCTCACTTACATATGTTTGGACTGCTGCTGTGACTGCCCCTGTCGTTGTCCACCTTTAGCCTTTTATCTTTTTATCTTTTTATCTTTTTAATCATTTATAAATAAAATAAATAAATAAATAAATAAATAAATAAATAAATAAATAAATAAAATAAAATAAAATAAAATAAAATAAAATAAAATAAAATAAAATAAAGCAGGAGTGGGCCGTAGGGAACCCCTGCCTGGCTCTACTTGCTGTCTTTGTCCGAGTCTCCACTACACCTTCCACAGAATTCACAGCAAGCCACGGCAAAATCACGACCTTTGACACTTAAACAATATGTAGGGGTACAGAGGGCTTGCCTTTCAAGAGAATCATCTTACTGGGAGCCTCTGTGGCAACATTTTTGTCTTTTATGTGTGAATTAAGCGGGACATTAAATCTGTAGTTAAAGCAGCAAGATTTTTAATTTTTTAATAAGACCATCCTGGTGTATAAAATGTATTACTATGTGTTGACTACTGTTCATGAACATGCCATGGCCTAATTCTAATTGTAAGTTCAGTACCAGTGGAAGCAATTATTGGATTTTATCCATTGATTTGTTAGGACTATCAGTTAGCTTTAACCCAGTTTTTTTCCTAGAGCCTTTTGCATTTAAAAATATGCCCCAATTTTATTAATGGTACATAATTACTATTCCACCATGTTATTTCAGCCAATAAAAATGATATTGGATACGGCCATGTGGATTAATAGTTGGGATCTGCTGCCATGCACCCTGGGTGCAGCCTGATTCTGAAGTAAAGGATTATACAGGTTCATAAAATGTTTTAGTTGTGCTGCTTTGTTTTAATATTATTTGAGTTCATGTTAATATAAAACAAAGCACTCTGTTACTGTAAGTAAGACTGGGTAATTTGATAGTATACTTGAAATATGGGATAAAGTCTGTTGATTCTGAGACTTCTTCTTCACACAAGGCACTAAGTGTGTTTTCTTCCACGTGTTGTCGTGCAGTTGTAAAACCTATGTTGAATAGTATGTGTTACAGCAATGGCATATCCCTGTGTTTTGTTCTATTTTTACAGCATTTATCTCTGTGCAGAAATAGCTCAGCAATTGCTCTGTTAATTTCTCTACCGAGATCAGCTGTATCACATTTCAAAAACCTTGGATTTTTTGTTCTGTTGTTTGTCAAAATATATGTCTGTTCTTTAACCCTAGTTGTTGAATACCCTCAGCAGAGATGACAGGCAAAAACTTTAGTTTGCCCAGGAATTTAAAAACATTCTTGATATCTGAAATACAGTATTTTCAGTTACTGCACTTTCATCTGCTGTTTGTTCTTGTTATGAAACAAAATTGCATAAGTTGTGGCAACTGTTAATGAGGTGCCTGAGTGCCTATAGTTGCACAACTAAACATGTGACTGGACATATGACCAGCAGCTTTTAAGTTATCTTGAGTGATCTGCCATGACTTAACATGATTTTATTTGCTTGAGTATAAAATCCCAATAAGGTTTTGGCCAGTAGTTTTGGAAGTGATATAGGACAGGTGTCTTCATATACAAACAATGAACCAGATGCTCTCCTAAGTTAAATAATGTATTCATATTAACCCAGGCATCTAAATCCACAGTGTTGATGTCTCATGGAGACTCTATAATTATGAGAGTAAATTCTGTACAGTAAGATGGTTAATTGTTTTGTGTAAGTTGCAGATCTTTTCTGATACTCTTATTGAGTATTGTTAAACCCTGTTGGTTTTTTTAATCTAGCGGACTATGGCCAGAGGTAGGAAGAAGTAATGTTTGTCAGATCTTCTTTTATATCCAGTCTTTATTAAGCTCAGAATGCACATGTACAATGAATGAAAAAGTGGAGAGTCTCTGAACATGTTGTAGACTTCTGGAATTTATGTTTGTACTGGAACTAAATTGAGCTCTTATTCCCTTTGCAAAAAAAAAATCTACTCTTTGTTAGCCCAAGCTTTTCTCATTTCAGCACTCTTAATATAGATGGAAAAAGTAATGTTATTATTGATATGATTAAACAAGACAGAGTGAAAATTTTGAATTGACTGCAACTGACAGAGAGATCTGCCAATATACAGTCTATTTTCTATTTATTCCTGTTTTGGGCAGTGAATTGGTGTCACACTGACCAGTAGTGGCTTTTCTAAAAATGATGTACAGTTTTGAGCTGGCATGCTTACCTCGATGAGCTTACCCACACTGACACAGACGAACAAATTTTGATATTGGCACAGCAGTTATACTGCCCTGGCTAAAACTCATATTTTCTGATGTAGTGATGATGCATTGTGAAGTCCTTCTTCAGAAGTTAAACAGGGTGGATTTGATTTAAATCCAATTGCATTTTTTTCAGCAATTTAAATTTTTAAAAATCAAGGTCTGGGATCTAAATTGTGTTTCAAATCAATTTGATTTTAAAAAAAAAAACATTTGGTTTTTGGCTACTCTGAAGTTAATGTGTAGGGCTTTCAGTTCTTCATTAAGCTCATTCTTACTGTTACTGCAGTTTGTTTTCTTGAGAGTAGTGGTTTATGTAATACGTAGGTACACAGGCAATCATGACTGTTATGTAGTAAGAATCAAAGAACAAAAGGCATAATTTTAATTAGTTTTTACTGTATTATTAAGTAAACCCCTCTATAAATCTGTCTGATAAGCCTCTTTCTGACCCTCCTTTTCCAAATTATAGAGGTACTTTCTTTCCCTTGTGATTTAGAAGATGAGCTGTTTAGCTGTCTAGACAAGTAACTACAGAAGCTGCTTTTTTCTTGTAACAGTGACCTACTTGCTTATATTGTAAAACTAATCTTCTTTGACAGTATCCCCAGAAAATTTCCTTACTAGCTTGTTTCACTATGAATGCTGATTTTATATTCTAAAATGAGGTTTTTTATCCTTTTTTCTTTTATTCTGAGATGAGTATCTCAGGCACCATAACATTTATGTAGCCTGCAAAAGGTAGCATTCGTAAAGTGGCATCAAAATATAAACATTAGCATATAAGGAGATTCATATATGGAGGGAGGATGGAATTAAGTATTTGTACACCAATATTAGGTATTTGTACACTCCAGTCTTTCTCCTTGAATTAAGACTGCTATTATTGTCTTCTTAAACCAACAATTGGCTATGACTGTCATCAGTATTTCAACACTTGCCTTAATCATTTATGTGACATAACCCACTGCCTTTATGTTTGATGGCAATATGTTACATTCTGACTATTGTCAATATCCTTTAAAACGTAAAGCAGACCTTATTAGGGCATTGGGTGCCAAACTGCACCAGAAATTCTATGCTATAATAGAAGTTTCCATTTATGCTTTTAATTCACATTGAAATAATTTGGCTGAAAAGATTTGACTGTTCATGGTCTTAAATGAATCTGTATTTGGCAAGTGAAATACCTAGGGGATTTGTGTACAGAGGGAAATCAGGGAGCAGGGGTGCTAAGAAAATCTTGCCTAAAGCAAAAAGTATTCATTTGCTTTCAGAAAGCCAGCAAAGATGGGGCTGGGTTGGTTTGGGTTAGGCGAGAGAGAGTTCCAGAGTCTGGGAGCAGCAACAGAGAAAGTCCTCTCCTGTTACTCTTGTCAAACACAGCTGCAAAACTTCATTATCTCAGCTAGTGATCGTAGCCCATGCTGAGAGCCTACATAGATTAAGAAAGTCATACCTAGAGGTAGTTTACCATTCCCTTCTTCTGGGGGCATCCTGGGGTTATACAGCTCACCCATGACTATATAGGCTGGCTCTTTTCTCTGGAGACATAGTGGGGAATTGATCTCCTAACCTCTTGTCTCCACAGCCAGATAACTAACCCACTGAGTGCAGTATTAAAAGTACATGGAAGAAGATATATTGAGCTTTTATTTTTCAGAGCGCCCTGTAGCTGATAATGAGCGCATGTTGGAGCTTTTGCAACGCTATGGAGTCCAGAGAAATGAAGTTCGGTTCTTCCTTCGACATGAGCGGCCCCTCAATTGGGAAAGTGGTAAGTAATAAGTGATTCTGGTGACAGCATTTTATGGAAATGAAACATGAAGCCACAGTCTTGCAACCTGCTTTAACCTAAAATAGCATACAGTGTTCCAGGTGGACAACAAAAGACTCATGAGTTCTTGCTTGGAGTGTGAGCAAAAACGTGAAGTCCTGAGGACTGTGTGAATTCAGAGGATTCACTTGTGGAGGAAGTCACTCACTGTCAATCAGGAGAGGTGTTGACTTCTGTAATTATATCTTGTTGATTTGTGTCCCATTAAGATCTTTTCCTTATTGAGTTAAATTGAAATAAACACAATGTTTTCATTGTGTGTTCCTTATGTGGAGAGCAACTATGTGAAAAGGAGCACTTCATCTAGGCTTCATCAAGTACAAAGAATCATAGAATCATAGAGTTGGAAGAGACCTCAAGGGCCATCCAGTCCAACCTTCTGCCATGCAGGACCCCCCCCCCATCAAAGTACTCACGACAGATGGCCATCCAGCCTCTGCTTCAAAACCACCAAAGAAGAAGACTCCACCAAACTCCATGGCAGCATATTCCACTGCTGAATATTCTAACCGTTACGAAGTTCTTCCTAATGTTCAAATGGAATACCTTTTCCTGTTATTTGAAACCATTGCTCCGAGTCCTAGTCTCTGAAGCCATGCAAAACAAACCTACCCCCTCTTCAATATGACATCCTTTCAAGTTTTTAAATGTGGGTATCATGTCCCGTCTCAGCCTTCTTTTTGTAAGGCTAAACATTCCCAGCTCCCTAAGCCATTCCTTGTGGTGAAGCTGTCTAAAAAATTAGCGGATCTGAACAGATGGAAGATACTCTCTACAGAAACATCCTCTTTTATGAGGAAAATTGTGGAGGTAAATGCTGATAGTACCCTGATCTATAACACATCAACAACATAAGTGTTTTCAGAACACACCAGTCCTTTTACTAAACTCTTCCTTCATTCCTAAATTTGATGTCTTCACACCTTTCTGAAGAAAAGGTGCCTAGTTTGCTTATAATCTTTGCTCTTTTGCTGTTTTGGTTATCTAGGATGGGCCTTTGAATTCTTGTCACAATTCAGATTGTTCATGTGGTAGTGAACCTAATCCCTTTAATTTTGCTGAGTTCATGCAAAATACTTGGTTGGCTTGGTTCTGCATTCTGCAACTTGTCCACTTCAATTTTCCATGAAGAAGTCATGTTTTGTTTCCCTTTCATTGTCCCCTGCATATCAGACAAGGTGAAAGCATTTATTGCATAGGCAGCATTTTAGTAGCTACACAAGCAGGACTGCAGCTGTGCTTACTTTGACTTACAAATGTTAGTCAGTGATGTGGCCAACTTGAAATTGCAAACCCTTGAGCTTCTCCCATCCAACCTTATAGAACGAAATCAATACTGAAAGCAATCCTGAAGATTTATGCATTTCTGTCTATCTTTTCTTTTTTTAATGCTTAACAAAGGGAGTGGACCAAGACTACAAGACCTCAGCTTAAGGAGAAATGGTGTAAAAATACAGGGTGAACGAAGAATAGAAAATGGAGTAAGTACTGTATTTAGGTTTGTCTCTATAACCTACTTCCAGGAAGATAATTTATTCCAGTTATTGACCGGAACATCCTGTTGTGAAGTAAGAAATCTCTGTCTTCTTAGAATAGTCAATTGCTCTTTTAAATAACCTGCTTTGTGTTATTCAGAGCACAAATAACTATTACAACAAGGATTTATCATAGCCTAATGGTCTTTTTTAAAGTCTCCAAATTTGCCTTAAAATGTTATCTTAGATACCAAGAAATCTAAAGAGGCAACAAAAAGGATGAGGAAACAACTAGCTTTTCCTAGTTAGAAATCTGAGATAAATCCCTTCTACAAGGGCAGTGCACCCCTGCTGTTGTGTTTGAGAGGTGTCCTAGCCAAACAGATGGTCTATATTTTAGTTCCAGAAGTTCTTGCTACAAAAATGGCCCAAAGTTGACAGAAGGGAAAGTTAGCATTTTCAGCTTCTGAAGCCAGGTGGTAAATTTCTTCTGTAGGTTTCAACAAAAACACAATGCTTATACTATACTTCTGATAACTCAAGGTCAGTGTTCCTCGGATGGATATGACTCTGGCTGAACTGCAGGAAATGGCATCACGACAACAACAGCAGATAGAGGCACAACAACAGATGCTAGCTAACAAGGTTTGTTGAAATGAGTTTTTGTAATTAATACTGTAGAACTACTAATGGGAAAAGCATGAGAGATTCAACTTTTTTGAAAAAGTAGATTTTGTAATGCTAGAAATGCATTTGGAATCCTTGGATTTTTGCCAGTGGCTTACTTGGGTAGACCATTATGTTACTGTGGAGTGACAGCTGTACCTTGACTTGGCCAAAGACAGCCAATCCACAGTACAGTAGCAATGGGAGTTCAGATACCCTCAGTATCCAAACGTTCTATCAGTTGCCTCTGTTCTAGAAATTGTAGATCCTCAGACTAAGCCTGCCATTTAGACAGCATTTCTGTTATTTATCTGCAGGAGCAGCGTTTAAAATTTCTGAAACAACAGGATCAAAGGCAACAGCAGCAAGCTGCGGAACAGGAAAAACTTAAAAGATTAAAAGAAATTGCTGAAAATCAAGAAGCCAAGTTGAAGAAAGTGAGAGCGCTGAAAGGACACGTTGAGCAGAAACGGCTCAGTAATGGGAAGCTAGGTGAGCTGTTAGATGTTGTTAGCATTCAGATGCTCCTATATTGATAATTGCCCAGTAAACAAATGTAGAACAGTTGCATGTTTGTGTATTGAAACTTGTTTTTATGTTTATATGCATGTGCTGTTTAAAAGTTACTTGTGTTATGTTTTGACATCCGGTTCATTAAGTCACATGCTAAGATTTAGCAGTATATTTCAGTATTCAGGAACTGTCTATAGTGTCAGAAATCAGAATACCTACTGCAGAGAGTTTCTTAGCATCATTCTAGAGCCATTTTTCAGGCTGCATAATTAGGCAGTAATATGAAGAGGAAGTTGTACATTCTGGCAGAAGCACTGGGATCCAACAGATTTTAACATTGAATCTGGGCAGTGCCTCATGTTGTTTTCTTGTGTTGCAGTAAATAACATAATTTACCTCTCACTCCTAGAGTTCTGCGAATTATATGTGGGCAAATCAGTTTTAAGTCAGTTACTTATTAATGTTTAATTTCCATTGGTTGACATCCTGTATTTATGCAATGAGTGAACACCTGGATTGTTTTAACTTGTAATTTACTTTGGCAGTGCTCCCGGGCTGAAAGATGATCAAAAGTAAACATTATTTAAACTTATTTTCTCCTACAGTAATTCCAATGGGTTTTCTCATTTGTATCAAAGATGTATCAAAGCTGGTACTTCACTGAGATTTAAAACCCTTTAAAAGCAGTAATGGGGTGCTTATATTGGATTAGACAGTAAAGAAATTCACAATTATATATTTTAAATCTGGGTGAGCATTAAGCACAACATGCTATTGGAACTAAATATGTTTTGAGCAGTAGCAGTTGTAATCCTAATGCCTTTTTGGCAGAATTCCTGCCTCCTGAAAAGAGCTGCTTTAGAGAAGACAGTATTGGTAGGAACATGGGGAGGGCAGTGGGAAGAAAGAAAGTAACATGAGATTCTTTTGATCTGCAACATCTGAGCAGAGCTATTAATGATAAGATATCTGAGAAAACATTAACTCACATAGTCATTTTACAGCAAAAGTGACTTAATGCCACATAAAATCTTTGGAGTTCTTTCTTTCTTTCTTTCTTTCTTTCTTTCTTTCTTTCTTTCTTTCTTTGATTTCTATACTGCGCCATCTAACAACAGAGGCTACTCTGGACGGTTTACAAAATTTATAATGACAAAACAGGCAGAATGTTTGAAACTCTGACAAAATATAAACACTAAAACTCTCCTAGCATTGAGTAAGACCATCCTCAACCCTAAAGCAAAACCCAATAATGTCATAGCTTAAATGAGCAAGCTTCTGAATGTTTGTTTTCTATTATTTTTAAAATATCATTCTAAAAAAAATTAAAAGCAAAGCAAAGTGTTTTGCTTATGTACTGCCCCATAGCATAATTTAATTATGCGTGCTGATACAGAATCCTTTTGACAGCATGAATGGCAGTTTGGCCAGGAATGGATTAAAGATATCCTCTGAGTCAGTGAACTGGGTCCTGAAAGAACGGGTCAAATATTCAGATTGACCTTTGAAGTCTTATGCCAAAAGCCTGGGCTCAGAAATCTTGAGAAATTGAAAGTAGTCAAGGCTGGGACAGACACAACAGCTCTGTGCTTTTGTAATGCAGAAACACTTGGAATATGCCTTAAAAATACCCCCTTTTCTGGAAGACTACCACTCCAGTATTTTCTTTAAAGCAACCTGTTTCTTTGGCTCTTCAAAAAAAACCTGCCTTTTGACTGTTTATGTGAAAATTCATTGTCCTCCAAACATCTCCCTTCCTAGTTCATAAAGCTGATCAGTGTATCTCCTTTGGAACATTTTCCCTGGCAAGCCTGTTCCACACATACTCCGTTTACAAAAAAGTAATAGCTTTTCTCTTTTGAGAGGTCTTTTTGGATGATCAGTATTTTAGCCACTGCAGCCTGGATTCCTTCCAAATAAAGTAGGTAGCCAACCATTCTCTTTCAGGATTAGCAAGATTAATCTTTTCAATTTATTTTATCTGTTTTAAATCTGGCATTGTTTAAAGGTCACTTGTTTCTGCCCAGGATTGGGCAGTTTTAATTTAAAAGAACTTTAAAAACTCAAAAAGAAAAAAATGTAGGCCGGAGAAAGCTGAAGGAAAGAGCAAAGAACATATATTTGGATATATATTTGGAGAGTACAGTATAAGTATACCTCTGATGCAGGGCTAGAATAGTATTGGTTTTATTAGCTGATGGTACGTGGCCTGTAGAATGTTCTTCACAGGGGTGGTGCGGCTTCAGGTTGAAAAAGGGTTTGTGCCCCTTTCTCGAGTTCCAGGAATAATGTTCTAAGCAAAATAAGATCTTTTGAAATTGTCATTTTGTATTTAATTTCTCATCTTGTACCATGTTAAAAATGTATTATGAAGGGAAAACTTTCTTCATATCAATTGGTGGCCATACTGTCTAGCAGTTACCAACATAGAGTTGTCACAGATAAGATCTTTATATTTCAGACTTGTTCAAGACATTGTTTATACATAGCCAGTTCTCTCTTCTTTTCTGTACAGTTATTCCTCTGCGTATTGCAGGAGTTAGGCTCCTGACCCGACCCGTGATAATGGAAAATCCGCAATATGTGGATCCTGGGACAGGTCGGGACTGGGGGACCTATCTGGGGCCTCCTACACTTACCTGAGGCCTGGCGTTGCCCCATACGGGCCTCCAAAAGGCTTCCTGGGCCTGTCAGAGGCCCCAGAAGTGGTTTTGGGCGATCTGGAAGGCACTTCTGGTTTTCCAGAAGTGACTTCTGGTTAGCCGTTAACCACTTCTGGTGCCTCCAACAGGCCAGGGAAGCCCAACAGAGGTCTGTTCGGGGCAGCCCCAGGCCTGGGGTAAATGCAGGAGGCCTCAAATGGGCCCATGCAGCTTGCCCCAGGAGCCCTTTGTTTCATATACAGTAGGACCCTGGTATTCACTGGGGATTGGTTCCAGGCCTTGCAGTGGATAATGAAAAGTGTGGATAAGACAGCAGCCAACACCCACCCCAAAGGCTGTTTGTGACAGTAGTTTGCTGTCCAGCTGCTGTTTTGCGACAGTAGCTTGCTTTACAGCTGCTGTTTGTGACTAACTTTCTTTGTGGCTGCTGAATTATTTTTCCCCCTCTACCAACCATGGGTAATTGAATCAGTGGTTAATGAATCAGTGGATATGGGGGTCCTACTGTACTGTACTCCCACGATATACCGGGACCGCAGTATATGAAATGCAAAATGGCGGGGGATGATTGTATCTCATTTTAGCCATGTGAACTTGAGGAACCTTTAGAGTACATGGACTTGTATTTATTTAGCACAGTCTTATGCTGACAGAAAATAATTTTATGGTAAAAACTCCTTCATAAAACTTGAAATGGGTAACTCCACAGCTAGTACTGTTTGTGTTCCAAAATAGAATAGGTTTCTTTGCGCTCTGTGCTAGAGAACTGGAGGGTGTTTCTGTCCTCTTAACAGCTGCCTTGGAAGCAGCCAACATTTGGTCATTCCTCAGCTAGAGCTATTGTGTTTTGTCTTCCCCTCCAGTGGAGGAGATTGAGCAGATGAACAGTTTGTTCCAGCAAAAACAACGAGAACTGGTACTGGCTGTGTCCAAGGTAGAGGAACTTACTAGGCAATTGGAGATGCTGAAGAATGGACGGATTGATGGTTACCATGACAACCAGTCTGCTATAGCGGAACTTGACCGCCTCTACAAAGAGCTTCAGGTAACTGCAAATCTTAGTGGCTGAAAGGAGCGGGAGGAAGATTTGTTTGGTGTCTCCTCTCTTGGGAAACATGCCAAAGTTATCCAGTCTCTTCAACAGCCAAAATAGTTATGTGTGTTTTATATTATGTTGATTTTTTTCTTTTTTACTGCTTGGCATGATGTGAAAAGAACTTGCTTGCCTGCTTACCCAATTCTTCCAGAATTTGCTTATTTTTAAAAAATTGTCAACTAAAGGATGGCATCCCACCCTGAAAGTGATTTGGGCTGAATTCTTGCTTTTCTTTTTTTGAACCCTTTCAGTTGAGAAACAAACTGAATCAGGAGCAGAATGCCAAGCTGCAGCAACAGAGGGACTGCTTAAACAAACGCAACTCAGAGGTGGCCGTTATGGATAAGCGTGTTAATGAGTTGAGGGAACGGCTGTGGAAGAAGAAGGCTGCCCTGCAGCAAAAGGAGAACGTACCGGTGAGTGCCCAAATGCTGGAAATGAAAACAAAATTACTCTTCTATCACCGGAGCACATTTAATATACTGGCTTGGGGGTTGACACACTGTTGGAAGGCTATGTGTGTCAGCTCTAGCCAAAGTGTTTATTTCCCTTGTCGCATTTTGTGTGATCACATTTTTATTTACCTATTAGTCTATGTGGGTTTCCCCTTTAGTGCTTCTTTGTAAAAAACAAAAAATGATAAAGGCTGCCAATGCATCTTTGTTTCGGAAAACCCACTGTTCCCTGCCCCCCACCCCCCCGACCACATAGGCTGTCTTTCCGTTTTTAACTGCTAACCTTTCCTTGCCTTGTTCAGGTGTCTTCAGATGGGAATCAACCACAACCGGTGGTGTCTCCTCAAAGTCGAGTGGCCGCCGTCGGTCCTTACATCCAGTCTGCCACTATGCCACGAATTGCCTCACGAAACGAACTTCTGGTTAAACCTGTCTTTCCGGATGGGATTCCACCTTTACAAGTCTCGGACGGTCCCTTGAAAACCCAAACTCTGCCTAACATGAGGGCTGGGGCTCTCTCTCAGATAAAGGCACCTGGTGGTAACTATTGTTTTTCTTGTTACTTTTTACTCCCTACAAAATGTGGCCTTCTAGTTCAACTCCACAGACAGGCATGCCTAGTGATAGGAAAACAAACTATGTACCCCATCTTCATTTTTACTTCATTTCTACTGTTTCATTTTTACATTTTTAAACTTTGCATGAATGCATGGGGGATTCGTGGTGTTATTTTCTGGTTAGTCAGCACTGTATCTTAGAAGGTCAGTCTAAGATTTGACTGCCCTTCTCTATCAGAACCAAATGACACTGAAGACTTTTCTGTTGCTTCACTGATGTCTAATGGTCAATAAAAGTTGTGATACCTATATTGAATAAATGTTCATACATTTTGTGTGTGTGATGGTGCTGGATTATTTCGAATGGACTGTTACCACAATGCTAATGCACTGCTACCACAGTTACATATCAAATACAGTAGCAATTGGAAATGATCTTTGGTAGATATATTTCAAAGCTTCTGAGAAAATGTTGTTCCAAAATAGTGCTTCAATGGCTTTACTGCTATGGCCAGAATTTACCAGTAGGCAGAAGCTAATAGCTATAAGGAAACATATTGTTGTACTTCAGCAGCAGACACCTGTAGGCTTCTTTATTATTCAGAGGATATACAAGCATCATATTGTACTACCAAAGTGCACTTTCATTCTCAAAGTAGAGGAAGATATAGACATTCTAGGTCATTGTTGGCAAACCTATGGCACGGGTGCCAAAGGTGGCCCTCAGAGCCCTTTCTGTGGGCCCCTGGCATTGCCCCCTCACAGCCGCCTATATTCAGGTTAAATGGCTGTATTGGCACTTTGTGAAAAAAATAGTGGGTTCTGAATCGCGGTTTGGGCACTCGGTTCACCATCACTGTTCTAGGTTAACACCGTGAATGCCATTTTACAGAAAGATGGTAACTTTGTATATAGGAGGAAGAGGAGGTCTTGTTTGGAAACAGGTCATAAGCCGCCCAGAGACCATTTGATAGTGGGGCAGCTAAAAATTCTGTAAACAAACAAACAAACAATTTTTTTCTATTTTTCAAGCCTTCTTTGTTCTCCTCTTTGGCCCAGGTCCCAAACCTCCACTTGCTAACAATGACTGGAATAACTCAAGCACTGATAACTTTGGCAACCAAGCACTCACTTCCTCAGTGACAAATGTCAGTGCTAATAATGAAGGGCAGGGTAAGTTCCTATGTTGGTGGTGGTAGTGGTGTGTGTGTGTGTGTGTGTGTGTGTGTGTGTGTGTGTGCGTGCGTGCGTGCACGTGTGTGTGTGTATTAAAAATATCACTGGTGATCTGTTAAGATTTTTGTGACTGTTTATGCATCTTTCTTAGGCGAGAAAATAAGGTCTGTGCTTATATTCTAGAATATAGGTTTTAAAAGCCTAACAGAGTGACATGAGAATGGTTTGCTCTTATTCACAACCTTTTTGCATCTTGTTTATCCTTGGCTATGCCTGGTTAAAGCTCACATTCTCTTTTGGCAGCTTTAAGCAAGCATTCTCAAGTTTTCTTCCGTCACTTTTTGTTGGGCAGGTGTTCCAAATTCAACATTCTTGTTTGTTTTAGCTGGAGAAGGAGATGTTCCTCTTAGAGAAAGAGAGAAGAAAGTGCGTCCCTTTTCCATGCTTGATTCTGCGGAATCAAATGGAGGCACCGGAATGCCCGCAGCAGGTACACTGAGAAAGAATCAGAGCAGTGAAGACCTACTGCACGATGGGCAGGTATGCAGAAAATTCATCGTGCCTTTTGAGTTATGATCTGATCTTCTTCTCTTTGCATGTTAAGAAAGAGGTCTCAACCATGTGGTATAACAACTACAGGTTTAGTCCAGATAGCTGCTTCTTTTGTTAGCTGATATGACCTATTGGATATCATATAGATTCAGGTAGCTTGTTTTAAGTGTGCCAAGGACTCAGTAGGTGGGTTTGGCAAATGTTGATCTTCCCTTCCAAGTTCTCCATCTGTAAAGCTGAGAATGGCAGCCAAAAATTAATTCCTTGCAAAATCATGGTCCATTGCACGAATGAAAAGGGTTGCCATCTGCTTTTTAGGAGAATGGGAAGAATGGAATATGTTATCATAATATTCGATATCCTTTTTGGTCATAACATGGGACTGTACTATGGTGTCGCCTTCACTCGGGTAAACAAACATACCCTGTTGTCAAGTGAAGAGCTGGGAAATAACTTGAAGGATTATTGTGTGCATTAATCTGCCCATGTGATCTACACACAAGCACATAAACAAATATGCCACCTGTGTACATTTCCAAATTGTTTATTAAGCTCTATAATTCATTAAGACACAGAAGATTGCACTGTCTTAACAGAGCATTTGTATTTGCTGTCAGTAGTTTTTTTTTCATTATTTTCTTTGTTTGATTTTATAGGCAGGCACTAAAACCACGGCAAAAGTACCACCACCTGTTCCCACTAAGCCTAAACAAATCAACTTACCTTACTTTGGTCAAGGCAGTCAGCTACCTTGCCAAGATATGAAGTCGGATAGTCATGTCCAGAAGCTTCCTCTGACCATTGCAGCCATTGGGAGCAAACAGAAGCCACCAACCCCACTTACGCCACCAGCCTCTCAGCAGGTCCAGCAAAGAACCTGTGTGTCCCCGAGTGGCCCTCCTTCCAATCCTGACCTCGCTCTTGCCAAACAAGAGAGTCCTCCTGCCGCAGCCGTAAGACCTTTCACACCTCAGCCAACGAAAGAGGCTCCTCCTCCCCTGTTTCGAAAGCCACAGACGGTGGCTGCAAGTTCAATCTACAGCATGTACACAAAGCAACAGACTCCAGGGAAGAACTTTCAGCAAGCTGTTCAGAGCGCACTGACAAGGTCCCAAACCAGAGGACCACATTTTCCAAGCGGTGAGTGTCCTCTCACTTCCCCAAAGGAGACTTGAATTCTTCTGGCAGTCATGATGAGGGTTTAAGATCAGAAATCAATAAAGCAAAGCAAAAGTGTTCTGCTTATATACTGCCCCATAGCACTTCAAGCACTCTCTGGGATATTTACAGTTCTTTATTATGCAGGCTACACATTGAATAAGAATTATTCACACACTAAGAATTATTGTGAGAATTTGAGGACTGAGTAGTTTTTAAATTACCCTGTTCTAATCACACTTGTTCACACACAGTCTCTACTCATTAGTCTGTTAGTTTGTCTGTGAAGATTCTCAGTCATCCAGGTGAAGGTTATCCAGAATTGAGTCATGGTGAAGATCGATCTCACAAGAAGCTAATTTTGGGATATCTGTTGGTTGTTTTTTTCCCAAGTGAGGTAAAAAAAAAACAGTGTATCGGGAATCACTGCTTTTGTCACAGATGGGAGGAGGTTCTTGGAATTCAGGATCAGCATGCTATTAGAATCATAGAATCAGAGAGTTGGAAGAGACCTCAAGCGCCATCTAGTCCAACCCCTTGCTATGCAGGAACCCCCATCACAGTGCTCCTGACATATGGCCATCCAGCCTCTGCTTAAAAACCTCCAAAGAAGGAGACTCCACCACCCTCCGTGGCAGCTCATTCCACTGCCAAACAGCTCTAACTGTCATGAAGTTCTTCCTAATGTTTAAATTGAATCTCTTTTTCTGTACTTTGAGACCATTGTCCCATGTCCTAGTCTCTGAAGCCATAGAAAACAAACCAGTCCCTTCTTCAATGCAACATCCTTTCAAATATTTAAACATAGCTAGCATATCCCCTCTCAGCCTTCTTTTTGTAAGGCTAAACATTGCCAGCTCCCTAAGCTGCTCTTCATAAGACATTTCTTCCAGACCTTTAACCATCCTGATCACCCTCCTCTTGAACTGTCCAAGGTTATCAACATCCTTTTTAAATTCCTCAAGCTTATACAGAGAGAGGCACTCCTAACTGATCTGAACAACAACTTGTTTGAGTAGTTTTGAGGCAAGCAGAAATTACTGAATGTATGTAAATACTGTAGTTCTAAGAAGTCCTGAGTTTGTTTTCTTGTCAAATTATTTATGATGTTCTTTCTCGCTTGCTCTTTAGTGTATGGAAAGCCGGTTATTGTTGGAGCAGGTCCCCCAAATCAGCAACAGCAGATGGAGAATGTTTATTCAAATAGTCAAGGCAAGCCAGCCAGTCCAGAGCCTGAAACGGAGGCTTCATCTTCAGTCAGTGAAAATAATGAAACTGAACGCATCCCTCGTCCACTCAGCCCAACCAAGCTTCTGCCTTTCTTATCAAATCCTTACCGAAATCAAAGTGATGCAGATCTGGAGGCCCTTCGGAAGAAGCTCTCGAATGCACCACGGCCACTGAAGAAACGTAGTTCAATCACTGAGCCGGAAGGTCCTAATGGACCTAATATTCAGAAGCTCTTGTACCAGAGAACAACTCTGGCTGCCATGGAGACTGTCTCAGCCCCGTCGTACCCTACGAAACAAACCTCGGTAGCCACGGCCGAAAGCTCAGCAGAAATCCCAAATCCTTACTTAAGCACAGAAGTGGTGAAAGAGGTGGTTCCTATTGCTCTCCCTGAGCCGACAATTCAAGAAGAGGCAGAAGGCTCAAATGCTGAACAGAACACCTCTCTTCTGCCTTCATCAGGACTAGACACTGTTCCCGAAGGAATATCTGACAGTTCCTCTCTTACTCAGCCTGTAATGGAAGAGCCAACTCTAGATGTCTCCTTACCCATAGAAATATACATGGAGGAGTATCCTCCCTACCCACCACCTCCTTATCCTTCAGGAGAACCAGAGAGTTTGGGAGATGACTCCTTTAGTATGCAGCCTCCTGAGGTGACTGGGCAGTTCTCTTTGCCACCAGTAAGTGAAAACTGCTTCCCTTCTCATTTTAGGCTCTTGGGATTAGGATGGTATATTAAGCTTCTTCTGCTCTTTGTTACTTTCAATGTGGACAAGATGGAGCAGCTCTTCGGGCCATCGGCTGCACCATGATGCATTGTCTGTGGTGATGAATTGTAGGAATATGGGAAAGATCTCCGAATTCTATTCTGACGCACACTTAGTACTGCAAAAACATGGCATAACTGATATTCATGATGAACATGCATAACATGTTTGCTGAGTTGTCATTTCAATTTTTGGCTTAATTGGTTCATTATGAAATGAAACATTGTTGTAGTTCTAATTATTCATATATGCCAAATCTTGATATTTTGTTGATTTTAGAATTGTGTGATTAAAAAGACTGGGTATATCATGTCCTGCCTTTTCACTGTGTGCGGGCAGCAGATTGTCATGGAGTCATGGATTCATGCGATGCTCTGTGCCAGCTGCTGCTGTTTATGCCAACTCCTTCTTCACTGTCATGCTCATTCTGAAATCTTTGCACTTTTTGTCTAGTTAAAATTGTCAGATGTTTGGCTACTTTTAATATTCATCCCACAATTGCTGCTAAACAAATTTAAAGCCTCTGGCAGGTTTCAGTGTCCCATGGACGTGCTACTTGTGTCATGCTGGTGTTTATGAATGTTATGCCCAAATTAGAAATGCTAATCTGGGATGTAACTAATAGTTAGCGTAATCCCTTGTGGTCAAACTGTAATTTTTAGGGGCCAAAAGTGCCTTTTAAAGCAAGTATGTGGCAGAACTCTTAAAACATCAACATGATGCAGTTATGAATTGTGCTAGGTTAAAGCTTTTAGTTTCCCGTAGAACTGAAGTTATCCTCACAGTTGCCTCTTCTTCATTTTTCTGTGCATAAGACCTTATTGATGAGTGTGTCCTTTCTTTCTTTCCTAGGATAAGAGGACAAACCTGCGCAAAATTGGCTCAGAAAGGATTGCCCATGGAATGAGAGTGAAATTTAACCCTCTGGCGTTGCTTTTAGATTCATCTCTGGAGGGAGAATTTGATCTTGTACAGCGAATCATATACGAGGTATAATTCCAGGTTGAGGAATAAAGCATGAACTGCTGTATTTGGAGCTCTATGAATTTTGGGTTGCAGTCATATTCAGGGGACGATACATGAGAGTTACAGTTTTTGAGCCTTTGGAGATGATAGTACAATATACAATATGATATAATAAAGTGAGAAATAAAAGAAAGCACTCATACAAAAGGACACATTGACTAAGGAATCCTGTTTTTTTTCCCCCTTTTACTGTATAGGTTGAAGATCCCAGCATGCCCAATGATGAGGGCATTACTGCACTTCATAATGCCGTGTGTGCTGGTCACACAGAGATTGTGAAATTTCTAGTGCAGTTTGGTGTAAATGTGAATGCTGCCGATAGCGATGGATGGTAAGGATGATCTTCCTGAACAAGCTACCAATCTCCTGGCTCGTAGACCAATTTGACATTCAGATGTAATAAATATAGTATCAACTAAATGGAATAATCCCATGTCCCTTGCTGTTTCTCTGCCTGAGAGGAAAACCAATTTTAAGATATGTTTGTTTCTTGGACAAAGGAGTTGCCAGTTGAATAGAACAATTTAACAGTTCTGAAATGAAATTTTGGAGCAGAGTTACTTATTCAGTGTGAAACAGAACATTTCACTTTAGGGCAGTGGTGGCGAACCTTGGGCACTCCAGATGTTTTGGACCACAACTCCCAGAATTCCAAGCCTGTATTGCTAATGACAAAGGACTGTGGGAGCTGTGGTCCAAAACATCTGGAGTGCCAAAGGTTTGCCACCACTGCTTTAGGGTATCTGACCCCATAAAAGGGATGTTACTATTATTGCAATGTCTGCCTTACAGATAGCAAAATATGTGGCAGGGAATGAAAGCGAGTGTTGATTGTGATCATTGTATCTGTTGCCTCTGTGGAAGATAGCTGTAGGGAGGTCTAGCAGTTAGCATTAAAATGGCTTGACAACCCATGCCTCCCAGGTCTGTTTTTCATATTTTATTTTTTGTTTTTGATTTTTTTGATTGTTTTCTTCCCCAAAATCAAGGATATGAGTAAAGAATGTTCTGCAACTTGTTACGTCTTCTTTGCAATTTTAGGACACCACTGCACTGTGCAGCATCCTGCAATAATGTCCAAGTGTGTAAATTCCTAGTGGAATCAGGAGCTGCTGTGTTTGCCACGACCTACAGTGACCTGCAGACTGCAGCAGACAAATGTGAAGAAATGGAAGAAGGCTACACACAGTGTTCCCAGTTTCTCTATGGTATGTGGTATTCTTTAGACCAGTGATTTCCAACCTTGGGTCCTCAGGTGTTCTTATACTACAACTCCTAGAAATTTTGGCCAGCAGCTAGTGGTGAAGGTCTCTGACAGTGTTAGTCAAAGAATACTGGGGGACCAAATTTAGGAGTCACTGGATTAGACTAATGGTTACATTGAAGTGCTTGATTTGTTTTTGCCCACCCTATGTTTAGAAACTGGAATAAGAACCTTCTCCTTTTAGCCTTCGGTACATGGCAAAAACCATGCAATATGGATCCCTTGCAGTTTCTCTCTCTCTCTCTCTCTCTCTCTCTCTCTCTCTCTCTCTCTCTCTCTCTCTCTCTCTCTCTCTCTCTCTCTACACACACACACACACACACACACACACACACACACACACACACACACACACACACACACACACACACACACACACACACACATACATATATACACTCCAACATCTCTTATATCTGCTGAATAATGCTAACTGACCTAGGTTTTGCAGTGGAGTTTCTCTAATAACTAATAATATCCTTCTGAAATCTCTCTGGTTTTGTGTATTTTCCCCTTGAACTTTACCAGAAATGCAATGGAGTATCCAAGAATGTCTGAAGTCTTGTTATGAAGCTGGTGTTATGACTTGAATTCAGATAGCAGAACTAAATGAAGTCTTGCTAATGGAGCTTTAAGATAATTTGTGCATTTACTTAACTTAAAAGAAATACAGTCACCCCCCACCGATCGCGGGGGTTAGGGACCCACCCCACCCGTGATGCATGAAAATCCGTGATATGCGGAAGCGGGTGGGGGGCGATTGCGCGCCTGTCCGAGGCTTCTCGGAGGAGCGGGGGGGTGGAGTGACCCGATCGCCCCCGCCACCCCCCGCGTGGCCCGAGGCTTCTCAGAGGAGTGGGGTGGTGGTGCGGGGCCATGCAATCACCCCCGCCGCCCCGCGTGGCCCGAGGCTTCTGGGAGGAGCGCGGGGGCAGCATGGAGTGACCCGGTTGCCCCCGCCCCCTGCGCAGCCCGAGGCTTCTCGGAGGAGCGCGGGGGGCAGCGCGGAGTGACCTGATCGCCCGCGCCGCCACCCCCACGCGACTCTGATGTAGTGGGACCGCAGTAGCTGAACCGCAAAATGGCGGGGGTGACTGTATATTTTTATAATATATTGAGACAGGAACCAATATATTCGATAGCAGGGACCTTCTACTGTATATATTAATTACAAAGAACATGCACTCACAAATCAGTCTGAAAGTTGAGTCATGGCAACTGGACTTCTTTTCTTTTGTTTCGCTACTCATCCAAGAAGCTTTGTCAGTCTGAGGAAGGCTTCCAAATTTATAGTTCACTTCGGTTTCACACCATCCTGGTTAGAAGAGGCTCATTTGGTGGACAGTGGCCTGAATAGGCTCCTTAGATGTACAATGGCCTTGGGTGTGTGAAAGTCAAACCATGCAACCCTTTCCAACACCTCTTCAGTATTCATAAATCAATGTACTTCAGAATATTTTACTGATTTGAACTGAATAAAGTAACTTAATCCAGTTCGAAGTGTTTGTGTTATCCAAAATTCAAAACCCACACTCCTTCTTTCAATGGCACAATTTTTTTTAAATTACTGTATGTGATGGAGATAAACCAGTGCAAATTTTGATCAAACAAATGGTATTGAGAATTGGATAATCTATGTCATAATCAGATGACTATGGTAATTGGCACAAAGAAAAATGACTTACATCTATTTGGTTCTTCAAAATAAATTATTTATTTGGCTTGGATAAAATTCTGCTTCATTAGTGGGTAGATCTAATAGTATTGCAATTGCAGTTGCTATGTTCATTTTTATGTTCTTTTCAGAAACCAATTGTGTGTACTTTCCACTTAAAATATGATTGTCACACTTCAAGTTAATTGCTAATATAGGTATAGCACATTGTTCTTAAAAACAGTTTGGCATTCCTGTGGACAGCCCCTTTGCAAAAAACCTAGCAAATTCTTACATTTTCTGTGATTTTTCTTGTTAATCAGTTCTGTTTTCAACTCTAATTTTATGGTGCTTTGTGAAGCAAACCTTTCTTATTTAATTGTGTATAAATGTATGCTGTGAAATTTGCTTAAGTGCCAAAATTTGTACCTCTCTCATAGGAGTGCAAGAAAAAATGGGCATAATGAACAAAGGAGTGGTCTATGCGCTCTGGGATTATGAAGCTCAGAATGATGATGAACTCTCCATGAAAACAGGAGACTGCATGACAATTCTGCGCCGGGAAGATGAAGAAGAAATAGAGTGGTGGTGGGCACAACTCAATGAGAAGGAAGGATATGTGGCACGTAACCTACTTGGGGTAGGTAGAAATACTGTTTCTCTTGACACCATTAGAGAGCATTTGCAGTCGCTACTTAACTAGCAGATTTGTCTGGGTACATGTTGTCTTCTAAAATGATTACTTATAATACAGCTTTACAGTAGCAAATAGTGAGTAGACTCCTGCTGGTGGTTTATACATATGTATGTATGTTAAACTGAATCTCAGTTAATTGCCATTAACCAGTGCAGCACTTGTTGTAGTATGGAGTGCAGAACCTCTATGGTGAGTTGGGCATGCATAAATTACCAAAGGATTCTGGCCAGTCTGATTGTAAAAAGAGAGAGAGAGAGATAAAGGGGGAAAGGGGAAAGGAAGAGGAGAGCATAATAGAATGGAGGAAACTGGAGCAGAAGTGTAGAAGGGGAGTCAGAGAAACCCACTGAATTGCAAGAGCCTAGCTAAGAAAGCCACCATGTTGTTCAGCATCTCCACTCAAAACCTTTCTGCACAAATGATATCAATTTCCAATCCAATGTTCTCCCAGAAGAATAATGCAACATTTTTACATATCTGATAAGCCACATACATTTTGATATAAAATCACTATTTGTATTATCAGGCCCTGGCCTCCCTTAATTTTTATTTATATTATGTCCTTCTTTGATAGCTTTCTGAAACCATAGATGAACACTACATAGAACACAGGACTGATTTGATTGAATTATGTTGTTTCTTATTTGTCAGTGTTTGTTTGTTTGTTTGTTTGTTTACAAGATTTTTTAGCCACCCCACTACCAAGAGTTCTTGTTTCTTTATTGTGCTTTCTTTAAGTGTTTCTTAATGATTTTTGGAGACCATAAAAGTTCACTAGAAAAGCACAACATGTACAAAATATAAAAATATAGTCTTATACATGGGAAAATATTGTATGTTTATGAATTGATTCCTGTTCTTCAGGGAACTATCCACAGAGGATTTTGCCGTGTCTGGACCACTTCCATTAGTACAATTTTGGGCCTTGATGCTACAGTAAAATGGTAGCAGATGGACCTGGGCATCATTTTATTTATAATTCCTGTCTTTCTTAATCTCTTTATACATGTCTAGTATCTCTGGTCCAGCAGATAATCCTCCAGTGCTGCCAGAGTCTTAACTTGTCTTGGTTTCAGCTGATTGATGTTTGATGCCTAGTATCTTCAAACAGATAATCCATGTATCCACAAACCTGAACATTTTTTAAAAGCCAGCTTTGAAGACTATGAATCCTAGGTCTTTCAAAATAAGATTTATAAATGGAATTTCTCCTTTTCATCTCTTTATTTGTCAGAAATATTGCTGCCTACTGCTTTTATCTGTGCCTTCTTCACCAGATGCCTTTGGAACTAGCAACAAAAGGAGACTCCTTTCTTCTTTGCTTCAAGCAGTGTTTTCCAATCTTGTATTAAAAATGTACTTTTTGTTTTAAGGTTGTTCTGACCTTGCCTTCTGACCTACAGCTTTTTCTGGTTAAGCCTCTTACCTTGTTACTCATATTGCTCTACTTACTCATAAGCCCTTCTTTTGACTAGGCAACAGACAATGGCTTTGCCACTGTGGGTGTTAGCTGTGGCATTCGGATTTGAAGACTATACTGTAGTCCTACTTTCTGTTTAATATAAGGCTAGGATAGCAAGTACTCCACAAAGAAGCAGCACAACAAATGGTGGCAGTTACAGGGGCTGAAGACTGTTGAGAACATAGAGGCATGGTGATGTCTATGAAATTAAAAATTGCCCTTGTCCATGTCAACACGTCCTGTAAAGCAGTGATTGGCAACTGTTGGAAGAGCAGGGAAATGCTGTATTTATATCACCTCTTCATATGAGCCAGAACCCCAGACCTGGAGAGGGAAAACTTGGATCAAGATGGTGGTGCAAGCATTGCAATGGCTTGGCACTCCAGAGATCAGTATCTTTTAATTAATGTTTTGTTTGTGTACTTTTTACTATGGATTCTGCACATTTAGGCCCAAATAATTTACACTCGACAAGAGCTTTTAACTATGGGCAGAGAAGGCTGCAGTCTTGAATAGGGGGGTTTCAACTTACAACATTTCAGCTGAGCTTATTAGATGGCCTGCATATCAGTGGGTTACTCCTCCTGCTTTTCCAGCTAGAAAGAAAAGAACACGAAGAAAACGCAAGTGATTGAGGCTACGTAAAAATCCTCACAAGCCTGCATTGCCAAGTCTTTTTGTCTCAAATGTTAGATCTCTCCCCAACAAGATTGAGGAGTTGGAGCTTACTATCTCTCTGCAGAAAAATATCCGGGATTGCTGAGCTATGGTCTTTATAGAAACATGGCTTGACTCTTCCATTCCAGGGGATATTATAGTACTACAAGGACGCTCAGTATATTGAGCCGATAGAACCATCGAATCTGGGAAGAGCAGAGGTGGAGGGAAGCAACAGCTGGAGCACAGATGTTAAAATAATGGACATTCACTGTTCTCCTGATTTGGAATATTTGGCAGTGCAATGCTGCCCCTTATCTGCCATGTGAATTTAATGTTGTTATAATAACTATAATATATATATACACCTCCTGATGCTAACACGACTACAGCTATGGATCACCTGACAAGTGCTATTAGCAAACAGCAGCAGGCTTATCCAGATGGAGTGCTGGTGGTTGCAGGTGATTTTAATCAAGCCAATTTAAGTTCTCCCTAAGTTCTATCAGTAAGTTGACTGTCCCACCAGAGGGAAAAATATCTTGGACCAAGTATATAGTAACATCATGCTCGGATACAAGACTAAGCCCTTGACCAATCTTGGACAGTCAGATCATATATTTCTGTTCTTGATTCCATTGAGACCTCCATCATCAACTAAAGAAATGCTAGTGTTGCCAATAGATCTGAGCAACTTCAAGACTGCTTTAGGAACCAAATCAACTGTTTGAGGAGAAATGTTGATACATATACATCAACAGTACTGTTCTATATCAAAAGCTGCAGCGATGTTGCCACTAACAAGCCCTGGCTAAATATAAATATGCACCTTTTGTTAAAGGCTAGAAATGTTGCTTTCCACTCTGGTGATGCGTTACAGTACAGAGAGGCCAGAGCTAAATTGAAAAAGGGCATCAGGCATGCCAAAGCTATGTGCAACCGGAGGATTGAGCATCATTTTGAGAGCCCTGATCATTGTTGGGTGTGGCAAGGTCTGCGACAAACCACAGGGCAGAATATCAAAATTAGTCTGTCTACCAGCAGTGATTCTTTGGCTGAACAGCTAAATCAATTCTTCACCTGTTTTGAGGTGGAAACAGGAACAAGTATCACTCCAGCATCTACCACTAATACCACACCATTAGAATCTACCACCGACAGACAACCACTTCTACTGCAGATTTCTGATGTGAGACGTGCTTTCCAGAATATCATCACTTGGAAGGTGGCTGGACCAGATGGAATTGTTTGTTAGGAGTGCTAAATTAACTGCTTTAACATCTGTTAATTATCCCTGCTTGCCTGAAATCTTTATAATGCTAGTCCCTGAGAGTAGTTGGTGTTATTATGAAATCTTTTGAGAGATTGGTGCTGGATTACATTAAGTCTAGACTTCCATCTACTTTGGACCCATGTCAATTTTAATATAGGAGTAATAGATTTATTGATGATGTGCTATGTCCATTGTTGTCCATACTGAACTGAGTCATTTAGAATAACAGGGAATATATGCAAGGCTGTTATTTGTGGATTATAGCTCTGCTTTTAATACCATTCTACCCAATATATTGTTTCTTAAAATGTCCAACCTGGGTATCCATCAGAATATTTGTTTGTGGGTAAGGAATTTTCTGACAGATAGGCTGCAGTCAGTAAGGATGGGATCCCACCATTCTTCTACTCTGGTACTAAGTACAGGAGCTCCTCAGGGTTGTGTGCTAAGCCCCTTCCTCTATTCCTTGTACACATGACTGCACCCCACTGTATAACATCAATGCAATTTGCAAACAATATGACAGTGGTGGGGCTCATTAAAAAGAACAATGAGTCTGCTTATAGACAGGAAGTACAAGGGTTGACACTGTGGTGTAAAGAAAATAATCTTACACTTAACACCAAAAACCCTAAAGAATTTATAATTAATTTTAGGAGGAAGAGAGATGTACATTTACCACTGTACATAAATGGTCAGGAGGTGGAGAGGGTTGGTAGCTTTAAATGTCTGGGCACTTACATCTCAGAGGACCTCTCATGGAGTACAAATGCCAACATGCTTGTGAAGAAGGCACAGAAAATGCTGTATTTCCTGATAATGCTCAGGAAGATGAATCTATCTCAGCACTTACTTCTGTCCTACTATCGCAGCATCATTTTCCTACCTAACCTATGGCATGCTTGCATGGTATGGGAGCAGCTCTGTAGCAGACAAAAAAGTTCTACAGAGAATACCGTATTTATTGGCGTATAACACGCACAGGCGTATAACACGCACCCTCATTTTAAGAGGGAAATTTTAGGGAAAAAATTAAATTTCACCCAGGGCGCGCTCTCCGGGCAAAGTTCGCCAACTCCGGGCACTGCGAGGGGGAGACAGGAAGGGGGCGGGGGGGCAGCCGTGGGGCAGGATACGGACACAGAAGAGACAAGAGGCTGAGCGAGGCCGCAGAGAGCACGAGGGAACCTCGGAGGAGGGGATTGGGGGTCGAACCGGGTGTCCTCGCTCAGCTCCATCCATCCCTGGCCCGTTGGCAAGGCAAGGGAAGTGAGTGGGGGAGAATCTCCGCCATGAAACTTTTGTTCCCCTTCTTCCCCATCATGGGACTGGCTGGCTGGCTGTGCTTGGGGACAGGGCGAAGCAACCTCCCTCCTTCCTTTCTTCCCTCCCTCCCTCGTCCGGCCTCCCGACCCAGAACAGCCCGAGCCCAACCAACATCCCCCCACACACCACCACACACCACTTCCCCGTGGCTTGCCCTTCGCCTGGCCGAGCCTCCAGCGGTGCGACACCCCCCAACACCACCGCCGCCGCCGCCGCGCCGGCCTGAGTTCCAAACAAGGAGCGGGCGAGCGGGCAGCGCTGGTAACTATGGAAAGCGGCAGCGACGGCGGCGGCAGCTCTCCTTGCGTGTAGCAGCAGAAACAGCAGCAGGAATCAGCAGGAGCCACGCACGCACCCCGCGGTCTCCCTTCCTCCTGGGTCAGCTCAGCTCGGCTCTGCTGCAGTTCCTGCCCACCCGCGCGCCCCCTCCATCCCCGAATTCCTCGATCGCTATCCCTACTTTCTCCCTCGGCCGAGGAGGCATGGTGTGTGGATGAGGCGAGCACTCCTGGGAAGACATGCGCCCGCCCGCCCGCCCGCCTTGCATGCCTCCCACTGGCGCGCGCACACCCAGAGCCTCTGCTCAGGCAACGAAGGAGGATCGGCAGCACACTGGGGAGCATGGGGGAGCTTTTCAAGAAACCGTTCTCCTCCTCCTCCTCCCTCCCTCCCCTCCCCAGCCCAGCCCAGCCCAGCCCGCGACGGTACTTGTTATATAATGTAAAAACATGGCTTCTTAACATTATATCGGCGTATAACGTGCATACATGATTTGGCCCCTGTTTTCAGGGGGGGAAAGTGCGCGTTATACGCCGATAAATACGGTAATTAAAATTGCCCAGAATATCATTGGGCTTCAGCTTCCAACCCTAGATGACATCTTCACATCTCGCTGTTTGAGGAAGTTACACAACATTCTCAGAGACTCCTCTCATCCTGCTTATAATTTATTTTAACTGTGGCATTCTGGCAGAAGATACAGAACAATTAAAACTCAGACCACACATTTTCTGAACAGTTTTTATCCCAGAGCTATAGTTGCACTGAATAATGAACTTAAGGACTACCAGCAGTGAACAGTTGGACAGTATTACTCGGCCTGTTGTGTAGATGTTTGTGTTTTTAGGTGGGGCGGAGTTTTGTGGGTGGGGGGAGTGTTCAGGGATTTTTGTGTGTGTTTGTGTAGAGGGGATTTTTAATTGTGTGTGTTGAGGGGATTTTTTATTTGTGTATGGGTTGAGTCTGGCCTTGGTGTCTGTGAATTTTGTTGTATGTGTATACTGTGTATATACACACTATGACAATAAATTATTGGTATTAAGAGTTATTATTAATAATTATTGAGACAGCCTCTGGGGACTACCCATCTTCACATTTCCAGGTTGACTTGTTATGATGGCAAGAGTAGAGCTGAAATGCTCTTCTCACATGTGTAGGTTCTGTGTACTTCATTAATTACTAAATATGTCTGCCTGTAGACTTGGAAGTGCCACTTTATAAACAGAGTGCCAAAAGAAGTCATAATCTAAATATTGCTTTCCATGTCTGTGTTTTCATTGATAAATGTCTTCACAACATGTTGAGGAATACTCTTTACAATTAAGTCAGTCAGTCAGCTGCATCTTCCTTATATAAAACTATACACAGAAGGCAAATATTCCTGTAGGCAAAATTTGGAAGAAGGAATGACTAGGTGACTCATCTCACCTCTTTTACCCTCAGCTTTTTCTTCAACAGATCCTACCCACTTGGAGTTCATTATTTTAATCTCTCTCTTTCTCTTTTCTTTTGTAGCTCTACCCACGGATTAAGCCAAGGCAGAGAAGTTTGGCATAAAAACATTTGGAAGCAATTTGCTGAACTCCCAATTGCAGACTGAGCTCCTCCTTTGAAGAGAAAAGAATGCATTCTTCTCCTGTTGGCTTCAGTTTTATTAGACTCACTTTTATTACAATGTGATATGAAAGCTACATTGAATATGCTTTGAAAACAAATGAAGGATAGATCGTATTTAGAATGGCGGAAGATTTTCCCCAGTCTGGAATGCTGCTCTCTAGCAAATGGACTTGTCTCTGTTTCGGGAAATTAATGGTCATTAACGGCATATTTTCCTTCTGCAGGTGGCTTTCTTTGTCCCCCCTTTGCAGTGTTTTATAATAGAATAATCCATTCATTCCTCTAGACTAGGAGTGGACAAAATGCAGCTTATGAGCTGAATGTCACCTAAAAGGACTCAAATATTTTGGGGAGGGGGGTTCATTTTTCTTTCCTGGTGGGCTTTCCTGTTTAAAGGCACTCTTTTCTCCAGCCCCAAAGCAGAAGTGGACATGCAGTCATTTTTGTACTGATTTTTTTGGAAGAGATTCAGTCCATGGTGGGTCCCGATATAAGAAAGAAAATGTGTCTGGAACCCTGGAAATTGCACATCACTGCTGTGGACCAGTGGTTCCCAAAGCTGAGCCCTCCAAATATCCCTGAATATCCACTTCCAGATGTCTCAGGCAGTGCAGCCAAGTTGTCAGGGACACTGGGAGCTGGAGTCTTAACATCATCTGAAAACCACATTTTAGCAACCACTGTTATAGGTGGCCATAGTTTCTTGAACTTCTGTTATTCTCTTCTCTAGAAACAAAAACTGTAAGCCAGTCAAACCATTCCTAGAGAAACTAATCAAATAATCTATGTATGAAATGTGTCTTAGTAGCAAAGGTAATAATAATGGTATAATGCAACTTAAAGTGAGGAACCTAAACCAGTTCTTTGAGCAATAACTTTAAAGTGCCGTAGCATTTTAGAATTCTGAATTATTTGGAGTACATGCCGTAAAAGAGGTAATGTAGTTTATAGTTTTTTTAATCTTGTCTTTTGTAATTTGGCTATTAAATGTAGGGAAAAACTGTGTAGACTTCATACCTTAAAATTTGTTAAAACTTTTTATTCTTGTGATTAAATTTTTGCTTTAAAAATACCAATTTGTATGATTGTTAAGTTTGGTAACATTCAGCCACACAGTGTTTCTTCTGTCATTGAGTTGTCCTCATCTGCCGACATGGAGATATTGAAAGACTAGAGTTTGTAGCTCCTTGTCTTGTCAGCATTCTTTGGTTATTAGATTTGGACAGTGTTTTTTGACCTATAACTTTTATAAATTGCAGTGCACCTTGTATCTGTTACCATAATCGACCTGTTTATATTGCTGAGTTGTGTTATTTGTATCTAATACTGGCAATAGTCTTGCTTGCTTGAATTACTTCCTCCCATCTTGTAACTGTATGGCCCCGAGCTGCAAAAATAACTACCTCAGAACAGAGTTTCACTTTGTCCCTAAAGGCTGAGATACATATGCTGACCCTGACTCCTCATTCTAGATTAGTGAGGCTTTATTGGTGCTTAAAATGTTAATCTATCTTCCAAAGAGGGAAAAGCTCCTTCTCGTTATCTGATATTTTGTATTGCTGCTCAAATCCAATGCATGGGTTGTTTCTATTTCTATGCTAGAGTCAAATACTGTAGCTTTAAGATACCTATTGGCTGCCTAAATGCCCTAAGCACATCCGATCCCACCTGATCTCGGAAGCTAAGCAGGGTCGGCTAGTACTTGGGATGGGAGACCACCAGGGAATACCAGGTACTGTAGGAACTGGCACACCACACCAGTATTCCTGCCAAGAAAACTCCATGGACATGGGGTCACGAAGAGTTGGTCACGACTGTAACAATGCAACACAATATAACTGGACAAATTAACACAATCATAAATGAAATGTTCATTTTCAATATGTTGAGAATGGTTTGCAGGCAATAACTGCTTCAAATCTGCAATGTGTGGCTTTCCTCCTTTGTGATGTTTGGCTAGGCCTTTACTGCTGCTGTCTTAGTTAGTTTGTTCCTGAGCCTTGCTGCCTTAAGTTTTGTCTTCAGCAAGTGAAATGGGTTGAGATCAGGTGATTGACTCTGCCATTACAGAACATTCCATATCCTTACCTTAACTCCTGGGTTGCATTTGCAACATGTTTTGGGCCATTGACCATCTGTAAAGTGAAGCACCATCATATCAACTTTGCTGAATTTGGCTGGATCTGAGCAGACATTATATCCCTATGCAGTTCAGAATTCATCCGGTTGCCTCTGTCTTCCGTCACATCACCTAAACACTAGTGACCCAGTGCCATTGGAAGCCATGCATGCCTATGCCAATACACTGTCCCAGTTTTACAGATGATATACTGTTGTGTGCTTCACATGAGCTGTACCAAGCCTTCTCTGTACATCGCATCCTTCAGGTACTAGTGGATCTTAAGTTTCATCTGTCCAAATAATGTTTTTCCAGAACTAGGCTGGTTATTTTAGATAGTTTTTTTTTTGCAAAGTCTAATTTAGCCTTTCTGTTCTTGGGACTTATGAATGGTTTGCACCTTGTGGTGAACCTGTTATTTTCTCTTCTGAAGTCTGATAACAAATATGCCCATCTCCTGGACAGTGTGTTTCACCTGGCTAGATGTTGTGAAGTGGCTTTTCTTTACCATGGAAAGGATCCTACAATCCGTGAATGTCAAGGCTTTTTGTGTTGTAGAACTCACCAGTGTATTCCTTTTTCTTAGAATGTACCATACTGTTGCTTTGGCCACTCCTAATGTTTCTGCTCTCTCTGATGGCTTTCTCTTTCTTTGCAGCCTAGGACGGCTTGTTTCACTTGCATTGAAAGCACCTTATGCACATTGTTGAGTTCATAGCAATGGCTTCCAAATGTGAATGCCATGCCTGGAATCAGCTCCAGGCCTTTTACCTGCTTCGTTGTTGATGAAATAACAAAGGAATAGGCCACACATGTCCATGAAACAGTGTTGAGTGTATTGTCCAATTACGTTTGGTCCCTTGAGAAAGAGGAATCTACATAATAACAAGCAGTAATTCCTAAACTGTTCTTTTCTAATTTGGATGCGATTACCCTCAAAACTGCATTTTAAGCCCATATCCGTTGTTTAACTCCAATTTGTTTTGGTGAACAGCCAAAATGACAAAACCCAAGTCATCCAATTGCAGTATTTTTCCATGTGTAAGACTATATTTTTTTCTAAATTTGTTAGACTAAAAATTGAGGGTCGTCTTATGCACAGAAGCAAGCCGAGGAGAGAACCTGTAATTTTGGGTTGGAAAAGTGGGGGTCATCTTATACATGGAGGTGTCTTATAGAGAAAAAATATGATATATTTTTGTTTAAAATTGTAAGACTAAAAATTGAGGGTCGCCTTATACACGGCAGGACTCGTGTGGTTGTGAAACTGTAATTTTGGGTAGGAAAAGCAGGAGCCGTCTTATACATGGGGAGCGTTTTGCATTCAACAGCATGAGCCAGCACTTTTGAAGCATGTAATTATTCTTTTAATAGGAATCTCAAAACAGTACACAGCATGGCACTGTGTAAATCCCAGCACATTTATTTCATTCTCAGTAGTTGAAATTATTAGCTCAGTTGATTTTCTGAAAGCTGTTTTTAAAAATGTTCTGCATTAATCCACTGGTGAAAAGGGAATGTCATTACATAATTTCGCTGTATGCTTCTTCTACAGTTTAGCATATTTTCTAATTACACTTACTTTCTGTCACTAAAATTGCAGCAGTTGCTGACAGCAATGTGTTGCATCACGAACAAGTGCAAAGCTCTTTTATGAGAGTTGTACAGTGGGCTTGCTGATCAAATCAGCTGATAGCTAATTTGAGTCAAAACTGATCTTCCACATTTTAAAAGATGGCACTTGAGGCTTAAATGTCATTTGAAGAATATAAAAACTAGAGAATGTAATTTTCATCAGCCTATAGTTTTGTGGCAAAGGAAATGCAATGTGTGCTTGATATGTGTTTGATCTCAGTTTGTACTTAAGAACTGGTCTTCAGTCATTATAAACTGAAGTTATAAAAGAAGTATATTGTGCAATTTGCTTCACTACCCGGCATCAGGATGTTTTTTCAGATGTTTAGTGTTTGTAATGCCTAGAGGAAGAAATAAAGATGATGCCCCCTTCTTCATAAGGTGGCATCAGCTTGCTATTTGTCAGTTTCTTCAACACCTGCAATATGATTTCATTTAAAATTATTTTTTCAAATAGAAACATCTTAAGCAAATAGGATAACATTGTAAAAATTTAAGCTTATATATTGAAGGTGTTGAGATAATTAACTTACACCGTGCATTTTTAAAAATTTTGTTTCTTGTCCTTCAGGAGCTTCGTTCTCAACTATAAGGTATTCAGCAGTGTTGTAATATCTTTGTTCTTGCATGTTCAATATCAGTCTGAAATAGTTGCTCATCTTCCAGAAATAGCTTCAATAGAGGAGATCCAGAGTTTCTTCATATAATAGTAAAACATACCCACTGCGGAACGAAAAAGGGGAGAAATGAGACAACTGGACTTGAACAAATTTAGTACATCCAACTTTAAATTCAACCAAACTGTGGTGATATTTCCTAAAAAGGGAGTTATCCAAGAAAGTAAACTATGAAAAATAAAACTCAGTACAAAACAACAATCCCAAAATAACAATAACTCAGGAAACAGAATGGAACAGAAACAAATTGTGGGAATCCCCCTATCCCAAACTTACTGAGAACACCACTATTAAGGGTAGAAATGAGCATTTGCTTGCCTTTTGTATCCATGGAACTGAAATACTTAGAGCTGTCAGTTTCATAAAAATCAATGGTTTTGTGCTGAATTCCTCTTTGGCTAAGAAATATCAACACTATAAAAATGTCAAGTGACACAGGCTATTGTTTGACATCAGAAGTCTTGGAGTATTATTCTAGAGGAGCAGGGCTTCTAGGGATTGCCCTGATTTGAGCTGTGGGGGTCGCCTGGTTATGAGTTTAGCCCTTGAGACTATTGTACCTGGAAGGGAATCACAAATATTTGCCATCAGTTAGATTCCCTTCCTGTCTCCATTTCTCATCCTTTTCCTGTGCAGAGAAATGAGATGAGTCAAGATGGGCAATTCATACTTTATATGAAGCATGAAGTGCTGCTGGTCAGGTATTGAAAAGCGCCACTTTCCCTCCCCCCCCTTGCTGCCTAATCAACTTACCAAGATCCATAAGTTCTTTCTCGGTGGCAGCACACCAATTCTCACTGCAGCCTGACTGGCTCTTCCCCACCACCTCCTCTGGTACCCAGCTAGGCACCAGGAGGGAGACTCACCCCACAGAGCCAACGAGCAACTGGCAGCCTGAGGAGGTAGAAGGTCTCCTGGCTTGGGCAGGGGGTTGGCTTTAGAAGACCTCCAAGGTCCCTCCCAACCCTATGATGATTCTATGAGGCAGAGAAGAGCTGGCCAGGCTGCAGTGAGAATTAGCCTGCTAAGTGGACCAGGCAGCAAGAGGGCGGGAGAAGGGTGCCTGGCAACACCTGGCCAGCAGCACTCCATGCCAAGCATCCATCTGGAGAGATGAGTGCCAGGTGCCCTGCTGAAGCACAAAGTTCCCCTTGGCCCTTCACTCAGCATCTGGAAGGATCCCAGGGAACATGAATGATATGTAGAGAGAAGATTTCCTAGAACACAGCTTAGTATGTGTGAAATCAGAATAGCTGTGTTTTTAGAGCTTCTTTCATGGGTCAGCAAATTCCAGTGCATTAAAATTGCTGCAGCTTTGTCAATGTCTTCTGCTGTAATACAGAACAGTGGTTCCTAACCTAATGTACTCAGGTAGAGTAGGCTATCATTCCCAGTCAGTGATGGTACGTGTGATATGCCAACCAGAGAAGCCCCCTGAAGTCCTGAATTATTTCTTCTTCCAGTGCCCTTGCAAACGGAAGACGTCTGAGGTAGAGAGAAGCAGCTGTAAAACTCAATTCTTACATGTTTGCTTCCAGTGGTACAAAAGGGCATACAACCCTTGCATCATCTGCATTATTAGCCCTACTGAGTCGCTAAGGAAACTACATGGTCAAATTAGCGCAGGATTTGCTGCAAGTGTAAAAGAGAGAAATTTGCTAATTTTTTTACTGATCACATGATGCAAATGTTTAAGCTGAATCACACTGGCCATTTTTATTCCCAGCATGGAATTTTCCGCTGGGGGCTTCTAATTTTTTTAAGCCATAACAATTCAAGCAGACCTTTCTGTCTATTAGTTGTTTCAGCCCCCAAAAGGATGGTGTGCATTATTGTGGGTTGGCATTCTGATAACATTAAGCTGAGCATGATTTTTGGGAGAGTGGGATCAACCCCCCCCACCCCAATCTTTCTATTTTCCCCAAAGTATTTTATTTGTGTAACCAAGTTTTAGTGCTAGATTACCTTATTAGTGCTAGATCATTTAGATTATTTAGTGCTAGATCACCATTGATATACAGTGGACCCTTGTATAACAAAATCTGTACAACATAAAAAATTCTGGAGATAGGGGAAATTTACTTAACAGAATCACCTATGGGGCGAATCCATACAACATAAAAATGGGATTACTCCGTTTTCAATGCATTCCTATGGGAAATTGTATAAAGGAAAATTTGCTTAACATAATTTCATTTGGAACGAATTAATTCCTTTATACAAGGTACCACTGTACTAGTTTAGTGCTATATCACCTCTGTACATAACAAAAATATGCAAATCAACATGAAATAGAAACAACTTAGGCTAACTGCAGCAGATAATTGTGTTCCTATGGCATGTGTATATGCTTGTACATTATGGAGAATTTTCAAAAATGGTCCCTTTTTCCTAATGTTCTACAACAGTTAAAACAGTGCACGGGCATACAAGGAGAGCTGGAGATCACCAGAGAGCAGGATCAAAGGAAGAGGGGCTGTGGCGTAGATCAAACTGCATCAGACTGAGGGGCCAGCATGGAGACTGACACCAAAAGAATACACAATCTCCGTGTGATCATCTAATCTGAACAGTTGCATAAAAAAACAGCTGCAGCAATGCTGAATTGCACTGATTCGGCTTGCCAGTGTAGTGGCAGGCGTACATGCATTGAGGGGAATATGGGAGACCCACCTCTTCCATGGTCAGGTGGAACATGAAAGCAGGACTGTGTGAAGAGGGAGAGGCTGCTGGATCTGGCTGGCCTCTTTATATGTGCCAGCACATTTGAATCTAGGAGGATTTTGCTTACAGGAAGAGGCTGCCTGAGTTCAGCAATGCTCCCCCTTCTTAGCTGCACTTGTGAGGAGGGAGGGAACAGGGTTAGCTCTACTCTTTTCAATGCATGTGGGCTCTACGTAGGTCCTCCATGATGGAAAGGGACAGATATCAGTCAGGAGAACACAAGTGTGAAAGAAAAATGCACAAATTCGCCTTGCGGGGAGACAGAAGTACTCCATTACTGAAATAGATCCGAGAAAAGACAATTTATATGTTAATTCTCACGCCAAGCCTGCAAGTGCAATCTTTTGTAAGCACTGTGCACGGTGCAATTTATATTTAAAAGGAGTGTGAGTGGATGTTCCTGATCCAAAGGCTCAGGGGAGACTCTTCATACTCCCTGAAGTGCTGGAGAAACAAACAAGCCTGAAATTGCATGAAAACAAACATCTAAATGTTGTGCAAAATAAGTGTATTTGTAGCCACAAACACTACTTTATGTTTCTGATAAGAGTTTACCTCCTCAGGTAGAAACCACAAATGCCTCTGTAGGAGGGTGATGGATGTGATTTTAAAAATGGGCCTTTGTGTTCAGGATGGAAACAGAATAGACAACTAGAACACCAATTTAGAAGGTGCTACAAAAAGACAGAATTGTTCCTCTAAACTGATTTTAGCTTCTGCCAAAGCCATCCCTATTATATCGTGACAGCCTTGTTAACTTACAGTGGAAAGATTCATCTGTACTGTTCCCTTTTTCTCAGTATCCAGTTTCTTAAATATCTCTGTATGGAGGGAAAGAGAGAATTCGGTATGAAGAACCAAGTGAAGAATTCCAGAATGGTACAAATCGGGGGTGGGAGTTTCAGTGTAAGATATTAGGGATAAGATTGCAGATTCATTCTAAAAACTCTTTAAAAAAATAAAAGCACCCGTTAAGTCCTGTGGAGAAGCAGCATTTACAATTCTTGCTTCATTTAAAAGGCTCCTCGCATAGCAATTAGAGGTTGCGGTGTGCGTGTGGTGGGGGGAGATGGGACGCTTCAATTCCTTTAAAGCAGGGGTGTCCAAACTTCGGCCCTCCTGATGTTTTGGACCACAACTCCCAGAATTCCAAGCCTGTATTCCCAATGACAAAAGACTATGGGAGTTGTGGTCCAAAAGATCTGGAGGGCCGAAGTTTGGGACATCACTGCTTTAAACTCGTGCTTTTTCTGTAATCCAATTTACTAGGGGGGGGGAAAGGAGGCCATAAAATGGATGTCAACTCACCATGATCCAAATACAGTACAATTTTCAAGTTGGCATGCCTCAGACCTGTTTAAAATTCAGTAATTCCCCATACAGAATCATAAGATCATGAAGGTGCCTACAAGGCCACCGAGTCCAACCCCCTGTTCAACATCTGGCCGGTGGTTGTCTAAATTTCTCCTGAATCCCTCAAACGTTGGAGCATTCCCCACTTCTCAAGGCAATGGGTTCCGCCGTCTTACTGTTCTAACAGGAAGTTTTTCCTAGTAATGCAACCAAAATCTGGCTTTCTGTAACTTGAACCCGTTGTGTGTCCTGCACTCTGGGTTGACTGAGAACAGCATGGCCCTCCCTTGTATAACAGCCTTTCAGTTCTTTGAAGACTGCTATCATATCTGCAGAGGACCGAACAAGCCAGTGCCCCGCGCAGACGCTGAAAACTACAATTAATCGCAAATGCTAGACATAGCATTGGAAAAGAAAAGAAACATCCAGGGAGACGTATTCTTCAACAATAATGCATGGCATGGTCTCTGGTTCCGGCTAGTGGCCAGTTCTGGTAACATATGGTGAAAATACTTTTTTCAGGATTTTCTTTCTTTTACCATCCAATGTATAGCATTTGCTATTATCTGTGGTTCAACAAAATACATTGCATAGTTTACGGCTCACTACACTGGCCAGTTCTGGTAAATATATTGTGAAAAATATGTACAGTACTGTACTTCTAGTGTCTTTTCGCTTCCTCTAGTTTCTTTCTTTTAGTATCTTTAATATTTTGCAGATAAGTGAAACCATGGATAATGATCTTGTGGGCACAGATTTCCTGCTGTACTCAGTATCTATGGCCCAGATTCTATACCCAGTCCATACTCCTTAGAACTACTTTTTAAAAAGATGCTTATCAAAGCCATAATATACAGACTTGTTTTAAGTGAAAAATTTAAGATCCTAGCTTCCAGTTTCTTCTTATACGTTTTATCCTGAGTTGTTCCCACACCGACAACAGCTCAGCTAAGGCAGTCCATTCAGCTAGACTCCAGAAAGGCAGAGCTGGTTCTTGCTTCTCACCGGGATGCTTGTGCTCCTGCTGTTTCTGCTATAGCATTCAACTGGGAATATGGATATCTTCACTATGGATTAAAAACTGTTTCAGTTGCATGGGAGGAACTAAAAACTAGTATCCTATTGCCTATACATGGAGCAGAAGGGCACTTATCTATGCACCTGCCCCCTCACTATGCATTCAGGCAACAGGATACTGGTAGTATGTTTCTGGGCTGCGACAGAAGCAGGTTAAATAGGTTTTGTGCAGCCTTATCAACCTAAGGCATAACTTTTCACAAACCTAGCAAATCCAGATTCTATCTGGCTCATTACTCATCTCACTGTCACATTCACAGCTCTGTTTTTTTCATAGCTCCTAGTCTATCGATGTCTAATCCTGTTTCATCCCCAACTCTAATCCTATATTATCTGGCATTGTAAACACTCACCCACTCTTATACACACGCCCCCTCTCCAGCTGAGGAAAGGAGCCAATGGCCATCAAGTTCCATGGGGGCATGTTCCCCCTTCCAACCGTTATAACTGTCTTATCCGTCACTCACCTAGCACTACGAGAAAGGACTCCATGGATCACGGAATCCAGCCCCTGCCAGGGAACCTCTGCCACTGCGGCCAGATACCAAAACCACTAAGTTTATCCAGATTATCCAGTGTGTTGTTAGTCTGTGGAACTCCCTGCCACAGGAGGTGGTGATGGCATCTGGCCTGGATGTCTTCAATAGGGGATTGGACAGATTCCTGGAGGAAAAGTCCATCACAGGTTATAAACCATGATGGAGATGTGTAATCTCCAGGCTTAAAAACGGGGTACTTCAAGGGCCAGATGCAGGGGAGTGGTAAGAAGAGACAGATATCTCATCTCGTGCGCTCCCAGACACATCCGGTGGGGCCACTGTGAGATACAGGAAGCTGGTCTAGATGGGCCTTTGGCCTGATCCAGCATGGCTCTTCTTATGTTCTTATGTTCTTACCCCACATGATAAACTCCACAATCTTGCCAGGGTGTTCACAAATTAAAGCTGCCTTAAACAGATATGTTTTCACCGCCTGGCAGAAGGATCTTAAGGAGGAGGGTGATATATCCTCATGTGGGAGGGAATTCCATAGTCTGAGAGGAAAATCCATAGTGACTGTCGTCTAACAAGATCTGGAGGGCGACACATTCCATACCCTGGCAGTATCCAACATTCTATTCTGGGTATCAGATGGCAAACTGGGAATGTTAATATGCTGTTTGTGTACAGTGTGTTCTTTTTCCTCTTGAAAAAGAAAAGGACCTCCAGCTGCATTCGATTAAACAGAGGCACAGCCCATCCTCAACCTTGAGAATATGACCAGATAACCATTGAACTTTAAAAAAAACAAGTAACTTGATACACATTCAGAATGTATATTAAGAATGGAGATTTTTTTATAAGAATTGTTGAGGTACTCACTGAACAAGGTTTCCAGTCGAATCAAACATCTGACAAAATTGTCAAAATCAATGATCAGCTGGTCATCAGCGAAACGGGCCACAATGATTTGGTGCAGCTGACAATCCAGCTTAAATCCTAAAAGAGACAAGTAAACAACATTTCTTTGGCACAAATGCATTCTGGGATGGTTCAACTGAATATGGGACAGTGTTTGTATTAGCAATAAGGAAGAAAAGAATGCTTAGTGAGCCTTGTGGCGCAGTGGTTAAACTGCTGTACTGCAGCCAAAAACTGTGCTCATGACCTGGGGTTCAATACCACGTAGCCGGCTCAGCCTCCCATCTTTCTGAGGTCAGTAAATGAGTACCCAGCTCACTTGGGGGGTGAGGGGTAATGTTGAGCTTGCATAATTAAATTGTAAACCACCCATAGAGTATATTCTTGAAGGCTTTCACAGCCAGGATCTGATTGTTGTGAGTTTTTCCAGGCTGTTTGGCCATGTTCTGGAAGTTTTTCTTCCTGGCATTTTGCCAGACTCTGTGGCTGGCATCTTCCGAGGGCAAGGAGCTCGGGGAACTAGTTCCAGAACACAGAGAAAACTCCTAGTTCCCTGAGCTCCTTGCCCTCTGAAAATGCTAGCCACAGAGTCTGGCAAAACGTCAGGGGAAAAAAACTTCCAGAACACGGCCAAACAGCCAAAAAACTCACAACAACTATCACTCAGAGTGTTTTAAGCACTATCGGACGGTATATAAGCAGAAGACTTTGTGTTGCTTTGCTTAATTCCTGCAATAAATAAAGAAGACAATGATTACACAAACATAAATTTTAGTATGTCGATAGGCACAGTTCCTTTATCCAATTTTTTTAATGTCTATGCCAAAAAGTACACCAAATAGTGGCCAACTGGCTGCAAACAAGGTAAGTATATGAGCAGACAGACTGAAATCTTAGGCTGTGATCTGATACACACTGCAATAAGCTCCATTACAAATAGTGAGACTAAGTTAGGTTCAGGATTGTATTGTTCATCTGCAAAATCTTGAGGGTATGAGTTTGCTTATGTGGTTCTGTAAATTACTATGTATGGCCGTACTGCTGTATTCGTTTACGGAACCTTTGGCCCTCTAGACACCGAAGGGCTACAACACTGAGAAAATCACAATTACGGGCTGTGCTAGTTGTTTGGGTTGTAGGGGGAACCTGGCATTATATCCATGCTTTTTTTCCTGTTACGCTACTAGTTTATGCTTGGTACTGTGAGGGGGAAAGGCTTCCCTGGTTCCAGGACTTAATTTCCTGAACAGCCACCTGAGCATCAAGTAAAGGCTCAGATTCCCTCTAGCCTGAACTGGGGGATGAGCCTAGAGCTGCCAGTAGTTCACCTGCAGAAGTAGTTTAGCCTTGGTTTGAATGCTGTGGGTTCCACTGTCTTGGTTGGTGGTGGTTTGGCCCCAGAGAGTGATTCCACTTGATGCAGAAAAAAAAAGTAAATCAGACACTGACTCTGGTCCAGTCTGGGCTTCAGTTGGATCACGTAGGGCCTGCTTTCTACACCCCAGGGACTTGAATTAACAGAAACACTTACTGAAAAGCCTTGAACAAAGACCTGGCCAAGAATCAAGCAGAAGGAAAAACTTATCTCCCTTGCTGAAGTTTTTTTAAGATCTTAGCTTAAGAGCTACCTGCTTGCTGCAAGGCTTTCCGCATCTCATAGGAGTTCATGGTTCCGGAATTATCAACATCCATTTCCCGATAAATTTTCTGCACAACACAAAAACTCAGTTAATAGCTTCATAGTATTTCCGAACAGAGAAATGTTTCTGCAAAGCCATCTCGGTGTTTTACCAAGGACATAAAAGTACAGACTGCTTCCATTGCTTTAATAGCCCCATCATTCTTCCAGTTTTCTGTAGATGAACTAAAAGAGCTATTACTTTTGTTTGAAAGTTACTCTTGGGCCTTATAAACCTGACATCCATTTGGGCCCTAATAACACTATCCAACAGAAGATTGTTGAATATCACTCTTAATTTATGTCCTCTGACTGCAGCTGTTATTGTTAAGACCACTGTTAATAGTTGTGTGCATTTAGAATAATACAACGGCTGAAATCCTGTTTATGTCTCAAGGGTGATGATATCCTCAGGCGTGTGTGTGTGTGTGTGTGTGGCTTCCATGGAATCCCCTTTGCTGTGAGGAGGCCACTGGTGGCTGAAAGAGGCAGAAATAAAATGCCACTAGTGGCAATTTTCAGAAAGTAACCCCCCTCCCCCACAAAAGGCTTCCCATGATAAAAGAGGAAGAGTTGGGATTTTTAAAATTGGGATTTTTTTTAATTTCCAAAAAAATGCTGCATCTGATGACCTCATTAGCTTTATGCACTGTAGCTCTGCAAACAGTTCAGCCCATATTTCCTGCCTGACATGCTGGAACTGAGATTGCCTTTGTCGCCCTGTGTGACAACCTCTGCTGGGAGAGAGACAGGGGGAGTATGTCCCTGTTGATCCCCCTGGACACCTCTGTGGCTTTCAGCACCATCAACCATGGTGTCCTTCTAGACAGATTGGCTGGGATGGAATTTGGAGGCACCCCATCTTACGGTGGTTCCACTCCTTCCTAGCTGACTGGGTCCAGAAGGAGGTGCTGGGGAACAGGTGCTCTGGCTCATGGTGGTTATGTCATGGAGTTCCCCAGGGCTCTATACTGTCCCCCATGCTATTTAATACATACATGAAGCAGCTGGGAAGGGTTGTTAGGAGGTTTGGGCTGAGGAGTCAACAATATGCTGAAGATACTCAGCTCTATCTCTCATTTTCTACCAATCCAGTTGTGGTGGTCTCTGTTCTGAACTCATGCTTGGACTCAATAATGGGCTGGATGAGGGTCAATAAACTGAAGCTCAATTCAGACAAGTTGGCAGTGCTGTTGGTGGGTGTTCTGCCCAACAGGTTAGAGGGCCATTCCCCTGTCCTGGACGGGGTTGCACTCTCCCTAAGGGACAGGGCGCGCAGCTTGGTGGTTCTTCTGGACCTGGGTCTTATCCTGGAAGCCCAGTTGGACTTGATGGCCAAGGGTGCCTTCTTACAGCTGTGGAGAATATATCAACTCCACCCTTACCTGGATAAGCAAAGCCTGGCAACAGTCACACATGCACTGGTAACAACCAGATTGGACTACTGTAATGCGCTTTACATGGGGCTGCTTTGAAGACGGTCCGGCGACTGCAGCTGGTACAGAACTGGACCATACAGCTAGTGAGTGGTGTTGCCATACAGACTCATATTACGCTGTTTCTAAGAAGTTTACACTGGCTGCCAGTTGCTGCCCGGGACCAATTCAGAGTGCTCATGCTTGCATATAAAGGCCTAAATGGCTTAGGACCCTGTTTATCTAAAGGACCACCTTCTTCCATATGATCCTGCCTGTACCTTAAAATCAGCCCAGGAGACCCTGCTGAAGGTGCCATCCCTCAAAGAGGTGATGGGTGTAGCACGTCGAAACAGGGCCTTCTTGGCAGTTGCCCCACAAGTCTGGAATGCCCTCCCTACAGAGATTTGCCTGGTGCCGAAACTTTTGGCTTTTCGGCGCCAGGCAAAGACCTTCCTGTTTGGCCAGCATTTTAATTAGACAGTGTTTTTGGCTGGACTCATGAGCAGCAGAGTTTTATAATTTGTATTGTATGTTGATTGTTTTAAATTGTATTGTATTTTATAGTTTTAATTATTATGTTGTTTTATAGTTTTAATACATTGTTGTATGCTACCCAGAGACCACTTGGTAGTGGGGCTGCTAACATTTTTGTAAATAATAAATAAATAAATAAATAAATAAATAAATAAATAAATAAATAAATAAATAAATAAATAAATACAATCCTAGGAAGTGTACACAGCATGCATAGTCCTAGGTGCCAATGTGAGTTTTAGATCTCCTTCTTTATGTCATTTTTAAACATCTTCTTACCTGGTATTTCTGAATCTTGGTCCAAAGTATATGAAACTCCTTCAAGCCCAGTTTACCACTTCCATCAGTCTGCTTTAGTTAAGGAAACCTATAATTTCAAGCATCAAGTATAATGCCCTTCCCTTTTCTTTCCCACTCCCTCTCTAAAATCTGATATAACTGGTAAAGGATATATATGAAAATCAGTGCCAAGAACAGTACAGTCTCAATCTAAATGAGGTTTACCTCCATTATACTTGCATACTTTTATTCATGCATGCATGCATGCATTCAATCATTCACTCACTCACTCACTCATTCAACTTTAATAGCACCCATCTAGGCAGTTTACAACATAATGGCAATTTAAAACACAAAACATAAACAATAATCTCCAAGCTAAGAAATCAAAATTAAAATCAATTGTTGTTGTTGTTCAGTCATTCAGTCGTGTTCGACTCTTCATAACACCATGGACTAGAGCACACCAGGCCCTCCTGTCTTTCACTGCCTCCTGGAGTTTGTTCAAATCCATGTTGGTTGCACTGATGACACCATCCAACCATCTCATTCTCTACCATCCCCTTTTCCTTTGGCCTTCAATCTTTCCCAACATCAGGGACTTTTCCAAGGAGTCCTCTCTCCTCAAGAGGAGGCCAAAGCATTGGAGCCTGAGCTTCAAAACCTGTCCTTCCAGTGTACATTTCAGGATAGATAGGTATGATCTCCTTTCTTAGGAGACAGATAAGGTGGTCAGGCACTCCTATTCCTTTAAGAACTTGCCATAATTTGTTGTGGTCCACACAGTCAAAGGCTTTGGCATAGTCAATGAAGCAGAAGTACTGTAGATGTTTTTCCGGAACTCTCTAGCTTTCTCCATAATCCAGTGCATGTTGGCAATTTGATCTCTAGTTCCTCTGCCCCTTCGAAATCTAGCTTGAACTTCTGAGAGTTCCTCTGTCCACATACTGCTGAAGCCCCCCCCCCCTTGTAAGCTCTTGAGCATAGCCTTGCTAGCATGTGAAATGAGTGCCATTGTAAGATAGTTGGAACATTCTTTGGTGACATATAATTAACTAAATATGATAATAGTTTAAAAGCAAGGTTGCAAACTGATGGTACAACCTCTGAAACGACCACTTGGTTATGATGTGAAAGGCCCCAGAAAGGCCTGTCTCAAGATCCAAGTTTTCAAGGATCATTTAAAAGTTCCCCATGAAGGCAGATTTCAGGCAGGGACGGGAGCTAAAAGGTGGCAATTAGCAAGGCTAGATTAGCTCTACAGACTTCACAAAACTTCAGTCTATGCCATTCATAGACATCTACAAATTTATCATGAGTGTTGTGGGTGCCCTGCTCTTTTTGTGTGACAGTTCTGTCATCTTCTTCACTTGGTGAGTAGCTGGCTTCGATCCGTGCCCCAAATTGAAGGGCTGATTCGATTCATGGTTAACGTGCACGGAAGCCCCTGCCAGCGAGCTGCTGTCCTCCAAGCCTACTGCCCAGCCAACGCAAGACAAGCCACTCTCAAGAGAACATGGCTCAAACAGAGGCATGGGTGGTGGCGACAGTGGCCCTGGGGATTGGGGCGGGGGGGGGCAACCCCTAGGGGAGAAAAGGGAAGTGTTTTACGCCTGGCATATGGCAGCCATAAGAACTGCCTTGACAACAACTGATACATCGCCCCCAAGGGAGTCAGTGCAACTGGAGGCTGGCTGTCAAAGGGAGGAACGTACGGAATGGGAGCCTAGGACACCCCCCGGAGGGGGGAGAGGATGAGGATCTAAACAAAAGAACCTGAGGGGACACTCTAGAAGAGTTGTCTGTGCCGTACTGAGCTGAGGGATCCCCAGAAGAAGAACTAGAGCATCCAGGGTAGTGGGATTTATATTACTGAGTAGGATCACAGGGTGGTGGGAGTGATCCTTGTGGAACTCCATGTTCCCAAAGATTGGGGGTCAGCACAAAACCCACAAACCACCACCACATCCTGTCCTCTTTTCATACTACACTTTATTCTCACTGCACTTGATATTCTTGGAGATGGTAACCTGCTTATCCCATTCAAGTTATTATAGACAGCAGAAGATATGGGTTTGGCATAGTTGCTTTCAAAACCAGAAGAACAGGTGACATGTGTTTGAAGGCTGTCCCCTGTTCTAGCCCTCTTGCCAGCTGTTACAAACAAATTATAAGAAAGGATACATCTAACAGGTCAACCATGATCTTACATGTTTCAATGCTGAAACCATCAGATTTAATGTCTTGGCCTGCAAAAAAAAAAAAAACTTGCTTTGATAAAATTGTTACATGATGAAAGTCTTTTTTCATACTATCCCTGCTTCTGTGGTTATTATATTTCATTTTCATTTTGTTTTGCAGCAAATATTAAATTTCTTTTACCAAGTTATATCCTGTTCTTAAAACAAACAAAAAAGCTAATATAATGCATGCAAGGTAAATAATCAAATGTTAGAAAATCAATTATATGGACCCTACTTATTAGACCACCTACAATATTAGCTAGATTGGAGTATGATAAATTAGAAAACATTAATCAGTAGTGGTCCTTACCACTTGTATTTAAGGCTTGTGTGGTTGATTCCCTTATGTGTAACATATAAAAAGGTTCTGAAATCACATCAATTTTCAGTAGCACTAACGGGAGTTGGTTTTTTTGTCACATATGCTGCTGTTTTGTTGTTTTGACCCTGGGATGTTTTTATGGTGGCCAAATTACAGTTTACAACCAGATGAATTTCAGTTTTTGTTATGTGTAGGTAATTTCTTTTTTTTTTTAATGTTTTTTTATTAAATTTTAAACTACATACAACGACATAAAAAATGAAAGTAAAAAAAAACTACAACAAACAATATAAGTGCACCCCCATCCCACGGGTCCATCCATACATTCTTATTCGTTGCTCCATCTTCTATTCTTCTAGTAGTCTTCTTAAAGTTCTCTTCTCCAGAATTGTTGTGAGATATTCGTGGACTCTTTCCCTTTTCCTTCGACTAGTACATAATCTAAAAATTTACCCCAGATATCGTAGAAAATGTCTTTTTTCATTTCTCCTCGTTTAACCTTTAAACTGCAGGAGAGTTTATCGTTTATAGCTATATCCCAAAGTTCATTATACCAGTCTTCCATCTTGAATTCTAGTTTTGACTTCCAATTTTTGCTATAATTAATCTAGCAGCTGTCATAAAATTTGCTATTAGTTCCTTTGTTGTAACAACATAATCTTTACTTGTTAACAATGATAATAATGCTATCTCTGGATTACAATCTATATCCATCTTAATCATATTACTTAGCTCTAAAAACACTTTTTCCAGAACCTTTGGACTATTTCACATTCCCACCAAAGATGCAAGTAAGTACCAAGCTCTTTTTCACATTTCCAACATATCTTAGAGTATGCAGGATTCATTCTATTTAGTCTTACTGGGGTTAAATACCATCTGGAAACCAATTTGAAGTAGTTTTCTTTTATCCTGACTGACAATGATCTCAAAATTCTCATATTCCAAATTTTTTTCCAGTCTTCTCTTCTCTATCTGTACATTAAGGTCTTGGTTCCAAACTTCTCTCAAGGTGTTTAACTCCTTCATTTCTGATAATTCCCCTAGTATTTTATATATTTTACGTGTTATTCCTTTCTCTGAATTTTCCTGTTCAGACTCAAGCGATAGTAGGAAATGTTCAAATTTTGTGCATTCTCTAATTTGATTATTTCTCTTTCCCCAGTCCTTTATCCATTTTCCTAGTTGAATATAATTTAACCATGTTAAATCACTGGGTTGCAAAATATTTTTTATATCCTGAATTGTTTTAATCTTGAGCATCCAATCCTTTAGTCTAGCTATTTTCTTAATTTTAAATAACTCCAAATAATGCTTCAAGTTGTCTGGAAAGCTTTCCAAGTCAGTAACTAAAGCCAGTGGGGATCCCTTCGGAGACAAGATTTTCCTATATGTTCTCCATGTAGCAATTAAACTATTCAATAGGGGGTTGTCAATCTTTACTTTGTTTTTAACTTCCGTGAATAAAAATGTGTTTATTTCCCCCTTTATATCCAAAGACTCTTGCTCCCACCATATTAACTTCTGTGGTTTAAAAAGAATTTCCCCCAAAGAACTAAGTTGATTGGCTATATAATAATTTTTTATATTGGGTATACCTATTCCTCCTTCTTTCTGAGATCTATACCATAGACTTTTATTTATTCTTGATTTTTTCCCTGCATTACAATACCTATTTATCATGTCTTGGAGAGTTTTAATTTCCTTTTCTAAAAACTGAACCGGTAACATTTTAAAAATAAAGTTAATTTTTGGAAGTATTTTCATTTTTATCAATGCAATTCTGCCAAACCACGATAATTTTAGTTTAGAGTAGGATATTAATTTGTTTTTCATCTCCTCTTCTAATTTCGAAATATTTCTTTCTTTAGTTTTAGTAAATTCTTTATGGAGTTCTAATCCTAGATATTTAATGCTTTTTCCCGGTTTAAGTCCAGATTTTTCAATCATCTTTAAGTCATGTTTTCCATAATTGAAGAATAAACTCTCTGATTTTTGCCAGTTTACACATAATCCTGTTATTTCTCCAAATTCTTCTAAATGAGTTTTTACTCTTTGAATATTCTCTATTGGGTTTACAATAGTCAAAAGAGCATCGTCCGCGAATAAACTAATTTTAGTTGCCCCATTTTTCCCTATACCTTTAATAAATTTGTCGTCCCTTATGGCATTTGCCAGGAGCTCTATAACAATACAAAAAGGACTGGAGAAAGAGGACATCCTTGTCTAGTTCCTCGGCCTAGGGTGATTTGTTCAGTCAATCCATCATTAACTATTATTGAGGAAGTGCCCGTTGAATATAGTTGATTTATTACTGCCAAAAAGGATTTCCTAAATCCCATTTTTTTTAACAATATTTTTAATGTGGGCCATTGAACACAATCAAAAGCTTTATAAAGATCTAGAGATAACATCCCAGCTTTAGTAGTACTCTTACTCATTTCATAAAGAACATTCAAATTCCTTCTAATAATATTTGCCATTTGTCTACCTTTGATAAAACCACATTGATCCTCTTTAATATATTTAGCTATAAATTTATTCATTCTTTTAGCCAAAATTGCTGTGAAAATCTTAGCATCTTGATTTAATAAGGATATTGGTCTGTATGACCCAATATCCATTAAATTTTTATTAGGTTTTGGAATTAAAATAGTTAAAGAATGGGTCCAAGATCTCGAAATTTGTTCTCCATTCAAAATTTCATTATATAGCTTCTTTAATTTAGGTATTAATACTGCTTTAAAAAGTTTGTAAAATTCAGGTCCCAGAGCGTCCACTCCGGGCGTTTTATTATTCTTTAATTTGTCTATTACCTCGCTTATCTCTTGATCTGTAATAGGCTTTTCCATTTCCAGCATATCTTCCTGTTCCAAGACCCTCTTTAAATTCTTAGTGATATACCTTTCTATATCCTCCTTAGGTTTATTTTTTGTAGTATATAACAACTGATAAAACTCTTGTATAGCTGACAACTTTTCCTTCATTTGTGTGCATGTCTTACCTGAGGAGTCTTTTATAATCCCTATTGTATTCTTGTCTTGTCTTTTCTGTGCTAATCTGGCTAAAAGTTTTGAGTTCTTGTTGCTGTATTCAAAAAAATTTCTTTTTAGGTACAGAAGATTCCTTTGTGTTTGTTGTAAATCTAGATCTTCTAACTCTTTTTCCTTGCTTCAATCAACCTCAATATCTTATTATCCTTAGTAAGAAAAAAATTGGGATTCTAAATCTGCTATTAGTTTTTCTAATTTTCTTTTATTGAGTTCTTCCTGTTTTTTAGTTTTAATATTTTCTTTTATGATAAGGCCTCTAGCTACCGCTTTCAGGGTGTCCCATATGATTGGCGTTTGGCTACCTGCCTTTTCGTTTATATCCCAAGTTTCCAACCAATCTTTTTTGACCTTTTCCAGCACTTCTGGATATTGAAATATTTTTAAATTCATTCTCCACCTTTTAGCTTCTCTATAATTTTTATTTGTTGCTAAATCAATCGACATTAAAGCATGATCAGATGTTTTTATGATCTCAATTTCGGTATTATTTATCTTGGGTATTAGGCTTTGTGAAACAAACACAAAATCTATCCTAGAATAGGTTTTGTGCACTGGTGAGTAGAAGGTGTATTTTATTTCATCTCCTTTCAGTTCTCTCCAGACATCCTTCAATCCTGTTGTATTTATAAACTTTGCTAGAGTTGTATGTCTTGTCCTCCACTCTTCCTTTTTACATACCGATTTATCTTTTGTATGCACAACGGGACCATTCCAGAATATTGAAACCAAAAGAAATAGGTTATGGGAAAGTTTATAAAATTAGCAACGTTGAATGTGAAAGGTCTGGGGTCATTTTCAAGAGAAATAGAATCGGCGATGATCAAAAGGCACAAAATAGATATTGCCTTTTTGCAAGAGACTCATCAAATAAGAGATGGTATTAATGAATTAAAAATTCCAAATGTTGATATTTATGAAAAAAGCTTTGGCACATCTAAAGCAAGAGGGGTTGCCATTATAATCTCAAGGAATTGTGAATGTGTTGTTGAAAATGTGGTAAAAGATTCAGAAGGTAGATATATAATATTGCAAGTTCTAATGGGGAAAGATCATTATACTTTGGTTAATCTGTATGCACCAAACGTTAACCAAGGCCGCTTTTACAATCTCCTTTGGGATCAGATTGAATTGGTTAAAAAGGGGTATTTAATAATGGCAGGGGATTTCAATATGGTCTTAGATAAAATTAAAGATAAATCGGTATGTGTAGGTAATTTCAAGTTTCTTTTATACAATATCCAATAATTATTTTTATTCTTGCATTTTGTTCATCTTTCTGAGTAGATTTGATCCAGAGATGCAGCTCGCAAAGATTATACAAGTTATACAATGCAGATAAAAATAATGTATAAAACTAAAACTCACATTTTAGAAACAATAAAATGAAGTGGAAAATAAAATTTGAAACATAAATGCTTTAGAGAAACAAAACCTCAGTTCAAGGGCAAAATGATGGGAAAATAAATGCCAGATGACCCTCTCTTGGAGACACTGCACACTCAGGATGTGACAACTGTTTCTGTTTTCTACCTACCACAATTATGACTGTGGGCAAACTAAAAACAGTTTCCATAATGATTTCAGTGGAGGGATGGACTCAAACAGGGTACAAAGGAGGGCAATTCTTCAGGTTTTAGAGTTGGGATTTCAATTTTTATGAATTCCTCCCCCCTCAGAGTTGAGGAAACTCCCTAGCCAACAAAATGTCTCTGGGGGGTTGCATATGACCCGCAAGTTGCAGTTTCCATCTCTGTAGTAACACAAGGGAATAGCAGCAACGGCAGCCTACAAAAAACATATTTTACATCCGTAAACAAGCCTTGAAAATATTTTTGGAATGACATCAGAACTATGAGGCTCAAAGAAGCTAGTCTCCAATTCAATAGCATATTTTTCTCAATACCTTCCTCACTCGGCATATATTACAGACAGAATTTCTGAGAGAAAGAGAGAAGAAATGAAGGAGGTAACGGAGTAAATAACTTTGAAACATTCAAGGATTGAATCAAGTTTCAGACACAGGCAAAAGCTTGGAGCTATTGCTTTAACATTGCCACCAGCTTGCAGGCAGACTTTGAACTGGGGACTGTTTGGGCTTCCTGGATACCTCAGTGGTCTAGAAAAGGATCAGGAACATATGCTCTAGGGCAGGGATGGCAAACCTTTTTGGCACCGAGTGCCCAAACTCAGTGATAGGGACGGTGGCGGCGGCGGGGGTGCGGGATCGGTGGCAGCGGGGGGCAGGTGGGGTGAAGGCAGCAAGGGTGACGTGGGTGGTGGGGTTGGGATCATCGGCGGCGGCGGAGGTGGGGGTCAGGGATGGCGGCAGTGATGGCGGCGGGGGCGGGAGGGGCGGCAAGGGTGATGGCGATGGGGGTGGCGGTGGTGGGCGTGTCGGGATTGGTGGCAGCAGGGGGACAGGGGTGGGGGCGAGGATGAGGGCAGCAAGGGTGACGGAGTGGCAGGGTCAGGGTCATCGGCCGTGGTGGGAGGGCAGGGATGGCGTTGGTGATGGCGGCAGGGGACGGAGGTGGGGGCGGCGGCAGCGGGCGGGGTAATGGCGGCGATGGGGAAGACGATGGGGTCGGTCTGGCACCCGACATGCTCCCTGCCCTCCACTTCCCCCTCCACAAATTCCTCACGGCTGGTCCAGTGGAGGGGGAAGGGGGGCAGGGAGCATGTCGTGTGCCAGGCGAAAACTCTTTGCGTGCCACCTTTGGCACACATGCCGTAGGTTCGCCATCCCTGCTCTAGGGGTCTGTACCGCTTTCTCACTTTGTTGCAGAGACATCCTGGAGATATGGGGGAAGACAGTCAACACTGGAAACTGATGCCCAATGTGCCATAATCAATTTGTTAGATGGACTCTAAGCCTTTGACCTTCTGAATTCAGCTGGCCGCTATGTATCTGCAGGTCTCACAATACCTTGTACTATGTCTAGAATCTGCTAAAACCCTTCGTATTTCCAAAGGGAAATCTACCAGTCCCAACTGATGAGGCAAAGCAAACTGAAACAGTTAGAAACAGGCTGTCAAGAGAAGGTGGGAGGACTTACGTTTTGCCATGACCTTTTTTAGAATATTACATAGTTCAAAGGCTGAGATCTCTGCATCCTATGGAAATTGAAGGAAAAGAAAACACAAGATATGCTTAAATATCACATCTCACCTATGGCCTGTTCATCCACACCAAGTTCTTCATCTTCATTTAAACTTTAAGTTCTATGGTCAAAGCTGATGTGTTCTGGAGAGAGCTACACAGCTCACTACCAATAGCTTCTAAACCAAATCAAACAAGATTTTTCACTAGAAGCTCAGATGTCTAAAATTGGCCAATACCACCAACAGAACACGAAATTCTGAATAGTACCAGTGAAGTGGAATGCGGTACAGAAAAGAAGACCTAATATAAGACCTGTTGACTTTATAAAGGACATTGCAGCTTTTAATTTGCAAGAAGCAAGGAGAGCCATAAATGCTAGGACAGTTATGTCCAAACCTTGGCCCTCCAGATATTTTGGACCACAACTCCAACAGTCCTTTGTCATTGGCAACCTAGGCTTGAATTCTGGGAGTTGTGGTCCAAAACATCTGGAGGGCCAAGGTTTGGACACCACTGTGCTAGGACATTTTTGGAGGCCATCCATTCCCACCGGGCCACCATTTGATGAAAGTGATTTCACAACATAACAGCCACCCACACCTCACCCTGTGGAAAAGTAAATGACTCACCCCTCCAGCTAACTGCCCAAAGAGTTTTTTAAAACTGGGTTCAATTTCATCTTCAGTGACTTCTTTCTAGAAACAGAAATGAATGCAACGAGAAGGAAATGATCAAAGGATGACTTTGCCCTAGTCCTCATCATCATACTTAAGCAAACATTTTTCTTTTCTAGGGCTTACATTAAACATTTTCCCCCTCTGACTGTGAATCCCTCTGGCTGTGATAGATTAAAATTTAATTTTCACTCTCAATGCCTGGTTTGCATTCTGTACAGAATGAATAATGCATAAGCCCTTCAGAGAGTCTGAGCTTGCTCTTCTCATGCGGCACCATGAAGATCACAGTTAAAGGAAAGAACCCTCTTTTGCTATATGCTATAAATTATGGAAAAGCATTTCAGTCTAATTTAGTGAGAGAAATGTGTGCAGAAGTATCTGATTTTTAACACACCAAGATGTATTTGAAATTTTAACCTCAGCACCACGAAATAAAGAAGGGTGAAGCCAAAATTGTGGTAAAATTTGTGGACATCCTTAAATCATACAAATAAATTGCCAATCTAAGGACTATAGGCTGAATACATAAATACATTTCCCTATCTTAAAAATAGGAAATTAGGAAGATTAGCCCCACGGGTTGTGTTTGTGAGTGTGTTTTACATCTTTACTGGGAGGAGATTTTTAGCAAACATTTAACATGAATTGTTAGTCACTCTTTCTTCTCTTCATCCTTTTTTGATGTAACTTGTTAATGCTCCTAGTTATTTAAAGAGTTGCATGGGTTAACACACAGCTTAAATGGTTACAATCTCTTATGTAATTTTTAAAAAAATAGAAAAATAGCCAAAAGTATCAACAAAGAGTCTATGAAGATTCTCAGTCATCCAGGTGAGTTTATCTGGAAGTTGAGTCATGGCAACTGGACTTATTTTCTTGTGAGACTGAAACATTTCCCTCCTCATCCAAGCAGCTTCGAGTTTCTGAAATGATAGACCCATAATGGCAAATTCGAACAAATGCCATCCTCCCTGCATGCTTTCTGATGAGCTTACAGCAAACTTGGTCCTTGACAAACAACTGCTATTAGTGATGCATCTGGAAGCCCAGGTGACGGCGGTCTCCAGAGCCGCTTTTTTCCATCTCCGCAGGATCGCCCAGATCCGACAGTACCTCGATGAGTCCTCCCTAAGGACAGTTGTGCAGGCCCTCGTGATTTCGAGGATCGACTATTGCAATGCCCTCTACATGGGGTTTCCCTTGACCCTTGTCCGGAGGCTCCAGCGGGTGCAAAATGTGATGGCCAGACTGGTGGTGGGTGCTCGCAGATTCGAGCACTTCACCCCAGTTCTGGCCCGCCTGCATTGGCTACCCGTTGCCCTCCGGATAAGGTTCAAGGTCCTGGTTTTGATTTTCAAAACCCTCCATGGCTTGGGACCAGAGTACCTGTTGGAGCGTATCTCCCAGAGGTCAACTGGGGTCAGGCCCACGAGAATGGCGCAGGCGCGCTCACAGGGTGGCCACACCCAGGGAGGCATGGAAATTGCTCATGTGTAACCGCACCTTCTCTGTGGTGGGCCCCACGTTGTGGAATCATCTCCCCAGTGAGCTGCGCCTAGCAGAGTCCCTGCCCGCCTTTAAAAAGGTTTTGAAAACACACCTTTTAAAGGAGGCATTTGGTGATCTTTTCACTTAAGGTCCCCCCCCTTGCCACCCGTATTAGTTCTTCTGAGGGTACTGTTCCTCCCTATTTTAATTGTAATTTGCTTTTATGTTCTCATTTTTTGTAGCTGTTTTATTGTTAGCCGCCCAGAGTTCCATTTCGGAAGATGGGCGGGATATAAGATTAATAAATAAATAAATAAATAAATAATAAATAGTAGTGGTGTATATGAAACCATTGGTGGAGATTATCAGGAGTTTTGAGGTTAAGTGCTGCCAGTATGCCAATGACACCAAACTATACATCTCGTCACCTCCAGATTCTAAGGGAGCTGCTATTTTGACTTTACATGAGTGTTTAGCTTCAATAATGAACTGGATGAGGATGAACAAATTAAAATTAAACACAGACAAGAAAGAGGTGCTGCTGGTAGGTCGAAAGGGAAAACAAGAGATAGGGATGCAACCTACACTTGATGGGATCACCCACCCAATTGAAAAAAAGAGGTAACTAGCTTGGAGGTGCTCCTGGACTCATCCTTGAGCCTAGATGCCCAGGTCACAGCGGTGGCCAGGAGTGCATTTGCACAATTAAAACTAGTATGTCAGTTATGCCCTTTCCTTGAGAAACCTGCTCTGGCCACGGTAACACATGCCCTAGTGACGTCCTGGCTAGACTACTGTATTGCACGCTATGTGGGACTTCCAATGAAAAGTCTCAGGAAACTTCAATGGGTCCAAAATGCAGCAGCCAGACTGCTCACAGGGGTGGGGGACAGAGATCACATTACACCCTTATTAAAGCAGCTCCACTGGCTACCAATGGCTACCAGCTGTTGGGCACAATTCAAAGTGCTGACCTTAACCTACAAAGCACTGTACGACCTGGGTCCTAGCTACCTCAAAGATTGAATCTCACCATATGAACTGATTTGGGTATTAAGGTCATCAGGAGAGGCCTTCCTCTCCACCCCCTCACCCTCACAGGTACGTCTTGTGGGATCACATGAAAGGGCCTTCTCAGCTGCTGCGCCCAGACTCTGGAACTACCACTAGAAGCGAGGACTGCCCCATCTCTGATGTCTTTCCGGAAACAGGCAAAGACCTTTCTCTTCAGGCAAGCTTTCCCTGAATGATGGATGACCTATTGTGTCTTTTATATGAGTTTACCATACATGGTATGCACCTTGGGTCCTTTTCCAAGGAGAAAGGCGTGGTAATAATACTCAAAATAAAAATAAATAAGTAAATAAATAAAAATAGGACCTAATAAGGGCAGAAACATTGCTAATTCCTTTCTTCTGCAATGGTTCCGTAGTACAGCACAGCTGGTAATTGGCAATGGAACCAATTACCTGAAGAGATGGGAAGTGCTCCAAGACTGGAAGTATTCAAGAGAAATTTGGACAACCACCTGGCAGATATCCTTTGATTTGTATTTTTCTATAAAGCAGAGGGCTGGACTTGATGGTCTTACAGGCCCCTTCCAACTTCACAATTCTATGATTCCATGTAAGCAAACATACAAGTTATATATTGCCTACAGTAACCTGGTTTAAGACTGAGCTTGGAAATATTTTGGACTAGAATTGGAGTTTTGGACTACAGTACAATGCTTTAGGTCACCCCGGACAGAAGGTCTTCCAAGAAACTAACTTCTCCAAGATCTGGTTTTGGCCAAGAGAATGTGGGTGGGTGGTGTGTGGGTGGGTGGGTGTGGGTGTGGTGGGGGAGGTTTCAAGATTAAGTTAGCATACCTCTTCAATACTGGCCTCAATTTCATCATCAACAACTCTGAAAAGAAAGACAGAAAACATTAATAAAATTATGCAGTGGGATTCAGATTGATACGACAGATAACATCTGGGCATTATTTAATATTAGAAAGAGGAAAATTCTCCACCCAAGAGATCTGCACATAGCTGGCAAAATTTAACGTTATGGGAGCAGACCTTCTATTCATGCAATGGGAATTCTGCCCCCTCCTCCAGCTCTATTTCCTTTCAACCCTTGGCCTCACCTCCAGGCCTCAAGCACGCCACATGCATGGCCTGCAACAAGTTCCCAAAGCAGTATGGTTCCTCGTGGACTTTCATGGGGAGGAAAGGGTTAGGTGAATATCGGTCCCTTACTGTGAATCTGCATTCTTTTCAGAGAAGACTCGGAGACAGAAATCTCCATTCTTGTTCGGCTCAAAAGTGGATGGCACAAGAATGTACTTCCCTGGGGGAAGCTTGAAACGGTTTAGCACTTCTCGTAGGTTGATGAATGTGTTTGATCGTTCCCGTCGCCCGATTCGTTAGAAAGTAGTTTTTGCTCAGGTGGACGTTGGTTTGCCCTGAATACTACCAAGAAAACAAAACCATACAACAGAAAAGTATTATTCCAAGTCAGAATGTAATTGAAGAGAAGGATTTAGTGATGAGCTAAAAGTTTTAGAATATAGGGTTGCTGCATGGAATGAAAAAAACAGCACGGAAGTTACATTTTTTCCACTATCCATTTAAAAAAATCCCTCCCTGCACAGAGAATGAAAAGTAACAAAGCACAAGTGCTGAGGGAAGGCTGAGACTTAGCACGGGATCAGATGGGCAGTGGCCTCACTCTTTTGTCCACGCCAAGGATGTCCACGCTGTGATCTTAAAGACAGCAATCAGATGAAGTCTGAACGAGCCATTTGTACCCACATATTTCTGACCCCTGTCAGGGGCTTCTGCGTTTTTGTGCGGGTAAGATTATTCTACAGTACTTTGGTTTTTCCACGCTGTGTGTGATTGCTGGGAACATACTAAAGGAATGTTTCCTCTTTCAATTTGTCAATATTGTGAAGTGGCTTAATAAGAGATCCACTTAAATGATACAGGAAAATGAAACATTTCCTCAGCTCCATGGAAGTGTTTCCTTTCCAAAGGCCGTGTGTGGGAGGCTTGGCATGGATTGATTTTTAAAGGGGGCAAGCAGAGCAGCAGTAGCAGCACAAACAGATAGGAGTGAGGGGTTTTATTTGCTTTTTCAACTGGCTATTTAAGAGGAAAACAAACAAAAATCCCTTTCATGAATCCCTCCTGCCTCTTTCCACTTCTGACAGTGGGCTGGTAGGGACCAAATAGGGCTGCTTCAGGTCCACAGGTTAAAATTCCAACAAGTGGCATATCAGACCTCCTATCAACCTCCACCCCACCAACACACACACACAAACATACACAGCATCTGCCATGGAAATGGGTGTGTGTTGTGTCGTTACAGTCGTGACCAACTCTTCGTGACTCCATGTCCATGGAGTTTTCTTGGCAGGAATACTGCAGTGGCTTGCCAGTTCCTATTCCAGGCGCCTACAGCACCTGGTATTCCCTGGTGGTTTCCCATCCAAGTACTAACCAGGGTCGACCCTGCTTAGCCTCTGAAATGAGGCCAGATCGGATGTGCTTAGGGCATCTAGGCAGCATGGAATTGGGTATATCTAGGCAAAAGACCCAAATAAGAAGTGGTGTTGAATTAAAGTTTTAAATACTTGACAAGCTTTTGCACAGCAGTTGACTATGTATTTGACTGATTAAACTATTTTCAATCAAGTAAATAGCAACAAAACTCTTTTGAAATAAAAATAATTCAGTTTTTTTCCTGAACCAACTTTTTTAATACTGTCACACAGTTCGAACTCCTCATAATGATACATATTTTTACAGGACTTAGGTCACGAAGCACAATCATTCCATGGTAAAAGCTAAATACAGTTCTGAAACTTTTAAACTTCATATTCAAGACTATGTGCCTTTCCTTAATGATAGAAAGACTGCCTTTTCTGGGACATTTTTCATGCTTCATGCTAGAAATGCATACTTCATTCTGTGGAAAATCCATATTATTACATACCTCAGGAGGTACCTATGGAAAATAAGGAAAAGCAACAAATTACACAATAGCATTCATAAAACAGTGGCACAGATTGATTGCAGGGATACGGATCTGAACTCTAGTTTCACTAGGCAATTCCTATCTACAGTGGCACCCCGGGTTACAAACAACCTGGGTTATGTAATTTCCAGGTTACATAACGAAGGCCTTCGGAAATGTTTTCATTTACATGTTTTTAAATGTAAAATAACCGGTTTATATATTTTAATGCAAAATACGTTTAATGCATTTTTCGGAAGGATTTCATTTCCCAGGATGCATTGCACCCCATTCAGATTTACGTAATTTCCAGGTTACAAAGCATCATGGGGAATGGATTAATTACGTAAAATGGGGCACCACTGTACTTGGTTCCTTAACAGCAAGGATAGTCCACATAAGGGTCCTCAAATGTTTTGGGATTATACACCCAAATTCAGAAATTCAAGAACCTGTTTGAAGTAGCATTTTAAGACACCTGTATGACAGGTATGTCTAGTCACAACATGGCTGCCATGGAGTGTAGTTATCCATCCATAACATGGCCAAGGCAGAGGCTGGATGTGAGTCTCCGATATAAAACCACACATTTGACCCAAACACCACAGTCCATTTCATAGAAGGCATGAGGTTAAAGGACAATGGAACCAGGAACCTAAATACAAAGCAACAGTGGCCACACAATCTTCAAATCACTCTCTACTTCGTATACAGTTTCCTGCTCTAATTAAAAAACCTGCTTCAGAAATGTTAAGCTGATTAATTTTATCCTACCTCTTCCAAATCAGATCATCTAAACTTACACGACTCCTCCCAAATCAATTTCTCTTCAATTTAAGTATCAATCCATTCAATTCCCTCCACTACCACAGCCTAAGTCTCACCCTTTTCTCTCTGCCACCCATCCCTCCCTCCTCTGTTTTTTCTTCTCACTCAGCTCACAAGGGATTTTGCAAAGAGAGGAGCAAGACAAGATTGCAAGCACCAGATTTGGAACATAAGACTCCTTTATACCGGGCTGACTCGTGGTCATCACCCAACTCTAATCCTCCCAACATGTATTGGCAGCAACATGGCTAAGCTTTACAGGAGTTTTCTTTAGCCTGTCTAAGAAATAATAATACAGTAGTTTGTAACTCTGGGGCTGACTCACATAGGCATGTCCATCATTTGTTGAGTCCATTTCCATAGATCTATGCCACATGAGTGCTAAACATGTATTCGATGAAGTGGACATTTATGGCCAAGACCCTCAAGCTTTATCAGGCAGCTACCCAAAAAACGTGGGAAGATATTTTATTGATATTTATAATTTTGCTTCATTTTGTTCATTAACAATGAATTGCTATCTACCAATATAATGAGCATTTCCATTACCCAATGTCTTACTTTGCAAGAAAGAAAGCAACAAAGATCTTACTTCATAGATGGCAAAGCCTATGGTATGCATATCCTCTCCCATCTTCCGTTGCTTCCGACGGTGTTTCTGAATCAAGCCAACCAGGAAGGTACAACCTTTCTCAGGATCATCTGGATCTTCATCTTCCTGCTCAAGTTTAATCAAATACTGTGGATTCATCCAAAATGTATCTGACAAAGGAGGAGGTAACCAATGCTATCTTCAGCATTCATCGGTTTAACTCTTACTGGTGATATATTGCAAGGTTTTTATCTATGGCTTGAAAAAAGCAGCCCTTCAATGTTAGATTACAGGGTCTATCATGGGTATATCTAGGCAAGAAATGTGAGGAATGTTGGGGTTTTTTTTTTTTTTTTTGGTGTGCAGATTGTGAATGCTCATAGTTCTTGAAATTCCAGTGATGATAATGTTATTAAATGCTATTAACTGTAAGCCAAGGTCCTGGATGTCAAAGAATCAGTGGTCATGAGTGGGAGAATGGCTGCATGGGGCAAGACTCCCCTAAAAACAAGATTTGAGGCCCATCTTTTTTTTTTTTAGTAACAAAACTGTACAATTTTTAAGAAATCAAACATTTAATCAAAGAAACCCATGAAGGTCAGAGCAAAGTTTGAAGAAGCCCCTCCAGTGCTATGCACGTTACGCTAAAGGTCCCTCAACCAGATGACAAAGGTTTCCATTGAATTATTGAACAATTCGCTTACATGCTGCTTTTTTGGCAGTAGATTTATGCTCAAAACATAGCTTACACTAAATATCTATATATCAAAATGTCTCACGCTAGTTAAAATATTTAATTTTATTAAACAGAGCCTCTAAAACTCATAGAACTCTGGGAAATTCCATAATGCTGACTAAAATATTCTATTGTCCTCAAAATAAAACCACAAGAAGCAAACAAATAAACCTCCCAAGTCCTTTTGTTTAACAACTGAGAGACAAAAATCCATGCTAATTTTCTTCTAATCACCAAGTAATCTACTAGTAGATCATGATCTTAGAATTTCTGAACTGCATAGCTGGAAGGGACCCTATAGATAAAATGATAATTGAATCCAACCCTAGACAAGGAGGCACAGTGGGGAATTGAATTCTTAAGCTCTGGCTTCACAGCCAGATACCTAAACCACTGAGCTGCCTCTTACCCTAACTAATCTTGCTCAATACAATTGTTGTTTGACTCTAGTTTGGAAAAGGGGGAAGCCATTTCTGCAAATGGAAGTAACAGCTAAAGGTTTAACGATGACTTACCAGGGTAATTTCGGCACCCACCAGCAGTAGATCCTTTTCTCCAATTCCCCTCTTTCAAATTCAGGCTCCATTTCTTGTACTTATCACTGGACAGAGTGTCTGGAGTCAGGTTACAGATCTCAAGGCGAGAATAATGTTTCAGGAAATCAGGAAATGACATCCTATGGAGTAAGGTAAAGGAAAAAAAGACTCTAAGGGCGTTTATACACGACCCCTAAGTTCTGCCGCAAATGGCTGCAAGGTCCGGACCTTAAAAATGTTTACCCACCAGCTCCGGACTTTGCAGACAATTAAGTGCGACCCCGCCCACTTTAGCGCGACCAAACAGCAGTTTTCTTGTACCTGCTTTTTGGATGTGACAAATATTTGATCCGGTGTAAGGATAGTGAGTGCGGGGCTCTCCTGGCTTCTGTTTGTTCTTTTTTTGCGCCCCGCCCCTTTAAGAGATCTGAATGCTGCCCGGAACAAAACGGAGGTAAACCAGCATTCTTTTCTTTCTTTTTTCTCCCTCCCTCAGGCAGCCAGCAACCAGGAAGTGCGGAGGGGGGTGGGGACAGAGGAAGAACGAGAACCCCTAAGATCTCTGGTCCAAATTTAAGTGGCCAGCGGATCTTAGGGGTCGTGTAAAAAGGCCCCAAGACACTTTCCCCTACCAACTACTCTACTATGGACTGAACTAGAGGTGGACAAATATCAGAGATTTAGGACTGCCTTGCTACCCCCTAACCTATTGAGTAGCTGCATGCCACCTAATTCTACAATGTCAAAATTCAGCAGCAATTGGGGTTAAAAATTGCATTCCACTTAAAAACAAAGTGTAGAGAGAAAGCAGTTCTCATGGATATTGGTTTAAAGCACACTGCTTTCCGCTTTTGCTGAATATTTTTTCAAAGTTTGGAAGCACAATAGTAAATTTAAAATATGCCTCTTCCCCTTCTGCTCACTGTGGGAATGAGTAGCAGCAGTATTGAGTATGTGGGGATTGCAGGGGAATGATCGGAGGAGGCCTCCCTTTGGTCTATGAGCTACATGTTATCTACCCCTGAACAAGCAAAAGCAACCATGAGCCACAATGGCAGCAAGAATTCTTGACAAGCTGCAAAAACAACTGCCAATACAGCAATCCCCCTTACAAGAGCAAAAGGAGTTGTTAAATCACTCTGTTGCAACCTTTCTCCTACAGACCACTTTTTAAATAAGGAAGTAAAATTCAGAATGATGAACCATCCAGCAACAGGATCCTGGACACAGCAGAACCCCCCCTTTTTCACATGGGACCCTGGCCCAGACGTCCATGTTAGTGCTTGTTGGTGACATGTAAGACAGTTTAAGAGGAGAAACATTAATATCGTCTTTTTCATTTGGAGGAACATCCTTACCAAAATTCACCATCTTCGTGTTTCCTGGTTAATCTGTCTCTCACTTTAGGATCAACGTTATTCCAACTTGGACAGCTACAATTGTAAAGGGAAAGGGACATAGAATTCAAATTTAGAGCAAGAAACACAAGAATAGAGAAAAAGGCAGCCTCCTAGGAACAAAAAATCCTTTGTAGCATTGGGAAGAGGTCATCTAACCAGGTTACAATGACATCACGTTGCATCAAGTGCCATCCAACTTGTAATGACCTTAAAAGGATTTCCAAGGTAAGTGAGGGTTTTACCAGTACCACCTATTCCTTTCTATGAGTTTCCATGGATGAGTGATGATTGAATGAACCCAAAGCTCCTGAGTCCTAGTCCATCACACTTATCTTACATTGGGGAGAGAATTGTATTAGAAACCTAAAATATCTGGAAGTTGAGTCATGGCTACTGGACTTCTTTTTGAGAGATAGAAACGTTTCGCTGTTCACCCAAACAGCTTCATCGGTCTGAATACAGCTAGTGCAAGTCCTCCATCTTATAGTCAGCTTTGACCTCTTGTCACCCTAATCTGAATTAGGCTCATAAGATGAACAATAGCCTGAATAGGCTCCTCAGGGAGACAATAGTATCCATAGCCTTAAGGTGAACAATGGCCTAAGGTGCTGAAACCTATCAAGAATGGGTCCTTAGCTATGCCCTTGGTGGTGAAGGCTTTTTGATTTGTCTGGGTACTTTGGAAAGACCAATAGGAGATCCCTCACAGAAGATTTTTAAAAGCCTTTATGCTATAGAAATTCAAATTTTAATTAAGGAATATTACTTAATATCATTTATGGCACTTGAAGTGATTCTGAGCAAAAAGAAGGCAGTTTTAAATATGCTTCTTATCAAGGTTCTCAATCCACAATGGCCATAGAAGAAGCAGATTCCCAACTGCATATCAACCTTCTTGAGTTTTCCCACCTCTACTTTATGCATACAATCTACCTGAAGCTTTTTCTGAGTCCCTAAACCATTATCCATCCCTACAGAATTGAATATATTTGGGAACAGCTTGTACAGAAGGGTCTCTTTAATTACTTTGAACAGGTAGGGCCTCCATATTAATTTCCTTCTCCTTTTCCATGACAGTGGCCATCTGTGATCCAGTCATTTCCCAGCACTTCTAATCTACTAATTTAGCATGTCTGTTTATGCAAACTACTTGTTGCCTTGGCTTTGGTGAGGAAGGGCAGGATGCAAATCTGAAAAAATAAATGAAAATTTTCTTCACTGCAGTATTCTGAGGAGACGGACAAGTATGGTGAAACCCCCTAGTCCATTTCATATGTGGATGTTCTTCCTCCCTTGAACAGGTCTAGGGTCATGACTGGACCTGCGGACCTGCTAGAACATCTGTTTAATAAAAAGCTGATGGGGCACTGGTCAGATTGAGAAGATCGGCCCTTCCCTTCACTGGAACTGATGAAGATTACCCTTGGAGAGAGAAGGAAAAGGGAAGCAAGGGAGATCATTTAAGAAATGATGATAAGCCTCTGCTAGACTACATTAAAGGCCAGCATGAGACCATACAGGCCAGGATCAGGAAAGCAGCATCTTTTGTCCCGTCCCAACTGGAACAGATAGGGTGATAATTAATACCAGAAAAAGCTTAATTTGTAAAGTGTGACAACCAGCTTTGGTACAACAGAGAGAGACTAACATATGTTCTGAAAATGCTAGAAAACACATGTATGATTTAAACCAGTGTTTTCCAACCTTTTAAAAGTTGTAACCACCTTTTATAATAGCCAAGTAGCCTACGACCCAACATGTATGCGTAAAAAGGCATTTTAATGGGGCAAAGAAAACACATTAAAATACATTTTTCAGAATATAATTCTAACCTAAGAGTCAGTGCAATTAAAAATAATTATAATTAACCATGCATGCCCAGATGCAAGCTTCAAAATTCATGGCTGAGTATTTGTTAAAGCCATTCACCCCCTTGTCTCTTAGTGGGCTCCAGGAGGTGGAGGTAACAAAGGGCGAGTTAAATTTGGGGTTTACAGGGGGATGGAGAGTTTTTCCTTGGTAAGCCAGGGGGTTGGGGAGGATACAAGCGAGGGAGTAGTCAGGGTGCATGCAGAGTGGAATTGGGAAAGGGGGTGCAAGTTGAGTGTGAAGCATCCCCCTCCTCAAAAAATAACTGTGAGCCTTCCCCCTGCTCTCCCCAGAAAATATTTTGTGACTCTCTTGGGAGTCCAGTCTCACAGGATGGGAATTGGCGATTCAGAATCCATACAGTTACCAAACTGACTTCAAGTTAGACAAGGATAGTGATTTCCATTTAATTCATAAATTTCCATTTTTTTATTTCCATTTTAAATTGAAATATTGTAAGCTGTCCAGAGACCTTCTGGTAGTACGGGCGGCATATTATTTATTTATTTATTTATTTATTTATTTATTTATTTATTTATTTATTTCTATACTGCCCGTCTTCCAACGGAACTCTAACTATTATATTCCAATGGAATATAAGTTGAATGAATGAATGAACGAATGAATTAATAAAATTTTAAAAATTTGCTAACATGTTTGCACTGTGGTTTTCAGGAAAAAAACCTCCGTTGCTTTATTGCTCGGAGGTTTCTCCACTTATTTTATGTGTTTTTATCATTGTTAGAGTTCCCGCCAGGGAAGATGGGCAGGATATAAGCTTACAAAATAAATAAATAATAAATAAAATGTGTAGTTCTGGAAGCTGAGACAGAAACTTACTTATCATGCCATTTTCCAGTCCATTCTACTTCCCCCCAGGGGTTTCGGATTCTGACCAACTTCTCCAACCTCCCTTGGCAATTGACCTAGCAGGATTAAAAGAGAGGGAAGATCGTCACTAAGAGATCAGATATTCTGAGATTTAAGGAAGAAAATAACCTGCATTTAAACTGTTCTTTTTTAGAATGCTGCATACATGCTGTTGCTGGACCTGGTCTGCTTGAGATATCATTCTCATGGGTGACAATGTTTTAACCGGATCAGTAATAGCCAGATTATCCTTCCCTCCCAAGAGGTTTTGCTCAATTTTTGCCACAGCTGTTTATGTACAGCTTCAGTAAGGACTTCTGTAAATAGTTGTTTCTGAACTTCCTAATAAACTGTAAATGAATCAGTGAAAGTGATTTGCAATGCAACCTATGCATGCCTTTCTTAGAACATGTCTCCTTAAACTCAACAAGGGGGTTTACCTCTGAGCAGACATTATAGGATGTCACTCTTAGGCACCCTTTACACTTCCCTTTTTAAGTGACGGGGCAATTGCTTCCTAGTGGCATATTATATAATGCAGGCCTGCCCAACAGGTAGACCGGGGGCTACCAGTAGCCCATGAAGGGTTCAAAAGTAGCCCGCCAGCCATCAATAAAAAATGTGAGGGGATAAGTTATCCACCTCTACCTTCTCCAACCCAAGGACCACCACTGCCCCAGCAAAGCTCTGGGTCTGCCAGCCCACTGTCTCAGCCGAGCAGGGCAGTTCAAGGGTCATGGCACAGTCCCCTGCTCTCCCTACCGGTCAGATGATTGGCATGCCAATGTCTCATGACCAATTGAGTTGTTGGTGCAGAGCAGAGGAAGGGAAGTGGAGGGGACAGTGAGGGGCAGGGTCATGAGCGTGCCCACCTCCTTTGCGTGATGACGTCCCCCTCTTCTCCCCCCTTCCTTCCTCCCCCTTCCTTCCTCCTCCTCCTCCTCCCATCCCCACAGCTGCCTCACAGAGACTGTGACCTGCTCCTCCTTCTGCTCCCCTTCTGAGCCATTTGCTCCTCCTTGCACTGCCATGGCGATGTGATTGCCCCGCTGATGGCCCATCCCAGCTGCACAGAGAACATGGCAGAAGTGAGTGAGAGTTATGGGCGGCAGCAGCAGTGGCAGCGAGGGGGCTGGAAGGGAGAAGGGGGAAAACAGGAGGAGAAGTAGAGGCAAGTCAGACCCCAGGTGGTTGGGAGGGAAAGTGCACCTTTTTTAAAAAGTCTTCCAGCTGCCCGGGCAAGTGGAAGGGGTGATCTGTGCAAGCACGCACGCACCTCCCTTGCACCCATCCACACCGACTCAAGCAGGTGTAAGGGAAGCATGTGCATGGTCAGCCTTACCATAGGAATGCATTGACATATGTTCCTTCCAGAAAAGATTAATTGATTTTCAATGCATTCCTATGGGAAACTGCTGCTCTACTTACAATTTTTTTTACTTATGAGCATATGTTCGGAACAGATAAAATTCATAAGTAGAGGTTTTAGTGTAGTAGCCCTCAGGCACGTTCGTCTGGAAAAAGTAGACCTCGGCCTGTATATAATGTATGGCTTGAGTGGGTTAGGTCAGAAATGTGGCATCCAGACATACTGCCCTCCAGATGTTGTTGGACAGAGTCTCCAATAGCAGATGTTGATGGAGAACCATCTGTCACTTGTAGATTGACTGAGACTCCTGCACTGAGTGGTGGTTGTCCATCAACACCTGGGACTTGGACTCCTTGGTCCTTTCCACTCCATTGTTCTATGATTCTATGATCCCATAGCCGACCAATATGCAATATGATTCTTGAAGTACTGACTATACAAGTTGGATCTGAGGGGAGCTATAATTCTTTACCTTCTGGAGACACAAAGTCCCTATCTCTAGCTTATACAAATAACTGCAAAATTGATTTGTAAAAGGAAAACTATTCAGGTTATTATGCTTAGCTGGCATTTTTGCTTTTATCTGATCAATAAATCAAAAAAGAAAGAAAGATTACATGGAACATTCTTAGCATTTGAACTGCTGACTGGGGTGGGATACAGAGATCACATTACACCCCTATTAAAGCAGCTATCGGGCACAATTCAAAGTTCTGAACTTCACCTACAAAGCACTATTTGACCTGGGTCCTAGCTACCTCAAAGACTGAATCTCACAGTATGAACCGGCTCGGATGCTAAGGTCATCAAGAGAGGCCCTTCTCTCCATCCCGCCACCCTCACAGGTATGTCTTGTGAGAACTCATGAAAGGGCCTTCTCGACTGCTGCACCCAGACTCTTTAACTTCCTCCCGCTTGGAGGTCAGGACTGCCTCATCTCTGTTGTCCTTCCTGAAACAGGCAAAGACCTTTCTCTTCAGGCAAGCTTTCCCTGAATGATGGACAACCCACTGTGTCTTTGTATTAATCTATCATACATCCTCTGATTTTCCCCCCTATGCAGATATTATATACAACTTATTTAATGTTGTGCTTTATGTTCTGCATTTGGTGCAAACTAATAAGAATAAAAACTAGCAAGTGAAAAAGCTAATATCTCTATAAATACTACAGTGAACACTGAGTAACCTTGGCCCAGACTTTCTCTCTCTTCATCCCCTACCCAGCCCACAATGTTGTTTTGTTAATAAATCTATGGCAGGAGGATGAGTAGGGGACAAAGCTGATAAACAGCCAAAAGTACATTGAACAAAGCACAAGATACACGTGCAATAAATGAACAAAGATTAATGTTCATCTTTAGATTTTATCCACTTAGGTCTATCTTTCAGGAGAACAGAACAGATACTGCTGGTGGAAAAGAACCCTCCTCCCCTGTAGCCCCATGCATACATATTCAAATCTGCTCTAAAAAGTTGATATACCACAGGAAGCAAATCTGGAGGGACAGTGGGGACCACGGGTGAAGAGAAGATCAGGGGTTACTTTAGGAGATGTCTCTCTGAATTACACTGCAAGTTTACCTCTTAAGAATATTCTCCCTTGCATCTTTCATTAGGAACCTTGTTCATGTTAAAAGCCATTAACTGGAAATACTTGCAACCCTTTGTCACAATTTTTGGCTTAGAGAAGAAAGATTAAATCCAATGCAAAAAGAGTATTTATCTTGACGGAAATACTCCATGCTAATGATAAACACCAGAGGTCTTCTTCTGGCCCAACAAAGGCAGCTAACTGGGTGACAGATAGTACAGTAGAGGCAGAGCCTTTTTGGTGGTGACCCCACACTTCTTGAACTTTATCTTCAAAGAGACACATACAGCCTCATCACTGAATCTGAACAAACAAACATTTGCAGACATTGTGTGTTTGATCGTGCCTAGTAAAGGGCTTTTACAAAAGCATTTTAGCCAGCTCTAAAATATTGTTCTCTGTGAGACATAAAACAATGTTTATTTAGGGCTTTCCTGATCAAATCATTCCCTTTCAAGTTCAGACTCCCTATGTATAAATGCAACACTACAATCCTTTATTTGCCCATACATGTCTATTCAGAAATAAATGCGGCCTGCTCGCAGGCAAATGGGTTTGGGACTGCAGCTGTCCTAAGGTATAAAAGATAAATTTTCACAAGAAGGTTGCAGAGACGGTCTTGTGATCTCATAGGCCATGATAAGTATTCTGTGGCTCAGCATAAAAGAGCTTCACGGGACATCCTTGAGACAGTATTCAGCTCTATTCTCCGTTCAGCTCTCAACCAACACAACCTGCTTTCTTCTGCCTGTTTACATTGGTAAACACCGAAGTCAAAACATTGGAGGCCAGCTGCAATCAAAGCTCTGCCAATGGCTCATTATCCTCCTCAGCTTTGATGCTGACTGCCAAGGACTCAGCTTTCCACATGTTTTTAATCAGAAGGGTAAGGATGTTTCTGGCACGATGAGACGAGACTCGGAGCCTCTTCCAAAGGTTTGCAAACCAAGCAGTTGAAAGACCCAGTTGATGAACCTCTCCATTCGCCTCTTCCATTCTACCGTATAAGATAAACCTTTTTCAAAGATCTGTTATTTTTGGGGGGTGAGGGGGGGACTAATAATTGGGCAAACAGAGACGGGTGGCGTGAGCACAGCATTGCACTGTTTGGACAGATACGCCACTTTGCACAAGAATAAAGGGAGGGGGACCTTCATTATGCTCGTGGCTGACCCCTGTAACAGTCACTCAATAGAACTGAAAGTGTCCTAAAGAAAAACCAGTATACCTGCTCTTACCTATGCCCTCAATGTTCAAGTCCTGTATAAAGATACCAACAGTTACTATTTGCGTTTGAAATCGTTAATATTCCCCAGACTGGCCAGTCGCTCACCATGCAGGGTATGGATTTTTGTGAAGTGCAGGAAAAAAAGGAACTTTTTTTTCATTTTAGGTCCTGCATGCAATTCCCAGAAGCCTTTACCACCAGATAGTAGTGGGACTTGTAGTCCAGAAACACCTAAGTTACCACCTAAGGTTGGTAACCACTGGGATAAAGCATCTCATAGATCTCGATGGGCTACAGACATCAGGAATTTCTTCATTCTCATACTGCCAGGAAATATTCTCTGGTGAAAGCAGAGGGCAGTCTATTGGGAAGACTGTATTATGGATGCCTTTCTGGAAAAAGTGGTCTGATTCCTTCTTGCATTTGATCGAATGTTTTCTGTTTGGTTTTGCTTCCTAGCCAATCAGTCTAGATGCCTAAACAAAAATAAAATTAGTCTTAAAAGATAATACTTGGCGTCTAATATAAATACATATAAAAATCAGTTTTAATTTGCTGGGAGTTTTCTTGAAGCAAAAAATCCTTGACATGGGGTGTCCTCTTTTTGCAGCCTTAAAAGCATTGTAAGTAAGCATCTACAATCATGTTGTACCCTGCCTTATTTTTGAATGCATTTTTGTAATTATGAGCTATTGTAAACTATGCAGTGGAGTTCTTGCATTACATTAAATAATTTTTTTAAAAAAATTACTAAATCAATCAAATTATATTAGATAACAAAAACATCTGAAGCTTCTAAACCCTGTGCAAGTAGTAGGATATGTTTTATAAAACAAACACCTGGCACAAAAAAGCAAGGCTCTGCACTGATCTCAAACTACCAAAATGCTGCAGAAACTGAAGCAAATGAAAGGGCCTTCTCAGCTGCTGCGCCCAGACTCTGGAAATCCCTGCCATTAGAGGCCAGGACTGCTTCTTCTGTTATCTTTCCAGAAACAGACAAAGACCTTTCTCTTCAGGCAAGCTTTCCATGAATGATGGTCTACCTATTATGTGTCTTTTATATGAATCTACGGGATCACATAGACTTTGTTTTTATAAGTACATATAACCTTATGGGTTTACATTAACACTATGTTTTCAGTGTTAGTTTCCATCACTCATAACTTTACACGGAACTTTACTCCCCTTTAACTGTTTGCATTCTCTTGTAGCTTTAATGAAATGATGTCTATTAATGCTGTAAGATGTCCTTCAATTCCTTGTTCTCAATACTTGAACATGTCTTAATTGTACTGGACTGTATATTATCCCTCATTCTGTCAGCCGCCTTGGATCCTTTTTCCAAGGAGAAAGGTGGGGTAATAATACTCTAAAATAAAATAATAAAATAAAATAAAATATCTGGTGCTTTGAAGGCAACATTTAATTGGCACAAGGTGACCATATTTATTTTTATTTGATTTGTGCATTTATTGCATGGTGTGAATAATGAGCGATAGGCAATCTTCCAGATATTTTGGCCTACCACTCCTATAAGCTCTAGCTATGCCATCTGGAGATGATGGGAAGCTGAGAGTCAACATATTTGGACGATCCCATGCTGCCTATCCCTCACATATATTATAGGAAGTGACCTGTTGCGAACTGGGGCAAACCATGTTTTCCTACAAGACTTGCAACTAGCGATGTAATTTTTTTGAATGTTGATAACAAGGAGGGAATACTTTGGAGAAAAACAAAAAAATTGGAGGAGAAACAGTCCCCCCTTTTCCCCCAAGGTTTCTGGAAAATTTACATCTCTGCATGTGACCTCCTCATTTGTTATGCAATTCACTACCAAACACAGATTTATTTATATTCATTCATTGAATTTCTATATTGCTCCCATTAGTGCCAAAGGCACCACTCTGGATGGTCAACAATACACAGTAGTTTTCCTGATTGATTCAATGAGTAGCATAGTCCAATAGTCTTCAATCTTTGGATCCTCTGGCAGTTTTGGCTTCACCTTCTATAACTGTTGACCTGGCCAACTGGGACCTCTGGGCACTGAAAGTAAAAACATCTGGAGGATCAAAGGTTGAAAAACCATCCACCTGGGTGGCCACAGAAGATATTTTCCAGTGTTGTTCTGATGCACTTTACACAATAGGCTGTTATGAGGCAGCACAGCCATAAGAGGGTAGCACACCCCAACATTTCACAAAAGAGCACATCAACTTAAAAGGACAGCAGAAACATAGAAAACAATAGGGCCCCACTCTAATAGGTCCTATCCATGGCATTCAAGTTTGTTTTCTAAGAAGGAGATGTTACCTCTTCTGCACCTGTTACAGAGTACGCATGCCCCTTGACCAGCTTCTGGGTGGTGACAGCCTCTGTCTCAGCAGCACTTGTGATCTGTGAATACAAGGACATTCAGTGGTAAATGCTCAGGGAAACTAGGAAGACAGAAATATTTATTTAATTCATTTATGATATTGTTGCCCCAACTTTCTCCTTGAAAAGGAGCCATGGCAGCTTATGACATTAAAAGACAATGTTTAAAGTTAAAGACAATGCGTATTCGATGGTTGTTAAAAACATTAAAAACAATATTTGAAGCTAAGAACAAGGAGTGTTTGGATGCAAAAGAAAAAAAAATCCACTCTGAAGTATGAACTTCGGCTGGGTAAAATTCTACCCAGACTGTATGTAGCTATAGCAGTTAATTAGTGAGAGAAGGCAGTTGATGGCTATTTGTGATCTTGGTGGTATACAATCTCCAAGATCAGAGGAAATGTACCACTTCCCATCAGTTGTTGAGAACCACCAGTCTAAGGGTAGGGTAGCATTCGCTTCCTGCTTGTGGGCTTCCAAAAGACAGCTAGAGTGCCAGTGTGGGAAACAGAATGTTGGCCTAAATCACTTTTGGCATGATTCAGCATCCTATTGTTTTGTTACTATACAGTAGGCTCTTCCTTACTGAGCTGCTCATCTAAAATGGGTAAAACAATTTCTAGTACAGGGGCAACTTTTACATTACTTCTAAGTAAAAGAATGCACACACATGATTTTGTGTTATATTGTTCTCATCATCAAGAATGCGACAAGTCAGATTATTTATTTACTTATTTCAGAGATGGGGAAAGCTATTGCCTTTGGACTACAGTTCCCTAAATATCCATGCTAGCATGACCCATGGCTCAGCTGGCTAGGGCATTCTAAAAGCGCCAATCGAAAAAAATCCACGACAACAAACAAGCAAGCCTCCACCCCCAAAGGTCTTCCTTCTCCTTTCTTTTGTAAATACTTCTCTATATCATTTCATCACAAATTCAAAAAGCAGTTTATTGTATTTAAAAACACAATATAAAACAAAATCAAGTAACGAAACAATGATTTTGAAACAATATATATTTCATTAAAATCACCAAGAATAACTGACCAACATGGTAAACAAGTAAGCATTTAACTCCCGATGGAAATGTTCTCCACTGGAAGCCTGTTTGGCATGAATGAGATAGTTCTTGGGGGTTGCATAAAATATTGGCCCTATATTTACTGTTAACTGTTCACTGCATTGAGCATTTGGAAATGAAACTCTTTCCTATTCTGTAACCGCCTAAGCCAATTTGATATCTTCAATGTGTAATGAAAGAAGCTGTCCTGCTGAAGATTTTGTTTGTAGCAAGGAGTGGTAGAGGTTTCTTGTCCTTTGCTTTGGATACCAAAATATCTTGGGCTGGCTGTGACAATCATGCATTGCTAGTAAACAGTATGGATTCTGCTACAACATTCAGTACTAGTGTTGGAACAGTGGCAGAACAATGCACAAGCAGACTCAGCACAGACATTTGTCATGACTTTTTGGGACAATTTTCCTGCACTCCCCATGAAAGGTGATACCCGGCCTGAAGAAGTGGGATTTCATCCATGAAAGCTTGTAATTTGTGCGATTTTTTTAAAGAGTTTCAGTAAATATATTGCCCTACTCACACAATCTGATTGGTGATTCTCAGCTTCTGACTTTTTTCAAGCGCTAGAAAACAGATGCTCACTCCCAAGTTTCAAGATTGTAGTTAGGAAATGCATACCCCCAAATTTGCAGAAGACACATACATAATTCAATCACTCATATTCTCTCCAAGCATTATGAGACTTGCCAGAGAAAAATGCAAGGGACAACTTGGAACTTGTTCATCTCTTAACTGGGAGTTGAGTCATGGCTACTGGACTTCTTTTTTGAGAGATAGAAACGTTTCGCTGTTCATCCAAACAACTTCATTGGTCTGAATACAGCTAGTGCAAGAGACCTTCTTATAGTCAGCTTGACCTCTTGTCCCCTGGTCTGATTGGCTCATAAGATGAACAAAGCCTGAATAGGCTCGTTAGGGAGACATTAGTGTCCATGGCCTTAAGGTAAACAATGGCCTAGGTAGCATCACACAATCACATTAAAATGCACACATGTAAGCAAGCAAGTATTCACGTACATATGCCCACAAATGCAGGAAGATGCTAATTCAACAACTGTTTTCCTTCACCCAATTCATTAACTCCACAGCTCAGATAAGAAACATTAAAAACACAGCTTCCCTCCAAATTAGAAACGTTCCCACTTGCTCCTGGTTCCCATTTGTGCCTGGTTTCAAATCTGGACAAGCTGGTGTTCCCTCCTTCGTCCAGCATCCATGCCCCGAGTATGCACAATGAGAGATTTAGCAGCAGGGGAACCAAGGTGAGGCCCTGAGCCTTTGACCTCATTGATGAGCCTCCATGGTTAAACATGACAACAAAAACTCCTGTGACAAATGTTTGAGTTTTATTTCAAGCCTTACAAGCTGTCTGTAATTTGTGTGACTAGGAGGGAATTTTCTAGGCTGGGGTGATTAGCTGTTTATCCAACACAGACCAATAATTTGCTCTAGCCTTTGAAAACAAAGACTGCCTCTAAAAGGGGAAGGGCTATTGATTTTCAAGCTTTCCTGGCACTGTTTTGCAGGCCTACCAGGATGGCTGGAAATATGTGCAGCTATGATGTTACCCAACTGGAGCAGCCTGCCCTTTGGCGCCGTGTTACAAAGAACCCTGACAGTAGGCTAGAAACTGCCTCTAACTCACGTCAATGGAGCATCCAAGGAGGGAACCTTTTTGAAGAGCCTTCTGGATGATTTTGAAGAGGTTCGGCGGTGCTTTTCGCAGCTCATACCATTCTGCAATTCCACCAGTGAAGTCCTCAAAGCCTTCAGTAGTGCTTCCCCCTGAGAGTGCCTCATAGGACCCATTTATTCTACAGAAAGAGAACCCACGAAATTTAATATTACAGTCTTTCTCCTTTAACTGTGGTAGAATCAGGAACCCTCTTGTCAGGATTTGCTCTTTTCCTTCTTTCTTTCTTTCTTATTACTGGAAAGCCCCAAATCAGTACAGAATCTATCATAATTTTGTTACACACTGATCAGATCATGAACTCTGCTTGTATGACCACATTAAGTTATGTCAGCGATAAAAATATATACAGATTCCACACATCCTGGACATAATCTGTTTCAATTGTTACCCTCAGGGCTACGTTTTAGGGCATTGCATACTAGGACAACTAGATATAAAGATAGTTTCTTTCCAAGTGCTATCAAACTGTTGAATAATTAATTTTTACTTCTCTTTTCCTTTTTTAAAATAATATTGTATTGTTATATTGTGTTTTTATTGTTGAATATATGTTTTATATTTCAATTTATTGAATATGTTACCAAAAAAAATTCTGGGTGTGTCACCACATTTGGCCAATAAAAGGATTCTGATTCTGATTCTGGATAGCTCAGTGAATTAGTAATACAGCCCCCCATACACCCCTCTACTCCAACTATGCTGTCTATCACAAATTATGGTATATTCTTCCCTTCAACATGAAGTGTTCCAGGGAAGGTACTGTCAAGTAATCTAACATTTAACAAAATATATATAATATAATATTTAACAGATTCAAAATGGTTTCTGTGTATAAATGCATAGTCATTTGTCAAGACACAGGTGAATATTCAATAGTGTAATCATGTAAAAAGGTCAGAATAATTATATCCAGGTGCCATGGATAACTAATTAACATTGTCTGCCTATGTGTATTCATGTGATTGGTTTATATGATGTCCGCCATATGTATAAAAGCCAGGATTCTATCCCATTTTGCTTTGGGACCCCTTTTTGGTGAGATGAGCAGTTTCCACTCTGTAATATTTATGTTGTGTGTTTTATCTTGTTGTGTATTTTGTGTATGTTTTTGTAATACAAGCTTTTATTCTAAAGTTTAATTCTGTCTCCCAGCTTTAAATCTGTACATAGCAATTATCCTTCCACGCCAGTGTATAACTCTGCTGATTTTTGGAACATTTAAAAACCCAACCACTTCTTAACAGGTTCATAATCTGCAAAGGAGAAAAATACACAATAAAGCATGCAACAATGACAAATGAAACTGAACAGCAGGAAAAAAACACCATAAAACAAAACAAAAGTAGTTGGCATTTAATTAGTAATTTAATGAACTAAAAACTGCAATAGGATAATGGTAACACATTATTTTCCAAAGCTAAAATGTGTAACAGAAGCAATTACTTTTCTGTAATAACGTCTGGTGCTCCAATTAATGTACTATCAAACCCAACGCTTTGTCTGTTAAAAAGCTTACTGCTATTACTACTAAGGGAAAACATACAGGGGAACAGTGCTGGCTGATAGGCAATGCAGGTGATCGGACAGAAGGGAAAAGAATGCATGATAGATGGAGCCAAGAGTGACAGACAAGGCCTGGGACAACAATGGGTGTTTATATACCTACTCATGCACACACAGAGGCATACAGAGGTGGGCAAGCTAGAAAGTTGGGCAGCTGGCTTGCTTCCTCATATTCATTCTCTCATTTCATCTCACCCACCTGAAATTTTGCATGCCTTTGCCACATATAAGATGCCAGGCAGGAGTGGTCCAGCTGAAGCAGCAGTGGCTTTTTCTAAATGTGTCCCAATGCCTGATTTGCCCTAATGGACAAGATGTGCCACTAGAGGTTGCCATAAAGTATTTGGTGTTTTCTCTCACAGGGAATCAGTTTCAGGAGAATATTTAACAGGAAAACAACGTGTAAGTAAAGAGTTATTCTCCCAGCAATCTGGTCCTTATCCAGCTCAATCCCATTTTTTTTTAAATTTGGAGCAAACAAAACTGACACCAAAGAAACCCTTTATATTATATGAAGTGATTTCCTGACTTCACTTACTTGGCATAGGCCTTTTCTAACAGGGCACTCCAAAACTCACTCCCTTCTGCTGAGTGGACAAAGAGGAGCTCTCCATTTTTGGTAGGGAGTCGGTCATCAACCACCACGTCTGTCCATTCCCCATACTGCCAAAACTGAAAGGGAGAGGGGGGGATCCAGTCCACACTGAATACCAGATACAGGAGATATGCTCTTTACTCTAGGTAAAATTAGCTGAGGTAAAAACAGATATTTGTATGCTTCAGCAGCTATTGCAATATGTTTTGAGAAAGACTTCCAAAACCTGCCAAACTTCTTACCTTAACGTGAAAGGGCAACATAGATATTCTGTAATGAATGCTACAATTAATTTATATATTACTTTGGAGACATGCAGGGTAGTTCAAACACTGATGTTTCCATAAATACCTACAAACTGACTCTTGGAACAGCAAATTGTTCAAACACATATGGTACAGAAATAACCTGAAGACAAACAAGTACAGTAGTTTGAACATTCTTAAAGACTATAAATTAATCAATGTTTTGAAGCCCTTCTCTTCCTTTTAAATTTGCAAAATACAGTTTACACATTATATATTTCTCTATATCTCACTTTTTTGGTAAATTGTGAAATTCCAGAAATTCCACATTTCAAAATTCCAGAAAAAAGGAATGATTTCAAATAACTGGTTAGTTATAATTTTTTCCACTTTCACTAACAAAGGCAGTACACTATATTACAATTTTAAACCCCATTTCCAGTGTAAGGATAAATTTTAATTACAGTGGTACCCCGACTTAAGAGCAGCTTGACTTAAGAGCAATCCGACTTAAGAGCGGAAAACTGTTGGCATTTTAACTGCCGCCTTACAAATTTTAGATATGGTCTGCTCAACTTACAAAGTTCCTTTTCCATTTTCTTCATTTTTCACTTATTTTTTATTTTTAGATAGGTACCCCGACTTAAGAGCATGCATTTGGAACGGATTAAATTCGTAAGTCGAGGTACCACTGTACTTTTATGGTTAGAGGACATGGACTCACTAAACAACAAAAGAGAACTACCAGATGGTTCAAATGCTGGCATGGCCTGCACCTACTGTTGAGGAATAAGAAAGCTTTAAAAATATATTACAATTTAAATAAACATTCTTTAACTCAAATGCTAACTACATGGGTATCAGAGAGCCTTGTGGTACAGTAGAGTGGTTAAACTACTCTACCACAACCAAAACTGTTTGCTCACAACCAGGGTTCAATCCTAAGTAGCTGGCTCAAGGTTCGCTCTGCCTTCCATCCTTCTGAGGTCAGTAAATCAAGTACCCAGGTCGCTGGGAGGGGGGGGCGCAGAGGGCAATGTGAAGCCTGACTAAGGGCCTTTTCACACGACCCCTAAGATCCGCTGGCCCCTTAAATTCGGACCAAAGATCTTAGGGGTTCGTTGCTCTTCCTTCCTCCCCACCAGAGAAAGAGAGGAAAAAATGCAGCTCACCTGGAGGAGCTTCCGGAGCTCCGTTTCTCTTCTGCTTGCTTTTTTTCCTTCCATCTCTTCTCTTAAAGTGGCGGGAGGCAAAAAAAAAACCACAAGCAGAAGCCAGGAGAGCCCCGCACTGACCAGATTAAATCCGGACCTGGAGATTTTCACCCACCTCAAGCAGGTACAAGAAAGTGCAGCTGGGTCGCGCTTAGGTGGGCGGGGTCGCACTTAATTTCCTGCAAACTCCGGAGCTGGTGGGAAAACACTTGTAAGGTCCAGAGTTTGCAGCCATTTGCTGCGGAGTTTAGGGGTCGTGTATAAAGGCCCTAATTCGTTTGTAAGCCACCCAGAGAGTGCTTTCTCCAGAGACTGTGCAGTGCTAATAAAGTAGCTGGAGAAAGCACTGCCATCTTCACAGTGGAAGACAATTTGGCCAGCATGACCCTTATTATATTAATTTTAATAGTTTCTACATCAGTAAAAAAGCAGAAAGCCATTATCTGAGTACCTGGAAATGGAAGATCCCTGCATATCTGTCTTGGAAGCTCTGATCACTTGGGACAACTCGAGCCAAAACTTCATTGTTCAAAGTGAGAGAGGCAATGGCTGCCAGGAGCCAACAGTCGCCTGTGAAATCAATACAAAACAAAGGCATCTTCCATTAGTCTCCGTGCTGTTGAATACATTTATACAAGCTAGAAATTGGGCGCTTTTAAATCCCACTGATGCTTACTGGAAAGATCTCAGTAACTGTAAGCCAGAGAAATCCTGTGTTTCATTACATCAGGTGGGAACATGTGCCATCAAAACAGCAGCAGAACTGCTGCTCCTAAAAGTGTGCTCAGCCTGAGAAAGGAAAAACACAGGGACAAAATCCCAGAATAGTATAACAATGCCTGACAATTCTACCACCACCACAAATAATTTGAAATACTGTACCAAAAGTGCCTGCCTGGCAGGACTGGGCTAGAGACGATATGCATTGGCACATGGAGAGAGCCAATGATAAATTCACAGTAAGAGCTTGAAATGGATCATTTTCCAGACAACAACTAATAGAATCCCACAACCAACAACATCTTAACACTCTTCAGGTCCAGTGCAACTCTACTTAATCATTCTATTCCAGAATTTGGCGTGTGCTTCACATACCCAGATACACAGTTGGATTGGGACACTTGACTTGATCAGGCTGTGCTCAGCCACTCCAAGACATTAGGTTCCATTTATTTGTTAAGCTGTCATCTTTCATGCAAGTTACATTTCATGCTTGGAGTGGGATACGGTTTGTGTTTCAGGGGAAGTATGCAGTGATTTGAACAGGCTGCAGCCAGAGACATGTGTCACCATCTGTGCATAAAGTACTAACTAAATTTTTTTATGAAGACAAGCTAAAGCTTCATGATTGCTCAATCAACATGCACGTGACTTCATTGAAAAATGGTACTCAGAACTTACATCACCAAGAAAGACAGTAAAATCCTGCCACCAAAATCACTCAGCTCACCCTGGAGAAATACTTGTTGATGAGCCATTTCATCTACTCAGTGTAATTCCAGATTCTAAATGCCACATCCTAAAGGAAATCAGATCAGCATTCTTAAATGTTTCTCTTTTATAGATCCAATGCAATCTATGCAGCCGATTGTTGTGTTAGAATTAATAATAGTAGTACTGTAGTAGAAAGAAGAAAAACCAAAGGAAAAGAAAAAAACTGTCAGGTATTAAAGAAAACCTCACCATCTGATCCCACCACGTACCACTGGCACATAAAAATGAAGAAGTGGAAAGAAACTCCAACTGAAATCCAGTAGTAAGTTCCAACTAGAGCAGGCCTACTGAATTAGTGGAAATTATGGTGGAGTGGATTCACCAAATCCATACTGGTTCAAAGGACATATTCTAGCTGCAAATTACTACTGGACTTCAGTCACTGAGATCACTCACTTGGAAGGTTTGTGTATTTTACCCATGCAGAGTTACAGGGCTAAATACATCTGCAAAGCTCCTTGGATGTTGTGAATCATTGTTAATAGAAAAAAAAAAACAATGGTGTTTGCACAGGAAGGACGTTTGTTCAATATTTATAATTTTTTTCCAAATGATATTGCCATGGTATCATAACAATGATCTCTGAAAGAGACTGATTTTGCTTTCAGATGAGACTGATTTTTGATCCCCTCTAATTTTGATGTCTTCTCTTCTGCAACAACAAGTTTATCTGTATAATTCCATGCAGCATTTTTCTTATACAGTAATAGCATATTACCAATACTGGCTGGCTGGATAGCTCAATTGTTTAAGGTTACTACAGCAGAGCCACAGGTTAGGAGTTTGATGCCTCACTGTGCCTTCTGCAAGAGCCCAACTATACTGTATGTGATCTTTGGCAAGTTGCACGCTTCCAAAGTGTCCTCCCAGAAGATAAGAATGGTAAATCACATCTGAATATGGTATACTTAGAAAACCCTAAAAAAGAACATCATGTATGCAAAAATTGACTTGATGACACATTTTTATTATTTTACCATGATACGGATATTTTTCATTTTACACACTAAGGCTATTCATACATAGAGAGGGGCAAAACAGATAGCTCTACTACAAGCACACAGGCAGCACTTGCAATATGGCATGTGGTTTGACCATCCCTCTGTTGATCAGCACTGATAACAAGAATTATTTCCTGCTTGCCTTTCTCAACCACTGCTTCATAACGGTATAGAGACACTAGTTTTCCCTGTGAGGCACTACCTGAGATACTCTAAACAAGTTCAGTTTTTGGATAGCAAGAAGTCTGTAAGTGTGTTGATGCATCACACAAATTCTGACCTTGCCAGAGACATGTTTATTGAACTTCAAAATACTGAGCTTAGTTTTCCATGGCTGTCTTTCATTCAACAAACTAATGTTTATGCATGTCTGTGTTTGGTAAAACCTAGTTGTTCCTGGCAACCAGCCACCATATAAACAGAGGGCATTCTGAAGCATATCCTCCAGCATTGGTCAGTGGCTAAGCATGTGGCTATGGAACACAGAGTCTGCTTTCAGAGTTCCCATGACTTGCAAATGGTAAAAACATGAAGATCGAAAACTCTACTAGACCAGAAAGGCATCAGTGAATTTCCACACATCCTAGTTTGCAAATACTGCTTGAGTCAGAATGGACAACTGGTAGTCTTTAGGATGTTGTCAGACTGCAACTTTCATGAGCTCCAGACAGCATAGTCAAAGACAAGGGATGACTGGAATTAATAGTCCAATATGGGGAGGACCACATGATACTGGCATCTCTGAGTTGTAATCTCTAACTCATTTTAACAGGTAATCTATGGATCAATATTATTTGTTTACTTATTTTATTTTATTTAGATTTGCCACTGCCTATCTCCCCAGAGGGGACTCCGGGAGATTTACAATATAAAATAGTATACCTAAGACCAGCTGGCCAAGAGCCATAGTACTGAACAGACATTCTGCTACACAAGAACCCCTGCTGCCATGAGAGATATTAGAAAAAACACACACATAAAGATACAGTATATGGGCAAAACACACTGCATTCGGTTCACCATCACTGTCCTATGGTTTCCCCACTAGTGCTCTAAACCAAAACCAATATCGGCAACAATAGCAAAGGAAAAGGAAAACTCCATTAAAGACAGTAAACAATTTGGAATATATCTGGCACCCAAAGGACTGCATCAGATACAGAGAGAGCAATATGTACTGAATGTAGACATCGTATTAAAAAGTTTTCTATAGAGAAGTCAAGCGTACAATCCCATCTTACCTAAAGCTCCCTGGCAGATATCCGTTCGGGTGGCCCCTCCAACAATAAACTGTGGATTGGAACATAATTCCTAGCAAAGGAAAGGAAAAGAAGAAACTCATGATGTATTTTGTTTAACAATAAGGACATCCAGGCTAATCTGTGATGATATCTTTGGTTTCGCATACTTGTCTACAAAGTGTTTTAAGATCATGTTTTCTATCATAAAACATATTTCATATCTATAGAAACCAGTTGTGCTCACAGGAGGGCGGACTAAATCTTATTGAAGCTGGTGTGACTTAAGATGCCCAGCTGTGTTTAGGGCTATAGACAGAAAGAGGAATGGCTTCATTATATTTTCTTGAGTGAGGCAGACAGCAGTTATATAGTGTTTCCACACTAGCTTTTGTCTCCCTATCAGTCATCCTATGTTTACTTTTTGCAGAGGACACAAACAAAGTCATTGCTAGATCTGACACTTTCCAACATTTTCTGTGTTACCCTTCCATGTTTGTTCAGATCTGATTTATGACTGGTGTGCCTTTAATCAAAACCCTTCCCTTTGCAGCTTCTAACCCACTACATGTTCAGCATGTCTTGGGAATTACATATTGATGAATTGCTCCCTAGCTTCTGTTCCCCAAAGAGAGGGCCTTTAATGACTGCTTTCTTTTCATCATTTCCCCCCCCCTTCAGTGAAATTGCAACTCTAATTAGAAAGCAGGTGGAGAGGACATAATCAACATAGAATGTAAAACACGAACAAGGGAATTTTATGTAAAGGATTGAGAATCATTATTATTTTTTTCAAAAATAGGCAATAACTTGGAAGGCGCATTGGCATGGCAGGGGATCTGGCAAAGGGAATAAACACCTGAAGATCATCTACTACATTATTGCTCGTACTAAAAGCTGAAATCCAGTTTGGTTTCAGAGATATAATTTTGACACATGGTGAATCGCTAATCATACAGGCAAATGAAACCTGTGCTTTGGATTGCTATGTGCCATCTATTCACTTCCTGCCCCCCTGCCAGTAAGTTAAGAACATAAAAACATAAGCGCATAAGAAGAGCCATGCTGGATCAGGCGAAGGGCCCATCTACATCCAGTTTCCTGTATCTCACAGTGGCCCCACCAGATGCCTCTGGGAGCGCACGAGACTAGATCTCTGTCTCCTGATACCACTCCCCTGTAATCCCCAGACAAATCAGCAACACTTCACGCCCCCACCAGCAAGGCCACCGCTAATGGCTCATATTTAATGGATGATGGGAAGGCTTGCATTGGTGGGACTTTCACACACTCCAGGCCATTGTCCACCGAATGAGCCTATTTAGACCCGGCCGATATGAAATCAAGGTGAACTATAAATTGGAAGCCTCATCACTAACATTCCTCAGACTGGTGAACCTGCCTGTATGAGTAGCGAAACATTTCCATCTCACAAGAAAAGAAGTTTACTAATCTGGTTTTATACTCTATTCTGCCTCTGCCCGTTTTTGTAGGTACTTTGAATTATTATTATTTTTCTTTGATATTTGATTTAATCATGATTGATTGATTAACTGATTTTCTATTTGGTTATATATTGTATATTGTTTTAACTGTATTATTTATTGTACTGTTTATGTTCAAAACTTCTGTAAATCGCCCAGAGTGACCTTTGGTCAGATGGCGTGGTATATAAATCAAATCAAATCAAATCAAATCAAATCAAATCAATCAATCAATCAATCAATCAATCAATCAATCAATCAATCAATAAAAAGTCCAGTTTCCATGACTCAACTTCCAGATAACCTCTCCTGAATGATGAATATGAGCTGAAGTTGCTCACCCCAATTTAAGTCTCCATGTTGTTGTTGTTATCTGCCATTGTCACTTTCAATGTATAGCAACCTTATAAACTTGACTCAAGGCTGACTCAAGGCTTCCTTGATTAAATCACCCCCGCTCATACTTGGTATTCTTCTTTTCATACTACCTTACAGTTTCCCAGCATAGTTGTCTTTTCCAGACTGCCTAGCCTTCTCATGATGCACCTGAAGTGTAATAGCTTCAGTTCAATACTTTTTGCTTCTACAGAAACACTGGGCTTGATTTAAGTTAGCATCCTCTGATTTCTGGCAATTTATGTTATCTATAAGGTATATTTAAATTTAATTAATAAACTAACACTGAAACACTTGCATGATTGTTATTAACAGAAGCCTGATCTGCAATTTTCACAGAACAGAAATAACCATAATTCTCATGTTCAGGCTTCAAATGTTGTTGCATACACAGCCAAAATATTATCATTTGTGCATAAGACTGAGATAGCAGAAGACTCGGGGGTGTGGGGGTGTGACCCAGAGCTTGTAGAAACACAAAACTCTTATGAGGAAAAACAACCCTTGAGTAGTGGTGGCAGAGGTTCCAAAACATCTATGGAGAACTGCTTCTGTCTCAAGGATTTCTCCAAATTCTGCCTGTACTGTATTCAGGAAAAGCGCTAAAATTTAAGGGGAGGAGGAACAGAATGGAGAAGCATGCAGGGAGACACAGCTAAATATACAGACAGTGACCAGAAGTAGTTTTACTGATGTTTTGGACTTCAGCTCCCAGGAATACCAGGTAACACTGCCAGTTGCCAGGGACTCTGGATGGCCAAGTCCAAAATGTCTGGAGTACCAAAGTCTGAGAACTCCACACTGCAACATATTGTTTACTACGGTAGTTCCACTTGAGAATTGCATATTGAGATTGCAGATTAGCCTCCCATTTAAATCACAAAATGAAGTGTCAATAAAAAAGTAAAAAAACTCAGTAAATGAGATGTTTGCAATCAAATTTGCAGATGACACAAAACTGGGAGAATATTTAATATTCTGGAAGACCAAAACAAAATCTAAAGATATCTCAATAGGCTCAAGAACTGCACTAAAAACAACAGAATGAAATTAAGCAGGGATAAGGTTTACACTGGGGGTGGTGGCGGATATGTGTGACAAACTCAAGTTAGAAGACAGGAGATAACATGGCTTAGCAATATCACATGAGAGAGATCTTGGAGTTTTTGTTGGTCATAAGCTGAATAAGAGCCTGCAATGTGATGTAGCTGCAAAAAAGGTTTATTTATTTATTTATTTGATTTTATATACCATTCCATCTGACTGGAGGCCACTCTGGGTGGTTTACAAAATTTAGACATAAGCAATACAATAGAAAATACAATAGAAAAATACAATAGACTTCTTGGTAGTGGGGCGGCTAAATAAATAAATAAATAAATAAATAAATAAATAAATAAATAAATAAATAATACAACTAAATAAAAATCTACAAATCAACCACAATCAAATCAAAATCACAAAACAGTAATGATAAATCTAACCTAACATACAAGAAAAGACAAACAGAGGTGGATTAAAATATCAGAAAACCAGATCAGTGGGATGATTATCAGTAATCAGGGGAAATGGATGTATGCAGCCAGGTCTTGAGCTGTTTTTTAAAGAATTGCAGAGTCGGGGCCAGAGAGATCTGGAAGGGCAGCTGCTTCCATAGACGCGGTGTGACCACTGAGAAAGTGGTGTGACCACTGGTGGTGGTCTCCCAGGCTTCCTTCAGGGTCAGCACCCTCAGATGACCCACCTGAGAAGAATGAGTGTTATGGGCAATATTCTGTGGTAGGAGCTGTTCAACAGATAACAAGGCCCCAAACAGTTTAGGGCTTTATATGTCATCATAAAAACCTTGAAGTCAGTGCGGAAACGGATTGGCAGCCAGTGTAGTGCGGCCAGATATTTTAGGCTGCATTAACAGAACTATAGTCTCCAGATTGTAAGAAATACTAGTCCTCCTTTCAATGCTGATTAGACCTTATATTAAACAATGTGTCCAGTTCTCAACACCATGCTTTCAGATGAATACCGAATTAAATGGAAATGGTTCAAAAGACAACAACAAGATTGATCCAGAGCCTGGAAACCAAACTCTGTGACAAAGGGCTGAAAGATCTGAGCATGTTTAGCTTGAGATAATTTGATTGAAGGAAGACAGGATAGCATTCTTCAAATATTCGAAAGGCTACATTGTTTTACACTTCATTTTTAGTAAAATGTAACATACACTGCTTTGCTACAAATGTCTGTAACTGTTAAAAAGCCCAGCAGGTATTTTTGGGGCAGATGAACTCACTGGAAGTGTGAACACACTGCCTGCATGGAACAGATGCAGCAAAGGAAATTTTATACTGGCTCTTTTAGCCCAAATCCTTGAATAAACAGTTGCCTTTCCTTAGTGGTCACCATGTCTTCTAAGAGCATATTGACAGAGTTTTCTGCAGCTCTGGACACCTTGTCCTCTCAAAAACATAGTGAAAGGACATGCCTTCCTAGTTCTCCTAGTTGCCTTCCTGGTTCTCCTAGTTGCTGCAGGCAGATAAGTCAAATAATTTGTTTGTTTAAAAGGGGAATCACATCAGAAGGGAAATGAACTCTTCCTGTTTTGTAAATAAAAAGCAAAAATACACAGCTGTATTTGACCTTCCTTCTGCAAAACAAAGCCACCAAAAGAACATAAGGGAGATGCCTCAAACATGGATGTCATGACAGGATGAGATTATCAGGCAAGGCAATTATAAGAAGAGAGGCATTAGCAGCGAGAAATATGTAAAACTCCAGATAATGTTGGGCAGAGCTACCATGCTAAGTGCAGCTGATGGGACTCCAATAACACCTGGAGGACCATAGAATTCCCCACTTTGAGAAAGCACAAGGTACTGAAACAGATTAAGATCCATTGTCATTCCTGAAACTATAAAAGCAGGAACATTTCACAATGCAGAGCAAAGCATAGATAACAGGTTTGGTGCAGAGTTGAATAAGAAGGGCTATGCCCTCTGGCTAAATATAAACAAGCAGCTTTGTCAGTCTGAAGCTGCTTGGATGAGTAGGGAAACTTTTTGATCTCTCAAGAAAAGAAGTCCAGTTGCCATGACTCAACTTCCAGACTTTGCATCTAATAGTTCTAATCACAAACTGGAATTAAGATTGCCAGAAGAAATATCAACAAACTTAGATACGCAGATGTTATTACTCTGATAGCGGAAAGTGAGGAGGAATTAATGAACCTCTTAATGAGGGTGAAAGAGGAGAGTGAAAATAATGGGCTGAAGCTCAACATCCAAAAAACTAAGATCATGACCACTGGTCCCATCACTTCCTGGCAAACAGAAGGGCAAGAAATGGAGGCAATGACAGAGTTTATTTTCGTAGGCTCCTTGATCACTGCAGATGGCAAATGCAGCAATGAAATTAAAAGATGCCTGCTTCTTGGGAGGAAAGCAATGACAAACCTAGGCAGCATCTTAAAGAGCAGAGACATCACTTTGCCGACTAAGGTCTAGATAGTCAAAGGTATGGGTTTTCCAGTAGTCATGCATGGAAGTGAGAGTTGGACTATAAAGAAGGCTGATCACTGCAGGATCGATGCTTTGAGCTGTGGTGCTGGAGGAGAGTCTTGAGAGTCCCCTGGACTGCAGGGAGATCAAACCTATCCATCCTGAAAGAAATCAACCCCAAATGTTCACTGGAAGGACAGAATTTGAAGCTGAGGCTCCAATGCTTTGGCCACCTCATGAGGAGAGAGGATTCCTTGGAAAAGTCCCTGATGTTGGGAAAGATTTGAAGGCAAAGGAAAAGGGGACAAAAGAGAATGAGATGGTTGGACAGTGTCATCGATGCAACCAATATGGATTTGACCAAACTCTGGGAGGCAGAAGAAGACAGGAAGGCCTGGCGAGCTCTGGTCCATGGGGTCACGAAGAGTCGGACACAACTGAACGACTGAACAACAACAAACGTTCTCTTTGTAGGTATGTGACAGTCAGTGAAAAGCTGTATTGAGGATTCCAATCCTGTTTCTGTCCCTTTTTCATTTGCTACTTGACCTTATTTTACAATTGTGTTTCTTCCATCATCTATCTAGGTATATTTTTAATGTTACGACAGGAATTCCCCTTCTCCATTATTCCCTAATAATCCTGTATCTGGTTTCAATACACAGTTTTTCAGGTTCATGGTGAACTGTATTTATTAATGTATTTATTAATTAATTTATTAATATGTTCTCTATGTTGATTTTAAATGAATCAGATATACTGTTTAAATTATATTTTGGCACTAGGATTCTTCTACTTCTCTTCTTCAGCTACACTCTAATACTTGATATTTACAGTTCACTATCAGTACTACATTTGTTCCTGATATAGTCTATTTGATTCCTAGATTGAGTGTATTGTAATTTCCACATGAGACCATCATCTGCTTTGTTTCTTGAAGCATGTATTTGTGATAAAGAGATTGATGCTTCTAGATAACTCTATGATTTATTCTTCTGCTTTGTTTTCGACCCCTGGTCAAATTCTCCAACATTTGGTTCTGCTTTATTTCCAGCTTTGGCATTCAAGTCATCTATGCTTATAAGCTTGTCTTGTTTTGGTATGTGATCAATTTCCTCCTGGGTATTGCATAAGACCTTTCAATTTCTTCTTCTTCTGCACTTGTGCTGTGCCCTGCTGCCTACTTAGAAACACTGTGCCATCTTGCCTTAGTGATAATTAATTTTCTCTATTGTTTATATTGTACTTTGTATATATTGTATATTTTATTTTTGTTCACTTTGAGCACTAATGGGACAGTATATAAATGAAATAAATAAATCTGCATTTGAAGCATAGGCCAGAATGATGGTTATATGGATGGTCTTCCCATGAGTCTTATTAGTACTGAACTTTCTTCCTTTACAGTATATAAGCAAAACACTTATATTTTGAAAGTATGCATGCACCTTGATGTTTTGTTAAGATATCTTGGCTACACGAATAGTTTACATGGCACCTATACATAACACTATCCCCAAATCCAACACCTCCTCCTTACTATGCTGATAGATAACAGGAATTATAGTATGGCATAGCTCAAGGATGCCCATCTAGAGAAAGCTGGTACTGTATAGATGTAAGAACACATGCTTCCAACCACAGTCCACTCTGCCTCCTTTAAAAAGCTCAAACTTTAAAATAACATTTTCAGGACAAGAGTTGCACACTATTGCACTGTGCATTAATTAAACAAGGGTAAAGAACATTATTTTCTGCAAAGTCAATAACAGAATTAGAAACCTAATTCTAATTAGTTTCTAATTAGAAGCATCAAGAGCCTTGGGAAGACAACCCAACACAAGAGACTGGTTAAAGAATGGTTAATGAAGCATTCTGTCAAAGGCGGTCAACTTATTGTCATCCCCCCCTTCTCATATTGTGGGGCTCTGGTTACTATTGGACATGGGGAAAGATGCAAGTTGCAACTCAACATCTGGAAAGCCACAAGCTGTCCACTGTCCATAATATCACTCTTCCTTACACTTGATTTTGTTAATGGTTAATTCCTTACACTTGATTTTGTTAATGGTTACCTAAAGAAACCATGTGTGATCTGCATGAGATTATCCTGAGAGGAGTTGGGGGGTTCCGGCTGTTGGACCTGTTATTTCAGAACAGGACCAAACAGCCTGAAAAAACTCACATCTATCAGATCCCGGCCATGAAAGCCTTTCAAGAATACATTATTCTGAGAGTTAAGAGTTACATCTTCTTTCTGCCTATCCCCCCTTTTTGCGTTTCCACTGGCATTGGCCAGAGCCAACAAGATCTAAAGCAGAATCCAGTCCAGCTCAGGAGTGCTCTGGTTTAAAACCTGCAGCAAGACGATCATCACACACCGACTCCTGAGAGAAGTCATTAGGTTCCAGCACCGTGGACGTCTAAGCGTCAAGTTCAGACAGCCACAACTCCGGTTATTTCTAGATTATGAAAGCTGGGGAAAAGAGGAGGAGCCCTAACCCCACGTTTAGGCACTTCTCCGCGGGGCTTAATTCCCTCTCTACAGTTTCCATCCCAAACCGAATAGGGAATCCCAAGGCGCCCTGTGTTGTCCCAGAACTCGCTTTCCCCTCCATCCCCCGTCGCCCCCCCCCCAGTCACTCCCAGAATCAGTCGAGGGGCTCCTACCGTGGGTCTCTTCCAGACGATGCCCTTCGTTTTGTGCGAGTTTGGCCCCAGTTCTTTGTACCCCAAGGCCGCCGCCGCCGCCGGGAACGCGGGGTCTTGGAAGAGCTTCCCCGCCTCCAGGCACTCGTCCCTCAGCCTCTGGAAGTCCTGGTTTAAGTATTTGATGGCTCTTTGGTTGGAGCCGAGCCCCTGGGCGACCTCCCGCTCCTTGGCGACTTTCGCGGCAATCCCAGACATGGTGGTCGCCGGCTGCCGGCCGGGGCTGTTGTTCCTCCTCCTCCTCCACAGGCTAGAAGCGCGACCCTGAACCGCGCCTCGGCCAAAGCAGCCAAAAAAGAAGCTTCCCTTCGCAGGCCGGCGCGCTTCTCCTGGGGGTGATTCCTCACCAAGGAGCGCGCGCGTGTGGGGCCGCCGGTCGGCCTCGCTCCGCTCAGGGTGGGGCGGCTCGCTCGGCCCTCCTGCCAATTCCGGCCATGGCGGAGAAGGCCTCCCCACGGCGACCTCCCCCTGCTGCGAGGAGGCCAAAGCCCGGCCGGCATTCCCGTCCTTTTCTTAAACGATTCGGAGCAAGGCTGGGCCTAGGGGTGTGCAATTAACCCTGCCCGCCCCCTTGCTGCCTTCTCCATCCGGATCTGCCCCCACTTCCACCCCCACCCCACACACAGCCGCTGCTTGCCCTGACTTGAGAGAACAGTAAGGTCTAGCTCCTTGCCTGAGTTTCACAAGTGAAAAACGGGGGAAAGGGCACGTTTTCAGTTCTCTCACAAAGGAACTTAAACCGTTCCTTCGCGGGCCAGCAACGCATTTCTTTTGGCTGCTCTATTCATCCCTTTCCCCTCATCTCAATTCAACATTTTAAAGGCAATTTTAAAAACAGGGGCAAATCTGTGGAACTCCCTGCCACAGGATATGGTCATGGCATCTGGCCTGGATGCCACAGGATATGGTGACAGCATCTGGTCTGGATGCCTTTCAAAAGGGGATTGGACAGATTCCTGGAGGGACAGTCCATCACAGGTTACAAACCATGATGGAGATGTGCAATCCCCAGGCTTAAAACCAGGGTATTTCAAGGGCCAGATGCAGGGGAGTGGTATCAGGAGACATATCTAGTCTCGTTCGCTCCCAGACGCATCTGGAGCGGCCACTGTGATATACAGGAAGCTGGACTAGATGGGCCTTTGGCCTGATCCAGCATGGCTCTTCTTATGTTCTTATGTTCTTATAACAAAAAATTATAATTTCTAATCGAGTTCAGAACAGCCTCCTGGTTTTATGTTTTTGTTTTCTGGTGAATCGTTGTGAGCACAAGAAGGTATCCTGTAAACCAGTCGTTCCCAATCTTGGGAGACACAGATATTCTTGGACCACAACTTGCAGGAACCTGGGTCAGCACAGCTTGCAGTGAAGGCTTCTCTGAACCACAGTCCAAGAACACTTGGGTTATCCAAGGTTGGCTATCTCTGCTGTAGACCAGCTTGACCATTAATATATAGATGACGGCAACATTCAGGCTGCTCTTTACTATGTAAAGCTTGACTTTTTTTTTCTGCTGACAATATTGGCCACTGTGTTGCAATATTGGGCCATATCCTGTCTTTTTGAATTTCATGGGTATAGAAGCACAATATCCCACATTGATAAACCAGAAGTTTTTTGAAGAATTGCATTTTTATCTGCCCAGAACGATATGTTGCAGTGGTGTATACTATGCTTGCCAATTATGCTAAAATGATTATATGCAGCTTTGCCCTCTTTTTTAAAAAGCCTGTATATGTAGAGACTTTGATTATGGGCACTGTAGTCCAAAATGCCCAGAGCTCCAAAGGTTATTCCTTTCGGTGTATCTATAGACAGTGTTAAGGGAGAATAGTGTTTTGCAACTTGAGACAAAATTACACACACATCCTCATTCCACAAACCAGACTGATGCTGGAATTTTATTTCAGTAGGTGATAACAGTATGTAGCAGTGCACTAAAGGGGTGCATGGTTTCAACTAATACTTGCAGTGTCAGATGCAACGTAGCAAACTGAGTCATTGCCAGTGCTGAAATAAAATGAAACCAATGTTCTTTTTCAACCAAGAGGAATGACTTGGGAAGCCACTGCTTCATCTTTATAAGACCTGCTCCTGTCTCAGATGGCTATTGCCACACTCTTGCCTAATGATAGTGTTGGCCCTGGAAGGCCCCACCCCCTCCAATAAATGCCTCTCCAACCCTATTCATGGACTGCTTGAGATAAGAGAGCTGAGATTTCAGTCTTGTGCATCCTGACTTGGATATAAATCTCATTATATTTACTGCTGCTTACTTGGATAAGTGGTGCTTTGGTTTGCAGGAGCCTAAGTCAGCTATCGGAAGTTAAAACACAGCTAAAGCAAGAAAGACTCTTAAGCACTAACCTATTTATTCAACTTTTATAGAGTACAGTCTACTTTCCCAGATACATAAAATATCAGAAGTTCAGGAAAATAAAAAATACTTGTGGTTTACAACAACAGACTAGTGTGTCTTGGGAAATTAAAACGAGGCTGCAGTCCTACATATGCTATTTTCAGTGTTAACTCCATCAAAATAAATATTTAAATTCACATAAGTTATTTTAGAGGAGAGATGTTTAAGATGGGAATGTTCTGTTTCAGAAATCAAGCAGGTGGGACATGCCTTCCCACAAACCAGAAATCTTGACAAGTCTGTGCACCAGATAAAAATCTGGTGATGCTTTCTCATTTCCTTCCTGAATTTATATGCTATATTCAGGGAAGAATTGTTCTTCAAATGCAGACCACATGAGCTAGTAAAAATATAAACAAAATTACTGTACACCAATTCCGATAGCATTGTAAAACTAAAAACAGCAACCCAGGATCAGGATACAACACAGCAATTTAGAAAAGCCAGGTTAAAATAACAGCACAAACAACTGAATTTTCTGTTCTAAGCCTGTCTGTCTACTGGCTTCAAAACTGGCCAAAGTCTGTATTTGTAAAGAAGTAGATTTTGATCCATACAAGCTCACACTGAAATAAATCTGTTGGTCTTTATTTTGCCCTCTGTCTCTTATTTTCTTTCTTCTTTAATTTTACTTACATTGTGAGACAGGCTAAAGGCTTGACTGCATTGCAATAAACTCCTCCAATTACTCTGGGTTTAGCATTTCCAAAGGAGTGCATTGATGTGCTGCAAATGGTCAGCCATTACTCAGTGGGAAGACTGAACATCTTTCCTCTGGTAGCACATCATCTGGAAGGAAATTCAGTGATCATTACCTAACTTAGGGCGCTTTTACACGACCCCTAAGATCCGCTGGCCCCTTAAATTCGGACCAGAGATCTTAGGGGTTTGTCACTCTTCGTGCGTCTCCACCCCTCCGTACTTCCTGGCTGACGGCTGCGTGAGGGGAGGGAGGAAAAAAAGGGACAGAAGAATAAAGCCTTACCTCCCGGTGTTGGTGGACGCTGCCGGGGGAGCCCCGGTCACTTCCTGGTTCCTCTTAAAGGGGCGGGAGGCAAAAAACAAAAAGAAAAAGAAGCGAGGAGAGCCCAGCACATCCGCATCAAATATTTGTCACCTCCAGAGAGAAGGTACAAGAAAAGTGCGCTGGGTCGCGCTTAGGTGGGCGGGGTTGCACTTAATTGTCTGCAAACTCCGGAGCTGGTGGGGAAACATTTTTAAGCTCCGGAGCTTGCAGCCATTTGCGGCGGAGTTTAGGGGTCGTGTATAAACGCCCTTAGTCACTGTGTTAATGCATTTTTGAACCCACACATTGCTAAAACTGCTACAGAGTCCAAAAATACCTAGACTTGAGACTTTGATTTTGAGCCCTCCTGCAGATTTGAGGCAGAAAGCTAAGGAGGATTTAAAATCCAGCTTTATTATGATTCACCACTATGAAAATAAATACCACACATTTATACTGTAAACGCATAATCCAACACAGCTATGTAACTGTGGAGGAAACAATGTGACTGTGTTTGTAAATGCATTACAAACAACATAACTATGTAACTGTGGAGGAAACTATGCAACTGTGGAGGAAGACCTTGTGATAACACCCTCTGGCACTGTGAGCCACAGTTAAACTTAGGGCAGTGGGAAGGAAGGGTGGGGTCAATCAATTCCAGTATTGTTTTTACCCCATTTGGTACTAGTGAGACTGTTCCAAGTCATTTTTCCATGTGATTGCTACATTCTTGCTAATTCTTCTTGCCAGATTTCACCCAAAGAAAGAGTAATTCAGATATTCCAAAGTGGCTAAAAGAAGTTACAGACTCTGTCATCAAAACTATATTTATATAAGAATCTTTGTTTTGCAATTATTGCACAAAAATACCAACTAGGTCAAGTCATGGAGCAACTTCAGACGTTACAAACAAACACTGCTTCTTGCTTATCAAAACACTTCCATTATCTGTTACTGAGGCTTATTCTGAACATCTGAAAAGGTTCTGGGGTAGGGAAGGTACACAGGGCTTATCAGCTAGGTATTGTTAGACCCTACTTCCAATAATCCTTTGCAACTGCTTATGGTGAGTAGGGCCAATGGGAATTGTAGTCCAATCCTAAGTTTCAAAAAGTTACCTTTTTTCGGCTGTTAATGCCAGAATTCACTAGTTAACATGGCCAAACTCTGGCTTGGGGATTCTGGAAATGGTAAACCAAAAAATCCAATTTCCCAAGTGTTGGGAGAGTCAGATGTTCCTCACCTTCAAATGCACCAAGAGCCTGTATAACTTCCCTGTGTCAGGTGTTTAAGGGTATTTGTACACGACCCCTAAACTCCGCCGCAAATGGCTGCCAGCTCCGGAGCTTACAATTGTTTCCCCACCAGCTCCGGAGTTTGCAGGAAATTAAGTGCGACCACGCCCACCTAAGCGCGTCCCAGCGCACTTTTCATGTACCTGCTCTGGGAGGGTGAAAATCCCCAGATCCGCATGTATTCTGGTGAGTTCTGGGCTCTCCTCGCTTCTGTTTTTTTTTTTTTTTTGCCTCCTGCCCCTTTAAGAGAAGGACGACGTGGCTTGGGAGGCTTCGACCGGCAAAACGGAGGTGAGCCTGCATTCTTTTGTCCCCTTTTTTCTCCCTCCTCTCACGCAGACAGGATCAAGGAAGTGCGGAGGGGTGGGGACGCAGGAAGAGCAACGAACCCCCAAGATCTCTGGTCCGAATTTAAGTGGCCAGTGGATCTTAGGGGTCGTGTGAAAAGGCCCAAGAAGCTTACAAACAAGAGTTGGAGGCATGGAAGAGATTGGTGACTAACCAATGCAACTGGGAACATTAGAATGACTTATCTTCAGGGCTAGCCCAAACTAGTTTGTTGCCTGGGGTGAAGTGCAACATGATGCCTCCCCATTTCCAGGCTGACTGGACTTGCAGCTAACTCCTTCTTTAACATTAGACATGGAATAGTTAGGCTTTCAATGCATCTGAAGGTGGCAGCAAGCTAGCATAGTGGTTACAGAGTAAGCTGCCTGACACATGTCTGTGTCAGCCAGCGAGTTGCTGTCTAATATGTGTACATCCTCATATTTGAAACAGTGCCCTTTGTCCTTCAAATGGAGGTGTACTGCTGATTCTGGTCCTGAGCTGTTACCCCTTACTGTTACATATTAGACAAAGAAGAGAGGTGGTTTGAGAGAGGAGTAAGGGAAGTCATTCATGTGAGCACTGAAAACCCCTCCCTCAACAGAGGTGGTGGGCTCCGGCATAGTCTATCTGCTACTTATCAGGCTGTGCTTTCCAAAGTACCCAGAGAAATCAAATTGCCTTCACCACCAAGGCCATAGCTAAGGACCCATTTTTGATGGGTTTCAGCACCTTAGGCCATTGTTCACCTTAAGGCTATGGATACTATTGTCTCCCTAACGAGCCTATTCAGGCCATTGTTCATCTTATGAGCCAAATTCAGATCAGGGTGACAAGAGGTCAAAGCTGACTATAAGATGGAGTACTTGCACTAGCTGTATTCAGACCGATGAAGCTGTTTGAAATGTTTCTACCTCTCAAAAAAGAAGTACAGTAGCCATGACTCAACTTCCAGATAAACTCACCTGGATGACTGAGAATCTTCACAGACATACTCCCACAGGCTTGGAATTCTGGGAGTTGTGGTCCAAAACATCAGGAGGGCCGAAGTTTGGCCATGCCTGGTAATGGAAGGACCAGTCCTGATGTACCATTAGATACATTTGTGAGAGAGCACATGCTTTGTAGACAGGTTCAACCCATTGCCTCTTCAGGGAACTGGAAAACGATCCCTTTTGGAGACTCTGGAAATGAACTGTCAAGCCATACAAACAATATTAAACCAGATAAAACCTGCTTTGATTCATATTGCACCAACTTATGTCCTAGGGTCCTCAGCTGAGGCAGACTCAGGTACCTTAATGTCTACTGTTCTACATCGGCTTGTCAGAGAAAGCAAATATTGGTTTATTTTCTGTTGTAGCTTTTAGCAACCCTTATTGCTAAACTGTCATTCACCTGCCTTTTAAGAGGTTTCAGGGACCTTTTCTTTCCAGGTATGATTGTCAATAAATCCAGAGTAAATAATTGTTCCCTCTAATTTTGAACACAGATATCCCTCTGTCCCATCCTCCTCTTTTTTCAGTCTGCTGTCCATTGGTTTACAGTTATGTACAGGGGTACCTTGTATAAAGGAATAAATTTGTTCCAAATGAAATTTTGTTAAGCAAATTTTCCTTTCTACAAATTTCCCATAGGAATGCATTGAAAACAGAGTAATCCCTGATCGTGACCATTTTTATGTTGTACAGATTCGCCCCATAGACAATTCTGTTAAGCAGATTTCCCCTCTCTCTGGAATTTTTTATGTTGTACAGATTTTATGTTATACAAACCATTTGTTATACAAGGGTCCACTGTACTTATGTGGTGGCATGGTGGCTCAGTGTGCTAGAGTGCTGAAACTATCGGCTGCAAATTTGGCAGCTCAGTGGTTTGAATCATGGGTGCCACGTAGTGGAGTGAGCTCCTGCTGTTAATCCCAGCTCGTGCCAACCTACCAATCTGAAAGCATGTAAATGCAAGTAGATAAATAGGTACCAGTGTAAAAAGCGGGAAAGTAAACACTGTTCCGTGTGCAGAAATGCATTCAGCCATGCTCGCCACATGGCCACAGACTTGCACAACACTGGCTCTTGGGCTTAAAAATAGAGATGAGCATTGGCCCTAGAGTCAGACATGACTAGCATGCATGTGTGGGGGAACATTTATTTATTTATTTATTTATTTATTTATTTATTTATTTATTTATTTATTTACCACCCCATTTTCCCAAAGGAACTCAGACAGGCGGTGAACAATACGGACAATTTAAAGCAAAATAAATTCAGCATCCACAAAGAACATATATGATAACATTCTAAAACAAGTTAAAAAAACAAAAGCAAGAATACGAGGGCAAGATGGCAAAAACATAGGCAGACAAACAAATAACATGAGAACAAATCAACCTCCCTGATCACTGAAGGTGGCCTTAAACAGTCAGGTTTTCAACAGCTTCTTGAAGGCTGAGAGGGGCTCCGCTGTCCTAATTTCACTCAGCAGGTGCTTCCAGAGTGTAAGGCCCGCCACAGAGAAGGCACGATTCCCAGTTGAGGCCTTTCGCGCCTCCTGAGGAATGGCGACCTGAAGAGAAAGGGACTGTGCTGTTCTGGTGGGCTGGGCATGCTCTGTTGGATATTCTGGTTCCAAGCCATGGAGGGTTTTGTAAATTACCTTCACCTATGTGGTAGTCTGCTAGCAGTTAATGTTAAAATTAGTTATGTAGCATGCAGTATGTATCAGTATGCAGTTATGAGTCATTTAAGGCCTCTTCATTTAACCAGTCATTTTTACATTATGCTGTTTTTTAATCTGTTTAGAACTGTGAGTAAATGGAAACTTTTCTTTTCTTTTTTTTATCTTACCATTGTTTCAAAGTTATGGAGGCTATATGTGCCAGTTGATGGAAAAAGTAAAAGTGTATCCTAATGTGGGGAGACTTGAAGCTGATTCTGCTCTGAAAGTCCCTGCACTTTCTGTTGTGTAGCTAAAAGTCTTTAGCCAACATCTCACACTCTATCAAGATTTTCTTCTGTCTGTTGGCTCAAACCATATGAATGAGCAGAGCCCAGAGTTGCAGCTTTCAGGATCAGGTGATGCAGTGACACATGGAAAAGAATTTCCACTTGAGCGATAGGCAGCACCTGAGTCTGGTCTGCTCTTTATTCTAAATGACATGTCTGCTTTCATGCCATATAATTTGCCCACTTTAGCACTTACAGTATTTCTGGTTTTAGCAGCCATGAGCAAACAGGGCCATATGAGGGTATATGGTCAGATATGAAAATTGGGTCTCCCATTAAGATCCTGTTCAGGTGTTAGGGTCATCATGAGAGGCCTTTCTCTTGGTCTGAACACAGAAAGTCTGTTGCACCTCCCAGACTTTGGAACTCCCTCCCATAGGAAGCCAGGCTGGTTCCCACTTTGCTATCCTTCTGCAAACAGGTGAAAACATAAGGAACATATGAACCTACCTGGCAATTAAGATCGAGCCAGGGGGCCCTTTTGAAAGAACCATCCCTCAAGGAGTTGAAAGGGATGGCTTGTAGACATAGGGCCTTCTCGGCAGCTGCTCCCCAGCTATGGAATGCCCTCCCGATTGAGATCCGCCTGGTGCCAACACTGATTACATTTCGACGCCAGGTAAAAACCTTCCTGTTCCAGACGTTTTTTAATTGATACAATATAGATTGTGGGTCCTCTGATGACAATTTTAGGGTAATGATTTTATGGTAAGGTTTTTATTATTGCTTGATGATTTATTGATATTCTATTTCTAACTATTTTAAATTGTTTTAATTCTTTTGATTGTAAGCTGCCCAGAGACCTTTGGGTAGTGGGCAGCATATAAGTTGAATAAATAAATAAATAAATAAATAAATAAATAAATAAATAAATAAATAAATAAATAAATAAACATAAGAAGAGCCATGCTGGATCAGGCAAAAGCCCATCTAGTCCAGCTTCCTGTATCTCACAATGGCCCCACCAAATGCCTCTGGGAGTCCATGAGACTAGATATCTGTCTCCTGATACCACTCCCCTGCATCTGGCCCTTGAAGTACCCCAAGTTTTAAGCCTGGAGATTACACATCTCTATCATGGCTTGTAACCTGTGATGGACTTTTCCTTCAGGAATCTGTCCAATCCCCCTTTGAAGGCATCCAGGTCAGATGCCATCACCACATCCAGTGGCAGGGAGTTCCACAGACTAACAACACACTGGGTAAAAAAAATTCTTTTGTCTGTTCTCACTGTCCCAACCCTCAGTTTGAGTGGATGTCCCCTAGTTCTGGTATTTTGTGAGAGAGAGAAGAGTGTTCCTTTATCCACTTTACTCATGCCCTGCATTATTTTGTAGGTCTCAATCAGATCCCCCCTCAGGCGCCTTTTTTTCCAGACTAAAGAGCCCCAAATGTTTTAGCCTTTCCTCATAAGGGAGGTCCCCCCAGCCCAGCAATCATTTTAGTTGCTTTCTTCTGTGCCTTTTCTGGTTCTACTATGTCTTTTTTGAGATATGGTGACCAGAATTGTACACAATACTCCAGGTGTGGCCTTATTATCATTTTGTACAATGGCATTATAATGTTGGCTGTTTTATTTTCAATCCCCCTTTTGTTAATCCCATTCCCTAGCATGGAATTGGCCTTCTTCACCCACTTTTCTCTTCAGGCAATCTTTCCTTGAGTGACTGGCTGTCTGAGGAGGGTTTTAAAATGAATAGTTGTGCCTTGCTGCTTTGAATGTATTTTTAGTATTGTTTTTGTTTACAATTTCTGATTTCTGTTTTATTCTTTTTGGTATTTGTTTAAATGATAAAATGAATAAATAAATATAAAAATGCACACAAAAACAAATAATACTTGTCTTGCCATTTAGGATCCTTGACAGAATGGCACAAAATCTTAAAATTCCTGACAAAATGCTCATGTAGGTTTTGAAAGTAATTAAATATTATTCACCATCACCACATCCTAAGAATTTGATGTTATTATTAGTAAATTTGTAACTGTTAAATGCATTACTAATTTAAAGAAGCAACTAGCTACAATTAAATTTATTATTTACAATTAGTTATTGCAGGCAAAAATCAAAGAAAAACAAAACAAAACAAAAGACACAAAATGTGTGGCACCTTAAAGACTAACTTTCATATTTTAAGGTAAAGTTTTGTGGACACGTCTACTTCTTTCTGCTGCTATATGTCTGAAGAAGTGGATGTGTCCACAAAATGTTACATTCAAATATAAAAGTTAGTCTTTAAGGCGCCAGTACTTTGGCCACCTCATGAGGAGAGAGGAGTCCTTGGAAAAATCCCTGATGTTGGGAAAGATTGAAGGCAAAAGGAAAAGGGGGACGGCAGAGAATGAGATGGTTGGACGGTGTCGTTGATGCAACCAATATGGATTTGACCAAACTCCGGGCGGCAGTGGAAGATAGGAAGGCCTGGTGAGCTCTGGTCCATGGGGTCATGAAGAGTCAGACACAACTGAACGACTGAACAACAACAACAAGGTGCCACATGTTTTGTGTCTTTTGTTTTGTTTTGTTTTTCTTTGATATTTGCCTGCAATTCTTGAAAGGACTAACACGCCTACCCTCTCTGAAACTTCAATTAGTTATTGTACTTCTAAACTCTGATTCTGACTCAGAAGGCAGCATTATACATTCCAAGGAACCCACAGGGCATGTCCAAATTTTGCTTTCTAAAGTGAAAAATAAGATGATGCCATCTGTTTTTCTTGCTTATAGAAGCTATCTGGTTTGGTAGCTGAATTTTGCTTCATTACAGCCTCTATAGGATAGTGACCTCTACCATCTTTAAGGTAAGACTTGTTACACTGCGGCATACACTGGTATACAGTATTCTCAAACATAGAGAAACAGTCATGAGGCTATTAATACTCCTCCATAAATTGCCTTCCTTTATCTAATGGTAAACATGGCACTCATTGTCCTATAATACATGTTAAAATGAATCTCATCTCTGTGTAACACTGTGAACTCTACAATGTCTTAGTCACTAACACAGGATGCTGCCTTATAATGAGTCAGACTATTGCACTATTATACAGTGGTACCTCTACTTACGAGTTTAATCCATTCTGAATGCATGCTCATAAGTCAAACAACTCATAATTAGAACAGCTGTATCTTAAAAATTAAAAATTAAACATTAAAAAAATTGAAAAATTGAAAAATTAAAAAAAAATTAAGTAGAGCAGGCTGCATCTAAAATTTGTAATGCAGCAGTTAAAATGCCAATGGTTTTCCGCTCTTAAGTCGAATTGCTCGTAAGTAGAGCTGCTCATAAGTAGATGTACCACTGTATCTATATGGGCAATAAAAAGCAAAAAAGTGATGTGATTCTGTTCCTCAATCAAAAAGTAACCATGTGTTTCATTATTAGGCATTTTGGATGGATATGTATAAGGAACTAAGTGACTGACCGCTCTCTATCTTACAAGCTTGGGGCATTCTTTTCTACATTGCCAAAAGTAAATTACTTTGAGAGGTGGTGAGTGTTGAAACACTAGAGGCATTCAAGAGAAATTAAGATAACCAACTGGCAGATATCCTAGGATTTGTAATCCTGCCTTAAGCAAGGGTGTTGGACTCAGTGGCTTTGTAGGCCCCTTCCAGCTTCATGATTCTATGAAGCTGGAACCCTAACATATCTGAGGAGATTCTACAGCCTCCAAGCTGGATCTGGTTTTGAACTAGGAACCAGGTACCACTTGTTGTGGGTTTTGGACGTTTTATGTTTTTCCCCACCACCTCCAGCTCTGTAATATCCAGCCTGATTAAGACTCGGGGGAAGTGGAAAGGCATCCTTTCTGCGTGAGATTTTTGTGATCTGATAAAAGTTTCACTCATCCTCCCCCCCCCCCAAATTGGATGGGAATTAGTTCTTCAGTTTCGAAAAGGGACTTTTTCCAACCATACCTAGGATTGAAACTGGGACCTTCTGCACACCTTTTGCACACAAAGCCACACATTCCCCAACAATAAGAGTGAGCATTTGAATAACTGCATTTACCTATATGTTTTTGAAATCATGATATATGCATACCTCATTTATTGCAGAAAGCAACATATCATATTTCCTTAACCTGGTACCTTTACAGAGAAAAGAGGAATCTCTTTATGAGAAAATGAACCTCCCTTCCCCCAGCAAACTGGATACAGATTTCTGCCATCCACACAGGGATGGAGGGAAGAACGATCTGGATCAAATCTGTGGAAGAGTATTGGGGAAGGAAATTATGATAGCTTGCGACAGGAATCTAGGAATAATTCTCAGTGGGAATGTTTTTTTTTTTTTTTTAGTGGCCTATTGCTTTCCTGGGTTTATTGCAGTGGTGTAGTATCAGCCTAAGTCACAACTAGAGTCAACAGAAATGGCTAGGAAAGCAAGTCTCTCCTTTATGTGTTGCAATTGTGATGGAATGTGGTATGGCAGGAAGAGCGGAGATTGTTGTTGGCCCACATTCTGTGCCTCCAAAACCCCAGCCTGTGGGTACAATTTTAACTTAGATGGGGAAAGTATCATTCAAATGAGCAAAAGGCAAGAGGGAGGAACAAGATGGATGACTTCTCACAACCTTGTTTTTCCAGTTTTCTCTCCGCTTTCTCAAAACACAGACTATTAAGGGTCAGTTCAAACCATTGTTTTAAAAATGTATATACATATGCACACTCTTCATCCTTTTTGCTATTACCAGCCTCACATTGGAATAAATCTGTTAGACTTTAAAATGATGCAATAGTTTGCCTTTCTCTCTTTCCCTCTTCTTGTTTGCCAACAGCCCCGTTTAGTATGTATTCACTAGAGATGGGCACGACTAGGGAAAATGACGTTTTGAATTGTCGTGTGTCGGAGGCAGCCCGTTTCGGCTTGTTTCCGTTTTTCACGAAATTTCAAAAAAATTTGTCGTTTCATTTTTCGTTTTTTCGTTTGTCGTTAGTACTGGTTTTGGGGGGGTAGCGGGCTCCTGGAGGCACCTCTCTGTGGTGGGTGCCTCCTATCCTCACCCGCCAGCGCTGCTACAAAAGGGCATGAATAGCCATATGCTATGGATATGCATATTGCAGATGCAGCAGACTGGCAGAAGCACCCCTCTTTTTGGGGTGCCTTCCCTGCAACAGTCGGTGAGACACAGTCAGGCAGCACTTGCAGGCATGGTTTGCATGGCACACAAATGCTGCTGCAGGAGTCAGCCAGAGCCACAAGTGACGGACTGGCAGACTCTTTGCACCCGCTCCAAGGGAAATGTACTTGCGTGTAGTGCAATGCAAGTAGATCTGGCTTAGGGTTAAGACAGGTTAGCGCAAGGGCTAGGGTTAGGCTAGTTACGGGTGAGGTTAGGGTGAGTATTGGGGTGCACCTCTGGGTGCCTCTCTGACCCACTTATTTATTATTTATTTATTTTATTTTATTTATTTTTACTTATATGGGGTCTCTGCAGTTAAGACATCAAATATCAATAAATAATTAAAACAACAGCAAAACCTTATACTAAAATCATCACTAAAATCATCACTTAGAAGGACAGTGTACTGGCGTATGGGTTAGGCTTAGGGTTCGGATTCGGGTTCGGGCTACGGTTAGTGGGCTGTTTATGCCTGATTGGCACATCCCAGAAGTCTCTGTGGTCAACCTGGCCAAGTGGCCATGCGATTGGTGGAAAATTTGCATGGTCCACTCCCATGGGCGAGCCCATCATTGCGAATGTGCAGTTGTAATAAAATAAAATAAAATAAAATCAACAGAGACGTTTTTTTGCAAGAAAACCCACTGCTGCTACTGTAAAAATTCAAGCATTTAAAATAGCTAATTTTCGCATGTTTCTGTGGTGCTTTGGTGGGGTTTTGGACCACAATTTAAAAAAAATATTGCGGTCGCCATTTTAGATCCCCCCGCACTGCATGGCAAATGGATGCGCCCTCCTAGCCTGGTACAGTCTCCAAAACCTGGCCATGCGATTGGTGGAATGGCTCCAAAATTTTGCATGGTCCACTCCCATGGGCGAGCCCATCATTGTGAATGCACAGGTGTAAAAAAATAAAATAAAATAAAATAAAATCAACGGAGACGTATTTTGGCAAGACAAACCCACTGCTGCTACTGTAAAAATTCAAGCATTTAAAATAGCTAATTTTCGCATGTGTCTGTGGTGCTTTGGTGGGTTTTTGGACCACGATTTCAAAAAAAATATTGCAGTCGCCATTTTGGATCCCCCCCGCCTGCACACTGCATGGCAAAGGCAGACAAGACGATGCCCCCCCCGCCTGGTACCAGCAGCGCAGCAGTAGCACTAGCCAAGGAGAGGGGGCGGGGAAACCCCCCCAAATAAAACACCCTTCTGGCCTGGTAGGTGCCCTCAGACAGTTTTCGCCTGCTTTTAGGGCCGGGAATCGGGGTTTTTTTTTTAACTTAATAACTTTTTTTCTGTGCCGCTTGGCATCGCGGGATTGCCGCAATGCCAGGAACGACCACGACAAATCAGACCCAATTATTCTTTAGTCGGTTCGAGTTCGAGTTCTGGCGGAGTAATTCCCGTTACCATTTCCGTTGCGTAACGGAAACGAGTAACGGAAATGGAAACGGGAATTCCGCTAAGTCGTGCCCATCTCTAGTATTCACAAGAAAACAGACCTAGTTCTGCTCAAAGTATTTCGCCTCCAGAAGTGAGGACTAAGATGGCTCCCCTCTCCATTCTATGCACCTAAGATGCAAGGAATGACCAACAAACCTGTAATCAATGCTTGGACCATCTGGCAGCTTTAAACACGTGAAAGAAATGACCAGCTGAGCCAGTGGCCATGCTGGCTGGGTATTTCTGGGAGCTCTAGTTTAATTAAAAAGTAACTCTGTACTCCCTAGCTCTAACCCAGTGGTTCCAAAACCTAGGTGCCCAGATATTCTTGGACTACAACTCTCAGAAATTCCAGCCAGCACAACTAGCTCTGAAGGCTTCCGGGAACTTTAATCCAGGATCATCTGAGGACCCAAGGTTGGGAACCATTGCTCTAACCTGAAGGCAGCAGTTAAGGGATACAGAGCAGGACATCTCATACTTACTTCTTTCATTCCACATCTCAGTACTGCTCTCTGGCATTTGCTGCTTGAAGTGATGCTTGCATAATGGGAGGGCAAACCCCAGAAAGACAAGCAGAGAAGGCATGTAAGATTTCAATCAGACCAGTTTCCTTCTGGAGGCAGCATCTTGTATTTTTTTGCAAAACTCCTTCCTCATTTTGATCTTTTTATACAGTGGGCTCCCCCACCCCATCCATTCTTGTCATGTTGCACAGTCCAGCCTTTAAATGCTGCAAAGAAAATGCAGGAGATGCATTTGAAGCCAGGACATGATTATCTATACACCCCACTCGCCTTTGTTCAGCTTTAAACCACAAACTGCTGATTTGCTGCCATCTCACTCTTCACTGTCTGTTCTCCTGAAGACAGTTTCTTCAGTTCTGTTATATTCTGCTGCTAGAAACTGCTGAAGCACAACTGCTGCCAATTTAACATTGTTTGGTACCAGTGGGAGATTTAAACCAATTGTTTGCATAGTTTGCTGCTGAGTCAGGAAGTCCTTGGAGCCAACCTTGGTTTATTCCCCTGCAAAGAGTGCTTTTAATATTCCACACTGCATATATGAATAATATTTAAGTGCCATCTGTCCTTTGTCTATGTATATGCCCATATGGTTCAGTCTGACATCAGCCTAGTACTGAAAAAGAGCTACTACCTGTCCTGTGCCATGCATAGCATCTTGTGGTTAGTTGTACACTTATCTATTTACTTTTGAAGGCACAACCCATGCAATAGTGGAGTCAGCTCTGGAGTGATGGTCCTTTCTGATTAGCAATGGTTTTACTGTCTGCCAACCGCTCCCCTGTCTAACTTGTTCCATCTGAGTTTATCTACAGTACAAGTTCCAAACCTGGGGTTTGGGACACCCAAAGGGGTCACAAAGTGTTTTCTGGGAGGGTGTCACCATGGTTATTTTAGTTGCAATTATCTGGAAGTTGAGTCGTGGCAAGTGAACTTCTTTTCTTGAGAAACTGAAACGTTTCGCTGCTCATCCAAACAGCTTCGTCAATCATTTCAATCTCTTAAGAAAAGAAGTCCAGTTGCCATGACTCAACTTCCGGATAAACTCATCTGAATGACTGAAAATCTTCACAGACATAGTTGCAACTACTTTTGTTCTTATTATATTAAATATAGTATACACAATGTGGTTTTATTCTAATCGTCTTACCCAACAGATAGGGAATTTTAATCTGAACCGGGATTCTGGCAACCTAGAGTTCTTTGTTATTTCTGTAGACCTTTGGGAGGATTTTCCTTTGATGCATGCACCTCACTTGTACCCTCTCCAAGAGAGCCGCTCTCACTGGTTTCTCCCTGCTCCTTTGAACCCACCTTTGGAGGATTCACATCAGCCCTTGGAGCCCAGCTCAAAGAGTTCTGAATGAGGGAAGGACACATGGGATGCTGCGAAGGCTGACACCCAAGATGGAGGCAGGACTGAAAAATTGTTGGTGACATAGTGAAGGGAGTGGGGACTTGGGCATGCACATGTCTCTGAGCCCCACCCAAGTCATTGAGGAGCAAGGCAAGAGGGGCAAAAGGTTTAGGGAGGAATGGGGCATGGAGGCACATCCCAAACTGTACATTAAACTTGAAGTGTGTTGGCATATTTTTCCTTTTCAAATTTTATATGATAGAGGCAGATTTATAGTCCCCTCATACTCATAATTATGTATTATTCAGTAGTAATATTAATATATTAGGGTAGGATTAGAGTCTGAAAAATGATTTCTAATGTGTTTTCTTTTTTGCATTAAAATGCCTCTGTATGCAAATGGTTCCCCCCACAGATTACTTAATTATTATAAAAGGGCATTGTGACTTTAAAAAAATTTGGGAAATACTGATCTTCACTGATCAGGAAAGTTTGTTTTGGATTAAAGGCTCCACACGGTATTGTACAGAAAGAATTGTCAATGCTATGGAAGAGAACTGGTGTGTGTGTGAATCAGTTATGCTTTGTAGTTACATTTATGGGGGCATATGAGTTATATGCAGATATATGGGGGTCTGGTGCCTCTAACCCCAATGCTGTTGAAGGAAGAAGTGTAAATAAATTTAAGTTGTTCTAAAGAGGAACGACAGGTCTGGTTGTCAATTTATTCTAATCATAATTAAATCTGAGGAGGACAGAGTGAGAATGGCAAGATGCTTCAGTTACTTCTATCTCCACCCATTTTTGCCAGTATATCTTTCTGTCTTCTGCATCACTTAGAATGGTTTGGTGGATGGAAGAGACAAGGAGCTGTGATCTAGTGACAGTGACAGCTTGACCTACTTGAAAACCATGACTCTGAAAGGTTAAAATTTCCACTCATTAACAATTCTCCTGACAACGCCTAATGGACACAGAAATTTCCATCCCTTGTCAAATAGGACCAAGCAGAACATCCATCAATGCTTGGGAATTAATTATATGTTTATAACCTCTTCTGACAGGACCCAGGCCTTCCTTTTGCCCCTAGGTGGCGTTGGTGCATCAATTTTCACATTTGACGGTTACTAATGGCAACCATAGGCTCTGGAGAATACTTTATACAGTATACTGTCAGATGCAGCTAAGGGTTACTAAGCTCAGAGAAACTTGCAAGGCATAGAAAACCAGATATACTACTGTTGGTGAAGCAAACATGTTCCATGTTTATATTGCTAAGTGGATGTGCTAGAAAGTCACCAAGTGCTTTGGTTTTAGAAGAGATAGCTGTGTTTAGGCTGTACTGGCAAATCAGGAAGAAACAAAAGAAAAAATAAACAATATAGAAGACAAAAATGTTGTGGCACCTTATAGGCGAACTACTGTATTTTAATACATATAAGCTTTTGTGGACAAGTCCACTTTCTCATTCATAAGACTCATCCAAGGAAGCTGACATGAAAATATAGCTGCTAGTCTTTCAGGCATCACAACATTTTTGTCTTCTATATTGTTAATTTTTCATTTGTTTTTGGCTGACATGGCTTTTAGGTACATGAGCAGCATAATAGGCAGCATATCCAGAGGTTGGGGGATTCCCTGGTAAGCAGGAAAACAGAGGTAAGAAATTAGGATATAGAGTAGACAGTAGGAACAGTAATAGAAACTCAAAGAAAAGATGGGGGAAATTGAGATTGTCACTGAATTTCAAAATTATTTTAATTAACCTGCCAATTCTTTGGTGACAAGATTCCAGTAAGAACTGTCTCAATGAAATTAAAATCACACTCTCTTTCCAATTTACACTGAGCTGAAAGATGCACCTGTTTTTCTCTCCAGATCTTTTCTTTTATAATGGTATCTGAGAATTTCTACAATACAGTATTTGTACCCAGCCTCCTACATTCGTCTGAAATGACAAATACAGTGGTACCTCTACTTATGAGCAGCACTAATTACGAGCAATTCAGCTTAAGAGTAGAAAACCATTGGTGTTTTAACTGCTGCTTTACAAATTTTAGATGTGGTCTGCTCTACTTACATTTTTATTTTTTATTTTTATTTTTTATTTTTTGGAACAGCTGCTCTACTTACCAGTTGTTCAACATATGAGCATGGATTCAGAATGGATTAAACTCGTAAGTAGAGGTACCGCTGTACTAGTGTTTTGGGCCAGCAACCAGCTTGCAATTTGTAAAATATTTTATCACAGGACTATTGTGTTGAACCTGTAGGTGGAGAAAAAGAAACGAGCTTTTAATGGGAAGGGGCCTCCCAAGAGATAAGGAACACGTGACAAAATCTAATAAAGCTCATGGACTGAACAAAGGATAGAAACAGCAAGGCATACACCAATGATTTGGACCAATTGGTCCATTTGGATGCTTTTCAGAGTAATGTCTTCTATGTCCCATGACAGAAATGAACAAATGTGGATGATTAGGTGCACTTTCACAGATTATGGGAAGCAGTTACATGTCGGAAAATGCTTGTCATCCAATACTTCCAGATGCTTCTTTTCTTTCTTTACTTTTGTGCCTGCCATAGTATTTATGCACCTGCAGGCTGTTAGAAAGGCAAAACTTATTAATGTAGTACCCATATATCTGCTGATTTGGCATCAGTTATCTGTGGTTGACCACCAAAAATAATTAAATAGTTCACTGTTGCAAATAGGTGCCGCAAAGCAAGTTACTATCACAAATAGGAGCTACTATTGATTTTTGGGGGTGCTAACAGGGCATTCACATTTCGGTATCTGCGGGGAGGTCTGGAACCAATCCCCTGTGGGAGTACTACTGTAGTGGGTTTCCACTGAGCATGAAACATTATTTGCTTGGAATCCCCAGCCATCATTGCTTGTAATGATAGTGCCTAAAGGATTCTGGGAGTTGTAGCAAAAAAGGGTAATATTTCTAAGATCTTGAGCCCCCCTGTTGTTCTCTCTCTCACTAAAAATCAATTTTTTATTATAATTCTCAGAATCCCTCAACCAGTATAGCCAGTGGCATAGAGGGATTGTATATAAAAAAGTAAAATTTTGAAACCCTACCCATGTATGTGCTGAAATCACTGTGAATCAATATTTACTTGTATAAAATGGTACTGGCTCACCTGCAATCAGACTACTATGCCAAAGTCTTAGTTGTAGAATATTCTCTGTAAAAACAACAGTTGCTTTGGTTCAAGCATAGGATCTCTCTATTGTATTTCATACTGTATAGCAGCTGGCTGCTGTGGTTAAAGCAGTCTAAAGTAGTTCAGAAAAATAGTAATTATGAGTTTCTCAAGAGTGTTGATGAATTATCAAGTCAAGGTTGTCTGACTAGGAATGTATACATTAATTTTTATACTGTGAATTTGCATTTAATGAGTTTGCTTTTGCATCACAACAAAAGAGTTAGTTGGTATTGGGTCAATATCTGAATAAGGGACATTTTGGTCATTTCAACTAAAGAGTCAGATTTTTAAGGCTCAGTGGACTAAGGGCCTTTTTACACGACCCCTAAGATCCACTGGCCACTTAAATTCGAACCAGAGATCTTAGGGGTTCCTCGCTCTTCCTCTGTCCCCACCCTCCTCCACACTTCCTGGTTGCTGGCTGCCTGAGGGACGGAGAAAAAAGAAAGAAAAGAATGCCTTCTTACCTCCTTTTGTTCCGGGCAGCATTCAGATCTCTTAAAGGGGCGGGGCGCAAAAAAAGAACAAACGGAAGCCAGGAGAGCCCCGCACTCACTATCCTTACACCGGATCAAATATTTGTCACCATCAAAGACTAGGTACAAGAAAACTGCTGTTTGGTCGCGCTAAAGTGGGCGGGCTGCCTGCAAAGTCCGGAGTTGGTGGGTAAACATTTTTAAGGTCTGGACCTTGCAGCCATTTGCGGCGGAGCTTAGGGGTCGTGTATAAACGCCCTAAGGCTCTGAAACTGTTGACTGCAAAGTCAACAGCTCAGCGGTTCAAATCCCGGGTGCCATGCAGTGGAGCGACATCCCGCTGATGACCCCAGCTCCTGCCAACCTAGCAGTTTGAAAGCATGTAAATGCAAGTAGATAAATAGGTACCCCCATAAAAAGCGGGAAGGTAAAACAGTCTTTTCTTGGAGCCATGCCGGCCACGTGGCCATGGACTTGCACAACACTGGCTCTTCGGCTTAAATATGGAGATAAGCACAGCCCCTAGAGTCGGACACGACTAGCATGCATGTGCCGGGGGAACCTTTACCTTTTTACTCATCTAACTCGGTGCTTATCTTTTTAAGTACTGTAGATTGTTGTACATTACTGCTTTGGATGTGTTTTGGTGTTGCTTATGTTTTCCAGTATGTTGTTGCTTGATCCTTTTTAGTGTTTGTATACTCACTGTTGTATGCTCTAATATTGTGTATTAATTATGTAAGCTGCCTTGGGTACCTTTTAAGGAGAGAATATATATATATATATATATATATATATATATATATATATATATATATATATATATATATATATATATATATATATATATATATATATATATATATATATATATATATATATATATATATATATATATATATATATATATATATATATATATATATATATTTGTTAGGTGGAGGGTTTCTTCCCGTGTAGAAATCTGGTTGTTTTGCGCGTTTCTGACGAGGTGGCTCTTCGGACTTCTAGTTTCTTCGTAGGTTCTGGTCAGCTGGAAGGTTTCCTCCCGTAGAGGTCGGATATTTGTTTTCGTAGATTTCAGATTCGTTTGAGACCTCGTCGAAACGAAAACAAACCAGATTTCTGCACGGGAAGAAACCCGAATCCACCCTAACATGCATACCTATACCCGTGAAAATCCTTATATATATATATATATATATATATATATATATATATATATATATATATATATATATATATATATATGCATTTTAGGGTTTCTTCCCGTGTAGAAATCTGGTTGTTTTGGCAAATAATCTCAAATCTACGAAAAACAAATATCCGACCTCTACGGGAGGAAACCTTCCAGCTGACCAGAACCTCGAGAAACTAGAAGTCCGAAGAGCCACCATCTTATGTGACATTGCATTCCTACGCAACTGCCGAGACAAAAATGTGATCCCCACAAGCTTCCAACTGAAATTCCACTCAAAAACCCCATCCAGCGAAAGGATCCTGAAAAGAACAGAACTAGCCCTAATCAGAAGTGAACTACACAGGAAAAGATACCTACTAGATCAAACCAACAGAGACCTACTCACTCTCCACCTCAAACTCAGCAACAAAATCCACCCAACACTCTGGAACAAATCCAAGCAACTCGCCGCCTGGAGAGCTGAAACAGAGACCTCCCACAAGACAGACACACACACCAACAAACTCCACAAACTGGAAAAACGCCAGAAGCCCAACCCCCCCCCCACAACAGCCCATGAAACAAACAGTTCACAACATATCAGACAGGACACTCACCATCGCAGAGACCAAAGTCCTTTCCAAAGTATTCAACTTTGCAGTCGCCCCCAGACACATCCCCACTGAAAACATCATATGCGGAGTGGAAGCCAGCCTAACCAAAATCAACCCAGATGAAGCCAACAAAATCAGACTCGAAGTCACCAATGTCCTCTGCTCCAGCAAACCACCCAGAAGCAATTTACACAAAGAAGAACAAAAGCCCTCACCAACCTGAGGAAAGACAACAACATAATCATTCTCCCAGCAGACAAAGGCAATGCCACAGTGGTGATGAACACATCCGACTACCAAGCCAAACTATCCAACCTACTACAAGACCCTGCTTACATACCTTTGAACACAGACCCCACCACCTACCTGGAAAAAACCACCAAAGCCAAAATAAAAGCCTCTCCCTTAAGTGAAGAAATCAAGCCAAGCATCATCCCCAGAGAGAAATCATCCAGATGCCCCAAGCTCTACGGCCTCCCAAGATTCACAAAGAAGGAACACCTCTCAGACCCATAGTCAGCTCCATAGGCTCACCTCTACAAAACCTCGCCAAATTTCTTGCCAAACAACTCCAGCCCTATGCAGAATCCATCACTTCATACGTACAAAACTCGCACTTCATAGAAATTATAAAGAAACAAGACCTACAACCCAATGACCTACTTGTGAGCTTCGATGTTGTTTTGCTCTTCACACAAGTGCCCATTCAAGAAGCCTTGACAGCTATCCACAACAAATACAACCCCCCCAAGCACATCCTAGATCTGACCAACCACTGCCTAACCAACACATACTTCATCCACAATGGACAAAGATACAAACAGATAGAAGGAGCACCCATGGGATCACCCCTCTCACAGGTCATCGCAAACCTATATATGGAACACTTTGAAACCAACGCATTACAGAAGTCCGAACATAAACCCAAACTCTGGCTCAGATATGTTGACGACACCTTTGTTATCTGGCCACACGGGAAAGATAAACTGAACAACTTCCTCACACATCTCAACAGCCTACACCCCAAAATACAATTCACTATGGAAATAGAAGCCAACAACCAACTTCCCTTCCTGGACGTCCTAATCTACAAAAAACCCGACGGCTCCTTAGGACATACCATCTACCGGAAAAAAACACATACAAACCGCTACTTAAATGCACAATCACACCACCACCCTGCACAGATCAACTCCGTTTCATCTCCAGAACCAAACGCCTCGCTGACAAAGACCACCTAAAAACCGAATTACACACTCTCTCAAATGTTTTAATTACGAACGGATTCCAAAAAAACACCATCACCAAACTAATCCAAAAGGAAACACCCCCCAAGAACCAAGAAACAGAAGAGAACAACGGCACCGCCCTCCTCCCTTACATCAAAGGCACCACAGACAAAATCAGCAAAATTCTCCACAAACACAATATCAAGACAGCCTTTTGCACCGACCAAAAAATAGCCAACATTTTAAGAAACCCCAAAGACAAGATTGAGCTAGAAAACCAAGGAGTCTACGAAATACCATGCAAAGTCTGCCCAGCCACATACATCGGACAGACAAACAGGAGAATAAGCGCACGCATCGCAGAACACAAGAACGCAGTCAAAAAGAAGAAAAATCTTCCTCTCTCTTCCAGCACATAAAAACAACAGGTCATGAAATTGATTTTGAAAGAACCAAACTCATCTCCAAAACTGAACACTTTCGAATAATCATGGAATCCATTGAAATAGAGAAACACCCAAACAACATGAATAAACGTGATGACACCTCCCGCTTGCCTGACATCTGAAACTAGCCCTGGTCAACAGACGAGCCTCTGTCCAAAGACTGACACCAGGTCCAAAAGGACACAAGATGCCACCACCTTCCATCCACACCAAACACAAACCCAGACCCTTCCCACAGATGAAACGAAACCACCATCCAATAACAAAACCACGACTGCACCATCTACTTTTGTCACCACATGGAGCACACTTACACACGCCAAAAAACATTGGGAGACCACAGACACGTAGCCAGACCAAAATGAATTCACAAGACACAGGACCCCACTCCACCAAAGCCCAGGATGCTGCCAGAACGCCCACCACCAAGGTCGTTAAGAAACAAAAGGCTGATAGACACACATCCAGCACCTCACCCACACAGGATGTCTCTAAACAGCCATCTAACCCACCAGCAGTTAATCCCTTAACGATCGCCTCAGCCACACAGCAGATCACAAAAGAACAAAGGAACCTACAATCAGCAACAGAGCAAGCAAACCACACCCCCCAGCAGTATTTATAGAAGGACTTCAACTGAGATCACGCTTTGCTTCAAGAAGAAAGAAGCCAGAACACCAGCCTGAAGATGACGAGTGAGACCTCGTCGAAACGTCGCCAAAACAACCAGATTTCTACACGGGAAGAAACCCGAATCCACCCTAACATGCATATATATGTTATATATGTCTTGCTTTTTTCTGTATTCCTCTCTGTTCCTTTTGATATAAATCCCATCAACTATCTGATGTTATTGCTAATTATGAATACATCTGACCTCCTGGTATGTGGCATCTTTTATTTGGTTGACAGAGCTTATGTTGTTGTCATTTGTGCTGCTTGGTCTTTCTCTTGCCTTATGTACTGATCACTTATGTTGGTACTCGGGGACAGTAGATGGCCATGTCCTGATGCCATTGCTGATTATGCACAAAATGTGATGGGATGTAGGAGTGAACCCATCTCCCTTTGCTTGCCTTCTGCTTGCAGTGGGAAAGGCAATGGGAAAATTGTATTTTTCCCTAGCACTATAGCTATAGTGATACTGCACCGATTCATATACTTACAATACTTTGTCAGTTTAGCACAATTTCATTTGCTAAGTGTTAGAATTAATTAAAGGCTCTAAATGCAGGTGAAAGTGGTGGAAAGGATGCTTGTGATAAAGGCGAGGGAGGAAATGGACGGTGTGACATATAGATCCTTGAAACATACTTTCCTTAGGATAATGAAACATTTCTGTGTGAACAGTCATAGGGATTTAAATGCTAGGTTGAGGAGTGGAGAAGGTCACATCAACAGACTCCTTTGTGGTCACATCTCTAGATTCACCCCTTTAGACACTGTTGATATTAAGACAAGTTGACTCCATATGTGGTCTGTCATACACATGAGGGTGCTGGTAGGATGAACTTAAAATTAAGGTGTCAGGCAATCCCCTTTCTTGGATCACAAACTATCTTTGGTGAGTTCCAGTACCATAAAACAGAGTTAGACAATTCTGTCAGGTCCTGGCCCACTCCCTCTGGCCCACTCCCTCTTTTTTGAAAACTGGTTTGTCTGTGTGTCTGGTTTTGTGTGTCAATGATTTCCTTTGGCCCATTTAAAAGATCAATTGCCATGAAAGCTAGGGCCACAAAACCAGCCTCAGGGCTTGCATACAATGGTGTAGCAATTAAAACGATGGATTTGGGAGTGGGAGATCTGGGTTAAAGTACCCAGTTGGTCACGACATTTGTATATATGTCACCTTGCACTTGTTGGAGGAAAGATAAGATATAAATGCAGCCAAAAATAAATAACATTGACACAAAAGCCCAAATTTTCCTCCGACATGTTCTCTGCTTCTTAAAAATACATCATTTCTGAAACAACAATAGTGTAAAGCTTCACACACACACACACTCAAAATAAAAAAAAATCAAAATAATTTTATAACTCCCATAATTCTAGACTGGAGGATCTGGGGTGTTACAGTCCAAACAAGTATTATTTGAAAGCTTCAGTAAGTAGATACATCTGCAGCAGTAGCATCGAAACTGATATTCCTCTTTCTCAGAAAAATAATAAAGAACTGAATGAATACTAGAATCACTGAATGGTTTGCTTTCACGTTGATTTCCTTTTGTCATTTTAACGTTTTGTGCTTGAATTGTGTACATATTTACCTTAGCGTGTCACCTCCCTCTTTATAGATACTGGGCGGTGGTAGCTGGCTCCACTTTTCCCTGGCCACTTACTTACATGTTTTGCAAGAGGTGTTCAGATTTTAAGTCTTACCCTGTTCCACTTGTTCCCAAGGCATCCAGTGCAATGGCCAGTGTAGCAATTAAACTGGTCAAGGAGAAGGAAGTATTGGAAGGCCTAGGATCCAAGGGAAATTCAGTGAAGTACTTAAAACAGGATTTTGAGCTGCTAAGGAAGCAGTGCTTACAGTCTGGCACCTTGTTCAAAGACGAAGAATTCCCTGCTTGTCCCTCTGCTCTCGGCTATAAGGATTTGGGGCCTTATTCTCCCAAAATTCAAGGCATTATCTGGAAACGACCTTCGGTAAGAACATTGCACTCTGCTGATAGCTGGCTTCAGATACTATTTTAGAGATCAGTGGCAACGCCTCAACTCACAATGATCTTATGCTAACAGTGCTGCTTTGAAACTAAGCACAGAAAATCAGGGATGTCGGGAAGGGACCAGCTCTGACTTTATGGACATCCATTCTTTTTCAAAGAAATATGAAGTCTGTAAATGAAAGGTATCCATTATGCTCGGAGGACTGTGTGACGGTTTGCAGTAAGGAACATCTGGCAATATTCAGCAGCACCGAAAATATCTGGAAATATGTCAATTTAGGGTTTCCTTCTGTGCTTTGCCAATTTTGGAGATTTTAATAGGCTTGCTTTTTACAGTGCTTACTTTAGAGGCATGAAGGGTTTCAAAGATACAAGCAGATGCGCTTTGGGAGAAATGATAAGCAAATCTGTCTATTCCAGGTCCCTGCCATTTTCCCATGTTGTTCTAATTCTGTACGATTCCCCTGTTCATACAGAAAAATGCACTGCAAAATGCATTTCAATATATTTTAAATACTGTATATGTCTTGTATTTCTGTGGATATTTCCTCTCTCCTTCTCTCTATATATCTTTTTATTCAGTGGAACCATGTTCAGTGTTTGTACCAGAAATGGCACAGACATGTCAAAGCTGACACTTCTCAGTGCAGCATCCTTCCCTTCTCCTGCTTACATCCCCTTCTCCAATTTAAATCTGATGCTAAGGGAGCAACCTGCCAGGCAGGTATAAATTTACAAAAGCTGACTGCAATTATTTTAACATAAAAAGGTTAAATATCACATTGTTTTCAATAGCAATAGGGTGTTTTCGATATGGGGTGTTTTAGGGTCAAGCGAGTGAATAACACAAAGTGATGCTTTGTCTTGTAAGTTTTCTGATGATCAGCTCCATCTCTCGCCTACACGCTCCAGGCAACCAGCTGCTAACCCCATTATGCTGCTGACTCACCCCCAGATCTGAAAGCGTGACATGTGGGGAGGGGGTGAGCTGATCTTTCAGTAACCACTCAGTGGGGAACATTGACTTCACTCTTGGGAGCAGAGCCACCCCTGGCATCTTCTCTTCTACCAACCTTACTTGGAGTCTTTGTCTACATCATCTAGATCTGAATGAAATATGCTTGGAGCCATAGCAATTTTTCTTTTTTTTTTTTTTTAAATTGATGCTCAGTCCCTGGAGGATCTGTGTGGGTTTGACATAAATTTCAGCAGACTTTTAGTACCTGATTTTAAATCTGCTGCTTTTAAAGGTTTTTATAAGTGCTGCTCTGAAATGTTCTCCAGCTGTTAGTTGTCTTGCTCGCTTGCTGAATTGCAACCTAATGGTAATTTTATTGATTATTTTGTGTTTTTACTTGGGCGTATTGCTTTGAATTGTTTGTTTTAGGAAAGAGGACAATCCTAGTAGCAGTTGTCAAAGCAGTCTCACCACTGCAATAGTAGCAGGAGTAGGAGTAGAGTCAAAAAGTAGATGCTAGAGAGCTCACTAAAGGAAGTGACACTTCCTGAAATGTCAAAAGCCTTGTGATCATAATGTTTCCTGATATCCTGTAGTTTGTAAATTAGCTCACTTTGTTTTGTGATTGGCCATTTGGGGTTTAATTCTGGCTTAGTTTGCATTCTCATTGCTCTGATATGATGCCAGGAGAGGATTGCATGGTTGAAACACTATGATTTCATCTTCCAGTGATATGCTAATTATAGCATCTGATTTGACCCTTAGTGAAAACAACTGAGGACTCTTGCTTGCTACAGGTTAGTGTTGGAAAGGAGGAGTTATTATGCCATCCACCATCTGTTATGTATTCAGATACATTGGAGCAGAGGTCCAGGACATTTCTTAGCAGAATGAGCCATGGGGACCTGAAAACATAGCAGCCAGGCATACCACCTTTTGGAATGCCATTAAAGTTGCTTCCCATCCCCACCCCATGTGATGAATTCTACAGCCTAACATTAGTGAACTACACCCAAGTGTGCCACAGTCTCCTAATCTGAGTTTAGATAAATTTTGAGAATATGCCATTATAATGTGTAGAAAGGAATATTTTTGTAAATAGCAAATGGAGGAAGGATTATTTGCAGAATCTTTTAAACACCTCCTTGTTCTTAACCTCCAATAATCCTGGCTCTGTATTATTTTTACATAATCTGCCAATGCTTCTCTTCTTCAACTGTCTGCTTCACTTGCAAAAGACCAAAACTACCTAATTTTCTATGTGAATACAGCCTGTCAACATCACTGGCTGTATTATTATTATTATTATTATTATTATTATTATTATTATTATTATTATTATTATTATTATTATTATTATTATTATTATTATTATTATTGATTGGCTTACAATAATGAGATACAATATACAGCCCAGAACATTTAATACATAATTTAAGTTACAAACAGGGAATTAGAAGAGGCATCTTAGAACATTAAAAGGTAACATAAAAGCTACAAAAAGCATGCAAAAAGGAAAAAAAAATCCATTATGAGGGATGGAAATCAACACGGAAAACACTGGTGTTCTTATGAAATTAGTCAATGCAATCATGTGTGGTAATCCATATAAAAGTGACATCGTGATAGTCCATCATTCAGGGAATGCTTGCCTGAAAAGGAAGGTCTTTGCCTGTTTCTAGAAATACAGCAGGAATGGGGCGGTCTGGCCTCCAGCGGGAGGGAATTTCATGTGTTCTTATGAGACACACCTGTGAAGGCGTTGAGATGGAGATAAAGGCCTCTCCTGGTGACCTTAGTACCCGAGCCGGTTCACACTGCAAGATTCGATCTTTGAGGTAGCTTGGACCCAGGCCAATTTGTGCTTGGTAGGTTACGGTCAGTACTTTGAATCGTGCCTGATATCTGGTTGGCAGCCAATGGAGCTGCTTTAACAGGGGTGTAACATGTTCTCTGTAACCCACCCCAGTCAGCAATCTGGCCACTGCATTTTGGACCTATTGAAGCTTACTAAGACTTTCCATCGGTAGCCCCACATAGAGCGCATTACAGTAGTCCAGCCAGGACATCACTATGGCCTGTGTCACAGTGGCCAGAATAGGTTTCTCAAGAAATGGACATAACTGGTGTACTAGTTTTAATTGTGCAGATGTACTCCTGGCCACAGCTGTGACTTGGGCATTTGGGCTCAAAGATGAGTCCTCGAGCACCCCCAAGCTACGTACAGTACCTCTTTTTTCAATTGGGAGGTAACCCCATCCAGTAAAGGTGGCACCCCTATCCCTTGATCTCCCTTTCAACTGTCCAGAAGCACCTCTGTCTTGTCTGGGTTTAGTTTCAGTTTTAGTTTCAGTTAAGTTTCAGTTCTTCCTCATTCAGTTCATTACTGAAGCTAAGCACTGGCTTCAGCGCTTCCACTACGGTTATAGTTGTGTCGGGAACACCCAAGTAACTGAGGAAAGTGATCAGAAATCTTCTTTCTTCCACTCTCCCTCCCTTTCAGAGTACAAATATCCACCATACAAGGCCGGTGTGAGGCTGTTTTGCACCTTAGGGAAGACTAACTAACTACTTGCGTTCCCCCAACCAATTTTCAAAATCAGACAAATTGTAAGAACATGTGTCTCTCTCAGGTCAGTTTTATTGATTTATTTTGAATATTTTTAACCCACCTTTCTCCTTGGAAAAGGATCCAAGGTGGCTTACAATAATGAGGGACATTTAAGACATATTCATGTTAAGAACTTGTAAAAAGAAAAAAATCCATTATGAGGGGTGGAAACTAACATGGAAAACACTGATGTTCTTATGAAATTAGTCAACGTAATCATGCATGGTAATCTTTATAAAAATCACATAGTAGGTAGTCCCTCATTCAGGGAAAGCTTGCCGGAAAAGGAAGGTGTTTGCCTGCTTCTGGAAAGACAAAAGAGATAGGGTAGTCCTGGCCTCCTCTGTGGTCAGTTTTGTACCTCTCTCAGGTCTGTGCTCTAGGTGTTTACCTAGTTCACCCAATGGTAGCTCCGTCCCTGCCACCACAGAGATGCTGGAGTTGTGTGAACTCTCTAATATGGACATTTAAACTCTGCCAAACCCACAGTTGCTGAGGCCTTGTAACAGTCCCCTGGGTGCATGGATCTTACTGTGCCTTAAAACAATTTACAGCATTTCTGTGTATAAGACTGTATTTTTTTCTAAAATTGTTAGACTAAAATTGTAGGGTTGTCTTATACAGATAGTAAGTTGAGGAGACAACTGCTTGGTTGCAAAACTGTAATTCTGGGTTGGAAAAGTGGGGCTTGTCTTATACATGGGGGCATCTTATAGATGGAGAAATATTGTATGCTGAAACAGAGCAGCAGATAGACACTCCCAGTCATGACAAAAGGCATTGTATCCTAAGCCAGCCAAATTATTTTGGTACCTGGGGCAAAAATTCCCAATGGTACCTCTCCAACTCCCTGGTAGCAACAATAACAACAAAATATATAACAAATAATTTTATTGCCCTTGTTTAATACCCAAAATCTGCCACCTGTGACAGTCCCCCCACCCCCAAATAGTCAAGTTTTCTGCTTATATACCGCCCCATACCACTTCAAGTAGTCTCTGGGCGGTTTAATTACAGTATGCGGGATACATAGTAGGGCCAGGACTAGGGGAAATGTGTAAGCATTTCACCCGTCCAGGTTAATATTTTACTGCATTTTAGCAATACAATTTCTAAATCCACGGGAAACACTCATATTTGATGAAGCAGCATAGGCTGTAAAGGCTGTAGCAGTGCAACTTTGAAATACTGTATGCTTCTGTGTTATGTGATACAGAAAAAACCGCAATGCTTCATTTATCTGTTCTTTTCAGGAGCTAGTTCCTAACCCTAAGTTCATTGTGGGAGGAGCCACTCGCACTGATATTCGTCAAGGCGCTCTGGGTGAGTAGAGAAACACCACATTTTTTGTGTCACACATTTTATGTGGATTAGAGCAAAGTATTCTGCTAATATACCCTCTCATACCACTTCAAGTAGTCTCTGGGTGGCTTACAGTTTAATTATAGTATGCAGGCTATGCATTGCCCCCCCCGCAAGCTAGGTACTCATTTTCCCAAATTTGGAAGTATGGAAGGCTGAGTCAACCATGAGGTGGCTACCTGGGATTGGTCTCCAGGTCGTGAGCACGGTTTTACCTGCAGCACAGGCATTTAACCACTGTGCCGTGAGGCTCCTTAACTGCAACACACTCTAAATCAGATTTCAAGGATGTTTCCTTTTCAAGTTTCCAGAATTTCCCCAAGGTCATCTGTCATGCTAGGTGGGGAATCCTGGGAGCAGTTCAAACATTTCTAAGATCCAAACCAATGAGCATGATAAACAAAGAGCGAGTATATAAAAATAACTGCCAGACCATTTGAATAAAATAAATAAATAAATTAGAAGACTGATGTGGATTTCATGTGTGGAATAATGCCCACTCGAACCTTTATTGCCTCCTATGAGCCTACTCAGCTTTTTCTTCTGGGGAGGTCTTTCCATTCCACCTCCTTCCCAGGCTGGATTGATAAGTACACAAAAGATGCCTTCTCAGCTGTGGCCTCCAGACTGGCACTGCCCTGAGAAGATCCTCCCTCTTAGACTTCCTGTCATCAGGCAAAGACTTCCCTTCTCAGGCAAGCTTTTAAGATTTTAGTGAAGGTTTAGGGAATGCTCTACTGATTAGATGTAGCTATTTCAAAGTGTTTTAGAAATGTTTGTAATCTTTATTAATGCTAAATTGCTTTTAATTATAGTTATACATAGTGATTCAAGCTTATTATTGTATGTTTCTAATTGTTGTGAGCCGCCTTGGGTCCCCTGTGGGGAGAAAGGCGGCATGAAATGAACAAAACAACCTATGGCTTGATTTGCTTGTGTTCCACTGGACGGCCTTTGAACCAAAGGCACTCTTCATCCTCATATAGTCATCATCTGAAGTGTGTTATCTTCAGAGCTTGTACATCATCTTTGTCTAAGGTTTTCCCTTTATTATTATTATTATTATTATTATTATTATTATTATTATTATTATTATTATTATTATTATTATTATTATTATTATTATTATAACCACACAGCTAACTACGCTGGATTTTGTAATACAAATCGCTATCTTCCCAGAGGACTTGATGTACCTTTTCTGTATTATTATTATTATTATTATTATTATTATTATTATTATTATTATTATTATTATTATTATTAATAATAATAATAATAATAATAATAATAATAATAATAATAATAATAATAATAATAATAATAATAATAATAATAATAATAACCACACAGCTAACTACGCTGGATTTTGTAATACAAATGGAAAGGAATAAGAGGCTTTGTCAAACAAGATAACTACACTGGTTTTGTATTACAAATCACTATTATCATCATCATTCTCATCATCACCATCATTTTATCAATATCAAAAGAGGGAGGAAATCAATAAATAATAATAATAATAATAATAATAATAATAATAAAGTTCTAATATGCTTGCATAAATGATAAAATAAATTAATAATTAATAATATAAGTACTAGAGATAATAATCACACAGACACAGAGTTTCGGGGTCCAATCATCTGGCACTCAGGGCAGCATTTCTGGCTGGAGGGTCTGCTGGATTTTGTCTGCAATGCATGCAAATTGCTGTGATGATTCTCCCTGTTTTCTGCTGCTCTGCCCGTGACCAGTGTTTATTATAAGTGATGGAAGAATGTTCGGGGGAGGAGAATGTGAGCAGATCCCATCGTTAGACAATGGGCAGGGGAATAGGTTCCACAGGTGGGGGGATTGCTCCCTAGCTAGTGAGGCATTACTGATAAGGACGGAAAGGGGCTCTTGGTCTGTATCTTGATATCCTGTTTGCTCTGGCCTGCATCAGCACATTCTGCCTCTGCTTGGTCCTGGGGCTGCTGGGAAACATATGTCAAGCAGCCCTTCCTAGGCCTTCCAGTTTCCTTTGTGCTTGACCAATCTTGGGGCTCAGAAATATGGGCAATGATATTCCCACATGAACCGCTGGGTTCGTAGTCTGTGCCACTTCATCCTTCGGATGAACAGATGTTTTTGTGCTTCTCATTCTCAGTCTTGCCTCCTCCGACTCAGAGGTGGGACTCTTGTCTTCTCTGCCCTGTCTCTTCTGGGCGCTGCCTCTGAGTGGTGCCTGCTGGAGGAGGTGAGGCTGGGAAGGACAAACTGGCACACACACCTGAACCAGGAGTTTGTGTCCATCTCTAAGGGTGAGTCTTTTCAGGTTTTCCAGGTAAAGAATACTCAGGAGTAGTTTGCTCTTCTCTTCTTCTGGAGGCATCCTGGGGCTCTGCAGCTTTCCCAAGGCCATCCTGCCTGTCTTTATTCCCAGGAGGCACAGCCAGGAATTGAATTCTCAACCTCTGCCTCCACAACCAGATAGCTAATTCATTCAACTATTCAGCCAGAGAGTGTATGAAAGCTTAAGCCAAATAAAAAAGCATTTTAGTCTTTAAAATGCCTTATGAGAACTTTTTTTTTTTTTTTTGCTTTTACTCCAATGGACTGCAGATCCACATGGCTACCTGTTTGAGATTTTAAGGGGATATTTAGAGCTGCCTTTGTACACGTATGTCAGCCCTCCCATTTTTTTCTGCATTATAGTCCTCAGTGGCTTATTTGGTCAAATAGAGGCTTATCTGTTCACATTCTACTACAGCTTTTACAGTTTGGTGTCTTCCAGATGTGCTGAATCGCAACCCTCATCATCTCAAGACGTTGCATACAATGCTGGCTGGGGCGGGTGGGGCGGATTAGTGGATAATGGATATTGTAGTCTAATATATATGGAGGCTATTGGGTTGCAGAAAGTATTTTGCACTGCCATAAATTTTAGGCTCTTTCATGCTCATACTACTTTCCTAGGTCACACATTATATTCACACATTATGATGTGAATGATGGATTAGGACTCTGGAGACCAGGGTTTGAATCCCCACTCGGCCATGGAAACTGACTGGGGGTGTGCGAGTGGAACTGGTGAAACCACTCCTTAAATATCTCACTTCCTTTGAAAACCTTATTAGGGTTACTGGAAGTTGGTTCTGACTTGCCAGCACAGAACACACACACACACACACACACACACACACACACACACACACACACACACACACACACACACACACACACACACACACACACACACGTGTGCAACAAAGTGACCTGTGTACAGCATAAGGGTACATAACTCACTGGATGTATGTTGCAGCAGGCATTCTCTAGGAAACCCCTGTTATTCCAGAATCATTACCAATGAAATTAGATGTCCTTTGTTGCTGAAATATTTGCTGTTAATATTATCAATTATTTCTGCATTTTAATGAATTATTTTTATGCATCTTGGCATTATATTTTCTTCATTCATTTCTTTTACTCTATTGTTGTAAAACCCTTTGAAATTTCAAAATAAAAAACAGTACAAAAACTGTGTGAGAAAAATACAAGGTTGTATTCTCTCTCTCTCTCTCTCTCTCTCTCTCTCTCTGTGTGTGTGTGTGTGTGTGTGTGTGTGTGTGTGTGTGTGAGAGAGAGAGAGAGAGAGAGAGAGAGAGAGAGAGAGAGAGAGAGAGTGTATGGGCCTTTTCACACAACCCCTAAGATCCGCTGGCCACTTAAATTCGGACCAGAGATCTTCGGGGTTTTGTCGCTGTTCCTGCGTTCCCACCCCCTCCGCACTCCTGGCTGCTGGCTGCATGAGGGGAGGGAGAAAAAAAGGAAGAAAAGAATGCCGCTCACCTCCGTTCTGCCGTCCCAGCACTGCATTCAGATCTCTTAAAGGGGTGGAGGTCAAAAAAAGAACAAACAGAAGCAAGGAGAGCCCGGCAGTCACTACTGTTATATCCGCATCAGGAATTTTCCGAGAGCAGGTACATGAAAAGTGTGCTGGGACGCACTTAGGTGGGCGTGGTCGCACTTAATTATCTGTAAACTCCGGAGCTGGTGGGGAAATGATTTTAAGCTCCGGTGCTGGGAGCCATTTGCCGCGGAGTTTAGGGGTCGTGTGAAAAGGCCCTATGTGAGTGCATGAGTGCATGTGTGAATGTGTGTGTGAGTGAGTGAGTGAGTGAGTGAGTGAGTGAGTGAGTGAGTGATGAGTAGACAATCTTGGGTTATATCATGTGACTTTATACCAGGCAGCTTAATATCTTTATATACTTACCATGACCAGCTGTTTCATGAAATCTGACATTCCCAGGTGACTGCTGGCTTTTGGCAGCAATTGCATCTCTAACACTGGATCAAGACATTTTAGAGCAAGTTGTTCCCCCAGACCAGAGCTTCCAGAAGGACTATGCTGGCATTTTCCACTTTCAGGTATCTCTTCTTTTCCATATTGCATATGTTACCAAACTGAGCAAAACAAGAAGGAATCATTGTATAATACATAGAATTCTAGATTCCAACCTAAAATCTTCCAGTTGTTTTGGAGATGGCATAGAAAGAAACTACTCTTGGAGGGGGATGTGAGCAACAGATGAAGAACAGTGCGCCCTCCTCTCAACAAGAACCAACCAATCAGGGATGAGAGATAATTAGTATGAGGGATGAACTGGAAAAAAAACGGGAGGGAAAAGAAGAAATCGTGAAATCAGGGAGGAAGGCATGAGGAGGTGGAAGAGAGAGAGGAAGCTGGACGTAAGGTGGAGATGGTGTGCATAGCGAACATACAGGAGGAAAAGAGTTGTATGAGATGGTGAAAGAGGACCCTTGGACAGGCGAGTGGATAACTTTCAGACTGCCAAGAGAGGAAGCAGAGAAGGAGCGGAGAGGACAACGAGTCTGGAAAGCCTCATATTGGAGAGAGACTACACAAAGGAAATATCGCAAGAGAGACAGCATTCTTTGAACGGGAGCACCAGTTGAGAGAAAACAGACAATGTCACACTTCCCATGGAACGTCTCGGAAAGCGAGACCGTTTCTCCTTCCAGGCTGCCAGGATCCCACACCACAATAGTGGGAGCCATGCCCTGTATGGAGCTCATCAAGAGGTACATGGTTGGAGCCCTAGGGGATGTGTTATGAGAGACTTTGTGTTTAACACCTGTTGCACCTGTTGAAAGTGATAGGGAAACCATGTTCGGGACTGTAAATGGTTTGAACCTCGGCTGGTGGCTGAAGAGAAGATGACAATAAAACACGAGGTTCTGTAGGTTGAAAATTCGTTTAATAAAACTGTAAAACCAGAAAAGTTGCCAGGAGAGTTTGATTCACCATATCAGGAGGTGCAGAGGGATGGGTCGGGCTTGGACAAACCTCACAGGGAATAAGTGCAATTTGATAAACAGAAAGATTCTATAAATGGTGGTCCACAAGTATCTTTTTTAAGTTCTGGTTCTTGTTGTCTCTGACCATTAGCCATGTTGGTTGGGCTGATGGGAGCTGCCATCCAAATCATCTGGAAGATACTAGGTTGTGGAAAGCTGGTTTAGGAAACCATTGCTTTTGAAACCTATTTGCAGAGAAAGGAGGAGTACATTACCTTCTAATATCAGCTAGATATGGAGGCAAAATTGGTTTGGTTCATGTTTTAATATGAATCAATCATATGTGCTTCTTCTGAAAGGATACAGTATATGCAAATCAGAGCATAATTATCCACTGTACCAGGTATTTCACATTTCTCTAACTTTTACAATGTGTATATTCGGAAAAGTAGCATTGAGATACATACTTCCAGCAGAAACTACTTCCTTTTATTTTCCCTAATCACTATCAAGTATGTGACCTCACACTGCAAACTTTACAGCTATTTGCACAGAAAGGTGAATCAGTCTAAAGGCGGTTCATTGTTGTGATTTTATCTCAGCTTGTCTGCAATCTCCCTCCCTCCCTCCCTCCCCCTCCCTCCCCCTCTCTGACAGATCTGGCAGTATGGAGAATGGCTGGACGTAGTTGTTGATGATCGGCTCCCCACTAAAAATGGACAACTCCTCTTTCTGCACTCAGAAGAAGGCAATGAGTTCTGGAGTGCCCTGCTTGAGAAGGCCTATGCCAAGTAAGTTACAGCTAGTTTTGAGACAGAGGCCGTCAAAACCTGGTGACATTTGGCTATTGAGTCATATTCTGCCTTGTACATACTGCTTAACACTCCCGATGGACCACAAATGGACCCTGATAAACAGTGGGGTTACGTTCAGCTTTTGCATTGGATCCATGGAATATACAGTACATAAGGGTTGACTTAACAAGGCTAATGTAATATGGATTAACAATTCCATTAGCCCCCTTATTTCCAATGGTTTATGATGACATATAAAAGGCTGTCATGTTTACTATAGCATAAGCTTTCACGGACTGCATAATATATAAGAAGTATTATTCTCAGTTTACAGACTGTGTATATATATATACACACAGTACATACATACATACATACATACATACAGAGAGAGAGAGAGAGAGAGAGAGAGAGAGAGAGAGAGAGAGAGAGAGAACCCCTCTAGCTGAATACACCCCACAGGTGATCTTAGCAGATCCTTCTCTTGGGAGGAAAAATGGGATTCAGGCTCACTATCTCTGGCTATACAGCTTGGCAGCTCAATCCATAGAGATAGAGTTTCTCTTTGTGTACAAATTCATCTCTCTTTCTCTTTTTCAAAAAACAGCCCTGACTAGATAATTTTATTAAATGGACCCAATGGGTGAGATTGTTAGTCTGTGAAACTCCCTGCCACAAGATGTGATGGCATCTAGCCTGGATGCCTTCAAAAGGGGATTTGACAGATTCCTGGAGGCGAAGTCCATCACAGGTTACAAACCATGATGGAGATGTGTAATCTCCAGGCTTGAAACCAGGGTACTTCAAGGGACAGATGCAGGGGAATGGTAGCAGGAGACAGATATCATGCGCCCCCAGAGGAAGTTGGACTCAAAGGGCCTTTGGCCCGATCCAGCATGGCTCTTCTTATGTTCTTATGTTCTTATCTGATGCTAGTCCAATCTTGGAAGTATTGTTTTTCTGAGCTGTAACTCCTAGAATTATTCAGCTGACCTGCTGAAGGAATCATAACAATGATGACTTATAAGCTGAATCTTATGTAAACTCAGTGGGTTCAGTGGGTTTGCTCTAGTTTTGAGGCTAAAACCTTGATTTAACCTCCAACTAACATTTCCAGGTTCTAGTCTGACTCCTAACCTGACCAAGAAGTTCCATATTAACCACATGCCCTTTTATTTCTGTTCTGCTTTTCTGGTCATTCCTTAATTGTAGGTTGAATGGTTCTTATGAAGCTCTTACAGGAGGATCTCCTCAGGAAGGTTTTGAAGATTTCACTGGAGGCATCTGTGAATCATATGACCTCAGGAAAGCTCCACCCAACCTCTATCAAATCATCCAAAAGGGCCTGCAAGCTGGTTCCTTGTTTGGTTGCTCCATTGATGTGAGTTTCTTCTTTATTTTCTTCATGGTTCTCCATGGTCTGGGTTATATTATAGTGAAATTAGAGCTACACTTTCCATGAACCTGAATGAACTTTGGATCAGTTAAACCAGGAATATGCTAGAAGTTCCACAGCTAGAGAAATTAGTCTGCTGGTTCGATAAAGACTGCTACTACAGTAGCTAAGATGGTCAACGGTTTTGAAAGTGGAAGAGGGTTTTATGCCCCAATGGCTGATTAAACGGAAGAACCATTTTCTAGGAGAAGGAAAACTCCAATTTTAAACCTCCACCACCTTGTGGCTATATCCATCTCTGGAAAAGGCTTCAGGAGTTAACCTCGAGGCAAAATCTGGAGCCAGAGTCCCAGAGGCAGTTCATGACTCTGTACAATCATGTTCTGGTAACTCCTGCAGTGCAGCTGGAACTAATCAGATCGGCTCTGCCACTCCATTAGACTATTCCAGCAGCATGGAGAGGTGTGTTTTTTGCTGGTTGGGTAACAGTTTTAACCTCCATATTAATCTACCCAGGCCTTGTGCTCTGTAGAGGCTTATTCAGCTTTGCATGCAGTGTAGAAACAACATGGCTTCTATACAGAGCACCATTACCATAGTCTCTCGATACTGAAGGATGCCCATACTACTATTCACAAGCCAGTAAGTCTGGCATTGTCATTCTTTGTTTATCTGTTTTTACAGAGAGAGCACAATTTCTTGCTGGTTCTACAACCCCCAAGGTGTTAGGAGCCTGTCTTTTCCTCCTCAATAGATATTTGCTTGATAAGAAGAAAGATGGAAGAACAACTTAGCATATTTTTTGAAAAGCAAACATGTTACCATTATTACAAGCATTACTCATCTTTCATTGTTTTAAAACATTGCTTTCTTTTAATAGTAACACATTGCTATTTCAAAAACTGCATTTAATGTTTAATGGCATTCAGAAGTAGCTTGATAGAACAGCAAATTGGACTGACACAAAGAAAATTAAATGCAACAGAGTCTGTGAGGTTTCAAATCTCTGTGGCAATTCCACTGTGAATAACCACTACTTAAGGCATTGCTTGTAACATCTGGCAAATTTACAGTGATGCACACCCCTGGCAGTGCCAACCAGAAACTGCCATTTACTCTTCACAGCAATAACTCCAAATGAATTTTCACATTCTCTTCAGGGCAGTTACTTCCAACAGGATCTGTACCAAATCTACTTCCCACTGTTGTTTATGCATAAAGTGTACAACTGTTACTTGTTATCTTTACTTCTCTTTTGTTCTGTTGGCATTGTGACTCAGCAATATGCATGGTTATACACTCCCAGCTACCCACCCACATAGATCTGTATTTATATTGATATTGTTATCAGTATCAATGTGGCAAGATACATGTGTGTGTCTATAATGTGTGTGTGTGTGCGCGTGTGTATGCATGTGCGTGTGTGTGCACTATTTATTTATTTGATATATTTCATTTTTATACTGCCCATCTAACCTAATGGTTAATGTGTGGGTGGGTGGGTGAGGGTTAACTCCTTATTACCCTCTGTTGAGATTTGGGACTCCCAGCAGAGTCGCCCACAGAAGAATGGTCAAATGTGAGAAATCAGTAGGATACATCCAGCTTCTTTAGGAATTAATGTTATCACCAGCAGAAGAGAAATGGTAGTTCTAATAGAGATGGGGGTAGAGAACATATTGAAGCAACTGGGTAGGGGCAGCAGTGGAACATGACAGAGGTGAAGGATAATTTGTTAATGGCAGTCATGACACTTGAGCTAATTATTGTTAGTACAGCAAAGAGGAACAAAATAGTAAATCACTTCTGAATATCTCAGGCCACAGGAAACCCTATGATGAAAATAAATCCATGATGCAAAATGAATCAAGAAATAGAATAGAATAGAATAACACTTTATTGTCATTGTATAAGTACAACAAAATTTAAAAAGTGCCATCCAGTCTGCACATCACTCACCCCCAATATAAAATTCCAAAACATAGCACGCACACACACACACACACACACACACACACCTAACAGCATTCATACCCAATACATAAATACAGTGATAGAAGATAAGGCTCCTAGGTCAGGAGGCAGTCAAGGAGTCTCTGGGGAGGAACAACTGTTCTGTATGACTAATGCTATTGCTAGTTAAGCTGAGAGGACATTTAGCAGCTGACGCACACACATGCTCCAAGTCTGATGCTTTTTTCCTTTTTATTATAAAAAGACCACTTCCAAAAGTGGTGATGGTGATTTAGCACGATTGTGCTTTCCCATTCCTCAAAAGAAAATATTCAAAACAACAACAACAGGGAAGATAGATGGAAGTGATGGTGCCGGGTTTGGGGTGACAGAGAAACAGGCAATGCCTGGAAGCTACAGCTGGTGCAAAGTTCGCAGCCTGTGTCTGTCGCTGCTGGGAAGGACTTTGGGGACACACACAGTTGTCCCTTTGCCTCAGCACACAGAGACACATGAAGGCTGCACATCAAACCACTCTCTTGTTTTCAAGGGACAACAAGAGGGGGCTGTTTTTAATGGCTCCGGAGCTGCCCAGGTAAATCAAGGTACATCTATTACATTCTTATTATCAAGCAGGAAGGGCGTGGGCAGAACAAGGGATAGAGGCTAGAAGTGCCCTCAGAAAAGCAGAAATAGAAACTGCTTCCGAGAAGAGCAGTTCAAAAGGTCATTGTGCAGCGCTCCGAGAGCATTGCGTGATAATTTTAAAGCAGGCTGATGGGGAAGGCCCTTCCCTGTTGGTACTCTTGGACCTCTCAGTGGCTTTTGATACCATCACCTGCAATAGCCTCCTAAACAGGCTCACAGAGGTGGGGACTGGATAACTGGTCATCCAAGTGTTGATGATGCTCAAGAACATGATTTCCTGATTGAGAAGGGGCTTGAATCAGGTGGCCTAGAAGGTGTGAACCACCTGTGTGATTCTTTGGAAGTTGAGTCATGGCAACTGGACTTCTGTTTGGATGAGCAGCAAAATGTTTCAGTCTCTCAAGAAAAAGAAGTCCAGTTGCCATGATGACTCAACTTCCAGATTAACTCACCTGGATGACTGAGAATTTTCACTGTGTGATTCCATCATTTTCATGTTAAACAGTATTTCATTTGTTGCCTTAGATTGCCAGGGCAGCTGAGACAGAAGCAATGACACGCCTCAAGCTGGTCAAAGGCCATGCTTACTCCATTACTGGAGCTGAAGAGGTAAACCAATCTTCCTTTTCTTTTTGCTTCTACTAATCTTCAATGAAACTAATACTCAGTGGCATTTTTATTTCACCAACCTGCCCTTCATTCTGTTCCTTCCTTTCCAGATTTAAACGGAGACTTAAGGATTTAAATTAAAGTTTTAGAAACCAAAAATATGAATGAATCGTTAAAGAAATCAATGTAAATCAAAAGAAGGAAAATGAGTAGCATTTTAGAAAACCATGGAAAAGTTATATTTTCACAACATGAGTGTTAAAATTCTTCAGCCAATTTTTTTGGTTGGGAGTTACTAACTTTTGTAGTTTAAAAAATTGTCAAGATCTGTCTTTTTGGCTGATAGTTCCATCCACCCATTATAAGGATGGTTGATCAAGAAAACATTATTTCCAATATGTCTGTGTAGAATTACTGGAGGTTTAGTGATGTTTTGCTTTGTTAATAAGACTCATACCTAGCAAAAATTGACTGTTGTGGATGCTGTGTTAAATATTTTGTTAAATCCTTTCCTGTTCCAGTGGATTCTATGATATCAGCCAAGATGGGATACAGCCTGGCAAGTTGTACACATAGTTTTAATTCTTAGTGAAGAGCAGTCAGGGTGATGCACCATGATGGTAACAACAAGTGAAATAATGAAAACATGTAATTCTACCTGTGGTGCTTCATACAGGTTAATTACCGTGGCAAACCAGAGAAACTGCTCAGGATAAGAAATCCATGGGGTGAAGTGGAATGGACTGGAGCCTGGAGTGACAAGTATGTTGCATTCTTTCTTTTGTTACCCTTTATTTTTTTTTTCATCTTTGCTTAGTACCATCTAAAATGGTACTACTACTCATTCATATATTTGTTAAAATTTATATTCTACCCTTCTTCTGAGGAGTCCAGAAAGGTATACATGGCATTATCTCATGCTTGCTAGCTATCTCGTATCAGTCACATGTTGTTAGTTAAGCCCAAGAGATATTTATTTATTTATTTATTTATTTATTTATTTATACATTTATACATTTCTATACCGCCCGTCTTCAAGAAGAACTCCAATAACTTTAATCAATATAGCATATATAACAAGGATGTGCACAATGAAATTTTACATATTTCTTTCATTTTAAGTTCTTTCACAAATGCCTCTTTCGTGTGTGTGTTTGTGTGTGTGTGAATAGATTCATTTAATATGAATTCAAAAGCCTCTTTTTTGGTTCTTTCATTTTGGGTTTCTCATTTTAGTTTCCCGACTTCCCCCAAACTCTGCTAATTATCAAAAAGTGCTCAAAAAGAAGGGAGGTAAGGCAACAGAGAATGAATCTACTCCAAAAGTAGGCAATAGTGTATGAGAAGGGGAAAAACCTATACAGGCGCACTTTATAAGGAGAAGAAGCTGCACCACTATGCATACTACCAGTAGTGGCCGCAAAGGTGCCTTACAACTCCCAGTTTTGTGCACACAACAACAACAACAAAAATAACAAGGTCTTCACTCACCTACTCACTTATTTAAAAAGCAGCAAAGCATCCAACAACTGCACCTCTGATAGCCATGCACTCCAGATCTCCAGATGATCTCTTCCAGCAGCCTCATATAGAAGTCTATACATAATGTCCCCATGTCTGCTCTCATAGTTCCTTAGAACACATGAAGTTTTTGTAAAGTTACACCAGCCGTTAATAAATCACATGGCAACTGAGAAAGAGAAAGAAGCAATGTTAATAAATCAGTGTAGAGATTTATTAACTTACACCATAGCAAAAACGTTGGGGATTGAGGGAAAGACAGAAGAGAAAAGAAGTCTTTGTAAATGGATTATTTTCAAATCCAAGTAAATATTTTACCATACCAAACACATTGGTAAAATCTTCTTGACATTAAGCAATCACATGTTAAAAATGCAATGAATAGCCTTTGAGGTGGGAGGACTGATGATTACAGGGTTGTGGGGAAACCCTTGCTCAAGTGTGGAATGTGGAATGCTCTTGGAGGCCTGATTGACACCCAAGATGGCCTTATTAAAATTTGGCTACTTGGGTAGGTTTTGAGGGTTCAGGATTCACAGCTTTTATTTATTATTGCTGTGTTTTTATCTTGATTATGTTAAATTGTTTTACTATTTTTAAATTGCTTGTAAGCTTTTCTACTAGCTGTACTTTGCCTCGCATCTTTGGTTACAAGGTGGGACAAATATATTTAAAGAAGGAAGTAAATAAAATGCCTTGTAAAAATATGTTTGTGAAGATTCTCAGTCATCCAGGTGAGTTTATCTGGAACTTGAGTCATGGCAACTGGACTTCTTTTTCTTGTGAGATTGAAATGTTTCCCTGCTCATCCAAACAGCTAGTTCCGAGTCATCCATTTTATAGTTCACTTTGACCTCTTGTCACTCTGGTCTGAAATAGGCTTATAAGATGAAAAATGGCCTGAATAGGCTCGTTAGGTAGACAACAGTCTCAATAGCCTTAAGATGAACAATGGCCTAAGGTGGTGAAACCCATAAACCCTTGTAAAAAGCAGTGTAAATTCAAGGTAGTCCAGATTTTTCTTCCTTTGTAACAATAACACCTTGAAGAGACAATCATTCCAACTCTGTCTGCAGTCCTATGGGCATAATTTTATGCCACCTAACTAGAAATATTTCATCAGTCTACAACTGGAGTACTTAATTTAATTGAAAACTTCCTATCCCACCCCTCCTTTCAGATTCCAAAGCTTCCTAGGGCTTCTTGTCAACCAGGGCAGTTTTTGGGAGCTTGCCAACAGGGATCAGGACCATTGCTGCTGATCCAGAGGTGATATTTCACTATTAAAGTCTCCTCTCTTATCCCAATCAATCAATCAATCAATCAATCAATCAATCAATCAATCAATCAATCAATCAATCAATCAATCAATCAACCTTTATTGGGATAAAAAAACACAGATACAATACAAGTTTAAAAACATATTGTTAAATTACAAAACTGGCATTTCAGTGCATCTCAGCCTCCCAAGGTGTTCCCAAGGCAGAAGGGAGCCCTAGGACTCTTTGGAACCCGAAGGAGATAGATAGGAAGCTGTCAACTAAATTAAATTGAATACAGTACTACTGTATTGCCATAGACTGAGTGATGACTTTATCCTACTTGCATGGTAGAAAGCCTCTTGGCTGCTGCACTGCAGCTATAACTTTGCTCATGACCTGGGGGTCAATCCCAGGTAGCCGGCTCATGGCTGATTCATCCTTCCATCCTTCCAAGATTGAGGTCAGTAAAATGAATACCCAGCTTGCTAGTTGCAGGCAATGTGTAGCCTGCATAAATAAATTGTAAACCGCCCTGATAGTGCTCTAAGTGCAATGGGCAGTATATAAGCAGAACACTTGCTTTGCTTTATAAATTACACCAAGACAGAATTTTAGTCCATATATGTGTGTTATTGCTCAGCCGTCATAAAGCAGCAACAGAAAGTCAAAGGAAAACACCACCTCACTCTTAAAGATGATTTCCTCCTGAATAGTGTCTTGATTGTTCATGATGTAGCACAGTGGAAAGTCTTTAAAACAGCATAGGCATAATTCACCTGAGTTTCTACCAGTTCCAGCATCACCAGACTCTTTATGAGTGCAACTGATTCTGACAAATACAATTGTATTGTAAAAGGATTTTCTTTTGCACTGTACGTTAAATTGACTACACTCTAGACTGGACCAACCAATTGCTAGTAGTGGAGATATAAACCTTCCCCTAATCTTTTTAAAAAACTAAGTCCCCCCCTTGCAGGTACTAAAAATAAATAAATAAAAAGTAGCATATAGTCTACTCCATAAGACACTGTGTCTGAAATCTTGCTGCTAAGAAAATTCATAATGTTTAGTCCATTCATCGTAGGTAAAGAAAGAGGCCTTGGTACAATTCTTGTGTGCACTCCAAAAACCAGGGTGTAAATTCTCTTTGTTGGCTAGGAACAGACTGAATTTTATTAACTTGCTTGTGCTAAACAACAGTTCAGCCTATATGTATATTTCTTAGGTTGCACTATCTATGTGCATTTATTTTTTAAACTGGACATTTTCTTCCTACTTGAGTTTTTCTGACACTGGATTGTTGGAAAGGGTAGAAAAGCCACCGTAATTCCTGTAAGAACAGGTTACTGCTACATATCCACCCCTAATTTATGTTTGTCCTGTAATGATTAAGGGAAGCTACTCTTCTTATATCTCTGCAGTGCTCCTGAATGGAATTATATTGACCCCAAGCAAAAGAGTGCTCTGGATAAACAAGCCGATGATGGAGAATTTTGGTGAGGATCTGGTTGTCCAATGGAGAATGCTGACAAATGTGCTTTTCGTAATCAATCCATTGTGCCATTAGGGGCACACCATGCGCCAACTTTAAGGGAGGAATGTGTTGAACTCCCTGCTTGGATCATGAGCTGTTCTCATGACATTTTGTGGGCTGAGGCAAAAACCAGTATGGTGTCACCCTTCATCTTACATACATGAGCCAACTGGGCTGATAGAAACACATGGTCCTTCACCACCCCTGAGGGCAGTGGACAAATTTGGAGTTGCATGTGAGGCTGTGTGAGGCATACAGCTCTGCTCTCCAAGAGAGGAACTTGGCAAGGGAGCTCAGGTAGAATAGCTTGAGATGGAGGGGGTGCTGCCTCAGTTGCCTCTAGTATCTTCCACCTTTGCCTGGGGGCTAATAATAGACATGTAAGGGAACATTGTCATTAGCAATCTACCAGGGGAGGAAAAGGCTAACTATCATCACTGCCCAGCATGCCACATCCTTGAGGAACATCAAAGCGCCCTCCTCCATCTCTGGACCACCAGTCTTAAAAAATTAAAGAAACAAAAACAAATGATGTATAGTAGTACCCTCCCCCATCCGTGGGATCTATTTATATTTATCTACCTATAGGCAACTAGAAGGAGCCAGTGACCATGCAATGCATTGTGTTCAATACTTCTACATCTGTGGGGGCCTTGGAAGTGATAGTCATACTGTATTTAGGGTCAAGTCTACTTTTGTCTGATGTTTCTTTGCTTGGTTTAATACCACACCCAACTGCAAGTCTAAACAGATAGCAAAACTATGATGTTTCTATTTATAGGTCACTATTCCTTTGTGGTGGCAGCGTTCAGGATAGTAGGTTGGAACTTTGGTTTGAAAACCAAGGATTCAAATGTATATCCTGGGCTAATTTAGCCATGATAAACTGTGGAGAGTTAGACTGACAATAATCTAAGAAATCTAATTAGTCTGACAATAACCTAATAAAAAGCATTCCAGTGTTCCTTATCTACTGTACATGTCTTCAGAGGTTGTCAGCAAATGTACTCATTTCTAACAATAAGGCAAATGGGTTGCTTGTGTGACGTAGACTGCCATGGTTCTGTTAACCGAGCCAGTTAGGGGCAATTTGGCCTTAGCAGTTCCCCATCAACAAGAAGTGGTGAAGAATTAGGCTCTTTAATAATTCATTGATTTAAAACATTCATTGATAGGCAATGCCAGACACGGCCCATAATCTATTTCAGTGTAACTAATGAATTGCGTGGCAACTGGATTTAAGAATGCTGGCTACTGCAAATTTTTTTGTCTTAAATCTATATGAGCATTCCTAGAGGTTTTACTTTTTGTAATGCCCAATCATTCTGGTGATCCACTTGCTTCAGTAACAAAACAGATCAATGGCAGCGGGGATATGGCTGTGCTCCAGATTCAGTAAGCACTCTCTTGTGTGTTCTTACGGCGGCAGGATGTCCTTCGCTGATTTTCAGAAGCAGTTCACGAGACTTGACATCTGCAGTTTGACTCCGGATGCCCTCACAAGTGATCACCTTCATAAATGGAGCATGACTTTGTTTAACGGAAGCTGGCGACGGGGATCTACAGCCGGTGGCTGCCAAAACTATCCAGGTAATGTATCCAGGAAGAAGAAAATCACTAACCCTCGTTGTTTCTCTGACAGAAACAGTTTTGTGTTAGAGGATGGCATGGCAATGGTTTCAGTGCTTACCCTCAGGACCTGCCAATATCGTATTTCTGTATGTGATATAGGATACCTTTCCTTTCCTGTTTTTCTTCCAAAACTGGGACTCATGCCAGCTTACAACAGGATTAACTGAAAAGCTACAGGTAAAAATCCCGTAGGCAATAATATTAATACAATCTGAAATCAATTAAAATATTAAAGCTCACTGGCTGAACTCCTGTTGCTTCTGGTGGAGAGGTCCTCAGGGAGCTATGCCAAGGCAATGCACACTGTATGCCTGATTGTGCAACTGATTGTGCAACTAACTGCACGGTTGTCTGTGGAACTGCTTGTTGGTTATGCCTTCTGCATTGGTGCAGATTTTGCAACTGCTTGCACAACTTTGCAGATACAACAGGATTTGGGCCAAAAAATTAAAATCCATTTAAAACTATTAGTAAAAGCAGAAATTTATGAATTAAAAAGTACACTGCCCACATGTTAGAAAGCCTTTCTTAGTAGCCAGCCAAAAATGCAGAACAAAAACAAAAACAAAACAAATACAAAAACAAAACCCACTCGGCTTGTGAGGAGATATGTTCACATAAACGCCTCTGAGGGAAGTTCTTGGGGAGAATGGTTCTCCCCAGTAAACCAAGGTGAGATGCATTTGTCTCAGAGCCAGACAACATATTTTGCCATGTGTGGCAGAAAACATCAGAAGCACCTCTTCTTCCACCAAGAGCAAGAATGCAATAAATACAAAGTAAATTGTTAGCCAGTTTGCTGCGATGTAGAATCCAATGAGAAAAAGAGGAGCCTGCAGATTCTCTCACAGACTTTCTGTTTCAGCCAAACTTGGAAACCTCATCAGCAATAAATGTTGAAGCTATTTGGCCCAGGAAGGTACTAGCATATTCTTTTTTTAACAGCTCAGGGAAATTGCTTCATAAGATTATACCAAAGCATATCTTAGGTGAAAATTCTGTTAACCAAAGAAGTAACTTTTCTGAGCTCTCTTTAACTATACCTACCGGATCTTAATATTCTAGGCAAAAATCAAAGACACAAAACAAAACATAAGACAAAAATATGTAGCACCCTAAAGACTAACTACTGTATTATATTTTAATGTAAGCTTTTGTGGATCAGGACCACTTCTTCTGACATATAATAGCAGAATGAGATGTTCAATGGAATATACAATGGAATATAAGTTTCATACTTGTACCAATTTGATTTTTGCCTAGAATTTTTCCATAGACTAACATGGCTACCTCTTCCAAAACTGAATCTGAAAAGATACACAAAAGTTCCCTGTGCTGTGTTTGCATTGATATAAGATGTATTGGATTCAACAAGTCATATTTCTTCTTCTCTACTGTTATTTAAGATTTCTTAATCAGCAATAACTTACAGCAAGTAGCTCTCAGACCATTGTTGCAATAAAATGTTGCAGCCTAAGACTGACTCTTTAAAAGACAAAAAACTTTTTGTTTGCAAGAGTTGAGCAGGCATGTTGAGGGCAGCGTATTTTGGAGGCCACATATTCATGGATTTGTCATAAGTTGGATGCAACTTGATGACACATAATGGCATCAAAATTGCAGCCTACAAGGTGGACATGATAAAGCCATGGTGATGAGTTATGTTCTTGAAAGAGAGCCATAATTCACAGTGTGCAGTTTTTCATCCTTAAATACTTCTGATCAGAAGGGCTCTGTTATATATGACATTTGAAGATCGAACTCTAGTGCTTGTAATACTATTTTCATTGCTTTTTATATTTGTTTTCCTATATCACTGTTATTTTAAAAGACTGTTTATACATTTTATTCCATTTTCTGTATGGTAAAACTGCAATAAATATGCACTATACAATTGCATATATTAACAGCCTAGCTAAGCAGTTTTATTTTCATTTGTCTAATGATAAATTAATTTCTAAATCCAGTGCTGTGTGGGGTTCTGGTTCTAACATGTAATTAAGATGAATAGCAATATGGTGTGGGTTAATTAAGCATTTTCAAAAATGATTTCAAGTAGAAAAATAGTTGTTTTGTGAGATAATAAAACCATGATTTTAGTTTTAAGAGCCATTCCTGAAAACAATTCATAATGTATATATTATATACCCACTTTGAAAACATTCATAGAATGTAATCTTGTTATAATAATGAAACCTTGCAAATTCAGATAATTTAGTATTTCCAAGGACCTTTGTTTGTATAAAACCAGTGCCATATTTCACTGTGGGGTGGTGCTGTAAATTAGTTCTGTGACACCCTATGGCGGAGAAGGATCATGGAGAACCACATGTCTCTTTTACAAAATTAATCTAAACTAGGAAATTGATAGTTTCAGGTAATTAAAGTTTTGGCTGCAATCAGACATAGCAACAAACTGAGCATCTTCTGAGGTCTACTCTTATGATCCTCTCAGGACTGGAGAACAGTGGTTGTGCTGAAACCACCGGCTATATTGCTTGGGGGATTGTGAGAAAATGTAGTCCAAAAACTGTCATTCCAGGCATCGACCATGAATATATTTCTCAATTCACTATAGCCACTTTGTCAGCTGGAACTAAAACTACCCTGCCGTTACTAAGCAGTGAATTAGGAGGACTTCCACTGTCCCCTCCAGCTGCTGCTTGTTTGAAAACTGTTTTTGTCTTTGTTTTGTTTTGTTTTATTTTGGTAAATGTGGGGTGTGGTTCTTTACATCACTTATATTTCACCCTTACTGTATACGTCGTTCCTTGTTTTTCAGCTACTTATGGTGCTATGGGGGTTTGAGGTTTCTGAGACAGCTGGGTGTATGTGTGAAAGAGGGCCCTATGGACAGTTGTGTCTTGTGTACACCAAGATCATTAGAAAGCCCCAAGAGGTACTTGAAATGCTCAGGTATCCACTGCCCGTTTGTTAGTACCTCACTGTAAGGAAAGTTCAGGCAGCAACACAGCAGGCTAAACGTCTGTTAAGTGGCCATGTGCCTTTGGGGGCTGTAAGCAATCATTAACAAGTAGCAATATATGGGCTTGTAAGGGAACTTTACAGGGGGGTTGCTCCTCTGCCCAGATCCATCTGTCTTCAGACATCCGCAGCTGCTGTTAACTGGTATCTGGAGGAGTTAGTTCCCCTTCTAAATGGTCTCTTTAATAATCTCCCAGCCTGGCTGTATTTACTTACCAAATTCACCAAGGCACCTTCATTTAAATAATAAGTAAAAACTTTTATTTAACTGATGAGGTTTCACAGGAATATTGTCTTACTGAAAAATAAAAACACATGATTTCCCTTCCTAACATAAAGAAATCTAAAGCAAGCTACAGAGGCAAATGCCTCACTAATTCTAAGACTACTACATTGTTAAGCATTAGCAATAGTCCATATGCAGAAAACCATTCAGGAAAAATCTTTCTCCCTGTCTCTCTTCACAGCATGGGAAAACCAGTCACATGTCTTCTTAGGCCAATGAGTTCACTTGCTTCTTAGATGGAATGCATCTTCGGGCTTTGCTTACATTCGTTCATGATTTCAGATCTACAGCAGTCTACGCATTGCCACTTAATATTAGAGATGTTTACCTTTGGCCTTAAAGACAGGCTTCTTCACTCTTCATTTACGTTACAGGGCTTGAACAAGGCTGCAGTTGAACAGCTTGTACTTAGGGAAGGGTTGTTTTGAAGTTTTGTTTGAGAGCTGTATCTTACTGGATCTGCCCAGTTCTAGTATTCTGCAGATTAAATTACTCACTTATGTTAATGACTGTGGCTTTTCTTACATGGTTATGACTCCCCAGGCAATACATTTTACTAGCTTAATTTGATAGCAGTACATTGTACAACCTGGGGAGGGAAGGGAAGCATAGTCTGCTTTGATGGAACAGGAAGGCCAGTCCAGAAATCAAATCAAAGCTTGCTCTTAAGAATGCTCCCCTGGGGTTCCACCAATGGTAAATGTGGCTGTATTCATAGCAAAGACGTTCTGCTATCATTGCTCTGCTACACCCTGACTGCACTTTGGCCTTTTTAGCAACCTACTGGACCAATCCTCAGTTCAAAATTAGGCTGGATGAGCCAGATGATGGCCACGACGGAAGCGCAAGCGAACCATGTTGCACTGTGCTGGTGGGCTTGATGCAGAAGAATCGCAGGAGGGAGAGGAGGATGGGAGAAGGGCTGCTGAGTATTGGCTACTCCATGTATCAGGTATGCAAGTTATTCCTCCATATTATGTGTCTATTAACATGAAGGTGGATGAACAGTCCCTTTGCCCAGCAGACCACATCTGGAAGTGGTGAGTCAGTTGGCATGGTTGGAGCTAGTGATGGGTGTGGCCTGGACTCCCTGTGGGTGAGACCAAGGCAAGTGTGTCCCTTACACAATCACATGCACACATAGCTACCACTTTCCTCTCCCTCTCTTCCAGACACAATCTCATTCACATCCACTCACACCGGCATATATGTAGCCACTCTCCCATACATTATACACCTTGCACTTGCTCTCTCTCACACCCACCCACACCCACATAAATGCACACAGTTTTCTCCCAGTTGTCAAGCACTCATACACATTCATAGGGAGGACTGGTCCATGGTAACAAAGGACTGACATCTTTCATGAACTCTTGTCCTATGCCAGCTGCCCCCTTTCCAGTGCAGCCGGCGATGGAAAAGGATGCTTACTCTAAAGCAGGCATGTTCAAATTTCGCCCCTCCTGATGTTTTGGGCCACAACTCCCAGAATTCCAAGCCTGTATTTCCAATGGCAAAGGACTGTGGGAGTTGTGGTCCAAAACATCTGGAGGGCCAAAGTTTGGACATGCCTGCTCTAAAGGGATATCAATCTCAGTCACATGCCTCTGTAGGCTGATTGTGAGACATACAGAGGTTGGCATTCATCAAGGATCATTCTCGCCTATTGTCCTGTCCAGGAAAATTGTGCTTTGCTTCATTAACCAACTAGCCAATCAGTAGGCTTGTGGAAAGCACATTTGGGAGGAGAATATTGATGGAAATAGTGCCCAAGTTTAGTGATGGCAAGGGAGTTATTTGGTAGCAATAGGTTGGACATCCATGTGACCATGCTGAGCACCACTACGTGATCAAAGGGCCACAGCGTATCCCTATGAGCTCTAGACACTTACTATACATTGTGACATTTCTCCTCTTTCTCTAGATCTTTAGTGGGACCTCCGCTTAGTGGCAGAGTTTGAAAATGAAATATTTTTCAACTACATATCATGGAATCCAGATAATGGCAGCATTAGCCATGCTGCCTGAAGGATTCTGGAGGACACAGGGCAAAACAGTAAGATCTTGAAGTGGTAATGAAGCAGCGCTGCCAACACTAGATCCCATCACCTGACTGGAAATTGGGAAAAGTTGCTGCTTGTCACAATAGACAATGTTTGGATCAATAGTATAGCTCAGAGGAAATGCCTTTTCACACGACCCCTAAGATCCGCTGGTCCCTTAAATTCGGACCAGAGATCTTGGGGGTTCGTTTCTGTTCCTCCGTCCCCACCCCTCAGCACTTCCTGCTCCTATCGGCGTGGGGGGGGGGGGAAAAAAGGACAAAAGAAGCCTTTACTAACCTGCCGGTGGCGGTCAAACTTGCCACGAGCCCCGTTACTTCCTGGTTACGGCTCAAGGAGCTCTTAAAGGGGTGGGAGGCAAAAAAAACAGACAAGCCAGGAGAGCCCAGCACTCTTATCTGCATCAATTTTTTTCACCTGCAGAAAGCAGGTACATGAAAAATGTGCTGGGTCGCGCTAAAGTGGGCGGGGTCACACTTAATTGTCTCCAAACTCCGGAGCTGGTGGGAAAACATTTCTAAGCTCCGGAGCTGGGAGCCATTTGCAGCGCAGCTTAGGAGTCGTGTATAAACGCCCAAAGACAGCTTTATGTATCCATAGTATAAAAGTAAATTTGATTTACCACCCTAAACCTCTCTAGAGTACTTTTTATACCCTGAAAGGTCAGCTGCAAATCATCCTTTAAAGGTTTCAGATTCTCAACCAAGATGCAGGATGACATCAATAAATATGTTTGAGACTCTTTGCAAAGTATGAGGATAACATGAGCCTGCATGCCATAAGAGTATATCCTGTTTTTCCAGCCATGGCAAATAGTTTGGAAACAAAAATGGTACAAGAGTGTTGTGCAATTGGATGCAATGGCCTGAGAGACGCAGTGTTTAGGTGGATGGAGAACTGGTTATTTTCAGCTACTCTGTCAAAGTGTGCAATACTGTATCGTAATAAAACCAATTCTTGAAAAACAAAAACAAACAATTTAAAAAACATGCACCTTGATTGTTTACTTAAATAATTATGCTTGTATGGTGCTATAATCAACATTCTTCATGTAAACACATTTGCCTTTATGAGAAGCTTTAATGGCTATTTAATTCTGATAACGGGGTAATATATATCCTCCTTTACCCATGAAAAGCAATTTGGCCATCTGCCAGATCACTAAACTTGGCAACTACATACAGCTTGACTACACATGGGGGTGGGGATAGGAAATATGTCTTTGGAGTGGGCTGATTCACATCCCCCCATGGAATAAGTGATGTAATGGGAAATGCTAATCAGCTTCATATTTGTAATTTTTCCTCCTCACCAGAGATCTGTCTAGTTTTTAGAAAGGCGAATGCTTTCATTTCAGTTCAAATATGTGATCACTTGAACAGATGCAGAAAGGAAAGGCCATCTGAGTGGATGCACGGCACACATAGACATAATGGTGCTTCGCCAAAACACCTTCCTCCTTCACATACCTGTGCAGGTGCACACACACATGCACACACACACAAGCAGTGCCAGTTCTCACTCTCTTTCCCAAATCGAACTGCAGTATCAAGACTTATCTTGAAAAAGCTGTATATTGTAGCTGCTTAAATTGAAGAGAGGAGAAAGGGGGCACATTGCCTTCTGTGGGCAACTCATCTCTTCTCACATTTGTGCCCCCCCCCCCCAAGCCCTTCTCTCTTTGCTCCCTGCTGTGGAGTTCCTGGGCTTCAGAGCCCCCCCCGTGTGGATTTTTGAATCAGACAAAAATGACTTCATTCTCTCCTTGAGGTGGCAATGTTGTTAATGTTTTGGACTTGGCCGGCCACCAATCCAGAATATGGTGATTGTATTGGATGTAAAAGACCAAACTCTCAACACTATTAAGTTTTCCAATTGTTGATGTTTCATCCAGCTGTTTCAGAAAAGTACATGAATATAATCTTTCATCAGCCCTCCTTTCTGTCTCTTGTAGGTTCCAAAAGAGGTATATACTGTATGCTTTGCTGATAATACCCATTCTCCAAAATCCTGGGGCTAAATCTATTGACCATCTGCTGCTGCATAAAGGTTGACATTCCCAAACTGAGAAATGTGCTGGTGATACATGGGAGTTTTGCATTTTTTCCTGGGGATGATATTTCCTGGGGAATATGAAGTAGGGTTCGGTGTTGTTTGCTGCCTTCTTTCTTTTCCTTTCTTTACACATAGATGGATGCAGGTATGTATTGTGCATATGCACTTGTGTGTGCATGTGTGAGAATTCTATCAGTATGTTGTAGAAACATACTGATAGAATTATGCCATACATAATCTATGGCAAATCAATGTGACCCTGAATTCTAATATTATTGGGGGCAGGGGATTAAAAACCTTGCAGTTTTACTACATTATTTTCTAAGTAGAAATAGACTATATTATAATTGGACTAGAAATATTGCCACAGAAGAAAAAAATGCCTCAAAGAAACATTAAATATGCTTTGCAACTCACGAACAGTGTTGGTACAGATTTATATTATCAATGCTAAAAAAGATGCTGGAGTACCAGACACTAAGTTAGTAGATTAGCATTTAAGTTGTATAGGAGGAGGGCTAGAAAATCAGCCTTTAAAAATGTTGTTTTGACATTTGGTGGCAGAATATATTCCTTCATTCTGAGCAAAGCAGCCCACATATTTGACATAAACTGATGGACGTATCAATAGCAACATAACCACTCATCAATTGATGGAAATAAAGTGAATAGAAAAGGGAAATAAGGAGAAATTGGAGAGATATTCTAAGGCCAACTGTGAAATCAGCAGAGCTTGTGGTATGAAACACTTTTCCAGAAGTGGGGGATATGCAGTGTTATTGAATTGGAATTCCAATATTCAAGGCCAGTGTAGGCATAGTGGAGAATCAAAGAAGGTGTCATACAACATCTAAAGTGTTGTACACCTCTAGAGCTGACTACTGAACCTCAGAATCACAATCAAGCAGTTGTAACTGCAAGCAGTTCTAGTTGCCCTGAGTTTCTGTTTGGGAAAATCCAGCAGTAAACAAACAAACAAACAAACAAATAAATAAAACCCTCCACGGCTTGGGACCAGAATACCTGGCAGAGCGAATCTCTCAAAGACCAACCGAGGCCCGACCAACTAGAATGTCGTGGGTGTACTCACTTTGGGTGGCCACACGCAGGGAGGCTTGGAAAACGGCGACCCATAACTGAGCCTTCTCTGTGGCTGGCCATGTGTTGTGGAACCATCTCCCAAGTGAGTTATGCCTAGCACAGTCCCTGCCAGCCTTCAAAAAGGCCTTAAAAACCTGGCTTTTTTGTGAGGCGTTCGGCGATTGTTAATTTTTTTTTGTTTTATTATTGTCCCGCCATCCTGCCATTGCCCCCTTTATTAGTCTTATTGTGTTAATATTGTGATGCTTACTTATTGATTATTTTCTTACTTCTCTTATTTTTATTTGTTGTAAAATGCCCAGAGTTCCTCCTGGAAGACGGGCGGTATATAAGCACTAAAATAAATAAATAAATAAATAAATTTGGTGGGTGGCCCTGTGGCATGTACAGCATGTTCTGTTCCTATAGGACATTGGTGGTTGGTACATGGTTACAGTAAAACATCTGAGAAATGCTATTTTGGATAAACATGGGAAAGCTGGAGAAATGGTCCCCATCTAAAATTGTTTGTGCTGTTCATGAATGTACACTGTGAGAGAGCAGTACAGCTGTATATATTTACATTCACGAGATATATTGCTTATTCCTTTTCCAACTACTCAGGCTGGACATTCTTAAACACACCTTGAATTAAATCCCACCACCCAAATAAGAAGAATCAGCTTCAGCATGCAGGTCTGTCCTCCTTATCAAATGACTTGCTTGCGGTTCATCAAATTAAACGTATGGGCAAACTGGAGAGGGCATATACTTCACTGTGGATTGGGCAGTTCCTAATGTAGTGTTAACTTTTGCTGTCTAGTGTGTATGAATTATACAAAAACTTGTCTGGAATGTTTGTTAAGTTCTGTGTAACAAACCTGTATCGATGTTTGAAAATAATTTTTCTACTCTTGCTCTTCTTACCAGTTGGAAAGTCAAACTGATGTTCATCTAGGTAGAGATTTCTTCTCAGCCAACAGACCTGTTGCTCGTTCTGATACATATGTCAACTTGCGTGGCATTTCGGGCCGTTTCCACCTGCCTCAGGGAGAATACCTCATTGTGCCATCTACCTTTGAGCCATTCAAAGATGGAGAATTCTGTCTCAGAGTCTTCTCCGAGAAACATGCTAAAGCTCAGTAGGTATCTTCTACCAGCAAGTGGGCTGTGGATTTTAGCTGTGGATATCCTTCACTGGCGGGAAGATTGACTAGCTAATACATAGGATGCTTTCAAAATCTGCAGTTCTACAATTCTCTGTGGTCAAAACGACCATTGCATTTTGCATGCAACATCTGGAAAATGTGTTACATTCAGGTTCCTGTTTCATATTTCATCCCCCTCTTTAACAGGTTTTCTATTATATAATATTTCCTTTATTTCATCCACACCTCTTTAGCTTGTTCATCTTGTTCTGTTTGCAGGCAAATAAATCTTTACTTGGAAATAGTTCCATTTTAGGATCAGTGTAAACATTCAGTCTGAGTTTCAGTAGGAATTTTAGGGAACAGGAAAAAACAATTTGTAGGATTTGGCACTGGAGCCCAAAATGAGAATTTTTATCATACTATACATAGTATTTTTCTGTCTTTTTATGGTGCCTATATTTGCTGCCCAACAAGACAATCAGAGAGTTATCATGGTTGAGTCTTGGAGCTAAAATAATAAATACACTGCCAAAGATATAAAAACAAATGTTGCATTAAAATTTTCAGCAGAGGAAGACCTCAAATCAAAGACAGTACAACTGAAAAGATACAATATAAAAGAAATGAGCTAATAATTCAGATGTTAGGGTGGCAGTTTTTAAATTCCTGAGAAGATAAATCTGGCATCAAGAAAACTATACAGAGGGTATAAAATGATTGTGTTTTGGAAGAGTGTTCCAGTTCTGAGGCTACCTCCCTGTATCACTTTTCTAGACAAGAGTGCACAATGCTCATCATTTAACAAGAATCTAAGGTTCAACCAGGCATGTAGTGGAGAAGGTGGTGTTTCAGGTAGCTTGGTCCCAGGTCTTCAAGAGAATCCATTCCCTTGGACCTATCTTCCATCCCTGTTTAGGTTATGGTAGACAGTTGAAATTAAAGTGTTCTGAAGGAGCTTTGGTGTCTCAAGAGTAGTTCTTAAATTTGTCTTTTGGAGAATATTAAACGTCCTTGGAACCCTTGGTAGGCAAAAAAGATGAAGAATAACTGCTTGAAATTAATAAAATAAAATAAAATAAAATAAAATAAAATACATGTATTGGATTTAAGTGTTATTTCTTATTATTTTATTATTTATTTTATTATACTGGTTAAAATCACTTTACTAAAAAACCCCATTATTTAGTCAGCTTGCCTAGAGTGCCAAGCACACAGCAGGCATTCCCTTTTTGGACAGCGATCGAGAGCTGTTATTTTATTTTATTTTTATTTTATATTTTAATTGTTTTCTGTGATTGTTGTACACCGCCCAGAGTTCCTTCAGGAAGACGGGCGGTAAATAAATAAATAAATAAACAAGACAAACAGTCTTGGATGCAATTATTGTTTCATTGGGTCCAAAATGTAGTCCTTTAGATGTGATTGGGAGCATAATTTGCAGCATTCCTTATCAGTGACTTTGCTTGCTAGGTATGATGGGAGTTGTAGTCCAACAATGTCTTAAGAGCTACTCTTTGTCCCCACCCATGTAAGGGCTGCTTGTGTCCATAGGAGCTTCTCATGCTTTTAAGATCTGTCTCAGACAACTTGTTCTGTGTATTATCTTGGAGTCACCAGACAAATTAAACAGGAGAGATAAGGCCTTCTCAGTCATAGGGAATTCATCGGGGGCTTTCTTAATTAATCTGTAGATGGAGATTAAAATATGTTTATTACAACAAACAGTTCATGAATAGTTCTGTTGTTTTAATTAGGCTCTTAAATTGTCATCCTAGATTGCTCCTGTTTTAAGTTGTGCTTATATATAAAGTTTATAATTTTCTGCTTGTTTAATTCTGCTTAATTTTATTTTATATTTTGATACTATCCAGTTAGAGTGCTCCGAGCATGTAAGAGCATGATTTATAATTATGGTTTTTCTCTCTCCCCCCCCCCCCATCACAGGGAAATTGGTGACACTGTAGCTGCAAATCCATATGAGGTAAATGAATCAAGCAGGGTAACATTTGCTGATTTAATTTATGTGGTTGAGCCATACTTTGAGATGAGACTTTCTGACTCATTCATGGAAATGTACTGGGGAAGGCAGTTGAAGCCGCCTTGAAGTTGTAATTCTCCTCTGTTTCCCCACCACTTTTTTGTTCTACCTTTCAAAAAATGTTGGTGAGGGAAGAAAGGTAGATAGGAGCACAATGCCTTTTGACTGGTAGCAGTAGGAGTCCTTTGTCAAGAAGCACCCACAGTTTCGTTGCTAGGAGAACGGAGGACCATTCTGTATGGCCCTCCATTCTGTATTGTATAATATATACAATATTCTGTATTGTATAATGCATTCGTTGCATTGCTAAGACCTCCTCCACTAACTTTTTTGAACAGCCTACTTGTGGAGAATTGAAACTCTGCTTCTTAGAGCCTATGTGCTAAACTATAGGCAATGTTGGCCACTCAGTTATAAACTGTAGTTCCTTAAGAGATGAAGAATGAGGTCTTCACAGTTCTTCAAGATTCCATTGCATGATGATTGCACAGACCTAGCAGCTTTGAGGAAAAAGAGTATCTGAAAGGATAACGTTTTATTAATGATTTATTCTTTTCTTATGCTTTATGGTGTGAACCGCACAGAGTTCCTCTGGGAAAATTGGGTGGTCTATAAATATAAATAAATAAATAACTAAATAACTAAATAAATAAATAAGGTTTTATCACCTTCTGATTGTGAAGACAATATTTTGTGCACTGTACTTTGGTCTTATGATCACAACGATGAAAAATGTGGCAGATTTTATTGTCTTTGGCCTTGGCTCTGTATCTTTATAATACAATACGCATGCAATGTATGTGCGACAACAGAAGGCAGACTTCATAGGCTTCTGTTTCTTTCAGATTTTCTTTTATTATCCTTATTTTGGGCCTTTCACAGGAAGCCTCAGACCAAAGCAATTACTGGTGAAAATGGAATGTTATTTATTCGTAATCACTTCTGTTTTAGCCTCACGTTGAAGATAAGGAGATAGACAGTGAGTTCAAGAGTGTCTTCCAAAAACTTTCTGGGGAGGTAAGAAGGACATTCTGATGTGAATAAAGTTTCAGATTTGTTGTTGTTGTTGTTGTTGTTGTTGTTGTTGTTGTTGTTGTTGTTGTTCAGTCATTTGGTCGTGTCTGACTCTTTGTGACCCCATGGACCAGAGCACACCAGGCCCTCCTGTCTTTTTCAACTGCCTCCCAGAAATCGGTCAAATCCATGTTGGCCGCATCGATGACACCGTTCAACCATCTCATTCTCTGCCACCCCCTTTTCCTTTTGCCTTCCAACTTTCCCAACATCAGGGACTTTTCCAAGAAGTCCTCTCTCCCCATGAAGTGGCCAAGGTACTAGAGCCTCAGCTTCAAAATTTCAGAATTAGACCACAACTTTGTAGGTAATGTCCATCTTCACTGGTGGAGATTTCATTCTACTAACACAAATTAGGCTTGATTAGTTCAGACTTGATGAAGTTTTCCTTCACTGCTTCCAATGGAACAAAATTCAAAACAATCGGTCTTGTTTACAGTGCAGTCCTATGCAATTCTGCTCAGTAGCTAACTCCTTCAACCTCAATGGGACTTACTACCAATTAAGTGAATAGACTGCACCCTTAATGGCTTTATTTAGACTTGCAGCCTGCCCTTCCCAAAAACATAGTGCAGATAACAGTGTTGTGCATAAAATTCCATTATTCCACTATGCAACTCCACTTGGAATCCTGCTGTTTCTTCTCTTCCAGTCCTCTGGCTCTATTAGTCCATTAAACGTTCATTTCCCTCCAGACCAATGCCTGGGAAATGGTCAGTCCCAACACGCACACTTCTATATTTCTCGATAATTCCCTTAGGCAGAAATGCAGATGTTCCTTTCAGAATTACCCAAATACCATTAAAAAGAAAGATTAGAGGAGTGGGAGCATTTCAGAGTGGACAAATGGTAGTGGAGTGGATGTGCTTAACTCTTTTCCTACTGTCATTTTCCCCATTCCACATTACCCCCTTACCACTGCTTTTACCACCCAAGGAAAGCTAGTTCACTACCTAAAATTGTTTTGGAGGTCCTTGAGCCAATGAAAGGGATAAAAGCCTTTTAAAGAAAGAGAGAACAAAGCAGGCATACATGCAATATTCCACATGAAAGAAAATGGCAGGTATTGTTTGCATCTCTAAAGTTGAAGAATGATAGTAGTTGCAGTACAGCAACATTTAGAGGGCCATATGTTTCTAAACCCTAGTGTATAAAATTAGTCACACGGGGTTCTAAAATGCATGGAGGGCTTGGGTTTTTAATCTTGTTTCAAACGAGGCTCGATTATAGACTTCAAAGCAGGGCTTTGCAAGCAGGTGATTTCAAGATTTCCCATAAGCACCATCCAACATAGGAGTGGATCTTTATTGTGGCTGGCAATTAAATCTCTGATTTGTCTCTTTTGTGCAGGACTGTGAACTGACTGCAAATGAACTACAGACTATTTTGAACAGAGTTATTTCAAAGCGTAAGTTGCCATCAATGCTTAATCATTGTGCAAGAAGGGCAGAGTAATCACAAACAATAGATACTTAATAGTTACTCACATTTGGAGTAAGCTTGAATATTTCTTCATCCATTTTAACCTGCATTGTAGGTTTTTGTATTGGAGTTCATTGTTAAAACTATATAACTAGTGTGTTGTACAGTTTTGCCTAATGAAAGTAAGAATAAACTGGATATTTCTGTAGTAAAGGGTGTCAATTTAGAGGATGGAGGAACAATATGTCATTTGGTTTTATGCTTGCATTCAAATGGCATGTCAGCACAAGTAACCCCCCAGTTCCTTCCACTCTTATGTGAATTTTTCCCATGCTGCTTTGGGGAGGAGCAGGGGAAGTGAAATTATTATTTTTGCCTATGCTACACCATCATTGATGCTACGAATCACTTAGATTAATTTTTCTTCTTTGTCTTGTGTGTAGTGCTTTTTTGGGAAACTGCCAGCAGCTGTAATTTCAATTGACATTTCACACAAAGACAAAGAAAAAAACTACTAAATTTAATACAGTATGTAATTTATCACTCTGCTACTGATGTTGTAGCATAGAATTTTTTTTGCTTCCCTTGCTCCTTCTCAGATAAAAGAGAAGTGTTCAATTTCTGATATCCTGAGCCCTGCATGATTATTTTGTTTTGTTTTTAGAGTGTTCATGGGTATAATAACAAATTTCATGGTATTACTTAATAATTAAATGAAAGTAAGTACCAGTAATCAGAACTTGGGAAAAATTATTTGTAGCGTTATTAATCACGCGTACACAGAATTTGGGATACAATCATCTCCTGGTCCCAGGCTGCGTCTCTCTGTGCGTGGGTGTCTCTCTCTCTGTGTGTGTGTATGAGAGTGTCTCTGTGCAGCTCTTTATTGGTAACACTAAATAAGTACACAAGGGGTGGAGACAAGCCTACGTGCCGGGGTCAGCTAAGCTGGTGAATTCCTGGGAAGCCTTATCTAGAGTGGCAGGGGCAGCTTGTTTGTCCTGCAACCCCCTCTCACAGGCTTCCTGGCTGATCTCGGGGGAGAGATACAGACTAAGCTGGCTTCCTGAGTATATGGGCTATGGAATTCATTTCCTTCCATCTGGGGCCTCCCCGCTCAGATAGAGAGGTTTAATGATTCCCAAAGGCCTACTCATGCAGGCCACTGGGGTACTGTCCCCCGCCCCAAGGGGACATCTCTATAATTATTTCAGACTATAACTCCCAGAATACTGGCAATGCTTTCCAGGGAAGTTTAGGATGTGTAGTCCCAAAAATCAACTTCTTGGACCTCTGTTCACAGTGATAATTGGGAGAATAATGATCACAGGAATAGAGAAAGCCATCCCCTGCATAATTTTGTATGTCTCAATCATATCCCCCCTCAGGCCCCCTTTTTCCAAACTAAAGAGCCCCAAACGCTGCAGCCTTTCCTCATAAACCTTTCATCAGCCCAGCAATCATTTTTTTGCCCATTTCTTCCTGTGTTCCTGAGTTTCTTTTTTATTTTAATTTTTCTAAAATGTTAGGGTTTTTTTCTCCAATAGCACGAGGGCAATTGCTTTGTCATAGTATCACTAAAAGCAACATCTTGCTTGCTGTGCTCTTGTAATTTTTCTTCACTGGTATGCCCAGCTGTCCTCTAAAATGACTGAGCAGAAATAAGTATATTTTGCCTTAACTACAAAAAAGTACCCATGAATGAAGATGATTTTCCAGTGTTTCTTTGGGAGGCAGATAAATATTTGTGTAAAATATTTTCCACTTTTCTTTATTGTGTAGGACAAGACGTTAAAAGTGATGGATTCAACATAAACACCTGCAGGGAGATGATCAGCCTCTTAGATGTATCCTTCACGTGTTAATCTTCTCTCCGGAATTTCCCTTGTGACCTTGTTGACTAGATGAGGGAAGATTTACATTTCTCATTTTCCTGGCACATCTGTCTTCAATTGCTCTTTGGTGTGAGGCATCAAGTGTAGATCTTAGCTGTTTAATATAGCAATGACAGTTAACCTAGCCAGCTAGCTGGCTGGTTGGTTTGCTGTTGTATTGGGTTTCTTTTTCTTCGTGACCACAGAAAAGTGTCTCATTAGTGGTGTAGTGGAGCCTCAGCTTGCAGGGTTGAAGTCTCAGGACGTTTGATTCACAGAGACAATGACATTGTGTTCCACCACCTCAAATGGTGACTTCCTTGTTCACTTGTTCATACCTGCCATCTGCAAAGTAGTTTGGGAGTTGAGATTTTCTAAGAGCACTGTGTATGCTCTTAGAAAAGCTAAACACGTATTTTGTGGTGGCTTGGCCTTTTGTTAGTTTTACAAATGAACCTGTTTGTTTGTTGATAATGGTTTTTGGGGGTTCTTTTTATGCATGTGGCCATAGGAGATTATCCATGCCTACACATTGTCACTTTACCTGTTCATCACTACTTGAAGCCTACAAGAACATATCGACAACAACACAAAATCTTATATTAGTGTGGGCAACATGAGGTCCTTATTCTCTTTTCTCCAGTCCTAGCCCTGTTTGTGCTCTACTGCAGCCCTCCCTCCCAATGTTGTTTGTTGCTCAAAAGTTTTCTTGAATCGGGTCATTTTTGCCATCTCTGGAGAACTACTGGACACTCCTGGGACCCTCCAAGCTCTCTCTAAATGAAATGTTCAAAAGAGAGTGTTTCTTTTTAAAAATTAACCTTTGCAAAATCTTAGCCAGTTTTTTCCACAGAAGAAAAACCTGACTCAGCAATTTTACACTACATAGCCACTGCACAACAACTTATTAAAAACCCATGCAAATAAATAAAACACATGTCAGCCTCTTTAGCAACCCTCTTCCCTCATTAGCCACACTTTTCCGTGCCCTCTTGAACGCCCAGCAAAACCTAGAAAACCAGCCCTGTTGAGATTTTCCGCCTCCATCTTGTACATACTATGCTTGCAGCTCTAGTTATATTGCGCAACGTGTTGCCGTCCCTTGATATATGAGAAAGATACACAGAAAGATCTAGAGAACTGCAGGGAGGCAGTAAATTGTTGAGCCGGAACCCACTCCCTGCTACCCATATGGTTCAGGAGATAATGGAAGAAATAAAAGATGGAGAACCTGCCAATCTTCACAGCATGTTCTTCTCTCACAGAAAAGTAATTAACAATGCAAATAGCTTAACATGCTAGAACAAATTTATTATAGATGGTAACCCAGGTGCCTGGCAGAAAGCCACAGAGAGGGCAAGCTGTTACCTAGAAGGACAACCCTTACAGCTCCAGCAGCTCTCAGTGTGTTTCCATAGGAGATCTGCAACTGGACCAGGTTGAACTGTTAGCATCCTTGCTTTTAAACTCTGGGCCAGTCTTGCTTGGAAGTAATGACACATTAATTGCTTAATCTTCAAAGCTGCGACATTTGCAAACCCAACATCCAATCCAGAGCTTGTTGTTTCCTCCCAGTGACTAACCAGAGCCTGTTGTCCATCTGCTTCTGATGACCTGTTCCCAAACAGTCCTTATGCTACATGCAAGCTTTTCTTAACTCCTTTCCCCATCTCTCCTTTTCCTACTCTCATATTTTATTGGTATCAAGGCTCTTTGTGCCTTTCCCTTTCTGTGCAATTGAGCTGGGAGCCTCTCCATATTCAAATCCCTCTTCAGATATTTTTCATTCCAAGGAATGACAATTAGATGAGAGTTGAAAGTCAGAAGAAGCTTTTGCTTTGCCTATTCAACTTGCTTTCCACTGTTACCTCTGAATTTCTGTGAAAGCTTGTTAGTACTGGAGACAAAAATAGGGTGACTCCATACAATGAGGGCAAAGATACTTCTCTCTGTCTCTGGTCAAAGCAAACCTTTCCTAAATCACCCTGACTTCACTTTACTTTGCAAGATAGTTCTTATGCTATCTTTAAGGCCAGAGACAGACCTTAATGATAACCACAGCACTTTGCGTATTGGTGATCAAGGGTGTGTGATCAGACAAGGAAATCATTCACATTTTTGACCTCTTGTTGTACAGTTTGGTGTGAGGTATTTCTCAGCAATCACATGGTGTAGGTGATACCCTGATTTGGCTTGATTCAGCCATGATGAAACTGGGCCTTTTTTTTTTTTTTTTTTTTTTTTTGGTCCAGCACAAAGGTTACACTTTCTCAGGGCCAGCCTGGAAGGGTATCAAAACAGACAGAAGGGCTGTTGTAAAAGTATAATGACAGTCCTCAAAAAGGCACCTGTACAACAAGGTAAAATCAACAGCAAATGAAAAACAATCATATAATATTTGGGATACTTGGATAATTTTTATTTTCAGATGTCCATAGAAAGTGCAGGTCTTTATCTGTTATCAAACCAAAATCTGTTTCCTGGGCAACATAAATATTGTATTATAATTTTCTCCATGTTTACAGTATAGATTTTGTTATTATTATACACTACCTTGAAATCTTCCTGCCTAAATAATTTTTATTTCTTTATTCCACTGCCTCCCGTAGTTTTGTCAAAGACCAGTGATTTGAAGAGGTCTTAATTCCAAAAATCTCATTCTTGTCGCCATGTTTTCTGGTGTTACATGTTTCCCAGTCAGGGAGTTTGTCCAACGTCCTCTCTTCTTTGTGTGTGTGTGTGTGTGTGGAGTGTGTGTGTGTGTGTGTTGTCCTTCCAGTGAACATTCTCTTTGTTGACCCCATGCCCAATGGATTTTCTTGATCAGGAATACAGTCCAGTGGTTTGCCAAGTTCCTCCTCCAGGCACCACAGCACCTGGAATCAATTCCCAGGTGGTCTCCCATCCAAGTACTAACCAGGGCTCACTTCCATGCATCACTACTGGAAAATCAGGTGAGATTGGATGTTCTTGACCTTATCTTGGCAAACTGATGTCATGTCACTTTACAAATAACTATAACTATTACTTTTCACCCAAGAAGAGTCTTATTTAATTCATTGCTGCAGTTAATAAATCTGAAGTGTTCTGGGAGTGCTTGATGGTAAAGTCTGTCATTGCCTCCAATATTCCCCTGATGTGCCAGAGCTGATTATGGGAAATCAGTGATGGCAGTCTTAGAATTTTGTTTGTGAACTTTGTATTTTTTCAGAATGGGAGAAAAATGTAATTAATAAATAATGGGATTCTTCCTCAGCACCAAAAGGTGCATGTTAAGATTTGCAAATCTTATTTTACATTTTTTTTCTCAATCTTAATGGCTATTCCTTATAGTCTAGTAGTGGGTGACCTTGATCTGATGTGGTTTTACAAAACTTTAATAAATCACCCTGAAAAATAGAGTCTTGGCATCTTTAATTCAAACCAGTCAGTTGTTCCAATCCAGTTCTGACAGTTGTGTTTCCCACATGGGTGTGTTGGAGACAGATCCATGGTCATCACTAAATTGCAGAACTGTACATTTTAATGAGTCATTAATTTTTATCTAAGCTGAAAACTGGCTGAGAAAAAAGTTCTTTTCTGTCCTGAATTAGACTTTCTCGTAATCCAGAATGATGGAACTGGATCTCTAGTTCCTCTGCCCCTTCAAGATACAGGATGAAGATTCAGAAATACCTGGTTTTTAAAAACAAACAAACAAACAAGCAGATCTTTCAAAAGATAACCTTCCCCATGACAAATTCTTAAATGTGTGAGAAACTTGGCCTCATTGTTTGGAAATTTGTTTCTTTAACCTTGGGATGTACTGATCTTTTCCAAGGCCTCTGAATTGTTTTGCATCTCAAATTTGCTGGCATATGTTTATGAAGCACCTTTTCCACATCCTCTTTTAAGATTTTAATGAATTTGGAATGCATCACATTCATGGCCTTGATGGTTTGCAATGCTTTCAGGCCCACTTGAGTGGTGAAAGGACAGGATGTCTGGGAGATGAAATAGTTATCTTGGTTTAGGGACATCCAGTCTTTCATATAATTCTTCTGTATATTCTTGCCATCTCTTCTTGATCTCTTGGACTTCAGTTGGGTCCCTACCTAACTGGCCGCCTGGGAGGCCGGGAGGCTTTTGTTATTATTATACACTCCCCTCCTCCTCCTCTTCCTGCCTAAATAATTTTTATTTCTTTATTAAATAAGTAAGCGGGTGGGGGAGCCCGGGCTCCTAAGACCAGTGATTTGAAGAGGTCTTAATTAAAAAGAGGTGGATTGTACCCATGTAATCTGGTTTTACATGTATTCAGTCAGAAGTATGTCCAACTTCTCTATGGGTCTTTGTGTGTGTGTGTGTGTGTGTGTGTGTGTGTGTGTGTGTGTGTGTGTGTGTGTGTGTGTGGGCCGGAGACGCATTGTTACAGTCCTCTGACTCCTCCCCATGCCCATGGAGTTTTCTTGGCAGGAATACTGAAGTGGTTTGCCAGTTCCTACTCCAGGCACCTACAGCACCTGGAATTCCCAGGTGGTCTCCCATCCAAGTACTAACCAGGGCTGACCCTGCTTAGCTTCCAAAATCAGGTGAGATTGGATGTTCTTAGGGCATCTAGGCAGCCTATGCATCTCACTCACAAATAACTATAACTATTACTATTCACCCTCTCAGAGTCTTATATAATTTATTGCCGTTAATAAATTGTGGAGTTCTGGGAGTGCTTGATGGTGTAGTCTTATTGAAATATAGGTGATGTAGAGCTGATTATGGGAAATCAGTGATGGCAGTTTGTGAATTGTTTGTGAACTTTGTAAAGGAAGAATGGGAGAAAAATGTAATTAATAAATAATGGGACTCAAGCAGCACCAAAAGGTGCATGTTAAGATTTGCAAATTTTATTTTACATTTTTTTCAAGCAGATGGCTATTCCTTATAGTCTAGTAGTGGGTGACCATGATCTATGTGGTTTTACAAAACTTTAATAAATCACCCTGAAAAAGAGAGTCTAGGCATCTTTAGTGCACTCCTGGCTAAGCAAACCGAAAACAGCAGGTGTGTTTCCCCTGGGTGTGTTGGAAGTGCAGATCCATGCATCACATAAAGTGCAGAACTGTACATTTTAATGAGTCATTAATTTTTATCTAAGCTGAAAACTGGCTGAGAAAAAAAGTTCTTTTCTGTCCTGAATTAGACCTTAACGTACTGCAGAGTGATGGAACTGGTACCTTGGGGCTCGTACAATTCAAGATACTTTGGATGAAGATTCAGAAATACCTGGTAATTTTAAAAACAAACAAACAAACAAGCAGATCTTTCAAAAGATAACCTTCCCCCTTGACAAATTCTTAAATGTATGAGAAACTAAGCCTCGTTGTCCAGAAATATTGTTTGTGTAACCTTGGGGTACTGATGAAAGCCAAGGCTCAGAATTGTTTTGCATCTCATAGCTGTGCATATGTTTAGAAGCCCTCTTTCCACTTATGCTTTGCTTTAATGAATTTACTATGCATCACATTCATGTAGATGGTAAATTGTGTCAGGCACTTGAGTGGTGAAAGGACAAGAGTGTAGGAGATGAAATAGTTGGGTCATTTAGAGTACTGTAGAAACAAAAGAAAACAAGAAGTACCTGAAAGACTAACAGGTTTACTTCAGTGTGATTTTTGTGGATTATTGTACTATCCTGGACATATAGGTTTATATACTCACATAGTATGTGGTTGTGAGTTTGGGAACCAAGTACAGCAGGGCTATCCAACTCTGAACAGGCCAAAGTCTACTTCTTCCAGACGAAAGTGTCTGAGGGCTACTACACTAAAACCTCTACTTATGAATTTTATCTGTTCCGAGCATATGCTCATAAGTAAAAAAAATTGTAAGTAGAGCAGCGGTGTCCCATAGGAACACATTGAAAATCAATTAATCCTTTCTGGAGGGAACATATTTCAGTGCATTCCTGTGGTAAGGCTGACCATGCACATGCTTCCCTTACATCCGCTCGAGCCGATGTGGATGGGTGCAAGGGAGGTGTGTGCATGCTTGCGCAGATCACCCCTTCCACTTGCCCGGGCTGCTGGAATACTTTTTTTTAAAAAAAGGTGCACTTTCCCTCCCAATCCGCCCGGGGCCTGACTTGTCTCTACTTCTCCTCCTGTTCCCCCTTCTCCCTTCCAGTCCTCTCACTGCCACTGCTGCCCCCGCCCATAGCTCTCACTCACTTCTGTCATGTTCTCTGTGCAGCTGGGATGGGCCAAGCTACATTGCCACAGCGGTGCAAGGAGGAGGGAATGGCTCAGAAGGGGAGCAGGAGGAGCGGCAGGTCACAGTCTCTGTGAGGCAGCTGTGGGGGTGGGGGGAGGAGGAGGAGGAGGAGGAGGAGGAGGAGGAGGGTAGAAGGATGGGAGGAACAATTCTCTGGGGGGGGGAGAAGAGGGGGACGTCACCATACAAAGGAGGTGGGCACATCCATGACCCCGCCCCTCGCTGTCCCCTCCACTCCCCTTCCTTTGCTCTGCAACAACTCAGTTGGTCACGAGACAGTGGCACACTGATCATCTGGCCAGTAGGGAGAGCAGGGGACTGTGCCATAGCCTTTGAACTGCTGCGCTCTACTGAGACAGTGGGCTGGCAGACCCAGAGCTTTAGTGGGGCAGTGGTGGTCCTTGGGGTGGGGGAGATAGAGGTGGAGAACCTATCCCCTCACATTTTTATTGATGGCTGGCGGGCTACTTTTGAACCCTTCATGGGCTACTGGTAGCCCCTGGTCTACCTGTTGGGCAGGCCTGAAGTACAGTATTAATTTGTGCCATCAAATCCATTCTGATTGATGGCAACCTTTTATAGGATTTTTATAGGAATAGGGTACTTAGATATGGTTTACCATTCCCTTCTTCTAGGAGCACTCTGTAAATGTGCAGCTTTCCCAAGGTTAAGCAGTCTAGATCTCCTCTTTAGATGTGCAGTTGGGAATCAAACTCTCAACATCATGCACTGCGCTATTCAGCTAGCTGGGGACAGAATAGAGAGGAATAAACCGCCCATGGTGACCTCGCTGCCAGATGGGTGGAATAAAAATTCAATAAATAAATAAAAGCACCATCTTGTCATTCAACACTTAGAAGTCCTTTAACACTGAGGAAAGCAGTTACAGATCACCAGATCACCAGAGATCTTTTGTATGTAGTCTAGGCTGCAGCAATGTCTCAAAAACACAATGCAGAACTAGCACAGCATTATTCAAGCCAGCATGTAAATGATCACTACATATTAAAGCTATGTTAAACATACATATCTGCTGCATATGTAAAATAAATAAACAAATATTCAGAAGGCATCTAGAAAACATTCACTTGTTTTACAAATGTATCTCACGTACAAGTATCTCACGTTTGGGAGCCAATCTGTGAATCCATAGCAGAAGAGTTAAAACCCATGGAAAGCAGGTATTTCAAGAAAATAAAATAAACTACAGGCAATAAAATCAAGGGGATCCAAAGGAGAAAATTTGGAAGGCCCACAGACCAAGTCACTCCATAAAGGAGTAAACAGAACTAATGTACATGATGTCAAAATATGTACAGTATTCTGGATTTCTGTAGATTACATGTTTCAAAGCCTGCCTCTCATTCATATTTGAGGGGAATTGAGCTACTTTAATGGTGAAGCCATCCATAGCTGAGCCCATTTGTGGGTGGTTCTGGCAAGTTGGTAAATGAACTTTCAGAGCTTTGTTTAACAAGATCAAGACGTGGAAGGAACAGGGAGCACTATACGTAGTGTAAGCATTTGGCACATGGATGAACATGACATGAAAATTATGTTAATGTCATGCAATTGAAATAAGATTAGGCCTCTGGTTCACAATCAACTTCTTATCTGGGCTTCAATGTTCAACATCTTTACTTATTTTTACAGCAAGGATGAGTATGAAAGAACAAGAATGGCAGCACTTCCCACTGCGTTACAGGCCAGAATAGCTTCTAATTACGCAGCTAGAGATGGATAAGAAAGCATTTGGCACTGAAAATTGTCTGTTGTTCAGAGGTGTAGCCAGGATTTGGAGCACCTGGGGACAAAGTTTGTTTTGGTGCCCTTCCTGCCTTGCCCCCCCCCCCACATTGCACCCACCCAGCAACGAGGGCCAAACCCTGCAGGTGTGGGGTGGGTGGATGTGTATGCCTTAAACCTCTCCCACCAAGGTGAGGAAGAGGAGGGGGAGGGTGCCACAGCCACCACACTCCTGCCTGCCTGCCTGCTTCTCCGGTCACCTGGTGTGTGGCGGCGGAGATGGCGGCGGAGGGGGCCCTGCCAAGCCTTAGGAGAAAGAAGGACTGCTGGGTGGCAGGAGTATGGACGGCTCCCTCCTGCTGCCCCCTCAGGCGCCTCCAGATTGCTACACCCTGGGGCCGACGTACCCTTCTGCCCCTCCCCAGATACGCTCCTGCTTTTGTTTCTTTTAAAGTATTAATCTCAATCAAGTTTTGCATTACAGCTTTTGCTAGAGGAAGGGGTTATTCTTCAAGAGCCTGTTTGCCATGTGGGTGGGCACACTGCCAGCCCTGTGCAAATTATTTCCCTGGGCACACAGCTTGCCATTAGTTAACTGAAACTCACCCCCTTCAGCTCTCAACCACCACCATTTACACTTTCAGAGAGAACAAGTTTGTTTGCTTGGCAGGAGCAGCAGTTGCATAACCTGACCAACCAGCTAACTGGTAAGATCTTCCAAAATCAGTTTAATAAAGCAGGCAATTGTATATTCCAATTTTGCTTTTACTTAGGAAATCTTTAAGAAAGTGGACACAGACTACTCTGGGACCATAGATGCCCACGAATTGAGAAGTGCTCTCAAAGAAGCAGGTAAGTGTACAAAAAAAATTCATATTGACTTGGTTGTAGAGTTTTGCTTTCTCCTTTTTGCTGAACAGTAGATGTACAGAGATCCACAGAGCAGAGCAACTACAATTTCACCATGTAATCCAACCCTTTCTCATTAAAACACACAGATTGTGGGCCATTGTCTTTTATTTGAAATCAGTCTGATCAATGAAGGATCCCAGGAGAATATGAATCTCCTCACTCACACATTGGTAATCCTTGCTTGCAGAGAAGATATGAAAAAAATGTATTCTTAAATGTTTTACATCCTGGCCCTCTACCTATTACTGTACTTTGAAATGAGTCCCATTGATTTGTTGATCACATTGCTACCACCTGCAACCATCATCACTAGCAATAGTCATTAGTTACTGTAACATGCAAGCAGGCTGCTTATTTTCCCTGTGTGATTCCTCCTGTATGCAGGATTCTGTCAAGAAACAGACATGATTACGGAAACACCAATTCCATCTGATGTAGCAAAGAAAAGCATGTATGAACAAAAAATTCATTTTTTTCTGAGCTGCTGCCGAGAATGAAGGATAATTTGTTTGTGTCTGACTTTTATCCTTCCCATTTAATGGCATACAACTATTCTGGGCAGCTTACATATATAAAAATAAATAAACATAAAAACACTCAACCTCCTACCTAATAAACATCTCATTAAAAAACAACCAAAAAGCCCCTTCCTTATTATTTTATTAAACAAAGTTAGACACTATAAACAGGATTTTCTACATCAGGAAAGGAATTTCAAAGGGAGTCTAAATAAAAAATATCAATAAGCTTGAATCTTCTTCATTGAGCTTGGACAGAAACAATGGTTCTTTTTCTGCCATTAGGATTATTCAGCTACAAAGCTGGATGATTAATTAATGCTTCTTTGTAAAGTCAACATGCCCACTGTGTACAGTTTTCAGCTCTACATTGAACTGTCACACACAGGAGCTGTTCCATATTACGGCTACTGGATCAACTGCTCAGAATATTTTTCTTTTGTACTATGTATGGGTCTCTCTGCTAGGAGAGGATAACATTTTGTGCCTTTGATTAAGTGGATGCTAGCTGGCCCACTAAACACTTGTGCCACAACACATCTATTAATCTGTAAGGTACCAGAAGACACTGTTATTTCTGCAGTGTTGACACATGCATGGGGGCAGTATCTGATCTTTGTAGAGAAAAGAGAAATCACTTCTACAATATGGGGAAATGTTGAATCTCCACATATGTGCTTCTTCACCCCAGCCAGCAAGCTATGCCAAAACAAAACTGTAGAAATGGGCAAATGAGTGTTTTGTATGAAACTGACTCCCTGCTATGGATTCTGTTTGGTCAGCGCCCTGGGAGTGAGTTAAGGTAGCACTAATTAGGGGCTTCTGAAAATAGGACAAGGAAAGTCATGAGAAACGACAGATAATATATTGCTTTAGAAGATGTTTGTGAGGGATTGTTAGGGCTGTGATTGCTTCAGAACAAAAGATACTGAACAACAGTAGGTACTGCAGAGCCATAGGTGACCAACAAACCTGTCAGGATGAGTGATTTTTTGTTGGTTTCTCTCTGCAGTTGTAAAATGAAACAAAATACAGTGAATTAAATTGAATGCTGCCTCAACTCACGTAACCAACCACACATCCCTTTACTGGCTTTTTGGATTTTCTTCCTCATAGGTTTCACTCTGAACAACAAAGTCCAGCAGAGCTTAGTTCTCCGCTACGCCTGCAGCAAGCTGACCATTGACTTTGATGGTTTCTTGGCTTGTATGATTCGCCTGGAGACCCTCTTCAGTAAGTTTTCCAGAAGACAAGAAGCATGAGGAAGTGGAGGATCTGGCTAAATGCTTTTCTCTCCTTGCCCCAGGCTTTTCACTAACAAGTAAAAGAGTTCCTCTCATATATATTTTTTTGCCTGAGCACAAAGAACTGTGTGCCAGGGAAAAAGTGCAGTTACAAAATCTCTCTAATTTGGAAAATTAGATAAGTGGTCAAAGTATCTCTGCTCCCAAGCCAGGAAAAAAATCTCAGACCTGTCAGCACCGGTCTCTGACAAAGCAGAGACAGAAACACAGAGAATACCAAGCAAAATTAAAAGAAACAAACCAAAAGAAAAGACAAAAACATGTGGCACCTTAAAGACTATTATATTTTAATGTAAGCTTTTGTGGATCAAGTCCACCTCTTCAGACATCTGCTAACACAATCATATGTTGAACATTGTTTCACGACTTGATCCTAAAAAAGCTTACATTAAAATATGTGAGCAGAGATTAGCTCAGCTACCTCTCCCAAAAACACAAAGAGGCTCCCATCACCATCACCACCAACACCAAAAACCAAATGTAAACCATAGGAGCTGGGACTTTCAGACTCGTCTCTGGACACGTAATGTGACTGCCATCTTGCTATTTATTGAAGTTTGGAATAACTGAAATAGTCATTAGTTACACTTAGCTCTTGTCATTGTTCTTGTGAGTTATGACAACACTATTATATAGTTTCAAGATATGTGAAGGAGCATTGACTCCATCACCCCAATGAGTTTTTTCCATAGCTGAGTGGGAGATTTGAAGCCATGTCTCCCATGTCCTAGTTCAATAACGTATTCACTCTACCACACTGGCACTTTATGTATCTCTCAGTTCTACCCCATCATTCCTCTAAGGTAGTCAAAGCAACAGACATGCAACCATCCCAACTTTATACCTACAAGCAGGGCCAGATTTATGTATAGCCTAAGTAGGCTGAAGCCTAGGGACTCTAAATCTAGGGGGTGCCCCACAGTCCAGCCTCCAACCCCAGCAGGCAGTCTCTATCCCAAAATTGCAACCCCAAGATTTTATGTGAAGGCAGGGCAACCAGAGCTCAGCAGCAATTATGAGACTCAGGGGAGTTGGTTCTTTTTGGCAGTTGGCTCTTTTAAATGGCTAGTATTGCATGTGGTGGCGTGGTGGCTGTGGTGGCATGGTGGCTCAGTGGACTAAGGCACCGAAACTGTAGACTGCAAAGTCGGCAGCTCGGCGGTTCGAATCCCAGGTGCCACGCAGCAAAGCGAGCTCTCGCTGATAACCCCAGCTCCTGCCAACGTAGCAGTTTGAAAGCATGTAAATGCAAGTAGATAAATAGGTACCGCCGTAAAAAAGCGGGAAGGTAAAAACAGTGTTTCCTTGCAGCCGTGCCGGCCACATGGCCATGGACTTGTACAGCACTGGCTCTTCCGGCTTGAAGATGAGCACCGCCCCTAGAGTCAGACACGACTAGCATGCATATGTGGGGGGAACCTTTACCTTTACCTTTATTGCATGTTGAATTTTAGCCTGGTGTTCACTGGTGCTGGCATTATCAGCTCAGAAACTATAGTTAATTATTTGCCTATGTTTTTTGCACCGTCTTCAAGCTTCCCAATTGCATGCGTCTTGGAGAAATTTGTTTTGAATTCTTTTGGCAATTTTGGGAGTGTATAAACTTTTGAAAATGTTTAGATTGGAAAATGAGGTTGTGCTCTAGGGTTGGCTTGTTGGATGTGACAGAATAGACTCCATCTTGTTTGCTTTAGTTTAGGTCAGGCATGTCCAAAGTCAGGCCCGGGGGGCCAAATGTGGCCCATCTTCAAATTTTGAGTGGCCCACGGCCTCTTCTCCCCACCAGCTCAGCCTGTCATGCATCCCCTCTCTTCATACCGGATGGAGATGTCAGCTTGCAGTTTTACAGTTTGCCTGCCCTCCCTGCCTCTGTCCAACCCCCAGCCACCTGCCCAACTTACCCGGTCCAGCTCCATTGCTGCAGCATCCTCCCTGCCTCCTTGCATGTTATAGAGACTTGTCCAAAGTCCGTCCCGGGGGCTAAATGTGGCTCAGTGGTTGGCCCCCACACATTTTCACCTCATCAAATCTGTCCCTCATTGCAAAAAGTTTGGATACCCCTAGTTTAGGTTGTTTAGTTTAGTTAAAATGGCCACACACTCTGGGAAGTAGGGCAAAACTCCAGGATAGGCCTACAAATCCCAGATGCCTCTATGGCTAAAAAGTACAGGAAAGCCAGGTGGTAGAGTCAGAAGATATAAATACTTCTGCCAGCCTGGGAGGGAGGAGGGTACTTCAAGTACACCAGGGTCCTTCAAGGGCCAGATGCAGGGGAGGAGTAGCAGAAGACAGATATCTAGTCTCATGCACTCCCAGAGCCATTTGGTTGGGCCACTGTGAGATACAGGAAGCTGGACTCGATGGGCTTTTGGCCCGATCCAGCATGGCTCTTCTTATGTTCTTATGAGATGCTGTCCTACAACCATCAGAGAGGCCAGGAGGCTTTTGCTGAAGATTGCCTACAGGTAGAGAGAGGCCTCGGGGATTAGGGAAGGTAGCAGTGGGAAGTAATCCTCAGAGGGATCCAGAACTACCTGTAGAAGGCAGGAAGCCAGGCTGCAGGTTGGTAAATGAACCTCAACTCGAAAAAGTCCAAAAATGTGCCAACCCTCCAGGAGAGAGCCACGGTTAGGGGTTTTCATCTCCACAGCCCAGGAGTCAGCCAGAGTGGTCTCATTGCCCTTCTCAAGAAAGGCATAGGGAAGTTGGTGAGTGGTGGCAGCTATTGAAGAGTGACAGAAGCCCATATCACATTTCCCAGACAATATAATGTGTAAACTCAAGGTTTTTTTTTTAAAAAAAGAATAACATTACAACTTCATTTTCCTATAAATGAATGCTTATACCACAAAAGGTTTACAAAGTTCAGCTATTGCAAAAGTTTTTCAGTGTTAATTTAAACATTTATGCATTTCTTAAAAATCACTATGGTATTTACCAATAATATCTTATGTTCCTTAGAGAAGAAATTGTGAACTGCAACATTTTAAATCCCTGTCATCATCTTTGGTTTCACTCAATTTTGTTTCTAATGCTCTTCAATTTTCTTCTAGTCCTGAGGGTGGTGGATTAGGAGGAGCCTCACAAGTGGAGTAGCCTAGGGCCTCTCCTCATCTATATCCATCCCTGCTTACAAGAACCCTACGTGTTAGGTTTGGCTAAGAGTGAGAGAGAATGATAGGCTCAATGAGAGAGTCATGTCTCAGTGTGGAAGTAGACCATTCTAACTATTACATCAGGCTTGCATCCAACCAGAGCAAGGGTTTTTGACAAGAGATTTTGGTCTGAAGAAGGAATCCATGGTGGCCATTATATGCAATGCCTGCTCTCCTGTCAAGAGAGCATCATCCTTTGTCTCTGCTGTTGATAGCAGACTAGGTTGAGGTTGTGAGTTACAAGGCACCCTGTATGGCTCTGACTACTTCAATATCTGCCTTCTGAGGTGACTGTCTCATTCCGGACCATGGTAGGACTGGCCTTACCTATCTCATTTGCTGGAATGACACACCTTTGTTGAAATCCATGTTTCAGCAAACTGGATATGGCTGGAAAAATCTGGATTGCTATGACAGGGTGCGCCTGTGTTGATAATACTGCCTTTGGGCCAGAGAATTAGATTAGATAGCCTCTGGGCGTCCTAATTTTATTACTTTCTGTAAGGCAGGAAGTGTTCTGTGTGCCCTTCGGGAAATGCTTGTACAACATGTTTTTTATCTCACGAGCAGGTGTGTGGTTGTGGCCATTGTATAAATACCTTGTAAAAGGATCTGTGGAAGAAAAAGGCTATCTTCAGATTTGAAAAAAAATGAGTTGGACTAATGCCCATGTTTGCACCTACTACATACCAAAAGAGTGTTGTTAACAGATATAACATTTCTTTTTTCTTTTTTTTTCCCCTTTGGCTGTCCAGAAATGTTTCATATGTTAGATAAGGATAAGCAGGGGATGGTCCAGCTCTCTCTGGCTGAGGTAATGATGATTAAATTGAACTGCTATATGGTTATACTGTATTAGATTATGGTAGACTGCTATGGCAGATCTATAACATTAATTAAGGTTTGGCGGGAGTAAAATGAGTAAAGAAAAGAACCAGAGGTTCCTGTCATCAAAAGACTTCCAGGCTTTAAAAGGCAAGACCATTGACTATATGATGAGGGAAAGTTGCTCTGGCTTACTTTCTCTACCATTGTTTCTTCCACCCTCCCGTTAATGTAAGGCAGGCCTGTCCAAACTTCTGCCCTCCAGATGTTTTGGACCACAACTCCCAGAATTCCAAGCCTGTATTGTCAATGACAAAGGACTGTGGGAGTTGTAGTCCAAAACACCTGGAGGGCCGAAGTTTGGATACCACTGATGTAAGGCAAAAAGTCTGAATCATACTCTCTTTATGATTTAGAATCATGATTCTAATGCTTCAGTATAGGCATCTCTAGCCTTCCTATTCATTTCATTACTAGATCTCAAACTTTGGTCCTCAAAGCTGGTGACATTTCAGGAAAGGAAGCCAGTGGCTCAGCAACCTTAATCTGTTTTTGGGGATGGTAACCTTTGGCATACTGCAGAACACACAATTTACATTTGCTCCATCTTTAGTTTAGAAACCATTGTGTTTTTTTCCTTTTAGTAAAGCATTTTCTTCTGATTGTATATTTATGTGTCCAGCATGCTAATCTCTTCCAAAAGATTATCCAGGAGACAAGCATTTAATAGCACCAGTCCACTCTAATTATACATACTTTCTCTCTCTCTCTCTCTCTCTCTCTCTCTCTCTCACACACACACACACACACACACACACACACACACACACACACACACACACACACACACACACATTTTTGGAATTGTTGCTTGTTGAAGGTTTTTCCTGTCTCTTATAAGATCATAGGGACCTGCTGCTATGTTGCAGGTGATGATCCTGAAATTTTAAGGAATGGGATGCTGCTGACCTTGCAGCCCTACTCTATGCACAGGAAAATAATGGAAGTGTCAGTGGAAGGAGTGGGGGAACTGATTGAGTACACCTATGCTGTATATTTAATGCCTGAACAGAACAAAACTCTAGCCATTAAGAAACAACAAAGGGATAGAACTGGCATAAAAACGTTTTAAAGTCTGGTACTATCTTGTCTAGATAATTCTGAATTCTAGACATTGTCCTCATAAATGGCAGATCTATTTTGTGAAGCAAATTATACATTTTATGCATTACTTTAAAACTTTTCTCTTAATAACTGCTGCAATGGAAGTAGCGTTACTAAAAAGCCTGAAGTGGGGCACCCTGGTTATAGTTATAGCTTTATAGGTATAGCTATAGTTATAGTTATACAACAGTTACAGTTGCTTGCTATAGGAAACTGTAGGTCTGCAAAGAGAGCTAAGTTCTTAAGATTCACTGAAAACAGCCTGTCTTGTAAGTTTAAAAAAATAAAGATATAGAATTGGACTGTGTGTTTTATATGCAAAAACAGAAATTTTGAGAAAATACAGGAACACCAAATTAAATGAGAAACTTAGATTAGATATGAGCTCTAATATTTCTTAATCATATACGGAATTAGGTATTATTCTCTTATGATAACTTAGTGGGCTAATTCCAATTGATTAAGTAGACCACTCATTTAATTTATGGATATAAATTACTGATGACTTTAGATTCATTTAATGCATCTATTCTGTTTGGACTTGGCTCAATTTTACTATTATCTCCCCCTTTCTAGTAGAAAACACTCACTTCTTATACCAGCAGGCATTGGCCTGGAAATGATATTTGTGAAGTTTTTACTAAAGGCCCTAGCTATTATGCATTGTAACACTTAACGTTTTCTTTTTCCTTCCATAGTGGCTATGTTGTGCATTGGTGTAAGGAACTCATTCTGGAATTCATCTGAGAAGTCCACGCCACGGCATATATCTCCATGGAGATATATTCTGGGAATATATTTATTATACAGAAATCCTAATGATTTCAGACAGAAATTAAATTTCTGGGTCTTGGCAATTTTAAATGTACAGGGATCCTTCACAAAACAGTTATCTATGGAATCAATACATAGCCCAATAAAGCATGTATACCCATGTAAGCAGCTTTCATATTATCAAGCTGTTTGGTCCTTTCAGGAAGAAAGGTGGGATGGAAAGATTTTTAAATAAATAAATAAATAAATAAATAAATAAATAAATAACAATGATACTACAAGCATCAAAATGGTGAATAGATTTCAAATGTGATGTATAAAAGTTAGCAAAGGTGTTGTTTTTCAATCTCTTTATTTAATTATTAAATTACCATGGAGAGAATTTAAATGGAAACTTGAACAGCTGTTTTCCAAGGAACTCTGTTGGTAAGGGCACAATAAGGGACAGTTTGAGTTTTTTTGAGCATTCATCTTATATTTAGGCCCTGGATTTTTTTTTTCTGATTGCCTGTCCCCATGGGAAATTTCCAATCCACTTTAAAGGTTCTGAAGAACAATCTACAGTATTGCCTATTTGAGCGATCCTTCTGTCCACATAGATTGCACTAGGTTTACTCATGGGTAAGGAGACAGCATCCGAGGACAGCTGCACTATATGGTGAGAACAATGTGGCAAAGGGTAGGGAGACAGATACCCCCCATTTCCCTGAGTTTTTCCTCAGCCAGGGCTGAGGAGTGAAGCCCAGGAGTCAACATGGCCTCCTCTCCTCTCAGAACTCATTCACGATGCTTGGGTGACTTTATTTTTGTTTGCAAAAAGAGTAAAGTGACATATTAAAACAGCAATGCATCCATCTGGCATGGTTTTAGAATTTCACTGTGTTGGTTAAGGAAATATTAAAAATAAAAGAAGATGAAAATAGAGGAGGGCTTTTCTCCACCCTCCCTTTTAATTCCACAATCTCCCTAATACCACAGGGTTGTCTCCCCAGTTAACATTTTCCCTAGTATCATTTTGGTGAAAACTTCTGTCTGCAAAGGCTAAATAAAAAGCTATTGTGCATCTCAATGCATCATGGCAAAAAGTCACATGACCTATTAGCCTGGTGCCAGTTTGGTAGGGGACAGCTCTTAAAGAGGAAGGATGGATTGTTCTAAGTAGAAACACAAGTGGATGAGGTTGTGGGCTTTTTATGCCAAAGAGTGCCACCAGGGTTCTCTAAACCATAACAAATACCATCTACACAACATTCTCTACAGCATTCCTATTTGCTCTGTATCATTCACATAGTAATATGTGTATATTATTATTCATCATTTTGCTACCTCATCACCATCCTAAAAATAAATATAAATAAGGCGATTAAACACAAGCAAGTAAGATGGAGCTTCCTGAAAAAGGCAGTTTAATCAGCTTGTTTATTACGGGTTGTTTCGGGTATTTGGCTGCTGATTGTGATTATGCCGATGTAGTAAGATATTATAACAGGCCTTCTGTGAGCAAATATGGTCTATGCACTATTCACACGAACAAATATTTGTCTAATGAGTGCTGTTTATTGAACAATGCCAAAGATAAGAAAGAGATGCAAGAAGAGGTAGTAAAAACTAATGTTAAGATAAATGTGTATTTTCCTCAATCAATACATTTTCCCCGTTCATGAGAAGATTTCGTCAAAGATACCTGTCTTAGCAATCAGACTTGCAAAATTCTTTAGAATGACCAATCATAAATACAGATGACCATGAAGTGAACCACAAAACAAACAAACAAACAAACAACAACAACAAACCAACAACCATGAACTAGGCCTTTTCATGGTTCATTGGGGGTGCGTTGGCAAAATCTCCCTGCCCAGAATGAAACAAAATGCCCAACTGTTATTGGTGTTGACAATTTGTATACAGTAATGCCTTGGTTTATGAGCATAATTCGTTCCAGAAATATGATTGTAAACCAAAACACTTTTATATCGATGCAAATTTCCCCCATAAGAAATAATGCAAACTCAGATGATTTGTTCTGGGGACCCATAGACATCATATTGTACACACAGAATGCCCAAACTTGCAAAAGATGTTGGCTAGAAGTCCACATCCACGCCATGGTTTTGGCACCTGGCTGCGGAATCTGCTCTGCTTGGGACTAACAACTGGACTTTATTTTGTGTTTTTAATATGACAATAATAAAATGCAATTTGAACAACAGCAACAACAACATGATGTGTAATTCATTTTTATTACCTATTAACTATATTGAAATTTTGTAATGGTTTTGTTCTCTTAACCTTTTTAGAACTACTGTACATGTATGTATTTTTTATTTTATTGGTTGGGTCTGTGACCGTAACTAAAGATTACTGTTGTAAAATGCAATTTATAGCCCTATACACACTTGACTAGCTGCCCCATGACTAGAAATGTTTTGAAAAATAACAAAGAATTAAAACAAATTAAAGAATACACACACACACACACACACACACACACACACACACACACACACACACACACACACACACACACACACACACACACACACACACACACACACACACACACAAACCCCTAACCTGCACTCCCCCTTGAAAATGTTCCTGGCTGATGCAAGGGAAACCTCAATTCCTCTCTCCTCCCTCTGCTTTTGAGTCTGCCTTAGACAGAATGTTCCAGGTAATCACCCACAATCCAGCATGGGAAGAGAGAGAGACAACCACCATCGGCTCACTTGTGATCATGTGATTTGCTCCAGTTACTTATATTGCAAGACATTGCCTGTTGATCAAGGCAAAATTTAGAAGAAATGTTTACTTGTCTTACAAAACGCTCTTAAACCAAGTTACTCTTAAACCAAGATATTACTGTACTTCATGGCTCATGTGATTTAGGACTTTGGGCTTGTTGTGAGTTTGGCATCTTTAACATGTGCAGGGTCTGTTCTACTGCAGAAATCCCAAAGTGCACAAATTATTTTGTTGGAAAATTCATGAATGTTAATGAATAACAACAAACCATGAATCTTCACGAACCACTGCTTTCCCCGTTTGTGCCCATCTCTAATCTCAAATGAAACGTGAGAAATGGAAGATGCATAGGTGAGGCGAAAGCATGAGCCTTCATAGGCTTGTTTTCATAATTTAAGGGGCAACTTCTCTAAAACTGTCCTAAGCATGAAGAGCCTCACGGTGCAGTGGTTAAATTGCTGTTCGGCACCTATAACTGTGCTCCTGACCTGGGGTTCAATCTCAGGTATCCGGCACATGGTTGACTCTGCCTTCTATCCTTCCAAGGTTGGTAAAACGAGTACCCAGTTCACTGGGGGGGGGCAGGGGGCAATGTGTAGCCTGCATAAATAAATTGTAAACTGCACAGAGAGTGCTTTACTTGCTATGGGGTGGTATATAAGCAGAACACTTTGCTTGCTTGGCTCTGTGTGGTCTCTTGTTGGATCTGTACAGTACTTGTGATCAGGATCCCAAGAGTTTTGAAAGGCTCGGTGTCTGAAACTTAAACCTATTCTTATAGCTTTGTGCCTTACAGAATACAGTCAGTGCCAAATTCCTCTCTCAGTTTTCACTTCCACTTGGTTCTGATGCCTGCAAAATATGAAAATAAATTCATATATAAATTTTGGGTGGTGTGTGTGTGTGTGTGTGTGTGTGTGTGTGTGTGTGTGTGTGTGTGTGTGTGTGTGTGTGTGTGTGTGTGTGTTGCTCTTTTGAAACAAATTGGTGATTCCTACATTGCTTTTCAGTTTTGAAAACTGATGGCTAATTCCAGATCAGAACCTAAACATATTACTTTTTTGATTTGCAATTTCAAGAATCTTGTTGGCCATGATGCTCGGGGAGTTATGTGAGCTGTAGTTTTTTTGTTTTGTTTTTAAGAACCTTACAAAATTTTCTTCCAGCTAAATTCAGCAGTTCTGACTTAATGCTCCATTGGCTACTTTCAAAGCCAAACCACATCTATTGTTACCAGAGATACAGTAATTATGCCGTGAATCTACACTCAGAAACCAGATGCAGCTCAATGTATTTTGTTGCCCAAACTGAAAGAAATAATTGCAGTATTACCCAAAAATCTATGTGTGGAAGCTGAGCTGGCTGAAAGAAATGTGTCAGCAACATAAATAAGAAGTAATCTGGACCAATCGTTGGGAGGATAGAAAGATAGCTGGCCTTATGTTCTGAGTGATTTTTTCCCTCTCTTATCTTTTCTGAATCTATATGTAGATTGATACTAATAGGTTTACTTCTTTCCTCCTCCTTTCTTTAACACCACTTCCTGTTTCTTCCTCCTCATTAGAGAGAGGCAGGCTAGACAATAACATTTCATGCTGGCTGCCAGCAGTTCTTTCACCTGTGGAAGCCAGCTATAGAGGGTTCTGTAAATATTCTTTAGAAACCATTTCCCTCCTGCTGTAGCTTTGCATGGACTTCTTTAAACAAGGAACAGCCTAGGGTTTTGCTTCCCCAGCACCATATCAGTCTTCAAAGCCATCGCTTTGCTTCAGTGGTTCTAAGCTCAGCATGAGGTCATTGTACTCTGCCAGCACAAATGCCAAAGAAATAAGCCCAACAGTTATACTCCTCTCCCCTATGAAGGTATGCGACCTAACGCTGTGATAATAAAAAATTAAGTCATGGAACTGCTGTTAGGAATACACACACACACACACACACACACACACACACACACACACACACACACACACACACACACACACAGTGGTACCTTGTATAAAGGAATTAATTCATTCCAAATGAAATTATATTAAGCAAATTTCCTTTATACAAATTCACATAGGAATGCATTGAAAATGGAGTAATCCCATTTTTATGTTGTACGGATTCTCCCCATAGGCGATTATGTTAAGCAAATTTCCCCTATCTCCAGAATTTTTAATGTTGTACAGATTTTATGTTATACAAACTGTTTGTTATACAAGGGTCCCAAACATCTCTGTTAAGTCGAGGCTTTCAGGTTTCAGATGCACACCTGCATTTCTAGTGCACCCTTTTTGTAATTATTGCGTTCCAAGCATTCCATTTACTACCCTTTCCTTACTCTCTGTTGCCAGCCCCAAATTAGTTTTCTGCTCTCGTGTGCTATTCATAAAAGCTTATTCCTCACTCTTCGAGACTCATATATCTGTGGCAGCCGTAAGAAGAATAAAACAAAATGGATGCTCTTGCTTCTTTTTATCTTGACTGGGCGGGATATGCCTAACTGCATTATTCCTTCCTCGCCTCTTGTATCTCTCTCTCTCTCTCTCTCTCTCTCTCTCTCTCTCTCTCTCTCTCTCTCTCTCTCTCTCTCTCTCTCTCTCTCTCTCTCTCTCTCTCTCTCTCTCTCTCTCTGGCAGAGGGCTACACTTTCCCCTCCCCTTATCTTTGAGAGGCAGTTCCTCCTGGAGGAAGCGTTGCTCCTTTTGTTTTGTGCTTTGAGCATGAGGGGAGGCGGGGGTGCTGGTGTCAGACAACTGCGGGTGGTGGAGGGGGCAAGGACTTTTATTTTCTCTCTCCTTTTCCTTCCCTCTGGAGGCTCCATCTGTGAGAAGCTGATTGAGGTTGCCTAGTGTATCTTCATCACATTGCAAACTGAACAAGTCTGAGATCATCAATCTCTCTTCTCTCTTACCATTAATAACATGTCTGGAGGGGGGAGGAACCCGCCTTCCAGCTGTTTCAGGGACACAGCAGAATGAAGCAACCTGGGGTAAAGGAACTGAGAACTACAGCAGTTAACTCTGAGAAAGGCAACAAGTACTGTAACCTGTAGGTTCAGTTTTGCTACGGAGGGAATCCCATAGTGGTAGGGTTCCAGGTTATTCTTCATTTTGTTTTGCTTCTACTCATATTACCTTATGCTATAGCCTGCCGCCCAGAGACCAATTGGTAGTCAGGTAGCTAAAAAAATTTCTAAGTAAATAAAATAAATATCTCATCATAATGTTGTTAAGCAGGCTATCCCAGCATGTCTGTCCAGATATGGGAGGATCACTTTTTTTAGCTGTTTCCCCACACAAACTCCTGCTGTTTCCTTCCTCACCTCTCTCCTCAACCCTGAGCACCCTCTCTTTTTTCTTATCTTCCTGGCCCAACTCTACCCTTTTCAGCTTCCTCTTATTTCACCTGCTTAACTTCAATATACTGCCAGTGTCACTTTGTTCCCAAATCTATTCTACTTATTTTAGCACATCACAAATGGATGTGCTACCAGTGGATATGACTCTTAGTGAGTCATGCAGGATTATTGCTGACTGCTTGAAGCCTACCCCCACTGAAAAGTCTATTTTTTTTTTTGGCTAGCATTCCAGAACTTTGTCAAGAAGTGCTTGCAAATAATGAACAACATAAGGCAATACATTAATTAGTTCAGAAGTGACTTTAGTTGGCTTAGTTATACCTTAGGTCAGGAGACACTCTACTACGTTGCTGTCCTGTCAGCATAGTAGCCCAATCAGCTACTGTGGGAAGTACCAGGGAAGAACTTGGCCTTGATGTTCACCCAAAAGATCACATGGCACTTCCATATTCTTTTTTGGGGGGATCTACCCCCATCTTATTCACAGGCAATGTTCTCATGCACTGAGCAAAATCTAATTTTCCAGGAAGATCCCCAATCCCTGTTTCCCCAATTTCTCAGTTTCTTCACAACTGTTCCCACCCACATAGCACCTTGGTGCAAAACTGGTGGAGAAGGATGGGGGGTGGGGTGGGGCAGGAGGAGAAAATACATTGAAGGAAGAAGCAAGCTCCAGTACAAGAATGTTCAAGTATGCAATGCACATCTGAATTCTTAATATGCTTACTAAGGAGTAACCCCAGGCAATGGCTTCCTTGGCTGGAAACACCATTTAACTTCTAATAGAATTTTCTCTGTAGCATTTCATGATAAGCACCCCATTGCTTCATAGTATCTCTTTCAGTTCCACTCGGGATGTGCAAGCACCATTTAATCTGATTTGTGTTCAAATATTTGCATATCAGGACCAACTGACCCCAAGCTGATTTGGAGGTGGTCTGAGTCAATTTCCTTTTGGCACTCTGCTGATACTTGCATGGGTTTGTATTTCTTCAGACTGAGAGGAAGTGTCCCCCGTAGAGAATAAAGGACTATGACTTACCATTAACTTTGGGAATTTTCTGGTGCTGCACTACAGCCCAAGCTCCCACCAACATCCTTCCAACCTTTCTTTTTCCTTTCCCAGGAGTCATGCTTGGGGAAAGTATGCATTGGAGGTGTGAAAGATGTCCCCTTAGTGCCCCCAGTCAGTAGCCTGGCTTACCCAAGTGGGCCCACTCACTGCCTAGTCCAAATCAGAGCACTGCATGTTAGGCACCTAGTCAATTTGGAACATACACAGGCTTTCACGTCTGGAAAGTATTGGTTCTTTAAAACGTAAGGCTCACAACAGGCATCAAGGAAGGAAGGAAGGAAGGAAGGAAGGAAGGAAGGAAGGAAGGAAGGAAGGAAGGAAGGAAGGGAAACTACAGAGATAATGGTGGTGGAGGTGGAGAATTACTTTGACATATTCAGTCAAAGCTTCCAGAAGAAAGTCATTCATTCCAACCACATTCTCACACACATACACACACCCCTAGTCCTAAGATTCAGTGTTGCTAAATTTTAAAACACTCTGGGATATGGCTGGCATAGAGTAAGCATTGTACAATACACAATATGGTGTAATGGATAGAGTGATGGACAAGGACTGACAAGGCCTGGGTTTGAATCTCCACTCAGCCATGGAAGCTCACTAGTGGTATGGAACTGCTAAAAATACCTCTTTAAATATCTCACGAAAGCCCAAATGGGTCACTATAAATCAGTTCTGATTTAATGGCACCTAGCTATATAGCAGCCAATGTATCATCTCCCTCTTGCCATGTCTAGAAGTGAAATGTCTGTCAATGAGGAATAAAGAGACTCTGGTGAAGCTGATCGGACCCTTCCCCCAGGGCTCAGTTTCTAGGAGAGGTCTTCATTTTAATCAAGTTCTTAATGCATAATATATAATAATATCCAGTAGTGGAGCAGGTGATCTTGGGGAAAGCCGCTCTGACAAAAACTGAGGTCCCAAACCGTGGAGAGCTTTAAAATTGCTTTACCCTTCATACTGCAACTTAGGCTGGATTCAGAGATCCAAAATGTTTCTTGAGTGTCCCCCATCAATCTCTGTTTTTGTGGGGTCAGATGATGCAGAGTGGATCTCGTAACCCCCTCATCCCTATCGTGCTGAATTCACAACATACTGTATCTGGGAAGTTGGGGACCTAAAACTTTTTTTGGTCCACATTAGATTCCACTTTATCATGCACCTTATCATGCCACTTTGATGTGTGACTCCACTGTCTTTGAATACAGTGTACAATATACATACTGTATATGTTACTGATGCCACCTTCACCCTCCAGTGGAGTCCTGTGGTACTGCCTTCCTTCCTTCCTTCCTTCCTTCCTTCCTTCCTTCCTTCCTTCCTTCCTTCCTTCCTTCCTTCCTTCCTTCCTTCCAATGATTATTTTGCAGTTAAGTCGTCTCATATTTGCATAATTTTGATCCATTTTCACAAAGGTTCTGGATACGCTGCTTAATAATATGTGTGTGAATTCTTGACACAGGATATTCATTTGCAAGTCTGATTGCTCAGACATAAATTTTTAAAAGAACTGTGTGCCTCAAGGAAAAACATTGTAACAACAGACATTTCGCTGGGCATGTAATGTGGTGCAAGGGCGAGGGTGCTGCCAGATGGAAATCTCTTAGCACAACACTGGGAGTCAAAACAAAGATTACAAAACTATTCTAGATCTTCCTACTTAATAGTTATATTGTGGAAATCTAAAGGGAGGCAGTGCCAAGGGCAAAGAGTGTTGCTTGGAAACACTTTATTCCCTGCTTGAGGCCAGGCAACTGCAATGATAAGTCTGATCTGATGAAACAAATGGACGCTTAATCCATACAAGACAGGATTGGCATGTGGCTCAAAGAGGAAGCATTAGTCCATTTTGCACTCACCATCAAGAATCAAATTAGTAGCATGGGAGTTTAGTCAGATGTTCCATGACTCTGGGATGGCCAGATAGTACCTAGAGGCAAAAATGCCTTTGCTGAATGCAGGTTGGTGCTAGCTGTGCCCCTTTCAGAAGGCAATGGGTCTGGGTTGGGTTGAGATTACACACATCTCAGGCAACTCCAGATTGGATTCCTCCAATATGTTGTGTTAGGCAACTTCAGGTGCTACAAAATGAAGCTGGAAAAGGTCTAACCAGAGTGCAGGCCATGAACCTCTACTTCTGCAACAAATGCCATTGCTTTGGGGGTGGAGTGGGGGATGGAGATGGAGGCTCCGAGGGCTGTTTGATGGCTGCTGTGTCTCTTGCTATGTGTTGAGCTGAGATGACTACTTCCCACCTTCAAGCCCCTGGAGTCAATCAAGCTTTACTATGAAAAGCTGCACTGTAAAGCAGAGGTGAGCAGACTAACCGCAGGCAAGATTGCCCTTGTATTTTGTTTGGGGCATGGGGGGGCAAGTTGTGTGTGTGTGTGTGTGTGTGTGTGTGTGTGTGTGTGTGTGTGTGTGTGTGTGTGTGTGTGTGTGTGTGTGTGTGTGTGTGTGTCGTTACAGTCGTGACTGCCCCTTTGTGACTCCATGTCCATGGAGTTTTCTTGGCAGGAATACTGGAGTGGTTTGCCAGTTCCTACCCCAGGCGCCTACAGCACCTGGTATTCCTTGGTGGTCTCCCATCCAAGTAGTAACCAGGGCTGACCCTGCTTAGCTTCCGAAATCAGGCGAGATTGGATGTATGGAAATCACTGTGGTGTGTGGACTCAGAGCATCCCTTGAATCATTGTAATTTCATTTTGTTTCATTAGCTAACGAAACAACAAAACGGTGTGTCATTTTTTTGTTTGTTGCCCATGCCTATTAAGAATCTTATGAACTTAAGTCATAAGCAGAGCATTGGCTGCAGCGCTGCAATTTATATGCTGTGCCTTTGAGACCTGAAGTCTTAGCCACACGTATCAAGCATATCAGAGGTTTTAAAACAGAATTGTATGTCCCATGTTATCACATATAAACTAGATAAACCTGTTCTAATGGTTTTTTTACTCGGTGTCTGTTTTATGGCCTTTAAACTCTATGAATTTCTCAATTTAAGCCTTTTGAGCAATGTGCAATTAATTTCTGTGGAAGTTTCTTCAAAGTAAATTTTATCCCAGGAAATTCCCTGAAAGCATACACTTATTTATGTATTATCTCATAAATGAATTTAGGACTGCTATTGTATAATACAATCTTGTGTGCACCGGCTTCAGAGTAAGCACTAAAGAACGAACAACAGATTAAAGACCCATGGGGTTGGGCTGTTATATCTGTTAGCAGAAGATGCTGCTTTAATGATCCCTTATCCATTTTTTTGGCCACTATAGTAAATGCAAGCTGAGAAGGAACTGCATATTGTAGAGAGGCCCAGTTACCTGCCAGCTGTATGCCTGAATAGTGTCATACCCACTTATGCATTTTGAGCTACACACATGGAAAACAGAGCAAGGTGTTACCCTTATAAAAGATTTGGGGCATCCCCACATAAGCACAAGTTACAAATGCAGACTTGACCTTTCCGCCCCGGCTATGAACTTGTTCAACTGTCCCAGATAAATCTTGCTGAACTCAGTATGCAACGCTTGTTTCTGAGTCGACATGACTCCCCTCTTATATTATTGATGAGATTTGATTGTCTAACACAGGAATGATTTGATTATGTATCTATTCAGGAAGTCATACCAAACCCACGGTCGAACTAGGCAACATGCTTAGCACATACTTAGAAGTACTCCTTCAAGCAGTGAAAGGTGTCTGTCATAGCACATAGTTTTTCTCACTTCTGTATTCTGTATTCTCCACTTTGATTTGTTTTGTGGACGTGTGCTGGAAAGTATGCAAAAGCTTACTTTGCAAGGCTGATTGCTGAGGCTTGCATCTCTGAGCAGGTCACTGTGCTAGAAAGAAAATGTTCATTGCTTTTCCCTTATAGTGTAGTTTGACCTAGAGATATGTTCATATTGTTTGTTTCCCAGCTCATGCTATCTAGAATAGATGGGGAAGTGGGTCTGATGCACTCCAACACTAGATTATTGGGAAAGATTGCAGTGTCATATACTTCCAGCATATTAGAGAATTACGGGGGGGGGGGGGGGGGCAGGGAAGGTACTGGAAAAGGGAGGAGATGATTGGTGAGATAGTGCTGTCATTTGGCCGAAATGTATTTTATCAGTTGATTTCCTTAATTATACCACAATGCCCTTGCTAATTCCCAAGAAAATTGCTCTGGTCTATTAAAATGCCTTTATCTGAAATATAAATTACCACAAACCTTTTATCAGTAGATACAGTCGGCTCTGTTCTGATAAAACCCTCTCAGTTGTTCATTTTAAAATTCTGCCCATGAAGATGTGAGGACAATGGCATGGAAAAGATAGCCCAAAGTCGGAAAGCCCGATTTAATTAGCTTGTTGCTGTTGTTGCTATTAGCTGTCAATAGCAACAACAATTCTCTGACTTCTCCCCACATGCTCATGCTAATCTAAGATTACATTGCAGCTCATAGTGCAGGGACTTTATAAATGCATGGCAATGTAGAATCAGAATAGAAGCAAATTGTGGAAGAATCATATTGTAGTCAAAGCAGCAAAGACTCCAGTGCTATTTTGAAGAGTAACAAAAATCATTGTGGTATGAGACTTCACAGCCAGGAGCCTGAGTACGTGAATTAGTTCATATCAGCATGGGGCGTTTATACACGACCCCTAAACTCCGGGGCAAATGGCTCCCAGATCTGGAGATTAAAAATGTTTACCCACCAGCTCTGGAGTTAACAGGAAATTAAGTGCGACCCCGCCCACTTTAGCGCGTCCCAGCGCAGCTTTCAGGTACCTGCTTTTTGGATGTGACAAATATTTGATCCGGTGTAAGGATAGTGAGTGCGGAGCTCTCCTGGCTTCTGTTTGTTCTTTTTTTGCGCCCCACCCCTTTAAGAGATCTGAATGCTGCCGGGAACAAAACAGAGGTAAACCGGCATTCTTTTCTTTCTCTTTTTCTCCCTCCCTCACGCAGCCAGCAACCAGGAAGTGCGGAGGGGGGTGGGGACAGAGGAAGAGCAACGAACCCCTAAGATCTCTGGTCCGAATTTAAGTGGCCAGCGGATCTTAGGGGTCGTGTAAAAAGGCCCATGATTACCTAAAAGAAACTGCCACATTAGACATGTGTTTACAGAGTACACGTGACAACGGCTTTTCCATTAGAGTGGAAGTATCCTCTTTATGGTTCTCATTCATAAAGATGCTGTCCAAATCGGGCTTATTAAAATGGCTGACTCGGTGGTTGAGTTTTTGGATAATGTTTGGAAATATTACTGTTTTAGATGACAACTGCCAGGGCTGTTATTTGGGGGGCAACCTTTTTGGACACTCTCACAGTCCAAAAGCGTTCCAAAAATATAACATTTCCAAAGTCTCCTTTGGCATCCATCCTTAGGTTCAAACTGAGCTTTGCATTTAGCAACTGATAACACATTTGCGTTCCAGTGGTGGAATTCCTTGGTGCTTCATTCCTGAGTAATCAAATATGTAAAGCCTGTGGTTTATCTCCTAATGTCACAACCCTCCTGGCTAGCTCAGGGGTTTAAGTTTGTGAATTCACTTCCCTACTGTGCCTCCTTGACACCAGGGGCTGGAGTGGACGACCCATCGAGTTCCTTCCAGCTCTCCAGTGCTAAGATTATAAAAGGATTATTATCACAAAACGAGAAAGCAAATTTGCAGATTTGCAGATGGAGAGAAAAAGCCCATCCTTTTACAAACAGGCACTTAAATAATTCCTGCACCTTAATATTAATAATCTTGGAACTGCCTTGCTGGAAGGGACCCAGCCCCCTGTCAAGGAGTCATAGTGGACAACTGAACTCCCAACCTAAATAGAAGTAGTAGTAGTAGCAGTTTCAGGCTGAAACTGCTACTACTACTTCTTCTCCTATTTTCCAATTTTAACCTTAGGATACCGCTTGAATATGCTCAGCAGCACCGCTGCTCTATTTAGAATAGATTTAAATCATTGGTTCTCAACCTGTGGGTCCCCAGATGTTCCTGGACTGCAATCACTCGCTGTGCTGGAAGGGGTTTCTGGGAGTTGCAGTCCAGGAACATCTGGGGACCCACAGGTTGAGAACCACTGCTTTAGATAGCACTTGAAGTAGCCCCTTTCACACAACCCCTAAAATCCGCTGCAAAATGCTCAAAGATGCAGAGCATAAAATTGTTTTCCCACCAGCAGCGGACTTTAAAAAAAAAGTACGAGCACACCCACTTAAGCACGACCCAGCCATTTTAGAAGTACCTGGTCTTGAGGAGGTAAAATCCTTGTTGCTGCTCCTATGCGGATTTTAAAGCATTGCATGCCTGCCCTTCTGTTTGTTTTGTCCCCCCTTTAACAGACAGGAAGCCTAACAGGCTTCCTGTCCTGCTACAATTAGCTGCTGCCAACGCCAGGAGGAGGTGAGCCTGCATTTTTTTTCTCCCTCCCCTCACAGCAGACAGAAGCAATAGAATCAGAGTGCAGGATTTCTGGTTGGGGGGAATCCACATGTAAGTTGCCAGCGGATTTTAGGGGTCGCGTGAAAGCAGCCCAATCACTTGTTTCCCCATGTGATCAGGGTAACCGTGGTGAAAGGAGCTGCATTTCCAGGCCTGCCCCCGAGACCCTTGCTTCTTCCACCATTTTGGACTGGAGGCCTTTCCGCTGAGTACTCAAGAGCCCGGATAGGCAGGTAACTTAACTGTAAGAAGAATCTTCCTAAAGCATTGCCTCTTTTGTATTCCTTTCCCGTAATAATGCCTAATAGGCATAATTTTGGGGAAAAGAGAAGGCTCTCTCTCTTGTTTCATTGGCAATTTCTCTTACTGTCCTACTGCCCCAAAGAGATGAGGATTGACAACTTCCTGATCTACTCAGGTCAGCCTTCTATTAATTTGCAAGCTGTTAGCCCCCATTGAAGAGGCAGGTTCCCCTCCACCCCTCTTGCTGAGCTGTGCTTTCCCTCCTTGAGCATAGCCAGCTATCTAGTTGAGGAGACAGCTTTTCCATCAACTGTATTTTCTAAATAAATCTTAATAAGCATTTACTTTACACTGAGCTTCTGCATGGTTTATTGCTCCAGAGGATAGACTAAATAAAGATGGATTTAAACGCTCATGGGAAACACTACTGCTGTCTTGCTCTGCTAACAAATCAACCTCCTGACAGAGCTCTTCCACATATTTAATCATCTGAATAAAAAATTGCAACATTAGTTGTGTGTGGAATCCTCAAAATATGTGGAAGGTGAAACACGGAGAAAACTGGGGCAGGAGAAGCCATATCTTTGTAGGGTTGTCAGGTCACAAATGCACCATTCTCTGACATTCTGGGACTAAAACCCAAGACAATGAGTGGACCATGTGATGTCACAGAAGTGGGCCCTTATGATGATGTGGAGACAGAGCAGGCAAGAGGTTGGAGGTTCACCTTGTTCCCAAGCTAGCTAACTGTGGAAGGAGACTTGAGGAGACTCCAGATAAATGGGTCTAGAATCCAGATGAAACTCAGCTAATAGGTTGAGAAGACAACTCAGATATGGAAACAAACACGGAAGTTTTTTAAGCAAGGAGCAAAATTCTCCTAACAACTGCAAAGGTTGCTCCCATTTCCACTGGTGCCCTATATAAGTGTACATAATACAGGTGGAGTTTTGTTTTAAGGCTCCTTCTACAGTTGTTACTTCATGTCCTCTTAGGGCGTTTATACACGACCCTAAGCTGCGCTGCAAATGGCTCCCAGCTCCGGAGCTTAGAAATGTTTCCCCACCAGCTCCGGAGTTTGCAGACAATTAAGTGCGACCCCGCCCACTTTAGTGCGACCCAGTGCATTTTTCATGTACCTGCTCTCTGGAGGTGAAAAAAAATTGATGCGGATAAGAGTGCCAGGCTCTCCTCTCTTGTCTGTTGTTTTTTTGCCTCCCGCCCCTTTAAGAGCCCCTTGAGAAGGAACCAGGAAGTAACGGGGCTCGTGGCAACTTCGACCGGCACCGGCAGGTTAGTAAAGGCTTCTTTTGTCCTTTTTTCCCTCCCCCCTCACGCCGACAGGAGCAGGAAGTGCTGAGGGGTGGGGACGCAGGAACAGAAACGAACCCCCAAGATCTCTGGTCCGAATTTAAGGGACCAGCAGATCTTAGGGGTCGTGTGAAAAGGCCCTTAACTAGGGGCGTTTATACACGACCCCTAAGCTCCGCTGCAAATGGCTGCAAGCTCCGGAGCTTAAAAATGTTTCCCCATCAGCTCCGGAGTTTGCAGACAATTAAGTGTGACCCCGCCCATCTAAGCACGACCCACCGCACTTTTCTTGTACCTGCTCTTGGGAGGTGAAAAATATTTGATGCGGATGTGCTGGGCTCTCCTCGCTTCTTTTTGTTTTTGTTTTTTGCCTCCCGCCCCTTTAAGAGGAACCAGGAAGTGACCGGGGCTCCCCCGGCAGCGTCCACCAACACCGGGAGGTAAGGCTTTATACTTCTGTCCCTTTTTTTCCTCCCTCCCCTCACGCAGCCGGCAGCCAGGAAGTACGGAGGGGTGGAGATGCACAAAGAGCGACAAACCCCTAAGATCTCTGGTCCGAAGCAGAACAGAACAGAAGAGGGACAAGACAAAACCCAACCCCAGCGCTAGGGACAGATTTGTCTCGCTTAGCTCCCCTTCTGGGGGCATGGTCAAGGCAAATTTCAGTTGTTGCGAGACGGACGTAAACTAACTTTTTTTGTACCGCTCCTAAATGGTACAACTACAGAGACAAAATGGACGTGAAGTAACCGCCTAGGACTTGTGGAAAGCTCACCACCAACCTGAGGGAATGGCACTGACTAGTTAAGGGTGGAAATGGGTCCCCAGGTCTCAAAGCCACCTCACATACAAACCCTAAACTTTTTCTTCTTCTGTGTAGCTCTCTTTGAGATTGGTCTGCATACCTGGAGAAGTGTAGCTATAGACTTGGAATCCCTAGTCTTTAGTAGTGGGAGTAGTGGTTTGCAACATACCTCAGTGGGTTTATTTATAATTGTTTTGAGTTCATTGGTTGGGCGCACATATGCAAGGAAAGTCCAAAGTAGGAGAAAGGGTTCGTTCACATTTTCATTTTTCAGTCACAGTCTGTTGAATCCTCTCTGTTAGGGTATCTGAATATCAGTACTGTATCTGAATACTGCAATCAGTATCTGCAATTATGTTAATTAATACAGCAAGCATAGCTAATTGTCCCAAATCCAAATTTCCAGCATAAACTGAAACACATTATATTTTTTAGGCTCACATCAGGAAGAAAGAACAGAATTTCCAGTGGAAAAAAATCTTAGACAAAGGAAAAGAAATACCCAGTACAGTGTAGTGGATTGAGTAATGGACTAGGACTCAGGAGGCCTGGGTCGAATTTGTGTTCAGCCATGGAAACTCTCTGAGGTGTGTGTGGTGGAACGGGTAAAACCACTCCTTAAATATCTCACTTACCTTGAAAGCTCTGTTTTTGTTGTTGTTCAGTTGTTAAGTTGTGTCTGACTCTTCATGACCCCATGGACCAGAGCTCACCAGGCCCTCTTGTCTTCCACTACCTCCTGGAGATTGGTCAGATCCATGTTGGTTGCATCACTGATGGTGCCAAACCATCTCATTCTCTGCCGTCCCCTTTTCCTTTTGCCTTCCATCTTTCCCAACATCAGGGACTTTTCCAAGGAGTCCTTTCTCCTCATGAGGTGGCCAAAATACTTGAGCCTTAGCTTCAAAATCTGTCCTTCCAGTGAACATTCAGGGTTGATTTCTTCCAGGATTGATAGGTTTGATCTCCTTGCAGTCCAGGGGACTCTGAAGAGTCTCCTTCAGCATCACAGCTCCACAGCAAAGCATCAATGCTGGAGCAATCAGCCTTTTAATGGTCCAGCTCTTACTTCCATACACCACTACTGGAAAAACTGTAGCTTTGACTATCCGGAACTTTGTCGGCAAAGTGATGTCTCTGCTCTTTAAGATGTTACCTAAGTTTGCCATTGCTTTCCTCCCAAGAAGCAGGCATATTTTAATTTTGTTGCTGCAGTCGCCATCTGCAATTTTCAAGGAGCTCAAAAAAGTAAACTCTGACATTGCCTCCTTTTCGTCCCCCTCTATTTGCCAGGAGGCGATGGAGCCGGTGGCCATGAGCTTAGTTTTTTTGATGTTGAGCTTCAGCCCATTTTTTCCACTCATCCTCATTAAGAGGTTCTTTAATTCCTCCTCACTTTCTGCTATCAGAGTAGTATCATCTGCGTATCTGAGGTTGTTGATATTTCTTCCGGCAATCTTAATTCCAGCTTGTGATTCATCCAGTCCTGCCTATCACATAATGTGCTCTGCAAGTTAAATAGGCAAGGTGGCAGTATACATCCTTGTCCTACTCCTTTCCCATTTTTAAACCAGACAGTTGTTCATAAGTTGTTTCTTTTTGACAGCATGGCACCCAATGAAGACAATGCACCATCCATACTCATGACCCATGCTTAATGGATGTTGGGAAGGGCTGCAGAGGTGTGACTTTCACACACCCTTGGCCATTGTCCATCTAATAAGCCTATTCAGACGAGGGTCTAGTGAAACCAAGGTGAAGTATCAACTGGAGGTCTTTTTTGTACCAAGCCAAGACATGCTTATTTATTAGCGCCTTGGAGGCCTGAGAATCCTGACCATTGTAGATTGTAGTGTTTTTTATGTTTTCAATGTTTGGATGTAACTCATAGTCAAGCTTGTCTCAAACAAGCCAAAGTTAAATTTAGTTTGAGAGGAAGTCCACAGTAAGACTATATTCTATTTCATGATGCTAACTGATAGTTCTGTTTTTCAGTCCTCAGGTCACTATCTCAATTATCCATGTCATTATCTGCCATAGGAAGCATCTTGTCTAGTGACTGTTCAGTGATTTCACTTATCAAAATAAATTTAGCCGGAAAGCAGCAATAAAAGGAGAGTGTTGTATTGCTATATGAAAGCCTTGTTTGCCTTACCAGTAATGCCATTTCCCACAATTCCCTGCTTAAAGAGTCTTGCATTCCTTGTTTATCAATCATGTAAGCAGTGATCTGACTCTGTGGGTGAATGCTTTGCCAGCTGCCTGCTTCTACATTTGATGGTTTTATTTTGATTTCTGATGGACTCTCATGACTTACCTCTTAGCAATTTTGAAAGCAACACCTCTTAGCTGTTTTTGAGTGCCTCATCCAATGGTGATAGAAAGGTAATTATATTACAGCGTTGCCCAAATGGTCAGGTTCTTTTTAGTACACATAGTTGCAGAATTATATCTGCAGATAACACATGATAAAAGTTTCATTGAGAATTACTGTAATGAGTCCCAGTTGGCATTTTTGGGTGTGCCTATAACTTTTGGCCTGTCATTGTAGGTCAGGCATGTCCAAAGTCCGACCTGGGGGCCAAATGCAGCCCATTTTAAAATTTCAAGTGGCCCTCAGCCTCTTCTCCCTGCTGGCTCAGCCTGTCACTCATCCCCGCTGGCTGGTCCCTCCCCATGTTGGGTGGATATGTCCGCTTGCAGTTTTATGGTTTGCCTGCCCTCCCTCCCTGCCTCCATCCATCCCCTCAACCACCCACCATGCCTACCCACCCCGGCTCCGTTGCTGCAGTGTCCTCTCCACCTCCTTGCGAGGGAAGGCAGCTGATGCGAGCAGCGGTGCCTCTTGGGTGCACGTGGGCCAATTCCCGGACCATGCAACAGCCATTGGACCCTTGGGCGCCTTAAAACCGGAGCATTTGTGGTTGTTGCAGATGCACATGGGCCATACCCTTTCTCCCCACTTCAGGCTGAATGGTCAGCCCCCACACATCTTCACCTCACCAAATCTGGCCCTCCTTGCAAAAAAATTGGACACCCCTGCTGTAGGTCCTAGAATCCCTGTAGATGTGAATCCATTCTGAGCTTTCTGCAAGTTACAAGGGCTATCCAAGGTACTGAATCTATATCAGGGATAGAGTTCAGCACCTCGGACAGTTCCTCAAACTGAATCCAGGTTAGGGCTAGAGATCCAAGGTACTGAATCTATAGTAGGGATAGAGTTCAGCACCTTGGACAGTCTTAGCTGGAGTCATCAGCTGCCATTTGTCTTCATTCTATCAGGTCTCAATAGAGGAAAAGAAGGGAATGCTCTATGTTTGAGTGAGAGGTTGATAAGACCACTTGGAGCTTCCATCAACCTGTCAGATACTGTCCTGTTCCACACTGGGTGAGGCAAGTTAAGTTATTGACGGCTAAAGTCCCAAAGGAAGGAAAGGATGAAGCAGGAGCTGTAAGAACTATAAAGCTCAGTGAAGCAGACACTCAGGTAGAACAAGTATTTATTTATTTATTTATTTATTTGATTTCTACACTTCTCCATCTAGCAACAATGGCTGCTCTGAGCAGTTTACAAAATTAACAAGTACAAAACATAAAATACAGCATAATATGTGATATATGTGTGTACAATGTAATATAGTAAACACAATAATCAAAACAAAACAAGGGAAAACAAGAGAACAAGAGGACTGAAGGTGGAACAGGAATGGATGAATGAGCAGCCAATTATAGCAAAATAAACAAAGCCAAAGTCCTGGGCCAAAATGCAGTTCAAATGGTCAAAGGTCCAGGCAGTCCAGAGCAGGGGATTAAGGGACATAGGAATAAGGTAGAGGCTATTAGATGAGTACTTTCAGCATCATGCAGAGACCATTAAAGGCTTTTTTCAAGCTGTCCTGCTGGAATCCCACTTGGCACACAACTGCAGCTATTCAGGTGGTAAAGAAAGAACCCAGCCACAGAACTTGCCCCTGAGTCATCCCAAAAGAGCCTACTCCAGAGGAGATCACATAATCACTAGATCGCACCTCTAGTCAAGTTCTCTATTTTGGGGCTTGAAGATGGACTTATGCCTTAAGTCTTCTTTGTTCCTTAGGGCTGGTAGATCATCCCATCTGCTTCTTGGTCCACCACCTTCTCATACGCAACTCCCCAGCCTCCACAATTTACAGCCTTACAGCTTCAGGCTCCTGGGTTTCTGAGTGGCCAGGATCTCAAGGTCAGGCTTCTGGTTCCCTGAAGGTCCAGGATCTCCAGATTCCAGCAGATCCTAAATCTCATCAAGCTTTGAAGTGTCCACTTCCTCCAGCTCATTAGACAAGGTAATAGTTTTTTGGAGGAGGGAAGGCTGAGGAGTTGATAATATTTACCAAGAAGGACCTCTGGAATTTGAGCAAAGCAATCTGTTGTAGCTTCAATGAAATATTGTAGAAGGAAAGGTATGTTTGTGTCAGGGCTGAATGAAAGTGCCCCTCAGCCATGGCATAATTCTACAGTCCGCATGGCCATATTAGCTATGGGATTCTGGGATCTGTCATCTAAAAAAGCAATGTTTCTCATTTCTGGGCAAAAATAACTCCTGGAGAGCCTTACTGCCAAACAGCTGGCTTAATCAGAGCTTAGTCATAACAATGGTAATAACTGTTACTATTCTGACAAAGTTTCATTGCACACTTACAGAGAAAGCTACCAATCTTTTTTCTTAATAACAAGCAACAATTTCTAGCTATATTTTCCTGTGACTTTTGAAGATTTCATTTAGAAGCACTTTGAGTCATTTTTTTCAAGTTTGGGGCCATGCTCTAATTTCTTAAACTATGATCTGCACCCTCCCAAATAGCACTGAGAGAAATTAATGAATAAGCCAATTACCTGTGCTGAAAAAAAATCAAAGTGAGAAATGAAAATGACAAACTTATTTAAAAAAAAACATCAAACTTTAACAGTTTTACAATTTCTTGATCTTTGGTGATTCCTCTGAGTACTTCTTTATTTTTCTTGGTCCACATGAAAAACAGTGGTGTACAGGCCAGAAATGTACTAAAATTATTGAACAAGGCTAGAGATTCAAGGAAGGAATTTGGTTACCATAGCAGAAATTTTATCTCTGACAAACTCTTTTCTACCTTCTTCAACGCAGTACAGTTTTTAGAAAGTAATATGAGTTCTTAAATCTTTCATAATCCTACCTCCACAAAGAGTAGGATAGAGCAATAAGTGTCCTCTTAGCTAGGAAGTGTACTAACCTGTATTTGCTTATCAATTAAAAAAAAAGGCTAGAATGCTGAAACTGTCATCTGCAAAGTCGGCAGCTTGGCAGTTCGAATCCTGGGTGCCACGCAGTGGAGCGAGCTACTGCTGTTAACCCCAGCTCCTGCCAACCTAGCAGTTTGAAAGCATGTAAATACAAGTACATAAATAGGTATTGCTATAAAAAGTGGGAAGGTAACAGTGTTCTGCGCGCAGAAATGTGTTGTTCAGCCATGCCGGCCACATGGCCATGGACTTAAATAACACTGGCTCCTGGGCTTGAAAATGGAGATGAGTGCCGCCTCTAGAGTTGGACATGACTGGCATGCAAGTGTGGAGGGAACCCTTACCTTTTAGCTTTTAAAAGAAGACTCTATATCAAATGAAATGTATTTGTGAGTCATGATTATAGAAGGATCATTGCTGTAGGGAAAGACACCGTTATTACAGTGTATATTAAGCACCTTGTAGACCATCTGCTTTTAATTTCAGTTCAAGTAACCTGTGTGAAAGCAATGCCCTATAGCAATAAAGAAACTTAGCTAGGAAGCTTCCCTAGTATGTATAAAATGTGCCCCCAGAAGACTTTCATATTATATTCTAGAACTCCACCAGAGCTTTGAAAAAAATTAGGGGTGGTGGTTGTTGTTGTTGAACAGCCAAAATTCCCAAATCAACATGACTACTGTGGGATTCTGGGACTTGTGGTTCAAAAAAATAAATTGTTCAAGCTCAGAGGCCTACATGAGTAGGCCTATCTGTTCAGTTTTGTAGAGTGGTCGTACACAAGTCTACACATGCATTCTCTCTCTTTCTCTTTCTCTCTCTCTCTCTCTCTCTCTCTCTCTCTCTCTCTCTCTCTCACACACACACACACACACACACACACACACACACACACACACACACACACACACACACACACACACACACACACACACACACACACACACACACACACACACACACACGACTTCTTTCACTCTTGAACTCACCTTGTGGGCAGCTAAAGCCGTTCCATCTGGGCCATGGAACTTATGAAGAAAACGGGTGGCTAGGGCAGAGGTCTCAAGGATGGAGAAGCCATATTGTAGGATCAATACGTTTTTCTCTTCTGCCATCAGTGTTGCTGTGCGTACACTCTTCCGATTCACATTCCCTCTTGCTGACTATCCAAAGAGCTCTACTTCCCAGGTACTTCAAACCTCATTGGATTTAATGTTTTGCAGCTGAGAACCATAAGGCTTGATTGGGAGATGGTCTGGCACTCTTTAAGCTTTGTATTAAAAAGTGGCTGTTGAAATGATATCACGATGAATACTATTCACAGATTGGAAAGGAAGACTTGTACCAGGATGTCTTCTTCTACATGCTTGCAATCTGGCAACCCAGAGTGTGTTGCATGGAGACTATTAATATGTTACACATGGCATGCACTGAATGCAAGTTAACCACAGCTCTTCTCTGCAAAGTACCCCCAGGCAGCATAAACTTAATCAATCTGTCATCTAGTGAGATAACACAACACTGATAATTTACAGTTCCATTAAAAAGGCATTTTAAGATAAATTATATAGCGTCCAAGTAAGATTCCCTCTTGTTGGCTTTTAAAAGTCTTGGATTATCATGTCAGGGTGGGACAGATTCCACCAGAAAATATTTTATTAATAGGTTTTATTTAGATTTCTAATTGCTGATTTTCCTGTTTTGTTCATGCTCTTGATGATATGGAAGAAAATCATTCCCATAAAACATGTATTTATAAAAACTGGCAAGTGGTTAAAATGATGGCTTTAAAAAATCTCCCTCTTCCCATTTATACTCACAGCAAACCTGCCAGGTAGGTCAACCTTAGAAGCCTCTGTTCAGCTTAAAAAGCTATGGAGTCAGTTCATGATCCCCCTGGCTTTTTTTTTCACCTTCTCAAAACCAGTCAAATATTTGCATACATATTCAGGTATATATGTATGCAATAAATGCCATTAAATGCTGTATATGTGTATATGTCAATACATGGAATGCATGGACATAGAAGCAAGCAGTTCCATAAAATGGGTTCACAAAGACAGAGGAAAAGAGAGCAAAGAAGATGGAGGCAGTATGAAAGCACATGTTTCCTTCAACACATAAAGCTGCACATAAAAGCTTCTTACATAGATTTCAATAGTCCGGAGTAGCAGGGCTTAGAAATGCCTTGGAGAACTTCTCTCAAACCTTTTCCGAGCCAGAGCCACGCAGATATGTTGGATGACCATCACTCCAACCCACAAGGTCAATCTGGGGTGATGGCAGTTGTACCCTAAAGGGGTCCCAACCAACCCAGTGCTGGGAGGGGCACATTTGTCGACCCGCCTGAGAGAGACAGAGAGATGCTGCCCACTAGCCAGGCTGTCCAATGGGGGTTTGCCAGAGCACCTGGGAGGACTGGCCAGCCACCAACCACTGGGTCACCTGACCTCAGAGTAAAGCCCCATGTAAAGGGCTAGCAACAAGGTCAGCACCCTCATTGTCTTCTGGGCGCTTGCTGGACAATACCTCCGCTGCTTCACAGCATCTTCATTCCGCCATTCTGGCCACAAGGGGTATTGTTATTTGGGCTGTTTGGGCTTTGCACATAGAATTGCTTTCTTCTCGCTTCTCTCTCGCTCTGACTCACCTAGAAATGAGGCGGGCGCTTTAAACTTTTGAAGCCCTGGCTGTTACTTCCTAGGATGCTTGTAGAAGCAGCAGGCTCTTTAATCTCTCCCAGCCGCTGCTCTCCTCCTCCTCTCCCTGCCTTGCTCAGTGGGAGAAATGGAGCAAGCCTTTGCCTGCCCACAAATTTTCCATCACGGGGGCGCTACCTCTCCAGTTGATGCCCCCCTTTTATGTCATTTGTAAATACCAATGGTCCCCCTTCTATGATAACAATAGGAGATATATGTTAATAAATTGTGGCCCAGTATTAATCCCAGAAACGTATCTCGTCTCTTTATTTCAGGCTGGGCGGACAAAGGTTGCTGGGTTGAAGGGGGCTAGAATAAATAATACTGGGACTGATATTTGCCAACATGGGAACTGTATATGTCTCTGAATTTCAGGATCTCCAAGCCTTCTCTTATGGCTCTGTCAAGATCATGTGAGATCCTAGATCTACAGAACTTGCCTAGCATAACTTATACAAGCTATATTATTCCTGTAATGTGGTTAAACACACATATACATCTCCAGTTGAGGCTACAATTCTTTGTGGGCCCTGGATATGCACAGGAGACAATTTGAGGAAGCATCACCAGTTGACCTTGACAATTCGGGCAATGAACTAAGGAGCTCTTTGAAGTATTAAAGGCTAAGTTAAGGCTTCTCAGGTCAAGGTTTCTGGCTTCAAACGGGTCTAGAAACAAGGAAAAGCCATATGCTACTTGCATTCTGAAGTGTTTTCTTTGTCTGGACTGCCCGTGCAAGAGGTTTTGGACAGGCTGTGACAGGAAAACAGCTTATCTCGGCACATACCTAGTGGAGCTCAGTGAAGTGTCCATGTTCCTCAGTGCAAAAGCCCTAGCTCATCCCACTTCTCCCCTGCCCTTGCACCCCCTTTCCCCATAGTATGGCAAAATGGAGTGCTGAAATTTCCCATCACAGCTGCTCTCTGCCAGCCCTTTCAGAGCTGGGAGATCTCTCTCTTACACTCTCACTCTCTGTCACTTATAGCTCTCTACTGCTGTGCTGAACAATTGTGCGCTGTTGGTGGAATGGAAATGCTCCAGAGGCTGATTGCAGATTTGTTTCCCTTTCTACCTCTGGGCAAATATTACATAGGAAGGAGGGTGGGATGAAGGGCAGGGCTTCTCCAGTGAAGTTCTTGAAGCTTTCCTCTGCATGAGGCCTTGCAGCCTTTTAAAACTGCAGGGGGGATTGTCCTCCAGGCTCTGACTTCTGTTCTCTTCTTTTGCTTTTTTTTTTAATAGGGAAGAAGCATTTTACTTTAGTGGGTTTCACTGGAAACGTGCCATGCCTAACGGAAACCTACTTCTTTCTGCTTTTCTTTCATTTTGTTTGCAGAGAATAACCAAACAGCAAAGCAAAGAACGGGTTGCCTAAGAAATGAAAATGAGTTTCATAAAGATTGCCCTCGAAATATTAGCAACTTTTTTGTTATTTTTCTAGTAGCCTAAAGGTATCGCCTGTTCTACTTTTGTATTTGGTTTGTGTAATGGCTATACGTCTCCTCAATTTCTTTTGCTTCAATAAAGATTAGGAAGGCTCTTTGGACAGCACTGTCATTGAAAAGTTCTGGCTGTAGAAGAGTGGCTGCAATCAGATTTCTAGGAGGGTAAAAAAGAAAACTCTAATCTCAAAGAGCCAGAAAAGTGAAGTGCCTTCTCTTAGGTAGCCCACGGAATAGCAGTTTAAACAGTGAAAAGGACAGAAGCGGGTGATGTATGTAGTGTGAGTGAATCAGGATAGAGCAGATCGAAGGAGCGAATGAATGCCCAGTATAAGCAGGGTTTGGGAGGAAAAATACGGGACTGCAATTCCTAGCTTTACTACAAACCCATCCACATCAGCTCAAACAATCACACTGCCACAACCATGCAAAGGCATTCCATTCTAAATAAAGTAGAAGCTTCTGCAGTGGAGGAAAACCTAAGGAATTTTGGTGGGAAGATTCCAGCCTGATTCACATAGACTTTTACATCATGTAATCAGCAGAAAATAACATGAATCAGACTGTCCCCATCGTGGAGCATTTTTTGTGTTACCTGTCAATCTAGTCTCACATTTCACACTTAGAAGCAGAGGCAATTTAAGCAGTAAAATATTATTTTGTAGCACCTTTCACAGATGCACAGGTTCCAAATTAGTCTGCTTTCATTTGGTGACTGATCCTTGAAAGGACATTTATTTGTTTTATATTTATTTACAAAAAATTTTAAGCTGTCCCACTACCAAGTTGTCTCTGGGTGGTATATTTATTTATTTACAAACTAGTGTAGGCTCCATCTCCCTGTTGATTTTGCAGGCAGCTTTGAATCTGGGTCCAGGGATGAATCAAAAAGTAACCTAATGGTGAAACTTATTTATTTATTTTATTTAGAATATTTTTACCCCAACTATCCCCTTGGAAAAGGACCCAAGGTGGGTTACAATAATAAGGGGCAATATGCAGCCCAGGACATTTAAGACATATAGTAATTTAAGTTACAAACAGGGAATTAGAAGAGGCATCTTAGAACATTAAAAGGCAACATTAAAGCTACAAAGAGCACGCAAATAGAAAAAAATCCATTATGAGAGATGGAAACTAACATGGAAAACACTGGTGCTCTTATGCAATCATCTGTGTTAATCCATATAAAAGTCACATAGTATGTAGTCCATCATTCAGGAAAAGTTTGCCTGAAAATGAAGGTCTTTGCCTGTTTCCGGAAAGACAGCAGAGATGGGGCAGTCCTGGCCTCCAGCAAGCCAGGGGATCCAGCAGAGACCCTCAATGATGCTTTAGAGAAAGGAAATTGGATATCCTTTGTTGTTTCTGACAGAGCCAATGTCAGCAAGTGTTTGAGGAGCTTGGAACTTATTTTTGAATAGAACCTACAGGAACTCCCAAGCCAGCTTATCCAGTTCTAGATATCTGTTGTCCTTTGATAGCTGCCAGAGTTCTAGAGGTCTCATGGACCACTGATAATGCCATTCCTGGAGGAGCCTTCAAAATGTTCAGAGCTTGGCCCATCTGCTTCTTTTATTACCCATCATGCCATCCTAGAGCAGGATGCAGTGGAGGGGCATTTTTGGTAATGTAAACATTAGGGCCCAGCTGCCCAGTGCTAATTTCCAGTTAAACCTGGCAAGTAAAGGAGGAATCTCACCAGAGGGCACATTTCCCGATACCCTCTTAAAGACAGAGCTGGTCCTGTTGTTTGACAGAACCCCACTGCATGAGAGAAAGAAAGAGCCTTGTGTTTTACCCTGAGAAATTTCACACAATGCCTTAATTTTGGATGCTCTGTTTAGCGTAATTCAGGAGTTCACAAGATGGCTTATTGCCCCAGCAAGCTGTAAATGTGGAGAGCAATTGCCTGAAGAAGACAGCCTCCCTTCTTCTTCAGATGGTTGCTCACCACCACATGTCTAGCTCCTCAGTTTGCAATCTGGCATTCAGATCACCTGGAGAGCCTCCATGCACAGCAGAAGTTATCTTCTCCAGGTCATTTCTTTCCCCACATGGAGTGCATTGGTGGAGGGCAGAAAAGCTAGCACACACTCCGTGTTTATCTCTTTAGTTTAACTAGCCATGGAATGCCCAAATTGTTATGTTTCTATTACTGAAATATCTTCCGGATTGCTAGAAGGAGATGTAAGCTGGAAGGAAGGAAGGAATGATGATTTGGCACTGTTCTTAGTAGTGATGCAGTGGAAATCTTCTTCCTGGCGTTTTCCCTACTGGTGTTGTGTCCGCTATGCAATGGAAATGAGAAACCATAACAATAGTGTACTCATAAATAATTTGCACAATGAATACGGTAATAAAGTTAGATTCCACATTCATAAAAGTCTAAAGCGGATTTTAGTTGCCTCATAAAAATAAGAGGATTTTAAATGTGTCCTGCCCTTAAAAATTAAGAAAAGAAAAGGGGGGAAAAGCAATGTCTTGCTGAATGAAGCTAAGTCTCTAGCAATTTAGGACCTTGTCACAAAAGTGGCTGGACTTACGGCTCTGAGTCATCTCAAGAAGGAAATGGACCTCTCTCTTCAGATATCCCAATAGAACATCCTGGAATCCCAGATTCCAAAGTAAATGGTATAATGGACATTTCTCTCCCACTTCTCTAGATGACAGTGTGCATGACTTTACAATATGGTAGGCTAGCACCAGAGCTCAGAAAAGCTTTTAAAATACAGCTCCCAGAGTACTCTAGCTAGCAGTTTTTGATGTGTGTTACCTAACGTTTTGAAATTTCATTGCATTAAAATAAGAATTAAATTTAAAAAGAGATTTTGTTCCACAGAGGGTAAGTGACCTTTGCCGGTGGATAATGGAGAACAGTAATGTTGCTGCCAACAGATGTTCAGTCAAATTCTAGTCAGGTGGTAAAGGGCTTGAGCTTAAAATAAAGGGCTCAGGTGATAAAACAAAGGCAATTGCACCTGGAAAGAAGATCTTCTGCGTCTGAGAGTTATGTAATAGTTTGAGAAAATGTAGGGCATGTTAACACAGTTCACTGAATTGGTTTAACTTCACTTCAGGGTCAAATCAAAGGATGCTTCTTAAGGGACTTCTGCCTATACATTTCCTTTACAGCAGAGAAAGATACCTGTCTTTGAACCAGCTTGCCTTTTCTTCTTGCAATGTAGGAGCCAACTAGATTTTTAGATAGCTGCATGCAGAGTAAGATCAGAGTCCCACACTGTATAGACCAGCGTCAAGAAAGTTATGTCTTTAGGCTACAGAACCCGGAATTCCCAGGCAGCCTGGACACTGACGGTACACCTCTATGGTCCTGAAAGATAGCTAAAGAAGTATATTAAATGAATGAATAATAAAACTGCTTGACTCAGACTTAATTGTGCCCTCATTATTATTATTATTTGTTATGCTGACACAACATCGTGTTTGATAGAATTGTACAGGATTGCATTTGCCTGGTCTGATTATATACAGAACTGACTGTTTCCTCCATCCTTTTAGGTGGTGGTGGTGGCACTACTACTACTACTACTACTACTACTACTACTACTACTACTACTAATAATAATAATAATAATAATAATAATAATAATAATAATAATAATAAATCGGGACTAAGAAATAGAAATCAAAAAGCTATGGAATAAGAAAACAAGAACAATACCAATAATAATAGGCACCTTGCATAGTTGTGCACAACTATGGAAGACAAACAAGATTCCGGACAAAAATCAGTTAATGGACAAGATCTCAGCACTAATGAAACCAGATGGATACTATGAAGACTTTGAAGAAAGATGGCATGATTTCTACAAAATTTTAGACGAATATTATAAGACAATTAAGTTTCCTGTTTAATTTATGAGTAATTGAGATAGTTAAGGATCATACATTGTTAAGATGAGATGCAAATTTAGTTTGAGAAGATTAGAATCGCTCCAATATTTTTTTCTTTTTTCTTTTTCTTTGATTGACAACTTTTTTGTTAGAAAACTATAAATAAATTGCAAAATAATAATAATAATAATAGGCACCTTGGGTGCAATCCCTCATTGGAGACGGACAACTCCAGCTTAATACCTGGCAGCTGTGCTCAGCAAATGATGATGATGATGATGACGACAACAACAACAGCAGCAGCAGCAGCAGCAGCAGCAACAACAACAACAACAACAACAACAATTTGCTGCTAAGTCAGTTCTAACTTATAGTACTCCTTTTTAGGGTTTAACAGGTAGAGGAAACTTAGAAGTAGTTTACCATTCCCTCCCTATTTCTTTCTCCCTTTCCATAGCATTAAATATGGTTGATCATGCTCTTTTATTAGATTTCCTTAGTGATTCTGTTCCTACGATTCTGTCCTGTGCCTTCTGATTGTTTTCTCTTTACACACTGGCCTTGGATCAACTTATTAGACATCATGAATGTCAGTATGTTTTGTGTACTGATGCTATTCAACTTTCTTTCTTGAAGGAGACTTTTCTTCTAGCATTCATACCTGTTAAATATTGCAGTATTGATAGTTCATTCCCATCTGAAATTAAGCCTGGCTAAGGCATGGTTGCTTATTTCATATACAGCCCAAAAGTCTTCTTCACATGTTTAAAGATAATTACTGACAGTGTAGCTGTGCACCCTGTGGAGCATGCAAACAAGTCTTCGTTTTAGTTTTGATTTGTTTCTTTCCTTTGTTTTCATCTTTAGACTCTTATTAAGAGCCATCCTTTCTCTCTTTATACCATTGTCAAAATCCATCCATTTCTTTCTGTTTCTTTTGAAAAGATTTTTGATTCACGCTTTGGTTATTTCTCATTTTGAATATCATAATCTTCTTTTGGCCGGTCTTCCATACAATCATAATAAACTTTGCTTTCATTTAAAATTCTGCACCATCCTTCAGATCATGTTTTTCCCTTTCTGAACCCCCTCCTTAGCTTCAGCCAATTCTAGGATTCATTATAAGCTTCTTAAAGCTTTTGGTTTCTTGTTATAAGCTCCGTCTTACCCTCTGTTTCTTCAAGCTCTGTGCTTCTTATTTATTCAAGGGTCTCCTCTTTAACATGCCTCCATCCCTTTCAACCCTGTTCCATATGCTTGAAACCAGCTTCCTGAAGCTTTACAGGGCAGCCCCTCAATATTTTTTAACAGCCTGTCCCCAGTAGCATAGATATATGGTCGGTGGATCACTGAAGGCACAATTTGACTTGGGGAGGGGGTAATTTGTGTCCACTCATGTTTATATGTGGATTAAGAACATAGGAACATAAGAACATAAGAACAGCCCTGCTGGAACAGGCCACAGCCCATCCAGTCCAGCATTCTGTCTCACACAGCGGATCACCATTTGCTTCAGGGTATTCCCAAGCAGGTGGCTTCACCTGCTTATGATTCCGCGCAACTGTTATTGAGAGATATCCTGCCTATCTCTCCAACCCGGAGGTTTCCTTAGGCATCCATAATGATAGCCACTGATATCCTTGTTCTCCATGAACTTGTCCAATCCTTTCTTAAAGCTGTCAAGGCTGACAGCTGTCACCACTTCTTCTGGCAGGGAGTTCCACCAACCAGTGATCCTCTGGGTGAAAAAGTACTTTCTCTTATTTGTTTGAGATCTAGCACCCAAAAGTTTAATGGATTGCCCTCCTAGATCTAGTGTTGTGTGATTTGTCCCAACCGTGTATGATTTTATAATGATTTTATAAACTTCTAGCAGGTCACCTCTTTGATGCCATCATTCAAGAGTGAAGAGGCCTAACTGTTGCAGCCTCAAATAGTGCAGAAGATGTTCCAATCCCCTAATCATTCTGGTTGCCCTCCTCTGCACTTTTTATATTTCCATAATATCCTTCTGGAGGTATGGTGACCAGAACTGTACACAATAGTCCAGATGGGGCCTCACCATAGATTTATAAAGAGGCAAAATGACACTTGCTGACTTATTTTCTATACCCTTCCTAATGATCCCTAGCATTGTGTTTGCTTTTTTCACTCCTGCAGCACACTGGGTTGACACCTTCATTGAGCTGTCCACCAGGACACCAATGTCCCTTTCCTGGTTTGTTGCAGAGAGTTCAGACACCATCAGTTTATAAATGTAATTGGGTTTGGTTTTTTTTTTGCCCCAACGTGCATCAATCTGCACTTACTAACATTGAAGCTCATTTGCCACTGGTTTGCCCACTCCCCCAGTGTCAAGAGATCCGTCTGGAGCTCCTCACAGTCTCTATCAGTTTTTACTACCCTGTATAAGTTAGTGTTGTTGGCAAATTTGGCTACCTTGCTATTTACCCCTACTTCTAGATCATTTATGAAGAGGTTGAAAAGCAGGGATCCCAGTACTGAACTTTGGGGGACCCCACTCTTTACCTCCTTCCACTTGGAGACGTGTCCATTTAGTGCTACCCTCTGTTTCCTGTTGCTTAGCCATTTGCTGATCCAGGACAAGACCTATAATCCCTTTATTCCATGACTGGCAAGTTTATTCAAGAGCCTTTGGTGTGGGACCTTGTCAAAAGCCTTCTGAAATTCCAGATAAACAATGTCAACTGGATCTCCCTTATCCACATGCTAGTTGACATTCTCAACAAATTTCAAGAGTTTATTGAGGCACGATTTGCCCTTGCAGAAGCCATGTTGGCTCCCCTTCAGCAGCGCCTTCTCTTCTGTGTGCCTATTATTTTTATCTTTTAGGATGGGACACATGTCAAACTGACCAGTCAGTAATTTCCTGGATCACCTCTGGATCCTTTTTTGAAGATTGGTGTTTCATTCACTACCTTCCAGTTATGAGGCACAACACCTGATTTGACAGAAAGATTATATATTTTGGTTAGGACCTCAGCAATTTCATCTTTAAGTTCTTTGAGAACTCGTAGATGGATGCTGTCTGGTTCTGATGATTTGTTAGCATTTAGTTGAACAAGACATGCAATAACCTCCTCCCTGGTTATTTCTATCTGGCTTAATTCTTTGGTTTCCCTCCCTATGAAAATAAGCTCTGTTTTGGGCATGTGATCTCTGTCTTCTTCAGTGAATACTGAAGCAAAGAATTCATTGAGTCTCTCTGCAATCTCTGTTTCCTCTTTAATAATCTCTTGCCTTCCACTGTTGTCTAATGGTCCAATGGCCTTCCTAGTTGGGTTCTTGCTTCTAATGTACTTAAATAACTCCTTGTTATTTCTTTGAGTGTTTTAGCTATACACTCCTCACAGTCTTGCTTTGCTTTTGAGACATCCTTCCTCTTTAAGAGCTGTTGTGCACCTTTTTGTCCCAAAAGTAATGCATGCATTTTAATAGCATGCTCTGGTTAGTGGGAGAAAGCACTGTCCAGCAGCCTCAGTATTGTGGCTGCAGATTCCGAGCAAGAACGGGAGGAAAGGAAGAAAAGGGAAGCGGGGGTGGGGTGGGGGGAGAGAGAAAACTGAACAACAGACAGGAGTGACATAAAAACTACAGTACTTTCAATTTCCCTGACTCTCCACAGATGAGATTGGGATTGATAGTTGATCTGGCTACAAGAGGTTGTTTGCTGCTGGGAGGGGAGAAGTGTGCCAAATAGCACATTGTCCCCCTCCCCACAGTCAACAGACCATTGTAGCCCCATCCACCCCACATTCAGAACAAACAACCTGAACAGGCCCTAAGTCTCCCTTTAAAAATGGACTGTTCTTCTTACTCTAAGATCTCCCTGCCATTATAGGAGGCTGCCTAGCCTTGTCATTGCTGTGCTTCCACCAGCAGGCAACAACCATTCTCTTCAGGCACACTTTCTTAGTGGATGGTTATCTAAATTTTTTAAAAAATTATTTTAAAATTTTAAAATTTATTTTAAAATTTTAAAAAAATGCAACATTTATTTATTTATTTAATTTTATATTTATATTTCTATACTGCAACCAATTTTCCCAATGGGAACTCTGGGCTGTTTACATAGAAAACAACACATAAACAATTAAAACCAACACAAGAAATAAAAATCAACCCAATAATGCAATAAGAACAGAGAAAAACAAATAACCCGGCAAGAGGCACAAAAATATATAATGATGAAAACAACATCAAATGACAGGGGAGCACAGGACAAACATTAGCGATTGCCAAATGCTTCTCTAAAGAGCCAAGTTTTTACCGCTTTTAAAAAAGGCTACTAGGGATGGGACTTGGCGAATCTCGCTAGGCAATTTGTTCCATGATGCCGACCACCACCAAGAAGGCCCGATTGCATGTGGCAATATTATGGGACTTATTAAGAGTGCCATTGAAGCTCTCGTGGGCCGGGCCAGCATTGAGCTTTGGGAGATGCGCTCTGCCAGATATTCCGGTCCCAAGCCATGGAGGGTTTTGTAAATGAAAACCAGCACCTTGAACTTTATTTGGGAGGCAACGGGCAGCCAGTGCAGGTGGGCAGAATTGGGGTGATGCAGTCAAATCACCAATCTGGCCACTGCATTCTGCACCCATTGCAGTTGCCAAACAAAGGTCAAGGGAAGCCCCATGCAAAGAGTTTAATCGTTTTAAATATTCAAATAGCTTAACCACTTTTAGCTGCTAATACTGTTTCATTTTAATGTTGTAAGCCGCCTTGGGTCCTTTTTTAGGAGAAAGGAGAAAGACTTTTGAACTCTGTCCTAGAAAAGTATCCTGGTAGATCTGACCAAGAAAAGCTCAGAATCCTACTCTCTTTCAGAGATAAGTTTGTCACATTCCAAATGGCAAGGTTCTTCTCCATACTTATAAAAATGAAATCTGCTTCTCCTACTTCTAATAGTCAAATTGATACTTAGTTTTTTGTACCTTTTGGCCTCCCTTTTTATCTCCTTTTAATGTTATTTTACTGGTGTTTTTCTTATTATATTTTACTGCCCTGTTTTAACTTGATGCATTTTGCAATGGCCCTGTGTGCCACGCAATAAAATTTATGATAATCTAATCTTTAGGAGAAAGGTGTGGTAAAAATATTTTAAGTAAAATAATAAATAATCAACACTATATCATGAATTTTTTAAAATTGGGATTGTGAACTTTCTTCATTTGTCATATTTCCCCCAATTATTATTCCTCCTTTCCTTTCCCATTTGTGCATCTATTTTTTTTAGATTGTATACTCCCCAGGATAGAGATTTCTGATTCCATTTTAAATTTTTGTAGGGATCCATGTGCACTGATGGCACCTCCATAAACAAATAAATATGAAAGGTTCACATATCTGAAATAGGAATAATGGGTTTGTTTCATCTTCTGATGACATGCTTTGCAACACAGTTTCATTTTACTCTATTTTGGCCGGGGCTGCATTATCACCAAGCCCAACAAGATTAAGAGGCTGTCATTTTCATAATGAGGGGTTGGTGTTCAGTCTGATTTAAAGGAAAATGTTATTGAAACACGAGTTACTTGTGTACTTTAACTTGCAGAAAACAAACAAAAAAGAGGAAATTAAGTGGTCTATTGAGGGCGCTGGCAATTTTCAAATTATCCGTACAAAATAAAGTTTAAAAACCAATGCTTCTGAAACAACTGGCTATCTGCAGACTGCACAATCAGACCCCCGCTGGTTTTACTCAGAGCTAATTAACTATCCTCTCCTGGAAGAATTCCCAGCCCAGCTGAACCACCTCCAGAGTGTATTTAAATACTGTGCTTGTTGCTGTTGAGATGATGCGTGAAATCTCCATCTTGAGGCTGCTTGCCAAACAACTGCAAACTCAGAAACACATGCTGGTAAGACACAGGACCAAACAACCTGGGGTTTGATCTTCCCTGCCCTTACCTGCTGAATTTAATCCTCTCATTTGGAAGCAGGCAGTCCCGGTACACTACAGCATCTGAAGGAATAAATTCCAAGAAAATCAATTAGTTTGCAGTAAACATTGGTTGGACTGGGCCATTGGATTTCCACCTCTTAGGGATGCAGGGTAATAAAGAAGAATTTGGAAGGAATTCTCTCTCTCTCTCTCTCTCTCTCTCTCTCTCTCTCTCTCTCTGTGTGTGTGTGTGTGTGTGTGTGTGTGTGTGTGTGTGTGTGTGTGTGTGTGTGTGTGTGTGTGTGTGTGTGTGTGTGTGTGCCTGTGTGTCTAGATCTAAGTCCAACCTGTTTGGGTTTCTCTCTGTGTGTGTCTTTAGAATTACAAGAATATTTGTACCTGTGACTGCCAAAATTTTCCAGAATTGTTCAAAATACAATCTTTTGTGTTCCTTGACTGATTGTAAAAATCACCAATATGCTCAGCATAAGCAGATCTATAGTGTCCACTGCCCAAACGAGCATTAAAGTCTCCAAGTAATATTGTTTGCGCTCTGGGGAATTTTATCTCAATATTATATATATACATTTCCAAGTCAAGCCAATACTGCTCGTAATAAAAAGAGATGAATGGGGGGATATAAACATTCACAACCATAATTTCCCAATCTTTAAAGGTCAAAAGAACAGCCATAGCAATATTTCTTAAAGGTGGAAATGGTAAAATAGCACAGACCACTGAGGTAGATATTAAACAAGCCAGACCTCCACTTGGTTGTCCTCTAGTTGTAGAAGGCAGCAAGAGTATGAGAAGTAAACCCATTTAATAGTAACTCAGATAGTAGCCAAGTCTCCTGAATAAAGATAATATCAAAACTTTTCATAAACAGCAGGAAGGATGGGTCTTCAGATTTGCTCAGCCAGCCAGTCACATTCCATGAAATGCATTTTAGATGGTGATTGCTCTGGGACCCCGATTGTCAATTTGAAGTGGGGTAATCCAAGGAAGATTCTAAGTCAGGCATTGAACTTGCCACTGAATGGTGGGATAAATCCATAAGAGACGGTGAAAGGGGGCAAAAAGTTTGCTGTATTGTCAGAGGCAGAGGTGAAGACTGCTCGGGGTTTAACAAACCCTTAGAAGATGGGCAAGCAGGTGGGGCTAGAGAATTTTGGTTGGAACAGACATGTGTCTGGGCTTGGGTCTCTGCACAGTCATCAGGTAACCCACTGCCATTTAAGGTACGAGCTTCAGATGGAGTAGTTTGAATGATGTTATTTTCTCTACCAATGCCTTTAGGTATTGCCAGATCAGAGTTCTCAGGTGCAGATTTGGGTGAAAAAGTTATCTCAGTCTGATTTATAGTAGCTGGGGGGTTTTGTAGGAGTTGAAGTTGCTTATTTGGCTCAGCCTCGGGGTTCTGCGGCACATAAGGGAGAAGAGCTCCTGAAGGGTTAATATGTTGAATGCCCCCATCTTCTAGTAATTTAGGCAGCTGTGTGGATCCTTTGCCAGTAGTTGGAGATAAACTTGATTGTTTAATCAAGGAGGCTGTGGAGTTTCTCTTCCCAAGGTCAGAGCAAAGAGGCAATCTGCCAGCACCATTTACAATTAAGGGACGAATAGCTTCATCAGTTTAAGGGCGAATATACCAAAGAAGGAAAGGAATTGTTCCATTTTTAACAGCATTAAAGGTATGGTAGATTGATTGAAGATCAGGAGTATTCTCATCATTGATGATACTCTTGGCAATTTTTCAATCTTACACAGATCAATTTGATTCATGTCTGAACGCAGCAATTGGCAAATTGAATGTTGAATTGTTGTTTTTGTTGTCCATTGCCCTCGGTTAACCCGGGTATTGTCAATACATAACACTATTTGATTATTCAGAGGTTTCTGAATACTGGAACAGGTAACCCATTTCAAATACTTAGGTGTGATGTTCTATCAGTCAGGCTCCTGGGCTTCACAGATTGACTTTGCAAAAGAGAAATTTGAGAAGGCCCTGTTTGGATTACTAAGATTCTGTAGGACCAAATGAGGCCTCCTGATTCCTCCCATCTGCGAAATTTATAAAACCAAGCTACTTCCCCAGATTTTGTACGGTGCTGAAGTATGGGGAATGGGAAACTTATACCCCCTTGAAGTAACCCAAAATAAATTTGCCCGTTTATTGTTGGCAGTACCCCCATCAACTCCTTCTGCACTAGTCAGATTAGAATTGGCATTAATGTCAATAACAACACTAATTAACAAATCAATAATTAATTATTGGCTGAAAATCTTGTTTATTACCCGCTCTGAATTTTTAACATCATCCTATGGGGAGATGAACTCTGGATCATGGAAATTTTTTGTACTGAATCTAGTAGCCAAACTTGGTTCTTCCCAAGAGCATGTGAGACACCTTGGATTGACAGCAGCTAAACGCTTACTAAAGCAAAGATTATCTGATCTCTGTGTTCAAACAGACATAGGTTCGCTCAGCACTCTAAAAACAGCCCTTTTTTATAAGAACATTACACCTAAGCCTCTAAATCGCCAATCTTATTTTGCTGATTTGACAAACTTTGAACATAGAAAAGCATTTACTCGGGCTCGTCTTGATATGCTACCACTTGCCAATCTAAAGGGCCGTTATACACAATCCCCATACCATACGAGAGTCTGCTCTTGTGATAATAAATCCGTCGAGAACTTGGTACATGCTCTGCTTTATTGCCCACTATTTGGAATCCATTGTGAAAGACTTTTGAAATTCATCTTAGAAAAATATCCTGGTAGATCTGACGAAGAAAAGCTCAAAATCTTACTCTGTGATAGAGATAAATTTGTTACGTTCCGAATGGCAAGGTTCTGTTCTTTACTTATTAAAATGAAAGTTGTTTTAACTACCTCTAATAGTCAAATTGATATCTAGGTCTCTGTACCCTCAGCCCCCTTTTTACCTATCTGTATTGTTATTTTATTGATATTTTTATTGTACTGTTTTTACTTGATGCACTTTGCAATGGCTCTGTGAGCCACGCAATAAAATTTATATGATGATGATGTACCTGTGACTCAGAAAAATGGCTTTTAAGCAAAACTACATTTGATAAAGTCATCAAAATCTAATTGAAAATTAACCTGAACACGTTTTTCTCTTCTTATATAGTCACAACTAAGAAAGCTGACAGGGAAAAATTGATTTGTTTGAAATATGGTGCTGGAGGGGAGCTTTGTGGGCCATCAGAAAGATTTAGTGGGTCCTTGATTTAATGGGTCCTAGATTAAATCAAGTGTGAATTATTGCTGGATGTAAAAATGTTGAAATTCAGGTTGCACTGCTTTGGGCGCAACATGAGAAAGCATCTCTGGAAAAAACAACAATACTGGGAAAGGTGGAAGACAGCAGAAAAAGATGAAGACCAAATACAAGACAGACTGAATCCCTAAAGCAGGGGTGTCCAAACTTATTGCAAGAAGAGCCAGATTTGGTGATGTGAAAATGTGTAGGGGCTGACCATCCAGCTGCATTTGGCTCCCAGGCCGGACTTTGGACAATCCTCTAGACATGCAAAGAGGTGGGGAGAATGCTGCAGCAATGGAGCCAGAGGTGGGTAGGGTGGGGAGGTGACTGGGGTGGTGGTGGACGGAGGCAAGGAGGGCAGGCAAACCATAAATCTGCAAGCTGACGTCTCCATCTGGCATGGGGAGGGGCCAGCTGGCAGGGATGCATGACCTTCTGAGACGGCAGGGAGAAGAGGCTGTGGGCCACTCGAAATTTGAAAATGGGCTGCATTTGGCCCCCAGGTCTGACTTTGGACATGCTTGCTCTAAAGGAAATGTAGCCTTCACTGGGAACTACCTTCGGGCTCCCCCATGCCACACTGGGAAATGCAAAGATCAAACATAATGCCAGGTTTTGGGAGGAAAAGAGAAAGACGTTTATTGTTTACACTAAAGCCACGTAGCGGGCATTCAGCGGAATCGTTTCCAAAGGCTGAAGCCCCTTGGAAAAGCAAAAATGTTTTGTAGTTTCTGATTACGCCACCTCTAGTCACATGCATTATGATCATGAGTCTAAACAGGAAGGCACGCGCAGTAACAGTTTCTGAGCATAGGCAGGCTATTGTACTCTTATCTATCATACCTTGCAAGAATAGCAACAAGCTGCGGCTAGGTAAACAATGGTATGCTGTGCTTGCTAGCAGGAAAACAGCAACTTAGAGCGGGGCATTACAGGAAGGGAACAAACAGAACATTACTAGATACATTTGAAGGCCTCTAGGCTACATTCTTCTCATGAGAGCTTACTTTGCTTAGGCTGCAGTTTTATTCTACATACACAGACCTTTTATAAAAGCCATCTAGGTTAGCATAAGCAAAGTCATTTTGTGTACCAGTCCCTTCACTCCCTCCTTTTGCTTTTACGGACACTCGAGAATCGAGTCGTCCGTGGGTACCCTCTGATATGCTTGCATGAGTGCAATGATCCTTGGAGTAGAGACCTGGTTGGCGATTTTCTGCACAGAGGATCTGAGGAACTGTAACAGACAAGGCATAAAAATGCAGGCTAACAAAAGCAGGCAAATTGGGCCAACTAGCATTGTGAAGAGACCCTTCATCCACCCCTGGGGAAAGAGGTTATTCAGCCAGTCCCACTGAAAACCATTCCACTCCTGGTTGGGGTTGAAGGTAAGCTGTTTGATATCTGTAGCCAATTGGGTGACAACCTTACCAACAGGGTCAATTTTGAGGCAGCAGTTCGTGAGATTGAACTTGCCGCATATGCCATTTTCTGACGCCAGAAGATAATCGAGAGCTAATCTTTTTTGATAAACAGCAGTGCGCATCTGATCTGTAGCCTCAGCTAATGTGGTCAGGGCCTTGGTGATACGCTGACCAGTCAGATCTAAAACAGCTTGTAAGCAGATTATCCTGTTCAACATATAGATTGGGGTTCTGTACCCATATGAGCCATCTTGAGCCCATGTAGCAGGTCCATACACACACACAATTCTCTGAGAGTCCCATGTGTTCCCCTTATAGTCCTCTGGGCTTTTACACATGAACCCAGCAAAAGGGGTGTCTTCCCTCTTCTTGCGGGACAAGGGGGCATAGACTGGTGCTGCTAGAAATTGCTGTGTTTGAATTGGAATGAGGAAAAATGATGGCTTGATGTAACCTAAGACATATGAGCCAGACCAGTTGGCAGGGAGAAGCTCATATGCCATGTTACCACAACTCCAGTACATGTAGTATGGGGCCTTCCAGGCCTGAGTGGTGTTAAAGTAAATAAAAGGCAAGAGAGTGGCATTCAACCTCTCAGGCTGTGTGGCATTGGAGGGTGAAATCCAAGTGCCATTGTCTCATGAGCCTATGCAAGCAAGGAAGCCCACTGGGATTGAGCCAGTCTTGGAGTAACAAATACGGCCCACTAATTTAGATGTGACTGTCCAGGTCAGATTTTGTGACAAGGCTCTCTTGGTGATGTTCCCTTGAAGGGAGAGCGTGTTAAACAATTCTGGGGGCACTTCCATGGCCTCCCATGGCCATTGGGATCCCATGCTGGTGCCACCACATACACTACTTTGCTTAGGCTGCAGTTTTATTCTACATACAGACCTTTTATAAAAGCCATCTAGGTTAGCATAAGCAAAGCCATTTTGTGTACCAGTCCCTTCAGAACCACCCTCTCAACAACCTTGCTTATACATGAAACATTGGCAACAGGCCTATCGCTGTCAATTTGGTCTGCTGCCAAATTTGTTTTCTTCCAAATGGGCCTAATGAGTGTCTCCTCCCCATGCCCTCTCGGAGAGACCCATTAATTATTGTGGTGGCCCATTCGATAGTCACCGACCTGGCTGCTTTTATAAGCCAGGCCTGCAAGGGTCAACAGAGGACGTGTGGCTCGATAGCGATCAAGGGCCCTGTCCACTTCAGATGATGTCATAGGATTATCTATTTTATAGTGTTCTGTGGACCTTGCTCAAGTGTCACAGTCCAGGAAGACAAGAACAACTTAGTCCTAATTTAAAAGGTAGCATCTTAATCCTAATTACAAAGGATCTTCTTTCCTGTGTTTCTGACTTGGGCTAAACTGTGGAAGGAGAAATTTGCATATGATCTACGCAAAACAGGCCCCTACTTTTCGTCTTCCTGTTTGTCTCCTTCCGTGGTCAATGAAAACATCCCACTTGTTGTAGCCTTTCCTCATGATGTAGGCAGCTGAAGAACCCTTTCCACAGAAGGGGGAAATTGTGCACGATCCTGTTTTAAGGTCTGGTTTTAAGGTATTTCTGGGCCTTCTACTCTTGTTTCTGAAAGTGGACAAATACCAGCTCAAGGCCCAAATGAATGGCAAGAAGCAGTGAGTTTTAATGCCATCATTGAGAGGCTGAGACCTCAACGAACTATTAAGGCAACAGCAAGAAGCAGAAATGCTGCACATTGGGAAAGGTTGAAATTAGCCAGCCTATTAGCTAAAATTATCTTCCATAACATAGGCTTGAGCTGCTCAGCTAATGCAGTGCCCACCAAATCAGTCTTACCGCTGTGTAATTGCTGAAATGTCTCGTCTGGCCTATTATTTTCTCCCCCGATCTCATCCTATATGCTAAAGCTTCTTACCTGACTGCAGAAGATTTCTACATTCATTTAGTCACACCTGTCAACTACTGCCCAGGGATACCTGATTGATGGCAAAGACCTGGGAGAATGAGACTCCTGCCTATTGGAGTTAAAAATCGTTATGATTCACCACCACTGGCTCAGTGAAGCTTTATGGAGACTGAAAGCTATTTTATTACACAAGCGTGAAGTAAAAATCTGTGACTGGCAGACATGACTTCTTCCTGTAATGGAAACAAATTAAAACATCACTACTAGGTCCTTGGCTTGGTCATTTGCTAAGCTGGAGGGCCAGCAGGTGTTTGAAGCAGCAAAGGAGGACGCATCCAGCCTAGAGCACTGGGGCTGGACTTTGTTGTGATAGTGCACTGGAAAAGATAGACTAGATGTCTGGATAGTTGGCACCACAGCCATAGCAATAAAGTTTTGATCACCCCCCCCCAATATGCATTATTTTACATTTTCCTAAATTGAAACGCATAGGCTTTTTTGCAGTCCATTCCCCCAGTTTGGAGAGATCCTTCAGGTTGGCTGGTTTGGGGGTATCTCAGCCAACTGCTAATTTTTGAACTGATTGTTATTATTTTTATAATGCCAGAGAAAGAGAGAACTGCACATTTAATTTTCAGCTTACCTTTGGTACTATGAAAATTGACTATTTCCTTCTCCTTATATGGTATATCATGCCCTTGGCAGAAAGCTAGTTTGCTCTGAGAAGATATCCAGAAACCTTGAACAGCAAATGTTTATTTTGCTCCTACCAGCTAAGAAGTCCATATGTGGGGCTGAAGTACATACATATGCCAGTTTAATGCAAAGAACCAAGTACCAAATGTTTGATAGAGAGGCCTAGGTTCAGATTCTTCATCTTTCATAACATTCTTCGGGCCAGTTGCTGGCTTAAGTTACCACACTGCATTGTGAGTGCTTTGAGATGAAGATGGTAATAAAATACACCCATGTGAGAAACACTTCTCTCAATGAAATATCAGGCTTATCAAAGGTGTCACCTTTTCCTTCTCCATGTATGTCTTTTTTGACTGCAATTTGTTGTTCCTCATTCTTGAACTACAGAATGTCACAGAAGAAGCTTGAGAAAGGTTCCCATGTCAAGTCAGCAGTGCAGGGGAGAGATACAATGTTGTGCAGACTGTGCTGGTATTCTGTATGCCCAGTTACGTGTGGTGGCCTATACCAGTGTTGGTGAACCTATGGCACGGGTGCCAAAGGTGGCACTCGGAGCCCTTTCTGTGGGCAACCAACATCACCCCTTCACAGCCATCTGTATTCAGGTTAAATTGCTGTATTTGCACTTTGTGAAAAATTAGTGGGTTTTGAACCGCAGTTTGGGCACTCAGTCTCTAAAAGGTTTGCCATCACTGGCCTATATGTTGGGACAGAGCACATGAGCTGGCTGGAACCCGTTCCATTCATGTGAGCCCCTCTTTACTGAACAGGTGGGAGACTCATGTTGCTCTTCTACACCTTTGACTAGAACTTTCCTCTTGCTGTAACTTTGCAATAAAGGATGTCTTTAAAAATCCATCCTGAAAGACTCATCGCTTAAGTTCTTGGCTTAATAGTCCTTGTTGATTCCGAGAACCCAGGTTTCAAGACTACCATGACAGCTCTATAAGGGGGAAGAGAAGTGAGTGTGCTAACATTTTAGAATCTAAATGTACTGTAAGTCTAGGTACTTAGTTACTGACCCCAATTTGACTGGGTTTAAATTACCAGTAGCAAAAACTAGGGATGAAGAAAAGAGATTGGGAGCCATGCCTGTTTTGAATGTTTCCTTATACTCTTTTATTGTAGCTCCATGTAGACCAGGTTTAGAGAAAGACAGTGTTCCATATGTTTTGGTATTCATTTCCCAAAAGCCTCAACCAACCTAGCTAGCAGGGAGGAACTGCGGGAATTGTAGCCCAAAACATGGGAGGGATAGATTCTCCACCTTTAACACAACATTCCTTGTGGGGTGCTCAGGGGGAAATATTATATATACTGTGAATTATAACATTATATGCTTGAAACAAAAGGCTCCACACCTCCTCTTCTGTAGCTGAAACACACAGATGTGCACAGGAACACACACTATTAAACGACAAGTGTGCCTCTATAAATGCACTGTATTTTCCATCTATAAGATGACCCCCACTTTTCCAACCCAAAATTACAATTTTGCAACTGCACAGTTCTCTCCTCAGCATACTTCTGTGCATAAGATGACCCTCAATTTTAGTCTAACAATTTTAGACAAAATATAGTCTTATACACAGAAAAATACTGTATACTGTACTTCTTTAGCGGTAAATGAAATATTAACACTGTTTTTTGGAACATAGGATTTACTAGAAACTCTGAAACTTAGAAAAAAAGGGGGGAACAGTAGTTGCAAACTAAAAGAATGAATTGATTAATGGCTTGGTTGCAGATGAAAATTAGAACACCCATTAATCAGAATCAACCATCTGGCCTCTCCCTGCCAGCACCAGGAAACCACTGGTTGTTTAGCAATGTTGAAAAGCCCCATATAGACATCCCGGCTAATGTGCAAATCTGCCAAAAGATAACAGTGTGGTTGAATCACATTCATTCCCTAGAGCAGTGGTTCTCACCCTTGGGTCCCCGGATGGTCTAGGGCTGAAACTCCTAGTACTCACCCTTGGCAGTGCATTGTCAGGGTCCTCCCTCACTGGCAGCATGCCAGTCAGGGAAGGCTCTGAGACTGGCTTCCATCTCTCCTCAGGAAGCTGGCCAGTTGTCAGCTGCATGTGGATTCTCTCCCTCCTGCCTCCTTGTTGAGATGGCCGGCTGCCTGAGGAGGTGGGGAATAGTAGTACCAGGCACTTCCGCAAATGGCATGCCACTGGCCAGGGAGGACCCAGGCAGCGCACTGCCAAAGGCAAGTGGACCTCTGAGATGAGAGGGAGCAGGGAGGTTAAGCTTTGTGCCCATCTCTAGTCAGGATTTCTCGGAGTTATAGTCGAAGAATATCTGGGGACCCAAGCCTGGGAACTGCTGCCTTAGAGATTGAGCAGATGCCATGAACTGAAGAGGATGAGGGGACACTGAGTGATTCTCTTCCACGTGAAAGCCAGAAGAGAAAGTATCCTCTGAAACAACACAGGGTCTTTGGCAGTAGCTCTCTCAAAAGGAATAACCACAGCTACCCATGGGATATGATGAGATGACACTGCAATGTCAGAGGATTAAAGAAGGATGAAGTGCCCTGATGTACAGAGTTGTGCACAGTTTGGAGCACTGCTTCAAATGCTGTCATTCGGAGCATGTTGAACTCATCAGAATCAAAGCCGAGTACAAACAGCCTTTCCGTCAATTTGCAGTCAACAATGCAAGTGGCTCTGATTCTTTCTATTATTCTATTCTTTTTTGGGGAGTCATTTCCAGAAACCACTCCCAAGCGTAAAAGGTGGTTTTAGGACAGCAACCCCCTGCTTGGAGCCAAATCGTGTGCAATGTTGTGGTCTGTAATAGGATTGTCTCCATATTGTTTACTTTGTGGTAGCCCTTCTGAATGTCTGCGTATGGAATTGATTGAGTACAGTGTTACAGGGGAGTTGTTGCTGTTTTAAGAAAACAAAGTTTGGGAAGCTGCCTCTGTTGGGAAATGGGACGGGGGGGGGAGAAACAACTCCCTTTCCCCGGTACTGTACTTCTGTTCTGGCCCACAGTCTGAAAACTGCTGCAAACCTATGCAAGAATAAGGATGTCTTATTTATGAGTACCAATTTATGAATCTCAGAAGGCTTGTGGAGCTATCTGACTCAGCTGAGCCAGAATACCTGGTGAAGAAGCAAGGGACTGGGCATTTGATTCCCTTCTGTGCCTCTTGGGAGAAGGGCCAACCTATGTAGAGTAACTCTGATCAAGTTGAAGGGTGCTAGAACATCCTCAGAGAAAGAGACTTCTAAACCACTTTTGAGTTCTTGATACACGGAAAACCCCAAGGAAGGGACAACTAAAGTGCACAGTTGAAAACATCTATAACTTGGTCCTTAGCACCAACAAACCTATGGACAATGGGTCCTTATGCCATGGATGGGGAAGATGTGGCCTTCCATATGCTGAACTGCAAATTTCATCAGCCCAAACAATGTATCTGCACTTTATGAAAATCTCATCAGTCCTAATCAGCATAGTCCATGGTGAGCAATTATGACAGTTGTGGGCCCACAAGATCTAAAGGGCCACAGCCTGCTTATCCTGACACGTATTCCTTGCCCAAAACAGTCTGTTCCTATCATATGTGGAACCTGTACTTCTAGCTGGAATTTTTAGGCCAAGGTTAATAGGTCAGATAATACATAAACTGCAGATACATTGTTTGGGCTGTAGCATAAAAGATGCAATGCAGCTTGGCCTATGATTTGTAATTTATTAGTTACATCTATCAATCCTTTCCGTGTAAGATTTTATATTAGCTGCTCCGTGTTCTCTTGATTTCCCATATAATTGGGTGACAATTATCTGATATGTTTATTTATTGCACTGGGGTACTTCTAACATAAAGAAGTTATACACGCATCTTGCCTGCCCCTCAAGTTAGCTTGCGGCAGTGGACTTGGCTCTCTCCCATCTTCCCCACTATATTCCCACAACAACTGACTTTAGGTGGGTCAGGCGGAGGCAGTTGCTGATGAATGAAGCACAAGGGGATGGCCAGGCCGGCCGGTACAATTGTGGCTGCTCGCTGTGCAACGAGGCTGCATGTCAGCAAAAGGGTTTAAAACAGTGTTGAGAACAGTGGGAAGAGGACTGGGCTCCGTGCCTGATTGCCATCTGCAAAATGGAGCAGAATAGTTCTGACTTAGCTAATGGCTGAATGATGTCTATACAATGCTTAAGAGCAAGCTGTTCGCTAAATGTTGCTATCTTGTTGCAGAAGCAAAAATATATATATAAAGAAATTAGGCACAGGAAAGGGTGTATAATGCATACTTTTAAATGATCTCCATTACTACCTCTGCCCATCGTATCTTTTTCTCCAAAGGGCAGCAATGTCTCAGCCAGTCCTCTGGGAGTCATGTGCTTTCCCTGAAATATACACGAGGAGGCTCCTGCTAATCTCAGATGTGAAAATGAAGCCATATGTCTCCTTAATAACATTGCGCTGTGGGAAGAGCGGAGTTGGAGGACAGCTGCTGGTTCATAAAAATTCATAGTTGCAGGTATGTCTCTTCCCCTTTCTCTCTTTCAGTGCTTAAGATTCTTTATGCTCTTCCGTCCCACTGTTATTGAAGTACGTCATTGTGCTATAGCACATTTATCCTCTTTCTGTACTGCAGGTCTAGGAGAACGTAGGCTGTGGAAGGAAGACACCTCAAAGTGCAAACGTAGCCTTCTTCACCCTCCCCAGTGAGCACTACACTTAGTGTGGTGACTTAATTTTGGAGTTGGGTTATGCTCCTACAAAGGCACTGCATGCAAGAATCTGCACCTGGCAAGGGTACATGAAATTGCTACTGCTGGTGCAATTATTTATGTGGCAACATGGGGATGGGCTAAACAGTGTGTTCCAGATGTGTTGGACTACAGCAGGGCTGTTCAACTTTGAACAGGCCAAGGTCTACTTTTCCGGCCCAAAGTGCCTGAGGGCTGCTACACTAAAACCTCTACTTATGAATTTTATCTGTTCTGAGCATGTGCTCATAACTAAAAACTTTTGTAAGTAGAGCAGCGGTTTCCCTTAGGAATGCATTGAAAACCAATTAATCTCTTCTGGGGAAAACAGATTTCAATGTGCCATGGCCCTTGAACTGCCCCGCTCAGCTGAGACAGTGGGCTGGCAGACCCAGAACTTTGCTGGGGCAGTGGTGGTCCTTGGGATGGGAGAGAGAGGGGTGGAGAACTTATCCCCTCACTTTTTAAATTGATGGCTGGTGGGCTACTTTTGAACCCTTCACGGGCTACCAGTAGCTTGTGGTCTACCTGTTGGGCAGGCCTGGACTACAGCATTGATCCTCTCTTTCCAGTGGATTTCTAATTGCAGAGACGCTTTTAAAGCTGTCGTACAAGTCCCAGATCCTTGTCACACGAGTGGGAGGGGGTTCTCCTGGATGAAATCTAAGATGATAAAGTTCTGCTGCTAGCATAGGGGGAATTCATTAAGATCACCCTGGTTCAGAATTCCTTTGGAGATATAGCCCAGGCTAGCAGCTATATGCATCAGTATTTTAAATTACCTGTAAGTAGTCAGTTTAACTATTGTTCTTCAGGCTGGTGCTGAAAACAGGTTTGGGAATTATGCCTCTCATTTGCACCAAATGCTAGACTATGTTCTCATGTTTTGTGATGCTGTGCCACTATTACAGTCAACAACAGTAGGAAGTATTTGCTGTGGGAGATTTGACAGCCTAACTGTGCTCCTAGACAGATGGTGCTAGTGCTACCAGTTGAAAGATTTTATATAGCTATCTTGTCTTTCTCTCATTCCTACTTTCCTTCAACGAAAAAAGGACAGAAAAATCTGTGGAAGACGTGGCTCAATTATATACATGCAAAATGACAATGTCTGGACCACTATGTGGAATACCATGCAAGGGGAGGATGACTAGTCTCAAGCATCCTAACCAAAGAGATCTGAGAAATTAACAACCTCTCAAGTGGAGCATTTCCAGTCAGAGGGCTCCTCTCACTGTGTGCTTCTGGAGTACTGCACATTTATAATGGACTCTGAGTGATTCTGTTCATTAAGGTTTGCACAGAATCTAGATGAGATCATCTTCAAATTGCAATTCTCTTTTCTCCCCCACACCCATTTCTTCCTTCTGTTTTGTTTTGTTCTAACCAGAGAAAATCCATTAAAGAAATTTAATAGTAAGCAATACGAGCCCTTTGTTTAGAAATACCCTAAGACATTTTTCTTTTTCTTTTTCTTTCTTTCTTTCTTTCTTTCTTTCTTTCTTTCTTTCTTTCTTTCTTTCTTTCTTTCTTTCTTTCTTGTAAATTTGGAATCCTTCTCTCAGAGCCTTAATATGCATGATTTATAAGGTACTGTTTAGCAATTTAACGGTGTGTTGCAGCTATTCCAATATGTTCTCCTTGATAGATCTCATTCTGTTTTTTTTAAAGACAGAAATGGAAGAAAAACATAGAAGCATTGAAAATGGACAATAATGCCTTTGAAACTCCCTGTAAAGTTCAGCGATTAAATCAGAGTGGTGATGTGATAAAAGCCTCATCTGGAATCTCTTCAAGACCTCCTGCAGTACCCAAATACCAAATCTATATAGTAGATGACTCTGGAGGAAAACTATTCTTGATCTTTCACAGCCTGAAAGCAATTTGTATGCACAGTTGAAGGGAAGTTCTTAAATATAGGTTTCTAGGTCAGACCAGATATGTCTATTTTGTTTTGTAAGTGTGAACAGGTTTAACTTCTGTCAGATGTAAATAACTATGGATTACAGAGCTGTAAAAAGCCTTTAGATGATTTTTATTTAAAATTGCACAAAAAGAACTGTGCTATTGAAAAAGATCTTTAGTAATATGAATTTGGGAGATGGGACAAAGAAAATTAAATGACTGTGAATTCATTTTATTGGTTTAACAATATGGTCTCTCCACCCCATTTTTCCAAAAAATAATCTCTAATAAAAATATATGCTTGGCATTTCTTGGCGCTTCCAATCTTATATAGAAAGGACTTAATTTCCTAGGGTTGCGTGACAATGAGAGAGGGGGGGGAGGGCAGAGAGCAGGAACAGGACCCAGCTGTGGGCAGCTGTGGAATTCCAAAGAAACTCTGACCAGCTCAAGCATGACATTCAGTGGTAAGAGAGCATGGCAACTCATGTGGAAGGCAACAGTTTATGCCTGACCCATTGTGGGGATGGAGGCAGTAGGCATAGAGATATGTGTCCCAGGTTTTTGTAAAACCTGCCTGCTTCTCTGGCTGTAGGTTTCAGGAGCTGCTCTTTGCAGCTTATAAAGTATTGTATGTGTAAGTCCCAGTGTTGAGTCACTGGAGCTAGTCTCCAGGAAATGTATACCAGATCTAAACTGCCAATGAAGATCTGGCACAGAGAGAGTCCAGTTGTGTTCATTTAATGGATCCATCAAAGGAACTACAGATCTAATACCTTCAAGAGGCAAGGCAGAGGTCCACTGCAAGGAACAGGGTCAAATGTGCTTTATAGATTCTGATGCACAAGGGGAGGGGTGTGGGACGCAAGGAGAAGGCATACCGTAAAAGGCTAAAACAAAAGGTACAGATTCAGGTATACAAAAGGATACAAGATTAACCAATGAGGTGTGTTTCGGACATTCAAATGGACAAATGATATGAACTCATATGAAACAAAGAGACACAAATAAACCAAGTTGTCCAATGATGCGAGGCTTCAGGTAAACAAAAAGTCCACAGTTGGTCAACAGTCCCCAAGGAAGATCTAGATGCAAATCCAATGTTTGTGAAACAAATGGAAACAAACTTTGTTGTAAGTCCATTTGTTGTCTTGCCTGGTTCTGAAGTGGGAGGAGGGGAGAGGGGGGAAGGATTAGGAATGAGACAAATGGAGGAGATAGAGTTTTCCAGGTACAGGAGATTCTCCCAGGCTCTCAGCCTGTGATAAGAAAGGATTTCCTGATGGGCACTAGAAAAGCTCATCAGCCAGTCCTTAGGGAGGTATTCATGGCTCCATGGGGGTGCCAATTATTGCATTATAATGTAGCACCAGGAAGGTCAAATTCCCTTTCTTGATTACCTGAGTCCACCCTCTAGGACTTGACTGGTATTCCCTATGAATAGTTTTTCAATGTTACAATGTCTTCCTTTTCCTTGTGACCCTACAGTGCATCTCCATATTTTTCCCACAATGCCCTTGTTCTGTGACCCAACACCAGCACTCTCCTGCTTTGTTTTCTACTTTCCTGCCCCATATGGTAAACAGTTGTTGCTGATCTACAGATCTGCCCCTGGCTGGCTGATTGGCACAAGGCTCTTTTTTCTACATGGGCATATCTGATGTCTTCATATCATTTTTTCTATTTTACTTGTGCACCCCCCTTCCTGTTTTCCTTTCCAAGGATGTGGAGGGGTTGGCTTTGACTCCATTGTCATGGTCAGACCACTTCCTGGTCAAGTTTAGGCTATTAGCTACTCCAACCCTCTGCAAGGGTGGGGGATCCATTAAGTTGATCCGCCCTCAGAGACTAATGGATCCGGATGGTTTCCTGAAAGCTCTGGGGGATTATCCAGCTGACATGATCGGCGCTCCTGTCGAAGCTCAGGTCACCTTATGGAATAGGGAGATGACCCGGGCAGTTGACATGATCGCACCTAAGCGCCCTCTCCCCCTACGCAGAGCCCGGACAGCTCCGTGGTATACATCTGAGTTGCGGGCAATGAAGCGGGAGGGGAGACGGCTGGAGCGCAAGTGGAGAAATTATCGCAGTGAGTCTGATCAAACACGGCTTAGAGCCCATTATCGAGCCTATTCCGTGGCTATACGGTTGGCAAAAAGGCAGTATTTCGCCAACTGTATTGCTTCCTCAGAGTGCCGTCCAGCGGAGCTGTTTCGGGTGGTCCGGGAACTTCTTCAGCCAGGAGATAGGGTAGAGGCCCAGGACCATTCGGCGGCACGCTGTGAGGAGTTTGCTGTTCACTTTGAGGGAAAAATTGCTCAGATTCGCAGTGAACTGGACTCCACTATTGATACAGTATCAAGGGATGTGTCCAGTGCACCGTGCTTAGGTCCAGTGTTATTGGATGAGTTTCAATTGTTGAGACCCGAGGATGTGGACAGGGTGCTTGGATCTGTCCGTTCCACCACCACGCTGCTCGACCCTTGCCCTTCTTGGCTAATTGAAAGATCTGCCAAGGGGGTTCGCACCTGGGTCCAAGAAGCTGTAAATGCCTCTTTAAGAGAGGGAGTGGTCCCTGCTGCCTTAAAAGAGGCAGTAATCAGACCACTCCTAAAAAAACCTAACCTGGACCCAGGACTGGTGGTCAACTACCGACCAGTAGCGAACCTTCCTTATTTGGGCAAGGTGTTGGAGCGGGTGGTGGCCGGACAGCTCCAGGCGCTGCTGGATGAAACGGATTTTCTAGATCCATTTCAATCTGGTTTCAGGCCGGGTTTTGGAACAGAGATTGCCTTGGTCGCCCTGTATGATGACCCTTGCCGGAGAGAGACAGGGGAGTGCAACCCTGTTGATACTCCTGGACCTCTCAGCGGCTTTCAACACCATCGACCATGGTGTCCTTCTGGATAGGCTGGCCAGGTTGGGAGTTGGAGGCACCGCTGCGGTGGTTCCGATCCTTCCTGGCTGACCGTGTCCAGAAGGTGGTGCTGGGGGATAGTAGCTCTGCCCCTTGGTGTTTACGTCATGGGGTTCCACAGGGCTCAATACTATCCCCCATGCTGTTTAACATCTACATGGAACCGCTGGGAGAGGTCATCAGGAGGTTTGGGCTGAGGAGTCAGCAATATGCTGATGATACTCAGCTCTACCTCTCGTTCTCCACCAATCCAGGTGAGGCGGTTTCTGTTCTGAACTCGTGTCTGGGCCAGATAATGGACTGGATGAGGGTTAATAAATTGAAACTCAATCCAGACAAGACGGAAGTGCTGTTAGTGGGTGCTTCGTCAGACAGGCTAGAGGGCCACTTCCCTGTTCTGGATGGGGTTGCACTCCCCTAAGGGACAGGGTCCGTAGCTTGGGGGTGCTCCTGGACCCCGGTCTAACTCTGGAAGCCCAGGTGGACTCGGTGGCCAGGGGTGCCTTTCTCCAGCTGCGGAATATATACCAGCTGCGCCCCTACCTAGATGAACGGAGCCTCATGACAGTTACACATGCACTGGTAACATCCCGTATAGATTACTGTAATGCGCTTTATCTGAAGACGGTTCGGCGATTGCAACTGGTTCAGAATCGTGCGGCACGGCTGGTGAATGGTAGGGCCACCAAGGAACACATCACGCCGATTCTGTATAACCTTCACTGGTTACCAGTTGCTGCCCGAGCCCAATTCAAAGTGCTTGTTTTGACATATAAAGCCCTAAACGGCTTAGGACCTAGATACCTGAAGGACCGCCTCCTTCCATATGAACCTACCCGGCAATTAAGATCTAGTCAGGAGCCCTCCTGAAAGAGCCATCCCTTAAGGAGGTGAAGGGGATGGCTTGCAGGAATAGGGCTTTTTCAGCAACTGCCCCCAGACTATGGAATACCCTCCCATATGAGACTCGCCTGGCACCGACGTTGCTAACATTTCGGCGCCAGGTAAAAACCCTCCTATTCCAAAAGTTTTTTAACTAATGATTGTGGGCCCTGATGGCAATTTTAGTGGTGTGTTTTTAATGTATCGTATTTATTGCATCTACATGTTTTATTGTTCTAATTTTATTGTATTTGATGTTTTAACTGTTTATTCTTATTGTGAGCCGCCCAGAGACCTTTGGGTAGTGGGCGGCATACAAGCTAAATAAATAAATAAATAAATAAATAAAATATAAGCTTTGAGAAGAGTTCCTTGGGAGTCACGACAGCATATTTTCCTTCTCACTTCACCCCCTCCCATTATAACTGTAGATACAGCAATATAAAATGAAGTATGGCACCATAACTAATTACCAGTGGTGTGATTCTGCTGTAGGAGTTTGGATCCCAAATGAAACTGAGGATAGGCAAAAGCCAGAATGGAGTGAAAAGGGGTGGAAAGGGTACTTCTTCATAAAAATTAATGCCAAAAATTGTTGGATGTGGACATTCATCAAAGCACTATTTTAGATCTCAAATGAATATTGCTGTTCCATTAACCCTGTATTGCCTCCAAACCCATTGGAATAGAACACAGTGACATCCAAGTAGGTTAACCCAACCAAAATACATAACACATATGTGACTAGTTGAGATGGATGCAGCAGGCCACAAATCATCTGCAGGAAAAGCACTGCTGCACCTGTTTCAGGTTGCTTTGGGACCTTTTAAGGAGAAAGGCAGGATAAAAATATTTGAAACAAATGAATGAAAGACTGCAAAAGGAAACAACAATAACCTGAAACGGCTACTTCTGTATCTGATAGCCAAACTCAATTCACCTGTCTCATCTGTTGCAACCAGCCACAAAAAGCATGGAACAGAATTCCTATAGACACTTACCAGACTCTTGGGGGGGACAATTAAGTGTCAGATTTCCTATGATCCTTGACATTCATAGATCTAACCCCCTCCGGATCTTGCACCCTCCAGGTACATTAAATCAATATACTCTATCCCCAGACAACTGGTTGCTTTGGAAATCAAAATCTAATGGACATGAAGGACTGTTGATCTTCATTTTCTGAACAATTCACTATGGTCATGACTTGTCAAATATTCCAAATAGAATGCATTTGTACATGTAGATCTCTATAACCTGCTGTCCAAATATTTGATCCAGTGTTTGAGATACATATGGGCAACTGGATTTTTAGAAAGGCAGCATTTTAGAAAGGCAGCATTTTTACATGGGCAATAGCAAACAAACCTTTTAAAAATGATTTATGGAATGCACATATTGGATACAGAACTTGAGATTAATGTTCTGAAGAAAGAATCAAAACCAACTGTTTTGGCTAAAATTAGCTCCAGAGTTTATTACTATGGATTCCTGAGTTTGCTAACGTATTATACAGTGTAAAACATTTCTTACAGATCTAGCCTCTATTCTATTCCACACATGTAAGCACGATCCTTTGTACAGACATACAAATGAGAAAAGAAAAATTTGTTTAATTTTGCTTCCTTCTTCAGTGATTGAATTCTTCCATTTAAAAGAAAGTTCCATTTTTACTGTAATATAAATATTTCAGTTCTGACCACTAATTGGAAAGGAGATGAAAGGGCTTTTTATAAAAAGGAATAATTAACAGCATTAGCAAAAGACATCTCTCTTTGGCAATAATTCAGTACATTTCATGTAGGACTAGAAGTGTTGGTTTGCCTACAAGAAAGCCTAGGGAACTTGTATGGTTCTATTTTAAAGGTTAAAAATTTCAACCTTTACCAAAGAATTAAAAAATATGCTAGAAAGGGATCAGTTCATGCCTATGGGAAATCAAGTGAAATGTGTGGTCTATCTTTATCGATATATTCCAAAGAAATGGCACAATGAAAAACCTTTATTTTCATTTTTGTGTTAGTTATCTTAAAACATTGATGTCAGATAGTGCTAAAAACTGCTCCCCAAACATATCTCACTGAGGTTTTATTCACTACTGCTTCCTTCCAAGCTGCATTCAAGTAGCTTTTTATTGTCCGCTGGATAGTGCAGTAGACCGGGTAGTAGAACCAGAGGTTGAAAGTTCAGTTCCTACTGTGCCTCTGGACAGAAAAAAAAGGTTGGCCTGTTTAGCCTTGGGCTAGCTGCACAGCCCCAGAATGCCACCGAAAAAAGAAATGGCAAATCACTTCTGAAAATTGATTTGGTGGCATGTTATTATTACTGTTTTCTTAAAAACTTCCGACATTAGTACATGCAAGCAAATCCAGAAAAAATATAGTGGTACCTTAAAGATAAATCTGCTTCATCATTAAACTTCATTCTAATATTTCTGACATGTGATGTCTTTTTGTTTGGTTTGGTTTTGTCAGGATATGCTATTGTTGTTATTATTGTTGTTAATAACTTTTTTATTGGGGGGGTGGTTTCAGAATGAGGTTCTGTTTTGACCTCCATGGGAACAGATTCTAAAGTGTTAAGAAGTGGTTGGGTTTTAAATGTTACAAAGATTAGCAGAGTTATACAGTGGCGTGGAAAGATAATTGCTAAGCACAGATTTGAAGCTGGGAGACAGAAATTTAGCATAAAAGCTTGTATTACCAAAACACATACAAATACACAATTTCTTATGTTCTTATGAGAGAAAACATACAGCATAAATATTACAGAGTAGTGAGGAAACTGCTCATCTCACCAAAAAGCAGTCCCAAAGCAAAATGGGTTACAATCCTGCCTTTTATACATATGGCAGACATCATATAAACCAATCACATGAGTACACATAGGCAGACAATGTTAAGCAGTTATCCATGGCACCTGGATATAATTATTCTGACCTTTTCATGTGATTACACTATTCACCTCTGTCTTGACAAATGACTATGCATTTATACACATAAACCATTTTGAATCTGTTAAATATTATGTTACATACATTTTGTTAAAAGTTACATTACTTGACATAAAGTCATTCCTGAATCTTGCAAGTTCTGTGTGTATTTCCAAACATGGCTGTAAAAATAACACCTGCATACAACTGGCCTTCCAGATGTTTTGGACTTCAGCTTCTATAAAGTCCACCCAGAAAGATGAGTGGTAAAACAGGATGGGACTTGTAGATAATAGCTTAGTGAGGTGGAATGCTTTGCTGTAGGGCCAAGGGTTGAGAGTTTGAATTATCACAGTGCCTACCAGGAGAGGAGCCTACCCAGATTACTTGAAACACATATGGTTGATGGGATTATTATGGCTTGTCACCTGTGTGGTCCTGGGCAAGCTGCATGCCAGAACATTACTCAAAATTAGGGCCAGTACACTACTTCTGAGTAATTTTTCCCTGGAAATTGCCCTGATGGCACATAATTGCAAGGCCGAAGTATCTGTACAACCCAATGTTTCCCATGACTGATGCAAGCAAACCTTAAGACATACCCACTATTCCTACGTTCTTCATTCTCAAAGTTGGTGGCAACATGATCTGCTGGGAAGTTCTGGGGAAAATGGGGCAGCTGTCAAGGCATCATCTCTGTGCACTGGGTCTCTGAATACTACACATAAACCTGTAATTAGAGACCCAAGTAAAAAAAACCCCACAGCTCTTGGACACAGTGCTGCTGCTTAAGATTTGCTCATTCATAAATTATTAAAACTCACCTAAGCATTTTAGCTACCATGTTTGCCTAAAATCTATCCTTAGCTGATATCTTAAGATTTCTTTATACAGTACCTCTAAGTATGGGTTACATGTGCAATTGCCTCATGCAAACTTTCATTTTCTTGACATTGCCAATATGCGATTGGTTATAACTATGGATCAGTTTTTATGACTAATTTGCCTACTGATGCAAACAAAGCAAATGGCACTCACTATTCCTAAATAGCTGAACAGAGGATTGTGCATGTGGATATCACCAGATGGCCAGTATAAAAATCAAACAGGCTACAAAATTGAAAAGCAATGAAGAAGCTGTATCTTCTCTTGGTTGCGCACCTTAACATGGCGAGGGGATCTGGACTGTTGAAACATTAAGGGATGCAAACTACCATGTGGCAATAACCATGTTTTCCCCTCCTCATGAATGCTAAGATGTTACTGCTACTGTTGCTGACTGTGTATGTTTCTGTACAGGATGCAGTTCTGCTGTACATGCTGTGGTGTTGACCATTTTCTGACCATTTGTCTGTAAATAGTATCTGCTGCCTAAGATGAGCCATTTGGATACTGAGAGAGAAGTATTCCAGATGTGTGGCTGAAGAGCTTATGGCCTGTATATCCAAATGTATACATGCTGTAAATAGATAGCATAATAAAAGGAATTCTGTCATCAATTTTGCTTCACTGAGGACTGGCAGCACAAGTCCAGCAAAAATCACTCTACACCCACAGACACACCCCACAGAAGCCAAGAGCAATATCACCAGGATTCCAGACTCCATTATGAGCCTGAGCTTCCAGCCCAGTCACCCAAGGTAGAATGTTCACACCTGAGGCACCAGGCTAAGATGCACCCACCTTCTTCAGGAGTAACAACAATGGAAAGTTCTAATGGTCTTGGGGGCAGAGGAATTTCTGAAGGGCAACTACTGAGCAGCAGCAATCTCAGGAGGTGACACTGGTGGAGGATCTTTCATGGAGAATAGCAATAGAGTGGTGCCTCTTAAGGCGAATTTAATTCATTTTACGGTTCAATTCATTTTATGAAAAAATTATCCTATGAAAAGTGGCTTAATACGGTTCCCATAGAAATGCCTTGAATTTGTCTTGGGAAGCATCCCATAGGAAATAGTTATCTTACAAAGTTTTCCTAAGGAAATTCCTATTCCTGGAAATTTCATTCATCTTAACGAGTTTTTTGTATTAAGGGACATTCATCTTACGAAGTACAGTGGTACCCCGACTTAAGAGCAGCTTGACTTAAGAGCAATTCCATTTAAGAGCAAAAAACTGTTGGCATTTTAACTGCCACCTTACAAATTTTAGATATGGTCTGCTTGACTTACACATTTTTTTTATTTTTTTTTTTCATTTTTAAACTTATTTTTTCAGTTTTTTAGATAGGTACCCTGACTTAAGAGTAGTTCAAATTAAGAGCATGCATTCAGAACAGACTAAATTTGTAAGTCGAGGTACCACTGTACTACTACACTTATGCTAATTTTTGCTAGTACTATTTAGAAAGGAGCAAAGGTAAGCCACTGTTGTATTTTTCTTGCCTTGACTCTGTGATGAGGCAGTCCATAATGAAACAAGACTGTTAGAAGATGAGGCTCCCAGATCAGAAAACACTCAATCAACCAGTGGAGAAGAGCAAAGGGCAAGTATGAATAGTGATGTCACTAATGAAAGAACTAAATTAAAGCTGAAAGGCTGTCTATTGGCTGACGTGCACAGAAACGCACATTCAATCTTGCACAATGCACACTGGAAATGGAACATGATATGTATGAATCTAGGTAAACTGGAAACTCTAAAGCAAGAAATCGAATGTTTAAAAATTGCCTTGCTTGGTGCTAGTGATGTAAAGTGGACCAGAATAGGACATTTTCAGCCAAACAGCTATAATGTTTTTTTTACTCCTGAAATGACAAATTCAGGAGAAATAGAGTGTCTCTAATACTGAGGAAAGATGCAGCAGAAGCTTGCCTGCCTCCCTCCTCCAATTTTATTTATGACCTTCATTAATTTGGTGAGCTGGAAAAACTGACATGAAGGTGAAAGTTGATGTCCCTATTCTGTATCTTCTGAAATATATTATTCCAAATAACTTCTGACTTGTCCTGAAAACTCAAAAATGTGTTATTGGTGGCTTTTTTTGTTCAGATAGATGTTAAAAATCAGCAGAGAATATCAAAGAGCAGTTATAATTCACAGAAGCTGTTTTATTTCCTCTCCTAGATGTTTTAGAAACCATTCTCAGATGCAAGGTAAAATAGATATTGATAGAAAATTGAGGTTTTATTATTCACATTTTTGTAAGCACATGGGGCATTGCAAGGGCAGCAATATCAATTTTACCTACAATTAATGTAATACAGTGATATAGTATTACCTGGCTGGCCACTATGGTAATATGATACTAGACTTAATGGTCCATTGGGCTAATTATATAGGACTATTGTTATCTTGTTTTTATATAGCATTTTCTGTATAGGAAATAAGTGTAGATGGTATTTTAGATAGCAAGCAAAGCAAAGTAAAAGTCTTTGCCTAAAGGAATATTGAATTTTTAATGGGAAAAGTCAACAATAGAGAAAAGGTACAATATGCTAACAGTAAAAACTGATAAGCAGACAGAGGTATTTTGTTCTTTTATACTACTGGATGTGCATCTGTCTTTTAATTTTTTTTAAACAAACAAAGCAAAACTAGATACATTGCTTATCTCCTGCCATGTTACATGTATCAAAAAAATTTCCCAATAGATCAGCCTAGTTGTTTCATGATTTGCTTCTCATCTTAAACAAGGCTATTTTCATATTTCCGTATTTGCTAAATGTTTTACCATTAATATTATTCTAATGTTTTTCCATCAATATCTTGTTCGTCTCTGTTTATCTCTGTCTTCATCCAGTACACAAGATACAGATAGTAGATTACAATATTGTATTAGCTAGTTTAGTCTAAGCAATATTCCCAGTCCTAAAAACTTAATTCTTCATTTAATAAAACAGCTTAGATTATATTTGACTAATTCGATATATAATAGGTATAGGCTTACATCTATTTTTATCTAATACCAGAAATTAAGATAGTGAAGTACAAAGTCAAGCTAGTCTGTCTAATCTACAACCTAGATACACAATGGATATCATCAACTCACTATATTTTCTCTGTTCCCATAAGTTTTACCAAGTTTTCAAAACCTTATCTGTCTAAGATTAATACTTAATGGGTTATTAAAAGAGAAAAAAGCATTACATCTTGATTTCTGTGTTTCTTGTTGTATTAAAAGGAAAAATCCCTCTCTTTGCCTGGCTAACATTTAAAGATCTAACAAATTGGCATCTCAAGCTGATTTCCATATTCCATTTTTCATTTGTCATGTCCAAATACTGTATTCTCTTAATTAGATGTTCCATAAACAAAGATTTAAACTGGCCTATCTAGTTGACAATAGTTAAGAGTGGTCTTAACTGGTCTTCACAGTGCATTGACTGACCTCTTAAAATAGTTTCTAGTTAAATTAGTAAATAAATGATATTGAAGACTGTTTTCACATTTAAGAATTAATTTTAACATTGAACAACGTTGAACAAGATCATCAAGTCTTAACAGAGCATTCAATATATCTTCAAATAGCTAATCTACTTTATTTAATTAAACTACTATATAATGGACATCTATTTGTATTTTTCATAATAAGTAGATAATTTCAACAGCTTTCTATCACATGATTATGTCTAACTGGAACAAAGCTTTGTTTTGGGCTGGTTTGCAGGTTTCTGTTATCCATTTTCCATATCGTCATAGTTCATTGTAAACCATTAACAGCTTTTTATGTGATTGATTCATTAAGCCAGGGATTCCTAAGTTGTTTCCCTGTCGGTCCATCCCAAGATGCAGAAACTTCCAGCACTGAGCTCTCCAAGCATTCCCCCTGCATATTTGTTGAGATTAGATTGGGAAAAATGCTCTGTTCCAATCCTGTGCTTGTAACAAGGTTAGGATTGAGACTCTCTGCTTCTGAAGAGGATACTGTCTCCCGATCAGATAGTTTATAAGCCTGCAGATTAGAGTGAATGCTCTGTACCATCTTAATACTCAGATCAGGGTTAAAGATGAGACTTTTCTCCTCTTCTAGAGAAAGCTTAGTTTCCCAAGCAGTGCTAGATTCCACATTCTCTAGGTATTCCTACTGAATATTTCTTGTTACTTCTATATCAGGTTTAACATTCTGATCTAGATTAAAGTCGGGACTTTTATCTGCTTCTGAATTGAGCTCAGGAAAAAACTTTTACTTGTGAGAGTCTACAATATTCTGAAGTTTATCAAGCATATCCATAAATTGCTCATCTGACATTGATTCCCAGCACATTTTTTCTGGTTTCACTCAATTTCAGTCCACTTCATATGGTTAATCACTTCCAGAAGGGAAGGGGTGTAAAAAGGACAGCAAGGACGGGAAGGACCGAAGGAGAAAAAAATCCAAGTCTGTTATCTAAACAAATTGTTTTGGAAGCATTGAGACAAGATCAAATAGTTTCCCTTTTCTTCTCTCAGCCAGACAAATGACTGCATAAAACAGTTTATATGAATGTAGAAGCTTCAAAATAATACTGTCTTAAAGTTTAATCTCCCAGCACATGCTTGTAGCCGCCTTTTCAGGAAGGGAGGGAATGAATACTTATTGAAGCAGGAAAGTGCCCAAGCTAACAAAAATAGGGGAAAACATAAAGACTTAGTTACGGCAGTAAAGTTTTCAAATATCTACAATTATTTACATTTGTCCAGTGCACGCAGTTTGAACCACCAGGATGACAGACGGCAGACGGACTTTCCCCCAAAGAGGAAATTAGGCGATTTCTGAAGCTATGAAGCTTGCCACCGCAATACTTCGCAGCTGCCAGATGCTGCCTCTCTTCACCCCCCCCTCCAAGGGGGACTTACCCTTTTGGGTCCTGTTTATCTGGAGGAATTCAGCCTGATAAGCCGAAGAGCTTATCAAGGTGTTTCATTGCGGCGAAACTGGAACTCCCTTGTGCATCTGTCTTGAGACCTTTTTGCACCTGGCTCTAGTTAGTGGAGGCCCAGTGTGGTATAATAGTAGATAGAGTGACAGATCAGGACTATGGAGACCAGTGTAAACTAGGTGTTTGGAGCCAGTAAAACTATCAAGCCTTGTAGTCTGTCCATACCATTTCATTGTCTTCCACCATGGCCAAAGCCTTGTTGCCACAGCAATCATAGAATCATGAAGTTGGAAGGGACCAATAAGCTAACCAAGTGCCATCATATCTCCCCTCAGTCTTTTCTTCAGGCTAAACAATCACTCCTGTTCTCTCAGCCTTTCCTTGTAAGGCTTGGTTTCTAGGCCCCTGATAATCCTTGTTGACCTCCTCTGAACTTGTTCCAATTTGTCAGCATCCTTCTTAGAGTGCAGTATCCAGAACTGGACACAATATTCAGATGAGGTCTAAGCAGTACTGAATAGAAGAGAACTAGCACCTTATGGGATATGGAGACAATACTTCAGTTAAAGCAACCGAAAATACTATTTGCCTATTTTGTACCCACATCAAACTGTTGACTCGTATTCAGCTTGTGGTCTATGATAATTCCAAGATCCTTCTCGCTTGTAGTATTGATGAGCCAGTTATAACTCTCTCTCTCTCTCTCTCTCTCTCTCTCTCTCTCTCTGGTTCATACCACCTTGAAAAGTCCAAGCTCGAAGGTAGCCTCAGCTCTTTTTGCCAGCAGAAAACAGTTATGCTGTTTATGAAAAAAAAAACCCAAAGATTTCCTTGATGCCCTTCCATAGCAGACCATTCTTCATGATAGTAGTCCATCTCATAGGCCATATAGCTGTAACCCAATCCAATTTATGGCAACCTAGAATGTTTTGCAATGATTGTAAGTGTAAACTGTTTCAAAGCTGCACTTTTAAAGACTTTTATTTTCAGGACAACTTTTTCTATATCCTCTTAATTGTATTTTAGCATCTTACAATCCCCCCACCCCATATTGACAACTTAGTGAGTCAAGTGTTAGAATAGGGTCAAGGAAATCCAGGTCCACCTTCAAATCCAGGGAAATATAAGAAACAAGTAATTAGTGGCTTGAATCTTACTGTAGTTTTAGTGACATTAGACCCATTAATTCAGTGAAATTACTATAAACAAATCCAATAGCATTTGGATTTTGGCTAATGTTGCCCCATCTTCTGGGGGCAATTAATAGGCTATTCCTTACTAACAGCCGAACTGCACATATAAATGGACTGAACCTGCAAACAAAATATATTTAAAGACAGAGAACTGTTCACAGTCCTCAGCAGCACTCTGCCTGATGACACTAGAAAAGTTGCATGTGCATTTGCATTTGATAATACAAACAGTCCTGGACATACAGTGTGTGTGGGGGGGGGTGGGGGATTGGCAATGCACAAAACATTGGAATAGAAGACGTCAACAAACGTGTGACTTGCATTCTTCTTAAAAAGCAGTTGGACCAAAAACGATAATTTCAAAGGAAAGGGCTGATCTCAAATCAGTCTTTGATAACTACTGTACCTTCAATCAGAGTTGATGTAGTAGGCTACAAAGACTAAAGCAGGCATGTTCAAATTTTGGCCCTCCTGATGCTTTGGACCACAACTCCCCGAATTCTAAGCTTAGATTGCCAATGACAAAGGACTGTGGGAGTTGTGGTCCACAACATCTGGGAGGCTGAAGTTTGGACATACCTGGACTAAAGGACTGTTTGGAGCCAGTGTTGTATGCTTATTGAGTTCAAAAACCTAAATGATTTTTAAAAATCTAGTTTACTAAAGCTGATTTAACACCATGTTTATGAAAACAGTTTTTAAAAGTCAAGTAATCATTTATGTAGGTCATGTTAGCTAAAGAGAAGAGCAAGTTCAAATGGAGTTCTTCCTCTGCTTGGGGCCTTTCTAATAAAGCTTAATTAGCAGTAATTGGCAAGACTGTAATGATAACTAAGCTTTTCCACTTGTGGTTGGTTATCCTTACCTAAAAGGCGTGATGAATCAGCAGCAAGAACAAAATTCCCTGTCCACATTTGAAGGCATTCATTTACAAAGGCTGGGGAATAGATACCAATTGTCCAAACAATATTATCTTCAGTTGCAAAGATGTTGCTACTAAAAGCACTTTCTGCAGAATTGTATATGTTTATCCATTTTAATCTTGCCTTTTCAATAAGCACAAGTAAGCTTATAACAAGTGCAGTATAATCTGTAAAAGTAACTGTTAAAATATACTAAAACCAAAAAACAGTGAAACAAATTTTAATTTATAGGGCAGATATAATCACCATTATCCAGTTCCTGAGAGTGGAAATTAACTTGATAAAGGTGAATCAATTGCAACCCAGTGTAGACAGAGGTCCAGAAGCTCCACATAAGATACAAGATGGCAATCCTATTGGTTCTTCCTCTTCAGTACATAGATCTTACCTTCTCCTGAAAAGGGGTTGCACTCTTTCTAGGAAAAAAAGTTCATAGCCAGACGTGCTTCTTGACATATTCTAATGAGTGTAAGCATTGTTTGCCTCTGGTACAGAATGTACCACCTATGACCTTACTGGGACTGTCTGAGACTGGTTTCAGTTAGACTGTTGCATTTTGTGTACGAGGCTATGGTGACAGCTCATAAATTACAGTAGTTAGATTTGTGATACTGTGAACATGTACCAAGTCCTATGATTATCTCTACTTTTTCCAGGTTCAATTCAAAGTGCTGTTTTTTGAGATATAGGGAATTTAGTTAATAGTTTAGAATCGGGGTACTGCTTTTTAACATGTGCCTGCCCTATACACTAAAATCCATGAACTGAGACTATTCTTAAGGACTCCAATATAAGAAGCACAATAACTGGCTAACAGGGAGAATATTCTGCTGTTGCTAGATTTCATATGTGTAGATGTTTTCAAAATCCAGTTCCCACAATCTCTGACCATGGGCCATGCTGGGTGAGGTTGAGGAGATGCAGACCAACATCTGGAGCAGTGGCTCCCAACCTTCAGTCTCCAGATGTTCTTGGATTACAACCCATAGAAATCCTGGCCAGCACAGGTAGTGGTGAAGAGTTCTGGGAGTTTTAGCCCAGGAACATCTGGGGACCCAGGGTTGGGAACAACAGATCTGGAAGGTGACAAATTTGCATTGTTACAGTCATGACAGACTCTCCGTGACCCCATGTCCATGGAGTTTAGCTCTGAGAAAGAATGCAAAAATGCAAAAGTGAATGGGTGTGAGGACCAAAGATAACGATTACAAAGGACCATAGGAAAGATAGTTCAACAGGCAAACCATTTCCTAGCATGGGAGTGCTACATTCAATTTCTGGGTTTTATAGATAGGAAGAGGAATGATTATTGCCTCTGAGTCTAAGACATGCAGAAGCAGGATCTGTTGGGGGGAGTATTTATTTATTTATTATTTGGTTTGATTTATGTACCATTCCATTACTGCACACATTATTCTCAACAGTTTAGTTTACACTCTAAAATCCCACAGATTCCACAAAACAATGATACATTAATAAAAATCATACAAAAAACAAAACAAGAACAGAAAAAAATAAAAATGTTAGCATTAACAGCATCTGCCACTCAGTTGTCATAGGCAGCTTTGAATGGCCTTGTTTTCCTGAACATGAGGGATGGAGCTTGCCATATATCCACTGTTAACCAGAGACTGGGGACCACCAGCACCAAGAGAGCCCAGTTCCTTGTATTTGCCTTTCTGGCCTCCCTAAGTGGGTTTCTGTCACCTTGGATTTGGGAAGACCAGGTGAGAAATGTTGCTAATTTCTAGAAGAGATGTCCCCTACAGTTTATGGATCATAACCAGCACCTCAAACTGAGCACAGAAACTGACAGGGAGATACATGTTTGAATTTACTGATACCATAAATCAAGTTTGGTTGCCACATTTTGGTCCTGCTGAAGTTTCAAAGAAGCATACAATGAAGAAGTTGGAAGAGGGCTACAAGGCCCACCCCGTACAAAATGGACAAATCCAAATCAAAGGATATTTGCCAGGCGGTTGTCCAGATTTCTCCTGAATGCCTCCAGTGCTGAAGCGCTCAACACCCCCTGAGGCAATTGGTTCCCTGGCTCTACTGCTCTAACAGGGAATTTTTCCTGATATTCAACCTTAATTTGGCTAGTATTTACAAAAAGTTATGAAGGGCAATGCTTTGACCATAACTAGAGGAACCAGGACTGCATGTCATAGATTTAATCCCTTGCCCTGTATTTGGTGCACTTTTAAACAGCATCAAGAGCTGTTTGGGGAAGCGGGAGCAAATTGTAATACAAATCCTTCCTGACCATTAGGAAAGGTGAGGTGGTCCTGCCAGGCTGATTTCAAGTATCATAACAAAGCACTAAGTGGAACAATTCGATGTATTATTGGATTTTTTCCTCATGTGTACATAAAGGGTATGTTAATGTACTCTGCATCTTGGTGGGGAGTTGGGTAGGAAACTCCTGCTAGCTAATCTACCTCAGGCAGTAAAAACGTTTTGTGCAGGCCCTGGCAACATGATCAGCTTTGTCTACCAGGTCATACGGATTTTTTTAAAATGTTGTCATGACCAACACATTTATCGTGTTTTACTATCCAACCTACAGGATATACACAGCCCCCAGAAAGAGCTGGACTTCGCCCAGCGCGCGCCAGCCTGTCAGCAGCACTCCTAGCGGTCTTTTCGCGCAAGCGGAGGAAGATTGAGGTTTCATTTGCAACCGGCTTGCCACTGAACCAAGTTATGAAATGCCACCTTATTCAATTCCCCTCCTTCCACCGGAGTGGCATTTTTGGAAAATGGCCGCCACTTCGCCGAGAGGAGGTCAAATTGGACGAGCGGGGCTCCCCGGCGCCGTCCAGACAAGCCCGGCATGGATTCAAACGCGGCGTCAGGTTCTTGAAAAGAGAGACACACACCAAGCGCAAACACCTCAAAAGCCATCCCACAACTCCAGCTCTTTTTCCCTCTAGGCTGGTGGGAGTCGCGGGCGAGTGGAGTGGAGTGGGGTGGGTGAGGATGCGATGAACCGGGCGCCCCTTCCTAAGGCGCGCGGTCCCCGGCGGTGGCGTTCTCGCAGCCTTCACACGGGGGCTTCTCGTGACAAGCCCCAGCAGCACGCTTGGCGGGCAGAGAGGAAGAGGAGGAGGAGGAGGAGGAGGAGGCGACCTCCGCCCGCTTATTCCCCGCTACCGGGGCAAGGCGACGTGACGCTGCTGCTGCTGCTGCTGCTGGTGGTGGCGGCGGTGGCGGCTCTTCTCGGGCCCGCCAGTGCGCGGGCGAAGGCGCTCCCTCTCTGGAGCCGCGCGCGCGGCGAGGCGGCTCGTGCCCTTCAGCAGGTGCACGCTCAGCCTTCTCATTGGCAGCAGCTGCGGCAGCCGGCTCAGCCTCGCGGGTGTTGGTTGGGCTATTCCCCCACACACACACAATCCTCCCTCTCCCTTCCCCTCCCTTTCCCCGCAGACAGGTAGGATGAGCGCGAGCTGCTGCTGCTGCTGCTGCGGCGCGCGCCGTGTCTCCTTTTCCTCCCCCTCCTCTCCTCCTCCTCCTCCTCCGCTCGCCAGCGCCGGGAGTGCGGCGGCAAGAAGGGGCAGCCGGGAAGGGTGGCGGCGTAACCAGCGGGTGGGAGGAAAAAAATCGGCGAGGGGGAAAAAAAAAAGGAGGCTCCATGCAGGCGAGCAGCCTTCAGGTAAGGGGGGCGGGGGAGTGCGAGGCTTACGCCGCTGTGGGTCGTGGGGAAGGGGAAGGGGAAGGGGAAGGGGCGGGAAAGCTTTGCAAACGCGGGACACGGTTTGCCCCACGGTTGCCAAGAGGGAGGGAGGGAGGGAGGGCGGCAGGAAAGGAAAGTACTTGGCCGCCTCCTCTGGGCCCCAGCCACGCTCTCTCCCGGAGCCCCGAGAGGAAACTATGGGGGGGGGGTCAGAGGGTGCCCGAAAGGTTCCCAGAGGTTCCTGCTGGCCATGCCATGGAAGGCGAGGGGCGTGCTTCACTTCGCGGAAACCAGAAAAAACGAGACGGGGGGGGCTGTGGAAGAAGGAGCAGGTTTCGGGCTCTGTGCGAAAGAGAACTGAGCGGGGGCGTCAGCCGGAGGAGGGAAGGGCAGAGTTTCGAGGAACGCAGGGCTTTCCTGGCCTAGGGAAAAAAATATGGTGACCTGTGGAGTGTGTGTGTGTGTGTGGGGGGGGGTCCATCCCTCACGACTGGAGTCTGAGACAGACGACGTCCCCTGCCCATCAGGCAGCCAGAAGATGTCTTTGGAAGGGAGGCCGGGCTGGTTATTCACGAGGCATTTCTCGGCCTGCCGGTAGAGGGCGCGCAAGCGGTGCCTGGGCAATTGGGGTGGCGGCGGCGAGCGGTCAGGCTCCGCTCCGTGCAGGTGGCTGCCAAGTGCCTCGCTCCTCGCTAAGCGTGAGCGCCTTGTGTTGAAAAGGTGATGCGTGTGTTCGTGAGAAAGTGGCCCCGTGCTCAAGCAGGCTCCCCGTTCTGCTTGCAGACCATTGCAATCCGGATGCCCTCTGCGGATGAAAGATGTGTCATGGAATGAACCCGAACAGCAGGGATCCGTTCCTAGAGAAGCAGGAGCAGCAGCAGCAGCAGCAACAGCCTCCACCGTCGCTTCAGCGTTCCCAGTCCAGGCTTTCCCTGGTGGTCTTGTGGTTCCAGCTGGCTCTGTGCTTTGGCCCAGCACAAATCACAGGTGGTGAGTGAGCGACTGACTCAGAGGATAGGTGATCGCTGAGCGCAGGAGGGCAGGAGTGTGGGAGAGAATTGCTGCTGGCAGGCACAGGGGCCCCCTTGTGCAGGAGGCGGCAGCCTTTGGCTATTGATCTTATATGCACAAAAGGCTGAAAGGAGAAAACATCCTTCCAGGTTTCAGCCTGGCTGCCCTGCCAATCAGTGAATTACAAGGAAAGGAATCGGAGGCTTGTAATTTCCTCTTGGAAAGAGGGAGGCAAACAGCCTTCTCCTCCCTTTCTAAGCAAGAGGGAGGAATGTCCCCATAAATTACTGGTAACTAACATTTGCCTATTGGGGAGGAGGATGTCTTTTAAAGGTTTAGTGAAGAATGTGCCCCTTCTTAAAAACAAGAATGGTTCTTGTAGATAAATGCAGCACTCTTCTTTGCCATTCCAAAATCATGCTGGGGTAGTAGTATGTAGGCATATCATCCAGCTTTATACATCATTCTGTAGAAGCAGGAGAAGCCTTCTGTTCTTCTTTTAAAAGAAGGTAAACCTTTCCACTACTCTCACTTTCTTGAATGTGCATGTAAAAAAAAAGAGAGCTGTACTCGGATGATACTTACTGGGGAAAAGTCCTGCCTTTGCACACCCACACTGATGTCAGTTCTTTTCCAATGATATGAGGCATCCACCCACCTGGTTAGGAATTCCACTGGGGTGCACGGAGCATATATAAGACATTCTTAACGACAGATTATGAATGAGTATTGCCAGAATTAGATGATAGATGTAGACCATAACTAGAACTGAGTTAACATTGCAGAAGTAGTCTTTCAGGCTTGTGAAATCAGACTTTAAAGCAGGGGTCCTCAAAGTTTTCAAACAGCGGGCCGGTCCACCACCACCCAGACACCACTGGGGGCCGGATTACAGTCCAAAAGCAGCTGCGGAGGCTGGCTTTCTCATAAAACGGGGGGTAGGTGTGGGGGGTTGCAATTGGTTCCAGGGGCCGGATTCAGGACCTTGGGGGGCCGCATCCGGCCCCAGGGCCTTAGGTTGAGGACCCCTGCTTTAAAGGAATCTTGTGCTTCAGAGATAAAGGCCAATAATCCAACAAAGCAAAACTAATTTGCAGTTAATAATAATAATAATACCTTTATTGTCAATGTACAACATGTGCACAATGAAATTAGCTGAGTCTCCCATGCCCACCCCCACCACCATCCCGCCCCCATCTCACTGGCAATCACTGTCTTATTGCACCCTGTGTACTTGACACAGAATGCGCCAGCCCACAGGTCAGTTCTTCTATACTTGTCCTGGGATTATTTCCCATTCAGCAGTCTGACAGCCCATGGATAAAAACTGTTCTTCAGTCTGTTGGTACGGCAGGCTATACTACGATATCTTCTGCCTGATGGTAACAAGGTAAAAAAGTGCTGACCGGGGTGTGAGTCATCCTTAAGAATTTTTCCGACCCTCCTGAGGCCACGATCCCTAGCGATGTCGTCCAGTGCACTCAGGGGACAGCCCATGATATACTGAGCTGTGCTTACCACCCTCTGTAGTGTCTTCCTGTCAGCAGCTGTCAATCCAGCATACCAAACGGTAATGCAATATGTGAGGATGCTTTCAACTGTGGACCGGTAGAAGGAGATAATCAGTTGTTGCTTCACTTTGTTCTTACAAAGGAAATGCAGTCTCTGCTGGGCCTTCCTGACTACTTTGGTTGTATTAATTCCCCAGGATAGATCCTCACTGAGGTAAACTCCCAGAAATTTAAAGGAAGAAACTCTCTCCACACACACACCCTGGATGTACAATGGGGTTAGTTCCTCTCTCTTCCTCCGGAAGTCCAGCACCATCTCCTTTGTCTTGGTAATATTTAGATGCAAGTTGTTTTCTAGGCACCATGTGGATAATTTTTTGGACCTCATTCCTGTATGGTGATTCATCTCCCCCTGTAATAAGACCCAATATGGTGGTATCGTCTGCGAACTTAATAATTACAGTAGATGGATCAGATGATACACAATCATATGTGTACAGTGAATACAGGAAGGGACTAAGCACACAGCCCTGTGGGGAGCCGGTGCTAAGCTTCAGGGAAGTAGATGTGAAAGGCCCAACCCTCACTGTTTGTGAGCGGTCCCTTAGAAAGTCCTTGATCCAATCACAGATGGTAGAAGAAAGGTCCAAATCAGCCAGCTTTTTAATAAGAATGCTTGGTAGGATGGTGTTAAAAGCTGAACTGTAATCAATGAAAAGCATCCTAACATAATTTCCAGGTTTCTCCAGATGACTCACTGCAAGGTGTAAGGCTTTAGCTATGGCATCATCTGTTGATCTGTTTCTCCTATAGGCAAACTGATGTTTATCAAAGTCTGGTGGAAAACATGTTTTAAGGTATTGGAGAACCAATCTTTCAAAGCATTTCATCACTACAGACGTTAATGCAATAGGTCTGTAGTCATTTAGGCAATTAACTGCTGTTTTCTTTGGGACTGGGACAATGGTAGCTGCTTTCAAACATGATGGAACGCAAGCCGTTTGCAGGGAGATGTTAAAAATTCTTGTCAGAACCCCTGCTAACTGATCAGCACAATTTTTTACCACTATCCCCAGGACCCCGTCTGGGCCTGCAGCTTTACTGGGATTCACAGCCCTCAATGCAGCTCTCACTTGATGTTCATATAAAATGAGTGGCTGAGAATTTGAAGACTGGCAAGCAGGTACTATGGGGCCTGGTCTTTTAACCTCATAGCGAGCAAAGAAAATATTCAGCTCCTCTGCCAGTGAGGCATCAGCCTCAGCCATGTTCCTCATCTTGCCCCTAAAGTTAGTTAAATGCTGCAGTCCTTGCCATACTCCCTTTGTGTTGTTATCAGCTAAGTAGTTCTCCACCTTTTGTTTATATTTTTGTTTTGCTGCCTTTATACCTCTTCTAAGATTAGCCCTAGCCTCTCTATATGTATCCATGTCCCCTGCCTTAAAGGCAGAGTTCCGGGCTCTCAGAAGTGACCTTACCTCAGCAGTCATCCAGGGTTTACTATTCCCATAGACTCTGATGCGTTTATCCACTGTTACGTTGTCAGTACACACGTTGATGTAAGAAAGTACAGCATCAGTATATCCATGTAGGTCTTGGTCTTCAAATACACTCCAATCAGTTGCTTCAAAACAGTCCTGGAGCTGACTAAGAGCACCCTCTGGCCATATTTTAACCGTTTTAATAATTGGCTGGGTTCTTTTCCGGAGAGGGATGTACTTTGGGCATAGAAGAAGTGAAGAATGATCAGATGTGCCCAGATGTGGAAGAGGAATTGCCCTGTATGCCTGTTTCACATAGTTATTCCAGAAGGTGAGAGAAACTCCTGCTGTGTCACTCAGTCACTTCCATTGGTTAAGCATTTCCTTTTCTGGTCATAGTTCTGTTTCTGCCCCCACCCCTTTAACGCTCAGATATTATGCTTCACCTGCAAAGGAATAAGTTAGCATGGAGACATCTACAGTATTTTGGGGTTTCCTGCAGGTGGGGGGCAAAAGCAAGCAAAAGCTAAGTATTCTGCTCATATATCACCCCATAGTGCTTCAAGCGCTCTCTGGGTGGTTTACAATTTAATTATGCAGGCTGGGTACTCATTTTACCAACATCAGAAGGATGGAAGGCTGTCAACCATGAGCCAGCTACCTGGGATTGAACCCCAGGTTGTGAGCACGGATTTAGCTGCAGTACAGACATTTAGCCACTGCACCACGAGACTCCTTCTGAACAGGAGAAATCCTGGTGCTGTCAGTCAGAAGTCATCATACACTTATTCTGTCATTTCTTCCTTAGTATAGAGATGCAGAAAGGTAATAAAAAGGTGGAAAATATAAGAGATCTACAAATTGAAAATGCCATATTCTCTTTTAATAAAAAATTGTGAACAAGGCAGGATAATTTTTAGGGTAAAAGCCTTGTCTGGAAGCACCCGAATCAATGTTCTGAAAAGCTAGCTACTGGAAGCAGTCCTATGGCCCACTCTGAGTGTTGTATCTACATCTAGTTGTAGTGTTTTGAAACCACTTAGTGTCATGGCTCAATTCTGCAGAATCCCGAGGCTTGTAATTTGCTCAGGTACTTAGAATCCTATGATGTAGCTCAAGAAATACACAGGAATTATGTACTAGGGAATTCTAAGGACTTATATCAAATTACAAATGTCAGGATTCTGGAAGATGAAGTGTGGACATTTAAAGAGTGCTGGGAAGGATGCATAGTAACTACAGAAATGGAACTTTAATTCATGCAGATAGCTCCAAAAGGACAATGGGCCAATCTGGTGAGGAATTTCTTGTTAGTGGGAACAGTGGTAGTTAACTCACCTGTTACATTAGATGCAGTCCATACTATTAGTGGACCAAATGTTGATAGAACATTATACATTTTCTCTTTGATAGAACATTCTGTGTTGTCATTTTGACAGATCATGCTCTTCTCAGCCCCAGCCACAAAATTTTCTAAAGAAAAATAATCTTCTGAGAGATTTCTTTCAACTTTTGGAACAAGTGCCAAATTGAGTTCAGCTTTTTGACAAATACTATTTCATCAGAAGAGAATATTTTAAAAGTTCAAATCAGTTTTATTTCTTTTATTATTAACATTCTTGACTGTATGCTTTAGATTTTGGTTGTTGTTTCTACACTACTTTAAAAATGAGGACTTCAAGATTTTTAAAAACTAAATTTCTCTAAATATCATTGGTATAACAGCACTAATGACACCTATTATATCCTGACATTCTACTTGTGATTTTTGCAAAGACATTAGGTTTTTCACTATGGGAAACTGTTGAGCAGGGCACATCTTATGTTGATATGATATGCTTAAACATGAAATAAAAACTGATGTTCCAATCTGAAATGCAGTACAGTAGTGGTGAAGTAGTCAGCTTTACTACAGAAAAGTGATTTGGAATAATAGTGTGTGTCTACTTCCCATTGGGTCGAATTATATGTTGTAGATAGAACATTATTGGAAGTTGAAATCATATTAGTGCTCATAGACATAATTCTGGTAGGCCTTTGTGTTTGAGCAATAATACTTCAATATGAAAACCTTGTTTCCCCCACTGAGCAAATGCAAAACAAAGCAAGCTAATAAGCAAACTGTGAGCAATGTGACACGCTTGTGCTGTGACAATCCAATATCTTTCAGCACTTAAGGTATAATCTCATTGATGTCCTGTCTGCTAAATGTAGATTAATGTACAGTACTGTATTGCTTAAGTGGATCATAGACAACCCCCTCTTATCTACTGACAGAAAGTGTGTTGGTGTAGGAATTGTTTGGTTTTATACTTTAAATAAACTCATTGGGAGTTTATTTAAAGTACTGCAAGTGCCTTTAAATGTTAGAGGTATTTCAGTTGCATGCTGAAGCTTCTTAGTAGCTGTGAAGACTATTTATCAATAGTTATAATATATTCTTGTATGCTGCTAAAGATATAACAAAGTTGGAGCTGCTCGCTCCTAAGGGAATGACACAGGCCACATTCCAACAAAGAGCTGGGCATAAGCTATGTTGATTCTGTGTTGGATTTTGGCCTGAACTATCACAGGAAGACATTCTGGTCTTTCAGTAAGAGATCTAAGAAAATGGAGCAAATTGGGATAAAAGGTTTTAAAGGTGTCTAATTCAAAGAGGTATGAAGTTTTGTTATAAGTGAATTTTAGTTCTGCAGGGTTGCTGATGGTATAACTGAGGTATTGTAGAGGAGAGGAGAGAGGGAAACTAATGGCATGCTTTTGACACAGGATCTGTCTTGTCTGTGCCATGTGCTTATATCAGGGAAAGTGCAGAAGTCTTGGCTGCAAATTGCAACTTACCAACAAAGTGCTGGTTGCATTCCTTGGTGCACATTGTACAATTAAGCGTGAGCCCAGTATCGCAACCAGCACCTTATCAATGGGAGGAATTTACTGCTAAGATTTCTGTGGTTTCCCTTACATAGACATACTTTGACTGAAGAATTCTGGCTAGTGCATATCTCACAGCAATAAATGATTGTTAAGATACAAGGGACTAGAGGCATTTTTAAGTGCATACCTGTTTTTCAGTCAGGTATACACCCATTAGTTATTAGCAATTCACCAGGGTGAGTTATATAATTTAACTTGTATATATGTAATTATCAACAGGATTTTGGGTCAATATTTCAAAGTATAGGTCGAGAAGAAGTACTCTCAATGCTTATTTAATCCCAGGGCTGCTTAATATTTGTACTGTAAATTTGCCTCATCAGATCTGCAACCATGACATTACAAATCTGTCATAACCTGGCACCTTCCACATGGGTTGGACTGCACAGCTGTCAACAAAGCTGAGATGGCTGGGAATGGTTAGAGTTGTACTCAGTACATCTGAAGCAGCATTTAGATGAGAAAGCTGGGAGAGAAGCAGCTGGTGCTTTTGTCCCACACCCAGTATTCTTATTTATAAGACCAAATATATTGTATTCTTCTTCAAATATACAAGACTAATGCCAATGCTCTGGCTTTCCTGCTACAGATATTTATTTATTTATTTTAGAGTATTTTTACCCCACATTTCTCCTTGGAAAAGGACCCAAGGCAGCCTACAGTAATGAGGGATAATATATGGTCCAGTACAATTAAGACATGCTCAAGTATTGAGAACAGGGAATTGAGGGACATCTTACAGCATTAATAGACAACATTACATTAAAGCTACAAGAGAACACGAGCGGACATCCGTTTCATATAACTAGGGGCATGACGTAGGTATGACATTACTGTTTTGTGCCTGCCTTGTCTCATTCTTAGCTGCAGCATAACAGCTTTGTATGAGTAGATTTTTACAATTGCTCCTCAGTGCAGAAATTTTTCTCTGTTGCAGGTGGGGTTAAAGATGTCATAGAATTCTGTTGTTTATATAACATCCACCATTTCTGTTAAAATAACTGATTTTCTTTTTGATAGTGAGCTGTGAGATACTTTGTTACTGTTTAATATGAGAAGACAGTTCAACTATATACAGTATATGATTGGTAGCTTCGGCTGCATGCTGCTAATAGTCATGAAAAGGAACCTCAAGCTGATGCATTTAGGTTTTGCTGGAGAGATGGGATTAGAAGAAGAATACTGTATATTAGCACTTATTTCCAGATATGACCTGCCTTTAAGAGCAGCATCCAGCATGCACACAGCAGTAAATATGATCCTCAGCTGCATTATTATATTGGACTGTGATGTCTCTGGCTGAGATCTAAAGATATACTTCAGTCACACCCAAGTATTTGTGTGTCCTTTATGGGCATTTATGATTCTTTGAAAGGCACATGTGTATGCTGTACCCTGCCCTTTTGGCAGTCTTGAGTTCTTCCAACAATTTTAGTTGGCTTATTCAAAGCTCTGAGGCAACTACAGATTCCTGGAGGAAAAGTCCATCACAAATTACAAACCATGATGGAGATGTGTAATCTCCAGGCTTAAAACTGGGGTAATTCAAGGGCCAGATGCAGAGGAGTGGTATGAAGGGACAGATATCTAGTTTTGTGCGCTCCCAGACGCATCTGGTGGGGCCACTGTGAGATACAGGAAGCTGGACTAGATGGGCCTTTGACCTGATCCAGCATGGCTCTTCTTATGTTCTTATGTTCTTATTTTGAAGTTTTTTTCAGTGTAATTTATTTTAGATACCTCTCTGACCACAGCTAAACCTACTCCTTAAATTTATTGCAGATTTCAAAAACCCTGCTATGATTGCTCTAAATAGGAATCAACTTGATACCACATAGCATGAATGAAATAACTAATAACAGGTGGGAATGGAGGCCTAGATCAGGGGTCCTCAAAGTTTTCAAACAGCGGGCCGGTCCACCACCACCCAGACACCACTGGGGGCCGGATTACAGTCCAAAAGCAGCTGCGGAGGCTGGCTTGCTCACAAAACAGGGGGGTGGGGGGTTGCAATTGGTCCCAGGGGCCGGATTCAGGACCTTGGGGGGCCACATCCGGCCCTGGGGCCTTAGGTTGAGGACCCTGGCCTAGATGAAAGTCTTGGAGCTGCAGAGTGGAAGGAACACTATGGATCACTGAGTCTACCCCCTGGGAAAGAGGGACAGTGGGGAATCTGACTCCCAACTTCTGGTTCCCCAGCAAGATATCTGAACTATACAAAACAACAAAACAAAAGCCACAACAAATGGCATCTGAGGAGGGGTTAATTCTTTTCCCCCTCCATGCTTTTTCTAATGGAAACTGTGCTGTTATACCAGTACTGTGCCACCACGAAAATCATGTATATGCCCAGCCTACCCATGCAAATTTCCACAACAATGAAAATAGCAGCTATTTAGGATGATGCTGTTGGGGATAATGCTCGAGTTAGGCTTGATTTCCTCCCTGCTGCAATTCTGGGCCTCAATCCAACTGTTATTTCCAGCTTATCAAATCAGCTGGAACTATTATGTCAACACTGTGTACATTTATTTGAATGAGTGTATAGTAGTTTAGATTATCTTTGGGTTTATTTTAGTATTTATTTTATTTATTTTTAAACTTATATATACTGTCCTCAGAGAGTTCCCATCAAGGTAAGGGCAAATCTGGGTGATAAACCTAAGATGGTAAAAGGCCGACTTGGTCACGGCTGCCACCTGGGGTTTCAGGGACAGTTCCGGATCCAGGATGACGCCCAGACTCCTCAGTCTTTCAGCCAGCTGGAGGGCAGACCCATCCAGACTGGGAAGAGGGCTACTACACCCATCCCCCCAAAGAACAGTACCTCAGTATTCTCAGGGTTGAGCTTGAGCCTGTTGGTCCTGGTCCACTCCAGAACCGCGGCCAGGCAGCGATCCAGAGTCTGGATGCAGCGTCAACTTGCTCCACCACCTTGCCCAGGAATGGAACATTGGCTATGGACAATAGCCAGGGGCAGGCGTCGAATTGAGATGTCACCAGTCTGCAGCACCCTGGGGGTCTCAGCTGGAGTAACAGGCCCAAACCTGACAAACTGAGGAGACTGAGGGGGCGCGGTACCTTCCACACTTGAGTAGATTGGTGCAGCCGGAGTCCAGATTGGAGCAGATGGCCTTTATTTGGATTTTTAAAAGGCTGTGAATGACTCACTAGTGAAATCACTAGGAGGAAGCCCCTGGCAGACCAGAATTGGTTCCGCCTGGCAATTCAGGGCCTCACCAGTTCTCAGGGAGGCGTAAGATCTTTTCATGTCCCTGATCGCTCTGACATAGCATCTGGTCAACGCCATAACTGCAGCCCAACTCGATGCCATCTGATCCTTCCTCCATATGCACTCTAGCCTCCTCTGCTCTTGCTTCATTGCCCTCAGCTCCACTGTAAACCACGGAGAGGAGTGAGCTTGGCATCAGATGAGGTGCTTGGGGCGATCCAGTCAACAATTCCAGTGACATCCTCAAACCACCTGTCTACCATGGAGTTGACCGGATTGCCAACCAGACCATCTGGTAGGCCCCCAAAGGCTTCTGAAAACCATCCAGGAGCCTTCAGGGGCAGGCCCAGACAGCAAGGCCGGGCTCTCCGCAGTGGTGGGGCAGCATTTAACAGAAAAGGTCAGCAGATTATGATCTGGCCTGCACCGGGGCCCGTAAGTGATCACCAGAATTTAAGGAACAGGTAATGCAATAAAAGATCATCATCATCTGGTTAGACTCTAACACCCACTGATTGTAGTAGAGAATTCATATTTGTTTATTTATGTTTTTTATACCGTCCATCTTCCTAACAATCACAGAAAACAATTAAAATTAAATTAAATTAAATTAAATTAAATTAAAAAAACAACACTTAAACCAATTTTTAAAAATAATGCTCGGCTAGACAGTGGAACAGAGCAAAACAAAACAAAACAAAATGGTCGCCAAATACCTCTCTGAAAAGTAGGGTCTTAAGTGCTATTGTAAAAGGGGGCAAGGACTGTGCAAGGCAAATCTCAGCATTTTGTTGCAAAGTGAAGGGGTGGCCATAGAGAAGGTCTGGATTTATCAATTTCCAGGCCTCCCTGGGAGTGGCTACCCGAAGTGAGAGCGTTTGAGAGAGTTTGAATATCATTCTTCATTTTTCACACTTAACCATATCGTACCAAAATCAATTGTATTTAAAAATGCACAATTTACAGTCATCTGTAAAATTTGGATGAATCATATCTATCTTTCATAATCATAAAGCTGAAAATGAACAATTGTACATTTCTGTAGTCTCTCCCCGCATCTCCAGTTCAGTTTATTTTTCTTTCATTTATAGTCCATCCCAAATAATATTAAAGGGCAAAATTAATAATTCAATCAATACAAAACAATCTTTGCAAACATTTGTAACAGTAAGACACTTGTATATAATTGCTTTTCTCCACCAAAGAGCAACAGTAAACTATCAAAGCAGAAAGTGTACAAGCTATTGTATAAAGTATTGTATCGGTAGAAAATACTATTTATTCATTTATTTAATATATTTTATTCCACCTTTCTCTTTAAAGCTGACTCAAGGCATCTTACATAATTAAAAAGACAATATTTAAAAGCTAAAAACAGTTAGGTATACAGATATTTAAAAAAATTAAAATATATCAGAAAGAGCAAATAAAATCAATACTAAAAACATACTTAAAAGTAACAAGATGCAACATTCCATTTAAAACCCATCCTGTCCAGTTACTAAGGGAAAGCCCGTCTGAAGAGTGCACCCTGTCTGTGGAAGGAAGAACAGCAAAGATGGGACAAGTCTGGCCTTTCATGGGAAGGAACCCCTGAATGTTTGAGCAGCCAGTGAGGGCTGTCTCCCCATATTCCTACCAAAAGACTTGGACGGGCTCATAATGTGAGATACAGTACTTGAGACAGCTTGGACCCAGGCCATTTGGGGTTTTGTAGATTAAAACCAGCAGTTTGAATTATGCCCAGAAATGGATAATCAGGCAATGAAGCTGTTGTAATGGGTATGTGGAGAGGAGGTTATATCATCCCCATAACCAGCCTCAGTTAAGAATCTGACTGCAGTGTTTTGGATCCCCTATTGTTTTGAATACATTTTGATAGTACGTCTACATAGAGTGAGTTCTAGTAATCCATCTGGGATGTAACTAAGGTATATGTATTTGTGGCCAGACCAAATCTCTCCAGGGATGATAAGAGAAGTGGTAAATTAGATTTAACAGTGCAAATGCAGTCCTGACCACCCCCAAAACCTGGGCATTTGTGCTCAGAGAACAATCTTGGGCAGTGTTGGTGAACCTATGTCACGGGTGCCAAAGATGGCACTCAGAGCCCTTTCTGTGGGCACCCGACATTGCCCCTTCACAGCCACCTATATTCAGGTTAAATTGATGTTATTGGCACTTTGCGAAAAATTAGTTGGTTTTGAATCACAGTTTGGGCACTTGGTCTGTAAAAGGTTCACTGATCTAGGAGAACCCCCAAGCTATATACCTGTGGTTTTTAAAGGGAGTGTAATCCCCATCCAGCATCAGGCTTTATCTCTGTTCCTTGTTCTACCTTTTGACTGGCCAGGAGCACCTCTGTCTTGTCTGGATTGAGTTTCAGTTTATTTCCCCTCATCCAACCCATTACTGACACTAGACATTGATTTAGAGCTGAAACAGCTTCCTGAAATTTAGATGGAGTTTAAATAGAGGCAGGCACTTTGTTCAGATGATCGGTAAAGCCTTGCCTTGAAAAATTATCCTGTTTTTTATTCTGAAATGCTGAAAATAAAATAAGGCAAACTATTTCTGTTAGTAATGAAGTGTCTTGCTATTTTAATTTTTGTTTCTGTATTGGCTTTTGTGAATGCTTGCCTGAGGATGGAATTTTTGCTCCTTTTATTTTTATCTGCCTGTTCTGAAGGCTCTGCTGCTTCATTTCAGATCAGTATAAAATATATAACCCTTTTTGATGTTATTGACTGTAATGAATAATTCTGCTTTTATGTTTTAGTTTTTGATTCCTCCCGAAGAGTTTTTTTTAAATCTCCAAAGCTGATTGTACAGTTAATGCATCTATAACATCTTATTTCCACATATGCTTTACTGCTCCCATCTGTAAGAAGTCTTTTCCCCTTTTCTGGAATTCAGGTCATTCAGATGGTAAACTTGAGTATCTGAGCTTGTTGCTGTGGTAGTTGGAAGGGTCAGAGATTCTTTTCGTGTACACTGCAGTTCATCTTTGCTAGTGTTGAGTGAGGTAGTGCCTGGGATGGTGCTGGAAATTCCCTAGATTGTGGTCCTGAAAGGTTTTATTCATGGTGGAGATGCCTTAGGAGAGCCAGCCAGCTGAGGAATTCACAGATGCTGCTACAATCATGGGGCTATTTCAGTATGTCATTAGCCCATTTCATTTGACAGGGCCTACTTTAGGCGTGGTGTTTTGGACTGATAGTTATGCTATTTGATACAGTTAACTTCTCCTCAGAAGCATAGCTCCCTTGAGAGATAAAAGCATTGTCCTTATCCTAGCACATCAAGGTTCTCTTTGTTATGCAAGTTCCAAATAAGCTTGCCTTTTGTTTGTGATTGTTCATTGGGAGACAAACAGTGGACTTCATATGCAAGTCTGATTGCTTGAAGATAGTAACTTGGCAGGAATTTTTCTGTAGAATGATAATACATTTTATTACCTTCTAATTGCAACGCGAGCCTCTTGCACTGTATATTTGATCCTAAAGGTGAGGATAGAATCATGCTATGTGTCTCTGTGTTTGTATATCTGTGTGTTTCTCTGCTGTACTGCTTTCAATATTTTATGAAGAAATTTAGGAAGTCAGAAGTTAGAAGTTTAGGGAAATTATAAAAACCAGGGCATTTGTAACCCGGGGTACCACAGTATATAACTTTGTAGGGCCACTGTGGGGGTTCACTTACATACCCAACACCTTCACTTTCTTCATGTAATAAATGACTCTGGTTATGCTCAAACAAATAGTGTTTATTTTCTGAGTCATCAAGGAATAACGAAGGGTTGACTTCAACTTGGGTAACAGGAGGCAACTCAACCAGGGTTAGGAAAGGGTTATTCGGCCCTTCCATGGGATTGACAACTTTTACAGAGTTCAAACATTAACTTAAATCTGGGAGTGACCCAGTCCACAATGGTTTTAAGGGTTCTGGTGTGATCGGAGGTCCCCTGGGGTGCTCCTTCAATTCCCTTCTGGGTTCCATCCACGACTCCCTAAGCGAGTATGGGGTCTACATTATTTCAATGCCCCTTTCATATTTCTCCTCTCTGGTTCCACTCTAACTCCCCTTCCTATAGGGCTGGGGTTGTTTCTCCTTTCATATTCCACCCTCTCTTGGATCCTCTTTTCTTGCTCTATTTTCTTGTTCTGTTTCCTTATTTCTCTCATTTTCTTTTGGTACTCCTGAGCTTCTCTCTCTCCGCAGTAAGAACACCCCTCACTAAGGGCTCTTCTTTCTGCTTTCTACTTTTTCCCTGGGCATTATTAAACATTTCTATTTCTGAGTATCCAGGTTCTTTAACCAAACCCACTCCCAATCTGGTGGTAAAATTCTCATGCCCTTCTTTATATACCAGGTGACTGAGAAGAGCACCAATGAAGAAATTAAAGAAGATAATTAGGTGTAAGGATGTGTCATAGAATACCAAGACCAAGATAATCCATGTTACTGTATTTCTGATCACCATTTATTTATTTAGAGAATTTATAGAATTATGCACAGGAATAAAAGCTGAACAGTTAAAACTGATAGGAAAATGATTTGTTTGAAATTTGTTGCTGTAAGAGAGTTGTGGATACCCTGGACTGCCAGAAAGATGTACAACTCAGTCCTAGATCCATCACTTTTATCTCTGGACATAAAAGAGATGAAATTTAAGCTGTTCTCCTTTGGGCACTTCCTGTTAAGGCAGGTTTACCCGGTAAAGACAGTAATGCTAAAAAAAGATGGAAGGCAGAAGGGAAAAAGGAAGACCAAATATGAATTTTGAGCCACAGTTTTGAGTTTACATAAACTGAGCCAGGACTATTGGGTCAGAATGTTTTGTAGATTTCTTAATTGTAGGGTTGCCATAATCTGGAGAAAACATAGTGGCACATAATAACAATAGCATTCCCCCAGTCGTTTCCTATGTATGTCAAAAGTAGAGATGGGCACGAATCAGAAAATGATAATTCGTTTTGATTTGTGGTACATCACATTTTGTCCAGCTTCTGGGAGAGATGATCCACCAGTATGACCAAAACCATGTCTGTCCCATATACAGGCCTGAATCCAGATTGAAATAGATGTACCCCATCAGTTTTATCCAGCAACCTCCTGTGGCTGTTACTCCTGTGAGATCCTGGTTTTGCTATTGCATGTTGAGATGAGACTGTTTACGCAATCATTCCCGAAGTGTTGTCTCCTGTTCTATTGATCCTGGTTTATTGCTGTGGTTCACTGTGGAACTTGAACTAACAGAAGAGGGAGATTAAAATTAGAATGCATATGATCCAAATAATGAAATAAATATGCTTGAAACCTACTGAGAGGTAAGCAGTGAATGATGAGGTAGATTCAAGAGAGCCAAATATTTTTAGAACTATTGCCCAGTCATGGTCTGTATTTGGCACTGGAACTGCCTTGGTCTTCTTCATGAATGACTTTTACTTGAACAGAAATGGATCTAAGCCCTCTTGGTTCCTTTGATTTTTGAAATATTTGTAGAAGCTTTTTAAAATTACTGATCTCTTATTTAAGCTTAATATTACTAAAAGAAGCAGGGGAGTTTGATATTAAAGCCATCAGAACAGATCTTGATTTTGAAAGCCTGCACAGATTTTTCTGCCTTTCTGCTTGGTCTCTTAAAGATATTCACATAGTATGGATTTTGTGGATACCTTTGCATTTTGATATCTCATCACTTTTGGTACCACTGTCTCTTATTTTTAAAAATGAAGGTACAGTGAGAAATACATTTATCCTCTTTGGTCGCACTTGTTCAAATGCAGATATTGATAAATTCTTGTTCTGACTACATGCCATTGCAGTGATGGGAGGAGTTTAATTTTGAAGGAACTATGTGGGCTACTTCTTCAAATTAACATTGTCATGGTGAAATTATTATCAGTCATGATAGCTGTTGTGAGTTTTTCGGGCTGTTTGGCCATGTTCTGGAAGTTTTTTTTCTTGACGTTTCGCCAGACTCTGTGGCTGGCATCTTCAGAATTTTTCAGCCCGAAAAACTTAAAACAACTATCTGATCCCGGCTGTGAAAGCCTTTGAGAATAGATATTATCAGTCATCTCATTGAGAGGAAGATGGCCCAAATAAATATTCATTAATATACTCATCCTAAATTTATTTATTATTTATTTATTTGGTGCATTTGTATACCGCTCCTTTTTCCAAAAGGAACTCAGGGCGGTTTCAATACAAAAGAGCTAAAAACACAGATAAAACAACAAGGACAATATGAAACAAAGGCGAGATAAATAGAAAAATGGCAAAGAGGGCAAACCCTCGGCGGGGAGTGGCAGATTAAAAAAAAAGAGAGAGAGAGAGAAACTTAAACAGAAATTGGGTCCCCATATGCCTCCTTGAAAAGCAAAGTTTTTAATGCCTTTCTGAACACGGGCAGGGACTCTGCAAGGTGCAGCTCACTCGGAAGTTGGTTCCACAGAGAAGGGCCAAGAACAGAGAAGGCGCGGTTGCGGGTTACCGACTTCCACGCCTCTCTTGGAGTGGCCACCCTGAGCGAGCGTGCCTGCGACGATCAAGTAGGTCTGGCCTCAGTTGATCTCTGGGAGATCTGCTCCGCCAGGTATTCAGGTCCCAGGCCGTGGAGGGTTTTGAAAACCAAAACCAGGACCTTGAACCTTATCCAGAGAGCAACGGACAACCAATGCAGGCGCGCCAGAACTGGGGTGATATGATCGTATTTAAGGGGAACCACCACCAGTCTGGCCGCCACATTTTGCACCTGCTGGACAAGGGTCAAGGGCAACCCCAAGTAGAGTGTGTTGCAGTAGTCAATCTCTCAAGGAGGACTCATCGAGGTACGGGCGGATCTGGGCGATCCTGCGGAGTTGGAAAAAAGCGGCCCTGGAGACCGCCATCACCTGGGCTTCCAGGGAGAGGGATGAATCTAGGACCATGATTCAAATATAATGAAATGATTCAAATATAATGAAACAGAAAAGTTTTATTGGGCGAATTTGATTACAGTACATGATCTACAACCCTGAACTTTGGTACAAAAATGTAGAAATAATGCAATCTTAAAAATCCCTATTTGAGTAAATTTTTCAGCTCACCAAGCTTGTTTCAGAAGTAGCTACTTCTTTATGCTCAATTAACAGCAAAGCTAAGAGTTTTAAGTGCATTGACTCTCAATGACCTTGGGAGCAGTACATTAAAATTAATGTATTCTTTTGTTAGTTACTCCATAAGATGCAAGAAAAAGCACCTTTTTCTTGCTTTAAAAATAATGCTTTGAAAGTAACAATTTATTTATGTGTGTTAGAATTTTAATTTAACACAGCAGATATGTAGGAGACACTTTTTCAAAAAAAAAAAAAAAAAAACAGGCTTCCTTTAAGATAACTCTAGATGAGTGATTCCTAGCAGTATTTTAACATGTTTCTGGACTGCATCTCCCAGAATACCTAGCACATGCAAGTAACTGAATGCCTTACAATGTTTGGACTCAACATCTGGAAAATGCTATTTTGCAAAGAACCAATGCACTTTCTTAAGTTTTTTGTGGATTTGAGAGCTGAGATCAAATAGAATCATAGAGCAAAGCATCTTTGATAAAGTAATTAAACAAGACACCACACCCCATGGTCCCCCTCAACTGGTTTTCTTTAGCAAACCCTAGTGATTGCATCAAAAGTTTTGAAAGCCTAATAGACACCATGTTAGCTATCCTCGGCCACTTTCCTCAACATTGCCAGAGATCTGAGACCAGCTTTTTGCTTCGCAGCCAAATAAGAAAAAAATGAGTTGGACTTTATTTAGGCAATATGAATAATCTGCCTCATCCCCTGCCTCCATCACCCAGTTTCTGAAATGTTCCTTGCTACAGAAAATGGGAAATAGAAAAGAAATTCCCTCCTTGAGTGTTCACAAATACAGAGCAACAGAAGGGTTTTCTATCTCCTTTTCACCTTACCTGTTTGCTAGTCCAGCTATAATGCCCTCCATTGATGTATAATAGTTGTTTTGCAGTTATCCTAATGGGTTTAATTGAGTTTTTAAATTCATGTTACTGTTAATTACAAAGAAGTTCATATTCATATTTATCTTACTTGAATATAAGCTTAAAATGTTATGGATGAATGCATTTAATTTGTTCTGTGATAGCAGCTGGCTAGATCATATTCTTAGCTAGCATGTTAAGGGCTGAACGTTTATTTGGAAATGAAGAAAGTTGTATAAGATATTAATAGATTCTATATTCTTATATAAATTTATATTATTGTGTTGGACAGCAAAACTGCTTTTCTGTAGTCATATTTTCTATTTTATCAGCTACTGAGGAAAGGAGACATAGCTTGTTAAAATAGTAACTGAACACTTCCTTCCTATTAAAACTTTATTTAATTTTGTAGGTGATTTTACAATGCATGGGCATTTCTCAGAAGCTCCCATATGTATATATAAATCTTTTCCATCCTAGTATTTTAAATATAAGAATCGCAAGTGTTGTGCTCCTATGATTTAAAAGTTTTGTTTGAAAAACAGGATTGAGTGTATACACTGAAAAATAAAATACAAGCACACTGCTTTGTTAATTTAGTTGTCAAAGGAAGGATTAAAATTCAAGGTTAGGGGACAAAGCTAAGAAGGGCATTTAGCTTGCTTTTTTGGTCATCTGCTCTTTTGCTCTTAGTGCTCGAACATTCTCTGGGCAGTTTACAACACAATTTTGCAACAATTACTCCCCCCATGAGCTGGGTACTCTTTTTACTGACCTTGGAAGGATGGAAGGCTGACTGAATCTGTTTTTTCCTTTTACTTTTTTATAAACCCAATTACATATACATTTATTTATTTATTTATTTATTTATTTATTTACGGCCAATGGCCAAACTGGACAAAATACATAGCATCAATGTGTATTCCATGATAGTATTTCATGCAGTAATTCTCCAGCCTATCACTGGGGTTAGGGACATGATCTGATCCACAATACAGTAATTGAAAATCTGTGATATGCAGATGCTGGGTTGGGTCGGGACTAAGGGGCCTCTCTGGGGCCTCCTACATTTACCTGAGGCCTGCTGCTGCCCCGAACGCGCTTCCGATGGGCTTCCCAGGCCTGTTGGAGGCCCCAGAAGTGGTTTACAGTGATCTGGAAGTGACAAGGGCAGGGTTTGCAATTCAGAGCTGACTGCATTGAAACTTACTGCCGAAAAGTGATAAAACACCTTGTTCTGCAAACCAGGAAACTTTCCACTAGATAAAATAATCTTTATATAAATAGAAAAGATGTGAACTTTGCAAAGACTAAAAGAGTGCTCTATCTACCCACCTAGTCTCTGTACCCTGCTGCACTTCCCATTACATCTGAAAGAGCAAGGCTTATCTCATTCATCCCTTAAAGTATATTTTTCTTCCATGGTAGTATATCAACCTCAAAGCTTCTCCATTTTTTCTGATTTATTCTACCCTCAAAAATATCCCTCAAGTATTTGAAAAACATTTATGCTGATATGTGACCTCCTTTTCCGCAGTGGTCACTCCCGTTGGTCCTTCATCAACTCTCAAAGCCACCCTTTTAACCTTTGGCAACCTCAGATCATAAGTTTCTGTCATTCAAGCCTGTTTCGTGTTGCTATAACCTTAACTCAGAGGGCAAGTGAGCTTGCTGCTCTCAGATGCAGTTCTTACAGTTTCACAGGAATAAAGTCACTTGTCTTCCTGGATATGGTAGTGGTATCAGATTTTCACCTCAACCAGTCCCGGGTGCTAGTGAAATTTTTTCCTTCTCCATCTTCAGAGCTGGAGAGATCCGTTCCGTAGTTTGGACGTTAGGAGAGCCCTTGTATTCTACGCTTCCAGAGCCAAGTGTTTTCAAAAACCAAAACAGGCTGTTTGCCAACAATTGACCTAAAAAGGTGAGCAAATCATGACATGCATTTCGAAGGATCATCAATCAATTAGCCACAAAAAAAAGCCACTCCAAGACTCTTTGAGAGCACATTCCATGAGGGTGATTTGCTGCTTCCACTGCTTTTCTAATGAAGTGACATTTGCAAAGCAGCTATACAGTTGCAATCTTTGACCTTTTTCAAACACTACAGGTTCCATGTCAGAGTCAAATGTGACTCAAGCCTTTGGCAGAGTGGTAGTATTTTCTGGCTTGCCATGACAGCTCATCCACAAGCAAGTGAGCCTGTCAATCACTCATATGTGTGATTCATGGAGACCATGAAGGAGGAGGAGAGGTTGTTTACCTTTAACACCAGTTTTTCAAGTGGTCATTTGTGAATTCACACAACCCACCCATCCTCCCTTTCCAGGCCTGTTGGAGGCCCCAGAAGTGGTTTACAGTGATATTATTGTTCCCCCCACATCAGTGGACTGAGGGAACTGCACATTCAACATAGGGTTGGCGGAGCATGCACACTCGCTGTACAGGAATTCAATCTGATAGGCTTTTTAGGTTTGGAATGTTCTAAGGGAGTTTTGTCCAGGTGCAGAAAGAACCCATATGTGTAAATTCATATATAACACTCAAAGAACTACAGTTACAGGTAAGCAATCTGTCCTTATTAGTTATGTCTTAGTTATTGCAACAAGGAATTAATTACAGTTCGTAGTCCAAAATCGTATTTGTTATATACACCAGAGTAATACAGTAGGTCTAAATCTGGATAATGGATAGATTAAGAAGGCATTTGCTGTTGAAGTCCAGTCATTCAACTCAGCATGCAACACCAGATGCTTGCTTGGAACTTCTTCATTTGCAGCCTTTCTCCACTTGAGATTTACACTGATTGTATTTTGCTGCAGTTATAACATTAACAGGATTTTTATCATTTTGCAACTAGTTTTGAGCTCTTAGGAACATGAAAGGTTCCCTTATATTGCAGCAGACTACTGGCTGACCCTATCCAGTATTGTTAACATTTTCAAAAATTTTGGAAGCAATTATCCAGAGTTTTAATCAGAAGCTTTCTTAGTCAGTCCTACCTGGAAGTGCTGTAAATCTGAGACCTTTTGCATCCAAACTCTCAGCTTTACTACTGAGTTCTAGAATTTCCTGTTGCTATATCCTCGATACATTAAGCAGTTGTTTCTTTAGGGTAACTAGTCATGTTGATATTTTATCTGAATTTTAAAGGGGGTTGGAAGATAGTGTTCTTTTGAAATGGCAAATGTAAGATTTGCTGAAAAGGGGTATCTTGTGGTACCTGTCTAGGAGTTTCAGCATGAATAGCTGAATCTTTATGGGTGGTGTGCTCTGAGTAGTGTTGATTACTCTCTCACATTGAAGCATGTGCAAGTTAGGGAAGGTCAGACTTGATTACTGGCTGTCCTGCTGAACCTCCACCCTGCTGTAGGAGTGCACATAGATCAAATTCTATTCTAATATCTCTGTAGATTACCAGAGAAACATGGATGAATTCATGTATACAATACAGCACACAGTTTTTCATACATTAACGTGTTTCCAGAGAATCAGCTGTCTTCAAGGAGGTCCCAGAAAATCTGCCTAGGCTTCTTTTAAAAATAAAATAAAGTCCTATATATATATAAACAATTTGTTCAAATCACTTTCCCCCCACATATTTTACAATCAAACCATATAAAAACAAATAAAAATGAATTTCAATTTTAAACAGCTCTGATGACTGCCAAATATTGTCAGATCTAGTGCTGATATCTTGCTTGTTAAAGCTGACCCATTCCTTTACAGCTAGGGTTACTGTCAGAATAAATCTTGGTTTGAAGAATTTATTCTTTAATAAATTTATTCAGATGAGTCCCTTCCCATAATAATCATGCAAGACAGATAACACATTATATCTTTATAACTCCTCAAGCTTTACACATAGTACTAAGATAAACAAGATTGGTTTTTTAATGTGGATTTAGAGTAATATTGTATGCTGAGACAGATAAGGAAGGAAGCAAAAGAAAAATAGTCTGCATAAAGGTCTCTTAAAATATAGAGTTTTCTTCTGCCAATGTGAGAGATTTTTTTGGCAAGTCATCATTTTTGAAAGCTTTATTTGTACTTCAAACATCAAAACCTTAATAATTTTTCCAGGTAAGATTATATGCTTTATTGCAATTTTATTTATTGCCCTTTTAAAAATTCGGAAAGATTAAATGATCTACAGCTATTTTCACTGTTTGTTTATGTTCAATTTCAACATCTTTAATATGTATTTGGATTTTTCCTAGTCAGTTCATTACACACCTGATGCTTAAAGTACTAGATTATAAATCCATGCCAGAGCAACAGCTTCTATGTATGCTTTAATCACTTGGGGAAAGTTTAATATGTATGTGTGATCCCCTCCATATCAAAACAACGAAAGAAATTTGGAGTACTCTAAATAAACTCTTGCTGCATCTGTTGGGTAGAGCCCACTTTGAGGGAATAAAACCAGCTACAATATTTCTCCTTCCTCCACCCCACCCTTTGTCTGCTCCAGATATATATGTGATACATGCTGTCAAGTCAGAACCAACTCACAGAGCGATGCTTATAGGACTTTCATGGTAAGATAGATATCTAAGGTCCCAAGTCTCCTTATGTTCTTGGACTAAAGCTCTTCGAAGTTTTCACCACTAGTTGTGCTTGCCAGGTTTTCTGGGAGTGGTAGTCCAGAACGTGCTTTTCATGTTTTTAGACTATGGCACACAAACTGAAATCTGCAGATCTGGGAGTGTTCACACACCTTTCCCTCAAGAAGGGCTTCCAAGAGTTTTGGCATTTGCTTCATATTTAGAGAAAAGGAAAACTACTGTCATGCTTCTTGGGAATCATAGTTTTTGGGAAGTGTCTTCTAGAGAACTAAATAGCAACACTACACTTCTTAAGAAGTACTGCAACAGTTCTCTCTCTCTCTCTCTCTCTCTCTCTCTTTTTGCAAATCAATAACACAAAGCAAAGGCTGGAGAAGCCTGGGAATTGCCATCCAAACATTGGGTATTATGCTTTCTGAGAAATTATAGTATTTTGATGTTTCAAAGTTTGACGCCAGGAAGAAATGGATGCAGTATTCAACTGAATGAATAAGTTCTATTTGGCATGGGTTGACTGTCACATAGCTTATTGTCACTGGTGATGAAACACATAGAAAGATGAATAGTACACATAAACACTTGGAGGGAAAAATTCTTTCTGTAACAAGTTACAAATTTCCTGGACCTGTTGAGATCATGTTACACAATGCCAGATTTTATAAGGAAGCTCTAGGCTTGCAGCTTCACAGTTATAGGTGAATCCAGAGGAACTTGTTCAGGAATAAGACCTAAATAGTTGGGGGAAAGACTATGACAACATTTGTTTCTTTTGAAGAAATTAACATTCTCTCAACACTGGAAGCTTGTTATGTTTTCATAATAATAATAATAATAATAATAATACCTTTATTGTCAATGTACAACATGCACACAGTGAAATTGACTGAGTCTCCCTTTACTACCCCCACCCCCATCCCACTCCCATCCCACTAGCAACAACCACTCAGTCTTATTGCACCCTGTGTACTTAACACAGAATGTGTCAGCCCACAGGTCAGTTCTTCTATACTTGTCCTGAGATTATTTCCCATTCAGCAGTCTGACAGCCCATGGATAAAAACTGTTCTTCAGTCTGTTGGTGCGGCAGGCTATACTACGATAGGCAGGCTATACTGCGATATCTTCTGCCTGATGGTAACAAGGTAAAGAGGTGCTGACCGGGGTGTGAATCATCCTTAAGAAATTTTTCAACCCTCCTGAGGCAACGATCCCTAGCAATGTTGTCCAGTGCAGTTAGGGGACAGCCCGTGATATATTGAGCTGTGCTTACCACCCTCTGTAGTGTCTTCCTGTCAGCAGCTGTCAATCTAGCATACCAAACGGTAATGCAATATGTGAGGATGCTTTCAATTGTGGACCGGTAAAAGGAGATCATCAGTTGTTGCTTCACTGTGTAAAGACTGTGTGTACAAATAATGGATGGGTAGTTTAGGTCCTGTGTATGAGTCTCAGAATTGCATTATGATACCACAACTATCATTTTATAAAAACAAAAGTTAATGTTATAACATTTTGTTTTGCATACCCATTCACTCATTTTGTGCAGTACATTCAATTGCTGCTTGTCCTGGAGAACAAATCTTGTGGGGCATTGTGGTGTTTACCCCTACTTTAGAATTATTTATAAGTTATGTGTCTGAATGGCTTTGATGTTTGCTGAACAATGGGGAGAGATTAGAGGTGGAGCCTGAGTAGTTTTGAATAGGAATGGGAACCTTACGAAAAATGACACACTGTTTCATTGTTTTTGTAAGCTTACAAAACCTTATGAAACAAAATGAAACAGCAAACTGTGTCATCAAGAAATGAAACAAAACACAATTTTTTTGCTTCGGGAATGAAACAATTCATCCAAGCCTCTTGATCCAGCCATCTTGAGAACAGGAGGTTTATTGTTAAACTGATCAATTTGTTTTTCTTTCTCCCCATACCCCAGCTGTTGAGATAGCTTATCTCCAATCTTGATTTGCCTGGAACAGCTCTTCCCTTCACTGGCTGTGTCTGCAAGTTGATTTAAACTGATTGTTTTGTTTTCCTTTCCTGAGTAAGTAGGACTGTACAGGGTTTTTAATATTTTCCTTCCTTGCCACACTGCAGATCAGCTGTTGAGCTTATCTCTCCAATCTCTTCCTGAAGCAGCTAGCCATTAGGTTTCTAGCTTGACTATAGAGGGTTCATTCCTTGAAAGCAAATTGATTGGAAAGTTTGAGGGTCTTTGATTTAGGGCAGTGGTCTTCCTGTTAAAATAAAAGAGAGATCCTCATATTTATAACCTTATGAAGCACTTTTTTTCATTTTGTTTTGTAATGAAAATTATTTTTAAAAATCTGTTATTAATGAAACAAAACAAAATGAAGACTGAAACGAAATGAAACAAAACACTATATTTCCGATTCATGCCCATCTCTAGTTTTGAGGCTCAGCCGATCACTGTGTTTTTTCAGATAGGGAGCTAGAGAGAAAAGAATATACTCTTTAGGGAGAGGCTTTGAATTAGTGAGATAAGTTTTAGAAACTTCTGTGAGAAAAAATAAGTGTTGAGTGTCTATAAATTTAAGAACAAGGGTGTGCAAGTGGCCAACTTCTTCTGTGACCTAACCCAAGTGTATTTAAATTGAATTCTCTCTTTTTGTGTATGTATGTGTTGTATCTGAACAAGTTTACTCTTTATGCTTTTACTCCTTCTTTGTTATAAATACAGTGGTACTTCTTCAGACGAATTTAATTCATTCTACTGGTCGATTCTTTCCCTTTGAGTTGAGAACTGCCTCCTCCCTGGAAACATTTAAACGAGGCCTTAAGACTTTTTTTTATTTAGACAAGCCTTTTTAAGCCTCCAGCCTTTTTACAAATTTTATAACATCTTAATTTTTTAATTTTATTGGCTGGGGACCTTTTTAAAACTCTTGCTGCTGTGGTTGTTCATAGCATTGTTTTTATAGTATAGTATGGTATAAGTATTTTATTGTATTGTAATTACAGTATATTGTATCATATAGTATTGTTTTTATAGTATTGTATTGAATTACTGTTGTAAGCCGCCTTGGGTCCCTTCGGAGAGAAAGGTGGCATAAAAATAAAATTATTATTATTAATTCATTTTATGAAAAATTCATCCTATGAAATGCAGTTTAACACGGTTTCCCATAGGAATGCATTGAATTCATCTTGTGAGGAATCTCATAGGCGAAATTTGTCTTATGACTTTTGCCTATCCCCGGAATTTTTATTCGTCTTGCGAGTTTTTCATTTTAAGGGTCATTCCCTTCCACCCCCATTTTACCTTCATTCTCTCCTTCTGATGGCCTGTTCCCATTGCTGAATAAATTGGAAGAGGGACAGTTTTTGGTGTTTTTTATTTAAAATCAAACCGAATCATGTGGGCTTTAGCTGGAATCCAAAACTTTTGTGGTGGTGTGTGCACCCTCAGCATGCCACTGTCACTGTCGGACTCTCTGCTGCTGCATTGGGTTCCCTGTTGTTGCCATTTCTGTCTCCTATCAGATGGGTCTGATGGAGTTGGGGGGGAGGGGTAGTGGGGACGATGAAAAGGGGTTGGGGAGAAGGAGAGGGTTCGGTGGGAGAGAGTGGGAATAGGAGTCTGAGGGCTGAGTAGGTGTGTGAGCAAAGGTGTATGTGAGAGAAGGCAAATGAATGATTGGTCACGGGAGTATTGAGACTTTTTCGATATCATGAAGACATAGTTATAGAAAATTAATTAAAGCTTGCTAGACCGATTTCAAATCCTGTTTCTGTTATGGGATCTTACTCTAGGAAGAAAAGATTGCATCTATTGAGATGAAGCCTCTTGGCTTTATTTTCAGGGTTGCCACTTTCTGGAAAGTCAGGGAAATTCAAAGAAATGGAAAGTGTTCAGGAAAGTGAAAGAAATAGGTCTGAAGTCACGGAAAGTTGGCGAAATTATGATTAAAAGATATACTGTATATACTCGAATATAAGCCTAGTTTTTCAACCCTAATTTTGGACTGAAAAAAGGGGCCCTCGGGTCAATACTTTTAGCTACTGAGGCAAGTCATCTGTGGCTAAAAGTCATTTTAAACATTGAATGCCACTTCTCATGACCCCCCCGCGCATCACAGGGGAGCGGCACACGATGTTTAAAATGACTTTTAGTCACTGAGCCAAGCACTTGCATCAGTGGCTAAAAGCTATTTTAAACATTACACACCACTCCCAGTCAATACGTTTCCCCAGGTTCTGGGGATTAAATTAGGGGCCTTGACTTATACTCGGGTCGATTTATACTCAGGTATATACAGGTAATTTCTAACTTCATTATTACTGCGATTTCAAAACTATATGTTTTGTAATGTGGCTTCAGAGAAACCATTTTAAATAGACAGTTTATTTTTTTAGTATACCTTTAAAATAATAATAAAAATGTTATGTTATTTGTTAGCATTCAGAGTTAATTTGAATTGAAGTTCGTATCTTGGTGTAATTTTTGGTGCAACTGCAAAAGAGATGTTGGTGCAGCTAATGTTGAAAGAAGCTGATATTAAATCTCATACACTGACAAATATTTTTGCAGTTGAGACTTGTGTAGTTGCAGAGTAGAATATTTTATTAAGCCTTACATTAATGCAACACAACCTAATCATTTTTAAACTTGTGGTTAAATTGTCAAGGAAAATGACAAATGTTGAGTCAGGGAAAGTCAGGGAAATGAAAAGTAAGATTTTAAGGGCAACCCTGATTTTGCTGCTATATCACTTAGGACTGGTTTTGCTAAATGCAAAATGTATTCAATTATGTGATTTCTACCCTAATTGATTAATGTAAAAGGCTCTTAAAATGGCTTACACAAAATAATAAGCATGGACAGAGTCTTAATTTGATAACAACTTTAGAGAATGTATTGGTTAGGCAAATATGTGCATGAAGACTTGACTCAGTCATAAGTTTCACAAAATGGATCTAATGGTTAATCTGGGGAACAAATTAGTGGAAAAACTAACAAAATCTATTTTTATGGCTGAACTCAAATGCCTGAAAAATATCTCTGTCTTGTACTATTCCTACGTCATATTTAGCTACATTTACATCCACTTTATGTGTGTGTGTTTCCAGGTTTAGCATGACAGGGATGTAAGCCACAATTTGCAGGTTAATTGGCTAGCAGCCATTTCCAGGTTCATTTCAGTAGAGGACATGCAATGGATCAGGGAGCAAGAAAGCTGCTGGTTACAGGGAAGATAGGTGTCAGTTCCCTGAATCAGTCACTCTCCAAGTGCAGATGACCAAAGGTTGCCATACTGCACTTCACTAAATCCAGGCAGCCTAATTTGCATATTATTTAAAATATATGTGGGAATTCCTGCCTCTGCTGCTTCCCTGCTTAAAATACAGTATGCTTTTCAAAGGAAGGAAATGAAACTGACCACTGGAGTCTTCTTGTGTACTTTTGCACATGTGTATTGGAAAGCCCATTGGTTAGATAAAAATTAAGTCAGTTGTGTATTATTGCAGAGCTGTCCGTATGCTCTTGTGAGTGGGGATATGTACAATTCTAAGCATCTTCCTTACTTCAGGCTTACCTGAGACATCTCAGGCTTGTCTCAAGCATCTGAAAGTTTGGCCAAATTTTGGAAAAAAAGGCCAACCCTACAGAAGAAGCAGTGTAAGAAGCAGGCTTACAATATTCAAACACAGACAAAAAAACAGTTGAAATGTATTGTGAGTGTGTTGCTGCCTGCAGGTCAATGGAGGATGAGACATTTGTGTACAACTGAACACTGCTTTGGTCTGTGGTGCCGACTAAGAGTAGTTGTTCCAAATCAGTGGTTCTCCAACTTGGGTCCCCAGACATTCTTGAAATATGTGTGCGTGACAGTCGTGACCGACTCTTCATGACCCAATATCCATGGAGTCTTCTTGGCAAGAATACTAAAGTAGTTTGCCAGTACCTACTCCAGGGGCCTACAGCACGTGGATGGTCTCCCATTCAGGTACTAACCAGGGCCGACCCTGCTTAGCTTCCGAAATCAGGTGAGATCAGATGTGCTTAGGGCATCTAGGCTCCCGGTAATCCTGGCTAGCACAGCTAGTGGTGAAGGCTTCTGGGAGTTTTAGTCCAAGAACATCTGGGGACTCGTAGTGAAGGCTTCTGGGAATAGCTTTCCAAGAACATCTTGGTTACCCAGAGTTAGGCACCACTGATCTAGATCAACCTCTGTTCATTCATTTGTTGTGTTTATATCCTGTCTTTTATGCATTGAGGCAGTGTACATTTCTTTCATCCACTCTGACCTCACAACTCTGTAAGATAGATGTTTGCTGTGACTTGAGTGTTGGCTATACCATATATGTGGAAAGTGTTTTTGATTCAGACTTGTTAATGCTGGACTATCCTGCATTCTTGTTATTTATTACGCCCTCTCCTTGACTCTATGACAGTATGAGCACAAGGATACTTGTATATTTTAGCATTACTGATGTCTCCTACATACTGTCAGACACTACCCACACATTCTAGTACATTTATAATACTGATGGATTTTTTCCAGTGCCTTGACAGTGTGATTTTTAAAATGTATACAAACATGGGGGAGGAACTGTTGAAAAAGAAAAAAATAAATAAGCAAAAATAAATTAGGTTCCAACCGCATCTTACTTAAATCCTGGATTTCTGAAGTACTTTGTGAAGGCAACAATTGCTTCTTTAGCCAAGAAGGAGAAAGTGAACCAAATGAACCAAGGAGCTTCCTGGTTCAGCCAAAGTGAACCAGGAAGCTCCTTCTTTAGTTAATGGGAGTGGCCACCATTGCTGAGATTTCATTCTTGAGCTGAGGGTTCTGACATGTGAGTGAAAAAAAACATTTTCCAATAAAATCAGTAGCCAGAATAATTTTGTATGCTTTCATGCTGGCCAAGCCATCAGGTGTTTTCTGAAACAGCAATTGAAACGTTTCCCCCCTCAAAAATTAATAATTACACATTGCTTTACAGAATAACTTGGTCTCTTTCCTTATTATTTGAAACAGTAGTTTAAGTATTTTTAAATCTGTTTTCAAATATGCCAAAGATACAAAAATGGCCAAGTCCCCCGTTAGCCCCGAAAGCAGCTTTTTAGAGTAATGGGAGTAATTGCTTTTAATTTACGCACCAGCCCACGTAACATTCTTACCTATTATTAAGCAATTTCTTTAAAATAATGTTATTATACCCACATTCCTGCCCCCACAAATAATGGATATAACCCAGTATTTATTTTTATTTATTTATTTATTTATGGACTTATATCCCGCCCACCTTCCCAGCGGGAACTCTGGGCGGCTAACAATGTTAAAAACACATAAAGTAAAAAAACCTCCAAGCAGTAAAGCAGCGGAGGGCAAGATGGCGGCAAATGGAATAGGGGAAGGGAAGGAAAAAGCAAAAAACAAAACAAAAAAAAACTAACTAATAAGGTCACCAAAGGCTTCTTTAAAGAGGAAGGTCTTCAAGGCTTTCTTAAAGACAGGCAGGGACTCCAGTAGTAGTAAATCATAGTTAGAGTAGGCTCATTCAATTGGCGGAACTTACGGAGGAGTTAACTCACTAAATATCTACTGATCCAGTAGGGCTATTCTGGTTGTGACCTACTGTTGCATTTCAGTCAGTATAAGTGACAACACTGTTATGAAAATATTTACATATGAAGCTAGTGTGGTGGATATATAGAACTTAAATTAGGAAATCCTCTACTAAGGTTTCTAGTGAATCTGTGCTTTTAGTTCTCAATTTACTTCAGAGGATTCTTATATGTGCCAGCTTGAGCTCCTTAGAAGAAAATGATGCCTTGATCCATTGAGTTGTATAGATACTGGATAAATTGCTCAGAGGCTTTATTTGGGCACTTTAACACATTGGAAGAAGATTATGGTAATGGAGCAGGCCTCACAAAGAGAGTGGGCAGGACACTCAGGACCTGGGCAGCAATTAAGGTGGCAAGGGCTATATAAATGACTAGCTTTACTGGGATATAGGATCGCCTTCTGTCATGACACTCCACAAATTCGGTACGGAATGACTTTGCTTCCCGGAGTCTCTAGACAGTGAAACAAATCTCAAAGAGACCTACAATATAGAAGTGAAAATCTGGATTTTGAGATATAAGGTGTGTTTAAAATTTGAGCAGCCATTTCTACCTGTTCCCAGCTGGTTCCATGGCTCATGTTCTTGCTGTGTTGTGTTTCTGCAGAGTTGATGCATGAAAAAGCCCTGGATGAGGAAAAAGGACTGAGGAGGTGACCAGTGGGTTCACATATTATTGGGCCATCTGGAGCAAGAAAGATTTTAATTACCTGCTTTGTGTCTTCTGAAACATCATTTTGATACCTAACTCTGGTTATGGCGGTGCAGGCCTGGAAAATACTTCCTGTTTGTTGGCACTGAGCCATCTCCAAATCCAGTCAACAGTATTTTGCAACCTGCCTGCTTGCTGATTAATATATCCCTATCATGCCAAATCTTACCTACAATATTACATGTCTAGCTAGGTTTTATCCAGATTCTGGCTGGAAACCAAGCCCTCTGAGGAAAGACTGAAAGAACTGGGCATGTTTAGCCTAGAAAAAATATGACTGAGGGGGATAGATGATACCATTTTTCAAATGTTTGAAGGGCTGCCATTCAGAGGAGGGGTGGGATTTGTTCTTGATCATCCCAGAGTGCAGGACACACAACAGTGGGCTCAGGTTAAGAGAACCCAGTTTTTGGCTGAATATCAGGAAAAAAACATACTAACTGTTTTACAGGTTGTCTAACTGTTTAAAGATCAGTGAATATCTTTTCCCTGCAACAGGTGCAATACAAGCTTCAGTGTAGTGATTTAGACTAAAAGTCTGTTAGCACATGAAAGTAGGAAGACAAAACAAATAGAATGCTTATAGGCACATAGTGTAAAATGTCTGTCAATTCTGCAGCTTAGTTGAATGTGCCTTTTAAAATTGCTATTGCTGTATTAGATTCTCTGTATATGTAAACACAACATTTCTTTAGTACGTAAAATGGATGCCATTCAATTATGTCATTTTTGTTTTTGTTTAAAATTGCATTAATGGGTAAAATAGGATTGGAAGATTTTTATTTCTCTCTGGTGGGCATTTGATGGCCAAATATGAACAGAAGGAACATTTGCTCAAAGTTCTCATCTTTGGTTGTCTGCCACAGTGATAATTATGTGTGGCCAAAGTCACATCTTGGAAGTGAAAATTACTTGTACAAGTTAGAAGAGATTTTTAATGCTCTTTTTAAGCTGGATTTTATATTTGGCCTCTAGTGCTCTTGAGCCGATACGTTGGCTCTCAAAGTAGAAGCTTTGGCTTTTTTCAAAGTCCAGAAGAAGGAAAGATGTGGCCTATGGGTCTCAGGCAACAACTGGAGCATTTCCCCCCTGGTTACCCAGGGTCCCTGCAGCTCCCCCAGCCCAAATAAACACTCTTTCTATTTTTTTAAAATGCTAACATTGTGTGAATATGTGGCGTAGTTCTGCCATGTTTTGAAGACCCAGCAAATCCCTCTGTAGCCCCCTGCTTACCAGTAATTTTTATGTTTTTAATCTAGCTCTGTCTATTGCTCTGGAACAGTGTTGGCGAACCTATGGCACGGGTGCCAAAGGTGGCACTTGGAGCCCTTTCTGTGGGCACCCAACATCGCCCCTTCACAGCCACCTGTATTCAGATTAAATTGCTGTATTGGCACTTGGTGAAAAATTAGTGGGTTTTGAATCACAATTTGGGCACTTGGTCTCTAAAAGGTTTGCCATCACTGCTCTAGAATGCACGAGGGAGCATAAGTCTTCAGGTGTGGTGCCTGCCAGCTGAGCCTTACTATTTGAAACACTGAGATAACTTACAGACATGAAGGACTGGCTGGTCCCTCTGAGCCATGTTTTTCCATGCCACCTGCTGACAATGTCAGGGGTAGAATCCATAAAACCAGAGAAACTGAATCATTTGGGATGCCAGAGGGGCTCCTGCTGTCCATACATGCCTTCTTTTGCTTGGTTGCGTAATCTGAATGACTTGTCTTGTTGGCTTCTTAGTTTGCCTTATTCACCCTCTCAGTGCCTTCTGTAGAACATAGCTACTGGCCTTCAATCTGATAAGCAGTCTGTTTCTAGCAGGACATTTGCCAATGACTCTGCTGTGCCATGATACATAATTAAGATACTGCACATCAGCACAAGCTCTTTAGTCCTTATCCTATCAAAGGCATACATTCATAATAAGTCATCTAAATTTTAATTTGCAACCATAGAAATAAATATTTTATTCTAGTAAATTGTTTAGTGATATTGATTCCTGATTCCTTGAGCAACTAAAGAAAAACACTTATACTCCTCTTATTTTAATCACTGACATAAAGGAATAATACAGGAAACTACTTTCTCAAAGTTAGAGAGTCAAGTGTAGGATGAATTAACAGGTGCTTTCACTCAGAACTCTTATTGTTTTGACCACAATCCATATTTTCCCCCTTGTCACTATTGATTGATTGATTTTCATGAGCTTACCATTGTGGTTCCACTAATGCAAACAGATTCTTCAAAAAAGATTAGCCTGGCTAGCCAGGGTACTTCAGGGGGTAATAGAAGTACTCTGTGAGGAACTCAGAATCAGAAAAGATGTTGCTCTAAGAATATGTAGTTCTGAAGTACATTTAAGAATGCTGGAAGATCTCCAGATCTCTGTGAAGTATCAGTGGGTTCTGCATTTTCATCAGTGAGCTAAAATCTAATTTAAAGTGAATTTCCAATTATTTTAATTATATATTTGACTTTATCATAGATGTGTATGAGTTGCAGGAAGGGACCACGATACATGGTTGTGTGTCCTCTGAACCGAGTCCTTTGCCAAACTGGTAAAAACCTAGTTTTCAGAAAACATAATGTCCAGCTGGGCTCATCCATTTGCTGGTTGGTCATTATACAAATTCCATGGGGATCCTGAAGTTAATATGATGAAAGGGAAAAAAATCATCTCAATGAACTTAATTGGAGGTGAACTGTCATTTGAAGAATCATAGTGCTCAATAGATGGCAGCAATTATAAGAACATAAGAGCCATGCTGGATCAGGACAAAGACCCATCTAGTCCAGCTTCCTGTTTCTCACAGTGGCCCCAATGCATCTGGAAGTGCATGAGACTAGATATCTGTTTCCTGATGCCTCTCCTCTGCATCTGGCTCTTGAAGTACCCTGGTTTTGGTACTGTAATTATGTTTAAGGCCAAGGAATTGCCAGTGCCCGGATGCCAGGGTCTTTATAACTTATGTGCTGGTGTTTTAAGAATTTTATTTATGTTAGTTTTAGTAGCTGTATGTAGGGATGGCAGCAAATAATTTAATGCTGGCTTTCCCAGTCTGACCAGTCTTCAGGAGACAGTGACAACTTTTTTGAACACGTGTAGTCATACTGCTCCTATGTTTATCTCTAAGGGCCTTTTCACACGACCCCTAAGATCCGCTGGCCACTTAAATTCGGACCAGAGATCTTAGGGGTTCGTTGCTCTTGCTGTGTACCCACCCCTCAGCACTTCCTTGCTCCTGTCTGCGTGAGGGTTGGGAGAAAAAGAGAGAGGAAAAAATGCATCTCACCTCCGAAGCCACCCAGCTTCCTGATTCCTTCTCTTCCTGATTCCTCCCGGCTTCCTGGTTCCTTCTCTTAAAGGGGCGGCAGGCAAAAAACAACAACAAACAGACGCGAGGAGAGCCGACACTCACTCCCTTAAAACCGCATCAGGGATTGTCACCACGGGAGAGCAGGTACATGAAAAATGTGCTGGGTCGCGCTTAGGTGGGCGGGGTCGCACTTAATTTTCTGCAAACTCCGGAGCTGGTGGGGAAACATTTTTAAGCTCCGGAGCTTGCAGCCATTTGCGGCGGAGTTTAGGGGTCGTGTATAAACGCCCAAAGAAAGACATTTACTTTGTGACATCTCCTTGATCCATCTGGCACCGGATATTTAGTTACTTAAAATATGTTTTGTGCCACCTTTCACTGCTGCAGACTTTTTGTTGTTGTAGAGCATGGCCAAAAAGAAAAAAGGAAAGGAAAGGAAAAAGAAAAAGAAAAAGAAAGAAATACAGTAGAAATAGAAATCCCAAGAGAACAACAAAATATAAAATATTTTAAGTGGGCAACAGGACATACCTATTGAGGGGCATGTCCCTCTGATTTCAGTGGCACGTATTCCAAGGTAAATTATAACTTGCTTGATTACGTTCATAAACTCTGTTGAAATATTGTTAAATAAAAAAAAGTTTAGCTTAATTTTTAAAATATAACAAAAACACTTTGTAACAAAACTATTCCGAGGGGCTGTTATTTATAATGCTGAGGTCATTTCTCATTATTGTCATATCATTGGACTGAAGTTCTTAAAAATAGGTAGATTGGCATAAAAGTTTTCTGCCTCCAAACCACCTGACCCTTGTACAGTTCTGCATGCTAGCTCGAGAAGGAGGTCCCTTCAAGACTGGTTATCTAGCCTATTTCAATATCCTGGTGTAGGGTGCAATTGAAAGAGACTGGTTATCACCAAGGTGTTGGCAGAACAACTTGGTGTTATGCTTGGCAGCAGGGAGTTGTATGATTAGATTCCACAATCAGTTGTGCAATTCTCATTACTGCTGTTGCACATTGCACGTGGGGAGTGCTTTGTGCAAAAAGAGTTCTGTCCTGGCACTTTTCTAGCTGTCATGGGTGTAATACTGAGTAACACCAGTATAACTACATACAGTGGACCCTTGTATAACAAATGGTTTGTATAACATAAAATCTGTACAATTCCAGAGATAGGGGAAATTTGCTTAACAGAATTGCCTATGGGGCAAATCCATACAACATAAAAATGGTCGCAATTAGGGCTTACTCTGTTTTCAATGTATTCCAATGGGAAATTTGTATAAAGGAAAATTTGCTCAACAGAATTTCATTTGAAACGAATTAATTCCTTTATACAAGGTACCACTGTAAGAGGATTTTGCTCCATGAGTTAAACATTTTCACTTTAAAGGCAACAGGAACAAGTTAGTTTTCTAAGTGTTAATGTTTTACACTTGCAAATTAATCTTCAAGGTTATTACAGTACCAGAAGCAGCCACTATAGGAGCCAGAGAGTGCTATGAATACTGTACTGTTCTTGTTAAAGAAGAATACATTGCATGGTCTCTGGCGTCCTCTCGTGGCCAATTCTGGTAATATATGCAAGATTTTTTTCTGTTTAATGTGTACTAGGGATGGGCAAGAAACGAAAAACAAAACAAAATGAAACGAGAAAGCAGCATTTTGTTATAGATGAAACGAAACAGTTGTTTTTCCATTGAAAGGAACCATTTTGTTCCATTGTATTCGGGCTCCTGCTGAGCTGTGAATGGCTGGAGCCCTTTAAACCTAGCCTAGTCAGTACCAGGGGATCCCCCTGGTGCTGACTGGGCCAGGTTTAAAGGGCTCCAGTCATTGACAGCTTGGCAAGAGGCCTTTAAAAATGGCTCCCAGAGTCCCAGGTACCAAATCTGGTGCCTCTAGAACCCAGGGGATCCATTTCATTTTTTTCATTTCATTTCGTACAATTTTTTTAAAAGTAAATGAAACAAAACAAAACGGGTGAGCATGAAATGAAACATTATTTTTCCATTTTGTGCCCATCCCTAACATATACCATATTTTTCCATGTATAGGGTGCTACTTTTTCCAAGTCATTGGGCTTGAGCAGCCCATTAAGAAATGTGCTCCTGGAAAGAAAAGGAAAAAGCCACACATTTTAAAGTATGAATGGGCTGCTCATGTCCAATGAAGCCTGATCCTGCAAAAAGTAAACCCACAAAAGCGGATTGGAGTATTTAGAATGGGGAAATGAAAGCAAAAAGTGGGGGTGGTGAGGGTGGTGAACTCAAGGTGGATTTATTCATTTTATTTATTTGGGTGCCTAAAAGTGGGGGGATCATCTAATGAATGGCAGTGTCTTATAGACAGGAAGATATAGTATACTGTATATTCACTATTATCCAAGGTTTTCAGTATCCCTGGGATGGGGGTGGTAGAATCAATTCCCACTGGATATGGAGGTCCAGCTGTATATCTCTTATGAAACTATATTTTGTCTACTTCCTGCCAGAAGAAGTGGTGACAGCTGTCAGCCTTGACAGCTTTAAGAAAGGATTGGACAAGTTCATGGAAAACAAGGGTATCAGTGGCTATCATCATCTGGGTTGGAGAGATAGGCAGGATATCTCTCAATACCATTTGTGTGGGAATCATAAGCAGGTGAAGAATCTGCTTGGGAATACCCTGAAGCAAATGGTGAGCTACTGTGTGAGACAGAATGCTGGACTGGATGGGCTGTGGCCTGTTCCAGCAAGGCTGTTCTTGTGTTCTTATATACTAGCAGAGTTTTTTTCTCATGGTGCTGAGATGCTATGCCTCGCCTTACAGTCAACATTTCTATAAAAAGTGAATACAACCTTATACCCCATCACACTTTGTCATCCCTTTGGACTCAGGTTTCAATATGAGAAATGCAGAGATATGGCTGCCTCTTGTCTGTAGATGTGCAACGATGCTTAGCACCACATTTTCTATCCCTAATCCGTCCTTTTACCTTGTCTTGCTGAACTCATTTTCCCAACTCCCACAATTTTATAATATGCTGCCTATAATCGACACACCTTCCCATTTTTGTCTGATGATTCACGCCCTGCCTGCTTATTCTGGTTTCCCTAATTGTAGTCTAGCTGGAATATATTTTACAGGTCGTCTTTCCTTTTTCTCTAATGCCACTCACATCCCAGCAAGTCCTCTGAGAGTGGTAAGCAAACTGCATTTTAAACAGGGAGTTTACAGAATTGTATTATGCCCGGAAGAACTGTAGATAACAGACCTCTATAAGGGATAATGGTGTGTGTGTGTGTGTGTGTGTGTGTGTGTGTGTGTGTGTGTGTGTGTGTGTGTGTGTGTGTGTGTGTGTGTGTGTGTGTGTGTGTGTGTGTGTGTGTGTGTGTGTGTGTGTGAATATGTCAGTATGTGAGCACATATGCAGTTTCAGGGCTTGTTTCTCTGATGAAATGGTATGCATAGCACTTGATACCCAAGGAGAAGCTTTGCTAATCTGGGCACGTCTGTCCTTTTTCCTGTCATAGCTGTAAGTGGACACATCAGCGAATGTCCCTAATGAGGAAGCAAAACAGCCAGAGGCAGAGAGCTCTGTATCTGCATGCTTTAAAGCAGGGTGCTCTTAGTCTTTGTGATTGTTTGGGAGACTCCAATGGCTCCTTTCAGTGTGGTGCATTTGGTATATTTGTGCCCCCTTTACTCTAGTCCCTCTGCAGCATTTTGTTATGAGTTGATCTGAGGTAACCTTGCAGCTGCAGTAGGCACTGGGTGCATATGAGAAGCATGAGCAAAAGATTGTGTCATGCTGTCAGTAGCAAAACCTGTGCTTTATGACGCTGCAGAGCAGCATAGAAATGAAAAGGGCATCCAGATTTCAAAGCCCAAGGAATACAAATGCTCTAGATTTTATAAGGGACTTGTTTCTGAAGGAAATAGGTTCAGAGGGAGGGAGAGATAGATAGATAGATAGATAGATAGATAGATAGATAGATAGATAGATAGAACAACATAATATACAATATTTTGTTGGGGCATGAGAAGAGAATTCTGAACAAAGCGGCAAGAATTCAGAAAATTTTCTTTGTAATATATCTGTGGGCTCATCCATGCTGTGGTATTGTTTCCAGTTGTGTGTTGTTTTCAATGTTAGTTTCCATCACTCATAACTTTACATGGAATTTTACTCTTCTCTTAACTGCTTGCGTTCTCTTGTAGCTTTAATGCAATGTTGTCTTTTAATGCTGTAAGATGTCCCTCAATTTCCTGTTCTCAAATACTTGAACATGTCTTAATTGTACTAGAGACTATATATTATCCCTTATTACTGTAAGCCTCCTTGGGCCCTTTTCCAAGGAGAAAGGTGGGGTAAAACTATTCTAAAATAAATAAATAAAATAATATTTTTTTTGCTGATCTGAGTAGATCATCCCAGTATTGGCATCCACACATGGGGAGAGTATTTGTTTTTGGATGTACTGTTGTCCTTTTAGTGGCTGTCTACAAATGTCTTCAGTTACTCCCTGAAGATTGCTGTCCCTCTTTTCCTAGGTTCTCTGTCCTCTCCCTGACTACTTGACTCCCTCTTCCTTTTGTTCCTTGTTTTGCCTGTCTGTGGTTCTCAAATCTACATGCTTTCCTGCAGTGCTTCCTACCTTTTTTGAAAAATCATTGTTTTTCACTTGTGTGCTATGGTGCAAAAGTTACAACATAAATAAAAAAACAAAAAAATGCAGCAGAAGGCTAACATATTCTCTGCCCTGTAGCTATCTAATGCATGTTCCCTTATTATTTATTTATTTATTTACTGTATATACTCGAGTATAAGTCAACCCGAGTATAAGTCGAGGCCCCTAATTTAACCCCCAAAACTGGGGAAACTTATTGACTCGAGTATAAGTCTAGGGTGGGAAATGCAGCAGGGCCTGGCAGCTCCTCCTTTGTTAGCTGGGGGAGTGGTGTGTGATGTTTAAAATGATTTTAGCCACTGATGCAAGTGCTTGGGGGTCAGTGGCTAAAAGCCATTTTAAACATTGCGCACCGCTCCCCTGTGATGCAGAGGGGGGTAATCAGAAGCGACACACAATGTTTAAAATGACTTTTAGCCACCAACCCAAGCACTTGCCTCAGTGGCTAATAGTATTGACCCGAATATAAGCCGAGGGCCCCTTTTTTCAGCCCAAAATTAGGGCTGAAAAACTAGGCTTATATTCAAGTATATACAGTATTTCATTTCATTTCTATACCGCCCATCTTCCAATAGGAACTCTGGGAGGTTTACAGCAACATTAAAATCAACAATAAATAACAAGTCAACAATACTAGCAGGAAAGAGGGAGAAACCCTCAGCAAGAGGCATCGGAGGCGAGGGAAAAAAATTTAAATTAAATTAAATTAAAAGGTCACCTTCCCTTTCGCATTATAATTCAAAGTGTTCCCATTTTAAAAATCAAAAAGAGAATGCAGAAATTGTTACTATCTCAGTAAAACTAAACAGCTGTACTTTAAGGTTGTTCTAAGATTATTATTAGTAGCCAGTACAGCTGGTGAGGAAAAGATGTCAGGTTGTCACATGACAGTAGCATAGCAGCCACATGCATCATGCATCATCTGAAACTTCCAGTACTTTGGGGGTTGGAAAATGGGGGGTCGTCTTATAGATGGAAAATATACATTATATATTTAGATATATATGTATAGCCCTGCTGCCTGCAAGTGCCACTTCCTCTCTCTCTCTCTCTCTCTCTCTCTCTCTCTCTCTCTCTGGTTAAGAAGCTTTCAGCTTCAGACAGCTGTGCACTATTGGGAGTTTCTTGTCCCCTCTGATTTGTTTCTATACTGGCCACTATGTTTGTCCTGGTGTTGGTTGCTAGTAAAATATAGTCTACTGCTCAGTGTCTTACTAGGAAATGCAGACAAATTTCCATACTTCTCTGCTAAAGAAGCTTGTACTGAGCAGCTTTCACTTCCTTGAGCAGCAGGAAGTCTATAGAAAGCACTGAAAGATTTATGATTGAGAAAATACTGAGAACATAAGAAAAATTCCTGCTGAGTTAGACTTGAGTTCCAAAGTGGGAAGTGGGCATAACTGAGCAGCAGAGCACATGCTATGCATGCAGAAGGTCTCATTCTCAATCCCTGCCATCTCCAGATGTGGCAGAGAAAGGCTCCTGCATAAAACTGTAAAATTGCCACTAGTTGGTGTTATCACTACTGAGCAATGTGGAACCCCTGTCTGATTCAGCAGAAGGTGGAGATGATGAACATGTTGCTCCCCAGTTGTATTGCATTGCCCATCATGCCTCAACAGAGTTTGGGTGCTGCAAGGACTGACTAAAGATAGAGTCCAATTACAAAGAGAGGGTCACATATTTCCCCATATGAATCTATGTGAGACAGGTTCCTATATTGCAACCGATGGTGAGGGGACACAGGGCCAACCAGTGGAGCCATGGCAAAAGGGGATTTTTATATATCCATGCATGCACATATAGGTGGTCAGGCATTTGTTTATACCGTACCTGGATTCCCATCTCTTTATTTATTTCATTACATTACACTGCATTGCATTTTCTCAATTATGGGACCCATAGCAACTCACAGATTTATTCATTGCACAACTCAACTCAGCAATAGAAAAACAGTTCCGCCCCAAATCAGAAATGATTCTACTTGGTGCCAGTTCTGTTTTCTCCCCTACTCCTCACAACATTCACACAAGAGGTAATATTGGGCTGGGAGTTCAGCTAGATGGGAATATAGCTGGCCACTGAACCTCAGCCATCACAAGCAGTTGGGCAGGAGTGGGCTGATGGAGGGCAGCCTAAGGCAGTGACCCATTTTCCCTTGACCAGACTCCTCTGATTCCATCTACTCTAGAAATGTACTACATGTCCATGTTAACAGGAAATCCACATGCAGGACTGCCTCTGGAAAATGAGGGGGTGATGGACAAATATGATGATGGACAGATGCTCATATATAAAGAACTGTTTTACTCTGGACCAATACATCCTATAAATAAATAAAATATGTATCGTATTTATTGTATTTACATGTTTTTATTTTTCTAATTTTATTGTAATTTTGATGTTTTAATTGTCTGTTTTGGTTGTGAGCCGCCCAGAGACCTTTGGGTAGTGGGCGGCATACAAGCTAAATAAATAAATAAATAAATAAATAAATAAATAAATAAATATTGTTGCCCCCAATACACCCTGCCTGTTTAAAGCTTCCCGAGATACATAGCCATTCCATTCATCTAAGGAAATGTGCTTGGAAGCACAAACGTTTATGAAAAACAAAAACTACTTAGTAAAGGTGATACAAGGCCTCTGCTTTCTCTTTTGCTATATCCATTTATTATATATGAGATTATATATAATCAAATCAATAAACAATAAACAGTTTGAATAAGATATCAAGCTACCCATAACCATGCCAGGATTCGAGTGAGAGCAACTATGTTGACATAGAAACCTATGTCTTTAACCTCAAAAATGTGTGTGTGTGTGTGTGTGTGTGTGTGTGTGTCTTTGTTCATGGTAGACGCACCACAGTATGATTAATAAATGTATAAGATAATTTTCTTCCAATATTATGCTACATTAAAAGCATACATATGCCACTTGGCACGACACCTGCTATGTAAATGTTTTTGCCTATAGGGTTTGACTTCAGGAATCCAGTAGTGATTCTAAAGCTTTGACTGCAATACCTAACTATGCCACATTGCTTAAAGAATAGCATATGGCCAGGATTCTTGTTCATGGTGTTTAGGGGGACTGGTGACCCTCCCTCAATCTAGAATTTGCCCTTAGCTCCTGCTCTGTCCAAATTGAAATCTTGCTGTCTGTCTATCTTGACCACTTACTAGCTGAAGGTGTTGCCTTCTGAGGTAGGAAGGTATGAGAACTGGACTTTTAACTGTGGTGGTGGTGGTGATGAAGATGGTGATGATGATGATGATTGTGTGCCATCAAATAGATTCTGGCACATGGCAGCCCTTTCCAGGGTTTTTGAGGTAGTGAGTACCCAGTGGTTGACCTCATCTTCTGAGAGTGTTCTGGGACTCTTCGGCTGGTCCATGACTACTCAAGCTGGCTCTTCTCCTAGGTAACAGTGGGGTATTGAACTCCCAACCTCTGGCTCCAAAGTCAGAAACATAAACCACTGGGCTTACCAGACAGCTCTGTTTAGAGACTGTTCAATAGCTTTAGAATCCCAGCCCACCCATTAGATGCACAATGTTATTATAATATGTTTATAATAATCAAGGCCACTGACTTTGTAACAGTACTTGTGACAAAATGAACATGGAAACGTTTTAAAAACTAGGTCCTCAATCCACAGCTTTAGGTTTTTGTTTTTGTTTTTTGTGGCTTTAAACAAGAGTAATAACTTTCATCCATATGATTGCTCTTGATTTAATATTTATTGTTAATGGTAAGGCATTTTAATTTGTCTTTTTAATCTGCATTCCCTGCTAGTTATATCAGCACCTAGCTATGCATTACAAATGGTTTCTTTATTTCCTTTATAGGTCTTTAATCTGTTAATTGGCCTAAGGCTGTTCAATATAGTGACAGGAAAGGTTCCAGAAAACAGAATAAAGATTTGTATGTTATATCAGTTCAAAGAGAAAAAGGATTCAAGCCTGGTTTCAAATAATTTCTTTCCTTGTTGGATATACCTTTCCTGCAAAGATAAGGCTTTTCAATTCAAACTGGCTCAATTGGTTTTCATGCTCACAACATTTTCATGGTTCTTTTCAAGGGCTTATCTCTTGCTTTACTCTGAAAATTCTCTTGGCTGGCTTAATAGTGTTCTGAAAAGACCACAGCAAAAGATGTCAATGCCTTTATGATAACATTATGGTTAATTTAATATTTTTAATGTGAAAGAGTTTTTGAGCTTTGACTCTTCTGAATTTTACAATGATCAAAGGATCAGAGAAAAGCCTTGAATGTCATAACATGTCAGAGGCATGGAATGTCATAGCATGATGCTTATTGATTTTTGGAAATATTTTGTCTATAATGATTAGCTACAATAAAATCATTTGATGTGGGATATATATATGGAAAATATGTAGTTAAATAGAAGACATTATTTTTATGCTCACTATTATTGCTTTAATAAAGGACACAAGATGCTGAAAGACCAATGAAAAACTTCCATATTTTTTTCTTTTAAAGTTGATGATTCATGATTGCTTCAAGTGCCTGAGTTTTCTGTATGACAGTATGATTAGTATAAGGTAGTTCTTTTGACATGCTGAGAGTCTTTGAGGATGAGGGATTTTTAATCACTTTATAGGATGGTTTGTAAGAAGCAACAGTATCTTTAGTCATCATCTTTAGTTCAGTTATGTAAAGTCTAGGACAGCTTTTTTATTTTATACAGCATTATTTATACTCAATATGATTACAAATTACAGTATTGTGTATCTATGCACGAATACCACATTTTTGGCCCCATAAGACACACCTGACCATAGGACACACCTAGTTTTTAGAGGTATGTGTGAAAAAAAATATTCACACAGACATACTGTGGTCCTGGTCCATCTCCAACCCAGTTTACTCTCCAGTGAAGGTGCTCTTGGGAGGCCCGGAGAGGCACAGCTGGAGAGTAAAATGCAAAGACAAACCTTCCCCCACCCCTGCCCAAGGGTCTTTTCCCAACCCCTAAGATCCGCTCTCCCAAAGATGCTGAGAAGCCTCGGGCTTTCTCTTGAAGAGGCTCACCTGGAGGAGCTTCCCTGAGCTCCATTTCTCTTCTTGCTTGCTTTTTTTCCTCCCACCTCTTCTCTTAATTGCAGGTCCCAGCCCAAGCAGGTACAAAGTGCAGCTGGGTCATGGAGGCTTTCCTGCAAACTCCGGAGCTGGTGGGAAAACACTTGTAAGGTCCGGAGTTTGCAGCCATTTGCTGCGGAGTTTAGGGGTCGTGTATAAAGGCCCCAAGTCTCCATGCTGAGAAGCCTCGGGCCCTTGCAGAGGCCTCCGGACCCATTGCAGGTCCCAGCCCCAGCTGCAACCCTCATGGAGGCTTCCTGGCCAGGCTGTTTTTAATAAATTACCTTGCATGATTGATTTGTTCCATATAATAGGAACTGGAGAGAAAGCAGTCCAAAGGGAGACCATAGAGATGAGAAACAAGCTAGAGAGTAACCACCCACCATGATGACCATAGGGATTCAGCTAAATGGTCATCATGGTGGGGGTGGCTACTCTATAGCCATTTCTTATCTCTATGGTCTCCAGTAAGGCTGCTTTCTCTCCGACTCCTATTATATGAAAGAAATCAATCATGCAAGGTAATTTTTTAAAAACAGATGGATGTGATGCCTCCGTGGGAGTTGCAGCTGGGGCTGGGACCTGCATGGGGTCCGGAGGCCTCGGCAGCAGCCACTCTGGAGGGGTGCATTTGCTCTATAAGACACACAAACATTTCTCCTTACTGTTGGGGGAGGGGGGAAGTGCATCTTATGGGGCAAAAATATGGTGTAAAATTCTTCAGTATGTTGTGAAGACTGATCTTACATCAGTGTGACACTTTCAGCATTAATAAATACGGACCTTGTAAGATGCTCTTTATTTAAATGGTGGTTATTTGTTTTTTTGATACTTGCACCTTGGTGAACATATTTTGGAAAAAGTATTATTCTGTGGGCTTTGACACTATGACACTGTTGCTTTGAACACCCTCTTTGTTGTGAAAAGTCTCATGTGGCGTGTACAGAATATAGCAAACTCCTAAGATATGTCTCTTTCAAAAATCAAACGTTAAAGTCAGAGTTTGATAGCTTTCAAATTTTCCAGGCCTTTCTCCCTCTGGTGTTAATTGCACTCCTGCTGTGCCAGCTGTGAAGCTCTTTCTGTCCCAACATTCAGCAGGTGTTCAGTTTGACAGCCTCATTTTGTGTATGTTTTGGTTTTAGTTTGTTTACTATAAACGATTTTGTAAAGTGCATGTGTACATCAAAATGAGGTTTATGAAGCAGTTGTCAATCGGTTGCTTGTAGAAAATCCAGTTTATACATAATTATTCAAACCTGAACCCTGGGACTGAAGCTTGCTATTTGGCTTACAACATATGGCCTAGATTGAATGATGCTCTCCTTGCTCCTAGCAGGGCATCATCCCAACGAGAGACAAGATCATAAGTTCCCTTTCTGCTTACCTGGCTGTTCATAGCCCATGTATGAGTGCAACATGTGAGTGGGGTAAGCATACATGTCATCCAACATGTCAAACCTGCACAGCACGTTTACTGTTTCAGATGTAATGTCTAATTGTCCATCAGTCCATTTCCAGGTACAATTTAAGTGCTTTGGTCCAAGGCATTTTAAAGACCATGCTTCTCATGGTGAGCCTGCTTGGGTATTAATTTAATCAGGGGAAGGGGTTCTGTTGGTCCCACCACCTTCACTGGCTTGATTGGCAGGAACACAGGAGAGGGTAATCTCTGTTACGACTCTCAGCCTTTGGAACTCCCTCCCAAGGGAGGCCAATCTGGCCCCATCTTTGCTGTCCTTCTGCAGGCAAACCTTTCTTTTCAGGAAAGCTTCCCTTCAGTGACTGGCTGGCTGCTTGCATGGGATTTTTAAATGGTTTGTTATGCCTTACTGCTTTGAATGTGTTGTAGTATTATTTTTGTTTACCATTTCTCAGAGTGGTGTTTATTTGTTTCTTTTTAGTACAGTACTTGTATACTTACTGTTTTTAGCTTTAAATACTGCCTCTTAATGATGTCAACCACCTTGAGTGCTTTTTAAGAAGAAAGGTGGTATATAACAAGCAAGGAAGCAAGCAAACTGTTTGCGTCTTGCACTGTGCTGAAATATTATTCACAAAGCTCTTGGCACTGTTGTGCTCTCTGAAAAAGAGATGGTCAAAGAGGCTAATGCCAAAACTTTTAGTTTCAGGCATTGGTTCGGTGAGAACTTTTCCCTTAGCTTGAGTGCAAAATATACAAAACAAACTGTATTTGTAAATGCATGACTGAAGTCCTTCAGTTATTTTTTTACTGAGGAAAAGGTCTTGCAACAGCCTTTGGAACATAACATTTTCCTCATATGATAAGCTATCATGTGTAGGTTTGCTATTGCTTTTCTTTTATTTCTGTGGCATTTCCACTTTTACAGTTACCAAGATGGTAGAGGAGTAGAGTGCTAGTCTTCTGGGGGATTGTTTTAATTCCAGCTGTCTTGCCTGACATAGCAGCTTCCTTCTCCAGATTTCAAACACCCCCTGCTGTTTTATATGTGCTGTGTATGTATGTGTTCTTAATATTTTGTTCAGCTTCTTCCAAATAAATGGTCTTTTAAACTGTTGTTCTTATTTTTTTTTGCCTGGGGCAAATTTAAAAACTCAGCATGCCAGAACATTTTGTATGCTGCTTGAATATATTTCTGAGGAGGGAACGGTAAGATTGAACAATTTTCTGGACTAAATAAGGATGCGGTCCTTCAATGTATATAGAATCAGGCATAGTGCTGCTGTTTTCAAGAGCCAAAGATTTACACCCATTACAAGACACTGTCATTACCGTGCAATTCATTTAGTCTTGACAGGTATATCTTAATAGGACTATATTTGTTGCTGCTTTAGGACACTCATCAATAAGTAATGCTCCTACTTCTTGTAGTGACAGAATAAGTGTTGCTTGACCCAATGGTGGGATAAGCTTGATTGGTTGGTTGGTTGGTTGATTTTGATACATATACCAAAATTGAAGACAGATATACCAAAAATTGAGTGGTTTCATGGCCACTCTGGGTGGTTTGCAATAACAACCAATACAATTGCAACAAATAATAATACTAGGGACAAACAATTGATTCCAGCAAAATAAAATAAAATCTAGTTTACAACCTGGTAATCAAATTTAACTCCATAAGAATCAAAATAAGAGACACAACCAATAGTAACAATATAGGACCCACCATTTAAAAGGCAACACTTTGGGTGGGAGGCATTCCAAAGATGAGGGGTGGTTGCCAATTCTTGTTATTCTCTTTCTGGGATTCTCTCAGGGTCAGTGGTCTCAACCACCCTGCCTGGGGAGAATGGATGGAGCAGATCATGTTGGGAGGAAGCATTCTATAAACTTGTAATGAAATCCCAAGTGTGTATTGCATATTAATTTGTAATTGTGTGTATATGTTGCTCTTGAGTGTCCCAGAGCAGCTGCTCTCAAATGCACTTGCTGGGGAGTTGTTGTTCTTTTAGCTTTTTATGTTTTGTGTGAACCGCCCTGAGTTCTCGCTCGGGAAGTAGGTGCGGTATATAAATCTGAAAATAAATAAATAAATAAAATAAAATACCTTTATTGGATCACAAAAGTCTTAAGAACATGCACAATATGTCTTTTAAATCCACCAGGGTTCTTAAGTAGTCTACTTAATGAAGAGATATGCTAGGCTTAAAAGTTAGTCTGTGCCTGTTTTTGATATTTTTAACAATCTGATTTAAGTACTGCCCATTTTTGCTGTTTGTTTCCAGGCTCAGTTCAAGGTCCAGGTTCTTACTTTTAAATCCTAAATAACTTGGACTGTCAGTACTTTACATTTTGTTGCCTTCCCTGTGTTACCTCTATTTGAGCCAAACATGAGTCTTTTTGCAAACCAGACTGAAGTACAGAAATCAGCTCACTTCTCAGCATCCATACATCCATATAAATCAGTTGTTCCTGCCCTTTTTTGAGTTGCGACCACCTTTGAAAATAGCCAAGTATCCTGCAACCCACCCAACCATATTTTTATTAAAGGCCATTGTCATCATTTCTTGACATGTGAGTGCCATCAATACTGCTTCTGCTTCTCCTGATACTCTTGCTTCTGGCACTACTTAAAAACTGGGGAGATACCAAGATGGGGGAGGTTAAAGGTAGGGAGAAGAGAAAGCAAGGGACTTCAAAGATGGACCAGGGAGTGGAAGAACTTTGTGGTACTCAGGGAGGGGCAAAACCTTTGGATAGAGAAGATCCCCCTCAGAAACCCACAGAAGGCTTGTTCCTGCTTCTCCTGCTTCTGCCACTACTTAAAAACTGGGGAGGTACCAAAATGGGGGAGGTTAAAGGTAGGGAGAAGAGAAAGCAAGGGACTTCAAAGATGGACCAGGGAGTGGAAGAACTTTGTGGTACTCAGGGAGGGGCAAAACCTTTGGATAGAGAAGATCCCACTCAGAAACCCACAGAAGGCTTGCACCTTGCATCTGCTGCAGAATGGTCGGACTATTTGCTTTTGTGTCTTCCTCCTGGAGGTTTGTTGGGGGTGATAGTCCTTTTTCCTTTCCCCCTCCTCATTAGATTCTCCCAAAGTGATATATTTTAATTAAAATCACTTTATTGCAGACCCGGCTTCAATTTCTTTTTTTGTAAAAACAACAAACCCAGGTCATCCCTTATCAGTAAGTGCAGGCTTCTTTACCCCCCCCCCAGAGCCTGTTTCTCATACATACACATTAATATCCCACTCCTAAAGGTTAACTAAAACATATATTAGTATTTCCCAGCTTAGGCATTGGTACCTCCAAGGGAGGTTGCAAATTACCTTATGTGTGTTGTAATCCTTATGAGTTTTTCAGGCTGTTTGGCCATGTTCTGGAACAGGACCAAACAGCCCAAAAAACTCACAACAACCATCAGATCCCAGCCGTGAAAGCCTTCGAGAATACATTGTGTTGTAGTCTTTGTTAAACAAGGTGACCTATGATCTTTCAGAACATGATTCATGCCCACATGAGGATACCAACCGCCCCAGTTGGGAAACACTAATACAGTGGTGCCTCTGCTTATGAGTTTAATCCATTCCGAATGCATGCTCTTAAGTTGAACAACTCTTAAGTACAGCAGCCCTATCTTAAAAACAAAAATAAAAAATAAAAAATTGTAAGTAGAGCAGATTGCATCTAAAATTTGTAAGGCAGCAGTTAAAATGCCACATCTAATAGATGCCCTAAATGCATCTGATCTCACCTGATTTTGGAAGCTAAGCAGGGTCGGCCCTGGTTAGTACTTGGATGGGAGACCACCAGGGAATACCAGGCGCTGTAGGCGCCTGGAGTAGGAACTGGCAAACCACTCCAGTAATCCTGCCAAGAAAACTCAATGGACGTGGAGTCATGAAGAGTCGGTCACAACTGTAACAACACAAGTTAAAATGTCAACAGTTTTTCACTCTTAAGTCAAATTGCTTTTAAGTTGAGCCGCTCATAAATAGAGGTACCACTGTACACATACATGTGGTGTTATTAGAGCAGCTGACAGTAAGTTAATTTGTAGATTCAGTTCCTGAAATTTGGTTTGGTTTGCAGAGCACACTTCTCCCTTTGGAAATAAATTATGCCAGTATTTCATATTCAAAGAAAATAAGAAGGCTAGTGTTTATTGAACACAGTACTGTGATAGGAAAGAAAATAGAATCCTAGTTCTAGCTAACTAAGGTAGAGATGTACAGAACCATGAAAAATCTAAAGGGAAGAAGTGAGAAGGGCAGAAGTTACATCTGCATACTGAGAGTATCAGCCTAGTTAAAGAAAAGGTCAGTGTAGGTGAAAGCAGGTAAAGGAAACCCAAGGAGATACTTTTTTCTCCTCCTCCTGCCCCCGCATGCAAGATGAGTACTGTATCTTCTTCACTATAAGGTGAGTTATATCCAGTCATCTGCAGCATTTGGTACATTGCTGCATTGTAAGATATTTCTTACTATGAGAAATCTGGGTCATGGCAACTGGACTTCTTTTCTTGAGAGATAGAAACATTTGTTGGGGGTAATGGTCCTCTGATGAAGCTGCTTGGATGAGTAGCGAAATGTTTCTGTCTCTCAAGAAAAAAAGTCCAGTTGCTATGACTCAATTTCCAGGTAACCTCATCTGGATGACTGAGAATCTTCACGGACATACTATGAGAAATATATGATCATAATTAGTGTCCCCCCCTTTTTATGGTTCATGATCTCAAAAATACCGTTTCTGTCACTCTATTAGTGCGTTATAATATGAAAATTTGGAGTTCTTCTTAAAATAACTTAATGGTTCCCAGATTAGAGACAATTACCCAAAACATAATCTATTCAAAATGTATTTGTTAGCAACAGTTTGTGTAGGAAAAAGAATCCCTAAACATGTGTTTGCTTTGCATCATTCAAAGTATGTTTTTTTTTGTCAATTGATTTGAAAGCAAAACGGAGCCACCAAGAAGCATGTAGATTGCTATGTGTTGAAAGGAACTTGAGGTTGTTCAGTTTAGCACCCGAGCTGGAAACCAAATAATAAATTCTCACCCAGTCCCAATAGAAAAAAACCTCTAAGGGATATTTAATGCATCTGCTTGTGACTCTCTAACTTTTCTCTTTCATGATTTCTGCTCTGCGTACTGTGGGCTCTGATGGTACACTTTTGAATTGACTGACGGGACATCATTCAAATATCCATTTATCTGTAATCTAAGAACTGCAGAGCTGGGAGGGACCCTATGGATCTTTGAGTCCAGCCCCTGCCTGTCAAGAGGGCACGGTGTGGAAATGAACTATTAACCTGCGGCTCTGCGGCTAGATAGTTAAACCACATCCTGGAAGGGCATTTGACAGATAGATGTTCAGATTTTAGGGATGCTTCCTAAAGAATGTTTGATTCTAGAGATCAAAATACATTGTGTTCCCATTTCTTTATTTCCTTTAGGAATGATGATGATTATAATGATGATGACTATATTGATAATTATTATTTGTATTAAGAAAAAAATATGGAGCTAGGAAGGGTAAAATATAGGAGACAGAGGTTTAGGTAAGAACAGGTTGTGGAATGGAAGTATTGAGCTGGAATATTTGGGAAGTAGAGGGGGAGTTGAAAAAGCAAAACTGAGGCAAAGTGTGCTGCTTAAAGCACTCTCTCGGTGTTTTACAATTCAGTTATTCAAGCTAGACATATGCCATGCCCAACTAACTGAGTACTCATTTTACTGACCTTGGAAGGATGGAAGCCTGAGTGAACCTTGAGCCATCTACCTGGGATTGAACCTGGATCATGAGCAGTTTTGGCTGCAGTACAACAGTTTTAACACTGAGCCATGGGGCTCCCGAAAGGGAGACGCACAGTATTTTAGATGGAGTGTCAATGTCTGTGGGAAATATTGGGACTTTAAAGGATGGGATTGACAAGCACTATTTCATACAAATCTCTGAAGATTTTGAGATCTTTGGGAGAACCCCTTTTTGTTTTGTCAATATCTGAAATGTTTTTGCCAGGAACTTGAGAGAGATCCTTCTTAGTGACTGCTCCTAGACAGTTTACCAAGGAATACATATGTAACCTCTACTCAAGTGACCTTTATTTGGTGGCAGGCAACATTTTTTCAGCTCTCACTTCACAGTTTCTGAAACTGTCATAGAATAATCAAATCTGTATCCCTGCCTGAGTTCAGTGTTTGAGATGATGTTGCACTGAACATTGCCATTTTCTTTGTTATTACAGGTTTTGATGAACTCCATGCTTGTGCTGATCCTGGGTTCCCTGAATATGGATATAAAATGCCCAGTGCAGGTGTTTTCTTCGAAAGTTCAGTAGTTCGATTTCATTGCCAAGAAGGATACAGGCTTAAGGGTCCCTTCAAAAAGCTGTGCGAGAGACATTTTAATGGTTCCCTGGGCTGGAAGCCAAGTGATAAACCTGTGTGCCTACAAGAAGGTAAGTCTGCTTTATTATTAATAAATTTCACTTGTGAAAACTTCAAATTTGTATCATGTCCATGCTTCTAATCATGTTGATGTTCTGGTTTCTGAGATTATTAAAGTAAGTAAGCTAAAGAATATATCTTTGTGGGTAGACAGGGAACATAGACGAAGTGGCGAAAAATATGTAAGATCTTTCTCATTCTGGCCAATAGTATTCAGTCATTCCAAGGCAGAATCCTCAAGTCAGGTCTTGTTTTTAAAATCAGTTATGTTCTGACAGAGTTGGTACACTTTTCTGCTAATGTGAGACTGGTGCGGCTGCTTTCACACGACCACAAAAATCCTCAGCAAACTTTAATCCGAATCATCCCCCCCGGAGCGTCACATGGTTGATGTTGCAGGTCAGATGTTCCCATGGTCACATTTTGAAAATCTGCAACCGTTCTTATCCCACAACTGAGAACCGCAGCAAAGATACCATAACAGGGGCAAAAAGGTTTTGGTGTGGATTTTCCGTGCTTCCATGGACTTGAGTAATTGATTAAAATCTGCATCGGAACAGCAACAAGGATTTTACCACCTCGAGACCAGGTACTTGTAAAATGTGCTGGGTTGTGCTTAAGTGGGCGTGGTCACACTTTTTTAAAAAAAGTCTGCTGCTAATGAGAAAACAATTTTATGCTCCGCATCTGCGAGCACTTTGCAGCGGATTTTAGTGGTCGTGTGAAAGCAGTCTGTGTTGGGAAGTTCCAGGGAACAGTAGTGCATGTCAGTGATTAGATACAAGTTTAATGTTGATTAATTGGTGTTCTGTCAACTGAATGTATAACTTTAATACTGGGCAGTGTGACTAATTCATAATGATAGTCAGGGCACATAAAAATAGTATTAAATCAGGTTTTTGATAGAAATATAGGATTCATTTGACAATGAGAAAGAATGACAACCATATTATCAAACATAGTAATAAAACAATTTTATTTCAATATTAGAATGTGAAACAACTTGACTGTTTTGTATATAATTATTACAATTCTCCTCTTTTTGTGGAGGCAGGGTTAGCAGAGCAAATTGTCAACGTTAGTTTTAAATGCATTTATGTCCAAGTAAATCATTCATCATTTATTAAATATTGTGACCTGAAGCTTCCATGTCGTTGATTGCCTGGGTGTTTGTTCAGATGTATTGTACTTAGGAAATATAAAAACATGGGCTGTATACATGTGAAAGAGCAGTACATCACTGGAATTGTTCAGATACTGTATTGCTGAGACATCTGTCTTTCCAAGAGTTTTTAATGGTGTTACACAGGGCATTGTCCTATCATGAGTAGATTTCTGGCAAGTTATACTGGTTGAAGTGGAGGACAGGGATAGTACTGTAGTAGAAAAAGAACCCGATTTTTCTGCTTGGACAATTTAAATCCCTACCATGTTCTGTATCTAAATACTCCTTACTTTGCACCTGGCAGTCAATGCTTTTGCTAAGCAGGAAGATGGTTTGGAGCAGAAGAGTTGAACATAAACCATACGGCTGAATCCAGCCTCCTAGCAACCTAGTCAGATACCCTGGACTTCCTCAGATGTCCATTCTACCCCTTCCCCATGACATCCTTTATATTATGTGCTGTCAAGTAGCATCTCATCTATGGTGACTCTAATAGGACTTCCAGGCATGCATGGTACTTAAGGAATGGTTTTACTATTGTTGCCCCTCAGTGACTTTCCATGGCCAAGAGAGGGTACAAGCCCAAATCCTCCGAGTTTATGTCTGACACTTTGTCCATCCACAGTAATGCATAGAATCCAATTGTTTTGACATTTTTTCAAAAACCTTTTTTGTTGGACTAGAGTTACTAGCTGCATGGTGATAGCACTATATTTCTTATACTCTGTAGTGTATCTTGTTGCTGCAGGTAGGAAGCTATGTCGGCATGTTAAGTTTGTTTTTCAAATTTCTGTATTCAGTTGCCAAAATAAATAAATAAACCTGAAGCTAATAGAAAAACTGAATACAGTGGTACCTCACCTACGAATTTAATCCGTTACGAATGCATGCTCTTAAGTCGTACTACACTTAAGTCGCGGTACCTGTCTAAAAAACAGAAAAAATAAGTTAAAAAATAAAAAAATAAAAAAAATTGTAAGTCGAGCAGACTGTATCTAAAATTTATAATGCGGCAGTTAAAATGCCAACAGTTTTCCGCTCTTAAGCCGAATTGCTCTTAAGTTGAGCTGCTCTTAAGTTGGGGTACCGCTGTACAATTGTTTAGTCTAAAACATATATTTCCCAGCAGTATGATTGTCTATTGTGCTAAATCTCTTGTGAAAAAGATTTGTCTTTTCCTTTAAAAAAATTACTGTGCTGCACAGGGTAAGAAAAAAATTAAATAGATTCATATTTCCTTATGGAAATATACATTTTACACCTCCCAAAATTACTAACAGAATATTTATTGTTTTAAAAAGTCTGTGCCTTTCAGGGATTTATGGTGCATTTTTGAAGGAATAATGGGTACCAAATAATATGAACACTTAAAAACTAAGCATGGTTAAAATTACAACAGAAGAATGTTGTAATGAAAGTAAGGGAATGTACAAAAATACATACATTTTGAAAAATAAGAACAAAAATGTGTATATAGTATATTTCTATGGTTCGCAACCTAAGCCTTGGGGAGAAAGGTAGGATAGATATATGTTAAATAAATATGGAAAAACAAACAGAATAAGAAGTCTGTTGAATAACTGAGAAACTTGAAATGAGATGATATCCTGTACTCCCTGTTCTTTGTCTGACATAGGTACTAAAGGATATATTGTATACTGTAAGCTGCCTTGGGTCCTTTTCCAGGGAGAAAGGTGGGATAAATAAATAAATAAATAAAATAAATAAATAAATAAATAAATAAATAAATAGAAAATACAGTAGTCAGATGTTAAATATTTTGAATAAAGAGCAGGAAATTTGGCATCCAAATATCTGATGGACTGCTTATTACAGTTGTGTACAAATGTCCTAGCCTTGGCATTTATAGTAACTGAAGATTGCTCCCCTATTACTATTTCTGACCCCATTAATTCTCTCTGTGAGTATGTGCTGCCCCCGTCTGGTCTCTGAAAGAAAATCAGCAGATAGCAACCAGAATACAGTACTACAATGTGCTTTCCATGCAAGAAAAGAAACCTTTGTAAAAGACTGTATGTTCAATGATTTACCATGCAGAAACCCATATCTGCAACAGAATGATAAAAAAATAGATAATATATCTCATAGGCCACTGATACTGACATTTATTTGCGCTGTAGATCCTTGACCAGTTTTTAAACTAGATGCATGGTATGTACCAGTTTGGGCGGTACCAAACAGAAGCTGGTAATGAGAAGTCCCCAAATGACTTCACATGCATGATGTGAAGATTAAATTCAGTCTAGACATATCACTTTCCAGCTTCGCTACTCTTTTAGGAATAATCATATATTGTGTCTTCTCTGTGTATGTTACATAAATAGTTTGGGCAATAGCTGGCTAAATAGCTCAGTGAATTAAGTACCTGTATCTGGCTGCAGAGCCATTTTATCTGCAGTCTGCTTTACCATGTTGAAGTGGCACTCAGTATTATTCAATTGTGCAAAGATGGTGCTGTTTCATTTTAAAGGAAAATTTTCAGTGCTAAAACCAAATTTTAGCAAGCAGCCTTCAAAAACAGGTTCACCAGAATTCTTTTTAAAAAATTTACTAACAAAGGAGGACATAAAAGTAAATGATTCTTGAGCTCTAGAATGACTCTACCATAACCCTGAACAGAAAATAGTATGGACGTGTATAGTTTAGGTTGTTGTGACATTGCCTAGGAAAAAATAATGATTTGGCTTATCTGATGCCTTTCATGATTTTCAACTCCTTTCCCAATTAATAGCTCACCAGCTGAATTTCACTAGATGCCTACAACATTATCTTTATTCACAGACAGTACAATACTATAAATAATATAAATATACAATTTACATTTTTCTTATTTTAAAAACAAAAAAGGATAATAGCATCTCATTTGTTTTAGAGGGCCAATAATCCCATGTTAAGTTGGACCAGATAATCATTGTGTCAATACAAGGCCACAGTTGCATGGCAGAACAGATTATTATGCATGGTGCAGGTATAAGTCAAATATATTTCTGTGTAAGAGTATGACATGCAATGTATTGTACCTATAATTCTCTGTAGTATTAATAGGGTTAATGTGTGCAGATTTCATTGCATCACTGTGTCAGAGCAAGTTAATTGCACCAGCTGCCTAAATGCACTGACAAATTTTCCTTTGAATAGGGGGTATAGGATAAGAATGGCATGCTTTCCTCTTTCCAGAAAAGAATCAAACACTATATTAAGAAGCCTATGTTCTTCCCATAAAGCCTGCTGGACATGAATTCACTAGTAGTAAATTTGGCACTTATGAGAGTGAGTTATTGGTCTGGATTAACACTGTCATAATGCTTTTAGCATACTCTACATCGCTAAAGAGTTTGCACTACATTTGCTGACCTACATGTGCTTAGAAGCATGGCTCCTTTGAGCCAGAAGAGAACCTTCCTCAGTTTAAAATGTGTTTAAGCTGAATGTAATAGCCCCCCTGTTCACCAAAAGGCTGTATTTCTTGTCCAGTTGGAGGCTGCAGATGAAAATGCTGTGGTGGTTGCCATTTTGGAGGCTCCCACCTATCTTCTTCCCAAGAGGCAGCGTAGCTACACAGAGGATCTTGCAGCAGCAGTCCCAGCCAGTCAGGAGGGTCAGAGGGGTGGGATCCCCTCCCACAGACAGACTGGATTGGAGGGTTGAAATCCTGCCCCACCTTTAGGCTATATAAAAAGTGAACACTGGCCTGAAGCAGCTGTTCGGCTTCAAATCTTCTTCTACCCACCCTCTCTTTGTTCAATTGCTGTTTCAGTTAGCAAGTAAAAGGCACTGCATTAGGACCTCCATATCCACAAGGAATGCGTTCCAGGACCCCCTGCAGTGGCAGTGGTGGTGAGGAGAGGGAGGTGAAAGGAGGTGGCAGTGGTGGCTGGGCAGGGAGTGAATGAACAGCCAAGGGCCATCCACCCTCCCGCCCCACAATGCCCATCTGTTCCTGCCCTTACTGCCAGGCCTGTATGGGGAGTCTCTTTAGCAGGGAGGAGGAAATCTCTGCAGCAGTTGTCACAATGGTGGTGGCGGTGGAAGAGTGGCCCCTGTGGCCCGCAGGTGCTCATCAGCAACATTGGTGGTAATGGTAGAAGAGGTGCCCACGTGGCCCTGCAGATGCCTGCGTGCCACGCAGGCGCCTCTTTCACCACCACAACCACCGACATTCTGGGTGGGTGCCTGTGGGTTTGTGGGCGCCTCTTCCGCAGTCATCACTGATGTTCTGGAACGGTGCCTCTTCTGCCGCCGCCACTGCTGCCATTCCGGGTGGGTACCTCTTCTGCCACCACCGCCACCGCTGTTCCAGGCAGGTGTCTGTGGGACATGCGGGCACCTCTTCCACAAGCCACCAACGTTTTGGGTGGGCCTTGCAGCCTCCAATGCCACCATTGGTGTTCCAGGTGAGCTCCCTTGGGCCACTTGGCCTCTACAGCCACTGGCGCACTGCCATCATCCCTGCCCCTCACACCACCACTTGCCATGCGTGGATAACTGAATCTGCAGATGGCAAATCAGCGGATATGGGGTGGGTGGCTACTATATGTATGTTCTGTCACAGCTTTTTTGGAAGCAGTTGAAAGTATGAGGCTGGATCAGGTCAGATAGGTTCCTTGGCAGTTGTGGCCCGTCTTACTTGTAATGTTTGTGTGATTGTTTTATACTCACCTGGGACTGCTGCCTGCTAGTTTGGATGACTATTGATATAGTTCTGTCCAACAGCACTAAGTTGGACAGTAAAAGCTCTTATCTGTGCTATTGCTTTTCAGGGCACAACCTTCTCTATATTCCTTTTTAGACTTAAACATTTAAAATAATGAATCAATTAGATGACAGAACAACACATCACTTTTTGCAACTTTAAATGTAACATAAATGGAAAAAGAAATGGATGTACAAGAGCATCTTGTACCTGCATCTGTGCTGCCTCACAGTTCAAGTGTAGTGCATTTGAAGAGGAATGGAAAGTACAAGCCATTTACATGTACTGGTACAGTAATACTTCTTAAGACGAATTTAATTCTTTCTGTGAGTCCTTTTGTTTTACGACCAATTTGTCTTGCGAAGTGTGGTTTTCCCCATAGAAATGAATGGAAAACCAATTAATCCATTCTGGAGGTCTGAAAAAGGCCAAAAAAGAGGCTTTTGTGTTCATTTTATAAAGTTCATTTTAAAGGCATGCAGAGCCAGAACCCGCCCACCCCACAGTGCAAAAACAAAGGGGAAAGCACCAAACAAGAAGTACTAGCCCGTTCCTGCCTGCTTAGCAATTGAAAACAATTCAAAAGCAAAAAAGCAAGCACCAAGACAAAGGGGGAACTGCAAACTGTCTGCATTTTGCAGTTTCCCTTTCCAAACTTAGAATCAAAAACAATTCAAAAGCAAAAAAGCAAGCATCAAACAAGAAGCCCCGTTCCCGCCTGCATAGCAATCTAAAACAATTCAAAAGCAAAAAAGAAAGCAAGGAAACCTCAGCTCCTTAACTTTCCAAATTCTAAAAGTCCAAAAACTGCTGCAAAAAATGTTCAGAATGGCTCCAAAACTTAATGAAAAAACTCCTCCCACCCCTCCACAAACTATGGGGGCACAGTGCATCCTGGGTACCCTTGTTTCAAAATGCAGAACAGATTTTCATGTTGTGAAGCATCCCATGGAAATTTTTTGTTATGCAAAGCAACCCTATTCCTGGGAATTTTTTTCCCATCTTGTGAGTTTTTCGTCTTACAGGGCATTCATCTTAAGAGGTATTACTGTATTTCACCTTTCATGTCCTGGCCCAAGCTAGCTCATAATGACAACAGAATTTCTGGTATTGCTTATCATTTCCCCACAGACTGTTTTCTACTCTTTGTTGGTGCTTTTCTTACTTTCTTTGGTTTGATATGTGTGCGTGCGTGCACTAGAGCACAATTCAAGCAAAAGAGGGCCATTTTTTTCTGGGTTCTCTGGGAATTGTACTCTCTCTCAGATCTACCTCTACACAGAACATTTATTCCTCTTATAACAGCCTCTGGAAATACCTGTGAGTGGTGATAGAAGAAGGTCTGGAAACAGGGCTTCAAGCGCAAGCCGTATGCTCACAGTAAAGTAGGTCATGTGCAAACCAGTATGTGCAAATTATGATTCAGGCTCAGTTATGTTAAATATCTTAGAATGTAAAGCTACCATTTTCCATCATAAGAACTGAACGATTTTCAGGATTCAGTGACTTCTTTATATATAGCTGTACAAAACGTGTACTCCACTTTGGTCACCAAAACAGGCTTTGGTTTCTTTGATCTGTGTTTAACTCATTTTGTGCACAAATTCAGTATTAAAGTTACAATTCTAGAGTTGAGCATGACAATATTCCTTTTCCATTCAACCTAGACATTACAGTGGTACCTTGTATAAAGGAATTAATTCGTTCCAAATGAAATTATGTTAAGCAATTTTTCCTTTATACAAATTCCCATAGGAATGCATTGAAAACAGAGTAATCCCATTTTTATGTTGTACGGATTCTCCCCATAGGTGATTATGTTAAGCAAATTTCCCCTATCTCTGGAATTTTTATGTTGTACAAATTTTATGTTATATAAGCTGTTTGTTATACAAGGGTCCACTGTATATCGATTTTTGTAGGGTATGTGTTTTAGAACTTGGCAATTTCATTGAAGACAGAGGAATTTAACAGATTATCTGGAACGAAGGATTTTAAATTTTTCTGTTTAACTCTGAGCTGCTCCATATGGAATGTGTTTCTGCTACCACACTTGCTGGTGTGGAAGATAATGGTTTTCTCCCTAAGGGTTGTAGATCCATGGGTGGAAAGTTAAATACTAAAGATTCATCCAGCATGCATATAAGCATTTAGCAGATTAATTGGTTTTATAACATAAGGCAGTCAGTTGCAATGATGCAGGCTGCAAACAGCTCAGTGGGCGTCTGTGTCTCTGGCTAGCATCCATGTAATTAAAACAGGTCAGTCTATGGCCATCAACTGAGATAAATAAAAATGGAGTCATTGTAACAGGATTTACAATTGTTCATATTCATATGAAAATTTCATATTCATCTCCTATTGTGTTCAATATGTCTATCTGTAGAGCAGAAAGACTCCAAGGCGACAGCAAGCTCCATGTCTATGAGCTATTCATTTGTGGATTGGTTGGTAGTCCCCCGCCACATTGTGGTCCTGCTGTATCACAGGATCCACCTCTGTCACCACCGTCTTGCCCCTGCTTTGGTCTCCGGCACCCCAGCACACCCACTGCCCCACACCACTGTCACTGTTGCCCTGCCACCCCCAATGCTATCATCTCCACTGCCCCTGCCACCCCACCCTCCTCCTTCTCCATCAAAGGAAAGCCTTCTTTTGCAGAAAGTCGAGCTGCAGTGGCCATGGCTGGAAAAGCTTAGGAAAGGCGCCAGGATGCCCCTGTGTGCCAGTGCCATCCCACTTAGGCTGGGTGGCCATGAATGCAGTTCCTTTCAATGCCCCAATCCTGATGAGACAAGTGGGGCTGCCCACTCCAGGGATCCTGGTCACAAGAAACCTCAAGGCAGAGCTGAGCATCACTGGAACCATTCTTTCCTTGGCACCTACGACAGGAAGGGTAGCAGTGAGGGGGTGACAGCATCCACATATTGTGGAATTTAGTTTATCATGGGTGGTTGGAAAATGTAATCCCCACGATAAACGGGGGACAACTGTGTATCAGTCTTGAAATAAGTAAATTTGCTGTGTCACAGCTTAGTCTCATATGTACATTAACCCACCCCTCTCTCAAATTTCCTAATTAGTTCTGTATTTGGTTTCATTTTTCTTGACCTTTGATTTGTGGGTGCAAGATCCCTTGTGTGAAATATTTATTTATTTATTTATTTATTTATTTATTTTATTTTATTTTATTTTATTTATTTTATTTTATTTACAAAAATTTTTAGCCGCCCCACTACCAAGAGGTCTCTGGGTAAGTAGGCAGAGTACTCTACTTTGCCAAAAAGAATACTCTATTTGGTAGAGTAGGGGCAGGTTCTCCTTCGTGGCATTTGTGAAGCCACCCAGATGGGTTTTCTGATGCACATGCACTAGGCTCCGGACTTTCCTAGCAACGGAAATGTTGTTAGTCTCCTCCCCCTCCTACTGCGCATAAGTAGGAGGCTTCCCACTCAAACAACTCAGTTCTCTCTAACCGCAGCATTGGATTGTTCGTTCGTTAGTCTCCTTGTTCTTCTGGCTTTCTAGAGATATTTTTCTCTGTGTTTTTCCCTTTTATGGCATTTCTGCCACCATTTAAACACTGTGCTACTTGTACGGGGAAAATTCCCTACAGACGGGCCCTCAGAGTTGTCTGTACTGTCTTGGAGAGAGTCACTGTCCCAAGACTTGCAAATTTTGCCAGTGTTTCAGTACTCAGGCAGGGAAGAACCGACATAACCACCTCAACACTTATCTTCTGGAGAAGGCCCTTAACCCACAAATGGAGAAGCCACAGTCTTCTCAAGTTTCTTCTCCGGCTCTCAAACTTCAAACAAATCTTCAACATCAACTGCTCGAAAGGACTCAAAGAAGTTGTCACTTCTCCAACAAAAGTCCTCTGCTTCCAGTTTAAAATCTTCTTCCATCTCTACTGAGCGGCTTTCGAAAAAGAAATCTAAACCTTCAACGTCTCAGTCAGCCCCGGTAAAACCTAAGCGACCATCAATATTGACCCTGGTGTGATCACAGCGATCTCAATATGACCCATTGAATCCATCTGACCCTTCAGATTAGAAGTCCCAGGCATATTTATTCACTGCTGATTCACCACTTACTCTTTAGCATCTCCAACAACGTTTCACTCAGGTACCGATGGTGGTCCTTTCCGATTCGGAGGATTTGCCGGTCCCAACTACTGCAGTCCAACAGGCTTCAGTTGATACACAGCAGTTTTGCTGCCTCCTCTGCCCGATCCGGAGCCACTTGCTCGGAAGGCAAGGAAGAGACATGGTTTGGGCCAGCATAATTCCAAGAGGCCCCGTTGTGAGATGGAACCATCAGACAGCTTGAAACCAACAGACTCCCGAAGCGAGCGCCATCATAAATTTTAACTTGGGTGCTTATTCAGTTTTGAAAAAGCCCCTGACTTTGGGTTCGACGTCTGCCATATCAAAGCCTTCTCACTACATTTCAAGCAGTTGCCTCAAATCCCATCTTTGAACCTGACCATCACTTCTTGGGATCAGATCAATCTACCCAAAGGTGCCTCAATACCAATGCCTCCGCTACCGACTTTTCCCCTTCACTTTGACTGGAAACAATGGCATTTCCAGCCTCCTTCGACTTCCAAGCAAGGTGAACCTTTGTCTTTGACCTCGATGGCATCGGATTTAGATTCGACATCGACGTTGGGCTCAGAACAGGAAATTGACAGCCCTCACTTTGTTACAATGCCCAATTCAGATATAGAGGAAATGTCTCCACCTTCCTCCTCTGATGCCATGAGAAATTATACCACATTCATTCTACAGATGGCTAAAACTATTGACTTGCCAATTCATCACCCAAAGCCAAAATACATAGACCATCTTTATGTCAAAATTTCTTCAGACAAAACTGCCCCAGTTCATCTGGGGATCATTCCCTCTTTTCTGCAAATGACCGATGAAGCATTTAAGAGGATTTCTCCTCATAAAAATCTCTCAAAAGATGAAAGACATTTATAATTTTTTTGACAATAAAGCTTCCTTTCTCATGAAACATCCCACCCCAAATTTGGTGGTAGTCGTAGCATCTCCAATCCAGAACACACCAAATACCAGCGCCACCATGAAAGGAAGGAAGAATCATAGAATCATAGAATTGGAAGAATCCTCAAGGGCCATCCAGTCCACCCCCTTGCCATGCAGGAACCCCCATCACAGTATTCCTGACAGGTGGCCATCCAGCCTCTGCTTAAAAACCTCCAAAGAAGGAAACTCCACCACCCTCCGTGGCAGCTTATTCTAATGCCAAACAGCTCTAACTGTCATGAAGTTCTTCCTAATGTTTAAATTGAATCTCTTTTCCTGTAGTTTGAAACCATTGCCCCAAGTCCTAGTCTCTGAAGCCATGAGAAACAAACCTGTTCCTTCTTCCATATGACATCATATCCCCACTCAGCCTTCTTTTTGAAAGGCTAAACATTCCTAATTCCCTAAGCCATTCTTCATAGCACACTTCTTCCAGACCTTCTGCCATCATGGTTGCCCTCCTTTGTACCTGTTCGAGGTTGTCAACATCCTTTTTAAATTTCCTAACTTCCTAATTTCCTTTTAGTGTTCCTAGCCCCAGAGATAAGCAGGGGGATTACTGTATAATGTAAGCACTTTTCAATTCTACTTTCACTTTCTCAGCAACCTGTGAAGCTGCTTCTTAAAATGTACTTTTCATTTTAGGACAATCCTTCTGTTCATCATAAACTCAAATTTACTGAATTATTCACAGACACTCTTCCAGTGGTCCCTTGGCTATTGGGCATGAGCCACTCCATAGTTTGTAGGGCAAACTGGTCAGCTGTTTAGTGGCACGGGTGCAGGCACCTTTTGTCTGCAACATCCAGCCAGCTCTTCCTTCCTCCACTGCACAGATAAGTAGTTCAACAGGCTTGTCTGCCCACTTGCCTGCTCTCTTCCATAGCCAGGGCTAAAGCTTGCTTCTTGCCAGATCACCCACTGCTGTTTGAAAGGAAAAGATGAAGGTGTGAGTGGGCAGCAGATTTGTGAAGCAGTGAGACACATAGCCCTGGCTGAAACTGAAGGCTTGTGAAGGTGAGGGGGTGTGGAGCTGTAGGCAGAAGGGAAGTACCTCCTGCTGGAGTGCCATCTGCCCCTCCCGTGGACAATTATACTTTATGGGGACAATTACACCAAGCCCATGAGGGATGAGGGAAGGAGGGACGAAGGAGCTAGAGGAGAAGGTTGTGATTGGTTTCTTGTTTCCATAGATCAGGCATGTCCAAACTTCAGCCCTCCAGATGTTTTGGACCACAACTCCCACAGTCCTTTGTCATTGGAAATACAAGCTTACAATTCTGGGAGTTGTGGTCTAAAACAGCAGGCGGGCCGAAGTTTGGACATGCCTGCCATAGATAGTATCATATTTGCCCCATGTAGAGTACAGAGGGGCACAGTTGACAAAAATGGTGTACATCACATTAGCTAAGGAACAGGTAGAGGTGAAATTTATTTCAGTATGAGCGTTCATGGCTCAAAATCCAGAATCTGCGTACCTGATCCAGTGTTTAAAATGGATTTTGATCCATAAAAAGCTTGCACTGAAATAAAATTCTTCAAGTGATAAGTTTCATTTTTTTCTTTTTGTGCTTTTTTTCTTCCTTTCCTTTTTGCCTACATGCTGAGACTGACTAGCATGGGTAGCTCTTTGGAAACTGAAATAAATCTGTTAACCTTTGAAGATTAAAGTCTGACAGCCGGTGGAACTTAGAATGATACTTTTAAAAAACACGAAGTAGATCCTGCAAGCCTGAAGTTTGTCTGCCCCTCATTTAGCGTCAATAAAGTGAAGTCACCCTCTTTGAATTCTGCCCAGGATGGAATCTAAATAATACACTGATATTATTTCACACATAATAATGATTTTGAGCCAGCTGATCCTTCAAATCATTGTCACCATTCCTAGGCCTAAATCCTATTTATGTTTAGTTCTGACCAGGGTAGGTGCACTGAATCAACGGGACTTACATAAATGTTGATTTAATAGGTGCCATTTATTGAACTGGCTTACTCTAGTTGAGATTAACTGGATTTAGCTGATAACTTTTGCCCACCATTCTGAAATCATCCAGTTCCATAAAGGATGTACAATATTCAATTGATTTTAATGTGAAAATCAGCTCTTAACTACTTTAAATGCAGTTACATAATCTGCACATTTTCCACATCAATTGCGTTCTTAGAGTTCTGGTTAAAACACGGGAGCAACTAGATAGCTGAATTATCCATCCACATACAAAGATCAACTAGACTGCACCTCTAATGACTCTTTAGCATATGATCAGTGAGCATTTCTCAAGATCATTAACTGCACTGGAGGAAACTTTTTAAGGATCCAGAGAAATGGAAACTTCCCTGTTGCTCACCTTTTGAGAGGAACGGAGAGGAAGAATTTATGTGTTGGAATGCTCTGGGGCCAGGAGATTCATGCTGGTAGTTTTGCTGTGTGGTTTCTGAAAAGGAGTGAACCAGGCTGTCCTCAGAGGATACCAAACTGCAGATCAAATCCCTGTGTAATGACATTCTTTGTTTAAGGTGTCCCTGAAGTGAACAACCCTGTACTGTGAAACTATTCTTTCCTTTCCTTTCCTTTGTTTGTATTTTAGAGCCGGTTGCTATTCAAAGGCAGAATTGGGTAGAGGAAAAGGTGTCTCTGAATGGTAACATTAATTTCCAGGACTGGATTTAGTCTGTTCCACCTACTGGCACCCTACAGATTAAAGATTGCCATAAAGTTAATACATTTTGTTACAGTGTGGAGTGTACAGAAAAATGCCATTAAAATACACTGCATTTTTGCAGAATAACTGTTTTAAATTGCAGGCTTTCAATAATGCACATTTAAATTTTTCTCAGAATATTTCCTCAAACAAGATATCTGAAATCAGACCCTTGGCTCTGCAGGTAATCTCTTGAATCTTCTGGGATGATTTGTAATGCATTATCTACTTCCTAAACCTCCAGAATACCGGCCAATTTTATGGATAAATTGCATACCCCTATCAGTCATACAACGATTTCAAACACCTGAGTACTTTTAGAACTCTTGGGCAAATTGTATCGCATTCTGGTAGATTATTACAGTTGAACCCATTGATTTGCATGGATACCTTTTCTGTAGGCACTTCTTTTTAGGGACAATTTTCAGGAAGACCAACCATTTGAACAGAATTAGCCTGTTGAGGCTTTCTGTAACCTTTTCATCTGTGTGGAGATGGAAGAATGGTACTTATTGGCTCAGTGCCAAACTGCATGGCCTTGGGTTGTACATGTTCTTTACAATGTGGCTATAGTGTACCTGGAGAGACAGTGATGCAGTGTGATTCTCCATCAGATGGAGTAGGGATAGGAACTCTTCAACCATCCCATGTAATGAGCTGCTACTCCTTAAACAAAGATTAGGAGTCATTCCATGCCTTGTCATTCTGACTTAAAATGCTTCCAAAAAGGCTTTGGGATTTTGGGATGTTGATCCCCCTTGTAATACTTTCAGCACTATATCTCTTGAAGGCATGTTGCCCTTCAGTAGAATAAACACCACTACTAAATCTCTAAGATTTTGTTTTGTTTGTTTCTAACATAAGCCTTTGTTTGTTTGTTTGTTTGTTTGTTTGTTTGTTTGTTTGTGTTTGTATTTGTTAACTACCCAATTTTCCCACAGGAACTCTGGGCGGTTTACAAAAAATAATTCTTTACTACGACAGTCATGCCTGAAAGATTCAGCTCCAATGTAAGAACAAAGATAGGAGGTTGTACTGAGAAAAGCTGAGTAAAAAAATCTATGAAAATTAGGGCCCAAATACTTGGGAAGTGAAATGCTACTAAAATTACCCAGTTTATTGTGTTTGGGATTGTGCAGAACAGTATAGGAATGCTTGAGACTACCTAATCAGATGTGGCTCTTTTTAAAGGGATCTAAGAGTTCAACAAAAAAGCAGAATATAAGTATAATTCAACTGTGTATGTTACAGTATATCACAGAAGTAAGTACACCCCCCTCACATTTTGTGAATATTTTAATATATCTGAATAAATGACACTTGGCTACTATGTAAAGCAGTGAGTATACAGTTTGTATAACAGTGTAAATTGTGCTGTCCCTCAAAATAATGCAACACACAGCCATTAATGTCTAAACCGCTGGCAACCAAAGTGACTACACCCCTAGTGTCAATGTCCAAATTGGGCCCAAGTAGCCGTTTTCCCTCCCTGGTGTCATGAGACCCATTAGGGTCATAAGGTCTCAGGTGTGAAGGGGGAGCAAGTGTTATCACTCTCACTCTCACATTTGGTGTTATTGCTGTCAATATGTCATGCTAGTCACTTGTTCCACATGGCACCTCATGATAATGAATTATCAGATGATCAGATTTGTTGCTGTACATAAATTATCAGATGATCAGATTTGTTGCTGTACATAAAGATGGTCTGCCCTAGGCTATAAGCAGACTGCCAAGATCCTGAAACTGAGCTGCAGCATGGTGGCCAAGACCATTCAGAGGTTAAACAGGACAGGTTCCACTCAGAACAGGCTTCACCATGGTTGACCAAAGAAGTTGAGTGCCCGTGCTCAGCGTTATATCCACAGGCTGGCTTTGGGAAATAGACATATGAGTGCTACCAGCTTTGCCGCGGAGGTTAAATGTGGGGGGGGGTCAGCCTGTCAGTGGTCAGACCATACACCACACACTGCATCAAATTGGTCTACAGGGCTGTCATCCTCTTCTAAAGACGATGTACAAGAAAGCTCACATACAGTTTGCTGCAAACAAGAAGACTTAAGATATGGATTTCTGGAAACATGTCCTGTGGTATGATGAGACCAAGATAAACTTATTTGGTTCAGATGATGTCAAGTGTGTGTGGCGACAACCAGGTGAGGAGTACAAAGACATGTGTTGTGCCTACAGTAAAGCATGATACTGGGAGTGTCATGGTCTGGGGCTGCATGAGCGCTGCTGGCACTGGGGAGCTACAGTTCACTGAGGGAACCATGAATGCCAAGATGTACTATGATATACTGAAGCACAGCATGATCCATCCCTTCAGAGATTGGGCGGCAAAACAGTATTCCAACATGATAACGACCCCAAACACACCTCCAAAATGACCACTGCCTTGCTAAAGAAGCCAAGGGTAAAGGTGATGGACTGGCCAAGCATGTCTCGAGACCTAAACCCTATTGAGCATCTGTGGGGCATCCTGAAATGGAAGGTGGAGGTCTCTCTCTAACATCCACCAGCTCTGTGATGGAGGAGTGGAAGAAGACTCCAGTGGCAACCTGTGAAGCTCTGGTGAACTCTATGTCCAAGACGGTTAAGGCAGTGCTGGAAAATAATGGTGGCCACACAAAATATTATCACTTTGTGCCCAATTTGGACATTGTCACTTAGGGGTGTACTCACTTTTGTTGCCAGTGGTTTAGACCTTAACGGCTGTGTGTTGTGTTATTACACTGCTTTTCAAGCTGTATACTCACTGCTTTACATTATAGCCAAGTGTCATTTCTTCATTGTTGTCACATGAAAAGATATACTAAAATGTTTATGAAATGTGAGGGGGTTGTACTCACTTCTGTGATATCCTGTAAATTGTTCACCTGGAAACAGAAGGAGAAGGAAGGTACTACCTCAGAAAATATTTCCACCACTAAACATTTTAATCCAGCCTTCCCTGTCTGATGCTTTTAAGAGTTGATCTGACTTGGCCAAACTCCCATCTGTCGTTAGCTTGCACTGCCAATAATGGAGCATTATGGGAATTAAAAGTTCAAGTACCTGGAGGGCGCCATGTTGGGGAAACCTGTACTAATAGATGCTTTTTGTAAAAAGGCACACAAAACAGAATAAGTTTTTCTAACATGTTAATTCTGCTTGTATATACTCAGACGTACATCCCTTTTCATCTGAATTAGTCACAGTATTGCAGTATCTGTGCTGAAAATCAGACAGTCATGGTTAATAGACAGTCTTTACAGCTGCACAATTGTAGTGAAGAGAGGATTAATATAGCCAAGGTATAAAAGGCTAATTACTAATTACGCCCCTCATTCCCAACTTCTTTGTTTAGGTTTTTTTATTGTTTGTTTTTTGGTCTTTTGGTGGCAGAGAATGCTTTGGTGGAGAGAACATGGAGACATCATACAGCAGTACTGGTGAACCTATGGCACGGGTGCCAAAGGTGGCACTCGGAGTCCTTTCTGTGGGCACCCGACATCGCCCCTTCACAGCCGCCTGTATTCAGGTTAAATTGCTGTATTGGCACTTTGCGAAAAAATGGTGGGTTTTGGTTTTTTTAGAATTTAAGTAATTTTATTGGGTTTTGGGGGGGGACGAAGTGGGGAGGGTGTGGGGGAGGGGGAGGGAATACACTATAAAAATTACATTAAGTATATCAAGCCAAAAATAACGGTTTAACATATTAACAAATCACCAAATAATATCACAATACTAATAAGTTTGTTATTTCTTGCCATCTTTTCCGGGAAATCTCATTGTAGTCTCCCTTTAGAAAACCGGAGAGTCTGTCGATTTCAATACATTCTCTTATCTTTTCGTGGAAGTTTCTCTCTGTTGGCACTTCTGGTTGTTTCCAAAATTTCACATACAATATCCTTGCTGCAACTATTACATGATGAAGTACATATTTCTGGTCATATGAGATATTAATATCTACTATATTTAATAGAAAAAATTCTGGTCTAAGCTCTAACTTAATCTTCAAATATCTTTCTAAAAATAATTTTACCATTATCCAATATGCCTTTGCCACTTTACATGTCCACCACATATGGTAAAAGGTACCACTGTCATGTTTACATTTCCAACATTTGGGTGAGTAATTATACATCTTAGATAAACGGGGGAATGCCATCTATAAAACATCTTGTAGCAATTTTCCTTAAAGGCTATAGATTTAAAGAGTTTAACAGTATTCCACAAAGAGTCCCATTTGTTTAAATGAATAGAATAACCAAAATTTTCTGCCCATCTTATCATAGTATCTTTGACCAATGTATCAATCATTTTTTCATTTAACAAAATACTATAGAATTTACTGAGAAGCTTTGAATCGCCAGAAGATAGTATTTTGTCAAGTGGAGTGTCATTTGTCATAAATCCCCCCTTTTTAGTGAGATTTTTAAAGTGTGAGTATATTTGTTGGTACTTCCACCAGTCTAACTTGTAACCTTCTGATACTAATTTTTCTAGTGACTTCAAGGAGAAATCAGCATTCAGAAGTTGTCTGTAGGTTAGAGATTTAAGGCTTGCACTTGTATGGGGACTGGTAATCGCTCCTAGCGGAGATAGACACGTTGGTGCGTTAAGGTAGAACTGTTTTCTTATGGATAGCCATATTTTAACTAAGGCATTCCTTATCCAATGCTTTTTGAAAAGGGTAGGTATATTACCCTTATACCATACGTAATGATGCCAACTCCTGTCCAAATCGTGACTCTCAAGCTGCAGAATTCTATTATTTGTCATCAAAATCCAGTCTTTGATCCAAGTCATAGCAGCAGCCTTATAGTACAGCACTAAGTTGGGCAGGGCAAAACCACCAGTTTTAGTTCTGTCCTGTAGATAGACATTTCTAATCCTTGCTTTTTTCTTTTGCCATATAAACACACGTATACTTTTTTCCAGGTCTGAAATAATCTTAAAGTTAGGTAATATAGGTAAGCATTGAAATAAAAAGAGCAATTTAGGTAAGACAGTCATTTTAACTGCAGTAATTCTGCCCATTAAAGATAACTGAAGTCTTGACCAGGTTTCCAGGTCAGCTTTGATTGCTTTTATACCATTAACATAGTTATCTTTAAGTAAAGTGTTGCAACGGTTGGACACAATAATACCCAGATATTTTGCCTTACTAGCATGTTGAAAACCCAACTGGTTAACCAGTTTTCCAATCACAAGTGGGGTCATAGAAAAATGGTGGGTTTTGAATCGCGGTTTGGGCACTTAGTCTCTAAAAGGTTCGTCATCACAGTTATACAATATCTTTTTCTTTCAGATTATTGGTTCTTCCAGCCCAGTATTGTCAACTCTGGTTGTCAGGCAGCATTATCTCCTAGTCCTGTTTTGGTCTTCCATCCATGTTCTAACCAGGCCTGACCCTACTTAGCTTTTGAAATCACTGAAGATTAGTATGTTCAGGATCACTTTGTAGCTTTGGTTAAATTCAGCATTTTCAGCAAAGAAAAACAAAACAAAACAAAAAGTCTCATGGCATTTTTAAAAGGAACTGCTGCTGAAATACATCTTAAAAAAGAAAACATTGTAGATCAAAGGAACTAGGTCAAAGAGCTGTCTTATAATAAGTCTAGATGTATGATTTAGTTAATCTTCTTAATATTGCAGTTATGTTTTTCGGTTCATGAAAAAACTGCCAGATTTCAGCATCTGAAAATCTTTAGTGCAAAATTTTAGCAATATTTCCACTGACTTTTTTTTAATTGGTAGCTTGCTGGATAGTTTTGTGAGTTGGAAGAGTTGGCTGTGGAAAGAGTTCAGTTTCCCATTGTACCACCCAGGGCAGTTTGAATAGCCCCAGAATGTCACCAGAGAAAGGAAGGGTAAACCACTACTGAGTACTTTATTCCTAGGAAGTCCAGGCAGGATGAGATAGAACTCATTTGGCAGCCCTGTATAATTAAGTAAAAATAAGAGAATAAATAAAATGTTGTTAAAATAGAACAAGTAGCCAGAGAGAAATGTTTACTATGCAGTAGCCTAAATTGCAATGCAATATTTACAATATAGACTGTCCCAAATCATTACATTGGCATCCTTCAGTCTCGAAAGACTATGGTATCATGCCTGGAGTAGAGATCCTAAAAACAGCACCTAGTGTGACTAAATAGACCAATTCGGGAATGGCAGTCTCTACCACACTGGAGGCAGATGTATTCTCTTTCCTGCCTGGTCCTCAAGTTTCGTTCTTTCCATGCCTGCCTCTTTTCCTCTGCCTGTTGGACAAATGCCTCTTCAAATTTATGTAGACCATGCTGTATCTCTTGCCTCCAGACAGTGCGATCGGAGGTCAGGGTTTCCCAGCTGTTGAGGTCCATTCCCAAGGCCTTCAGGTCCCTCTTACAGATATCCTTATACCGGCAGCTTCATGGTCTCCCTCTGGGGCACTTTCCCTTCCATTAGTTCTTTTAACCTTTTGTTTTAAGATGTTTTACTTGTGATTGTAATTTCATCCATTCTCACAACATGTCCAAGCCAGCATAAATGCAACAAATAAATTAAATAAATAACGTGTGTCAATAAAGTGTACATGCTAGGGACTCCAGCTCGATTCAGGACTATGCTATTTGGAACTTTGTCGTGCCAGGTAATGTTGAATATTCACCTAAGACAGCGCATATGGAAGGTATTAAGTTTTCTTTCCTGTTGAGCATGGATGGTTCAAGACTCGCTGCAATACAAAAGTGTGCTCAGTACGCAAGCTTTATAGACCTGTATCTTTGTATGTTCTGTCAGCTTCTTATTGAGCCATACTCTCTTTGTTAGTCTGGAAAACATAGTTGCTGCTTTACCTATACGTTTATTCAGCTCAGACTCTAGTGAGAGTGTATCTGAGATAGTTGAGCCAAGATACACAAAGTCATGGACAACTTCCAGTTCTTTTGCAGAAATTGTAATTCGAGGAGGACAGTCCACATTCTGGCCCATTTGTGTTTTTTCAGGCTGATTTCTAGCCCAAAATCTTTGCAAGCTTTACTAAAATGGTCCATGAGTTGTTGGAGATCTTCAGCAGAGTGAGCAGTAATGGCGGCATCATCAGCAAAGAGGAGATCCCGCAAACACTTCACCTGTACCTTAGACTTTGCTCTCAATCTAGAGAGGTTGAAGAGTTTTCCATCTGATCTGGTCTGGAGATAGATCAAAGCATGCTAAATACCTGAGCACTGGTGCAACATGACTTCTTTTCTGCTCCCATTCCCAGTGCCTGAAATGGTGTGGCTATAAGGAGGAGGAGGAGATGTTTCAGGTCTCAGATTTATTGCTCCTGAAATTGCTTTTGGATTCTCATATTACATTCTGAATATTTTACAAAATGGTGGGGGTGTTCTCTGTGTTCAGTGGTGAGAAGGAAAAGAAGAGATAGCAGGCTTAATTTGAACGCTGGAACAATTTAGATTTAATAACTATGAAAAAATGTCTATCAAGAAAAAAGGTTTGGCAGTAGAACAGATTTTCATGTGAGCATGTAGATACACAGCATTAGAGGCTTCTGAAACAGGGTAATTGGGAAATCTGTCAAGAATGATTTAGGCATAATTAATCATGCTGAAGGGCAGAGAAATAGGTACAGTTGGCATTTTGAGTTTCTTTCTTTCTCAGTCTGTGCAATATCCCTGATGTATAAACCAAAAGAATCAAGCCTGGGCAAGCATTTGGCATGTTGTATTGACACATGAAAATGCTCAGCTTTTCAGATGAATCTATGAAATACTTTACATATGCTATCAGAAGGAAAAGGACTTGAAATCTGTTTTCACCCTCCGAACATCTTTCTTAACCTTTCTCAACATGCTGAGCTTCAATGTCTATAGAAGGCTTGAGCTTCTATTATTCTCTTTTTCTCTGTCTCTGATTCTTTTCTGTCTCTCTCTCTGCCTTTCTCTCTCTTTCTCCCCTACCTCCACACATGTACTTCCAGGCACATACACACAAAGAAAGATTTACATTTTCCAAGTATTGATACAGTACATCTGTTTAAAAAAATAAAACTGAACTGACAATCTATAATCAAATTATAATACCTATTTCTGAGGGCTGCTATCTCTGATGATGCAGGAAAACAACTGATGTTTTGCTACTTTTTTTCTTTCAAAATAGCTTAGTAATCTTTGTACTATCTAAATAATAGAAGTGTTTTAAAATATGCAGTTATAAATTTGCAAACACAGAGAAAAGGGTTTATTTTTAGTTTTAGATAAAAGTTTCTTGTTTTCTGGGAATAAATAGTTGGATAATATAATGAATATACCAGTAATTGAAGCAGACATTGAAAAATTACATACTTGCATATCCAAACAGCAGTTCATGATACACAAATTCCTTTGTGAAATCTTTGCCATTTTTGAAACAAAATGTACCTAAAAACAAAAAGGATTTCTTGTAATGTGCATTTTAAATGTTTTCTATTCCAGCTTGATAAAAGGTTTGTCAAAGGAAGTCACTACTTTATGGCTAATGTCACCCGTGTGTTCCTTGAAGAAAACTCTTAGTATTGTTTCCAAGTGCTATCAAACTGTTGAATAATTAATTTTTCTTCTTTTCTTCTTTTTAAATAATAGGTTATATTGTGTTGTTGCACTGTGTTTTTATTGTTGAATATATGATTCTTGTATTTCCTTCTTATATATGGAGAGCATTTTTTACCAAAACAAATTCCAGGTGTGTTCAATCACGCTTGGCCAATAACAGGATTCTGATTCTGATTCTGATTTCATTAATCAGAACTCTAAGCTCCTTTTTGAGCTGCTCTTTCTCCCCCAAAGTATTGGACTTTTACAGACAGATTTAGATTTTGCCTTCTCCCTAGATTATCAAATTGTACTGAAGGATTAGATAAGGAGAAAGGCAATCTGGTTTCACCCTAAGGTTTATTCTTACAATACTAAACTGAAATTTTATGTGACAGCATGCTTCTAAAAGGACATGTAATGCCTCATAACCTGAGAGGCATTGTTTTTATGTGTCATGGGTCATATTTATTGATTCAACATCAGCTCATTGATCTTTGCTTTGCATACATAAAGAATTTTTGTATGCATCCAGAGTTTTGCTATTAGTTGTGTTAATTTCAAACTCACTAATACAGATGGCATTATACCACTCTAGGAAATTCTCAATTATAACCCAGAAACTAAATATCCCTAGCTCCCTGGATTTGAGAGTCTCCAGCAAATCCATTTGACAGCTTTTCAGCAAATTGATTTGCTCAGTTGCATTTGCATTACATGTTTTATAGCTCTCTCAGTTATAAAGAAGTCACCAACCTGCTCAAATTAACCTTTCATGCAGTTGGGTTTGGCATTAATCTTTCTAGTTATAAATCTTTTTGGGAATTAAATGATGCTAAACAGAAAATCCACATTGAGTGAATAGGCCATCCACAAAAGGTACAAAAAATGTGTAGAGGAACACAAAAATACATTTTCTTTTGGTTCTCCCAGAAAGGCATGACCTCAGCAGAGAGTCTGGAATTTATTTTTATGAAAGTATGAATATAAGAACATTATTTATTTATTTATTTATTTATTTATTTATTTATTTATTTTATTTATTTATTTATATCGCACCAGATTTTCCCAAAAGGAACATAAGAAGAGCCATGCTGGATCAGGCCAAGGGCCATCTAGTCCAGCTTCCTGTATCTCACAGTGGCCCCACCAAATGTGTCCGGGAAGTGCACAAGACTAGATATCTGTCTCCTGATACCACCCCCCTGCATCTGGTCCTTGAAGTACCCTGGTTTTAAGCCTAGAGATTACACATCTCCATCATGGTTTGTTACCTGTGATGGACCATCATGGTTTGTTACCTGTGATGGACTTTTTCTCCAGGAATCTGCCCAATCCCCTTTTGAAGGCATCCAGACCAGGTGCCATCACCACATCATGTGGCAGGGAGTTCCACAGACTTAACAACACAATAGGTAAAAAAAACTTTTGTCTGTTCTCACTCTCCTACCCCTCAATTTGAGTGAATGTCCCCTAGTTCTGGTATTTTGTGAGAGGGAGAAGAGCATCCCTCTACCCACTTTACTCATGCCCTGCATTGTTTTGTACATCTCAATCATATCCCTCCCCAGGCACCTTTTTTCCAGGCTAAATAGTCCCAAAATGCTTTAGCCTTTCCTCATAAGGAAGATCTCCCAGCCCAGTAATCATTTTAGTCGCTCTGTTTTGAACCTTTTCCAGTTCCATTATGTCTTTTTTGAGATGCGGTGACCAGAATTGTACACAATACTCCAGGTGTGGCCTTACTATCATTTTGTACAATGGCATTATAATGTTGGCTGTTTTATTTTCATTCCCCTTTTTGATAATCCCTAGCATGGAATTGGCCTTCTTCACCGCTGCCACACAGTGGGTAGACACCTTCATGGAGCTGTCCACCAACACACCAAGTTCTCTTTCCTGATCCATCATGAGCCCACGAATTGATAGATAAAGTTTGGATTTTTTGCCCCAATATGCATTACTCTACATTGAAACACATTTGCCATTTCACAGCCCATTCCCGCAGTTTGGAGAGATCCTTCTGAGGCTTTTCACAATCTTCTCTGGTTTTCACCACACGAAAAGGTTTTGTGTCGTCCGCAAACTTGGCCACCTCACTGCTTATCCCTGTCTCAAGGTGAACAGATTGAAAAGTGCCAGTCCCAGGACAGATCCCTGGGGCATACCACTTTTCACCTTTCTCCGTTATGAAAATTGCCCATTGACACCTACTCTTTGGGCCTTTTCACACGACCCCTAAACTCCGCGGCAAATGGCTCCCAGCTCCAGAGCTTAAAATTATTTCCCCACCAGCTCTGGAGTTTACAGATAATTAAGTGCGACCACGCCCACCTAAGCACGTCCCAGCGCACTTTTCATGTACCTGCTCTCGGAGGGTGAAAATTCCTGATGCGGATATAACAGTAGTGACTGCCGGGCTCTCCTTGCTTCTGTTTGTTCTTTTTTTGCCCCCACCCCTTTAAGAGATCTGAATGCAGTGCCGGGAGCAAAGTGAGATGGCAGAACGGAGGTGAGCGGCATTCTTTTCTTCCTTTTTTTTTCTCCCTCCCCTCACGCAGCCAGCAGCCAGGAGTGCGGAGGGGGTGGGAACGCAGGAACAGTGATAAACCCCTAAGATCTCTGGTCCAAATTTAAGTGGCCAGCGGATCTTAGGGGTCATGTGAAAAGGCCCTTTGTTTCCTGGATCTCAACCAGGCTATGATTTTGTTAAAGAGAAGCTATGGTTCATTCCTTATATACCATAACTTGTCAACATAATAGGACCTTATCTAAAGAGATTTTTTTCTTGTATATTTGCCAGAGTCCTATTGTGAAATGCAGGCTGCTTAAGGAAAATGTGCAAGCCTTTACTCACCCTTCACTTTTTCTGGTCATCTGTTGTGTGCTGGTCAAATGAATGCATAACCAAGTGCATGATCTGGGTATGTCAGAGTGCATGACAGTCAGCCAGAATGACTATGCACTAGAGATGGCTGCTTCATATTTGTATCCTGGAGATATTAATATAAACTGAAGCACCACAGATGCTGCGGTGGCCAAATTCCCTGCTCCAGAACCAACCTGGTCCACTCACCAGACTCCACATGGCATTATGCTCCCATGTCAGCAGCAGCACACCAGTTCTCTCTGGAGCTGAGCTAGTGCTTCCCTGCCTCCCTTGCAGCCAACCACTGAGCAAGTAAGTAGGAAGACTCCCCCATCCCACTGGGCTCCAGATTGGATTGTTGCACTGCCGCCAACAAGGAGGTGTCACGGTCACTACAAAGCCACTAGACTTGCCAGCAATGTGATAATATATAGGTGAAACTTGAAGAATAAGAATATCATGCAGCATTTATTTCAGTAAGTCAACTCAAAAGGTGAAACTAATATATGAGATAGACTCATTATATGCAAAGTGAGATATGCCAAGCCTTTCTTTGGTATAATTGTGATGATTATGGCATAATCTAATTTTTTCTCTCTCTCTCTCTCTCTCTCTCTCTCTCTCTCACACACACACACACACACACACACACACACACACACACACACACACACACACACACACACACACAGACAGAGAGACAGACTGATAGATAGATAGATAGATAGATAGATAGATAGATAGATAGATAGATAGATAGATAGATATGAATTAAAACTTGTATCACTAACAGAATTACCTGTGAAGTGGATGGTCTAGAAGCAGATACTGTAAATTTTAATCTCAATGAACATCTCAATACTGTATATGCCTGAGCACTAATCCTCTGTCCCCGAAAATAAGACACTGTCTTATATATTTCCCCAAGAAGATACACTGGGGCTTATTTTTTGGCGTGGGTCTTACTTTTGGGGAAACAGGAACTGCAAGCACACATGCTACAAAGTATGGTAACTTTGGTGGCCCAAGCAAAGGGGGGGAAGGACCATGGATGTAAAGGAAGGGGCAATGTGCTCTCTCTCTCTCTCTCTCTCTCTCTCTCTCTCTCTGTATGTGTGTGTGTGTGTGTGTGTGTGTGTGTGTAGGCACAGCCACGCCCATCACTAGGTCATTATTGGGCTAGGGCTTATATTTAACAAATGCATAGAAATCCTGCTAGGGCTTATTTTTGGGGTAGGTCTGATTTTCAGTGAAACAGGGTAAACAACAAGGCCAAAGTCTTTCACTTTATAGAACTGGTTTCACTTCTGTTGGCTCCTTGAATCACCTGGCCACTGCTGAACTGTTTTCTGTAGTGTCAACCATACCCACCTGCAATGGAGTTACACTACAGAAAGGTCTAAAAGTCACAAAAGCTACCATGATAACTCAGAATTCCTGTTGCCCCACCCACGTTTGAGGCTTTCATTGTCTTTTATCCAGAATTTTCTACTCTGAATGCTAATGTTGAATTAAGTAGCAGTCTTTTTCTTCCCCTATTGGATTTGATAAATAGTTGTTTCTTAGCATTCAACAGATTGAAGAGAATTAGGAATATGACAGGCTGTTTGATGCCCAACACCTGCCTGATTTCAAAACATTCCATTATAAAACCATCTACTTGCTTGTTTCTTTTGACAAGGCCTGGGTGAACCTGAAGATTATCAATTAAAATATCAATATCTCAGTATGTGAGTTGAAATAACAATATGTGCTCTTGTTCCATGCAAATGCTGGGGAAGCGAAGCTGCCTTTGTCTGTATTAGCATAAAATTCATTACTGAGCCATTCCTGGTGAAGGAAAAAGACCTTATGCTCACAGTGTAACTAAAATAAAAATGAAGTGTATCCCTGAATTAAGAATAATTTGGGTATTGTCAAATTTGGTTCATTATTCTTAAAACTTTTGCCCATCTAAGAAGTTTGTAAAATAAGATCATTATTAGGCAATAGCTGTTTTTTAAGAGAGATTGACTTCTTTTTTTAAAAAAAGTTGTACATGTTGGATAAAATTGAGCTAGAGTTGAAATAAGCCTTCTGTATTACCCCCTCCATCTTTTCCAGGCTGGGGACATTTGAACAGGTTTAGGAGAGCATGAGGGAAGACAGCAGAGGAATTTTCTTTCACAGGGTTTGTCTTATTATGAGCCCTGTATTGATTACTTCATCAATAACAAGTAAACACTATACATGGCATGGTCTCTGGCTCAGTGGACTAAGTGTATTAAAGCTTCCAAAAACTATCAGCTGCAAAGTCGGCAGCTCAGGGTTTCAATCCTGGGTGCCATGCAGTGCAGCGAGCTCCCGCTGATCACCCCAGCTCCTGCCAACCTAGCAGTTTGAAAGCATGTAAATGCAAGTTGACAAATAGTACTGCCGTAAAAAGTGGGAAGGTAAAACAGTGTTTCCTTGCAGCCATGCCGGCCACATGGCCATAGACTTGCACAACACTGGCTCTTCAGCTTGACTATGGAGATGAGCATTGCCCCTAAAGTCCGACACAACTAGCACGCATGTGCGGGGGGGGGGAGCCTTTATCTTTATCTTTACCTTTACCTTTACCTGGCTCCTTCTAGTGGCAAGTTCTGTTAACTCCACCTTTAGAAAGGTGGGGTTTCTAGGATTTTTTAAAAATATTTTCAGACTACAGATAAGGGAATCAGAGATCTTCCAGATGAGGGGTCCTAATTGTATCCAGTTTCTGATTCATCACAACTCCAAAATATGTTTCTGCCACCACAAGATCCTTGCTTAACACAATTGCTGATGATATTAAAGCAAACTTGTAGCTTCCTGATGCTTATGTTGTAAATCCTCTGAAATCATTTGCTTTGCTGGCAGATCTGTAATTTGGGTGCAATTATGCCCTTGGAGTCTTCTGAGAAATGCACCAGTGCACTTCTTTCTTCTTTTGCCTGAAGTGCCTCAGGCCATCTGGAGCCCTGAAGAACCACATTCAGATTGCAGGCTACATTTGCCTACCACTGTTGAGAAATGCACAGTAGAGCATGTCAGTTACACTTTGACCAGTCAACACAACAATCCATAGGTAATTTCTGATGGGAGAGAGCAGTCCAAAGAAAACATTGTAGTTTTTAGTAGGTTCTTAAATCAGGATCATAATCTGCATAGTGCTTTTAGACAGTGTGGACTTGCTCTGTGACATGTTTGCATGAGGCTGTACAAGCACTTTCAAAGATCTGAATTCTCTTTTAAGAAACCATTCCTACTATACTAACACATTTTGGTACCATTTTGTTGTTTTGTTATCATTTTTCAAAGAGCTGCTACTACTTTCACAAGAGAAAATTACAAACTACAAACTTTTTTAAAAATTGAACTTGATCCATTATATCATTTAGGAAGAAATGGGATATTAAAGTTGTTTATTTTACATAGGAAATGTTTCACAAGTTCTCGGTGCATATGGTTATGGAGGTAATTCATACACATTGGCCAAATTTCTTACCAGTACTTGAAGAAAGTAATGACTCTCATTGAAGTGAATATGGCTTTCTTCTGAGCAAGATAGTAGAAATACATACAAATAAACAAAGAAGGGAGGATATGGGGAGAAGAAGGGTAAGAGAGGGGTGGTGGGAAGAGAAAGGATGCAGAGAGAGAGAGAGAGAGAGAGAGAGAGAGAGAGAGAGAGAGAGAGTCATGAGAGGATGAAGGTGAGACAGAGAAGCCAGAGCAAGAGATTCAGGAACCAGAGAGAGGAGGGTAGGAATAGGGAGGGAGGAACCACAGACAGAAGAAAGCCATAGAGAAAGAGAGGAAAGAGTGTTGGGAAGAGAGTTAAGAACCAGAAAGAGAGAAGCCATGGAAAAGAAAGGGAAGCAAGTTGGTAGAAACCGTGAGTGTTAGGAGACAGACAGAATGAGAGAGACATAGAGAGGAGAGAGGAGCTGAACTTTTTGATTGCTTTGTGCCCCAAGCAGTAGATACCGAGATAACGTGTGGAAAAACAGCTAGGATTTTTGCTCAAGAAGGGATCCGGTAGCCCATCATGGCTGCTAACATTGGTGTCATCAACACTCAGGCCTTTGCCACCTTGACATCTTTTTCCCAGCTGGCAGCATACATAAAATACTGAAAGGCAGTGGCAGGTTCATGCTATTATTATTGGTTCCTAATATTACAGATGCACCGGAAAATCTATCATGTTGCTGCTCTCTGTGCTCTGTACTAGCACATCTTTGATTGTGCTTGATGCCCGCAATGCACACTGTTCCAAAGACGCTTAGTTAGGAAAAGCACAGGAATGGCTACTAGCAACAGCTGGTAATAAAGTGTCTTTAGATCAGCCCAAATTATTCTTGTCAGAGGGTTATTCATTGAGAGAGATTGGTTTGCTGTTTTATTGGCAATCTCTTCCCCTTGATTCCTTCCCATTTAGAAGAGTTAACTTTAAACTTAAGGAAAGCATTTCAGACCTTTGGCTCACTTCCTGATGAATCATCTCATTCCCTTGAGTTGAGTCGAGCTTGCAAAAGATGTGGAGTAATATTGCTTTCTGTGTAAATTATGTGCTCTAGTTTCCAGCTATTTAAATTTATAAAGTCCTGCCTTCTGAAAATGCAAACAAAGCTACGTCTCCAGGGCATCTAGAAAGACAGTGTTGCACATTACAATCATGCCTCTTCTGAAGTTTCGTTTAATGTCTTGTGCTGTTTTGTGGTGGGACTGAAAATAGTATTACTTCTAAAATTCATTATTCATGTACATAGGTGCATGGGGAGAGATTACTGAGTTGTGATTTCAGTGGAAAATGTACTGTTGAGAATTGGTGTGTGCATTATTTAAATTTGTGCAGTAGGTCTTCACTGGATAAAAAAGTTATAAAATGAACAAGACAGCTTGTAGAGGGGAGCAGCAGAGTGCTTTGCTTCTTTCCTGGAATAGAAAAAAGCCTGATAATTTTTACATTTAACCCAGATATTTACATCTCCATGCACTTGAGCACCTGGTTGTTGAATAATAAATGGATATTTTGCATATTGATCTATTGAGACAAATATACAGTACCGGGTGGCAACTGGGCCATTTTTAAAGGGGTCCAGCTATTGACAGCTTGACAGGATCCCTCTGAAAATGGTCAGGACGCCAGTTTGGGGCTCTTGCGCTACTATCTTGTGCCGGCACCCAATTGGGGGGGGGGAGCTTGGGCTTTTTAAACTTTTTTTTTCACCACCAAACTAAGCACTGATAGCAGTCATTGGCGCTTGGTTCAGTGGCGAAAAATAAGTTTTAAAAACCGTGTGCTTCCCCCTCCATCTTTTCGTATGAAACGAAACCCCTCCAAAGGAAACCAAAAATGAAATGAAACGGAATTCTTCCGTTTCATTCCCATCTCTAGTCAATATGTCTCATATTTGGTCTTCTTTTCCTGCTGCCCATATCTTTTCCCACTATTATTGTATTTTTCCAGCGAATCTTGCCTTCTTGTAATGTACAAGTATGACAGAATCAGCTTCACGTTTTTTTTTTCAGGACTCATTTGCTCTAGGGCCCACTTGTTCATAGAATCATAGAGTTGAAAGAGACCTCAAGGGCCATCCAGTCCAACCCCCTGCCACGCAGGAACCCCCATCAAAGTACTCCCAACAGATGGCCATCCAGCCTCTGCTTAAACACCTCCAAAGGGGAGACCACCATCCTCTGTGGCATCATATTCCACTGTTAGTGGAATATTCCATTAGTTCTTCCTAATGTTTAAATTGAATCTCTTTTCCTGTAGTTTGAAACTAGTTTCTGAAGCCATGGAAAAAAACCTGTCCCCTCTTCAATATGACATGCTTTCAAATATTTAAACATAGCTATCATAAAGATGTAAAATTTCTGGAAATTTTGAAGCTCGGGGAAAAAAATCATGTTTTTTCCAGAAAAAAATGAAAACAATGCTGCATTAGCACTCCACCCCCTTTTTACAGCTTGAAAGTCATTCTGTTATTTTAGAAACATAAATATGATGGTGGACAATTTGACTTGCGATAAAATTATCACAACTAGCATATTAAAATAGTGTATCCAAACAATTATTACAAACAGAATTTACTTTAAAAATAATATTTATTTGTAACTGTAGTAGTAATTAAATTATTTTTACAAAAGTTATATAAACTAATGTAGCTAAATGATTCAATTTTCTGGAATCAGATAAATGTAAACTCTTAACAAACATACCCACCCACATGCAAGAACAAAAGTGAAACCTTTTTCTTTTTCTTGTGACAATAGCAGCACCTACTAAAGGAAGTTCAGTTTGTAACCTAGGATTTATTTGTCCTCAGTGCACAGAAATTAAAATAACCTGATACTATGCATATTTTAAAGAAATGATTTGGAAAATATTTGAACAGCTTATCTTAAAATATTTTATTCATCATGTTAAATAAAAAAATCCATAATCATTTTTTCATTTTTCAATTTTTCCAATTTTTTTGGAATAAAACCAAAAAGGCTTCAGGGGAAAAATGGGAAAAAAATTTTTTAATTTTTTCCACACACCCCCCAGGCCTTCACATCTCTAATTATATTCCATCTGAACTTCCTTTTTGTAAAGCTAAACATTCCCAGTTCCCTAAGCTGCTCCTCGTAAGACATTTCTTCCAGGCCTTTAATCATCCTGGTTGCCCTCCTCTGTACCCACTTGACGTTGTCAACATCCTTTTTATATTGAGGTGTGCAGAACTAGGCACAGTACTCAAGGTGGGGTCTGACCAGAACAGAATAGAATGGTGCTATCACTTCCCTTAATTCTAGACACTATGCTTTTGTTGATGCAACCAAGAATCACATTGGCTTTCCTGGCCGCCGCATCACACTGCTGACATGTTCAATTTTTAGTCCACCCAGTCTCCCAGATCCCTTTCACAGGTACCATTCTACAGCCAGGTGACTCCCATCCTATATCTGTACAATTCATTTTTTGTGCCTAGATGCTGTACCCTACATTTCTCTGTTGAAAGTCATTCCATTAGCTTTGGCCCAGCACTCTATAATCTGTCAAGATTGTTTTGGATTCTAATCCTATCCTCTAGGAAATTAACCACTCCTCCCAATTTGGTAACATCTGCAAATTTAAACACTCTTAATCTTTCTTGCAGTCCAAGGTATCTGCACAGCTGCCCTTCATTGCCAAACAAATATTTTTTTTCCTTGTCAGCATTTTTTGCTGTCCGGAAATTGAGTCATGGCAACTGGACTTCTTTTCTTGTGAGATCAAAATGTTTCACTGAATGGGCTCAATAGGTGGATGATGGCCTGAATTGGCTCCTTACAGGTGCAATGGCTTGGGGTGTGTGAAAGTCCCACCTACTCAATCCTTCCCATGCTTAATAGGTATTTTGGGGGGGGGGGTTTCAAACAAATCAGACTGCAGACCAACACATGCAGATGCACAGAGAGAAAAAGAAAAAGAGACACAAGGAGATGGAACCTGCAGCAAGAGCGAAAACAAATGAGTGGCTGCACCAACACAGGCATTCTTATACACCAAAACAATTCAAAGGAAATTGATTTCATAAGCAAGCTAAAATAAATGACTCTCTTGCTGTCCAGTAAAATACCTTGTTTTCCAACTAAAAGAATTTCCTTGTGGGGGAGGGGAGCATCCAAGCCTCCATGGGTGTTGTGTAATCGATTAAAAACATTCTAAAGTTGATTCAGTTAAGGAATTTCCCCCTAATGTAACCATGCTGTTAAAGGGTTATTTGTGCAGTTTTGCTTAAATTGTGCAAAAAACAAATATTTGTTTCCTTTATCTTGGTGGGAAGTTATCATAATACTATGCCCTCTTGGAGGACAAAGATAATAATCTTTTTTTTGCCTCATGTGTAAGCTTCAGATGGGAGGATTTGCATCCATCATAATGAATATATGCTGTTTGCAGCTGTAGTGATGAACTGGAAGGGTAGTGAGAGGCAGACACATTGCTGGGGTGAAAAGGGCAACAGTTTTATTAGCATAAAACAGTAGATCCAGATATCAGATGACCTGCTTGGTCACTGATGAGTTGAGTTATACGTACATTTTGTCTGCTGGAGGATTACTAGGGGTTGAATAGATGCAAAGGTGGTTTCTCTTCTGTGGTGCAGTGGTGGAACTCGTGATTGACATGAAACAGAAAAACTGTGCTTCGTTCCATTTTGTCCGCCCATGTTTCATTTCATATTGTAAGTAACAAAATTTTTCAAAGATATTTTTTAATTATGAAACAAAACAAAAGGAAATTAATCCCCCATGGCACCAGCACTCCAGCTGGTGTGGTCGGGGTTCAAAAGCCTCATCCCCAGCACCCCCTAGCTGATTTTGATAGCTCAATCCCAGCTGGGAGGTGAGGGGTTGGAGGAAAGGAGCAGCCAGGCAGAAGTAAATTCCCTGCCTGACTGTTCCTTTCTCACCTGCCACGCCCTCCTCCCAGGGGAGTGTTTTAGACAGGGAGGGCTGTGGGCAGTGGGGGCTGGCCCCATTGCCCACAACACTCCCTGTTCAGAAAACCACCCTGGGAAGAGGGGGAGCATGGGAGAAGGAAGAAGGCAGAGGTAAATTCAAACAGAGCTTCACTTCACCGCTGCTTCCTTCCTTCTTCCTTGCGATCCCCGCCTACCAACTGGGGCAATTTTGACAGGTTGGGGTTTGGAAAGGGGTCACCTCCCCACACCCCAACATGTCAAAAAGTCCCAGTTGGGAGGCAGGTGAGGGGCGAAAGACTGAACAGGGCAGGGCTTTTTCCCTCCATGCTCTGTTCTTTTGCCCCTCCCCCCTCCCAGCTGGGGCGTTTTGACAGGCTGGGGTTAGGAGAAGGGGCACCCCTCCCTCGCACACACACACACACCGACCTGTTAGAAAAGCCCCAGCAGGGAGGTGGGGGGATGGGAGAATCGCAGAAAGGATTCCCCCCCCCCCACTGCTCCTTTTCTGGGAGTATGGGAGTAATACCATGGAATAAATTCCCTCATTGCCTCCACGCTCCCAGCACACTTTGCCAATTAACTACAACAAGACTCTTTAAAGCTTCATAACTTAGTCCCCTTACCCCAAAATCTTCCCAGATTTCAGGGGGTTCCCTAAAATCACATATTTTTAACATATGCACTCAAAATTATTTTAAAAATATGTAATCAAAATTTATTTGCCTTGGGGCTCCAAAGTAGCAGGGGTACCTTAAGAAAGCGATTTTAGAGAACCCCCTGAAATTTGGAAACATTTGAGGGTAAGGGGGCTGAGTTATGAAGCGCCAAAGCGGGTGCCCCTAGGAAAAAACCTTCTAATTGGAAGCATATGGGTAGTGGCAGCAGCGCTATCACTGGCCCAATCAGCTTCTGATTCCAGTTAGAAGGGTTTTTCCTAGGGGCACACCCTTTCCATTTTTGGGGGGGGGGCTTTCAGTGAAAAGCTTGAGGAAGCTCCCCTGCCATTTTCTCTAGAATAAATCATTTCGTTATAGAGCGGGAAATTGTGTTTTCTTTTGTTTGTAATGAAACGCTGCTTCCCCGTTTCGTTTCGTTAGCTAACAAACGACAAAACAGCATCCCCCCATCCCTAAGCAGAACACTTTGTTTTGTTTTTGTTTTTGTTTTTTTGCTTTACCTTGGAAGGAAGCAAGACCAACAGCACTTGTGCTAACGATGAAAGCCATTTTAAGCTAGAATTTTGGAACAACTCCCATTTCTAAGCTTAGATTGCCAATGCAAAGGACTGTGTTTTCTTTTGGAGTTTGTAAAGTATGCAGAAGAGCTTGACCTTGGCACACTCCTTCCTGTTCACTCTACAACAAAATGGCCATGTGTTCTCCTATCCAAAGCCAAACTGCAGACCTGTGCTATTTAGAAAACTCTTTAAGTACATCTGATTCTTCATTTCTATTTGGTCACTGGATTAGTGGATCTCATGTAAGCCATTGGGAGGATCACCAAAGACTACTAACCTCCACATTTTAATCTTTTTCTGGCACTAAGCCACCATATAATTTAAAGTACAGATGATGTGTAAGTTTGCGAAGTAGGCAAAAGGCAAAATGGGAGTTATATATATTAAATACTGGTAAATAAAATAATAAATAAGCTGGCATTTCTCATTATCTTTTAGTAAATCCTGTCTGTATTTAAGGGGATTTTCTGATATGTAAGAACTGGAGGTTTGTTCCTTGGATGATGGTGAATCGAAGCCTGGGTTTTGAATGCCTAGGTTGTCTTCCTTTAAAAATCTCTAAGGACAGAGTAGAGACAAACATTTGAAATAAAATCTGCCACTCTGCCTATTTTTTTGTTATTTATAATAAAATTAGGATGTCATCTTGGTATAGTAGCTTTAGAGTTCTGGCATTTTGGCCCATGCTGTTTTGCCATATTAGTCACACTGCCTTAGTATGAAACTGATAAAAGCCTTTATATATATATATATCCATGAGCATGAATGTGAGCTGCATACCATGGAGCTATGTACATTTTCATACACAGTTAATATCTATATATGTCATGTATTTATGTAGCTAACTTTTCCTAATCTTGTGTGTGTGTGTGTTGTCCAAGTTTGTCCACTACCTCCTACAGTGACTCATGGAGATTACATTTGCCATCCGCGACCTTGTGAGCATTACAACCATGGGACTGTGGTTGAGTTCTATTGTGACCCTGGCTACACTCTCACCAATGACTACAAATATATCACCTGCCAATATGGAGAATGGTTTCCTTCATATCAAGTATACTGCATCAAAACAGGTAACAACATCAATCCACAACTCCCACACAGACCTGAAAGCTTTCAAATAGAAGGAAAGCATTGGGTTCCTTCTGCATTAAAAATTCTGATTAAATATCAAGTAAAATGCAACTTTTTAAAAAACACGTTTGTGAATCTCTTAATGTATGTCCTTTGTTTGGAAATCATTTTGAAAAAGCATACTCAATCCCTGAAGTGAAGAGAAGCATGGCCTGTTGGAGCTTTTATTTCTCTAAAGAAAAGAAAATGTTCATCCATCATTATCTAACATTATTTTTTATTGCCCTTTATGTCACAGAACAAAGCTGGCCAAATACACAGGAAACTCTCCTGACAACATGGAAGATTGTGGCATTCACGGCTACCAGTGTTCTTCTGGTCCTTCTGTTAGTCATTCTTGCCAGAATGTTCCAGACCAAATTTAAGACACGTTTTCTGCCAAGGTTAGTACTGCTTTTGTTTGGATTGATTTCCTTCCTTGCTTGTTTGGTTAGACCAGTGGTTCTCAACCTGTGGGTCCCCAGATGTTCCTGGACTGCAACTCCCAGAAGCCTCCACCACTCACTGTAGTAGAAGGGATTTCTGGGAGTTGCATTCCAGGAACATCTAGGGACCCACAGGTTGAGAACCACTGGGTTAGACAGTACAGTCATTTCAATCCATATTTGTTACCTGCGCAATAATTGATCCTCACTTGGGATAGTTTTAGACATATGATACATCTTGCCTGCTGTCTGTTGTTATGTGCTGTCTATCATGTTGGGACTGGCTTATAGTGACTCCATTAGGGCTTTCTGGATAGCTATTCCTCACTGTACCTCGTATGAGTAGAGCCAACCTGTGTGGCCTTGGGCAAGCCACATAATCCCAGGGCATCCTTAGAAGAGAATGGTAAACAACTTCTTAATGTTCTCTACCTGGAAAACCCTGAAAAGTGCCACACTAAGTCAGAATTGACATGAAAGCACATGATTAATAGGGCTTTCAAGGTAAGGGAGATATTGAAGGAGTGGTTCTTGGTTGTGGCCTTCGTGAAGCCACACAGATGGGTCCCGTGTGCACGTGTGAGGCTACAGGCTTTCCTAGCTAAAAAAGGAAAACCCATTAGCCCCCAACTTCCACTGCACATGCGTGGGAGCCTTCCCACTCAAACCCTGAGTTCCAGAGATTCAGATATAGAAGAAAGAGAAGAACTTTTCAGAGAGTAATCATCATGTCCTGCTGTTATCTTTTGAAGACTTTGGAAAATATTTACCTTTTTTTAAGGTAGTTGGATGAAATCGTAAACAAGAGAGCACAGTCCTGAGAGAAGGTCACTGGATCACTTTCACTCCTTAGGTTCCTTGTGAACCCAATTCAAAATATTTCATTTGGCTTTTTAACAGTACACACAGCTTAGGACTCAGAAACCTTGGTAATATCTTATCTTGCATCATCCAGCTGTTTATTTATTTATTATTTTATTTAGAATATTTTACCCCATCTTCCCCTTGTAAGGGACCAAAGGCAGCTTACAACATTGAAGGGCAATATATTAAGTAGGAGATAATGAGTATACAACAGTTGTTAATAGATTAAAGACAATATTTAAAATAAAGAACAATGAGTGTGAAGAGTCATCTTACATCATTAACAAGGCAGTATTAAAGCTAAGAACAATAAGTAAACAAATATATTGTAATGGAAAAAATATAGAATTTACTTACAATAAGTAAAATATACCGTAATGGAAAAATGCCACATTGAGAGATGGAAAAACACGGGTAGTACTTCAAAACCAGTCCAAGCAGTATCACGTAACAATTCATCTAAAAATCACATAATAAGTAGCTAGCTACTGAGGGAAGGTTGCCTGTAGCGGAAGGTCCTTGCCTGCTTGTGGAAGGACAGCTCACATAGGGCAAGTCTGGCCTCCTGTGGGACAGAGTTACAAAGACTGGGAGCAGGGCAAGAGAAAGCCCTCTCCTATGTGCCTGTACAGTGCACTTTTGAAGGTACGTGGACGGAGAGAAAGGCCTCTTGGGATGATCTTAGCATCCGAGCCTGCTCCATAATGGGAGATATGGTCTTTAAGATAATTTGGACCCAGGCAACATAGGGCTTTATAGGTTAAAACCAGCACTTTGAATTGTGCCTGGAAACTGATTGGGAACCAGTGAAGCTGCTGTAATAAGGGTTTTATGTGATATCTGTAAGCAGCCCTAGTTGGCAATCTTGCTGCTGCATTTTGGAAGTTTCCTGACACAGTATCTTCTTGTGTGGCCTGTCTCTGGCTTACCACCTGCATCAGATACAAAGCAGCTGGGGCTCAAGTGTGAAGAGTGCTTTTCAGTTGTTGTACTGTGGGTATGGAATTCCCTTTAAAGAAGCATAACAAGGTAAAGGTTCCACCTGCTCATGCATGCTAGTCGTGTCCAACTCTAGGGATTTTCAAGCCCCCATTTTGAAGCCAAACAACTAGTGTTGCAAGCCCATGGACATGTGGCCGACGTGGCTGAATGCATTTCTGCGCACAGAACACTGTTTACCTTCTTGCTTTTTATCTACTTACACTTACATGCTTTCAAACTGCTAGGTTGGCAGGAGCTGGGGTTAACAGCAGGAGCTTGCTCCACTGTGTGGCACCCGGGATTCGAACCGCCAAGCTGCTGACTTTGCAGCTGACAGTTTCAGTGCTCTAGCCCACAGAGCCACCATGTCCCAGTTAAAGAAGCATACCAGTGTCTATTCCTGTTATTGTTCTCCCAGAAGTTTATGCATAAAGTTTACTTTTTCACCATCAATAGTTTCATCATATACTGTAACTCATTCTAGTATTTTAAGTACTTTCATTATTTTTGTTGGTTTGGGATATCTATGTGCCTCCCTCCTTGCCTTGCCTGCCTGGCTGTCTCAATATCATGAACTCTTGTACTGTCAAGTCCCTTCTACAGATGCTGATGATGACTGCAGCACACCTAACCCTCTTGTTTAAAACTAAGGCAGCTATACGCTTAGCTTTGGTGTCCAATCAACGAGTAATATTGATAAATACATATTTAATATGTAATTTAAAATATTTGCAATGGCATTTCTGTTCCCCCTAGAATTTACCTTACTGCTTGTGATTCCAGCAATCGTAATTTGGTGCTGAGAAAAGAATACAAAGAATTCCTTATCTGTGCCTCACAGGTGCTTGCTTTCCTTCTCTCAAATGCTCCTTGGTTTGCTGGAACTATTTTCTGATTGTGATGAATTACAAAGAACTATCAGCTGCAGACTCTTCAATAATATTTGAAGGAACTAGCTCCATTTCAGATTATGAAAAACTATGTATGGGAAATCTGTTTTGTTTGCTGTAGGATGACATGTAACCAGTCTCTTCAGAGATACACACTGAGTCTCCTCACTCTTGTTGCAGAGGTGCTCAGGAGAATTGCAGCACTGGCCCTGATTTCGTGGTTGTGGACGGAGTCCCTGTAATGCTTCCTTCCTATGACGAAGCAGTTAGCAGTGGCTTGAATGCTGTGGCACCAGGCTGTGTCTCCCCTGCAGGCCAGGGGTATATTTTGCAGGCTGAAGATCAGAACCCTCCAGCTTATCCTGGACCCGATGATTTGAACAGGTTGCCAGCTGAATTTGATACCTGTGACAGCATTTCAGGTTCTTCTGAACTTCTCCATAGTTTGTATACACCTTCGGTGTGTCAAATGGGAGCCTATCCTGTTTCAGAAAGAACCGATGCCATCAACAGTACTACTGGAGAAGTAGCATCCACCAGCCCAAGCATTGACATTGCAGATGGTAATTTTGATTTTTGAATATTACATGGGCTTGCTTTAGTTTCAGTTGTCTCCCATACGAAGAAGCTGTAAGAGATGCAGCTTCTCTTTCTATTCTGATCCATGTTTGTTTTGCTCCTAATATTTTAAACAGAACTACTCATTTACAATTCAAACTTTAATCATCATTGCTGTGCATCAGATTGTTTTTTTTTAAAAATCTGTTTGTATCTTAAAGTTCCCTAGGTACAAAAGAAAGTTAGGTGTATATCTTGGCTGATAACACAGTATTAAGAGATCTATGGAGCAACAGTGATTTTGTGCTCCAAAATCAGTATTTACTAGCATTGACTGCTACCTCTTATAGCACAAGATTAAATGTAACACAATGGTGAGACAAATTTTTCTTCTTTGAGAAAACAAACAGACAACACCTTAAGGCTCAACAACAATGCTACGTTTTATCAAGCATTAGTTAATTAACCAATGTTGACATTAATTAACCTGGGTTAACATTTCCTTCACTACAAACTCTTATTACCATTTGCTGGAGACCACTTTGGGATTGGATTTAGTGGCCTTATAGGCCCCTTCCAACTTCATGATTCTGTGATTCTTTGGGTCGTTTTCTTGCATATACAGTGGTACCTTGCATAAAGGAATTAATTTGTTCCAAATGAGATTCTGTTAAGCAATTTTTCCTTTATACAAATTTCCCATAGGAATGCATTGAAAATGGAGTAATCCCTTATCACGACCATTTTTATGTTGTATGGATTTGCCCCATAGGAGATTCTGTTAAGCAAATTTCTCCTGTCTCCGGAATTTTTTATGTTGTACAGATGTTATGTTATACAAACTGTTTGTTATACGAGAGTCCACTGCACTGTATCAGGTGACCCATGCATCCAGTAGAGGTCCATCCAGTCTCACAGAGTAGTCTCATCGTCTGCGGGGGGGGGGACAGGAAGGGGGAGAGTAATCATCTGAGGAAGGGTTGGAAATCCTTCCTCACATGTACATCATTTGATCACCATGAGTATAGAAAAAATAATGAGTATACTCATTGCATCACAGGGAAAGTCAGCATATCTTCCTAAGTATTCCATCATCCTATCTGAATGAACAATTATAATTTGTGGCATGGCTTGGTCAGTGCCCACTACAGAATAAAAGAATGGTAGCCAAGTAGTGTCAACTATCCATTATAAGTAAGAACAGACCGGTGTTATTACATATTCTAATGATCACATAGCCCAACTCATTTTATTATGAGGATCTTTTGTTCTGCCGAAGCCAAGACCATCAATATCACTTTGGGGATCAATATTTGATAGATTCAACTACAATATGATTTCAGTTACTTCTTCTAACATTTGGTTTGCTGAAGGATTGTTGGTCTCTTAAACCATTGCACATGGAACTCTTTTGTACAACCTGATAATTCAGATGACTCAACAGTAGTTTTGAATGAATGCCAAAATTCACATATATGAGTTAAGTGGAAAAGTTTAAACTTCATTGAATTCTGAAGCTGAAAGCAGGGTAATCCGAGGACTTCTGAAACGCACAACCATGTAAAAGGTGCTTTGAACAAATTGGGCTGATAGGTATGAAGCCACTGACTCTTTGAGTGCAGTAAAGCTGAAAAATATTGCCTACATCCATGTAAAATTGAGTGCCTTAACTCCTTAGCTACAATGGTCCTGCTAGTGGTACAGTATATTATAGCTCAGTTAAATTGCAGGTCCTCCTATCAGAGAGTCCACAATGAAAACCCAATTAACTCTTTCTTTTATTTTCTAGAAATTCCATTGATGGATGAAGATCCTTAATCTGCACAAATCTTGCTCATACTTTTGAGAAGGGCTGGGGGAATCATGCACATATGTATACATACATACCTATATATATAAATAAATCTCTATATAAAGACTGGTTAAAGATTGGGGGGGGTATTTTATAAAACTTCCACATTATGATGTCACCAGATTTTGTGTGCATATCTTAATCAACTTGGAGGTTGAGAGCATTCAACAGCAGCTTTACAAAATGAATCCTGAGGATTTGATGAGAATAGTCACTGCAAAAGAACAATAAATTCATGGAATAGTGATGAGTGTATCTGCATCGCAGGAAGTCTTTTAACAACTCTTTAGAAACACCTGTGAGAGTGATTTGTGGTACAGGTACAAATTGCCTAATGAGAGCATATGAGATTCTGTAAATTTTGTTTTATTAAAGCTGCTTCATATTTATGATGGACCTCAATTTGAAAAACTTATTGGTGGGAAAATAAACAATGTTGAAATTAAAATCAGAGAGGATATTCCTGAATGGTCTCTGTTTATTAAGCTTGCATAGGGAAACCTGAATTCATGGAGTTATCATTTAATGAGGTGTCTGCAGGAAATACTACACCGGAGTTATGATCATAAGAGGTGCTTTTTAGTATGTAAGAATGTATTAAATGTTTGAGATAAAACAGAAGGACACTACTTGTGAAATTTCATCACAACTATATTTCATTTGATTTTATTGCCTTATTAATCTTGTTATATTTTAAAAGGAAATAGACATTTCAGATAAATGCCATGTAACTACTACTGTATTTCTAAATGATTCCATAAAACATGGCAACTGACAAAACTGCAAACCAAATGAGTTGAGGGAGGAGGAACCCAGAATCTAGGAATTTGGAAGTAATGAATTTGATTTGGAATTTAAGGGATAATGAACTAGCCTGCTTCTGCAGCTTACAGTATAGAACCTGGGAGGAGGTTTTGGTACCCTGACAGACTGGCTGGAAGGATTAAGGTTGTAGTTTTTTTTGTTGGGGAGGGAGTTGCTATAAAGTACAGACACTCTGCAAAACTGTGTTACAGATTTGACTTACTATAAGTACATTTTACAAAATTACACATCTATCATAGTTCTTCTGAATAAGTAAAACCAAAATAGGGCAAGCTCTGGGTGATATGGGTCCTTTTTAATGGCCCAGTGACCTCCCAGGCATTGCTCCAGCCACTCCTCTTTTAAAAAAACAAAAACAAAAAAACATCATTTTTTGCCCTTTGAATGGTATCCATGTTATAGAGTGAAACCTCGCCCAAAATATATGTTGAGTAAGGCTGGATGTAATAATAAAGAGGATCCTCAGGTCACCCAAAACAGCCTTGGGAATTTGGAGGAGGAATAAAAGTATTGTTGGAAACAAAAGTATTGGAGAATAAAAGAGTTTTTGAATTTCTAAAGCAGTAAACCAGCAAAAGCTTTACATGGTGACCCTGTGTTATCATCTTCCATTCAGTTGCATAAGCAGATAACAACTTTAATATTGTGTTATTGCCATTTAAAGAGTCAACTAAACTAATGAAACACCTCTGTAAAAATACATATTTACAAGGGTGTCTGCTACTATTATTTTTACTGTATATTTAGGAGCCCAAATTATTTCATTAACTTTTGTCTTCATATCATTATCTTCCATGGTTCTGAAGAAGCAGTAATGAATAGTATACATGTGAGAAAGGGAAAATACCTCGTTTGAGGGCAAACTATATGTTTCAGAGATACTGGAAAAGGAAATTCCTTAAGTGTTGAAAATGTCTTATTTTCACTGCAGCAGCTTTTCTCACTTCTCATAGTTCAGCATGTAAACAAAACAGAAAACAGAGTCTGGAGACAATGTCTTAAAGATGCTACAACACTTGGTTTATGTCTTTTGATATTAAATCCAAGGCTTGGGAATGCCTGTACCATTTTTCAACTTGAAATAATCCAAATGTATCAGGGTGGCTGATACTTTTATGAGACCACTAACAAATAACAACTGCAAACTAGATAACAAAACAAAAAGGAGCAATATAGTATATGTGTTCCAATCCAGTGAGGAGTGTGCAGACCTCTACATTGGAGAAACTAAACAGTCATTAAACAGAAGGATGGCCCAACATAGGAGGAGTAACAGCTCAGGACCAGAATCAGCAGTACACCTCCACTTGAAGAACAAAGGGTACTCATTCAAAGATGAGGATGTACACATATTATATTACAGAGAAGATAGGTGGCTTAAGAGAGGAGTCAGGGAAGCCATTCATGTCAGCATTGAAACACCCTCTCTCAACAGAGGTGGGGGCCTCAGGCATAGTCTATCTGCTACTTATCAAGGTGTGCTTTCAACAATACCCAGACAAGTCAAAAAGCCTGCACCACCAAGGCCACAACTAACGACCCATACTTTATAGGCTGGCATATATGTAGATCTGGCAATAGTATTTAGAACACTGGTGATTATTTTCCGTACTGTCCACAACTCCCAACTTGTTTATGACCCAGATGGAGTTGAAAGCTAGCTTATGTTTATGAAGAAAGGAACAACAGCTATAATGGTGATGATGATACCTTCAGGTTCAGAGGACGGCAACAAGGATTATCAGGGGACTAGAAACCCAGCCCTATGAAGAAAGATGGAAAGAACTGAGCATATTTAGCCTTGAGGAAAGAAGACTGAGCAGACACATAACATTTTAAAATACAGAGGTGGGGCATGAATTATTCTTGGTCACCCCAGAGTGTAGAATGCATAATAATGGGCTCAAACTACATGAAACCAGCAATTGGACAGTGGAGCCAGTTATCTCAGGCAATGGTGAGTGCTCCAACATCAGAAGCATTCAAGAGAAAATTGGACAGCCATTTGTCAGATCTGCTTTGATTTGGATCCCTGCAGGATTTGGACTTGATGGCCCCTTTCCTGACCCTTTCAGGGGATTTCCAGGTAGAGAATATTCAAAGGTAGCTTACTGCCCCCCTTCTTCTGGAGGCACACAAGGACTGTGCAACTTTTCCAAGGCCACACAGTGGAAAATAATAGGTCCCAAATGTGATATGACACAGTGGAGAAGGAAAGGGATCACCCACACTTGTCTTTAGATTGTGTAGAAGGACCCCCCTTTTTTTCTTTTGTTTGAGTTTAAATAGTCAGTGCCTACTTGGAACAGTGAGATGGGCATTAAGTCTTTTCTCCCTGTTTGATGTGATGATAACATGTCCCAAATGGTATATGTCACAATAGAGAAAGTTCAAGTTAGTGCCATTTTAAAGAAAAGAAAAGGCCTCAGGATAGGTTTGTTTTTTTCCATTTACCCTGTGTGTAAGTTATTGCTTCGGAAACTATTGCAGGAATTAAAATCAACTAAGCTTCCTGGTTCCATACTGAATTATTTAAAGAAAAGTACAGCCACCATTTCCCGAGTTGTAATGGTATTTTAGACACACTGACGAGACAATGTTGGATGCTTCCCATATGTGTGACTGTGGAGAACTGTGTTTGTTTGTTGCTTTTGATTTCTCTTACAAGGTTTGTATAATTTCTGAAAATAAATTTCCATGATGTGGGAAATGGTCTTTCTCATTTTGTGCAAACATAAACATTGATATGTGTTTTTGCTATATTAGTTACATTGGTACTTTACAGTTAGAGAAGCAGTTTCTGCTAGGTAGGTTAGGCAATAAGACAAGTGTATGGGGTAATGGCTTGGGGGGTTGAATTTGCATGGGGGGAATGATCCTTTCAAAGTCACTGATCAAATCATATTCAAATCCATTAGAGCCCCTCGTTGACCCTTCACAGTATGTTAAACTATGGGTGGGAACATGTGGCCTTCAATATGCTGTTGGACTGGAGCTCTCACTATCCCTCACTATTGAATATACTGATTATAACTGATAGTAGTTGCAGTTTAGCAGGGCTACATGTTCCCTAGTCCTCCTTTTTAAAAAGCTGTTAACTATGTTAACATGTACAGTAAGGTGGTTACTTCACGTCCGTTTTGTCTCTGTAAGTGTTGCGCTTCGGACCGGTACAAAAAAATCTTACTTCATGTCTGTCGCTTAACAGCTGAAATTTGTCCCGACCACGCCCCTGGAACGGGTGCTAAGCGAGACAAATCTGTACATGGCAATGGGGTAGGGAATTTCCTTGTCCTGGTTTGATCCCGGCTCCTGTTCCGAGACAAGGGACCGTGTGGTAACAACAGTCACACAACAACCAGTCTCCACCTAGTGGTCAGCGGCTGAAGCGGCATTCAACATTAGTTTCCCTATGGGAAACACCATGCAGCACAAATGTTTATTAAAGAAAGTACTGAAAATTCTGTAGCATTGACGTGTAAATCCCGGAAGACCAGTAAACCAAAATATCGAAAAAGTTTTATTTACGATATTTAAAAGGGGGGTTAAGAAAGCAAGACATATTCAGAATTTGTCACGAACAAGACCGTGAAGTAACATTTGTCACAAGACAAGTTATCACGACAGTGAGAAAACAGAAATTGACTAAATGGGCAAAACCACGTGATCGCGACCAATGCTGTCACGATACAAAACTAGTCGCAGAACAAGGAAGGACGTGAAGTAACTGCCTATATCATTTAAGAGAAGATGCAAGTAGATTCTCAGCAGGTTTTAAATTTTTATTTTTGGAAAATGCAGAGAGAGTCTCAGTTCGAATAATGATTATCCTGCAGTGGCATGACGTGAAAGCAATTCAATACAGTAATTATTCTCAGCCTTTATGAGATATAAATAGCCACGTAAACAGTGAAAATATTCCTAAGAGCTCATAGTGTAAGTACACAAGAATGCAAAAGATGAATATATTACAGTAGGTATTGGGGAATAGCAGGGTTGTATGGGTTGACTGTGGAGCAGCTGTGCCTTGTAACTTAAATGCAGTGCCTTAAAACAGATAACATACAAAATGTTAAAAACCCCTAGAAAAAGCCATAGAAATGAATAGTGCAGAACTATTTAGATCACTTTTATCGGTCTAAAAGTGATGGCCATTTATTATAATTCTGTGGGTAGCCATCTTAGTAAAACTGTGATGCCCTGGAATGAACAACAGCACTGCCTCTCTAGAAATGGTTTGTCCTCAAGCATTATGTCACGTATGTTCAGACTGGCTCTTTTAGTGAGGGCTTGTGCAATCTAATAGTCATTTACGGCAGGAGTGGGGGAGTGATGTGCCATTTAGTACAATCCTCACATCCAAATGGCATAAAGAGAGAGCCAAGCTACGTGTGGCAGTGAAAACACAGCTGAACAAAATCAGGCAAACACCCATCTGCCCTTTGCACTCCCCATTTGGCTACACCAAAGTTTTGGCAAGGGAGAGAGAGGGAGAGAAGAGGAGGCAGAAAGGTATTACACATAGAGATACAAACAAGAGACAGGAATTGCTTGGAGAGTTTAAAGGAGATAAAAATGGGGGAAATATGTGTGAATCCGCAGAAGAGACCTCCTCAACAGGATCTTCATGTCCGTGTAAAAATAAGAGAGAGTTAACACTGCTGTGAAGTCACACACGCCTCTCCATTTTCACATTGCCTTCCAGTTGCACTCACATTTTTAGACTTTGTTTTGCATGTAACAGACAAACCCTTCCCTTCAAAAGAAAGAGAAGGAAAGAAGCCCAATGCATCTTTCTTTGCTTTCTTAAGTGTTAAGTTTGCTGATAGAGTACCCTGAAATGGCTCATTTACTAAGCCCCTCACAAAACAAGACATTCAAACTCAAAGGAGGAGCCTTGGCAGTTTTGACAGCTGCAAGGCTTGATTTTAGTCCATTCTCATAAACTGTACACTTTGGGAAAGGGCTTGAGTACACCTTGGTGCAAATTGGACTAAATTGATGCACTTGTTATGTGGTCAATGAAAAAGAGGCAGGTCCAATCTGCCCCAACAATGCACCAAACAGACAGATGCCTCTCTGGACGTGCTGTATAAGAGTCCAAACAGTCACAGTGTTTTGAGGCATTACTTTTTCTTAAAGTGCCATTTTAATATATCCAAGTGTTAACTTAATTCAGACTTCTGGTATTCTAGTTCTGAGAAATGTATGAAGGGAGAAAAGCTCTTTTGAATGTACTTCAGCTGAATTATTCATAATCATTGATATTTGTAAGCAGCATGGGCTATCCATCTTTACTGTTTTGTGGGCTTGTGCTCTCTCTGGGCGTTTATACACAACCCCTAAACTCCAGGGCAAATGGCTCCCAGCTCCGGAGATTAAAAATGTTTACCCACCAGCTCCAGAGTTAACAGGAAATTGAGTGCGACCCCGCCCACTTTAGCGCGTCCCAGCGCACCTTTCAAGTACCTGCTTTTTGGATGTGAAAAATATTTGATCCGGTGCAAGGATAGTGAGTGCGGGGCTCTCCTGGCTTCTGTTTGTTGTTTTTCTGCCCCCCCGCCCCTTCAAGAGATCTGAATGCTGCCGGGAACAGAACGGAGGTAACACGGCATTCTTTTCTTTCTTTTTTCTCCTTCCCTCAGGCAGCCAGCAACCAGGAAGTGCGGAGGGGGGTGGGGACAGAGGAAGAGCGACGAACCCCTAAGATCTCTGGTCTGAATTTAAGTGGCCAGCGGATCTTAGGGGTCGTGTAAAAAGGCCCTCTCTCTCTCCATTTGGTCTTCGATAGGCTGGTCAGTACCAAGAAGAGTCCTGTCTTCTTATGTACTGATATAAATTCACATTATAAGAGTCCTAAAATTCTTCTTTGTGGTCCTCTGTGATTGCACACGTTGGGTTAATGTGCGCACACGCAGTAACCTCTCAGAATCTTCTAGATCTTAATAGGTTTTAAAAAATGACCTTACCTATAAAAGGCAAGGCTCCACCCATCTCACCTCAGTTCCTTTTCTGCCACTGCAAGTGCTTTTCGCTTCTCAGGATCACTGTAAATTGAAATAATCCTTGTTATTTTTACTTTTCTTTATTTTTGAAGGAACTTCCTTTCCTGCCCTGGTTTCCTAGTTTCTTAATCCTCTTACCTCCCCTTTTCCCCCTCCCCGTTTCCCGTGCATTTTTTGCCTTTTACAGCTGGTCTTTTTAAACGCTGCCGAGCCTGTAACAACAAGATTCCCTTCACCAATGGGCATTCTGAATGCTTGTTTTGTCTCGATGAAGGCCACCAACACTCAGTTTGTGAGCGTTGCAAGAAATTTATGAAAGCCACGCTTAGAGGACGCGACCAAAGGCTTCGCTCCCACTTGTGGGAAACCACTTTGAGACCGGCTATGGATGCTGCCTCCACTCCATCGGCCTCTACACCTAGTCCGTCCAACTCCCATGTCACGGCTGCCACAATGGCTTCCACAGCACCGAAGCCTAAAGCTAAACCTCCCTCGAAGGCAATGTCAAAAGTTGACAAACACCAAAAAACACTGAAGCCCTCAGATGCTGCTTCGAAATCCCATGCCTCAAAACCAGATAATCGCTCAAGATCGAGCCCGAAAACAGCTGACCCTCAGAAGCGGTCATGCTTGACTCACATTCGGCCGATGAGGCACCAGTTCCCTCGGTGTCCAGGGATATTTTGGCCTCCCTGAGATCAACACACTCCATTACATGGGGAAATGCTTCTACTGATGTGCCCACTATTCTGCAGACTCAAATTTCTCGAGCTTCTATGCTGGGCTCGGACCCAAATGTAATTTAGGAGGTGAATCCTGCTCTGACTGACAAAGCCAATCGAGCTCCCACATCTACTACTTGCCACCACCGTACATCAGACTTGGAGGATTTGGCCCATTCTCTGCCATAGAAGAGACACTCAGCCCGCACAAGCCAGGTTCATGCTCAAATCCCAGATCAGGTCAATTCCTTGGGATCAGAATGACCCCCACGAAAATGTAAAGGGAGACCTGACACTGCTGCTTGACATCGACAGCCCTCTTCGGACTTGGACCCAACAAAGAAGTACAAAGCCAAAACTCAATACATTGAAGCCAAGTCTTCACATGATGAGAACTCCACTGACTGAGGTTGATGTTGAGCTCGACACCATAGTGTTGCCATCTGGACGTTGTATACTTTGAGCCTGAATACAATGACTACCCTTGAAAAAGGCGCAGATATTACTCTTCTTCTCCCTCAGAGTCATCTCCCCCTCGACGAAGACATCAGCATTGGCGCCATAGCTCTTCCACACCACCCTGGCAATATCAACGTTGTGATAAAGATAACAGTCCCATCTCCTGAGGGGTCGAGATCGCCATTGCCTCGCCATTGAGAACCCCAAGCTCACACATGCGGAGATTGCCACAATCCCAATACCACCACACCACCTTTTCCTCGGCCACCGACCTAGACCAATGCCACTCATTGAGTGAGATCCAAAAAAACAGCGGGCAACCTAAGAGTTCCTCCTCAACTGCTGCACCTGCTACCATGGGGTCGACTTCTAGAGGACCATCAAGGTCATTACAACAACGGGCCACTTCTCAGAAACCTGTTTCATTCCCCTTGATGGACCTGGCTACTGCACAACAGACCAGATCTGCTTCACCCTCTCTTGAGCAGCAGCTGATCAAAGACGCTGCTGATTCCTTTTATGACTCAGGGGAATCTGACTTGCCCCAACCTCAGGTGTCTCCTATCCACCACCACCCAATGCCAAACTCGGATGTTGTCAATGAGCATCCACCCTCCCCCTCGGAGGACTACAAGCTATATTCCCAGATGGTAGCCAAGATTGCAAAGATCCTGAATCTCACCATTGGTCAACTTCCTGTTGATGATGATGATAGGGTTTTTGATGATATCTCTCTTGACCTGCTGCCCCCACTGAGGCTTGCTTTTATCAAACCATTACTTCATTTAATTAAGGAATTGTGGGAGAAGCTGTCCACAGTCTGGCATAAGCCTCACCAGGTGGACAATTTATACAAGACACATGGTGCAGACACTACATTGCTGCAAAAGCACCCCTTTCCAAATTCATTCATAGTACATGCGACACAAAACAGGACTTGCAATAGGTCTGCCACTGCCTAATAAAGAAGGTCGCAAACTGGACCTTCTTGGATGCAAACTTTATTCCTTTGCATCATTCATCTTACGTGTCACCAACTACTCAGCTGCAATGGGGGCTCTTCATCGCCACATCTGGAATAAAATGCAGCCTTACTGGCATTGCTCCCAGAAGAGCATCATACTAGAGCCCTAGCCTCGTATCAAGGTGTAATGGCACTCACTAAACAATAGCGTATTGCTTCTAGACACACCACTGATGCAGCCGCCAGACAAATTGATGTGCTTAGCTTCAGTCGGCAGGTATCCCTGAAGATGCTAGGCAGTGTATTGAGGACCTTCAGTTTGATGGCGAAGGACTTTCACAACAAAATCTCCTGGTAGATAGTTGCATTGACCCTGGACTTAATGAAGCACAGCGGACCAACACCAGCAGTTGACATGACTCCCCAAATCAACAGAGACTGTGGAAACGTCACACTGGACTTTAGACATAGTGCATTGTGTGCCTCTCCATTCTTCCTCCAGAATCTGGGTCCTTGGTTCCCAAATGAGATGCAGAAGTTGCTCGCATCAGAAAAGAGGACTTTGGACCACTGAGCAAAAGTGTTCAGGAGCTGCTTGACAAGAGGAATACGACATTTGAAGCCCATGTCCAGGATCCGTCTCTGTGTTGTGGCTCTTGATGCACTAACTCCGGTCTCAGTCCACTCCTTGTGAAAGTTCCCAACACTTTTGAATGGCTTTTCCTTGACAATCCTCTCCAGGCTGCGGTCATCCCTGCTGCTTGTGCACCTTTTTCATCCACATTTTCCCTTTCCACATAACTTTCTATTGATGTGCTTTGATACAGCACTTTGGGAACATCCAACTTCTTTTGCAGTCTGTACCTTTGGAGGCTTTCCCTCCTTATGGAGGGTATTAATGGTGGTTTTCTGCACAATTGTCAGGTCAGCAGTCTTTCCAATGAGTGTGATTCCTACAGAACCAGCCTGAGAGACCATTTAAAAGCTCTTAACCCATTGCAGGTGTTATGGATTCATTAGCTGATTCAAGTGGGACACTTTGAGCCTAGAATATTGAACCTTTTCACACTATTCTAATTTTTGAGAGTGTGAATTTGGGTTTCTATAAGCTGTATGCCAGAATCATCACAATTATACCAAAGTAAGGCTTGACATATTTCACTTTGCATATAATGAGTCTATCTCATATATTAATTTCACTCTATGAGTTGACTTACTGAAATAAATTATATTCATTTGTCCAATATTCTAATTTTTCAAGTTTCACCTGTATATTTCAAGATATTTCAGCCCTCTTGCCAGATTCTGTGTTGTATGTTGTATGTTGTTTGTTTTTATTTTTTTATTTATTCTCTGTTGGGTTGGGGTTTGGGGCAATTATTTAGTTGGTAACCTGTTGTACACCACCCAGAGTTCCCAAGGGAAAGTCGGGAGGTCAGTAAATAAATAAATAAATAAATAAATAAATAAATAAATAAATAAATAAATAAATAAATAAATAGACAAATAGACAAATATACATCCAATCAGTGTTGGTCTCCAGGGCAGGTTTTTAAGATTTTCAGGGTATATATGCATGTGCACATCTGCACACACAGTTTTCTAGGAAAATGGTCACAGAGCTGTGGGGCAGCCACTGAGAATGTTCCCTTTTAGCCACATACATCACTCCGTGCGGGCATTTGAAGGTTTAAGTGGGTATATTTAGGGAAATGTTCTTTGGGGGGTGGGGTAACCTGGTCTCACTCTGTCATAACAATACCAAGAAATACAACATTGAAAGTACAGTACTTTAAAGGCTGGTACATTACATTGGCCAGAAGATTTATTGGGTGCCTGCACAGCATACAAAGCCTGATGTTATCTGACAGATCTAAACTCAAGATGAAGTAGGGCATGTGAACTCATTAATAGAAGAATGGGTAACCTAACAGTGAGATGGCTGGTATCAATATAGGTAATAGTACAAGGATTTTCTTTCTGTTTCACTAGTTTGAATGCCAATACTCCACCACTATTACATGCCAGAATATGAAGCCGTGATATCTTTCCTCCTCAGAGACATCCATTTCCTTCTATGTCCATAGGGGGTCTTTGGCATTTCCACTTTCTACCACATACATTTAGCTGTGAATACTGATCCATTCAGGGGAAGGAAAGATGGAAGGAACAAGGACCACTGTCAACCCCTGGTCACCTCGTAACATTCTACCAGCTTGGAGAAACAGAGAAAATGGTTACACAATAGCAGATCACTCAAACATCCATAATCCTTTCAACAGCATGAGAAAGAAATCCCTTGCAAATCACATTTGACAAGGGAAATGCAATTAGTTGAGTCAGAGGAGAATTGCATGTGTATTTCAGAACTCCAAAAAAAAATGTAAAGAGTCAAATCCAGAGGTGTTCAGACCTCCCTAGACAAGCATAGCCACTGACCATGCTACCTAAGGAATTTTTAGGGCTGTATTCTAAAAAATGATAAAAACCCACCCATAAATCTCAACACATTTAGCTTAGAAAGAACAGCTTACACCACGCTGGACTCGACTTATAAATGCCGAACTTCTTTAAAATCTGCAAATAAAGGGCTTCAGCACCTGAGAGAATATTCCATGAAAAGGTGTGACAATTCTCATTGCTAAATTTCCCCACAATATACTGTATATTAAAATGAATGTATTCCTCTCTTGTTACACATTAAAATTATGCTTAAAAATAATGTACATTTTTGAGCTCATAACTTGTTGCTTACCTGCATTGGTCACACCTTCTTCTTTCACAATATGTCTGGCACAGTTCCCAATAAGTAAATATTTAAAGCCACCACCCTTGTATATAACATTTGCGTACAAGATCTGTTTGTAAATTGTAAGTCTATCAAAAGCCCATTTTGCTCATCAGGAATGAGGGCAATCGATGTGTGCAATGGGTGTGTTTTAGGTTTCCTTTTTTAGGGTGGTCCACCATGCCTTCCATGGGGTTGCACGTATTACACCACAGCAAGAGTTGTTCAAAATGTTCCCTGACTTTTTCCCATTAAAGCTTCAGAGCAGCAGCCCACAAACCTCCTATTGTTTTATCTCTACTAATCCATTGTCATCCTTGTCCAAATTAAATCTCTGACACCACATACAAGTGTCCTACAAAGTATTATTACAAGGAAAGCCTAAATGCGGCTGTCTTAACCACTAGCAGTCCATGGTCTCTGTAGGGAGAAGACATTTCATCTTACAGTAGTGGAATAAAGTGTCTTCCTTTCCTAAAGCCATTTATCCAAACTCAAGAGTGGCTGAAAGAATGAAACTCACATTGAGCTTATAAATCTGGATGTGCTGATTTGGCCATTCTCATAGAATATCCCCCATAGAATATGAAAAAATGCAGGCAGATGGATCAGTCTCTGTTAACAAACAAGGAAATGTTTGCATCTTTACCAACAGGAAAACATTGGGTCTCTCTATATTATGTCCTGACTGTAGCTTCTTGTCCACAGTACAGGTTTCATGTCAGGACAATCAATTTCTTTCAGAACAATCAATAGATTCTCATCATCCACCCAGCCAAAGAATTTGCTGTCGTCTATAAAGAACAGACTAGTTATCTTCTGAAATTCTGCAGTGCACTCCAGCTTTCAGCAGATATTTCCACCCTGACCTGGAGTGCCTCTTTCTTTTTGGAATCCAGTTTGAATATCAAGCATTTCTCACTCCATATAAAATAACAGCTTTTGTTGCCACACATTGAGCATCATTTTGCTTGGTTGGGAACTTTGAGCAGTACCACCCCCATAGCCACTGGATTCACCATCTGAGGATTCAGTTATCCAGGGATGGCGATCAGCGGGCAGTGGGAGTGGTGGGGTGTCGGGGGTGAAAGCTGTATCATGCTGCCTAGGCAGTGCTTTTGCCCCCAACACCCTAACACACACCCCAGTCCACTGTGCTGTTGCACCTTCAGGCAGGCAGGATAGCATGAATGGTGTTATCTCCCCCCGTCTGGTCCGCCATCCTGCCCAAGTGGGAGTGCATTAATGCCGGGGGCGAAAGCTATGCGTCACAGGTTTCACTTTGGCACCTCACCACTCCAGCTGGGCAGCACGGCAGACTGGGTGGCACGGACCGTGCTGCCTAACAGAAGTGGTGAGGTGCTGGGGGTGAAAGCTGCGTGGTGCGGCTTTTGTCCCCTGGCAGCCACCACTCCCACTGGGCAGGTTGGTGGCCCTCTGTGCTGCCCAGCATTTGGGGGGGTGTTGGGGGTCAAAGCTTTTGCCCCTGGCCCTACAGTCACCACCGTCACCTCTGGATAAGAGGTTTTGCTCTTATCCGCAGATTTTGGTATTCACAGGGTGGCCTGGAAATGATCCTCCACACATACAGGGGGCCTACTGTAGTCCTGTTTTTTTCTGCGCATTTTGAGGATTAACATCCAGAAGAGTTGGGTTCTTCATGTGCTTAATAGCTTCGTATGAACCTGTCAGCATGGCTCCATGGGTGTTCCCCAACCCTTTCCCCCTCCCCACAAGCCAGCTGGGTCATTTACTTGTTGTCGCATGTCACTAAGGTCCTTCTGCTCCAGCGGAACACCAATCCAGGCTGGAGCCCAGCTGAACTGGCCCCATCTCCTAAGGTAGTCAGCCATTCATCAGCTACATTTGGAGAATCCCAATCCCACCTCCTCAATGGAGTGGTAGGCTGCCTGAGGAGCAGGGGATGGGCAGCCCAAGTTCCTGTCTGGATTGGTGTGCCATTAGAGAAGAGGGACCGTGGCAAAGTGTGCTGACTAAGTGGCTGAGGTGGTTTGGGGAAGGGGGGGAAAGGTCAGGGAACACCTGTGACACAAAGCACCCGAGTTGCCAGTTTGACAGATTCATTCTGTGCCTTGAAATAGTTCTATTAGTATGACATCAGCCCCCCTTGGTGATTAATTTCTTTGCAGTGCTTTCAGGGCAGCTTTCACTTCACTTTCTAGAATTGCAGATTCTTCATCATAGGATTCTCCTTCAGTTCATTCATTCATTCATTCATTCATTCATTCATTCATTCATTCATTTGAAATATTTCTATTCTGCCTTTCCCCCTGAAAGTATTTAAAACCTAAAAACAAGATATACAAATATTTCAAAAGTAAATTAAAATAGTACTAAAACATCAGTATTACAACAAACTTAAAACAGAGCACAATAATCCATTAAAACCCCCTCTCAAAACTTTTTTCAAAAGTGTCAGCTTTTATTTCTTCTGTATTTTGTTTCCACGTTGTCTTTGGGCGTTTATACACGATCTCTAAACTCCGGGGCAAATGGCTCCCAGCTCCGGAGCTTAAAAATCTTTACCCACCAGCTCCGGAGTTAACAGGAAATTAAGTGCGACCACGCCCACTTTAGCGCGTCCCAGCGCATCTTTCAGGTACCTGCTCTTTGGAGGTGAAAATTACTTGATCCGGTGTAACGATAGTGAGTGCGGGGCTCTCCTTGCTTCTGTTTGTTGTTTTTTGGCTCCCGCCCCTTTAAGAGCTACTTTTACCAAGACGAGAGGCAGAACGAGGTGAGCGGCATGCTTTTCTTTCTCTTTTTCTCCCTCCCCTCACGCAGGCAGGAGCCAGGAAGTGCGGAGGGGGTGGGAATGCAGGAAGAGCGACGAACCCCTAAGATCTCTGGTCCGAATTTAAGTGGCCAGCGGATCTTAGGGGTCGTGTAAAAAGGCCCTTTATTTGCTCCTGCTCAGTGTGCTTCTCTGTTTATCATGTAGCTTTCAGTAGCAATTCGCCCCTGTGTATTATACCACATCCCTTTGCATTTATGCCATAGAGTTTTAGAGGAGAGGGGAAATACACTGATGTGTAGATGGGGTTGAGATTTCAAGAGGATATAAACCCATCTTGTCATTTACTTTTAGCTTCAGGATGAACATAACTTGGCATATTTTTTAAAAGGATACGCATATATGCCAAAGCACACATATAAAGCCAAGTTCTGCAAACTGCTGGATTCAGCATTATAACTGGCTTCCTCTGTTTTTCTAATTACTGGTGAAACCACAGCTACCTGGCTCCTTTAGAGCAATAAACCCAAGAAATTAATTTTCCCATTGTCAGTGAATAGTGTGAGCCATATCAACGTACATCACTGCAAATGTAAAATCTCATTAGCTGAATATTATTGAATGCCTGGCTACTTGTGTATTCACACTGAGGTTTTAAAAATAACACCTTGTAATTTATGTATGACATTGATTCCTTCTACATGTCAGGAGCCCTATGAATGAAGCAATCAAGACCAATGAATAAATAAACAAGAGGTGCAATGGGGAAGTAATTTTCCTATTGCCAACTGAAGAAAAGACAGATGTCTGTCTCAACAGTATAGTTTTAATGATAATACCTGGATCATTTAAAATCCTGCCAAACATTTATGTTACTCTATAAATGTTGGCTAGTGATCCCCATGGGATACACCAGACCTGCAGGAAAAAAAGCCCACCTTTTTTTAGACTTCCACTCTCAACCTGTCCCAGCCAGTTGCTATGCTGGCAAAAGGATTTTGAGAGTTGCAACTCTCATTTTGAGGCCTGGCAGACACCACTGTTTTTTGGAAACTCTCTCCCTCTCTCTCTCATGTTTTTAATTCTTTGCATTTTATTTTATTTTATTTTATTTTATTTTATTTTTGCTTCAGAATTCACGTATCAGTGGTGCCCATCTCGGTAAAGGCCTGTAGGGGCTGAAAGTTATGGTGTGACTGTTATTTTTTTTAAAGTCTAATAGAGGTATAGTGGTTTGGAAGCTTGCTAACAGGCCAGAAAAAATATATATGGAAGTACTCTCTAGGGTCCTTTAGTGAGCCAATTCTGATATTCCACCTTGGAAAAATTAACAGAAATGCAAGATAACACCAATCAGGATGAAATGATGACAAAAAATCTGAAGCAAATCTTGTTGAAGGGGCCTCTACAATGCTCTTTCAAAAGAGCATTGGAGAGGAGCAACTTTTTGAAAGTATCTATGTGTTGCTTCTTCCTGTGTTCCATCAGGTCATCTCCAATTTATGGAAACTGGATGAATAATGACCTCCAACAGGGTAGCAACTTCTGTCAGTCACTGCCAAGGAAAAGCTGTGACTTCCTTTATAAATTAATCTACTCATATTAGGTTTTCCTCTTTCCTAATGCCTTCAACCTTTCCTAGCGTTTTATATTCTCCACTGAAATTTGTCTTCTCATCATTTGTCTAAAATAGGATGGAGTTAGTTTAGCCATTTTACCCTCTAGAAAGAAGTCATGCTTGTTTTGATTTTGTATCAGTTGGTCATTTTGTCAGTTCGGTTTCATCTGAGTACACGTGGTAAATGCTTTATTTTTCCTGTCCGCTTCCTTCACCATTCAGCTTTCACATCCATAAACTGTAATCCAGAAAAGCATACCATAGATTAGAGGTTCCCTTGGTTAACTCTTGGACTGAATCCCCCAGAAGCTTTCTCCTATAGCTAACCTGGCTGGGGTTTCTGGGGGTTGCTGACCAAGAATACCTGGGTTACCCACATTTATGAAGCACTACCACGTACATTCCTGCACTTAATAAAAGGGTCTTTTAGAGCCCCTTCATAATTGCTGTCCTACATTTCAATCCTCGTCTGATTTCTTGGCTACAGCCTCCATTAGATCGGATGACTGGCTCAATGCAGAGGACACTGTTAAATAATTTGATTTCTTTATCCACAAGAGAGGTTGTGAAATTCTTCTGTATGAAGAACACGGATGACGTCACTTGCAAGGGGGGGATTTTTGGCAAGTAAGGACTTCCCTCTTCTCTCCTACAGCGCCTCAGTGAGATTCACTTTTTGAGGCAGAAACTGGCTGCATCCAGATGAGGCTTTTCTTGTGCAACTGCCTTTTCACAAAAAAGAAGGAAGTGCCACTTAGAATAATCATGACTGTTAATCTGCCCTAAAACCACTTGTTTAGGAACTGAGATGGGAAAGATAAGTTTCCAGAAGAAGGAATCTCAAGGTAACCCCTACTGTTCTGCAATGGATGGTGTCATTGGGTCATTCATTCCCTACAAAAGCAACTCTCCAATTGAAAGTCCTCTTTGACTAAAAGCAATCAACCATTCTGGCCAAAATGTAGCTCCACTGGAACAGCAGGGTTTACATAGGTGTTGAATGGGCCGTTCAGGATTAGTGATGAACATAAGAACACAAGAACAGCCTTGCTGGAACAGGCCACAGCCCATCCAGTCCAGCATTCTGTCTCCCACAGTGGCTCACCATTTGCTTCAGGGTATTCCCAAGCGGAGCTGCCTAGATGCCCTAAGCACATCCGATCTCGCCTGATTTCGGAAGCTAAGCAGGGTCGGCCCTGGTTAGTACTTGGATGGGAGACCTCCAAGGAACACCAGGTGCTGTAGGCGCCGGGAGTAGGAACTGGCAAACCACTCCAGTATTCCTGCCAAGAAAACTCCATGGATATGGAGTCACGAACGACACAACACACACACATTCCCAAGCAGATGTTTTCATCTGCTTAGGATTCCCTGCAAATGGCATTGAAAGATATCCTACCTATCTTTCCAACCCAGAGGTTGACCTTAGGCATCCATAATGATAGCCACTGATACCCTTGTTTTCCATGAACTTGTCTAATCCTTTCTTAAATCTGTCAAGGCTGACAGCTGTCACCACTTCTTCTGGCAGGGAGTTCCACAGACCAGCGATCCTCTGGGTGAAAAAGTACTTTCTCTTATTTGTTTGAGATATAGCACCTAAAAGTTTCATGGAGTGCCCAGTAGTTCTAGTGTTGTGCAATGGGGAAAACAGTTTTCCCTTATCTACTTTGTCCAAACCATATACGATTTTATAAACTTCAATCAGGTCACCTCTTAGGTGCCATTATTCAAGAGGCCCAGCCATTGCAGCCTCAGGTGGTGCAGAAGGTGTTCCAGTCCCCGAATCATTCTGGTTGCCCTCCTCTGCACTTTTTCCATTTCCATAATATCCTTCTGGACATATGGTGTCCAGAACTATACACAATAGTCCAGATTTAGGTCGAATTGGGACTTTCGAATTTGATGCAGTAGGGTTCAGTAAGAGTGGGGGACCGGCGTTCAATGCCCCGCTTCGCAGGGGGCACACTGGGAAATCCACCAGGGAAATAACTACTGTATATACGTACTTGAGTCGCCTAACGACTTTAATAGTATACGTGTTGACGGCCACAGGGGCAGATTACACGGTGCGGGTGTTAGGACGCAGCGCTAACGCCAGGTGCTCCAGGCGGCCAAAATGACTCGTTCCCTCCCGCTCGCCGCCCAGGTCTCCCCGAGGAAGGAGGACCGAGTGGAGGCGTCCCAAAACCGCGGAACCCCTTCCCCGCATTCTGAGAGGAAGACTTCCCTTGACCGCCTTCCCTCAGGAGAGGCTTCAAGCTTCTCCTTCGGGCCCCCACCCCACCCCCACTTCGCCGCCGCCACTGGCGCGCCTCCATTTCCTGCCCTGGGCGCCGTAGCAGCTCCGAGTGGGGCGCCCCCTCGGCAAGACTGGCCCTGAGGGTCTCCCCACCACCACCACAAGCGTCGGGCGTCGCGCTCGTTCCCGTCGGCGGCGGCCCCTCCTGCTGCCTCCACGCCGTCGGGCTCCGCCTGGGAGCGCAGCGGCCTTTCCCGTCCGTCGCCCATCCTTCGTCCAGCAGGAGGAGAGCCGAAGGGCTGGGCGGGACCTGCAAAGCGGCCGCCCTTTCGCCGCTCGCTGCAAGGCAAGAAGAAGTAGAAGAACTTGGAAAGCAGAACGCGTGAGGGTTCGGGGCGAGGCCTTTGGGCCCGAAGTCGGAGACGGGGAAAAAAGAGCGCCGCGCGGAATCGAAGAGGCTAGTCCTCAGGACCGAAGGGGTCTGGGACCCAGATCCGGCTGAATCCCTGGAGAGCAGCTGCCAGGCAGTGGGAGCGGTGGCAGCTGCCTCAACCATTTGCTACTTCCCTTTGTCCCAATGTGTTCTTCAAGATGGGATGAATATGATGCTGGTGCTCCCTAAAGGGACACAGGTGAGTGGAGGGCAAGACATATCTGCTACTGCCTTTCTTTATGCGAACGTGGTCATGTTCTTTAATTTTCCATTGAAACTGGCAGAAGATATTCCTGAAAGGAAGATACAAATTAATTCAAAATAAATCGATGTTCCCTCCCTGCTTTATTGGACCGCCTTGGGTCTCAAAAGGGTTGTGTGTAAGAACAGGAAATGACTTTAAAGAGTCCTGTGGCACTTTTGAGACTGGCATATACATATACAGCCCTCGGTGCGATTGAATACAGCTCATTATCTCAAATACATGGAGTATAAGCCAGAGGTTTGGCTCCCTGCAGCACACTGAAAGGTTGCAGGTCTGAGCAGATTTAGAGTCAACAAATACAGCTGCACAGAGTATTGTCAGTGATAATTAGGTGGTTCACATTTTTGTGGGGATCAGCAGAAGCTTTATAAAAACAAAAGTAAGGTGACGCCTTTAACCAACCAATTTATTTCAATGGGAACTTCATGGGTTGCAGTCCCATTTCTTCAAGCAACAAGTCTAAAGAATTTTATCCATTATAACCTTGTGAGTGTCAGGACGACAGAGCCACCCAGCCAGGCTTTCAAAAACAGGATTCTGCATTGCTTTCCAACAGGAGTCAGAAGCTTCCATAATGAATCAAATAAAAATAAATAAAAAAGAAGCTTCCATATACTGTTAAACTAGAAGTTAACACAGTTCCACTCACAGATAAATTAGCCATACTGGCTGATGGGAGATGTAATTCATTAACTTCTGAAGGGCCTCATATTGCTGTCCTCTGCTTGATACTTTGATAACTCTTTAGTGAATGGGTGGTTAATTTATCACATACTAAATGTGTTGATCGTCTTACCTATCTACCATCTGCTTAGTTAATGGTTAACAGCAATTATGCATATTGTATGTCAGTGTCCCACTTTCCGACCCTGATTAGAAAGAACCCTGTGTCTATTTCTGCAGTGTTCCACTGCTGCTTCTGCCAGAATTGGAAACCCTCTCTTTCACCAAACACCCTCAAATCCTGACCTGGAAGACAGAGAAATCCTCTGGGACAATGTTTTATTTTGTTTTGGCTTTATAGAAATTTGTTGGATGTGCCAAAACATACTACTGAATCCCAAACTATATCATTAGATTTGGGGCAGGGTACACTATACTGTTTACAGTATATACGCTACTTGAAGTTTTGAGATTATACTCGATGCTTCTGAGAAGGTTGGTGGTAGTCCATGAAAAGCTCTTGCTTTAATTAATCTACTAGTCTTAGAAACACTAAATGACAGCTGTTCTGCTGCAACAGATGAAAATGTTTACATCTTTGGAAATTATTAACCCTGGCCTTTGATGAAACCATTGATCATGTTACAAATATGCATTCTGTAGTTAAGAATGGGCCTCATTGTGTAAGCAATTTCTGACTCTGTATTAAATTTGTACACTTGGAGAGATAATGTCGTAAGAAGAGGAAGTACGTATTTGTCTTAGCATATGATCAGATCCATAGTTAAAGCAAATTGAAGTGTGCTGTGTATATAACCACCCCACAAAACTTCAAGCACTTTCTGGGAAGTTTACAATTTAATTATGCAAGCAAGTTTACTGAACTCAGAAGGAAATAAAGCCCAGTCAAATTTGAGTGGGTCACCTGAGCCCAGGATTGAACTCAAGTAATCATCAAAGTCTTGGCTGCAGTACTGTGGTTGAAACACTGAGTCACTCACCATACTACATGTGCTATACACAGTAGATGTCTAGTCAATAGTTCTTGTACTCAGCTGTTTTAAAGTAATGATTATAATAAAAGTATGTGGAGAAGCACTAGGGTAGTGAATTGTTCTTTAAGAACAGCTTGCTTCTCCTGTCATTTTGCATGCATACTGTATGTGTTTGATTTAGGGTCCTGGATACTATTCTCTCTTTATTTGGGAGTTGTTTTTATGCTGGTTTCATTCAAATGTTATCTCCTCCTCCTCCTCCTCCTCCTCCTCCTCCTCCTCTTCAGGAGCTTTCTTCCCAGTTCTGGGATACAGATTACTGTATTACAGAGGTAATTAAAAAAAGAAACAACTGAAAGCACAATAAATTACTACATTGCTACATTAAAAACAGTTAAACTACTACATTAAAAACAGCTAAACATATAATAGTATTAAAAACAAGTAATATAGTTTAACACTCCTAAAAAGACATTAGTAACACACACAAAATAATTTCACTGAATGAAACCAGCATAAAACCAACACAAAATAGTTGCTGAAAGCCTGCCTAAAAAGGATGGTCTTCATCTGTTGCTCCAAAGACAAGAGGAAGGAAGCCAATCCAGCTTTCTGAGAGAGGACATTCCAAAACCTGAGAGCAGTCTCAGAGAAGGACCACTCCTGTGTTCCCACCAGACATCCCTGTGAAGGCCACAGGGCTTAGAAATGCACCCTCCCCCCAGCTCTTTAGAGTTAAGAGTGTTCATATGTAATTTCTTCCTTAGAATTGCCATTCACACTGGCACCCCGGTGCAGTGGTTTGAATCTTATTATCCTTATGGGCTTTTTGAATATCTTTTACTGGAGGAAGTAATCTATTTCATTGGCTCCGTCCTGTCTCCCTTTAATTGGGTGTTTAATTTGACTGAGTATTAATAATATCCATTGGCTATGTGGAAATAGCCTCAGAGGTGAACACACTTGGCTTTGACCCAGCAGGTGGCCTTGTTCCCTGTGAAATGTTTTCCATCAATCAAAACATTTCTGGGAACAATTTCTAAGTCCAGTTAACACTGGGGACTGCAGTAAGCATGAAGTATTACAGGTATATATTGGATGGCTCAATACAGACTTCTGATTTTTCCTAAAGGTCTGCAAGGCTCTTAGAAAAGATGTTCAAGCATCAGACTTTCTGACATGGCAAGGTCCCTCTGCTTATGTGTTTTTCCCAGTAAAACAAACTTGCCAGTGTGCAGTGCCCAAGTCACCCCCATCACATGTTCATGAAGCCCCTGGCTAGAATTGTATGATTCTGGTCGTCACAGTGAAAAAGTGAGGTTAACCACCCTACAAGAACACAGGGTACTCCTATTTTATATTATAGGTAGGCTTCTAAATGGGTCACTTAGTGCACAATGATCACAGTGGGCAGAGGACTTCTGTTATAGGTGTAGGTGTTTATGGGATTCTGCTGGACTTTCTTTTTTGTTGACAACCAGGTGACAGAAGATTTATGGTAGCCCTTGGAAGCGTCCCTGTCTTTAGAGTCTGTCCTCCATATGGAATGTTCTGCGCATATAGAGCACACATTTCTGTGTTACTCTTGTTTTATTGATGAAGGTCGGACACCACAGGAGGTGCACATTGTAGGTTTTAGACTTTTAAATTTCTGCTGTACAATGGATAACATTTAAGACAATGAAACATGAGTCAGAATCAAATAGGTTAGAGTGGGTGAGAGGAATTAAAGTATAAGTATCTGATAAAATAAAGTCCTAGCATCTGCATCCCTGGTTGCAGTTCAGTTTCCAAGGGCAGAAATAAGAGTTATAGCTAGAAATATTTGGAAAGTAGCTGGTTGACGAGGCTAGGATGGACACACAGTGGCTGATTTTACCCCTTAGATGAGACCTAGTATATCTCAGTGTACAAGAGTCCCTGGCTGTGGAGCCAGGGGTTGTGAGTTAAATCCCCACCATATTGCCCGTGAGACAGGCTAGCCAGGGTCGCCTAGAGCTTTTGTGGGTGATGGGGTTTTGTCTCACACCAGTGCCACCTGAAGGGGGCCTAGTAACCTACTTCTGAGGTTCTGAGCTCTACCTGAGAGGCTTCTTTTAGGTCCTCATTGACTGGATGCCACCCTTAAACAGTCAACAACTTAGAGCCTGTCCCTTCAACTACTTCTGTTTGGGGTCGTGGGTGCCATTTTAGTTCAACAGAGATGGGTTATTTCAGTCAGTCTTGGGAATAATTTTCCACTTTAGGATATTCCTGGGGTTACAAAGACGACTCAGCATGTGGGATAATGAAACCAAGAGTAGCCAGAAGTGGTTCTGGAAATTGGTTGGTATGAGGTTTTAAATACTGCAGTCCCCCTGGGTTCCACTTCTCCTGGAAGCTTCTCTGTTACTCTTCGCCAAGGAAACCCCTTTTGGGGCAGTAGAGTTCTGACTGGGTTAAATGGTGCAAAGGCGTATTTGGGTTTGCGTGTGACCTCAGGAGCCACCATTTGCTCACCCCTGCAATGCAACAGTAGATTTGCATGCCTACCAGCAGATTAGGGAGGTACATTTCATCCAGCTAAGGACGCAAGAAACAAAACCACAAGTGCATAACCTTCAACTGGGCCAGGGTAGTTCCTTTTTAAACAGTATTCATTAAAGAACATCCATGGGTTTTATGTGAAGCAGAGACACCACGGTGTCTGGACCGAAGGGGAAAATGCCATTTGTGTTTGTTTGCTCGCTTATTTTGGTTTCCAACTCTCAGAATTCCCCATTAATTCCTCAGGTGGAATTCTGGGAATTCCAGCCTACAGAACCAGACATATAGATACTTGGATTTCACTCACCTGGACCAAAGCCTATCTCAGGTCTACCATACTGTCTTAGGCCTTGATTCTTCTTTATTCAAAATGAAAGCTTTCCCCATTCCCAAGTCTTTGTGGAAGGCATAGTTCTTTCTTATAGCATTTAATAGGCTGCAAGAGTATAATTCCCACAAACTTCTTACACTTCCCAGAGTTGGTTTTTTTAATTGGAATTCCCTCTACTGGCGAATTTTTAAATGGAAAAAAAATGGGGGGGGGGTTAATATGGTGGGTCCCTGAGGTATTGGGAGTCCTCATGACACGGTCGAATTGGTGGCAGTGCCTCCTACTGACCACAACAAACCTTTGTTTTAAGGTTGATTTTCAAGTTTTAATTACATGCATTTAAAAGCAATGCATATCTTGTTCTTTTCTCTTCAGATATCCTAATTCTGAATATCAGTGCAAAAATGACAGGCATGGCTCCATGATCTGCTGAGTAAGCATTCTGTAATGTGTTTGGGAAAGGAAGGCATCATGGCGTGTTTATGCTTCTTCTTTCACATTACACGTAGTTCCCTTTTGTCCTCTGGAGGTTGAAACAGACTGTGCTCTTGGCTCAAAAGGGCTGAATTCCTGTATTTGCAGACTTTCTCTAACAGCAAAAGGGTGTGAGCTGGTTTTGCAATAAGCTGTCTTCCCTTTTCTATTGGGGGATGGGATATTCTCTGTATGGCATTACAAGAACGCTGCCAAACGCACCTAAGTCTACAGAGACTATGTGTCCACAAAGACAATGTTCATTAAAGGCAGCAAGTCTTGTATTGCAGTTCTGGTGGTGAAGGCTTCCCCTAGAAAACCTACCATGTACATCAGCTAGGGGAGATGGGAAGGCATACAGAAAGAAAGCCCCAGATAATGTACTAATTCGGAAGCAACTGTCTATTCTGCTGTGTCTTTACTTTATTTATTTATTTATTTATTTAATAATTACTGAATTTATACCCCGCCCATCTTCCCAAGGGAACTCTGGGCGGCTTTGAAGACTTTGAAGACTCCTCTTTTCCTGCTGGCACAAGGAGAAATCACTTGGACAAAACCGGACACTGCCGGGTGAAAGGGTGTGGTTGTTTGCCATTTGGTGCATAAGTTGCAAATCCTTTGAAGCCAGCAGAGTTTCAGTTATCAGAGTTGTACCCCAGGGGGCTGGAGAAAGATAGTTTGGCCCACTGCACAGAAATACGGCAGAGATGGACAACAACAGTTGCACACACAGAAGTAGGAAAGTGGGGGAAAGGAGAGTGGGGAGAAATCAGGATATGCTTATCTACCATCCAAAAAAGCTGGATGTACCACTGCTTTTGGATTGTAGCTTCCAGACTTTGCTAGGCAGCTGTGACTAACAGGTTGTTGGCAAGCTTGGAAATGTTCCTTTTTGACAAATAACTGTGTTGGCTGGAGGACATGTCAAAACCTTGAGCTAGACAAAAGGAAAGGAGAGAGAACCAATGAGCATGACATCTGTTCCCAATCTCCTCGCTGTTGTTGAAGGATTCTGTTCATAGATATTAAGCCCCTGTTCAATGTAGAGGATGTGAAATAAGCATGTGAGTGAGTCACAAAGGTGAAAATGAAATGTAATCTGACCCCATTAGGTCATTTCTCAGCTGTCTTGGAATTATGTTTATCTACAGTGGCAAATAACAAAGTTTCGTTGTCAGAGTTGTTTTTCAGTGGAATTCATTATGGAGAGTATATTTATTAATGACTGTCCCATAGCCCAGTTCCCTGCCCCCAGCAGAATACATTTGTGGAATTGCTTGTAGGGATCTGCTTCCACTGCCATTTGCACTTATTACAATTATACTGAAGGGTACAAAAATACTTCCTCTGGTTTCCAGCTATCTGTCCCAGTGAATTCTACTAAACATCTAAACAGTATTATGAATACAAATGACTCTTTTTATTATGGCAATGCATAGAGTTCTGTGCAGACTGTAATATGCCCTTCATATAAAACAGGCTTGCTAAGAGAGCTCTTTCTATAATTTTATACTATGGTATTGCTAGTTTGATAGTTCACAGCCTTTTGAACAGGACTTATCCCAGGGATCTTTCCCCTACAATCTACTATGACCATATTGGGATGGTCATTGCCAGAAAGAAGATCCTCCCATAGTATATAAGGCAAATAATGCATTTGTTGTAAATACACACTAATTATTCCTAATTAATTTCAGCACTGTTTAATTATCAAGCTCTCTAGTGATGTTTATAGAATAAGATATTTTACCTTAGAAGGAATCAGAAGCTGTTCTGTATTATGTCTGTGTAGATTCTCAGTCATCCAGGTGAGGTTATCCAGAAGATGAATCATGGCAACTGGACTTCTTTTCTTGTGAGATCTCTGGTCTAAATAGGCTTGTTAGATGGACAGTGGGGTGTGTGAAACCAAGTAGAACTATAAATTGGAGATCTCCCACCTGCTTTTCTCAGACTGAAAAAGCTACTTGGATGAGCAGTGGAATGTTTCGATCTCACAAAAAAAGAAGTCTAGTTGCCATGACTCAGCTTCTGTATGTTCTGTATTACCTGCCATCAGTGAACTGCTGGATAGTTCAGTGGATTAGGTGCCCAACTGTGGAGTCAGAGGTTGGGAGTGTGTGTCTCCTTAACAGGGTCTGGATTCAAAGATCCATAAGTGTTATTCCAGCTCTACCGATCTAAGATTGAGACTGAAATATTAGAATTTTAGATCCTAAATCCATAGACAAGGATAAGGTAAACTGTCATGTTGTTGTACTTCATGTAGCAGCATTCCTTTTCTTTGGGTTTTCTGGTTAAGACTGAGAGGAAGTGTAGTCTGACAACTCCCAGAAAGTGATACTTTACTTTTCCTTACTTCACCTATGTCCCAACTGTTCGGTGTTTCCAAATACTGATTCAGAAGATCCATGGGTCTTACTGGAGAAGGAAAGCTACACCTGGATATGAGATCAAACAGAGATAGATCCTCCAAGTATCTTACTTTAAAAACATAGAGAACAATGCTAAGCTTTGAAGGACAGCATAAACTAATGACTATATGACCAAACAGCAGTCTCTCAACACCACCTTCTGTCAGTGTTCAACTAAATAAGACCCAAAGTACTAGAGAGCAGTGCCCTGTGGCGCAGTGGTTAAATGCCTGTACTGCAGGTAAAACTGTGCTGACGACCTGGGGTTCAATCCCAGGTAGCAGGCTCATCATTGACTCAGCCTTCCATCCTTGTGAGGTTGGTAAAATGAGTACCCAGCCTGCATAATTAAACTCTAAACCCCCCAGAGACTACTTGAATTTGTATGGGGTGGTATATAAGCAGAACACTTTTGCTTTTGGTTTGCCTCAAAGTCATCCAAATGGCTGGAGGGACATTATGATTGAATCCTAGTCTAAGAGGTCCATCAGGGCTGTGGATTTCCCAGAGTGGGTTTTACACAAAGGTGACCAAGGCTGTTTTTATCCCAAATCCAGACCTGAACCTAGATTGGGATGGATCCAGGTGAACAGATTGATCCTGGGAGGCCTGCCATTGTGCTGCATCATCTCACTGCAAGACTTTACTTTCAAAATAGAACACCAGATAATGAATTAAAATTGTCCGAAGTGTTGGGATCCAGGGAAGTTGTTTTAGCAGATGTCTGCTAACCACTTTTTAAAGAGAGGTCGAAACAAAACCCTCTTTCAAAGAAACATTTGCAAGTTCTACCCTGCAGTTGGCTAGCCCTTCTCTGACAGCTCTCCTCAGTCTGGATGGGCATAGAGTGAATGAACTATTGGCTAACTTCCTTTCCTTCCCTTTCCCTTCCCCTAGTAACTTTTCCACATAACCAGGTTGAACAAGATGAAATTCATCCATCAAAATGGGACCAGAGAGCATTTTCATGCTCTCCCCAGAATTAACACACAACGTGGAATCCCAATGAAAATGGACATGAATAATTTTCTGAGCAAAATGTTTTTGTTAATTAATTACAGTTTCTGGAATCTTGAATGTAATTGTTCCTAAACTAGTGAAAAGATTATATTTAACAGAGATCTGTGGAGCCTGATTGTGTGGCACAGTAGAGAATGAATATCTTTGCTGCCTTCCATGCTGCAGATTAGGCCCTAAATCATGCTAGATCATATTTGTACTGAGTCTCATTTCAATGTCATGCTAGTCATTGAAAATAATTTTGTTGAAATAATAATAATAATAATAATAATAATAATAATAATAATAATAATAATAATAATAATAATAATAATAAAACAACAACAACAACAACAACATAAATACAAACAACCCAATAAGCACAAAATCAAAAACTGCATAAGCTATACAGTTATACAAACAGTGCTCCCCAACCAGAGCGATTCTTTGTCATGAACTTCTCAGGATGCTAAGGAAATAGTGCTCTGTATCCATGTCAAGGACACTTCACAGGAATGGTGTCCAATTTTTTTTTGGGGGGGGGGCATCTCCTTGTTCCATAGACCATCTGGAGAATCACAGGTGGGAAAGCAGGAAAATTGGCCATGCTATTCTTACTGTTCTGCAGAGGTTAGGCATCACAACAATTCTAAATTCTACTAAGTAATGATGTGTCCATGACTATGGGCTTCTTTTGATCCTCCCATCCATAGGACATATGTATCCTGGCCAGCAAAAAAAAAAAGATCTAAAGAATAGCCACTCTCAGAGTACTACTGAAAGATTCTTGCTGGCCAAGGCATAGATCCTTATGGCTCCTCACTAGAATCAGATTCAGAATCAGAATCAGAATACTTTTATTGGCCAAGTGTGGTTGGACACACCCAGAATTTGTTTTGGTAAAATATGCTCTCCATATATAAAAGGACATATAAGAATCATATAGTCAACAATAAAAACACAGTACAACAATACGATATAACCTATTGGCACAGTAACTAAGCTATACAGTATCTCAATCCAGGTTTTCCTAAGGTTTGCAGGGACATGACGTGTGAATGCATTATCCAAAAGTGCTGCATCTAGGATGACTTCCTAAATCAGGCATGAGCAACGTTTGATCTACAGGTCTCAGTTGGCCCATGGGTCCTTTCAGTTTGGCCCACTGCTTGTCTTCTCTATTCCACTCTGCTTACTTCACACTGCACTGTATTTCATTTCTTGCTTTTCATCAGTTGTTGGGTACAAAGATCAAATTAAACCTTCCTTCATAGTTAGTATGCAATACTTTAAAAGCACAAGACAAACAGATTAGCTATTATCTGGAAACTGTAGTCCTTGTGGGGGCCTGGATAGTAAATGTACTACAATGAATCAAACTTGCCTATGTCTATTGTGAACTTATGTTTATATGTTGAATCCTGCTCTGGCTAGTTTATTGTGAATGACTGTTCTCTTTTTCCCTTTTCCCCAGCATGGAAAGGGCAGAATGCTTCATCACCACCTGATTTTTATTGCTGGAATGATGCTTGTGTACGGAGAAACATCTGCATTTCCTCGGTGTTCAGTGAAAGAAAGAATCGCATACTATAATTTCTGCAACCTCACTTGGGTTCCACCTGTGCCTGAGAACATTATTTCATTCTTCCTAAATTCCAATTATATCCAGGAGGTTGATGACACCTCATTCCCTCTGCTGAAACAACTTGAGAAATTGTTCCTTGGAACACAGTCTGTCTCTCCAGTAACTATAAGAGGACACACATTTAAGAACTTGCCAAATCTCAGAGAACTGGATTTAGCAGGGAACAAAATGATTGTGTTGGACTCCAGTGCTTTCAGGGGTCTGGTAAATTTACGTAAGCTTTGGCTTTATTATAATGGACTTAATGAATTGATTCTGGAAGAAGCTTACTTTCAAGATTTAGTCTCTTTGGAATACCTGAATCTTGAGTTCAATAAAATCACAAGACTTCGTCCTCATCCGTTGTTTTACAAAATGAAGTATTTGAATACTTTGGAGCTTAAACTAAACTCGATTGGGATCCTCTGTGAAGGGGATCTTGACAGCTTCCAAGGGAAAACCTTCAAATTGTTTGCCCTTAATTCTGTCAAACTGTATAAACAAAATCCTGTGAACTGGACAACTTGTGGGAATCCTTTCAAAAATATTGTCATCGACACTCTGGATGTAGGTGGTAACGGTTGGGATGTGGCTATCACACAGCAATTCTGTTCAGCTATTCAGGGAACACCCATTTTGACTTTGAAGCTCTCATCTCACACTATGGGCTCATCATTTGGATTTAATAATTCCCCAAACCCTGACAACAATACATTCATAGGCCTTGCTAAGAGCGGTCTTCGCTTGCTTAATATTTCAAAAGGCTTTATTTTTGCTCTGAACCCCTATGTGTTTCAACGTCTTGGTAGCCTGGAAGGGCTTGATCTTAGTAGAAATGAGATAAATCGAATAGAAAAACAAGCATTCTTTGGTCTATGGACACTGACTCACTTAAATGTATCGCATAATCTGTTGGGTGAACTTGTGGATGATACCTTTGTTGGACTCTTTAACTTGGTATCTCTGGATCTGCAAAACAATCATATTGGGGTGGTTACTCAGGGTACCTTCAAATATTTAACAAGACTTCAGGAGTTGAATCTTAAGGATAATGCCTTAAGATTAACCCCATCATTCCCAAACCTCTTCTCTCTCTCTTTAAGTGGCAACCGGTTAAAGTACGTAGGTTCCAGCAACTTAATTGCAACATCTATTGACTTGGACGAAAACAGGCTAGAAAATCTGAGCGATCTCTACAAACTTCTTCAAATTCCAGTTTCAAAGTTCATCTTTTTGAAAAACAATCGTTTCTCTTATTGTGATGCAAAGGAGGATGTTCCGGAAAATAACCAGTTACTCTACTTGGACCTTGGAAACAATATGTTAAAACTCATATGGGAAAGAAATTTATGTCTGAATGTGTTCAAGGCACTTATTGAACTTAAGATCCTCCATCTCAATAATAACTACCTTAATTATCTTCCAGAGGGTATCTTTAGTGGTTTGGTATCTCTCTACAGACTTAATTTGGATTCTAACCTGCTGACTTATCTTCCTCACAATGCCTTCCCCAAAAGCCTGAAGATACTTCAGTTGTCAGCAAACCATCTGCTTTACCCAGATCCTCAGATATTTGCAACCCTAGACTACTTGGATCTCACCAATAATATGTTTTACTGCAATTGCCTCTTAAGCAGCCTAATTGTGTGGCTAAATCAAACCAATGTTACCTTGTTAGGATTACCAGAGGAGATGTTTTGTTTTGGACCCCATGAGCTTGCCGGTACTCCTCTTTATGAATTAAATGTTGATAGTTGCAATGAAGACAAGGTCTTGGAGTCTCTGCAGTTGTCACTCTTTATTTTTACCTGTGTTGCTCTGACAGTGTTCCTCGTGGCAGTAATTATTTTCACTCGTTTTAGAGGAACTAGTTTCATCTGCTACAAAACCATAGCCAGGACATTCTTCAAAGAGCTACAACCAGATCCGGATAAAAAGACATATCAATATGATGCTTACATATGCTATAGTGGCAAGGACTTTGAGTGGGTTCAGCATTCCTTGATAAGGCGTTTGGATTCCCAATATTCTGACCAAAATAGATTTTCTCTTTGTTTTGAAGAGAGAGATTTTCTGCCTGGAAGTGATCACATCAGCAATATTCGTGATGCCATTTGGAACTGTCGGAAGACCATTTGCGTTGTGACGAAACATTTTCTGACGGATGGTTGGTGTGTGGAAGCATTCAATTTTGCTCAAAGCAGATATTATAGTGACCTAAAGGATGTGCTCATTATGGTAGTAGCTGGATCACTTTCTCAGTACCATCTTATGAAATATCCCCCAATCAGAGCATTTTTGCAAAGGGGTCGATACTTGAGATGGCCTGAAGACCAACAAGATGTAGAGTGGTTTTTAAGTTCACTGTCTCATCGAATACTGAAGGAGAAGGAGGTTAAAAAGAAATCAAGGTCCCTGGAACTGAAAATCATAACAGTCTCATAGCTGGCTGGTTGACATTTCAGTAGCATAAGATAGATGGTTCTGCCTAGAACAGTGTTGGCGAACCTATGGCACGGGTGCCAAAGGTGACACTCGGAGCCCTTTCTGTGGGCACCCAACATCGCCCCTTTACAGCCACCTGTATTCAGGTTAAATTGCTGTATTGGCACTTTGCGAAAAATGAGTGGGTTTTGAATCACAGTTTGGACACTCAGTCTCTAAAAGGTTCTCCATCACTGGCCTAGAACATGCCGGTCATTTCTGAAAACATACTGAGTCCTAACCTTTCTGTATGAGCAATGCACTAAAATTATGGGAGGAATACACCAATGTCCTTAACATCATTCATTTTCAAATGCATGTTCCACATGCTAAGCTCTACATGATGGAAAAAGTTGCTTTGTAACAATAAGTATTATTTGACGAAGTCTTGCACTTGCATATTGATGTAAAAATGTGGGCTGCGTTGTGACATAGCTATAGAAGCTCTTGTTTAAGACAAGAATTGGGATCTTATATGACTCCTAGCAGTTAGTGAACTACAACATCCATCAGCCCTAGCCAGCTTAGGGCAAGTTGCCCATTGCTGATTTAAGGGTTATTGAGCATTGGGTCATTCAGGTGTTCATAGGATAATTTGTTACTTTGCATATAGACTTGAACACATATAATTGCTCTCAAGCCCTGATAGTTTCAAAGACTACATAGAATGTTTTGATTGTGGCCTTGCAGCAACAGAGAGTTGACATATGTTAGCTTCTGATAGCAGTTCTATTGCAGGACAAATCTGGAAGGGGTCCTTCCTGTCACCACTGTGTTTGATTCCATCTGGAACAAACAACAGAGGACTTCTTTTACATGATGTGTCTTGAAAGCTGAAGTGGTTTGTAGCCTTTGTGGGAGGGAGCCAAGATGAAGCTCTTTTTAGTGTTCTGATTGAAAGCTGATGATTGATGCTTAATTCTAGTGCTTATTTGAATTTAACTACTGTACCTCATAATCTCAATTGCTGCACATAAAGGGATTATTCAGTCAACAGTTATTTGTCTTAAAGGTCTTGTGCAGTTCCACTTGGTATAAGTGAATGAATCTTCAGAACCTATGCCTTTTTTACTCAAGATGAATTTCTGAAATTCATGTTTCTAAAGAAGTCAGAGTAGTAAGTTCCAGGGCTGCTTTGTTCTAGTTCTGAACGCTAGTACTAGATTTATGTATCTTAAAAACCCTTGAATGTCGTATTCCATCTTGGTGATCTCTTGCTTTGCCTGGGCTCTTTTTTTCTTTCCACCATTACGTGTTTCTTTCTTGCTGATCTTCCTTTGTCACCTCCATGTTCTCCTGCAGTCATTCCCACTACTGCTCTTCTTCCAAACAGGATGGAGCTCTCTCTCTGTCTCTCCCTGTCTCTCTCTGTCTCTCTCCCTCACACACACACACACACACACACACACACACACACACACACACACACACACACACACACACACACACACACACACACACAGAGAGAGAGAGAGAGAGAGAGAGAGAGAGAGAGAGAGAGAGAGAGAGAGAGAGAGAACTGTTTGAAGATTTTGAGGGCCTGAAAAGAAGGCTACTACATGGAGCTGCTTAAAATCCTGTAGAACAATGAATCTGCCAGGCTGGATCTAGCTTTTGGTTACAGAAATGCTGGTGCTTATTGTGTAAAAATGGTACTACAGGCTCCAAACATATTTTAAGTAACAAATAAACATAATTATGTCCTCTCAACCCAATTCTGATTTATGACAACACTTTCCACAGTTTTCCAGAAATCATTTACCATTCCCTTCTTCTGGAGGTGCCTCTCACAAAATACCACAACTAGGGGACATTCACTCAAATTGAGGGCTGGGAGAGTGAAAACAGACAAAAGATTTTTTTTTAAACCCAACATGTTGTTAGTCTATGGAACTCCCTGCCACAGGATGTGGTGGTGGCATCTGGCCTGGATGCCTTCAAAAGGGGATTGGACAGATTCCTGGAGGAAAAGTCCATCACAGGTTACAAACCATGATGGAGATGTGTAATCTCCAGGTTTAACACCGGGGTACCTCAAGGGCCAGATGCAGGGGAGTGGTATCAGGAGACAGATATCTAGTCTCGTGCACTCCCACATGCATCTGGTGGGCCCACTGTGAGATACAGGAAGCTGGACTAGATGGGCCTTTGGCCTGATCCAGCATGGCTCTTCTTATGTTCTTATGCTCTGGGCCTGTACAGCTTGCCCAAAGCCACAGAGGCTAGCTATACTCACAGGAGTCACAGAGGGAAATTTAACTCTCAAACAGAATTGTGAGCATCAAGCTCTACAAATAGATAACCTAAACCTCTGAGCTATCCAGCGAGTTTATTAACAACTGTTACTCCACTCCATAAAAGAATAATAAACAAGTGTTCCATATTCTCAGGTTCCCCTTATGAAGATCCATGAACCACATACATAATAATTCAAGATAATCCATATAGCTATCTATCAATTCTCCAAGACTATAAAACTTACATATCTAAAGTGTGGCATGGTTAGCGTCTATCTCAGAGGAAGTATTCAGCATTCCTATATCATCTCTGTTTCTGAAACCTTTGCTTGGTCACCACTGCTGATTAGAAATGTCATAGAGAACAAGATAAGGAAAATGGAATGGACTTTGGTGTTTAATGAAATACAAGAAGTATTAGGGGAAAAGATTCAAATGTCTCCACAATTGGTATTGTTAAATATGGTTGTGGATATACAATTGAAGAAAGAGGAGGTGGAATTGGTAATTATAATAATAATGATGGCAAGGTTGATTTATGCCATGTATTGGAAATCCAACAACCAAATAACATTGGATGAATGGTATAAGGATTTATGGAATCTGGCTGTTAATGATAAATTGACTTGTGAAATTAAAATGAGGAAAGGCTTGAGAAAGTGTAATGATTTTAATGGGATATGAGATAAGCTGTTGGTATATGTATTTCAAAAAGGGAAAGGGTGTACACCTGGAGAAGATTCAATGTATTTATGGAGGAAAATGGGCTGGTCAATACCATAAGAGTTGCAATTTTGTTTAAGTCCCAAGTGGGGTGGGGGGTTGCATGGGCTTGTTGTTTTTTTTTTTTTGTCCTATTTGCTAGAGTTTTGTTCAATTTTTTTCCTTCACTTTATATTGTTGTTTTACGTTTTGTGTTGTAGTTTTATAATTTTTAAAAAAATTAAAAAATAATGTTTAAAAAAGAAATGTCATAAAGGTGAATAAGCAGGGCTGCACTTAATCCTTCTCCAGCGACCCATGGTATTTCCATGCAGGCGCTAGAGGAGCGTATGCTGCTGGTTACCTGCTCAGCAAGGCTGGGACACTCAACTTCACCTTCAACAGGCTCCAATTCCCTTGTTCTTTTTCCAGCATAGAAATTAGGTGAGTTTTTCAGGGAAGCTAGTTAAAGTCCTTGAGGTTAATTTTAGCCCATTTCTGCTTCTACCTTATTGTGCTCTTTGCATGAAGAATGACATAAAAGAGGATGTTGCAGCCACACCTGAAATGCTGTTTGCAGTTCTGCTTACAAAACCAAACCCATTTTGTACATGCAGATACAAATATGCCCCCAAGTCATGCAGCCCATTAATATAAGACAAGTCCTGAATTAGGCAATATCTTTACAAGATCACTAAAGGTTCTTAGAAGTTTTCTCATCATAACACATTGTGATTAGCAAGGCTTATGACCTGAATCCACTGGGTAGTCCCATCTGAAGTAGACCCGGTGAATTGATGGGATTTACATCAGTATTCACTCATTCCTCAACTCTCCATGTTGATGTTAGAATATGCCATGTGTGTCTACTTCATTTTATTGTGTTTGACATTCTTTAATTACCGTATATGAAGAAATATTGAACCTGCCTTTGAATGTTTCCTAATGTGAAGATGGGACTGTTTTGCTAGGAAGTGATTAAAATTTGGTAGCTCAATAATTTTGATTGTAGGACATTTACTGGTTGTCACTTATGAACTGGAAGGCTAAAAAATGTAAGATTCATTCTAATATATATATTTTCATAAGAATACATTATTAATTTGAAGTAATCAAAGAAATGAGTAAGTGACGGGTCAAAGGAAGACCAGCTTTTCTTCTTTAATAAAGAAATTATATTCACTAGCCTTAATTGATTCTCTAATTAAATTTTGTGAACTCTTAAGAGAGGTGTTGTCATTCTTACCCTCCAGGTGGTGCTGTGGGATCTTAAAAGCTTTATTATGAGGCAAGTCCTGGTCCTTATACCAAGTGCACTGTTGACTGCCCAGGTTTTAACCAGAACTTCAGTAACAATCTGGCTACAGAAAGATGAAAAAGGATCTCAAAAATATGATATTGGGGTATTTTTCTGTGTTCCCTCAGATCTAGCTACTTTTTCACATGCTTTGCTGTCCTAGGGAACTTTCTTTTAAAAGCCTTCAAGCAGCTTTGAAGATTACCAGTGGTTTTGGAAAACGTTGTCCCCAGATGTTAACTTCAGTAGTTGTTGGTTTCCAGAAAAGAAAGTGGTTGTTAAGAGACATGGAATTCAAAAGGAAAAGGCCACAATATCTCTGTGGAAAACTCAAGCTGTGAACCATATTCAAAAGATATAAGTAACAAGTGTAACACAGTTTATCCGGCTATTATGTTAATATGAAACTTATGGTATAATGAAGTAAGAAAAAGCATAAAGCTTGGTTAATTTTAATTTTAATCTATTATACTTTAAGCTCATCACAGTTTCTACCCTAGATGAAACTAACTTTAAGGTACTGTCTGTTTTGGTATGTTAAAAGAATAAAATATTAACTCTGGATTCTCTTTCTGAATGTTACTATTTGACAGATTTGTGTCTATTGTGTTGCACATCCAGGAGGCTGCTTACTCAATGGATCCAGGGAAAGGTTTTTAATGACTCAACAGTGTCTTTTTCTCCAGCATCTGTTCCAGTAAAGAGCTTCTGCAACTTGTATAGGAGTAGAAGTGGTCACTGATTCTCCTCCCCTGTTTCCATGTTCTGTGCCTTCTGAAAATCTTCTTTGGAGAAGAGCCATTAGGCAGAGTTATAGTCAGCAGATGGGAAGTGCTGGTGAAAGGTAGATGTGTGGTTCTGTATCTGCAGTGCTATCCTGCCATCTCTAGGTTTGTTTGTTTTTGTGCCATCACCAGGACCAAAGAGAGATTGTCACAACCAAACAGTTCCTGCATTAGCTGGGAACCATTATCATGGCTTTGAGTTTGCGAAAGCTGACTGGGGCTGTTAACAATAGAGCATTTGGGAGGTAATTCATTCATAGGGTCACCATGATTAAGACATGATCGGAACGTATACAAGACCAACATTCCCTTGTACTTGACATTTGTCGGGGAAATGTATTGCACCATTCCTGTGCTAGGTCACTGGAGACTCACCAAAATGGTTGGCTGGCTGTGTGATAGTTGAAAATCATCTCCTCAACTTCCTAGAGTGCAGCTCCTTCGGGAGTTTCATGCTATTCCACTGGCTCGTGGTGCAGTGCTTAAACTGCTGTCCTGTAGCTAAAATGATGCTCATGACCTGGGGTTCAGTCCTCCCAAGGTCAGTAAAATGAGTACAGTGGACCCTTGTATAACAAACAGCTTGTATAACATAAAATCTGTACAACATAAAAAATTCCAGAGATAGGGGAAATTTGCTTAACATAATCGCCTATGGGGAAAATCCGTATAAGATAAAAATGGGATCACTCCATCTTCAATGCATTCCTATGGGAATTTGTATAAAGGAAAATTTGCTTAACATAATTTCATTTGGAATTCCTTTATACAAGGTACCACTGTACCCAGATTGCTGAGGGGGCAATGTGTAGCCCCCATAAATAAATTATAAACTGCCTGGAGAGTGATTTAAGCACTATGTGATGGTATATAAGCAGAACACTGCTTTTGCTTTGCTTTGCTCACAATTTTAAATTCATCATTTTTGCCACACACCCCCACACACAAACGGCTTAGTTCTGCTCCCTGGTGTTTACACAGGAGCAGGGGTTTCAGCTGCATCTTTTAAAAAGTGTTTGTTAAATTATTCATTGTATTTGTTCCTTCTCTGTTGCCTTTTAAAAATAACCACTGGGAGTGGGAGAACAACTTAAAACTGTTTAAAAACCTGCCTAATACCTCTGTAAAGGGATTTTAAAAGTATCTAGAAGCTATCACTCATTACACCAATAATGTACAGTACAGTAGCTTCAATCCTGATCATTGCCATACTTTTGAAACATGCCATTGGTATGCTGCATTTACTCGATGGTGGGGTGGGGGGAATTACAGGCAATAACATTGTAACTCATTACTCCCAAGCCAGACAAGGGTGGTTTATCAAGCTTCATTTTCACTCACCGCATCTCAGCTGGACACCTCTAGAGCTGAACCCTGGGGCGGTTGCCTGCAAGACATGCAGTTTGCCACTGAACCTCAGTCCCTCACAAAAGCATACAAGGCAAAGTCCATGTATTGTATAAAAAGGAAGCTGCTTGGAAAGCCATTGTGAGTTTCACAATCTGAGCGATGTAGGTTATTCTAGTTCATGGTGCAAGTTAAACCTGTCGAGAAAGGCTGGTGAAATGGGCCAAGTCAATGTGAAATATGAAGGCCAACATTTGTTAATTGGTGATTGGTGTTGACTGAGGCGGAAAGAGATGTAGCGTTAATGTGCTTGCCCCCGGACCTTTCACAAGCTATTGACAAACACCGCTTCTAATTTTTCTCTTTCACTGCCACCAACTAGCTTTGCTAGCCTTCAGACTGTTTTTAAGTTGAATAAAAATAAAAATATGTTTATTGATTACAAAGTAGAATCAAAATCATTAATGGTAATGTGTTTAAGTACAAACAAAAAGAAGAATATAGCTCAAACTTTGTACTTAAGTTTTATTACTAATAAAGTTGCATATATGCACAGCCAGTCCCTAAGTTTACAAACTCTAAACACTCAGTTTCCCTCACAGACACTCTAAACATCCTATCTCTTCTCTCTCTAACGTTTCTCCAGAAAGTTTAACCCCCTTATCAAGCCCTATCTGTCCTTCTCTTTGTGCCAGTCCCTATCTCTAAAACAGTGCTGAGCAGAGCCTTAAATCCCCCCAGGCCACTCCCCAAACTCTCTCATTGGTCTACAAATCCACCAATCAGTACAGACACCTCTCAGGCATTATTCATCACAACAGGTAAATGCCACATGAGATACATTCCGGTGCTTTGTTAAAGCACAGACTAGGGATGGGCCATTCGTTTCAGAAGCAGCACATTCTGAAACAACCCACGTGAGGCCAGGTGCTGTTTGGAAGCCTCCAAAACACAAACAGCCAATCACTTACCTTCCAGCATGGTCGTATCAGGCAAAAGTATCCAGGAAGAAATCTTCTGTTGTCATCTGTCCTTTTCCCTGGTGTTGGCCAGTCAGACAGGGAGGCGGGATGACACATTTCCCTGCACAGCTACTGATTGGCCAGTGCCAGGGAGAAGGACAGATGATATCAGGAGACTTCTTCCCGGTTGGACTTTAGCCCAATACGACCCTGCAGGAAGGTAAGTGAGGCTTCCAAACAGCACCTGGGCTCACGTGGGTCATTTCGGAATGTGCTGCTTCTAAAACAAACAGTCCATCCCTAGCACAGACTGTTCAGCTTGTAAGAAGGCATTGTAGAGTGTTATGAAGACATGTATATGTTTTGAACAAGTGTGTGTTATATATTGAGTTTATTATATTGCTGAACAATATTGTGATTTTCATACCACTGCTGTGTATCCTAAAGAGCCACGGTGGTAATATTTTAGTACTTTATCACTAAACCTTTTATCTGCAGTTAAGGATATTCTTATCAGTCTACTCATCTCATAGGATTGAAGATGTTAAGGTGTAGGGAGAACATTCTGAAGTTATTATGATTGTTTTTGCTAAAGCATAAGAGCCACTGAATTTATTGTCCAAGGTGACTTTAAAAATCTGGATTTAACTCAGCACCAGATGATTAGTTGTCCTCTTCTGTCCCTTGCCATTCTATTCATTGAACTGACAGGTGAGCTAACAGCTCTAATTACTGGACCTAATAATAATAGCAGAAAAACCCCATTCAGACAACCAAGGGGGACCTTATAATAGCATCAAAATGGATCTGCATTGCACTTGTGCCATCCTGTGTGGGATCCCATCATAACTAGTGTTGTAAGGAAGTTTCATGAAGAGGTAATCTGGAGCCCTGTGATTTGGGAGGATGGGTGCTTTCCCTGTATCCACAAGAATTGGTTTCCATGGTTTCAGTTATCCACAAGTTGCGTCAGCCCTATATACAGCATGCAAGGGGATGGTCCTTGTGGGGAGGGCACATTACACTACATAAAAGCATATTGATGGTGAATAGAATCCCAGCAGAACTGTGTCTGTCACCAATCCTGTCTTGCCTTGTGATTGGGCTCTAAAAGTTCATGCTTTGTACTGATCAGGGCAAATCTGATGACTCAAGAAAGTATTTTTGGTTTCTTAAAATTCAGGAAGTGCTTTAAGGGGTTGCAAATGGCTTGTTTGTGTAAAAGGTCAATTAACTATTCACAGCAGGGCCCCATCCTTCCTTCCAGAGGAGTTATTGTTTTACTATATGTATTAATAACAGTCTGATAATAGGCAGTAAGGTAGAATGACACAATCCTCAAGAAATGTAAGGGAAGGGTAGTATTTTCCTGTTTAGACATAGCATATAAAAACAAGAATTTTAGGTGTAAATATTCAGCAATTTGTGAGCATTAGCAATGCTTTCAGAACATGTAAAAGAAAAGTTAGTTGCTTTTAACTTTCTTGTGCTTACTCATTTACATACCTCCACCAGGATCATTTACCCTCTTCTTTCAGCCTTTCCTTGTGCTACTCTTATCATTAACTGTGTGACACATGAAAGCAAAGTGTTCTGCTTATATACCGCCCCATACCACTTCAGCCCCTGGGTGGTTTCCAGTTTAATTACAGTATGCAGGCTACATTTCCCCCACCAAGCAAGCTGGGTACTCATTTTACCAACCTCGGAAGGATGGAAGACTGAGTGAACCATGAGCCAGCTACCTGGGATTGAACTCCAGGTCGTGAGCACAGTTTTACCTGCAGTACAGGTATTTAACCACTGCACCACGGGGCTCCTGAAATAGCAACTGATTAAGACCTCTTGGTAGTGGGGCGGCTAAAAAATCTGGTAAATAAATAAATAAATAAATAAATAAATAAATAAATAAATAAATAAATAAAGGAGGAAACTGACATATAATTCTGTGGTATCTTTTATCTTGTAACACAGGCAGAGAAGAATCTTCACTTCAGGATTGTTTTGAGTAGATAGACTGATTTGTACAATAATTTTTGGAATTGTAGCATTTCATTTACTTTAATGCTGCCTAACTGACTGATGATCCACTTCATTTTATGGAGCATATTGGGCAGCAAGGGTTCTCCAACTCATTCAGTCTTGTGTGAGTGTTTCGGCATGACTTCAGGTCTTGCATCAATGCCCTTTGTCATGTTATTTCATGTTGAGGGCATCCTTTTCATTTGGCACCAGTGGGGTCCATCTCATTGCTGTCTTTGCAATCCGATTGTGGCCAGACAGTTGGAGTCTTCTATGTGCAACAACATTATGAAGTTTACATGAACCACTCCTTCTGTCCTAATGTGGTTAAAATTCTGGATCTTTAGCTCTTTAATTCAGTGCAGGCATCCTAATTTCCCCTCAATAAACTAATGTTTCACAGAAGGTTTATCCAGACTGGCATTTGTTGTTCCTTAAGTTCCAAATTCTGCATGATTGCATCACTATTTTCTCTGCTATCCAAACAACATATACCAATTGCATTCAATCCTTTCTTCATAACTTTCCCATTCTTTTTTGTTTTGTTTTTGTTTGTTTTATTCTGTTGTGTTTTTGTAGTTATATTTTCTGTCCTGCTGTATGGTGGTAAAAATGGTATAAAAAGTATCGGTTCCTTTGGGACTGCTGGTGTGCACGTCTTCTGATCACAGCAGCACGTGACGTGCCCAGTGATATGGACTGATCTGGTTTGCTGCATTTGGGAGCATTGGCTCTTGCCTCCTTTCAATTTGAAGGCGAATTACAGTATACATGTTGCATTTCAAAATTAAAATTATCTTATGAGTCTAGCATTAATGTAGCATAGTGTCTACTCAATACATTTAGTACCCATGTGACTCTTCCTTGAGTTTAGCACTAACGTGGTTGCCTTTAAGGAATGATTCACTTTAGCGCTAGACTTGGTGCAAAAAAAAAATTTTTTTTAAAGAAGGGCTTAGCACCACATAACAAGAAGTAGTACTGAAATGAAATTGTTCTTGAAACTAGTTTGGAGCAACACCACAGCAGGGAATAGAGGGGTGGGAGGCAAAGTGGGAGGGGTTGAAAAGGGTGAAGAGTGGCAAAATTGGTGGATAGGGTCAAAGAAGGGAATACTGAATGAATTTTCTGTACGGACAGGGGCACCAGAACAAATGATTTCAAACTAGAGAGGGGCATGAAACAATTTTTTTATTCATTTTGTTATTTTTATTTTTTTATTCATTTTGTTATTGCATAACAAAACAAATAAGGAGCTGCCCCCTCAAAGCAAAACGAAATGGAAATTTTCGTTCTGTTCCATTCTGTTTTTAATTTTCCTATAGGAATGCATTGAAGCAATGCATTCATATGGGAAAATGCCTGTGGTTTCCGGGCAGAGGAAACCAGGAGATTTTAAAACTTTTTTTTTCTGCCCCAAGCGCCGATCAGCTGTAGCACGGGCTTGGAGCGGCAAAAAAAAAGTTTACAAATTCCTCCTTTCCCTCCACCTGATGGGATGGGGGGAGGAGGGATTTTTAACCATTTCATTTTCTTTCTATTTTCCCACCCCAAGCACCGATCAGCTATGTAGTGCAGACTTGGGGTGGCAAAAAAAAAAATCCCTCCTTTCACCCCACCCAATGGGCGCAGGCTTTGGGCAACAAAAAAAGGTTAAAAATGCCCCTTTCCCCCCACCCAATGGGGTGGGGGGAAAGGAGGGATTTTAAAACGTTTTGTTTTCTTTTTTTGCTGCCCCAAGCGCCAATCAACCATAGCTCAGGCTCAGGGTGGCAAAAATGTTTTTAAAATCCCTCTTTTCCCCCCGCCCAAAAAGAGGGATTTTTAAACATTTTTCTCCCTCCCCAAAGCACCTGTCAGCTACAGCGCGAGCTTGGGGAGGCAAAAAAAAGTTTTAAAATCCCGCCTTTCTCCCCACCCCAGGGGCAAAAGAAGGGGGTTTTAACCATTTATTTTGTCACCCCAAGCCCACACTACAGCTGATCGGCACTTGGGGCAGCCAAAAAAATTGTTTAAAAATCCCACCTTTTCCCGTGTCCAATCAAGTTACACAAGCACACACGGTACAAAACAAAACGAAATGAAAAACAAAATGATTTTTAGAAAATCATTTAAAACAAAATGAAACAAAACTGAACAAAACAAAAAATGAAGCGGAATGCTATTTTAGTGTTTCATGCCCATCTCTACTTCAAACATGGACACATAGAAAGGACACAGAATACCATTACTGTACATAGAATCATAGAATAGTGATGTTGGAAGGGGCCTACAAGGCCATGGAGTCCAACCCCTTGCACTTTGCAGGAATAAAAATCAAAGCATATGTGGCAGGTGGTTGTCCAGATTTCTCGTGAATGCCTCCAGTGTTGGAGCACTCCCTGCCTCTCGAGGTCATTAGTTCCATTGCACATCAACAGGGGATATAGGAAAAGCAAAACAATGAATGTACTTCAAATTGCCCTTCTTCGCAAGCCTCAAGTTCAAACAGAATTATAAGCAGTGGCTTCACAGTTCACATGGATGTGAAAGTTACACATAGTCACATAAAAGTTGACGTTTAGGTGGCTGTGAAATGTGATAACATGTCAGATAGGGCAAGGCACATCCAAACTGTCTAAGGAACCAACTCTCTCTGCAAAGCTGGGAAAAGCCATAGATTGAAAGTGAGGGCATTGTTTTCATTCTTAATGAAAACCAGCTACAGTGGTACCTTGTATAAAGGAATTAATTTGTCCCCAATAAAATTATGTTAAGCAAATTTCCCCTATATCTGGAATTTTTATGTTGTACAAATTTTATGTTATACAAACCATTTGTTATACAAGGGTCCACTGTATTCAGTATTCAACTACAAATAAGCAGTTCCAAATTGTGAGCTAGATGAGGTAGCACTGGTGTCTTTTGCCTTGTTTCTTACCTTCTTGGTCTTGGTGACTTCTCCCATTCCTGCTCTGCATGCACTGTGGCAGGCCTGAACATGTGAGCACTACTAAAAGGAGATCAGGGCACCCACTAGTTATCTTGAAGCATGTTCCATTCTCCAACCCCCAGTACCAACCCCCTGCTGTGTCATGCCATGTTATCCACTTGAGAGCCATTGCACAGGAAAGAGCAATGATAGGAAAGGTCATTTCACCTCCTATTATAAATGTTCTGCTTATATACTGCCCCATACCACTTTAAGTAGTCTCTGGGCGGTTTACAGTTTGATTACAGTATGCAAGCTACACATTGCCCCCAAGCTGGGTATTCATTTTACTCCTTGGGAGGATAGAAGGCTGAGTCAACTATGAGCTGTCTATCTGGGATTGGTCCCCAGGTCGTGAGCACAGTTACAGCTGCAGTACAGGCAATTAACCACTGTGCCCTGAGGAAACATGTGCACCTTTGGTACACACATTGACTTTGCACACACTGAATCATGCCTTGTGTAGCCAGGATACTCACTCACCCAGTGATCAATGGATTGTGTGCATGGGGTGAGATGCAGTTGTGAAATCACTGAGGACGCAGAGAGGTCAAAGCAACCTGTACTCCCAACCCACAGAGATCCTTCCATACCCCTGCGCTAGTGGCATAGTCAAAACCTGCACCATTGGCAACCTGCTAAGAAAATGATATAAATATATATATATATATATTTTCTCCTAGCACACCGGCTCATACTGCGGTGGCTGTTTGAACTTAACAGTGTCCTTTTCATTTCGTGTTCATCGCTGAAGAGTTTCATTCATCATATCCTTAGGCAGTGGCATCCATGAGTCTCACTGTTGTTTTTGAAAGTCCACCAACCCAGGTCCTATGCTAAATACACATTCATTTGATGAAACGGCTTCAGAATAACACCCACCTCCCGCCACAGAGGAAGCTTATTCACCGAGATACATTCTATTTTTGGCCCTTGGTTTAGTTTAGGGATTTTGCATCCAGAAAGTTTGGCAGCTGTCTGTATTTCCCAACCACAACATCTGCCTGGTCCAATCATGTATACAGTGCCCTATCTGAGGAGAGTTGTTACTTTAACAAAGTGTGATAGAGAGTACAGTAATGTTTTATTATATCCTGGACCTAACGCCATCAAAAACATAAAAGCATGTTTCTACCCACAGACATAGCATCTTTTATACTGCTGTGGCTCTTATGACCCTGTCATGAAAAGGCTGCCCATCATCACCCTGACCATGATGGAGTGTTAAATGTTGAAAGTAGGAAGTTATAATGACAAGAGTGTATTCACTCCTTCCTTCTAATGAGTGCATGGTATCATACCGAATTCAACATGATAAGCATGACAGTAATCCTGTGCACAAATAAAGAGACCTATAGCAACTGAAACAAGAATTTTTAGCATGTAGCAGAAACCTCTGTGTATTATATTATATAGTCTAGTTACCTGCACATGAGTCCTTGCTTGGTACATAACAAAATATTTTCAGCCATATGCAATGTGCACTCTAGCTGCTAATTTGAAATGGAAACACTTAAGCAAAGAAATGCTACCATTTAAATTGTCCTCACCATTGATATGTTTTCCCATCCCCGAATTAGGAAATAACACACACAATTTTCTGCAGTTTTCTCTAGACATGTTACAGTAAAAGAAATACTTTACTTTTGTACAGTAATTGTGTTTTGCTACAACTTCATATCTGGATGAAAGAAAAGGTAATGTGTAGGTGATAATTAAGTTGTTAATTACTGCATTTATCTCAAATTGCATGCATGGCTAGTTGCCAGTAAGTTGGTTTGGAAACTCTCAACAAACATTATGTATGCTCATTTTTAACCCCTTTGAATAAGGTCTCAGAGTTTTATCGACTTGAAATGCATCAAATTTTTAAAACAGCTTGAGAACTTTCTCTTCTATATGTTTATTTTGACCTGATGTTCTGCAGTTTGTACTGCTTTCTCTTCTATATGTTTATTTTGACCTGATGTACAGTAATAAAAAACTGTATCTCTCTTTATGAGCCTTCCTGGGTGTTCCAAATCATCAAGGGAGAACTTTATTTCACATCCACCACCTGCACAGGTGTCCTCTGTCACTGCTTGCAGACTTTGGAACTCCCTACCACAGGAATCCAGGCAGGCCCCATCTTTACTGTCCTGCTAGAAGCAGTAAAAATAGTTTCTCTTGAGGAAAACTTTCCCAGAATTAATGTAGTAATATTGAAGGTGCAGGAAATACAGGATAGGTGTTTAGGCCAACTACCTTAGGCCATTGTCCACCTAATGAGCCTATTCAGGCCGTTGTCCGCCTAACGAGCCTATTCAGGCCATTGTCCAATTTATGAGCCTATTCAGACCAGGGTGGTGTGCAATGAAGGTGAACTATAAAATGGAGGACTCGCCACTAACTTCCCTCAGATTGATGAAGCTGGTTGGATAAGCAACAAAACGTTTCAATCTCTCAAGAGAAGTCCAGTTGCCATGACTCAACTTCCAGATAACCTCACCTGGATGACTGAGAATCTTCATAGACATATTGCCAATGCATGTGTTTCTCCACACACAGAGAGAGCACAATGTGGCATTGGAATGGGATAGATCACAGTCCAATGGAAGGGGAAGAAGGCATACTGTAGAATGTGTGGGTTGGAGGTAGTTATTGGAGAATGGGCAGGGAGGTTAAGTTAGGATTACATTGTTGTAGTATGGTAATGTAATATTTATGTATATGTATTTCAGTAGGTTTTTTTCTGTAGTCACACGGGCAAACCTGAAAAAATACAGTGGCACCTTGTATAAAGGAATTAATTCGTTCAAAATGAAATTATGTTAAGCAAATTTTCCTTTATACAAATTTCCCACAGGAATGCATTGAAAACAGAGTAATCCCATTTTTATGTTGTACAGGTTCGCCCCATAGGCAATTCTGTTAAGCAAATTTCCCCTATCTCCGGAATTTTTTATGTTGTACAGATTTTATGTTATACAAACTGTTATACAAGGGTCCACTGTATTTTACTAATAATCTGAAAGAGTTAAGAATGTAAAGATATTATGGGATGTTCATTGCCTGGGTAATGTAATTAAAAGGAAAAGAGTTGAAAATATGATCAATAAAGAAAAGAAGAAGAAATAACTTTTGAATGAAACCAGCTCCAGAATGGCAGAAAATTTGGAATAAAATGGTTTTTTTTAAATATACCAAGTAGAATATAAGGAAAATGGATATAAAATATTATGGAGATGGCACCTAACTGCAACAAAATTAAATAATATAGATGCTTAATGACTTTAAGAAAGGCTGGAGATGTGACAAATAAGTGGGAACTTACTGGCATTTAAGGTGGGAGTGTGTGAAGTGGTACAAAAGGTATGGTATAAGGTTTTTGAGGTGATTAGATAAATATTGAATGTCAATATTTAAATATTGCCAAGAATAGCATTATTATTTTTAATAGGAAATAATGCTACTAATGCAAAGAGAGAGAGAAATCATAATGAATATGTTTGTTAACAGCAGCACTGCTTGTTGCAATAAACTGGAAGCAATACTGGGCTTTCCAATTGCATGAATGGTATAATGAAATTTGGAATATTGCAATTAATTATAAATTGACCTCAGAAATTAAGTACAAAAAAGGAGAGTTAATGACCAGGATGGATTTATAAATGCTGTACTGAGTAAACGGAAGTGGAGAATGCCAAGCCAAGACTATATGTATTTCTGGAAATGATATGGAGATAGTTGAAAGATGGAAGGAAGGTTGAATATAAGGAAGGAAAAAATAAGTAAGAAATATTGGTCCCCATGGTAAAAGGAGCACTGTTTTATGTTAAATGTATGTAATTTGTGTGATAAGAATGTTAGATATGTTATATTTATTTATTTATTTATTGGAATATTTTTACCCCACCTTTCTCCTTGGAAAAGGACCCAAGGTGGCTTACAATAATGAGGGACAATATACAGCCCAGAACATTTAAGACATATTCAAGTTAAGAACAGGGAATTGGAAGGGCATCTTATTTTATTTTTTATTTTTTATCTTAGAGTATTTTTACCCCGCCTTTCTTCTTGGAAAAGGACCCAAGGTGGCTTATAGTAATGAGGGATAATATACAGTCCAATATAATTAAGACATGTTGAAGTAATTGAAAACAAGGAATTGAGGGACATCTGACAGCATTAATAGACAACATTACATTAAAGCTACAAGGTTATTAGTTATAAACACAAAGTCTACGTGAATCTATAGATTCATATAAAAGACACATAATGGTAGTCCATCATTCAGGGAAAGCTTGCCTGAAGAGAAGAGGTATTTGCCTGTTTCTGTAAGGACAGCAGAGATGAGGCAGTCCTGGCCTCTATTTGGAGGGAGTTCCAGAGTCTGGGTGCAGCAGTTGAGAAGGCTCTTTCATGGGTTCCCACGAGACGTACCTGTGAGGGTGGCGAATATATATATATATATAAATCTACTTTTAGTAATGCTATTGATTATTTTTAAATATTTGAATAATTTACTGGGTTTAAAATTTGATACTGTGTTTTAAATTATTCACGCCACCTTGGGTCCCTTGTTAGGAGACAAGCAAGGTAAAACATTTTAAATAATTCAAACTGTAAAATAAATACGTAGGCCTGCCTATTTCCTTATTACATTTCTAGACAGACAGGAATGTCTGAAAGAATTTGGAATGCTGCAGCTTTAAGTTTAATAGCAGCAGCATGTCCTATGGAAAAAGACAATAAAATTATGGGCTCAGGATTTGAAATCACTCTAGGAAAGGGTTGAGCCACCTGCAACACTCCAACATATTATCTATGGCTACCAATGAGGGATACTAGGAGCAGACCCTCACATCTCTGACAAATCATGGAATGGCTTGTGTGCTATGTACCTTCAGGCCTATGCTACCTCAGGGTGGCTAGGTGTGAGGTAGTCTTGCTACCTAGTCAGATTAGTGCTGCCTCCTCTTCTGCCTTTTTTGAAGGCTGACTCCAGGGTGAAAGTGACATGTTGACAACTATGCTGAAACTTTTCAGCGCGCAAAATGCCACTCATTTTACAAGCTAAATTAGCCGCTCCATCAACGTTTCTGAAATTAGAGAACACTCCCTGAGAATGGGAGAGTGCAGGGGCACTTGCCTTGTCACATGAGACATGAATGGCATTTTAATCGCATAGTTAACAGTAATGAAACAGTAATTGGTAGGACCCTGATTATACAGGAAACGTGATGTACTCATAGACACAGATGGCTGAGTGCAAGGATGTGTGTGTAAGCGGGAGAAATAAAAAGGGAACACTTTTGGCATGGGAGTAGTCAATATCCTGTCACAGAGTCACTGGGCTGAATCCTGGATTCACCTTCCACATGTAGGAAATGTCTCTTCTTAGAGGGTACATCTGTAGCATCACCATGCTTTGCCCTTGGCCCTTTCACAGACTTTTGACAAGCACCACTTCTAGTTCTTCTCTTTCACTGCTACCAACTAGCTTCTCTAATAAATTAATGCTTTCAGACTGAATAAATATAAGTTTATTTATTACAAAGTAGAATTAAAATCATAAAGGTAATGTGTTTAGGTGCAAACAAAAGGAAGAATATAGCTCAAACACACACTAAATTTAGGTTACAGACAACACTGATCACTTCCACATCCTGTTCTTAAGTTTACAGACACTCAACATTTCGTTTTCCTCACAGAAGTTCTAAAACCCTATCTCTTCTCTCTCTAGTCTTTAGCAGTCTCTCAGTCACACCCTTTCTGACTATCCCTCAGACTCTGTCATTCTAGATAGTGTAAGTTCCCTATCTATCTTTTTCTCAATAAGTTTAGATCCCTATCTGACTTTTTCTCAGGCAGTGTCAGTCTCTATCTGACTAATTCAGTGTTGGGCTGAGCCTTAAATCCCCTCAGGCTCTTCCCTCAAACCCTCTCATTGGTTCACCAATCTACATAGACACATCTAATACATTTTTCAACCCCATCATTCAAATGCCACAACATCCTCTTGTGCCTTTTGCTCTACAGCCTCTCCCGTTCTGCCAGATTTCCTAAACCTCCATGTCACACTGAGGACAGCCAAAGGAACAGTTGTAAGGCAAGGGAAGAGCAGAATCACTGCTTCTTGGAGAACCAGCTGCATTCTGACCTTCATCCTGGTCTGGTGCTAGGAAGATAAGAGTGGGATTCCCTCATGTGCTTTTACCTTTTTGACTGAGAGAAGGAGCAAAGCAGGGAAAGGGAAGCCCAGCTGCAGTCTCCCATTTCTGATCAGAGAGAGCATCAATATTCTTCCCTCTTCAAATCCTTATTAGGAGATGGATGTGTTACCATAACAGGCTAAAATGATCTCTACCCAGGTGCATTCTGCAATCAACCTACCTCAGTTAATCAATGCAGGAACCTGGAGATTACTTAAGCCCACGTGGATCTTTCTTTCACTCTCCAAGCCTGTCTGCTGTGTTGCTTTCTCTTACCAAAACAACCAGCAAGGCACCATCATTTGAATAATAATTAAAGGCATTTATTTAACTAATAGGAATTACACAGGAATATGGCTCTTACTTCAAAATAACAAAGCATGGTTCCTTCCCTTTGAATAATGCTACGAGGCAAAAGCCTTGCTATCTAATTTAAAACAACATTGCTAAGCATTAGTCCATATTGCAGCCATAAAATCCATCTGAAAAAAGTCCCGTCTTCTCTCTGTCACAGACTGCTCATGGCATGGGAAACCAGTCACATGTTGCTTCTTGGACCAATCAGCTTTCACTTGCTTCTGACTGGAATGTTCACTTAGCCATTGTTTATACATTCACTTGCAATAAGCTTCACTACCAAACCGAAACTGCACTTTAATATTGGCATTGTTTACTTTTGACCTAAAGAAAGGCTTCTCTACTTCTAAAATCCATTACAGGAAGAACCTCAGGTGTGGGGTGTGGGTTGGGGGGTTTAGAGAAGGAAGGACCCTTTGGATTGTTTCCCTATCCCTCTTTATGATTATCCAACTGTGTAGCTCATAGCACCAACTTAACTTGAAAACCTGGAAGACCTGTGAGGCTATGAAAACCTTTTAGCAGAACCTTCTAAGACTTCATCATTATAACCCTTCACAGGAAATAGATCCTGCTAAAATCCATGAGACCTTTCTGAATAAGTATCTAGTGCATTGAGCTGCAAGAGGCTTTCCCAATTGTGGAACAATCCACACAGGCTTGGTTAGAAGGCCCCCCAGCCTATCCTTGATCAGGTGGAAGGAAAATGACATTAGAGTCCTGGGCCAAACCTAACGGAGTGGTGTTCAGCAGAGGGAAATGTAGGGTGGTGCATCTAGATGAAATGAATGAATTGCACAGATATAGGATGGGAGATACCTGGCTGGAAAATAGTACCTGTGAAAGGGATTGGGGAGTCTTGGTGGACCACAAATTGAACATGAGTCTGCAGTGTGATGTGGTGGCCAAGAAAACCAATGTGATTCTTGGTTGCATCAAGAGAAGCATAGTGTCTAGATCAAGGGAAGTGATAGTACCACTCTATTCTGTTCTGGTCAGACTCCACCTGGAGTCTGGGAATGTTTAGCCTTACAAAAAGAAGGCTGAGAAGGGATACAATAGCTATGCTTAAATATTTGAAAGGATGTCACATTGAAGAGTGGACTGGTTTGTTTTCCATGGCTTCAGAGACTAGGACACAAGGCAATGGTCTCAAAATACAGGAAAAGAGATTCAGTTTAAACATTAGGAAGAACTTCATAACGATTAGAGCAGTTTGGCAGTGGAATATGCTGCCACAGAGGGTGATGTAGTCTCCTTCATTGGAGGTTTTTAAGCAGAGGCTGGATGGCCGTATGTCGGGAGCACTGTGATGGGGGTTCCTGCATGGCAGGGGGTTGGACTAGATGGCTCTTGAGGTCTTTTCCAACTCTATGATTCTATGATTCTATGGACCTAGTTGGTAGCTTATGGCCAAGCCATGTTTTCAGTCCTCTTTGTACTCCATGCAGCTGGTTGCATCTTCTTAACCAATGATCATGGCAGATGGTCTTAAAAATGACCTTTCATAAACCATCAAAAATTGAACAAGGGGGAGGAAAAATTGATAGGTGGTCTCAAGAAGATGAGAATCACCTTTTCAACATTTGGAAAATTGACTTTTCTGAACCATAAGTTGTAGAACCCACCAGTCAGCAGGATTGGTTGTATTTACTCTCTCCCCCCCTCTCCCTCCCTTCCCCCCTCCCATTTGTGATTGTGTTCTGGAATCCAGTCACTAATGACTGCCTTTTCACAATTACTTATTGAGTAGGGCTATTATGAGAAGGGAATGATTTCCATGCTTATGGTGACACAAATAAATAAATAATCCCTCATGGGAGGCAAGTACAGTGCCCAAATGCAGTTATTACAATACAAATTGTTTTAATTTGTATGTACAAATCCTTATTACTGTTGGCTGAGTTGCAGGCAAACCACAGGGACAAGACATGAACAGTTTCAGCATAGTATATATGCAGAACAGATTTCAACATACAGTACTGTTCATCATCAGTATTGACGGAATCAGGGTGAAACTTTGCCACTGTTTCAAAAGGAAACAAAATGAAAATGCAAGCGTTGTCAGTGACTAAACATTCAGAAGCAAGATCACACTCTATACAAGAGCCGTCTCAAAACTTGCTTCTGTGAAGAACATACGATGTTAAATTCCCCCAAGCAGCTGTCTAAATCAGAGGATTGAAATATTATCAAGACCACTGTGGGGAAGCCATGCAAACTGAGACAGTGTCAGTGTGTACTAAGGACTGTCAAATGTTAAATGCAAGAATTATTGAAACAAGTGCAGCACTCATCCCCCCCTTGAACTAGTATATTGTGAATTAAAATAAACTGATAAACCAAAATTTTCGAAGACCACCTGGGGACGAATTGCTTTGCTCCCGGACCTCAAGTAATTCAATTTAGACTGCACCAGTCTACACCCAAAGGGTCAGTGCAGTTGGACCTTAAGGTTGGTGGGAGGTTTTTTGTTTTTTGTTTTTGGTTTGTTTCTATCCCTGCCAGAAAGAATCTTTGCCTTTTAATGGAGATCTTCACAGCATTTTCCCCATGGGATTCTAGTTTGCAAACAGAAACATGTCTATGGGTATGATGGATCAGGAAGACATTATTTACAATCAGCCAATTTTCTGCACATATCAGACAGCTTAATATTTGTTTTGGTTGTGAGTCCCGAACATGAGTCTGTACTGTGGGCTTAAATATACAGGATAATCATTGCTCAGTGCCATAGACAGAGCAAGAAAGGAATGGCTTTGTGAAAGATAACAATTATAATAGCAAGAGTAAAGAGCAACAAGTTATTTCATAATAATGTGCTGCTTTTTCCTTACATAACAGTCCTGGTGGCAGAAAACATGTGTCCTGGAACTTCTTGTTTATAAGTGGCCATACCTGTAGCTACCACCTCCAAAAAAGTTTCTTTTTAAAAATTACTGACAACCACCTATGCTGAATGGAGAAACATTAACAAACTCGGTCTTCTGCAACTGTGACCCTTCTCCACTCTCTTTCCACAGCAGAAGTGTGAAATTCTGAACCCTATGTAGGTGTTACGGCCCTACCCCCTCTCCATGCATTTTGTTTACTTGAAAAATTCCACACTTCCCTGGACCAGGGAGTAGCTCTAGGAATCCTTATTTGAGGTTCTGAAAGGAGTCCATTGTTGAAATGTGAGCAGGGGAAGAAACCTTCCCATATAGACAAATAGTCAATAGACAACATGAGAAAATTTCAGCTCTTATTTTAGAAAACAGTTCTTGGGTGTCCCCTTAAAGACTACTACTACTACTACTACTACTACTACTACTACTACTACTACTACTAATAATAATAATAATAATAATAATAATAATAATAATAATAATAATAATAATAATAATAATAATAATAATAATAATATAAACTTTATTTCTATGCCACCTTTCTCCCCGAAGGGACCCAAGGTGGCTTACAAAAATAATTTAATACAGTATATTAAAACAGCACATACATCAAATATTAAATATTTTTTAAAAACCCAGCATTTAAAAATAATCATACAAAACACTATTTAAAAAAGCTTTTGGGATATTTGGGGGATAGGGTTCAACAGTGCAGTGCTTCTAAAGTGCAAACTAAAACTTGGGATAGATTTAGAGCTCCCCTGAAATTGAAGCTAACACTTGGAACTTCTTAGGCACACTGGCTGCCTCAGTACTTAAGCAGCTAGCTTTCTTCTGGGATAATTCGTAAGTAGAATTGCCTCTACTTCCATTCCAGTTCTGTAGGGCTGACACCCCAGATCCTACAAAGGCCTAAATAAAGATAGATTGTTGCCATAGAAGAATATATAATACAGTGTCCAGAATCCTTTTGGAGATTTATGCCAATGTAAGTGTAATTGTGTATACTGTGGTAGCCAATTGCTGATAATGAGCTGCTGTTCATACTCCTGGTCCTCTGCAATACAAGCAGCAGCCTGATCATCAACATGATTTAGGCAGTTGCATTCACACTGATGTAAATAGTCAGTAGGATTTTGGCCAACAAATCATGTAAGGGCCAATACCCTGTAGCTGAGGCAGGCTGCCACTAATTAATACGTTTCTTTTTTATTTTTGGTATGCACAGAACCTCCACACAAGGAAACAAATGCATGCACCCAAATGTTGAAAAATGAATTATTTATGGTAATTAGCTGCCTGCTGCAGCTTGTAATGACATTCCAGTTGCACAGGTAGTACTACGCAGCAGATACTGGCTGTTGGTTTACTGGTGTAACTTTTGCCCACCATCATCACCATGTATTTCGCACCTTGGTAATAAAGTGTTATAACTAATTACTGGCAATTCCTTTTGCTGAAAGAAGTTATAGCTAAGTTAAATTATGAATGGAGCATAACAAGAAATAAACTCATAAATAAATGTTGGCATAATCTATCAACCTCATATAAGCTGTTACCAAGTGTTTTTTCAATTAGTGCAAACTGAAAAACTGTATATGCCACCATACTCCTCTTTGTATCTCCATGGTCCCCATCATATAATCCCAGACTTCCAATGCAGACTTTTGTTGAAAATGATTGCTTGGCAATTACACAGTTTTCTCTTGGATCAAGTTCTTTATTATATCAAGAAAGCCTGCCATTGATTTTATCAAGGAAACATGTCCAAGATTTTGCCATATCTAGGAAAATAAGCTTTATGTAATTAAAATAACTTCCTTGGCTTTAGCGTGTCCCCTAACTGTGATGAATATATATAGCACAAGTACAGCAATTATTATAACTCCTAGCCTCTAGCTGCTTTTTAATATTTTTACTAACTTTTTGAACTATTGCAGAGTATATTCCAGGCATCCTCAAACTATGGCCCAGGGGCAGGATATGGCCCCTCAGGGTCCTGAATCCGGCCCCTGGGGGGCTGGCCCTTGCCCCCCACCTCCCCCTCCTCCTGTTGGCAGCCCAAGTGTTAACAAGAAGCTGCAGTGGCAGTGTAGTTAGAACCTCCCACAATGTCATCAAACAGCTGATCTCGGCAGGCAGTGGCAGCTCTGTCACCCCACCTAACCCCCCAGCCTGCCCCCTCCCCAGCCTCAACCAGCAAGGAAGGCTGTCATGCACAGCAAGCGGTCGGAAAGGAGGTGAGTTTCCAATTTAAAATATCCACCCACAGTACTCCGTCGCTTATTGGCTAGCTGCGGAGCTGGAGAACAAGGCTTAGTGCAGGGTCAGCTAATGACAAAGTCCATGCGTGGCCAACATGGTGGCACCTTAATGCTATAAGACAGGGGAGGTCTTGCCCTACAAGCTTGCCCTACAAGTGCAAACTGGGGCTACAAAGGAGGCTGCAAATCTCTGCCTCCCCTTTGCCCAGCTTTCTGCATGGAGCTGTTTCCAGACCACCAAAATGGCTCTGTGCAGAAAACCCAGCAAAGGGGAGGTCAGAATGGAAGAGCAGAGCAGGCAGTGGAGGGAATTTGAAAAGCCAGCCCTACTCTCTTGTTCTGAGCCAGGCTGTTGCTGCTGCTCCCCCTCCCTGTCATTTGAAGAGGTGGAGGATGGAAAGGGGGTGAGGTACAAGGGAATGGGGGGAGGAAGGTAGGGGCCCCCTTTTTCTGGCTCTCTTGCCCTAACTGGGTTTCTGGCAGTGGCGGCAGCAGTAGCAACAGCTGCCGCGAGCAACCAGGATGCTCTGTGTGTATGTGTATGTGTGTGAGAGACAGTGTGGGAGGGGATAGGGCAGAAGACCAAGACAAGTACTGAGAGTGCAGCCAGCCTCAGACATCTCCCCCTCTGTCCTGCCAGTCCCTCGGGCTTCTTTGGCCCTCAGTGCCTTTCTCCGTCCCGCTTCCCTTCCTCATTGCCCCCTCCAGAGCCTCACTTCCATCTGCCCGCACCACAGAGGTGGCTCCGCAGGCGCCCACCAGTAGAAGCTGCCTCCGCTGCCTCAACAGGCCCCCAGGAGCCCCATGAGTGTGCAAAGCAGAAGGGCAGAGGCGGCGGCAGATGGTGGTGGCGACGTCGGCCTGGAGGCTGTTGGAGGCGGCACCAACATCCCGGAGGCAACTGCCACGGCGGCCTTTCCAACTGGACACCTGGGCCTGAGGCAGCTACAATGGCCCATTGGCGGAGGCCTTAGTGGCTTCCCCCCTGTTTCATCTGGGCCTAGAGGCATCGGCCTCAGCCTGAAGGCGGTGGCCGCGGAGATGGTGGTTGCTCCATCAGACTGGCTCGGTTCTGGGGGCTTTGGCTGGCTGGAGCAGGACTGGTCTTGGTCATGGCTGCTTCGTGGGATTAGTTTCCACCCGACATGGTATGGCTGCTGTGGTTGCCTGGAGCAGGTACTAGGCTGCAGGACTGAGTTGGTGGCAGCCGTTGAACTGGTACTCACGGACACACTATTCCATCACCCTGGTGCCCCCCTTTTAGGACATTCCTTGACTACCTGTTTGTGCCCCAGAGGAAATCCCCCCAACCCCCTCCCTATTCCCCCCCCCCTCATTTTCCATCTGAGGCTACTGGATGATGGGCCTATATTACGTTATATTTTATTATTATTATTACCTCTGCTTTTTATTAATTTTATTTCCATTGTTATATTGTTTTATTACATTGTTACATTAGTTTTTAAATATATTGTTTATTGTTAGTTGATTGTCATTTGATTTTTTTCCCTTGTCGCCATGCCTGCAGGGGCTGCTATTTCTGTTGTGTCGGACTGTGGGAGGTACGCTTGTAGTGGGGGGATTAGTCAGGTAAGAAGAACTTGGGCCAGGTAATTTGTGCCTGTCCCCCGTTCTGATCCCTCCACTCACTGCCATGTTTCTGGGAGCCATTCCGCCAGTTCCTCTGACCTGTCCTGTCTCTTGATTAACGCCAGGTCAGTCCCTGTCGATCGCCGCTCCACCCCGTGAAAGTATATTCTTTATGTGATGCTAAGATTTTAGCCTGATTCATTTGTTTCATCAATGGCCTTCCCTTCCCTTGTCTTTGTGTGATCCTTCTGAACAACATGTCTTTAGGTCTAAGTACTCCTTTTGGATCGCCATATGGCCTAGATGCCCTAAGCACATCCGATCTTACCTGATTTCGGAAGCTAAGCAGGGTCGGGCCTGGTTAGTCATTGGATGGGCGACAACCAGGGAATACCAGGTGCTGTAGGCGCCAGGAGTAGGAACTGGCAAACATCTCCAGTTTTCCTGCCAAGAGAACTAACTCCATGGACATGGGGTCACGTAGAGTCGGTCACAACTCTAACAATACAACACACACACACACACACACACACACACACACACAGCCTTGAAGGAATGGGAATGCTGAAAGTTGGAGACCCTGTGTATAAGATAAGCCATTGATGGACATATGAGGGCAGCAAAATTTGTTAAGTTTCTGCAGAAAGAGATCCTGCACATTTTTCTGGTATATCCTTTTTGTATTGGGGGCTTAAGAGCACTTCCTATGGAGTCTTGCATTCAACCTTGTAGCCTGAGCTGGGCAGGGTGAACATATCTGGACAAGAAATGTGCTTTTACCAGTTCAAATCTTAGTTGTTAAATGCTTTCCTGAGCATAAAAGCAATTTATATTGCAATCCAAGTCCTCCAGCCCATGTGGCCACCTGGAAATTATTTCTTTTCAAGCTCAAAAACAAACAAACAAACAAACAAAAATACTCACTGCCAGTTTTCCCTCTTACAACTCCTCTGGGTACAAAAGAAAAATCTCTTGTGGTTCCATACCTAGATTGCAGTATTGCACTTTGGACCTCCACAGCACAGCTTTTCTACACAGTACATGTGGAATTCTCACGGGGGAAAGGAGGGAGAGGTAGACTGCCAAAGAGAAAATACTCCTGGGACATTCTTGCCCTCCTCATAGGCAAACATTACTACTTGGACCTCCCCCCTCCTCCCCCCAAAAATATAAATTGTGCAAAATAACTCAGATTTCACTATAAGAAATGATTTGACAACTGCTGTTCACTCATTGATGACAACATTTGTGAAAAGTTGTTCACTTGGAGAATACTCTTCTGAGGAATAATCTAACCCATAAAGAGACCACAAAGAAGGACCAAGACATCAGTCAGTCTGAGACGTTCTCATTCCAGAGGGTGCAGGAGGCTCCTGAGCTGGGATGTGAAATGGGCATCCCATTATTTTGTGAGTAGAGAAAGACAGGAAAAGTAAGGGTAAAATCCCCCTGTCCCCATCACATGTGTGCTAGTCATGTCCGGTTATTGGGGCGGTGTCCATCTCTGTTTTTAAGCCAAAGAGCCAGTGTTGTGCTAGTCCATGGCTATGTGGCCGGCATGGATGAATGCATTTCGGCACATGGAACACTGTTTAACTTTGCCGCTTGTTTTGGTGGGACCCATATATCTACTTGCATTTATATCGTTTCAAACTGCTAGGTTGGCAGGAGCTGGGGTTAACAGTGGGAGCTCACCCCGCTCTGTGGACTTCATTCTAACTCATAAAAAGAAGCAACTTTTGAAAAAAAAAAAAAAACCAAGATTAGAAATACATTATTTGTTCCCCTCTCTCTCCCAGATATTAGTTAAAAAGTAGGAAACCACTAGCTACAAATATTTGAGCATTTTGTTAAATGTAATGCTCTTTGCTTTAATTTTCAACCCTATAATTCAGTTGCAATTAAACCAGTACAGCATTACAGTGGTACCTTGTATAAAGGAATTAATTCGTTCCAAATGAAATTATGTTAAGCAAATTTTCCTTTATACAAATTCCCATGGGAATGCATTGAAAACAGAGTAATCCCAGTTTTATGTTGTACGCATTCTCCCCATAGGCGATTCTGTTAAGCAAATTTCCCCTATCTCTGGAATTTTTTATGTTGTACAGATTTTATGTTATACAAACTGTTATACAAGGGTCCACATATTAAAAACCAGTACAAAACACATAAAAGGGATTGTTGACATCATCTCCAGGACTCAGCCAATCCAGAGGTTGCTGTTGCTGCTGCTGCCTTGTGACCTCACCACCTGCTCCCAGGTTCTTGTGACCTCACAGTGGCTCCACCTCTGGCTCGCAGATAAAAGGGGCTGGACTGCAGGGCAGAAGATCCCAGGGGAGGTCAGGGGCCAGTCCTGCAGAGGGCAACTGCACCCGCTGGAGCCCCACACCTTCTCTAAAAGGCATGTTTGCTAAGGGGGGGTGGGCAGCCTGACGCTGGTGGACACCTGCAAGCGGAAGCTGGCTGCTGTGGGTGACGGACAAGGGGGAAGCTGGTGAATGGTGGCAGGCGGAAGCTGGTGGAATCTGCCCACAGACTGACGTCGCAAGACGGATGATGGCGAAGTGGGCGGAGGAAGCCGGTGGAAGTTGGCCTCCGGAAACCCCGCTGGCGGAAGCTCGGTGGAAATCGGTGGATGGAAGCCCGGGTGTGGATGTGTGTGATTGTGTGTGTGTATGTGTGTGTGTGTGTGTGTGTGTTTGAATGGCTGGGAGAGTGCATGGGCCGGCTGGCGTTCCACTGGGATGTCGCTGGAGGTGTGTGTGTTACCCAAGCATTCGGGAGCTTGCGGAGGCCGGCTTCTGAAGCGGAGTGGAAGAGATGAACGGGTGGATATTCCTGATGGAAGCCAGTGGATGTTGGCAGGCGGAACCTACGGATGAAGTTCCAAATCAGCGGTCGATGGATGTGAGCGGGCAGAAGCTGGCCGACGGCAGCAACTCTCCCTTAGTTGTTTTTTCTCTTTCTCCTGCAGGGTCCAGAAGCCTCCGCCTCCCCAGCGTGATGCGAGGGACCACCGTGCGGGCATCTGGCTGGAATGTCTCTCTCTATGGAAGGCCAGGAAAGCTCTTTAGCCTCTTTATCAAAACTCAATAAACTTAGTTTTCAGAAATAATTTTGAAGTGTTGTCTTTTCTATCATAGGAAACTCTTCCTCTGGAATTTCTGGGGCCAAATGCCATGGGGTGGGCTTTTTTGAGATCATGGTGTGATGCCTTGTGATATCACAGGTGGCTGGCTCCTCTCCAAGAGTTGAAAAGTAATGTCCAGATGGGTTTGTGAGAGAATGAAGTAAACACTCTGGGCCCTCTGTACCACTTCATAGACAAATATATTGTATGCAGCCAACAAACTAGAAGCCAGTGAGCCCTCGTGCCAATTCGGAGAGAGGTGTACCTGAGTATCCAAACACTATCTCCCTGCTGCAACAATGGAGACTCTTCAGGCCACTGTCCACCTAATTAGTCTATTCAGACCCAGGTGGCATGAAACACCAGTGAACTGTGAATCGGAGGCCTGACACCAAGAAGCAACGTTTCAATACCACAAGAAAAGCCCAGTTGCCATGACTCAACTTCTGGAGAACTTCACCTGTTTGACTGAGAATCTTCAGAGACATTTCTCCATCCCTAGCTATAACAAAGTCAGTGACACTGATTCGTTCTGCCAAATGGTAGAAACAACCCCTATTAAAGCTGCCCTCAAAGGCCTAATTTGGACACAGATCTCTCTCTCTCTCTCTCTCTCTCTCTCTCTCTCTCTCTGTGGGGGTGGGGGAATAATGGTAGCTGTTAAATGCAAAACAAAGTGGCTACAGGGTAATTCAGAAACTTGGAATGCTGGTAGATTATGCGGTGACTATGAGCCAACAGTGTGATGTGGTCCCAAAAAGGGCAAATGCTATTTTAGGCTGCATTAAGTGAAGTATAATTTCCAATTCCCATGAGGTGCTTATTCCCCTGTATTCAGCACTGGTTAGGCCTCATCTTGAGTATTGTGTCCAGGTCTCGGCACCACGCTACAAGAAGGATGCTGACAAACTGGATCAAGATCAGAGGAGGGTGACAAGGATGATCAGGTGGCTGGAAACCAAGACCTATGAGGAAAGGCTGAAAGAACTGGATCAGGTTTAGTCCGGAGAAGAAAGGCCAAGGGACAATATGAAAGCACTTTTCACATATTTGAAGGGATGTCCTGCAGAGAAGGTGCAGGATCTGTTCCTCGATCATTCCAGAGTGCAGGAGGTACAATTGTGGGCTCGAGTTAAGAAAACCCAGCTTTTGTCTGACTCTCAGGAAACCTCAGGAGGTGGTGAATGCTCCAACACTGGAAGCCTTCAAGAGAAACTTGGACAACTACCTGGCAGATATTGGGTTTCTCTACACCTGCATGGAGCTGGGAGATGGACCCTTCACTATTCTATGATCCTCTGAAGATATGTACTATATAGGATTATACCCTAAAGTGCAAACGCCCTTTAAACAGAACTCAAACCTGCAGATTGTAACACAATGGGCTAACCTTTTGAAGTGCAATGCTTTTGATTGTAACAGACTACCCTCACCTTCTGAAAACGTAGGAAGGTGTGAAGTGTTAATCCAGTGTGGTAGACCTGGCTTCCTCACTGGAGTTCAACTAGGTTGTCTCTGTTGAAGGCCAGGAAAGCTCCTGAGATTTCTCTCCATCCTGCCTCCTTCACAGGTGCATCTCAGAAGAACACATGAAAGGGGCTTCTCGGCTGCTGCAACCAGACTCTAGAACTCCATCCCATTGGAGGCCAGGACTGTCCCATCTGTGCTGTCTTTCCGGAAACAGGCAGAGTCCTTCCTCTTCAGGCAAGCTTTCCTGAGTGAGGCACTACTTAGTATGTGGCTTTATATGGGTTACCATACATGATTTCATTGACTGTTTTCATAAGAACACTAGTGCTTTCCATGTTGCTTTTCACCCCTCATAATGGATTTTTCTTCTCTTCATTGTTATGACTGTTAGGTGCTTAATGTATTTGTTGAAAAAATAAATCAAAGAGCAAATATCCAGGAGAGCTCATCAATGACATATCTTAAAACTGGGCCTCATGTCATTCTCTGGGGAAAATCTGAACCCTTTTTGAGAAAATGAAGCCTTAAAGTTCCCCCATCCTTACTGTAAACAAATATATTGCAAATACATTTTTAAATAGGTAGATTGACCAGTTACAGCTGGAATGGTATATAATTTGGGCTGCAATATTCCAGCTAGCAGCTCTTAAGCAAATATATGTTTGTGACAGTAGAGCAAAAAGGAGACTTCAGAACACATGTTAATAAATCCCTAAGTCTCTGAACCTAGCTCAAACACCAGTTGCAGTTTGGAAAATAAGGTTAAAGCCAATATGTTCACAAACCAAGTATGTATTGATATAATAGAAGGTATTGATGGGGTTTTGTTGAATGCCTGCCTCACACCAGGCATAGATGAGAAATGCTAATTTTTTTCATGACTTTGGACATTGATGCTATATTCAATATGTTTTGTAATGTCAAGTGCACAAGCTCTTTATGAAACCACTCTATGGAATAATAATAATGAGTAATTATAAAGCGGTTTGTGATTTCAGCTTATTTTACAGATAGAGACATTTACAAATGAATCAGATATTCTTAAATAATCAAAGCATAATGGAGTTGCAAGGGGGCTGTAAGGCTTTTGAATCCAGCTTCCTACTCATCCAAAGTACAAAGATAAAGGAGTCCGAGACACAGAGAAAAGGCTGATAATATTCACTCTGCAAAATGCTTGTGGATTGTAATGAATGCAGTTTGACAAGTCCAGAGCTTAAAGGAAATTAAATATATATTTGTTTGATTATTGCTATTGACTATCTGCCAGAAGATAAGGCTTTTTAGTGGTAGCTCATTGAACTGTTGTTTTATGGCGGTTTGTAGCTGGAAAAAAATTAATTTGTTGATTAAAAAATCTAACCCATTAAAATTATAGATTAGTTTCAATGTATTATTTCCATACCCTGTTGTTAATGCTCAGATGTTGAATAAGAAAACATTTTTCATTAAATGTTTCCACACCCTTCATGCCTGGGGCCCTCAGCAGCCTTAGGGTGCAATCTCAAGTTGACAAGGTGGCTGAGGGATCAATGAGCGGACTCAGTGTCATGCTGAACCCAAACTTTGTCAAGACGAGGGATGTCAGAAATTACTTAAGACTACTCAATTTCCAGTTGGATTTGGGGTCAGAATAGTGGCTATGATTGGCTGGCTATCTCAATTAATAAAGAGTACAGGGGTTAGGGTTTAAATTCCCCACTGTGCTTCTTGCAGATAGAGTCCATCTATGTAGCCTTGAGCAAGCTGTGACACCTTGTATGTAGCACAGTGGTTAAACTCCTGTACTGCAGCTATAACTGTGCTCATGGCATGGCGTTGAATTCCAGGTACCAGGCTCAAGGTTCAGTTAGCCTTCCGTCCTTCTGAGGTCAGTAAAATGAGTACCCAGCTTGCTGGGGGTGGGGGAGTTGCAACGTGTAACCCGCACAATTCCTTGTAAACTGTCCAGAGAGTTCTTTAAGAGCCATGGGGTGGTAGATAAGCAGCACACTTTGCTTTGCTTTTGCTTCTTTCCTTGCCTCTGGAGACCAGAGAGTCAAGGAAACAAAACAGATCTGTACTACTTGGGTGTGAGAAATTTCCACCTTAGAAGCATCAAACTGGTGAACCAGTTCCGACTACCATATTTTCCCATCTATAAGACACCCCCATGTATAAGACGACCCCCACTTTTCCAACCCAAAGTTACAGTTTCACAACCACATGGTTCTCTCCTTGTCTTACTTCTATGTATAAGATGACCCTCAATTTTAGTCTTAACAATTTTAGAGAAAAATATAGTCTTATACATGTACTTTATATATTGGAAAAACCTAGCAAGTGTCACCATTGGTAAGAATTGATTTCATAGCACAAAACTGTTGAAGTATAATGTCTGTGATTCTGAGTTGTGAAAGGTTCGGATCTGATGCAACTCAGCTCCTCCACACCTCCCCTTCTCTGCCACTTTATTTGGCCCCGCTGTGACAGCCATCTCCCCCAAACAGCCATCACCACTGCTGCAGTGTTTTGTCTGAGGTACAACTAATACCTAAGGTCAAGGGTATTTTACACATTAAAAACCACACAAAGTTTTTGTCAGTGCTGCGCGTGCGGGCGGGGGGGATAGATGTAACATTGCAGAAGTGGAAACCTCAGGATGTATGTCAGCATTCCCTTCTTCCATAGGTCCTTCATGAATAATGCATACCCTATAGCAGGGCTGTCCAACTTTGAACAGCCCACGGTCTACCTTCAGCTCCCCAACATCCCCATGGTCTACTTTTCTCTTCCCAATAGCCCTGCTATCTCCTTTAATCTCTACCCAAGGCCTCGTGATATACATACAAGAGTGGGCGTGTGTGCTTTGCCGATGCTCCGGTGCTCTGGATTAGGACTCCTACGGAGGAGCCGAGCAAGGGGGCATGGCGGTGGAAGGTAAGGTAAGGGGACAAATCTGGACCAAACATCTCAATGGGCAGGTAGGTGAAAAAGGATCAGGAGGCTGGCAGAGACCTGGCGGGCTGCTTCAAATGGCCCTGTGGGCTACTGGTTGCCCGCGGCCAACGCATTGAGCAGGCTTGCCCTATAGGATTTGCAGATGTCTAGGATTCATCTTTCTTATTATTTGTGTGCTTAAAGATTTTTTTGCAACTAGTTGTTAGAGAGTTCTGGATATAAGTATATAATTGAACATACATTTGCTAGCTGATCTTGGCCAGCAAAGGAGTTGTGCTGCTAGATCAGCGCAAGGACAGTTCTGCCAGCACAAGAAGCACCTACCCATCCCCGATGCACCACAGTCATTGTTGTCTTTGTTTGGATTTCACTGCCTCACACAGGTAAATCTTACTTCATTCACTCCCACAGTCTGAATCCTCTCCCACTCTTATAATGAAAATGAGTGGGCATATAAACACAATAAATCGTTGGCTGTAATCTTCCATTATATAGGACTGAAACAAAGATAGTTTATTTATTTATTTATTCATTTAAATGTCCACGTTTCCCATCTGGTAGCAAGCCACTCCTCTGGGTAGCATTACAAACAGAAGTAAACAACAACATAAGAAACAGTAATAAGGATAAATTAAAACATTTTTTTTTAAAAAAGACCTTCAATACAGTACTCTAAACATAAATTAATCCCAATGTGTATCAATTTACTTATCTAGGTTTAAGTACTGTATACTTGTTGCCGACCAATTGTTTTTAACAACCATCTTTAAAAATCTCTCTCTGTGTCTGTTATCCTCTCAAAGACAAAGACCGGCTGTTAATGGCCACTGGTTTACCATTACCACACTGGGCCTCTTTCATTTCCACTGCATGTCACACTCCTACACTCCCCTTTACTCTACCTATGTCTGTCTGCTGCACCCATGTGAAGTTCGCTCAAGTCCACAACAACATATGCCAAACAAATCTTGTCAGTCTGAAAGGAAGCTAAATGGCTCTGTTTATTTTTGCTGCCACAGATTAGCACAGCTAGCTTCCATGAAAACACAGTCCTGAGACTACCAGGGCTGTTTATGATGTGGAAGGAGGAGCTAGCCACTATTCTAGAAAGGAGAGATGCATCTTGATACCCTGTGATCCTCTTGGTATGACGCACCCAAGTTGTGTGCCATGCCATCAGTGTGGCAACGATGGCATAACCCCATTTAATATCTTCCGCTAGGCCATGACAGCCTCATGCTTCAGTGTGCCTGGAGCAATACCACAGAAGAAGCTCAGCTCCCACCCCCACCCCCCAAACTAAGGTGGCAGGAATGAGCTCAAGGACTACTGTATTCATTTAATATGGAAACAGTTGGTGTAGGTATCTGTAAATAGCTTCATGCCCTCAGACACGATGTGATATTGATTTTAGTCTTAGAAAGGTGTTGGAAGGAAGAGCAGAACAGTGTACTTATTTTAGCTGCTGTCGAAGAACCATGGCGCTCTCAGAAACTGATCAGGATGTTGCTATATTTTGTCAGCCTGTTTTTTTCAGACACAGGTTTTGGAAACATGGAGGAGGAATTTCCAAACCAGAATGGTTTGGGGCAAGGCTTCAGCTTCCTACCTCACTTGAACCAAAGCTGTCTGATCTGTGTTTTGATTGAGCACAACTTTGCTTTGGCAGCCACCGGTATAATTTCCTGAGGTCATGTCAATATTTTGCAGTTTGGAGGCCCCAGCAATTCCACAAAACGATGATTATTAGGCTCTGCATACAAAACATGAGCAGATTATGCCAAATCTTCTCGGAGGCTGCCAGCTAAAAGGAAGCAAGCCCCCATGAAGGGGGGAAACCTGTAATTGTGGCTCTACAGTCACTGAAGCATTGTGTGCACCTGTCATCCCTACACCATCTTTCGCTTCATGGAGACAGCTCTGAGAAAACAAAGCCGGATTACACAGTTGTGTAGAAAGATCAGCAGCGTCTGGCATTATGCTAGATAGGATAAGTATTAGGATGGCTCTGCATTGTCAGCATTCAAAAGATTTAAGCTGATCCCCAACTGAGGGCCTGCTAAAGGAATCTCCATTTTTTAATCAGAGAATATAATGAGATTACACGAGATAGAGAAAGAGGATTTACAGCTCCCTTCGAAAGAGCTGATGGCAGTAGCTTTACCAACGTCACTCTCTGACTGGATTAGAGATGGACGAGAATTTTGTTTCTGTTTATCTGCGATAAGAATTACCAACACCTACAAATAAAATACTAAATAATGTTTACAATTTGAAGGTCAAGATGTTTATTTCTGCAATTCTGATCTGCAAGAGCAGTCAAAAATTGCGTAAAACCTTTTGCCTGATATGAAGTCTGGAAGCTTGTTTGTTTACAAAGTATTTCAGAGTGCAAAAAAGTGCATGGACATCTAGTGGGATTTCCAGAAGTCTTATGGTGTGTGACCTTGATGCTGCAGGGTCAGTTTCTCAGTCAACTCAGTGTTTGATAGGAGAAACAGCTTCCCTACTACTGGTACTTAACTTTTTTTTGTGGCTCTTAAAGCAACTGATGTTCTGTCCTTTTCCCAACATAATAATCCTAGAGACTGTGAAAGTATCTTGGAATTAGAGGCAGAAATAGATATAAGACCACACAGGGCAAAATGTTAGAAGTCATTAATGAGAGGGAAATAAAATTCCCTTGATGATCCAATCCAGCTTTCTTTACCATGCTGCTATCTAAATATGTCAGACTACAACTCATTTTTTCTCCCACCAGTCTGAGCCAATTTCTGGATTTCTTAAGAAGATCAGATCAACAGTTAGCAAAAAAGTGGAAAATGGCTGGTGGGGAGAGTATGAGTAATACCTGATACAGATCTATGTTCTCTTAATCCTAAATCATAACAGAGTGAAACCAGAGCAAGTGTGAGAGCTGCACCATCCAGCTGGTATTCACATCACTCTCTTCCTGAATGCTGAGAGAGAAACAGTTCTGTTCATTATATGTAATGCCTCATTAAAGCTACATGATCCTTTGGCCTAATCAGAAAAACCTCTGTGATAGCAAGGGCTCCACCAGTGGTATCGACCAAGCCAACAAATTCCCACCAAGACACATCAGTGGAACTCCTTAATGAAGAACAAAGAGCTGCATTCAACTGGAACTTTGTCAAAAAAAAAGAGCAGGCCTTGTGAGCTGCCCTCCCATTTGGCAAGCACTTGAGGGCAACGGCAGTGCGTGAGCGCTTTGGAATGCAAACCAGGAAGGTGCCATGATGGACAAGAGCAGCTGCTGGGGAACTGGCAGGAGAGTGCCAAAAGCTTCGTTCCATGTAACGAGGTGCGGTGATGATAAAAACACTATGGGGATTTGGAGTGCAAATACCACTGGGTGGAACTAGTAGAGAAGCCAAAGGACGGCAAAGGAGGGGGGGAGGAAGGGAGGGGGAGTAATACCAAATGTCAGGGAAAATATATGGCTGTGAGATCCATGAGGTCAGAGACTTCAATTCCCCAAGGGAAAGGAGGAGACACTTGGCAATTAGGACTGGATTCTCTTCTGTGGTATTAGTTTGTGCATTTAATGGTACCTCTCACCCACCCATTCCCACCTCAAAATTAAAATAGTTCTTTAAGCAATTATTTCCAAACCCAGAGATTTTTTTAACAGGAAACTGATATTACATAGCCTTAGTGGGATTTTATAGAAATTACAGAATTCTTGATGCGCATGGCCTTGTTTGCAAAAATACCAAACTCTGATATATGTGAATCCCCTTTTGCTAGGAAAGTTAGGTCTTTTCAAAGGGGGCAAGCCTTGTAGGGTAAAGAAAACATCCATGGGCTGATATGAGATCTGGCTCCCAATGACAAGAGTTTCTTTGTTGACTGTGTCACAGGCCATGACACATAAACATAACTTTCTTTCTCCCCCACCTTTCTCAGAAAAAGAGACACAAAGTGGCAGAACCAAGGTGGAGTATATTCAGGTGGTGTGTGCCAATTAGATTAACAGCAACCAAAAAAATTGTGTATCTGATCAACTGCAGACCGCTCCAGTATTTTTTTGGGGGTAGCCACGTGAAGCCCTCCAGATGTTGCTGAACTGAAGCTCCTCTCAGTTGTCACTCTTGGCTGTCTGTGCTTGTTAGGACTCATGGAAGTTGTTCCCCAGTAACACCTGGAGGACTGCACTTGGCTCACCACTGACTTAGTACACATTCAGGGCAGAATGGTAAATTGCATAGACACTGAAAGAAATAACCCTGATCATTAAGCTATTTATGTTCTCCTGACATCTCCCCAGTATAGCATATTCCACTTCCCAGATGATGTTGTTTCCTGTTAGAACTTCAGCTCGCAGTCTTCTGCTTCTTCAAGGGTCAGTTCAAATGCAGGTCACAGGGATGCTCTTCCCAAAGGCAACAAAAACAATACCAACTTCTGTAAACCAGCCTAAAAATCGCCCTTCACCATGGAATGATCCGGAGGTGACTAACAGTGCAGGACATCCTGGCCCCGGAGCACAGACAATTAGGATATTTGGAGCACTGCTTTTTAAAAGGGCTATTCCTGGATTTGAGCTCTCAATAGCCGTGGCCATTTCTGTTAAGGGTGACTATGACTATTAAGGATGCCCAGCAGCTGCCCCCATTCCTGAAGAGGACTGATCTGGCCACAGTGACATGCTTCATTTACATCCTGGCTGGATTACTGCAACATGCTCTATGTGGGACTGCCTCTGGAATGTGTTTGGAAACTAACACATGTTTGTGGTTAGGGTTAGGGTGGGGCTAAAATGTGGCATCCAGATTGCTAATTGAGGCTGGTCACAGGGATCATATAACTCCCTGTAATGGCAGCTCCATTGGCTGCCAATCCATTCCCAGGCACTGTGCAAAGGTCCTAACCTATAAAGCTCTAAATGGCTTGGGTGCAAGCTATCTCAAGGGCTGTCTGTCCCATTATGAGCCTGGCCAGTAGTTAAGCCCTTAATGCTTTTGGTGGGGACACAGGAGAGGCCCTTCTCTGTTACTACTCCCAGACTTTGAAACTCCCTCCCACAGGCAGCCAAACTGGTCCCATCTTTGCTGTCCTTCTTTTCAAGCAAGTTTTCCCTTGCTTGAAGAGAAGGACAACCTGGGTGAGATTTTTTAAATGGATTCCTGTGCCTTACTGTGTTGAATTCATTTGGATGCTGCTTCTGTTTCCCGTCTTTTACTCTGATGTTTTTTTCGTCCTTTTGAATATGTTGTATACAGTACTTACTATTTTTTTTTTTTTTTGCTTTAAACATAGTACGGGTAACATCCCGTATTGATTACTGCAATGCGCTCTACATGGGGCTGCCTTTGAAGACGGTTTTGGTTCAGAATCGTGCGGCGCGGCTAGTAAGTGGTGGGGCCGCTAGGGATCACATCACGCCGATTCTACGTAGCCTACATTGGTTACCAGTTGCTGCCCCTTAATTCAAAGTGCTTGTTTTGACATATAAAGCCCTAAATGGCTTAGGACCTGGATACCTGAAGGACCGCCTTTCCATATGAACCTTTAAGATCAAGCCAGGGGCCCTCCTGAAAGAGCCATCCCTCAAGGAGGTTGGCTTGTAGGAACAGGGCCTTTTCGGCAGCTGCCCTCAAGCTATGGAATGCCCTCCCAAGTGAGATCCGCCTGGCGCCAACACTGATGACATTTCGGCGCCAGGTAAAAACCTTCCTGTTCCAGAAGTTTTTTAATTGATACAATTTAGATTGTGGGTCTTCTGATGGCAATTTTAGTGTGATGTTTTAGTATAAGGTTTTTATTGTTGTTTTAATTATTTATTGTTGTTTGATGTTTTTAACTGTTTTAATTCCTTGATTGTAAGCCGCCCAGAGACCTTTGGGTAGTGGGCGGCATATAAGTTGTAAAAATAAATAAATAAATAAATAAATAAATAAATAAATAAATAAATAAATAAATAAATATTTGAATGATGCTTTTCTTACAGAGAAAGGTGAGATAGAAATGATTTGAACAAATAAATACATTTAATGGGAATGGTTGATAACTAATGTGGCAGAGCACTGGCCTGGCTGAGCCAGTTGGATAGCAGATCTGCTTTCCATCAACTGCTCATTTTACACTCCAAATTCTAGATGTAGGAAACAAAAACAAACATTGATATAAGCCTCACTTTTGAGATTGGACTTCATGAACATAACTAGGTGTTGTTGTTTTTTCAATTGACCCAGAGCGTGAATTCCATAATATGAATGATTATGGCCATTCTGCCCCCAGTCTGTCTCAGACGAAGCATAGGTCTCTTCCAGACTTGTGCAACCTTGTTCTGCTTCCTGTTGTTTGATGCTGAAACAGTGAAGGATTTACCAGGGTTTATGGCTCAAATCAATTGGAGATGGTATCGCGCTAATCTGCACGGTTATTAAGCATTCCTTGGAAGGATTCTGTCTGCCTAGAGCCATCTACTTCTGACCATCCCATGCTAAGCTTTCTGATTAAAAAAGCAAATGATAATTGAATGCTTCCCACTGGGGAATGGAAAGCCTCCCGCTGGAAGGGCCCACTGTGGGCATCCATTGCATATAGGAAGCACCAGAGTGCAATTCTCTGCAGAACAATACGAAAAATAAGCCAAAGTTTTTTTAGGAAGATTAAAAGGCCTGGAAGGAGTGAGATAAAAGAGAAATTGCCTGAATGTTAAGGGAATTATTATTGTTATTACTATAATTATCATTATTATTATGATTTTTATCATTATTACTGTTATTGTGGTATTAGCATCATATTGTTGTGTACTTGTGTTGATTAGTTGTTTATTGTGTTTCATTGTTGTTATGTTTCGCCCCCTCTTATTGGATGTGCTCAGTGACCCCCAGGGCCTCAGAGGCCGATCCTGGTTGTGTCTGGACACGGGAGATACGCTAATGTCCAGGAGGTTGGTTGGGTGAGAAGAACCAGGGTCAGGCATTTGCGGCCTGTCCCCCATTCTAACCCCCTGGCCTGCCATCACATGGTAGGGGACCATTCTGCCTGTCCCACTGACTCTTCCTGCCTGCTGGTTAACGCCAGGTCAGTTTGTAATAAGATCCCAGTCATCCACAACTTGATCGTGGATGCTGATGTCAACCTGGTGTGTGTCACTGAGACCTGGGTGGGCGAGGAGGGTGGGGTTTCCCTCGTGCAACTCTGCCCCCCTGGGTATCGTTACCAGCATGCAGGGAGGTCGGAGACTCAGAAGGGGGAGGGGTGGCAATTATTCACAGGGAGTCTTTTATTGTCAGCAAAGCTACTACCTTGGTGTGTCCAGGGCTGGAATGCCTGCACCTATTGGTGGGACAAAGGGACAGGTTTGGGATTGTGCTGGTATACCGGGCTCCCCACGAGCCAGCATTGTCCTTTCCAGAGCTACTGGAGTTCATCTCCGCAGCACTATTGAGGTCCCCCTGCCTATTGGTGGTGGGTGACTTCAATGTGCCTGCTGGGGTGGGACTTTCTGGAGTGGCTCTGGATTTCATGGAGTCCATGGCATCCATGAACCTGTTCCAGCATGTCATCGGACCCACCCATAGATCCGGGAATACCCTGGACCTGGTGTTTACCTCCAGGTCTGTGAATGTTGATCTGAGGGTTGCGAATCTCCGCTCCCACCCTGTGTCATGGATCATCATTTTTGCTGACCTCCTCCCTGGGGGTTGCCACCCCTCCCCACGGGGAGCCTGGCCCTATGGTGTGGGCTGATCCCCAGAGGCTTCTGGACCCCGCTCGGTTTCTGGAGGCCTTTGGGGATGCCCCGGATGGATTGGCCGATGATCCGGTTGATGCGCTGGTGGAGAGGTGGTTTGGAAATGCCTCCAGGGCAGTTGACTGGATCATCCCCAAGCGCCTTATTCGTTGCTGAGCCTGCTCCTCGCCATGGTTCATGGCTGAATTATGGGCGATGAAGCAGGAGAGAAGAAGACAGGAAGGCAGATGGAGGAAAGATCGAATGGCTATTAACAAGGCTGCTGTCACCTACCTGACCAGGCGCTATGTGAGGGCGATCAGGGTGGCTAGAAGATCTCATGCCATCCTGAGAATTGGGGAGGATGCAAACTGCCAGGCAGAGCTTTTTATGGTGTTTGGGACCTCTCCAATCCTGGTCAGGGGAGGCCTCCTCCTAGTGATTTCACTAGTGAGTCCTTTGCAGCCTATTTTAAATCTAAAATTGAGGCCATCTGTATCGATCTGGACTCCAGTTCCAGTACTCGGTCCATGGTTATCCCTCATGCCGCACCCCTCCAGTCTCCCCGGTTCGTTGAGTTTGGCCTTTGTCTCCTGTTGAGGCCTCCAGGGCACTGGCTCATTGCCGACCTGCGGCTTCAACCCCTGCCCATCCTGGCTAATAAAGTCTGCTGGAGGGAGCATGCTGGAATGGGCCACGGCCATCACGGCTGTTTCCTTTAGGGACGGGACGTTGCCCGATTGCCTGAAGGACACCGTGATCTGGCCCATTCTTAAAAGCCCTGGATTGGCTGATGATGATCTTTCTAACTATCGTCCGGTAGCCAATGTTCCCTTTATGGGCAAAGTGATCGAGTGGGATGCCGCGATTTGGCTCCAGTCATTCCTGGAGGAAGATCAGATCCTGGATCCATTCCAGTCTGGTTTTAGGCCATGGCACGGGATGGAAACAGCCCTGGTCACGATGCATGATGATCTATTGAGGAGGGCCGACAGAGGTTGTTCTACCCTGCTGGCCCTCCTCGATCTGTCAGCAGCCTTTGATACCGTCGACCACGGTATCCTTCTAGGCAGGCTGTCTGAGGTGGGTATTGGTGGTCCTGCCTTGTGCTGGATCCAGTCCTTTCTCGGCGGCCGGGCCCAGAGAATAGAGGTGGGGGGGTGTTTTGTTGGCCCCATGGACACTCTTTTGTGGGGTGCCACAGAGCTCGGTGATATCCCCTATTCTCTTTAGCATCTATATGAGGTCGCTGGCTGAGGTCATACGGAGTTTTGGAGTCTGCTGTCATCAGTACGCTGATGACACGCAGCTCTATCTCTCCTTTTCCACTTCTGCAACGGAGGCTGTGGACGCCCTTAACCGCTGCCTGGATGCAGTCATGGAGTGGACCAGGACTAACAGGCTCAGACTCAACCCCGGGAAGACGGAGGTTCTGTTCCTTGGGGGGTCCCCGGAGGGGTACAGTGGCCCTCTCCCCAGTCTGGATGGACTGACCCTTCAGCTGGTGGATCGAGTGAGGAGTCTGGGTGTTGTCCTGGACCCAGCTTTGTCCCTGGAAGCCCAGGTGGTGGCCATGTCCAGGGCAGCCTTTTATCAGCTTAGGTTAATCGCCCAGATTCAGCCGTACCTTGAAGTGGACTCCCTCAGGACGGTAGTGCAGACGTTGGTGATCTCGCGAATTGACTAGTGTAGTGCCCTCTACATGGGGTTGCCCTTGACCCTTGTCCGGAGTCTGCAGCAGATGCAGAATGTGGCGGCCAGGCTGGTGGTAGGCGCAAGCAGGTATGCCCACATCACCCCCATCCTGGCCCGCTTGCATTGGTTGCCCATTGCTTCCCAGATAAGGTTCAAGGTCATGGTTTTGGTTTACAAAACCCTCCATGGCTTGGGACCTATCTATCTGGCGGAGCGGATCTCCCAGAGATCAATCTCGTCCCAACCAACCAGAGCTTTGTCCTCCGCCTCTCTCAGAGTGCCGACACAGAGAGAGGCCCGTAGGGCTTTGACCCGGAACTGGGCCTTTTCCGTGGTGGGCCCGGCCTTTTGGAACAAGCTGCCAGCTGAGTTTAGGCAGGTGGAGTCACTGTCGGCCTTTAGAAGGGCCTTAAAAACCTGGCTCTTCAGGCAATGCTTTAGGGCCCTTTGAGCACACTGCTATTCTTTTTCCCCCTCAACTGCTGGCACCAGTTTTTCTTGTTGGATTTGACTTTGACTTTGACTTGTCTTAGTCAGTGGTGCTATGTTGATTTGCATTTGTTAGGCCTTCACTGTTTATTTCTGTTTGGGTTTGTTTTGTGGTTGTAGTTGGGCAGTCGCTGTTGGGTGACATGTTGTACACTGCCCAGAATTCCCTATGGGAAAATATGGCAGTCAATGAGTACAAGAAATAAATAAATAATAATAAATTTATGTGGAAGTTCTTGATAGAAAAAAATTAAAGGTTACAAATGTTTTCTAAACTAAGCTCATAGTCCAGTTTCATTCATTCAAGTAGGTCATAAAGTGGGTTCAAGTTATCTCAAAGGCTGTCTCTCTTCATGAGACTACTGCATTCTGATGTTAAGAGAGGCCTTTCTCTTGTTCCAACCATCTTCACAGGTGCATTTGGTGGGGACAAAGGAGAGGACCTTCTCTGTTACTACTCCCAGACTTTGGAACTCCCTCCCACATTAGGCCAGGCTGGCTGCCTCTTCACTGTCTTTCTGCAAGCAAGCTTTCCCTTTGTTACTGACTGCCTGAGTGGGATTTTCAAATGGATTCTTGTGCCTTATTGTGTTGAATGCCTTTGATATTGTTTCTGTTGACCATCTTTTACGCTGATATTTGTTTTATGCTTTTTCAGTATGTTTATACTTACCTGTTGTGAACCTTAAATATTGCCTTTCACTGGTGTAAGCCTCCTTGCATCCTTTTGAAAGAGAAATATGGGAGTAGTATCTTTAAAATAAGTAATAAATAAAAATTATTGCCAACAAGGTTCTGTCATTGGTAGCTGGTTTGTTTACTTCCTGTTTTGGGTGAACGTTCGTCCCCTGAACAAGTGAAGCCCCTGTGCAGCGGGTTCAAGAATTAGAGGCAATGTTGGTTACCAGCGAAAAGACAATCTTAAAGGAAATGGTTGTAATACAGTATCAGAACTGTTTCCTTCCTAGAAAGGCTCACTAGTAGTCATCTTGTGTGTGTGTGTGTGTGTGTGTGTGTGTGTGTGTGTGTGTGTGTGTGTGTGTGTGTGTGAGAGAGAGAGAGAGAGAGAGAGAGAGAGAGAGAGAGAAACAAACCCCTGCATGTGCAAAGTATATAGGCTTTACACATGAGAAAGACTCAGGGACAAGCAAAGAACAGTTGGGTTGTCCCTCTCCATTGATTGATGTTACTATACACTTTATAAAATGTAGATCCCTTCTAAATGTTGAAGTGTCTGGAGTCCAGCGGCAAATGGAAGTTGCTCTCAGCTTCAGAGAGTCACCTTCCACATATGAACAATAAAAAGGACAAAATAAAGGGGGTGGTCCAACATCTTATCCCTATTGCGGTCCTTGTGTGTACAGCCTACGTGCTTTTTGGATACCTGAAGATATTTGTTTTGCATTTCAAGGCAGGTATGCAGCTACTGTACTTAAGTGTGCGATTGGATTTCACATTTCACATGAATCCAGGGATCCTGGTTCTCAAGGTCCACCACTTGTAAATAATACTTGCAGATGGACAAGGGCCATGATAGTGAGGGGCAGGCTGAGCCCTTTGGACATTGTTCTGTTGATTCATTTCCTTGGTAGAATAAGAATTAATGCTGTCAAATTGTAAAAAAATAGTACAGTGATCCCCCGCCTATCGCTGGGGTTAGGGACCTGACCTGACCTGTGATAATTGAAAATCCGTGATATGCGGATGCAGGTCGAGTCAGGCCTGGGGGGGGGGGCTAGCTGAGGGCTCTTGTACTTTCCAGTAAACCAGAAATCATTTCTGAGGCCTCCGACAGGCCTAGAAAGGCTCTTGGAGGCCTCAGAAATGATTTTCAGCAATCCAGAAGTCACTTCCGGTTTGCAGGGAGGCCCTTTTGGGGCCTCCAGAAGGCCCAGATAGGCCCTCACAGGCCTGTTCGGGGCAGCTCCAGTCCTGTGGTAAGTATGGAAGGCTTGAAACAGAACTTCGCCCCTTACCCTAGGGGGGCTTTTTTCATATACTGCAGTCCCGCGATATAGCGGGACTGCAATATATGAACCGTGAAAGGGCGGGGGACCACTGTAAAAGCTTTCCTAAAGTGAAGAAGGTCAGTAAGCATAAAACCCCATCTCAGGACCTTAAAAAATTTTTTTTTCCTGGAGTCGAGTTCCATAGGGAGCACAGCCAATTGGGATTCCAGGATTTATTGTCCAAAACATGTTCTTTTGAAACTCTGCCTACTCTCAAGTACCTTCTAAAAATGGGGGGGGGGGAGGAAGCCAGACTTTTAAACATGTTAACTGTCACCAGTGTCTTCAACATGTGTTTGCCTCTGGAGCAGCACTCATGGCTTTTTTATTGGCCTAATAACTAATGGCTGTGGATTTAAGCTGTCCAGGTCACCCACTGAGCTGTCTCAAATTCTTGCTTCAGGGCTTGCATAGCCTACCATTAAAATATTTTAGTACAAACCCCACATCTTGCTGTACCTCTGAGTATCTGAGATTGTCTTTATTATACTTTTTAATTTGACGAGATGGACTCACAGTCTTGGTGCAAAACAAATTGATTTCCACATATATTTTCTACTCACTTTTTATTGAAGTCAATGCTCCACTTACTGTATTATCAAACTTTTATGCCAACGTCTATGTGCCTACATGGCTCTTTCCAGAGTAAAGCTACATGGCTCTTTCCAGATTTAAAGCCACAAAACTTAAATAATTAGACACCCAACCCCCCTCCCCCAAATATAAAGAAATGGCTTATTATGTGCAGATGGTTTCTCCTCATCACAGAGGAGAGAGAAAATGAAGAAAAGGCATTGGGAGGGCATGGGGAGAAGAAAACCACTTAATCATTTTACCATCATTATTTGATTTAATGAAAAGCAGGTGATGGTGTTGGCATGGATGCACCACAACATAGCAGAGCCCTTGGAAGGAGCTAAAGGCAGACAGGTAAAGCCAGACAGCCGGATAATGGATCAAGTTACCTCTGCACCAACATACACTCATTTTTAAAACATTATGTACCTATTCTATTTATATGCCACCCTTATCCTTATAAAGGGACTGAAGGGAAAGGGCAGTGTGCATTATTTCTGAATGCTTCAACCTTCTTCCAGTGCACTAGGGTGATGGTGACTGAACTGCCTGTTTTTCAGAACCCAAAATGGCAGTAGGAGTTGCAGAGAGAATGTGAGAAGGGGAAAGATGTGGGTGGGATCCGGGAAGAAGATCTTAGTACAAGAAAAGAGACTGTAGTTCCCAGAAGGCTTCTGATGACTGGGGGATTCTGGGAGGTAAGAGTCTGCAAAGGTAATTTGCCCAAGCTTTGGATGAGTAGTGAAAAATTTTGATCTCACAGGAAAAAGAGGTCCAGTTGCCATGACTCAACTTCCAGATATTTTCATGTATGACTTTATTGCCTCTCCTGCTTGGATTGGGTCAGTTTGCATCCTTTTTTACCAAGTGTCACAGATTGATTTTTGTCTAATTTTGTGCATTTGGCATTGCATCCCCCCACCACACAATAACTACCCGTCCCAGCCCTTGATGCTAAAAATTTGAAACCCAGGAGGACAAAAGAAGAACTGAGCTTTCTTTAATAAGCTTCCTACAGAGATTCACCAGGCACCATCCAGAATACTATAAAGCTGATATCTACTAGAGAACTATTTACTGGAGATGCTTAAATATGGTTAAATTTGAATAATTCTGTAGACTGGTTTAGCTCATAGCTGGGTTTTTAATTATTATTATTTATTAAACGTATACCCCACCCATCTGGCCACTCTGGGCAGCTTACAACAGAATATGCAGAATTCTGCAGACAAATAGCCATGCTGCTTGGTAGAAGCTGAGAGATGCAGAATCATAGAATCGCTGAGTTGGAAGAGACTTCAAGGGCCGTACAGTCCAACCCTCTGACATGCAGGAACCCCCATCAAAATGCTCCCGAATGACCATCCAGACTCTGCTTAAAAACCTCCAAAGAAGGAGACTCCACTACCCTCCATGGCAGCATATTCCACTGGTGAACAACTCTAATAATCATTAACTTCTTCCTAATGTTCAAATGGAATCTCTTTTCCTGTAGTTTGAAACCATTGCTCTGAGTCCTAGTCTCTGAAGCCATGGAAAAAAGCCAGCCCCCTATTCAATATGACATCCTTTCAAATATTTAAACATGGCTATCATACCCCTTTCAGTCTTCTTAGCCTTACAAAAAGAAGACTGAGAGGGGATATGATAGCTATGTTTAAATATTTGAAAGGATGTCACATTGAAGAAGGGACTGGTTTCTTTTCCATGGCTTCAGAGATTAGGACACAAGGAATGGTTTCAAACTACAGGAAAAGAGATTCAATTTAAACATTAGGAAGAATTTCGTGACAGTTAGAGCTGTTTGGCAATGAAATATGCTGCCACGGAGGGTGGTGGAGTCTCCTTCTATGGAGGTTTTTAAGCAGAGGCTGGATGGCCATCTGTTGGGAGTCCTGTGATGGGGGTTTCTGCATGGCAGAGAATTGGACTGGATGGCCCTTGAGGTCTCTTCCAACTCTATGATTCTATGATTCTATGACTGGGTGGTAATTATTTGGGTGCTCCCCCCCCCCTTTTGAAGATGGGGACATTTGCCCTCCTCCAATCTATTGGGACTTCCCTGTTCTCCAAGAATTCTCAAAGATTATTGCCAATTTTTCTGAAATTATTTCTGTCAGTTCTTTTAATATCTTTGGGTTTAATTCATCTGGCCCTGGAGACTTAAATTCATTTAGGGTTTCCAGGGTTTCCTGTATACTGTACCTTCCTATCTATTCTATGCTGCAGTTCCACCCTACATCATTTACTCTTCGACCCAACAGAACTCTTTCTTCCTTTCTGGAGAAAATGGAGGCAAAGAAGGTGTTCAGTAGTTCTGCCTTTTCCCTGTCTCCTGTTAGTAACTGGTTATTTCCATTACACAGAGACCCTATCATTTCCTTATTTTTCCTTTTGCTGTGGACATAACTAAAAAAACCTTTGTACCTGAAGGGTATGGTGTACCTGAAAAGTAACATCTCCCAGCTATATTGACAAGAGATGGTAAGTTTAAGCACATTGGCTCTGTGGCCTATCCAGAAACCCATATCATCTGAGTTTGTGCCTGCAACTCAAAAGTTCAACTGTGTGAAGATGAATGAATGTAGCTATGATCTCGATCTCCAAACTCTCCTGGCCAACACACGGTCAGTAGTGGAAGGGGAACGATTGGTGCCCTTTTAGTTTTGTAACGTCAGCGTAGGCTCCCATTGTAGAAAAAAAAGGAACCTCAGCTCATGAATCTTAAAGTACAAAACTGCCTACAGTTATCGTATCACACCAAAACTCATGGTGCAGGTGATGTATGAAATATGAACCTCTTAAATGGTAATGTAAATTAGGGTGCCATATTTCTCCAACTCAGTATTATAAAACATCTGGGCAATGTTCCTGCAGGAATATAATTCCTCCTTATCATGTCCTAAATCATATACATTTCCAAGCAAAAGATAAAGAGCTAGACAGAATGAAAGAACTTAATGGGGGGAAAAACTCTTAAGCACAGGAATATATTAGCAAATGAGTTTAGAAAGCACTTGCATGACACTATAGTTCCAACTATAAAGGAACTAACATTTTTGTTATTGACTCGGTAATGAAATAATAAGTGATATATACGATGGCAGAATGTTGAAATGTAGAGAATATATGAACATAAGCAGATGTGAATAATGATTGTAGGGTCTCTCCTAAACTGCTGAACATATAACATTCCTAATGTTCCAGACAGTTGCCTTCACCCTTTTCAAATCCATGAGCATGAGTCATTGTATGATAAAAAGTGGGAGTCCATTGCTTTCTTCCATCTGTTTCTGTTTCTTCTGCCAATTTCTCTATTTGCTCCTCTGCATATTTTTAAAGGTACAAAAACAATGGGGAGGGGGGAACATGCTTATTTCCCCCATTCGTTGTCATAACATGGCCCTTTGTAGGGATATAATGACAAGCCAAGACCAATGGTTCAGAATACAAAGATTAAAACCAACTTAGAGCACCACTGCACTCAATTTTTCTGCCCTTTGTCCAATTTTAATTGCAAAAAGGGTCATCTATTGTCTTTACTTGATACATTGGCTTTCTGCTTCCATGCCTAGGGCAGAGAGGCAGATGGGGTGCTACTCTTCAGGAAAGCGAGGCTCAAAGAGCAGAATATGTGGCCGCGGGAAATTTAAAAAACCTGCTCTTCGATTCTTGCTTTCCCAAAGGGTGCTTGCTACCTGGAGCTGTGAAGGTCCGGAGAAAAAAACGGAAAAATTCAGAAAAAATGTTTTTTTTTCCTGAAGCCTTTTTGGCTTTTCCTTGGAAAAAAAATGGAAAAAGAAGGAAAAATGATTATGGGATGTTTTATTTTAACATCATGAATAAAATATTTTTAACACTGGGTGTTCAAATATTTTCCAAAATATTTCTTAAAAATATGCATTGTATCAGATTATTTTAATTTCTGTGCACTGAGGACAGGCAAGTCCTAGTTACAAACTAAACTTTCCAATATAAGAAAGATGCATTTCTTCCTTTAGGAAGTGCTGCTATTGTCAACATAGAAATAAAAATGTTTCATTTTTGCTTTTGCATGTGGGTGGGTATGTTTGATGCTGTTCTGTCCTCTTCACTATGCCTCAAATCACTTGAAGAAATTGCAGAGAAAATGATTCTGATTAAATTTCATGCCCATTCATTGAAACTTAGACCCACCCCCTTCTATACATTTCCCTCCTCTTCAATTCTTTTAATGTGAGGGGAGAGGGAATATAAATACTTGTTAATTCTGGATTTTTAAACATTGATTTTCAAGGGTGCTTTTTTTTGCTCCACATAAACTTTTAAACAGTCCAGGAGAATGTTACACCGTTTGTTACTTACAATTATTAATTGTAATTCTGTTTGCAACAATTGTTTGGATACACTATATTATAATATGGTACATGTGATAATTTATGCCAAGTCAAATTGTCCATAGTCTTTTTATTTTGTTAAAGTAACAGAATGACTTTCAATCTGTAAGGGTGTGTAGGCTAATACAGCATTTTTTTCCAATTTTTCCAAAAAATTCTGTTTATTTCCCAAAAAAGTGTTGTTTTTTTCTCAAGCTTCAAAATTAACAGAAATCTTAAATCTCTACCCTTTGGGAAAGAGAGGAGCAAAGAGCAGGTTTTTGTATTTCCTGCAGCCACAGCGAGGTTACTGTGGCCATGGGAAATTCAAAAACCTGCTGTTCGATCCTCACTTTCCTGAGGGATAGTACCTGAATCATTTGCATCTGGGGGTGCCACTGTATTCAGGTGAAATTGCCGTATTTGAAGTTTGCAAAAAAAATAAGTGGGTTTTCAATTGCAGTTTGGGCACTCGGTCTCTAAAAGGTTTGCCATCACTGATATACACTATACAGTATATATAGTAATATGTAGTTTTTGTTTGGTTTTTTACTCAGGGAAATTTCCAAAGTATTTTAGCAAGGAAGCATTTTATTACCAATTATGAGAAAATATGCTACTTTAAAGTATGCATATTTACATATATCAGCAACCCCTTCTCTTATTTTGGGAGCATTCAGAGACTATGCAGCTTTTCTCTCTCTCAATCTCTCTCTCAGTCTCTCTCTCTTCGTATATATATAAAATGTGTACAACATAAAAAATTCTGGAGATAGTCAGTCATCCAGGTGAGTTTATCTGGAAGTTGAGTCATGGCAACTGGACTTCTTTTTCTTGAGATAGAAACGTTTTGCTGCTCATCCAAACAGCTTCATCAGTCTGAATACAGCTAGTCCGAGTCCTCCATCTTATAGTCAGCTTTGACCTCTTTTCACCCTGGTTTGAAATAAGCTCATAAGATGGACAATGGCCTGAATAGGCTTGTTAGGTAGACAATAGTATCTGCAGCCTTAAGGTGAACAATGACCTAAGGTGCTGAAAGCTATAAAGCATGGGTTGTTAGCTATGGCCTTGGTGGTGAAGGTTTTTTTATTTGTCTTGGTATTTTTGAAAGCACACCCTGATAAGTAGCAGATAGACTATGCCTGAAGCCCCCTCCATCTATAAGATGGAGGACTCGCACAAGCTCTATGATGAAGCTGTTTGGATGAGCAGCGAAACATTTCTGTCTCTCAGGAAAAAGAAGTCTGGTTGCCATGACTCAGCTCCCAGACTTCCTCAGTGAGCTATCCAGCCAGCATAAGTTCCAAATATATATGTTTGCAGTCATATTTCCCTTAGTAACGCCTACACACATATATAATTGGGATATGTATAGATCTTGTAAATGTGCTATACAAAATGCAGGACACACAGACAGGTTTTTCTTGGAGTGACTTCCATTTCCATCTGGCTGAATGAGATGTATTCCAAATGCATTTTGAATTAAACATCCTCATTCTAATTTACAGTACTCCGTTGCACACTAGGGTTTGTGCCAGATATGAATTGTTCTGGAGGTGAGAGAATTCTGGAAGGCGAAGAAAGTGAACAGAAATTTAGCAGAAGTTGCACTCATTTCATATTTTAAGTTCTCTTCCATTGAAGAGCAGAACTTAATTCACAAAGTTTTCATTTGGAATGTGTGGGGATGATGTGTTAAATAAAGGAGTTACAATTGCAAATTTATCTTAGTTACTGTAAGTGTCCATAAACTAAATATTGCTAGGCATTATATTAAGTCATCGGGGTATGCTTAAGTTTTTATCAAAGGTGTTTAGTACTCCTTGTGTGCAGGGCGCTTTTACACGACCCCTAAGATCCGCTGGCCCCTTAAATTCGGACCAGAGATCTTAGGGGTTTGTCGCTCTTCGTGCGTCTCCACCCCTCCGTACTTCCTGGCTGCTGGCTGCGTGAGGGGAGGGAGGAAAAAAGGGACAAAAGAATAAATCCTTACCTCCCGGTGCTGGTGGAAGCTGCGGGGGGGGGGAGCCCCGGTCACTTCCTGGTTCCTCTTAAAGGGGCGGGAGGCAAAAAACAAAAAGAAAAAGAAGCGAGGAGAGCCCAGCACATCCGCATCAAATATTTTTCACCTCCCAAGAGCAGGTACAAGAAAAGTGCGCTGGGTCGCGCTTAGGTGGGTGGGGTCGCACTTATTTGTCTGCAAACTCTGGAGCTGGTGGGGAAACATTTTTAAGCTCCGGAGCTTGCAGCCATTTGTGGCGGAGTTTAGGGGTCGTGTAGTACACTATGGTTCTTGCATCAAATTATAGCATTGTAAACCTCATCCCAGATCCTGTCATCAAATGTTGACTGTATTTTTTGTCTGTTTCTCTCCTGGAGGATCTGCCTGCATACAACCTTTGTTTTTTGTTTTGGACTATTTTTTTAAAGTCCACACTAGATGTCTAAACTCTCTTTAGCAATGCATGGACTACACGCCAGGCTGGAAACAGAGCAGCTGACTTCTGCCAATTCAATTTCCAGCAGTGGAATGTAGGAACTCAAATGGAAACATATGCTTGATATATGCATTTTGGCTGCTTCTTTGCTTTTCTGCTGTTTAAAACCTTGAATTGATTTTATCTAGACAATTAATTTTTATGAGGTTGGATTCAGACCCAGCCATATTTAGAACACAGCTATTGAAACTTATGACTTAATTTGGTTATGACTAATTTCAGTACCTTTTAATTTCAACAAGTCACGACTAAGCATGATTAAATCTCAATTCAAACTATTTTGTTTTACTGTAGTCAGTTTCTCCCTTATCTTTTGATTGTAGGGCAGTCTTACTGAAAGAGCCTTTGCTTTTATATTAAACAATAGTTCCCAACCCCAGATGTATTCCTGTTCCCTTTGAGTAGCCACCATGAGGTCATCAACACAGGCAAGAATAAAAGTTAACTGTCCATTTCTGCTTCTGGATATAAACATCATCTTGCTTGAAACCTTGTTGCAGCAGCATCTCCTTTAATATCTTGTAAAAAAAAAAAAACCACAGCAAACAGAAGGAGCTTTCAGGAGAAAACATATACAGTGGAAGGCTTGATCCAGATCAGGAACACGTTCTAAACCTTTTCTCCAAAATAAAATCAGTGAAGTTAAAATATTGTTATGTGTTGTCAAGGGAGGCTTGCCTTAGAGTGCCCCTCACAGGGATTTCAAGGAAAGGAAGCTAATTTGACAAACAGTTTTACCAGTTCCACCCCCATCCCTATGACTCTTCATGGCCAAGCAGGGATTTGAACCCAGGTGCTCTGAGTCCAATACTCTGTCAATTGCACCACATTAGAATCCTTGTTTAAATAAATGTTAGCATTGGCTAATGCTTTTTTCTGGATGGTCACAAGGAAGGTGAGATTTCAAATTCTTCAATACATTTCCACCATAATGCATATCATATAGAACATGGATTGAGTGGAAGAACTAAACATAGGAACCAAAAATAGATATACTGTACAATACTTTGATTCTGGGGCTTAAAGAATTCTCTTGACATGTGATGGTATCAGGTTTTACCATGGAATATAGTATAAATTGATTTCCCCCCCTATTTATCCACCCTTCCTCACCCATCTAAACTAGAACACCAGTTCTAGTTTAGCCTCTGCACCCCTTTTGTCGTTGTAGTATTCATATATTTATTTTAGAGTATTTTTACCCCGCCTTTCTCCTTGGAAAAGGACCCAAGGCAGCTTACAGTAATGAGGGATAATATACAGCATTAATAGACAGCATTACATTAAAGCTACAAGGTTATAAGTAGTTCTAAACACAAAGTCTATGTAAACCTATAGAGCCATATAAATACACATGGTAGTCCATCTGGGTGCAGCAGTTGAGGACCTTTCAAGGGTTCCCACAAGATGTACCTGTGAGGGTGGTGGGATGGAGAGAAGGGCCTCTCCTGATGACCTTAACACCCGAGTTGGTTCATACTGTGAGATTCGATCTTTGAGGTAGCTGGGACCCAGGTTGTATAGTGCTTTGTATGTTAAGGTCAGCACCTTGAATTGTGCCCAATAGCTGATTTAAGAACATAAGAACATAAGAAGAGCCATGCTGGATCAGGCCAAAGGCCCATCTAGTCCAGCTTCCTGTATCTCACAGCGGCCCCACCAGATGCGTTTGGGAGCGCATGAGACTAGATATCTGTCTCCTGATACCACTCCCCTGCATCTGGCCCTTGAAGTACCCTGGTTTAAAGCCTAGAGATTACACATCTCCATCATGGTTTGTAACCCGTGATGGACTTTTCCTCTAGGAATCTGTCCAATCCCCTTTTGAAGGCATCCAGGCCAGATGCCATCACCACATCCTGTGGCAGGGAGTTCCATAGACTTACAACGCGCTGGGTGAAAAAATATTTTCTTTTGTCAGTTCTTACTCTCCCAGCACTCAATTTGAGTGTATGTCCCCTAGTTCTGGTATTTTGAGAGAGGGAGAAGAGCTTCCCTCTATCCACTTTACTCATACCCTGCATTATTTTGTATGTCTCAATCATATCCCCCCTCAAGCGCCTTTTGCAGCTTGTGGAGTTTTTTTAATAGGGGTGTAATGTGATCTCTGTACCCCGCCCCAGTCAGCAGTCTGGCTGCTGAATTTTGGACCAGTTGAAGTTTCCTGAGACTTTTCATCAGTAGCCTCACATTGCGCCCATTACAGTAGTCTTGCCGGGACATCACTAGGGCATGTGTCCCCATCGCCAGAGCTGGTTTCTCAAGAAAGGGGTGTAACTTGCATACTAGCCTTAATTGTGCAAATGCGCTCCTGGCCATAGCCATGACCAAGCTCAAGGATGAGTCCAAGAGCACCCCCAAGCTGCGTACCTGATTTTTCAATTGGAGGGTGACCCCTCCAGTACAGTTTGCATCCCTATCCCTTGTTCTCCCTTTTGACTGACCAGGAGTACCTCTGTCTTTTCTGGGTTTAGTTTCATTTTGTTCTTCCTAATCCAGTTCATTACTGCAGCTAAACACTCATGTATAGTTGAGATAGCAGCTCCCTTAAGAGTCCAGAGGTGACAAGAGGTAGAGCTGGGTATCATCAGCATACTGGTGACACCTAACCCCAAAGACCTGATAATTTCCCCCAGTGGTTTCATAGATGTTAATTAACATAGGAAACAGAACAGAACCCTGGGGGGCTCCACAGGTCAGTGGCCGTGATGTTGAACATGAATCACCTAACATCATTTTCTGCATTCTATCCTGCAGGAAGGACCGGAGCCACTTTAATGCAGTACCCCTGATTCCCATTTCAGAGAAATGAGTCAGGAGGATGCCAGGGTCTGTATAATGTCAAAAGCAGCTGAGAGGTTTAGCAAAACCAAAAGGGACACAGATCCCCTATCCATTTCCCTGCATGTCATCTAATGCAACCAGTGCCATCTCAGTCCCATAGCCAGGTCTGAAGCCGGATTGAAATGGATCCAGGTAGTTTATCTCATCCAGAAACCTCTGGAGCTGCAAGGCCACAACCCACTCTAGGACTTTCCCTAAGAATGGAATAGTCTATACTGGCTGATAATTGTTCAGCATCATTGGGTCTAAGGAGGGCTTTTTAAACAGCGGTTTTACTATTGCCTCCTTTAAGCATACCGGAATCCTGCCCTGTTGTAAGGAGGCATTCACTACTCTTCTTAACCCTAACAAGGATAGCTATGCCATCTCCTCCTGGTTGTCTTTCTTTGGCAGGCAATGCATTTAAAAATTATTCATATGGCATTTGGCAACTGAATTTACTTGCTGTGGGAGGAGTGTTTGACAAGTACATGTGTGTGTTGAATTTTCTTTTATTGGTATGCCTCTAGGCAGAGTGTTATATCTAGTAAACTTAAGCCTAAATACATAGATTTAAAAACAAATTTTAAAATATCTATTTTTAAATCTATTTATGTTTTTCTATCTGATACATTTCAGACAAAATCTTGTTGAGAAAATATTCCCAGAGGGTAACAAAGTGAGTGAGATATTCCACAAATACTGAAATGTGGAATGATGCTGTTTAGGGTTCCACAGCCGTTCATTTCTTCTCCCAGGATATACAACTCCATTTTCCTATCTCACCAGATATTTTCTCCATTTTACAACAGACACTCTCATTTCTGTGGCCACTAGAGATGGGCATGAATCAGAAAAATGGTGATTCATCAAGGTTGATGAATCATGAATAGACATGGGCACGACTTGGCGAAATTCTCGTTTCCGTTTCCGTTACTCGTTTCCATTACGCAACGGAAACGGTAACGACAATTACTCCCCCAGAACTCGAACTCGAACCGACAAAAGAAAAATTGGGTCTGATTTGTCGTTGTCGTTCCTGGCATCGCAGCGATCGCACGATGCCAAGCGGCACAGAAAAAAAGTTTTAGAAATAAAAAAAACCCCCGATTCCCGGCCAAAAAAGCAGGCGAAAATATGCCTGCCTGAGGGCACCTACCAGAGGGGTAGTTTCTGGGGGGGGGGTCCCCACTCCAGCCTTCCCCCCCTCCTGTCCTGGACTGCTGGTACCGGGCTGGGAGGGGGCATCCTCGGCGTCTCCATTTGCCATGCGGTGCGGGGGAATCCAAAATGGCGACCGCAATATTTGTTTTGAAATCGTGGTCCAAAAACCCACCAAAGCACCACAGAAACATGCGAAAATTAGCTATTTTAAATGCTTGAATTTTTACAGTAGCAGCAGTGGGTTTTTCTTGCAACAAAACGTCTCCATTGATTTTATTTTATTTTATTTTTATTTTTTTACACCTGCGCACGCGCAATGATGGGCTGGCCATGGGATGGGACCATGCAAATTTTTGGAGCCATTCCACCAATCGCATGGCCAGGTTTTGCTGAGACTTGCTGGTACCAGGCTGGGAGGGGGCATCCTCGGCGTCTCCATTTGCCATGCGGTGCGGGGGGGTCCAAAATGGCGACTGCAATATTTTTTTTGAAATCATGGTCCAAAAACCCACCAAAGCACCACAGAAACATGCGAAAATTAGCTATTTTAAATGCTTGAATTTTTACAGTAGCAGCAGTGGGTTTTTCTTGCAACAAAACGTCTCCATTGATTTTATTTTATTTTATTTTATTTTATTTTAATTTTTTTACACCTGCACACGCGCAATGATGGGCTGGCCATGGGATGGGACCATGCAAATTTTTGGAGCCATTCCACCAATCGCATGGCCAGGTTTTGCTGAGACTTCTGGATGTGCCAGAGAGGGCATAAAAAGCCCACCAACCCTAACCCTAACCCTAACCCTAACCCATACGCCAGTACACTGTGTTCTTAGTGGGCCAGAGGCACCCAGAGGTACAGCCCACTAACCCACCCTAACCTTAACCGTTACCCTAAGCCTAGCCCTTACCCCCAACCCCATGCTCTGGGAAGTCAAGTCGCGCTAAATCGCGCTAAATCAAGTCACGCTAAATCGCGAAAAACGGAAACGACCCGAAACGGACCCGTCCCGAAAAACGACAACTCGGAAAAAAAAATTTCTGGTCGTGCCCATCTCTAATCATGAATAACAAATTTAGATTTTTTTTCTTAGTTTGATTCATGTTTGTTTTTTTATTTTAAAGCCTGTAAAATGCCCGCCAAACACCTAGAAATGCCAAAACTGCAGGGAAGCTTTCTCATATTCTACTCTACAAGCCCTGCAAGTTTTGTGAAGTTTGGGTTTTGTGTGTCTGAGTTATGCACCTCCAAAGAGTCCCCCCAGGAAAGCTCCCCCCATGTACCTAAAAGGACTGTAGAGGAGTGTCAGGGAAAGCCTCCCTGCAATTTTCGTGTTTCTAGGTACCTTGGGCACCATTTTATAGCCCAACAAGTCAATGAATCCAAAATCACCAAAACAGTTAGCAATTCGTAACCGTTGTATTGATTCCTACAAATACAAATTAATGAATTACAATTTCATTTTTAAATTCATGCTCATCTCCTGTGGACACTGAACATATTCAGATACCACTGGACTGTTTTGGAAGGTACACTACTACAGATTCTTCTGAAAACCCTGAGATTTCTTACAACCCTCTGCTTGCTGATAACTTTCTTGCAAGTACTGATGGGACTGTGTTTTGGCTACATAAGGAGAGCCATTGGGGTGTGAGAACGCTGTTAATCTTGGGTGGAGCAAAGGATGTTGTAACACCTGATAGCTTTTTGTGGAAAGAGAAAGGATGCTTCTTACCCCATCCTGATTGGCATTTTGCCCAATGGGATAAGGATCCAAACCCTGTCTTCTCTTGTAGGGAACAAGGAAAAACTGACTCAACTTCATTCATGTTAATGTTGAAGCAGGGATGGTTCTGCTATGGCCTCTGCTTTCAAAAGGGAGTAAAAACTATATAGGGTGTAGGTCAAGTTCTCCAGGAAACAAAATCAGGACTGGAATGTAGCTATAAGTTCTCCAGACAAGAGTGTAGGTTATTTGCTCTAATCCTGGAAGCGACCACATAGTTTCTCCATAATTACTGGCATGGACTTGCATATCAAGTGTGAGATGTAATTATTTGCCAGGGAGCAAAGGAAATCAAGATGATTGCTTAATGAAAACACTTGGGCAGGATCTTCTATAGTTTAGAGCAGGGGTCCTCAACCTAAGGCCCCAGGGCCGGATGTGGCCCCCTAAGGTCCTGAATCCGGCCCCTGGGACCAATTGCAACCCCCCCACACACCGACCTCCTGTTTTGTGAGCAAGCCAGCCTCCGCAGCTGCTTTTGGACTGTGATCCAGCCCCCAGTGGTGTCTGGGTGGTGGTGGACCGGCCCACTGTTTGAAAACTTTGAGGACCTCTGGTTTAGAGCTTTGAATGTGTCAAGGATTATTTACTATCTAAGTTGTTTTTGATCATGGGTAATTTTTCTCCTCTGATCAAAGATCATTCCTATTTCTAATGCCTTTTTTGTGACACGAATGTGTAGTACCATAACTGGATGAAATTGGCACTACTTAAAAACCCACAAGAGACATTATATTTACTTTGTGGTGAGTTTTTGTCCTAGATACCCCCTGAATGTCAAGTGTTTATAGGTTGAGCCCTGCTGCCATGAGACTCGCTTTCTCCCCTGCACTGCGGCAAGGATCTTAAGAGTTCATAGAAATTCAGTGCTTGGGGGGGAAATCTGGAAGTTCCCTATAGGCATAACCTCCCTTGGCTCACAGTAAGAGGAGTCTAAAACTGCAGACTTCTGGATCCATTTGTAACAACAAATGATTGAACACCAAGCATTGGTCATAAGTTATTGCTCATGTAAAATGTAACCATACAACTCTGTGATCTTAAAGCCAGGCATTCATGTTTAACCATGTAACTCTGCATTTTACTTCATAGGCCTGAAGAAGTGGACTTGTCTACAAAAACACACACTAAAATAACAGTCTTTAAGGGGCCATAAAGCTTTTGTCTTTTTAATTTTTTTGTTATTTTTTTCTTGGGATTTTGCATAACAAAGGAAGAGTTTGGCTTTTGTAGCCAGTTTATGGGCTAGGCTACGTGGCTTCACTGCAGTGGGTTTTTGTGGGGAAATTAGGGTTGCTAAAAGGTCCAGTATGCCATTCAGTACCATCATCACTTCCATATGGCTTTCAGGCTACTCTGGTGTCAATTTTCCAGTATGCGGAATTAGCTTAAGAATAGAGCCATGTCAGGGTATTGGCAAATTAAACATTTCCTCCGCACCATGGAGGGGTTGAGGAAGTGAAACATGTTATGGTAACCCTTCTCCAGGTTTTCTAGGTATAGAGTTCTTAAAGTTTACCCATTCTTCCTTCTGGGGCACTAGGAGACGGTGGTGCTTGTTCTTCTCCCAAGAAGCATAGTATGGATTTCACATTCCTGACCTGTGATTCTAGAGCCAGATTTCTCGAGGAATCAATGCCATTCAAAATATCCACTCCACCTATTTGTGAGTGGGTAAATGGCTAGATATAGATTTGGTTGTTGTTGTTTTGTCAGCTTAAAAAAACATTATTTTACACTACAACCCTGCAGTTCCCCGGACAGCACAGTCACTGGCTTTGGGAGAAACAGCATGTGCAGGAATTCCAGGGGCATGTATTATATATGTATACATCAATAGGGATTATGTTTGTATAGATTGGCTTTTGGTGTGTTTTGAGACATACCAGATTTCCCCCAGTATCTGCTTTTCTTACAATATTGCTTTAATTGCTATTCAAGTGGAGACCCATGTCATTGATTTAGGGCAGAAAGGATGGAAGAAAGTAGACTCTCTGAATGATAGTGATAGAAAAACAAAAATGTGAGAAATATACAAAATAAACACAACATTCAAAACTTAATTTATGTGAATGGGCACGAAACTGTTCTAAGAGTTATGAAATACTAAAGTGACATGCAATATTAGTAAAATTTGTGTTTCTGATTATGAGTTATTTCTTAACTTTGTACAACAATGACATCAGAGTAACACATGCAATCATGTATTTGGATGCCATCTTGAATGTCTAATGTTTTTAGATAGGAATAAAAATGTAAATCCATCTGGAAAATAAAAGCAGATGGGTAAATTTTCTCTTAAGGTGGCTTAGAGTGCTAAACATTATTTGGTTAGTATATCAGAAAAAAGTGTGTTTAGACCACTTTCTGTCACCCTTCCTGATCCCTGTGTATTTTCTATCTGGGCCTAAATAATTAAGACAGACAATGTTCAGAGGGTAGTATTTAAATGAGAGTGTATAATCACTTCAAATGCTACTGTTTTCTTGCCAATGTTCCAGGGAAAGGTTATTTGAAATGCTTTATTTTTTTTAGCTTGGTGGAGAAATAACATTTTAAATGTGTTTGGCATCCACACAAAGATCTGAGATCAAGCAGCATTTGACATTCCTGAGGAAAAAAAGGTATAATCAGCTTCAAATATGTCAATAGAATATACACAATAGTCTCAATTCTAAAATTTTAATGTCAGTATACTCATCTTTTTCACTATTTGAGCAGGCTCTTTTTTAAAAAAAGGAAGACAAAACCACCAAGCATAAGATTAATTATAGTGTTTTTATTAGCAAACTTTCATTGGAAAGTTCTGAATGTGCTAAAAGAGCAGGCACATGGGCTTCAGTGTTTGGCAGATGACAGTCAACAGAATTGCACTTGGTTGTTACAGTTCGGTTACAAAACTGCGAATTTTCAGGGCAAGACTCATGCTCAGCCTCTAAAGCTGTATTGCTTTCTACACCATTCCATTCATTCTGGTTAACGTTCAGACCTGGGGCAGTTTGTGATAAGTCCTGGGTACCTTCTTCTTTAGCCCCCTGGTTTTCCTGTGGTGCAGAAATTCCTCCTTTATTTCCATTTTCTTCAGAGACATTTGCCTCCTCCCATAGATCTCCGTAGCTATGACAGCCACCCTTTTGATTATCAGCCAGGCTCCTCTCCATTTCACAACAAGGTTGCCTGAGCGAGTCAGCACTTCTGCAGAAAAATGGAGACAAACTGACCTCCTTGGGAAGGGTCCTCAAGTTATCTTCTGCGTTTGGAAGACTGTGAGGTTGAAAATGCTGCATAGAGTGGAGGAAAACATTCCTGGGGAGGGAATTCTGAATTGGGAGTCTTTTCAACCTCCCTTGTAAGCAGCGGCAATGGAGCACATGCTGGAGAGTGTTCACATAACCATCAGAAGGACGATGCAGGATATTTATGGGGACTAGGGAACCTTGGAGGTGCATGTTTCCAGAGGAAGGAGAGCAGCGATGGCAGACATTTTCGCTTAACTGCTGGCATGAGCGAGGGCTCCATTTCATGCTCACCGGCTCGTATGCATCTGAACAAATGATCTGTTGGTTTTGGCACCGGACTTGGCAAGAGGTGCCCTGCTCACTGGAAGATGTCACAGCTGAACTAAGCTCACTTGGTGCATTTGCAAGCCTGCCATTGAAGAGCTCGGAGCAGGTGTGGGTCTCTTCAAAGGTTCGCTTTTCAGAGACAATGCCATTACTGGTAGGACAAGCCAAGGGTTCTAACTCATAGTGCTCATGCTCATGTTCTGCATCTGGCTTTGGACCTCTAGCGTCCAACTGGTACTTACTGATGAGCTGTGCTTTGTTTGTGTCCCCATTTCTTTTGTTTCCAGACAATGCCTGGGAAAAGGCGCTATACTGGAATCTTTTCGGCAGAGGGATCTGTCCAAAAGTACCTTGGGGCCCAAAACAACGGCACATGCACTGGAAGAAGAAGGTTGCAAAGGCCCAACTGATGCACATGATAAGCATCATGAAGGTGCCAAGTTGTGTGTATGCTAAAACCGTGGAAGGCATCATCATGGCTCCCGCTACAAATGTGGTCAGGGCAGCCATAGCAATGGCTGAGCCCATGCGGCTTAGGGAGAAGATGACCTTTCCTTCTCGGTCAGGATCGGGAGCCAAGCGGTAAGCGACTCCGTAATGGACGGCAAAGTCCACTGACAGGCCAACAGCAACAGAAATGGTGACAGACTCCAACACGTTTAGCTCCCAGCCCAGAAGAACCAGAGAACCAACAGTGACAAAAATGGTTCCTGCGATCGAGACTATTGCATAAAGGCTTATTATTATATTCCAAGTCGTAAGCAGCATGACGCTGAATGCAACAGCAACCGAAAGGCCCATGGCAATCAAAGTCCCATCAGAGAGACTGTCTTGGAGATCATAGAACTCTAGGTTGCTTACAAACCAGCCGCTGCTTAGACCCTCAGGGGCAGTTCTGAGCTCATTCGAAATCCAGGAGTCCACCTCTCTGTAGAAGTGGTGCATCTTCTCATAGGCCAAGGTGAAGAGGTAGGTGCTTTGGAACTCCAGTACCACTGCTCGGATGGTGTCATTTATGTCAAAGCGAGGTCCGGGAGTTTTGCTGTCTAAGTAGTATCCTGTGCTTATTTCAAGCTCCATGATGGCTCTTTTAATGCATAACTCAAAAACCTCCTGCTTGTAGGGAAAGCTCCAGTGGCTGCAGCATGGATAGAGGGCGGGATCATCACAGTCCTGATTTTCCATCCACTGCTTAAAGGTCTCAATGAAGCAGCTCGTGAAGTCCTGCTCCTCTGTTTGATAAAAAAAGGTTTGATTCCTCAGCTTCTGGCAGAACTTCAAAATCCACAGTTGTGAATCGGGGCTTGCAACGTTGAAGGCACTGTCGAGTTTCAGCTTGCCTTTGCTCTTGGGATTGAGAGGGTCCCCGTTATCTTCAGGAGAGACTCCCCAAATAATGGTGATCGGCATATGAAGCTCCTCCCCATGATGGACACGTTCAAACATAAAGAGCTTTTTGAACTCGGCATCATAGCGTTCAAAAGTATGAGAAGACCTGAACACCTGAAACTCTGAGAGCTCCAACGAGGGGAGTTTCATCTTTGGATTCACACACACAATATAGGCACCCCCAACTGTTAAGGCTAAGAACCAGACCAACCAAATGTAGCGGAATTTGATGACGATGCACGGCAGCACTTTTTCAAAGAATATCCTCGATGCTTCAGAGGTGACAAAAACAACCTTGTGGAACATCTGGCACAGCGCTGTCCAGCAATTTTTGTTACTGTAGCCCCTTGCCTGAGGCTTCCTGAAGCAACTGAAGATATTGAGTAGGTACCGCTCATGTAACACAACAACCGCAGGTAACCAAGTCACCATTAGAATATAATTCACCAATATGGCGGTGCCAGCATACACACCAAAACACCTGATTGCTGTAATATTGCTGACATAATTGGCGTAGAAGGCAGCAGCGGTGGTAAAACTGGTAACAAACATAGAAAGGGCAGCATGTTGCAGGGTGATGCTGACTGTCTCCGAGGTGGCAGCATGGGACTTATCAAATTTTGTGTAGTTCCACACATCGCACAACACAAAGGCATCATCTGCTCCGATCCCAACAAGAATAATCAGTGCAGTGAGGTTCATAAAGGGGAAAAATTCAAAATTAAATACTACGCGATAAAGGAAGTAGGAAACAATCAAGGAACTAATTATTGCAAACATGGTCATCAGTGTGATAAACATGGACTTTGTGTATACGCACATGACTAAAAGAACAATCACAATGGCTATAGCAGGATACACGGTATCCATTAATAGATAATCTTGGAATAAGCTGTGCTTGATTCCAAACTCAATCCCAGTGATGGTGGTGATTCCATCAGATGAGTTCCAGTTTTCAAAGTTATCCAAATAGATATTCATCATGCTCCCCCCTTTTTCCGTGGGAGAAAAGAGCATGCTGTACTTTAAAGCTGGGGTGTCATAGTCCACGGGCTTTGGGCTTAGAAAATCTTTGTCCACCAAGTAGTGGAGAATCTGGTAAACAGCATTGTACTTTGTACATTTACGAGGCACATTTGTACACTTGAGTTGATCCTTCCTCCTGGCTGCCATATCCCAGCAATCTGGTCCCAGGGTCCCATTATAATAGTGTTTGGCACATGTACGGAGGAGCTTCAGAGTGTGAGAAACATCTCTCTCGACAATTTTCTGACAGGACGATCTGTTGTTCATAATGGCAATATAATTGCCTAGTGTCCAGCTGGGACAGCACGAAGCAGCAGTTGTCCTCTGGCAGAGATCACCAAACTGAGAATGGGAACGTATCTGTGTTAGGGAGGGAAAAGACATACAACGTTATAACACAATGTTGCAAAAACCAAGTGACTGTGGTAACATTTTCATTGCTTGCAAGGACAATAAGAATATTTTCCTACTACAAGGTAGTGCAGCCATGGGCGTCCTGAATATTGGTAGTGATCTGGTACTAAACACTGGTACTAGTGTTGTATATTGCTTTGGTACTGGTTTCATAGTTCTATACAAATCATAGAATCATAGAGATGGAAGGGGCCTTCAAGACCATACAGTCCAACCCACTATTCCTGTATTTGCAGGAATTCAAATCATAAAATGTCTACCAAGTGACTGTCTAAATTTCTCTTGAATGCCTCTAGCATTGGAGCACCCACCACTTCTTGAGGTAATCGGTTCCATTCCTGTACTGCTCTACTAGTTAAGAAGTTTTTACTGATATTCAGCCAAAACCTGACTTCCTGTAACCCACTGTTATGTGTCCTACATTTTGAGTGGATCAAGAACAGGTCCTGCCCTTCCTCTGGATGATAGCCTTTCAAGTACAGTGATACCCTGACTCACGGTTGCTTCGACAACTGAAAAATTTGACTTACGAATGCTCTCTGCAGCTCCGCAAGACAGCTGAATTTTTATCGGCTCTCCAATGGGGCTGCAGAGAGCAGTGTTCACTGCCGATCGCCACCTCCTCCTCCTCCTTGGTTGCTTCAATCTCAGAGATTGAGGCAACCAAGAAGAAGGAGGTGGTGGCAATCAGCACCAAATGCTGCTCTCCACAGCTCCACAAGACAGCTGACTTTCACAGGTTGGACCTGTCAAAATCACCTGTATGGCGCGGCTGTGGAGAGCCTCATGCTGTGCTCACCAAATTGGTGGGCAGAGCACGGGCCCATTGATCTTCGGCCAGCCCAGGCGCCTTGCAAGGCAAGCAGCGGCAGTGGATCGCCACCACCGCTTGACTTCAAAGCCTCACAAAATTGGTGGGCAGACCATGGACCAATTGATCTTCAGCCAGCCGGGGCACCTTGCAAGCATGCTTATAAGGTGCCCCGGCTGGTCAAAGAACGATGGGTTCCTGCTCTGCTGAACATTGGGCACAGCAGGGACTGACTGATCTTTGGCCAGCTCGGGCACCTTGCGGGGAAAGCAAGGACAGAGGGGAGGTGACGGAGGCATAGATCGCCACCTCCTCCTCCTTCTCCTGGCTGCTTCAATCTCTTCTGACAGGTCAGTCCTGTCAAAGTCAGCTGTGTGGCACGGCTGCAGACAGCAGCCTTTGGCTGCTGTTGATTGAGGAGAGTTGGGACAGCCTTCCCATAGGAATTCACTGAAAACCTATTAATCCGTTCCATCCAGAACAGATTGATTTTCAATGCATTCCTATGGGAAACCACTGTTTGACTTATTAAAAATTTGACTTCCGAATATGCATTTGGAACGGATTAATGTCGTAAGTCGAGGTACTACTGTGTTAGAAAAATTCTATCACATCTCCCCTCAGTCTCCTTTTCTCAAGGCTCAATGTACCAAGTTTGTGTACAGTCCTCATAAGATTTGGTTTCCAGTCCCTTAATCATTCTTCTTGCCCTCCTCTGAACTTGTTCCAATCTGTCAGCATTCTTTTTGAAGTGCAGTGTCCAGAACTGGACACAGTACACCAGATGAGGCCTAACCAGTGCCAAATAGAGGGAAGCTAGTACCTTGTGGGATTAGGAGACTCTGCTTCTACTAATGAAGCCTAAAATAGCTTTTGCCTTTTTTTGCAGCCACATCACTCTGTTGGCTTATATTCAGCTTGTGACTACAACAATTCCAAGATCCTTCTCGCTGGTAGAATTGCTAAGCCAGATATTCACCATCTTGTAGCTCTGAGTTTGGTTTCTTTTTCTTAGGTACAGTACTCTGCATTTATCCCTATTGAATTTCATTCTGTTGTTTTCAGTCCAGTGCTCATGCCTATCCAGATTCTCTTGAATTTTGTTCAAAAGCAGGGATTTCTTGGAGTGGGCATACTTGGTAGAATTTGTCTCCCAAAAGATATCCAGATAACTGAAATTTCCCTTCTACATTGTGCCTCTTTGAAATCCTTGCAACCCCCGCCCCCCCACAACATTTCCATCTCTGCATTGTTTCTACCTTGTTTTGGTTATAATTTGGTGCCATCATTTTATATACTCAGCTAAAGATATTCTGACCTTTGTTCTTACTGTACACAAATGTAAAACAAGAGAAATTTCTATCAAGCAATTGATGGTTTACAATTGTACAATGATGAGCTAATGAGACACAATTACATTAACTTTGGGGAACACACACACACACATATAGAGACAGACATATATACACACAGATTGAGGATTCATTCAAAACACATTTTTAAAAACCAGCCTGATAGTTCTACATTAAAAGAGGAAGAAATGAAAAACAGCAGGCATGCATATTAATAGTAAAGAAAAAGAAAGGCATTCTTAACTGAGCATAAGATCAGGTTTCTACAAATATGAGCTCATATGGAGAATTTAAAGTAGTGATTAAGCCTGTTTAGTTTAACTGTATCTTTATATGTATCTAGACAAAAGGGGTTGTGGTGGAATAAAATACTGTAGAAATGAAACGATCAGAGATGACAAAACCCATCATCCAAGTTGCTTCTTATAGCCAATGCATTTTAGTTGGGGTTATAGGCCCTCCCTCCTATGACAGATTATTGAGGGGGGGTTAAGAACAATGCCATTAGCCTCTTAAGAGGCTGAATTCAGTGGGTCTTGAATTAGTCAAACACCCCAAAGAAACTGTCCTAATTCGGCTCTCAGAAACAAAACAAAACAAAATCCACAGGCTGAAACTCCATGGCTCTTGTCATGTGCAAATCTCTTTCAAAGTGTCTCATGACCACAGACAGGTCATCTTAAACAGATCAAACAGTGGTTATGGTACAAACCACTGCACACCTTATACGCCTTTTGGGGAATACCTTTTCCGGTGTTGGTTCCATCACCTTGCCTGGGAATGGTGGGGAAACACAAATGTGTTCTGTGTCCTAGATAAGCAATGGCAGTGGCATACCCCAGTAATTTAGAGAGATCCTGAAGACGTACCCTCAACCCCATCCTTCCTCAACTTTTCCTAAATGGCCAATACAATCAGAGAATACATTCCTCTGCTAAATTCTTCCTTAATTTTCAGCAACAGTATATATTAGGCTGAAATAACATGCCCCTTGAAATTTATCAACTGTCTCACACAGAACTTGAAATCTTGGCTATATCCGCAACTTCCACCTGGAGCGTCAGAATACCCATTAAGTAGGTTGGAAAAACCTTTGAATTAAAATATTTCAAACCTGGGCTCTCCGATCAGATTTCTGTCTGGAATGCATAACACAGGACCAGTGCTGAATACACTTTCATATACTACCGCAGCATTCTTATTTTTATTATAGTCTTACTATGTCAGTTACACTCACACTTAAACATCTGAAAGCCAGGTCTGCTTCAGATATCGAGGCACCCTGGTTCTGATTCATACTGAAATTGCTTTAGCTTTTTATGAACAATTCTTTTGTAGTACAGATTAAACAAAACCAGGGCTTAGGAATTCTCCCGATCGTTATAAAAGATTTAACATAGCTTTAATTTTGTCAAACAATTTCAGAACCAGAATGACCTGGCATTCCAGGAAAAAAAATCACGGGATAATTCTCATTTGATTGTTTCCAGATAAAAACACTCACATATGCAAAACGAACAGCCTAATAAATAAAAGGAAGCCTTGGAATGCCATCTCCTTATGTTTCATGGCACATTGGCATGTGTCCAGACTTACTAAGAGGATAAAATTCGTGAGCCCTTTGGTCAGTTGGGCAAGCTGGAACGAAAAGGCTCTTGCTTCTTTAACTTATTTGTATTCAGGCTGAACCGATGAACTTTATTTGACATTCTTCTCTACTTTACAGGCTGGACATATTTGGTGCTAGAATTTTTGTTGTTGCTGTGTCCTTTACAGTCATGACCGGCTCTTCATGACCCCATGTCCATGGAGTTTTCTTGGCACAAATACTTGAGTGGCTTGCCAGTTCCTATTCCAGGTACCTACAGCACCTAGTATTCCCTGGTGGTCTCTCATCCAAGTACTAACCAGTCCTGACCCTGCTTAGCTTCCAAAATCAGGCGAGATCGGATGTGCTCCCATCACTAAAGGCAGGCATGACCAAACTTTGGCCCTCCTGATGTTTTGGACCACAGCTCCCAGAATTCCAAGCCTGTATTCCCAATGGCAAAGGACTGTGGGAGTTGTGGTCCAAAACATCTGGAGGGCTGAAGTTTGGACATGCCTGACTAAAGGTAAAAGATGAATTTGCTGCTAACATCTGGAAGGAAAGATATAACCTGGAACCTACCAAAATACCTCTTTAAAACATGATTTGGAAGTTTTGCTAGCACATTCCAGGGTGCGGCCTATTTTGCTGCTTGACCAAAAGGTGCTGCCAAGGCCTGTAAATGCATTCTAGGTCAAGAGGCATTATTAGGATATTTTCTGCTTGCTCCAAAGGGAACATACTGCAATGGTCTTGAAGATATCTCTGTGGCTTCCAGGCTCCTGTTCTTTCCCTACAGGTTTGCCTGGCAATGAAGCCCATGGCATCCCAGGGCACACAGAGCACATGGGTTGCCAGCCAGGCCTGTTCCTCTACTATGTAAACAATATGACTATATGCCTTAGATTGAATATTTTTCTGCAGATCAGTGGGTGGGAAGGACCTGGTCCATGGGTTATATGCATTCCTCCACAGCCACTTTTGCAGCTCCTGGTCCTTTCATGGGCGGCACTGCCAAAATAAGAACAAAATCCCACTGGAAAACCGACAATGGCCTTGTCTCCTGGAGGCAGTCTGTTTTGCTGGGAGCTATGAGAAATAGAGATTTTTGCATGTTTCTAAGACTACCCTTCTCCGTCTCCTCCAGTAACTGCCCCCCCCCCGACAAGGAGGCGGGCAGGGATTGCTGCAGCACTGTCTTTGAGGGGCCAGCTGCTGGGGGATGTGAAGAAGGGTAGTCCATGTTCCTGCTGGGATGGGAAGATTGCATGATGAGGAAGGAATAAGCAGCATATGCTGTCTTATGAGTGGGGAAGCTGGCTGTGGGGGTGATGGAAGGGAATGTGTGGGATTTGTGATGTCACACCAGTGATTTAGGATGACCCAGAATGAAGTGGCTTGCACTCATCTCTAATCTACATTGTACTACTGTAGCAGTATGATACTGCTTTAACTCTGCATCTTCTTCCTACAGAATCCAGGGATATGTCATTCGGTGAAGTATAGACTTATTTCTTCTAATGCACTCTCCTGAACTACATCAGAGAATTCTAAGTACCAGGATAACACCATGGCAGTTAAAGTAGTACTAAACTGCAGTATAGCTACAATAATAGAAGCATTTACTTGTTACGGGATTTCTTCTGAATTGGATACTCACTGATAAGAAGTGCTTCAGGATAAAGATTCCAAGCTCCCTTAACATTTAAAGCACATTGTTGATTTTAGAAAAAAGTTTAAACATTAGGAACATATAAAATAAGGGTTGGATCTCTTAACTACTTTGCATATGGTGTTACCATTAAGATTATGAGGGTACCATATGTGGAGCCATTATAGTATATAATCCTAAATACAAGTAAACCAGATGACTGAAGTTGATACAGCACACCAAGGCAATTGGTGCTTGAACAGTACAACAGCTGGAAATGCAATTTTCAACATTTGAACTCTTAGGGACATGCTGGGAATGTATCATCAAAGCTTCTACTGAAATACACAATGGCACAGAAAGGCTGAGGGCGGCACAGTAAGCCTTAAATTACTCCTTAAACTTAGCTTTCAAAACACACAGAGTTTGGGTTTGCCTCCAATGGAGTAAGTGGCACTGACTTCAGTACAAAAGGAAGATGAACTAGAAAGAGATATGGAGAGCAGCCAAAACTGAGATTTTAATAAACTTTAAAGGCTACAGAAGACATTGATTCCTCATTAGCGTGTAAAGTAGGAGTTCAAACATCCAGAGATTTGCAATAAGCCAAATATGTTTTTTGAAATGCAACATAAACTTGCCGTGTAGTTCCAGATGTCTTGAACAGTATAATCAGAAAAATTTTAAAATGATTTAAATGATAACAGGTTGCTCATGAGGCACTGCCCATTCCATTCTCCCTCCTTTCTCAGGGATGCATCTTTTTGGAGCCACCTATTTCCCCCCCCCCAGAACTTGAGATAGTGGGGCTACATTTTTTGAAAAACATGCAAACATATTAAAGAGTTGTTAGACCTATATAGCCTTTCTTCCTCAGGTTGCCTACTGAAAGAAAAGACTTGGAAATTGGAGGATAGTTACCCTGTTTCTCTGAAAATAAGACATCCTTCGAAAACAAGACCTACTTATAGTTTTGCCTCTCGCTGAAATATAAGGCCTTCCCCCGAAAATAAGGCCTTCCCGATAATGATAACAATAATTGTGTACCATATTCTTCTTCATGGAAAAATAAGACATCCCCTGAAAATAAGACCTAGCATATCTTTGGGAGCAAAAATTAATATAAGACACTGCTTTATTTTCGGGAAAACACGGTACCTTACAATTGCTTTGCATATCGATTAGAAGTGGCAGAATTGGCTAATTGATGAAAAGGGGAGTCAGGTTCTGGGATTTCCCCCTGCTTGATGTCTCTTTGTACACCAGTGTTTCCCAAAGTTTGGGACTCCACAGTTTTTGGACTGCAGTTCCCAGGTACCCTGGACAGTACAACTAATGGTGAAGGCATCTGGGAACTGCAGTCCAGAAACACCTGGGTTACCCAAGATTGGGAGAGACAACAGCAGGGTAACTTGTAGCAGCACAAACCTACACAGCCATTGCCCTTTTGGGCCAACAGGGAGGGAAAAAGAGGCATGTACTCAAAAGAGGCACTGGATAGATAAGATCCCAAGCTCACCTGGTTTCTTTAGCACTTCTTCAGAATAGGGGGAAAGTATCGTAGGCCAACCCTGGAACTGGTACAATCAATTTCTATCACACACAAGCCAATGGGAAGGGGTCCTCTCTCATGTCCCCAGCAAGTGTGCTTTCAATGGCAATGGGATCAAGAGAAAGGCCTGCCCTACAGAGCAGAAGGGCCTGGAAGGCTCATATGCAAGAGACACGGTCCTTCAGATAGCCTGGACCCAAACCCCCAAACCCATATACTAGTTAATTTTTCTGGACTACAGCTACCAGTATGTTCCCGGACCATGTGTCTGCTGACTATGCTGACTGGGGGATTCTGGGACATGAAGTCCAACAAAGATCCGTCAGGTATGTGTAGACTGCATGTTTTAGAACTAAGTGAGATTAACAATTCAGAGACCCCCAACACCACGATTGTGGGTTAAGAGGCTGTCAAGCACACAAATCACCTAAGATACGTAGTATAAACATACACTCTTCAATTCAACACAGGCTTTAAACCAATTCACTGAAAACCAGATTTCATTTTCAAATGGTTGGTGCTTTCTAAATACAGAAGAGGAAATCGTGAAGACACTGAGTCTGCCTGACACTTTTTCCATTCTGGTTTCTTCAGGGAATTTAAAAAGACCCTGACTATTCTGTTGAGGGGAAACTTTCTCTGCTGATGAGAGCAGTCAAGATTTAAGTGTCTTCTTTCAACCCCTAAAGAGGAAGTAAAATTGGCTTTCTTAGTATACCAAGATCTGGATTGAATTATTATGATTTTTCTTCTTGCCATTTACAAACGTTACTGCACACATATATGCATTTTCTGTCACCACCCTATTTCCCTCCAAATGTTACAACACAATCAAGAACCAAATAAGTTGCTTTAAGAAAAATTACAAATGGACTAAGAAAATGTTTTCTGGACTACAGTAATTTTGAAAGATGGGATAACAGATGTTGCATGTTTGGAAGGGACCAAATGTTGCTCTGAAGAGTTGTGCTAAATCCTGAGCCTACATCACAATAAATTCTTCAAAGTAAAAAATGATGGATAATATGAACAGATGGTATTTTTAAGACTTGGAAGAACTGTCAATTTGCAGCCTTATTAAAGAATAAAGCAGATAGTAGTTTTGTCTGTATGGTTTTATATGCTGCTTGGGAGGCAAGCCATCTAGGCATTATCAAAAACACTTTCAAATATGTATTTTGTCAAAATAAAGTCAGATATCTTCACTTACCCTTAAATTATCCACACTGCACATAGATTTTATTGCAGGTAAATTCCACAAGTTCCCGCCATCTGCTGATGTAAACACCACTCGTGAATAGCGATCACCTAAAAATAAAAATGAAATATTGTAATACCACCTGGTATCACAGACCTTCAGCACTGTAACTATCAATATAACAGAAACCCTTAAAAAGTGTTCCCAGTGCAACAGTATTTTGAGTCTCATTTGGGGGCCTAATTTTACCTTTGATTGCAAGGAAGCTATAGAGGTTGGGAAACTATGTACAGTACACTGCCCTCACTAAAAGGGTTGTTGTCTTCAGAACCATAGTAAGGTTCAGAAACTTACTGCTAAAAATGAGCATGCCTAACTAGCAACTCTGTTCTTTATTCTTTTCATTAAGTTGCAATTATTTTGAGAAGCTAAATGAGCAACATTTATAATGAAGTACTTGGCACATATTAATTTATTTTTTTTACTGAAAAAGAAAAAATAGTTGCTCATTGACAAGGCCGCCGTCTGTGAAGATTCTCAGTCATCCAGGTGAGGTATCTGGAAGTTGAGCAACTGGATTTCTTTTCTTGTGGGATCTAAACATTTCACTACTCATTCAAGTAGCTTCATCAGTTGAAGGAAAGTTGGTGCAAGGTCTCCGATTAATAGTTCATCTTTTTTTCATGCCACCCTGGTCTAAATAGGGTTGTTAGGCAGTCAGTGGCCTGAACAGGAGTTAGGTGGACAATGATCTTGTCAATGAGCAACTTTTTTTTTCTTTTTGGGTAAAAAAATAAATTATTTGTGCCAAGTACTTCATTATAAGATTTTAAGACGTACTCTCTTCAATACCACTATCATCTTTGCACCAGAGTACAGCTGACCCATGTATTATTGAGGGTGGGTGACAATATTGAGAGAAGCCACTTGGGAAAAAGAGGTACTCTGTTATCTATATACAGTACAGTAATACCTTGGTTTACAAGTAGCTTGGTCTACAAGTGTTTTGTAAGACAAGAAAACATTTCTTTTAAATTTTGCCTTGATGAATGAGCAATATCTTGCAATATGAGCAATTGAGCAGGTCACATGATCACAAGTGAGCCAATGGTGGCTCTCTCTCCCTCTCCCTGCTGGATTGTGGGAAGCTGTCTGGACTGGTCTGCCTCTGGCAAGCCTCAAAAGCAGAGGAAAGAGAGAGGAATGAGGAACAGAGGTCTCTCTTGGAACAGTCAGAAACGTTTTCAAAGGAGATTGCAGGTTAGGGATTTCTTTTTCTTTATATTTTTCTTTAATTTGTTTTCAACACCCTTTCTTATTTTTCAAACCATTTCTAGTCATGGGGCAGCTAGTCAAGTGTGTATAGGGTTAAAAAAAGTATTTTATTATTGTTACATTAAACACAAAGAGTAAAATCCAGTTGTTAGTCCCAAATAGAGCAGATTCAGCTGCCAGGTGCCTAAACCATGGTGTGGATGTGGATTTCTACCCAACTTCTTTTGTTAATTTTTTACATTTTATGTGTATAGTATGTGGTCTGTGGGGCTCAGAACAAATCATCTGAGTTTCCATTATTTCTTATGGGGAAATTTGCCTCGATGTATGAGTGCTTTGGTTTACAAGTATGTTTCTGGAACAGATTATGCTCATAAACCAAAGCACTGCAGTGAAAATTAATTTTGTTTCTTCCAATACCACAAACCTTATAACCAGCAGTTGATGAGAAAGCAAAAATCAATTCTAGGAAATATTTTCAGTCAGAAAATGGGACACTTCTGTATTTTTGTCCCAGTTGTGTTCTGTGGGTCTCTCTCTCTCTCTCTCTCTCTCTCTCTCTCTCTCTCTCTCTCACACACACACACACACACACACACACACACACACACACACACACACACACACACACACACACACACACACACACACACACACACACACACCCCTACATTTCTGACAGAATCCTACCACTGCTTACACTTGTATATGGGAATACATTAAGTTTTTGATGGCAAACTGCCACTCACTATGGTGCTGGTTTTGTTCTTTTGCACGTGCACCTCATTACTGAATGACAATTTCCTATCACTACTGGTACAATTTCCATTATCCGAGTGGAAATCAGCACTAGTGATTCTGTTCTCTCGTTCAGATTCTTCTGAATGTCTGTATGCAAAACCGATAAGGACGTTTCAAACTGATCAACTTACTTGGAATATCACAGAAAAAGCTGTCCTTGTGGAAATTCCAGTCAGTGTCCCTTTTTTCTCTTTCGTAATGGTCATCTGACCATCCCTCATCTCGATGGCTGAAGAACAGTTTTTTGAAAATCTTAAAATTACAGTACTGAAGCCAATTATACATTTTTATTCAGCTGTTGTTTGGGTAATAAATACACAAAGAAGAAAAATAAGTGCTGCTGAGAAACCTAGAAAGTTAACCCCTAGATTTACCAAGAGATATGAGATGATTCAGTCAAACACAGACCCAGGCAAGGAACAAATCATCATTATCAATTATACCCAAATGCAAGATCTGTCACAATTGAACACTATAGCCCCTCCCCGATCTACTATAGAGGGCTGAGGTATCCCCCTTGAGTAGATCTGTGGGATACACAGGGGCTAGGGAAGGCAACATACCCGCAGGGAAATCTCCTCACAGAACAGTGGAATTAACTTTTTCATTTTTAGGAACACTTCTATCCTTAAAAGCTCTCTGATAAAAATATTACTAAAGAAGCCAAAGAGGATGCCAATGCTGTTGTTTTCCCTAAATGGTGACATCATTGTCCCATTATTACATTAGCTACAGAAAGCAGCATTTCCTAAGATGATTTCATCGTTTTAAAAGCTTAAATATTCAAAATAGTTTTTATAACATGGTCAACATTGATATAACACCATCTTATTAACACTGGCTATATGGTTGAAGGAGCTGGATGTTAATGAGTGCAATGCTATTTTATACAGTAGGAAACAGATTTATTAAATGCAACCTTATTTTATTTCACATATCTGGCTATTGGGTATGCAAATAACCAATGCACAACAAGAATAAAAGAAAACATGTTGAGAAGGTCCTTACCTTTTAGCTTGTTCATCTGCATATTTAAAAGGGTAGTTGGCTAAGGTTGCTTTGTAGCCTGTGTTTTTCACCATATTATTCCAGGTAACCAGTCTCTGCCCTATAGCAGTTCCTCTAGGCTCAAAACCCTGAATGAGAACATTAGGAACTTGTTAAAATACACACCATCCTTTGACTTCACAGGAAGACAACAGGAAAAACGGATGAATGGGGTTTATTAGAAAGCACTTTCATTACAGGTAACAGTTTAAGACTGAAATTGCTTCATATCCTGAGGACACATAATCAAGAAAAACAATGGAACTACTCAATGTCCCTGAACTGCACATCTTCCTGGATTCACCGCCAAGGAGGTGGAATAGGGATAATGTCAACAAACATTGAGACTCACAAATGGCATAATCAGGATAAACCAGTGGCCACAATCCTGTTATTTCAAACAGTAAATTGCACCAGAGTAGTTCCACTGAATCAATGGGGATTTAGTGAGTCAGCTCTTCTGTAGGTTCTGCTCCTTCAAGTGGGCCTCATTAGTGTGCTAAAGTAATTCACAGTTAGAACAGGCCCACTTGGAATTAATGAAACCTAAGAGCAATTGATTCCCCAACTCCCAACCCCCTTCCCTCCTGGTTTAATGGGCCTATTCTTAAGCAATTGCTTATGCTAAGTAAAGAGAGATCAGCCGGCAAATTATGAAGGAAAAACACCTAGTGCAGGATTGGGCAACAGTTAAAAGTGTAAGAAAGGCCATCGGACCAAAGGCCTACCTACTCTGCCATGCTGATTCTCACAGTGACCAGTTAAAGAAGAATGGAGTGGTAGCCCTCTCTTGTAGTTGTTTCTTAGTAACTGGGATTCAGAGGCATGCTGCCTCTGAGATTGGAGGTAAGGTGCACCCATCCTGCATAGTAGCCATTGATTCAGGACAGATAAAAAGGAGTACTTCTTCACAGTATACTGTTAAATGTTAGACTACACTACCGAAATAGGTAGAGATGGCTGCCAACCCAGACGCCTTTAAAAGGTGATTAGATAAATCCATGGAGATTTGAGCCCTTAGTGGTATCATTCAGGATGGTTATACAGTAGGACCCCGGTATCCACCGGGGATTGGCTCCAGACCTTCCCGTGGATAATGAAAACCGTGGATAAGAGAGAACACCTGCCCACCCACCCCCAAACTGCTCTTTCCTGACAGTAGCTTGCTTTATGACTGCTGTTTTGAGACAGTGGCTTGCTTTATGGCCACTGTTTGTGACAGTAGCTTGCTTTACAGATGCTATTTGTGACAATAGCTTGCTTTACAGCTGCTGTTTGTGACAACAGCTTGCTTTACAGCTTGCTTTGTGGCTGCTGAATTATTTAATTTTTTTCCTCTGCCAACCGTGGATAACTGAATCAGTGGATAATGAATCAGTGGATACGGGGGTCCTACTGTACTGTATATCACCTCCTACAGCATTTGAGCACTATGGCTCTCGATAGGATTATTAGGGCATGTGAGATGGAAGATGTTGCTGCACTCATGTCCTGCTGGATGGCTTCCTATAAGCAGTTGAATGGCTGATTGCTTGCAATACGCTTCTGACCTGATCTAGCATGACTTTTCCTATATACTTTTGATAACTGTACCCTTCATGTATTTATCAACCCACCTTTACAGTTATCGAAATTGGTGACTCACATTGCATCTTGGGGCAGCAAATTCCAAAGTTTCATTTCAAAAATTACCTTACCTGTCTCGTTCTTTTTACACACTATTCACTATAATGCCTGACTCCTGGTTATTGGATTATCTGAAAGGGAGAAAAACCTATCTCCTCTCTATATATATGTGGATATATTGTTATGTAATAATCAATTCTGATTTATGGTGACCCTATCAATGAATTATTTTCAAAAAGGCAATATCACTAACAGCCCTGGCTCAGGTCTCACAAACTCAAGGCTGTGGCTTTCTTTATTGAGTGAATATCTCATGTTAGACTTCTACTTTTCCTGTTGCCTTCAGCTCTGCCCAGCATTATTGTCTTTCCTAGTAAGCCTTCTGTTCCCACCTCACATGCAAGATATTTTCCTACTAACCTAAACAGCTCCAAATGGTGTAACACTTCTTCCTTCTTGGGGAGTGAGGTGATCACAGCTGTACACAGCATTTCCAATTTAACCATACAATGGATTTGAATATGGGCAGAATGATTTTGGTAGTTCTATTTTCAATCCCTTTCAAAAGCCGTCTCATATTTCTGCTAATATTCTTTTGCAGTCATGATTTTTGTCTTCTGCATGTTCAGGTGCAGTTCCGTTTTGGGACTTTCTTTTGTCCCTTTCCCTAACAGTATGTGTTCTGTCAGTAAGAGCACAACAGTTTTAGAATTACAATATTAACAGTTTATTTTCCTCCATTTCTTAAGTTACTATTTCAAGACACAAATGGGGCTAACTGTCTCCACTTTAGTGATTACTACTCTAAGTACTCGAACCTTTACTAGCACTGCTTTCTCCAATAAATTCTGAATTATTTTTAAAAATGTTGATGGAAGAGGTCTTTTTAGCCTTTTTGTTATTGATTTAAAGGATCAGCAGCTGTAACAGACATATTTGAAGCCATCTGGACTTAACCACTAAATGTCATAAATATTCAGATTTGGTGTTTGTGCACATCTGTATTTGATAGCAATATAAAACATTCACGAATAATGCTTTACAGCCCTCTGCTTACCATTATTGATGGGAAAAGTATATGCCAACTCGGTGCTTTGACAGCACCAGACAATAATGTTTACTTACCAGTAACGGATCAGAGAAGTCTGGAAGATCTGGGACAAGTATTCCAATCAGTGCACACACCACAATTAATACGGTACACATGCCTAAAACAACCACAGGCCAATCAGCTATCAGAGCTGCATAGCTAGAGCAAAAGAAAACAGCAGTTAAAAGAAGACAGCTTCCCAAAAAGAAAAAAGAATAGGATGCTAGTTTGCACTGTTGCTTTTAGTGCATACTCTTTGCTTTAAGACAAATATCTCCATATTTGCTGGATTTAAATAGCATTACACTGAATCATACACATTCAACTGAAGTGAATTACTAAACATCTTATGGCCCTTTTAAGATATGGAACTTCAACTTGACATAAACCTTCATTTATAAGCAGTCCACCACCCAACAGTTTGATTCTTGTTCTGAAAAGCACTTCAGTGATGCACACTTGTACTGTCTAATAAAAAGGTAGATTTGTCTCTCCACCTTTTGGTGTAACTGTCTACTATTTCTGGAATGGTCAAAAATAGATTTCTTTGGCACAAAAACAACAGTAATTGCTATTTATTTAATTCAAACTTTCTGGCGCCTTCAGATTTTATAAAAGTACATTTTGGACGAAAGCAATGCTACTGTAAAGCACAGAGCACTGGTTTGTAAATGTCTCCAAGTTCATATTTTTCATCTGGTCAGGACATTTCCCAATTCAATACCAAAAATAAACTCTGTGCCATATTAGAACCTGAGAGGGGTTAGGCTCCAGCTCTTCTGTAAAGGTTTCAATGGATTTTAATGTAATTAACATCGCAAACGAGAAAAAGAAAAGAACGTTTTTTCATGTCCCAGTTAAGTGAAACATGCTGGGCCAAGTGAAAATGGAGACAACACTACACAGCTTTGCACTGTTCAGCATAGGAGGGCACCGTATGACTACAGTGGATTGAGGATGGTCATTAGCAATGCATCTACACAGCAAAAGGAGACCACATATTTACTTAGTGTACCAAAGGAAAGATAAGAAACAGTGAGCTCAAATGACTACAAAGCTAATATAAGACAGAAATCAAGATGCATTTTTCCAGCTGAAAAACTGCTGTTACCTATTAATATTCTTATAAATATATAGCTTCGTTCTAAAGTAGTGTACAGCTATTGGGAATCGGGGGGGGGGGGAGGTTCCATTCCAAGAATTGCATCAAATACCTTGCACCAACTTGCACTACAAAAGGACTCACAATCTGTGGTCTAGCAATCAACAGCAGAAGAAATGGTAAAACCCGTCTTAGTATCTATACCTAGCTAATTTTGGATCACCATACCCCTCCTTGTGCAACTTTGATGGACCTCTATTTTATTTCAACCCGAGAATCTAAACCAGAGGAATGCAGATTGTATACTGCTGTTGTTTTTAATGACATCTCCACGACCTACCAACTGGAGCTGGGTATAGAAGAAACACTTTTAGAACTAAAACTTTATATCCTAGGAATTTGTCTGGAGAACCAGAAATGAACCAAAATTACATTCCACAAATTTCATTGTGAAGACATTTTCAAGACATGTCTTTGTTCCCACTGCTGACTCACCGGAAGACTCCACAACCCCTAATTGCAGCAATATTTCTGGATGTGTCCTACAGCTTTTAAATAGAACTATCAGCTCTCCCTTTCATCTAAAGATAGCATTTCTCTTTCAAAACAGACCCAATATTGTTACACTTTAATGGTCTTGTAAGTGCCATGCTCAGCTAAGAAACCCTGAATTCAGCAATATAAAGGGACGATAGATGGATGCCACATACTTTAATGTAAATGTTTGCTAACTATGGGCACACACAGCTTGTCTTGCAACTGCAAGTAATTCTCCTGCTTTCTTTAATCCAAGATAAAACTATACTGTCTCAGAAATATTTTTCAAAATATAAAATCATAAATGAGTAGCAGGCGTGTCTTGAGCCCTTAACTGAGTATCAATAAAATTATTCAGGATGAAGTACCTTCCACTGTTTTTCAGTCTGCTTCAAACAATGTTTATTTTTGTTTCTTCTAAAGTAAGTGGTGTTTCTTATTTATTCAGAGTATTTAAAGCACAAATCAACACTGAAATCCCTCAAGTGGTTTGCATTATGAAAGATGTTCAGTATCTCAGTATGGCCAGGCTTCACGTGTAGACCTTCCCACAAATGTGCACATTCTTTCCCTGCATCTCTTGACTTTTTCATTTAACTTATTGCTTATATTTATATCTTGCCTTCCACCAGACTTTTTCTGTAGAACAACACTGGCTGAAATCTTGTTCGGGAGCCGCAACAGCATAACTCATGGTTATGCCTGCAACATGGAGGTGGAGGGTGCTATCTACAAAGCACTTCTACCAGTCATGATTGGAATCACAGAACCATTTGGCAATCTGTGTGGCCTGAACACAATGCCTGGCAAGGTTAAGCTTGTGTTATTTTATGTTGTGCAGTTGCGAACAGGATTTTGCCCATTGTGTAGCAGCTCAGACTGAGACATCACACACAGATGGCTAGAACTGAGTTCTGTGACACCTCAAACAAGTGGTCTAACCAAAAGACCACATTCCATAAAGAGCAACTGTTTCCAGTACAAGACAACATTAATCAGATAATAGCTGGCTAAGAAAACAGCTCTCTCCCTAGGCTGTGAAGATTCAGTCATCCAGGTGAGGTTATCTGGAAGTTGAGTCATAGCAACTGGACTTCTTTTCTTGTGAGATTGAAATGTTTCACCCATCAGTCTGAGGGAAGTTGGTACGAGGCTTGCATGATAAGTGGTATTTTTTATTTTTATTTTAGAGAATTTTACCCCACTTTTCTCCTTGAAAAAGGACTCAAGGCAGATTACAGTAATGGGGGACAATATACAGTCCAATACAATTAAGAAATATTCAAGTATTTAGAGCAGGGAAATCGAGGGGCATCTTACAGCATTAACAGACAACATTACATTAATGCAATCACAAAGTCTATAAACACAAAGTCTATGTGATCATGTATGATAGTCCATCATTCAGGGAAAGCTTGCCTGAAGAGAAAGGTCTTTCTCTATTTCTGGAAAGACAGATGAGATGGGGCAGTCCCACCTAGTGGGAGGGAGTTTTAGAGTCCGGGTGCAGCAGCTGAGAAGGCCCTTTCATATGTTCCCACAAGATGTATCTGTGGGAGGGGGGATGGAGAGGAAGGTCTCTCCTGATGACCTCAACACCTCAGCCAGTTCATACTGTGAGACTCAATTTTTGAGGCAGCTAGATAGGTGCTGCCCTTTCATTGTTCCCCAGACAAATCAGAACCACTTCACACCTCCACCAGGAAAGCCATTGCTAACAACCCATACTTAATGAGTGTTGGGATAGGTTGCATAGGTGGGACTTTCACACACCTCAGGCCATTGTACATCTAACGACCCTAATCAGACCAGGGTGGCAAGAAGCCAAGGTGAACGGAAAATTGCAGGCCTTGCACCAACTTTCTTTAGACTGAAGAAGCTACTTGGATGATAGTGAAAGGTTTCAATCTCATAAGAAAAGAAGTCCAGTTGCCATGACTCAGCTTCCAAAGAGCTCTGTTCCTGCCACACATGCTTTCCTTCAACAACCTTAATAACAGCTTTATGCTCTCTGGAGGTGTGTGTGAGTTGGGAGGGAGGGAGATTCTTTCTCTGCTACTTGCCACTAGCAGTTCTGGCAGCCTCCTGAACTAGGCATAGAAGGCAGCACTTTTCCAGCAAAACATTTATGCAATCAACAGATCTACCACATGCTTACCAGGCAGGATAAGGTTGCTAATATTAATGTAAACACATTGTTCATGGTCTATTATAAGACAAATTGGGTAGAAAGTAAACAATTGATGTGCCTTGACCCTGATTATAACACTGAACACAAACAGCAAAATCAGCAAACACAAAGAGAGTTGTGTTTAAATGCGTTTTTTATTTCTTTCAGCATTCTTTTTACACTTGACTCTATAGTGCAGTACAAGTGGTTTTAGGTTTTCCATGTTACTCCCACATTTCCTATCCTCGTAGGGCACTGCATTACCTGACTGTCAGTTCAAGGGTTTTTTTTTAATTTCTTGTATTGACATTTGAAGCCCTACATTCTTCCTGTTCCGGTTACTTAGCAGAGCTGGTGGCATGGCATATTCCTCTTAAGAGGCTTTCTGTTGGTCCATTGGACTAAGGTGGGAAATTCCAGGCTTTGGGAATTCTCCCACTTGGCCCCAAAGCTGTGGACTTCTCTCCCCCCTACACCTTTGTATGGAACCAATGTCAGATAAATTTACATGAGCATTGAAAACCTCTGCTCAATATGGAGGCACAGGTGTCAGGTGCAGGAAGAGATAAGCAACCAATACATTTTGACTTGAGCTTTTAAATTGGCTTGTTGGAAGTTAGTTCAGCTCTTCTTGGTTTGCTGCCCATTCCAAGGAGTTTTAAGTAGGTGTGTGTGTAAATTTTGTGTTTGCATGCTTTGTATGTTTATTGATTTTAGTGGAAAGCACTCTGGTGTGAAGAGCAATGTAACTGTTGTTGTTGTTAGAGCTCTGTTTATCAGCTTAATACTGCTGAAGACCTGAAGAATGCACTGAACACAGTATGGCAGAACTGGAGGTAAATGCTATGATTTTTCTTCTTAAAATCTATACTCAAGGCAGAGTTCATTTCTGCTAGCTTATAGCTGAAGGAGAGTTACACTGATGAGAAATAGAGCCCAGCTACCAATAGATTATAGTGTGAAATCATTTAGTAAGAGTGTACTAAAATGTGTAAAGTTTGTCACAACTACGTAGAAAGAATTTTAGAAAAAAATGACTGTGGGGAAAATTGCAGTTGACAGAATCCTGCACCTGCTTAACTTGGATAGAAGATCAAAATATTCTGGGAAATAAACAGGCAGGATTCAGAAAGGGCAGATCAACAATAGATGACTGTATCCTCCTAAATCACCTAGCTGAGAAATATATGACCTTTTATGGTAATAGTCTATTCACCGCATTCATAGATTTAAAATTTGCCTTCGACTCTATACCAAGAGAGAAACTATGGATCAAGTTGTGTGATACTTCCATTGATAAGAGACTTCTGTATCTGATCCCTCTACCAGGGAATCACACTTCGTATTAGATGTGGGATAGAAGGGGAATTGACAAAATCTATCCCCACCACTAGTGGGGTCTGCCAAGGATGTATACTGGCACCTATGTTATTTAATCTCCATCTAAACGATATGATTCAGAGCTGCCTTGCACCAGACTTTCATCCACCAACCTTGGCTAAAACCAAATGCCCTTTACTTTTGTACGCAGATGATGCTGTGTTGCTTTCATTATCAGAAATTGGCCTTAAACGCCTAATGCATGCATTTATGGTATACTGTAAGCTCAATCAACTGAATATAAACATTAGTAAAACAAAAATTATGGTCCTTAAGAAGCATGCAGCACTAAAAAGTGGAAAATTAATGGGAAATACATTGATCAGGTTAAACAATTCAGATACCTGGGCATCTGGTTCCACCAGAATCTTTCTTGGGCTCCCCATAGAAGGTCTGTTATACAGGCAGCTCAGAAGGCCATTACCCATTTTTTTCTTTACGAAAGGTGGGCAATTTATACCAGCCGCTATCCGGATATTCAGATACAACGTCCTATCTCAGCTGTTACATGGAATCCCAGTATGGATCCTGGGCTTCCATACAAACATTGAAAGTATCCTTGCAAGGTTTTTAAGGTCTATTCTTGGATTGCCAAAATGTGTTTCTATAGCAGGTCTACGACTTGAGGTAGGCGTCTCCTCAATTGAATGTACTGCCTGGTTACATGCATTCAGATATTGGATCAAAGTGTTATATGCTGACACATCCTCTTGATATCTACATCTTCTGATGAAAGATGTTTACACTTGCTCCTGGTTAAAAATCTTCCCAACCAAATTGCATTTCTTAGGCCTATCTATGGATTTTTTTCACATTTATGAATTGAAGACAGTTAAGTCCATCATTGGAAAGCGAATTAAAGATACTGATTTCCAGTCTTCTACAGAGAATGCTCAGAAAATTTGTTCACCCATGCATTTTGGTTTAAATCTTGAATTTCATCAAAGTGCTAAATATTTGGAAAAACTGACAATCCCTAAATACCGACAGATTTTTTCAAGAGCCAGATTTAACTGTCTTCCATCTGAAGTTTTAGAGGGTCGCTACAGTGGCATACCATATGAAAATCGATTATGCCCCTGCAATGATAAAGAAATTGAAACATTGCAGCATGTTTTTTTTATATGTAGTTATTACAGGGATGAGCGTATCAGGCTTCTTTACCCTGTAATGAGAGGTCTACCAGGCAGATCCTTGGACTGGTATACAAGATATCTTCTAGAACAGTGCTCCCCAACCTTTTTGTCCCCACGGACCGGTAAATGTTTGATGATTTTCCGTGGCCCGGGGCTGGGGGTGCGGAGGGGGCAGATGGGGGTGTGGGGGGTCGGGCGGGGGAAGGGGAGGGTGTGGGGGATGGGGGATGGGGAGGGAGGAGGGGAGGAGGGGGTGTGGGGGGCTTGGCGCGTGTGCCTTGCGGGGGGCACGGGAGCGGGCGGCGGCGGCGCTCTCCGGCTGGGGGCATCGGGCGTGCCGCTCATCCCCGTGTGCACGCGGGCAGGGTGGGGGAGCCTGGGGCTCCTGGGCGGGCGGGCCCCGCCTCCTCCTCCTGTCGGCGGCTGCGGCGGCCACTGCAGCCGCCTGGGTTCGGCCGCCGCCGCCGCCGCCCACCTCCGGCTTCGGCCTTCGGGCGGGCGAGTGGGAGGGGGGAGGCGAGGGAGGCTGGTGGGGGGTGGCGTCCCCGCGCGCCCCCCGGAGAGGCCAGTGTCCTTTCTTCAGCCCTCCCCCGACACACACACACACACACACACACACACACACACACACACACACACACACACACACACACACACACACACACACACACACCTGGCCACCTCTCAGGGAGGCGGGCAAAGCTCATCCCACGCCGCGCGCGCCCTCCCCGCCACCAAGACTTGCCCCCCCTCCCGCCGAGAAGGGGGAGCCCGAGCGCCTCCCGCCGCCGCTGCCGCCTCTCTCACCTGCTGCTGGAACTTGTCTGCTCTCCCGGGGAGGCGGCGAGGCGGCCGCTGGGGACTGGCGGAACCTGCCCCGCCCCGAAGGGGCTCCAACGAGGGCGGTAGCGCCTCCTCCTCCTCCTCCTCCTCCTCCTCCGCCGCCGCCGCCGCCGGAGGAGCAGCAGCAGCAGCTGGGGCGATTGCGGCGCGGGGGTCGCAGGGGCGGCGGGGACCGCGGGGGGGGGTCGCGGCGGTGGCGAAAACACCCAGGCCGGCCCGCAACACCCCCCCGCCCGCCCCCAACACAGGTGCGGTCCGGCAGCGGCGGCGGCGCCCGCCCTGGAGCGCGGCCGCAGGGGAGGGGCCAAAGGGCGCGCGCCCCAGGGGAGGAGGGGGAGGAGGAGGGGCACCCACCTCCTCTGCCGACCGAGGGGGCCCCACGCTGCGGCGGCAGTGCGTGCGCGTTTGTGCTGGTGGTGGAGGGTGAGGAGGAGGAGGGCGGAGGAGGAGGACGCGCCGCTGCCGCCGCCGGCGGGCAGAGGAGGGAGGCAAAGGCGGCGGCGGCGGCTCCTCCTGCGTTCCTCCAGCCTTCCTCCTCCACCGGCGGCCCGCAGGACAGAAGAGGAGGAGGAGGAGGGCGGCGGAGGAAAAGGGGAGGAGCCTCCCCGGCCTCCCCAGGCGGCCCGGTGCCGACCGGTCCACGGACCGGCACCGGTCCGCGGCCCGGGGGTTGGGGACCACTGTTCTAGAAGACAGAAATAAGTTCATTACAGAACTTGTGGCCAAATTCCTTCTCTCAGCCCAAAAAACAAGAAAGAGAATTCTGGTGCTTAACTAATTTTAAGTTTCTTTTAATTATTGGAATGTGTACTTGTTGGAATGTATACTGTATTTTATCGGGCCTTTGGCTGTAAAATAAAATTGATTGATTAACAGTCTGAGTTTGAATCCTTGTTTATTCAAGCATCACAGTATGGAATTTGAGTTGCCACCTCTTTCTTCAGAGGTGCCAGATCCTATCTATAATGCCTATAATGTAAGGCAAATATAACACAGGCCTCACCATATTACAAATAGCTGTACCACCTGGATCGGGCTAGGAAAAAATGGGGGATAAGGTCATTTCAGTTTATTTTAAAGAATTTTACACCAATTCAATTTCAGGAAGAAAGAAACTGAAATTTTGAAAATTCACATGCGAGAGAAAGTAAAACTAGCAGATTTCCCAATCCCAGTATAAACCCAAGCACTGAAGCTTCCATTCTCACATAAGTTGAAATGGCCCTATGGTCATATCAACTGCCACACAGCTTTTAGAGGACTAGCGGTCTACCAAAAGGCAATGCTATATGGGTCATTCCCTTGAGCTACCTGCTTCAATAGAAAATTCATTATTTTACTTGATTATTTCTATTTACATGATAGCCAATTTGTTAATAATGATGATTGTGGCTTGCTATTTCATTTGGGTCATGCAGGGATACACAGTATGGATAGAGCTAAGACCATAATACTGGCAACATTTGCTGGCTATTTCTGACAAGCTATTTGATATAACATGCAGTCAAGAGGAGACAGCAAAATATGCATAGAAGACTGTATCCTACCTTTTTGGCAATGTTAGTGTTCTGGCTGGCCTGAAAATCAAACACAGGACAATTTTATAGAAGACTAATATACAACAGTACACAAGTATTTTCCCCCCACCTCCCAGCAAGTGTTCAAAGCAACATTCTCTAATATGGTGCCCTCCAACCATGTGGGCCTAGGAATGGTGGTAATTGCAGTCTAACACATCTGGAGAGCATCTGACTGCCAGAGGTTGGTTTAGATCACTATGTGGTTACAACAGAAATAAAGGAAAGTTTGCTTTTCAAAGTTTTGCATTGTGCTCGTATTTTGTGCCTAACCATGTACAGTCATGAAGAGCCTCCAAAACCAAGACCAATATTTGCCTTTTAAAAAAGAAATGCAAACTGAAATCCTTGAACGCGAATGCTAAATTATAAACTAAGTACATTTTTTAAAAAACAAGACCAAGCGTAAGGTGATCCTTACAAAGCTAAAGTGCATGGCTTGGCAGACTAACGGGAAATTTAAAATCACTATTCTTCCTTCAGTGTTGGCTGGATAGCTCAGTGGCGTAGGTATCTGGTTGTGCAGCCGGGGGTTGGGAGTTCGATTCCTCGCTGTGCCTCTAAAAAAGAAGAGCCAGCCTGTGTGGCCTTGGGCAAACTGTACAATCTCCAGAAGAAGGTAATGGTAAACCACTTCTGCATATTGTCTTATCTAAAAAAAACTCTGAAAGGGGATGCCATAAATCAGAATCGATTTGATGGCATATGATTCTTCTTCTTCATTAATTCTTTGTTGTATTGTCATGCACATTTTGTGCTGTGCCGTTTCTAACTGCCATTTCTTGAATGAATCTACATACATACTTAGAACAAAGAAACAAAATCTCATCTTGCTTTCCAAAACTTTAAATAGATCACTTAAAATTGCCTCCAGGGAAGGCAGAAAATCTTCTGGAAAACAGATCCAATAAACACAACAAAATATTCCTAAGCAGGAACTAAAGCCATAAATTCATGTTGAAAAGGACACGACTTCACAATGGAAATCAGCTTTAAATTGTGCTTCTGCAATCACAGATTTCTCTGTATGGTTTTCAAGATAAATTATCTGATCACAATGAAATACTCAGTGTAGTACAGTAGATGAAGTGAGAGACATATCTTACAAAAGGGATGTCTTTAAACATTTGAATAATTTGGAGGACCATCTCTCCAAAATCCATGGCAAAAATATGGTTAAATTTCAGCCTGAAAATCTATATTATGGTTATTAATAATAATATTTAGAATATTTTACCCCACTTTTCTCCTTGGAAAAGGAGATAACAATAATGAGGGACAATATATAGCCCAGAACATTGAAGACATAATTTAAGTTACGAACAGGGAATTAGAAGAGGCATCTTAGAACATTAAAAGGTAACATTAAAGCTACAAAGAGCACGCAAAAAGAAAAAATCAATTATGAGGGATATCAGTGGAAAACACTGGTGTTCTTATGAATTCAGTCAATGCAATCATGCATGGTAATCCATATAAAAGTCACATTGTAGGTAGTCCGTCATTCAGGGAAAGCTTGACGGAAAAGGAAGGTCTTTGCCTGCTTCCAGAAAGAAATATACAGTAGTGTCCAAGTTCTCCTACAGTCCTTCTGGATGGAAGGAAGAGAAGCATCGGCACCCAAGAACAGCTCATACCACCTCATACCAGTACTTTATGTGGAAAGGAGGGATGCTTTAACCCTCTGGGCCACATTTTCTTATCTAGCTCTACACTCACCACCCAAGGTAATTTTCCTTCATGACATGTTCCTCGGTCTTATCCTGATGACACTTATATGTCAGGAGCAGGGGGCTCAAATAGGGACCAATAAGGAAGAATGAGCAGGAAGGTGGCCCACATAGAGGCTTGGATCTCATATAGGGCAGGAAATAATAGTTGCCTGGAAAATGAGATGCTAGGAGCAGCTTCATGGTGCTGACCTAGGTTCTTTGAGCCCAAAACAATGGACCAGTATGGAGATACCTACATGATCCATTACAGTAGGACCCCGGTATGGATAATGAAAACTGTGGATAAGAGAGAACCCACCCAAACTGCTGTTTCCTGACAGTAGCTCGCTTTATGAATGCTGTTTTGAGACAGTAGCTTGCTTTAAAGCTGCTGTTTGTGACAACAGCTTGCTTTACAGCTTGCTTTGTGGCTGCTGAATTATTTAATTTTTTCCTCTTCCAACCGTGGATAACTGAATCAGTGGATAAGGAATCAGTGGACAAGGGGGTCCTACTGTACACAGAGATACGGAGCTTGGGGTTACGTCACCCCATAAAAAAATAGAGAACTGTTTCTACTGGTTTTGGCTCCACCATGTTATTCACCAATGAAGAACCATCTTATGGGTAGCAACTGAGGGAGAAGGAAAAGAAACTAATCAGAACATGAGAAATTTTAAGGGTGACGATGGAACAAAAAGCCACTGCACCATGAGAAACGGGGCTTCTTCGACCTCTCAATCTTTGCTCTAAAATCTTGGTTCCAGACACCCTTCCCTTGAAAAGAGGAATAGGGCTCTCCCTCTCATTGACTCGCCCTTCCCTTAACTAACCTCCCCAATGAAAGACTCATCAGATGCAATGGTCCATATAGTTCCCACAATCCCTGGTCTCACAGACATTACAGATGTGTAGCCCAGCTCATCTGGACAGAGCCAGACAGTTCTACTAGTTGCAGGTGCATGTTTCTAAGTGTAGCACACACTTGCAATGTTGCACAAAGAAGGAAGAGGAGGGAAAAGCATCATTTTGCTTATTTTCTCCTAGATTGTTCCAAAACAGCTTAACCTAGAGGAAAAGACAAGGGCATTTTACTGGAACATTTCTGCTAGCAAAGTTTTTTGTCTACCCAAAAAACATACACATACATTTCCAAAATATTCATGGGAAGAAGTGGGTAAGCTAAATTTAAAAACAATTAAAATGCATTGATATCAACATGAGTCAAAATCTGAAAACGGGACCGCATCTAATTTGGAACAGGCATTTTACCTCTCAATATTTCATCAACTGAAATCCTTTTGTGCTTACTTTGCACTGTCCCATCCATAAATGCCTGCAATGAAATGCAATCGTATGTGGTCTCAGTGATGACCCAATGACATTCAGTGGCTTTGTTTGGCAAAGAGTGGTTTCCAAGGAATAATGTATTTGTTGCTTGTCCTGCACCTTCCAATTCCATGCACCATCCCAAGGTCACATCTATACCTGACCATCTCTGATAAGACACACTAAAATAATTTAGGGGAAATAATACAGTATGTTATCAAAAACCCTAAAGCTCCACAAGAGGAGAGACATCTATGTCAAACATTTCAGGATCTCCTTATAGTAAACCACTTCTGTACATTTCCTACCTAGAAAACCCAGGGAAGAGTTACCATAGGTCAAAATCAACTTGATGGCACAGAATTAGTATTATTAAGGTAACAAAAAAAATTCCAAGTCTCTCTTTTTTGTTAGTGTCAACAACTCAAATTAAACAATTTTGGAATCTAGATGGAAATGGGGTATTTTGTAGTAGCTTTGGAGAAGATTTTCTATGGATAGAAATAATACCCTAAAGATATCCCACATCCTTAGTAAAACACCAGGTCTTTTAAATACTGTGTCAGATGTCACAAGTGTCTGCAGTTGTTTTTGAGACCACAGGATGGCCAGGTGTGCACATATTACAGATCAACATATTTGTGGATGCTGCTCTTCTTTACCACACCCCTAAAATACTTTAGTGGCCTGTAATTTAATTTAGCTTTGGTTAGTTGCAATAAGAGATGGAATTTAATAACAGCCAAAAGATCTTAGCAAAAACTTGGTTCTTGCCAGGAGAAATGGTACCACAAATGTGTAAGTATGTACAACTTTAACTTATATCAGCTGATAGTGTTTAGAATATCATACTAAAAAGGTTGCAGTTGCAATTCTATGGTTTTTTTTTTGTTATGTTGTAAGTCAGGTTGGCAATTGTATATACCAGTGTTGGCGAACCTATGGTACGGGTGCCAAAGGTGGCACTCAGAGCCCTTTCTGAGGGCACCTGACATTGCCCCTTAACAGCCACCTGTATTCAAGTTAGATTGCTGCATTGGCTCTTTGCAAAAATTAGTGGGTTCTGAATCACAGTTTGGGCACTCGGTTTCTAAAAGGTTCGCCATCACTGGTATATACTATTCTCATTTTTTCAAATACACCGGTGAGACTCAGCTCTACCTAGCAATTGCAAAATTTGCACTTGCTATATTAATTCGCATAGTCATCAACTTCATGCCTTCCAATGCTTTTTTGCTCTTGCTTCTGTTCGGGTTATCCACTTAAAAACAAAGCAAGGTAGCTGCCTGAAACAGAAGATCTCAAATTCTTACTTATTTGCTGAAATATCACTTTTTTTTGAAAGAAATGGGAAGAGGTGTCAGCAAGTACTGCCTAAAATGCACAATCGCTTGTCTGCTGTAGATAACTCTCTCTTCTTCCAGGATGCACCATGAGGAAGTCTTGGCCAAACAGTTGTCAATGGTATCCCATTCAAAAAGGTATTAATTAAGAGAATATTTTATCTCTTTTTCAGTTCCATCTGCAATGTACAATGTATCACATGGAAAGGTGGATTACATTCCCAGGACATAGGAGTGAAAAATGATGGAAGAAATATTAATAATTTATGAAGGTGATACTATATTAGTGGACTGCTAGATTGGCCAGTGGTTCGAAGATGATTATGATGCTCTAGTTGCAGAAAGTGCTAATGATTTAAAATGATTCTTGAAGATGAAAGGAGAAAATGAATATGCAAGACTGCAGCTGAATATTAAGACAAAAATCATGTTTACAGAGGGATTAACTAAGGGTAATACTGTCAACGAAGGACTTGAAACAGTTAAAGATTTTGTATACCTTGGCTAAATCATAAATCCAAATGAACACTACAGCCAAGGAATGAGAAAAACCAGACTTGGAAGGGCAGCTATAAGGAACGAGAAAAGATCTTGAAGTAGAAAGATGTGTCACTGGAGACCAAAGCTCTCTGTGCTACAATATTCCTGATTACTGCTTATAAACGTGAAAGCTGGGCAATTAAGAAAGCTGACAGGAAAATGCAAGTTGCTGGTACTGGAAGGGAGATTTACAGATACCACACACTGGCAGGGGGAAAAAAGCATTAGATCAAATCAGGCTTCAATTCCCTCCAGAAGTCAAAATGATTAAACTGAGGTTGTTGCACTCTTGGTGTGTCCAAGAGAAGGGAAGACATGTTGGAGAGGACTATAAAACTGAGGAACGTTGAAGGCAGAAAGAAGAACGGAAGCCCAAAAATGAGATAGACTATAAAAGAAGCCACAAATGTGCAAAATCTGAGTAGAGTAATGAATGGATTATGGATGACCATAAATCTGAAGTAACTTGATGGTACCTAACCACTGGATTTTAAGTAACTTGACTTGAAGGACCAGAGGGGCTCTTTGCTGCTAAGTTTCAGGCCACAAACATCTTGAGATGCAGACTTCATTGTGGTTGGAGTAGAATCAATGATTGCAATAGGATTTAAAATGTTCTGCTCATATACTGCCCCACACCACTTCAAGTAGTCTCTGGGTGGTCTACAGTCCAATTATGCAGGTTACACATTGCCCTGCCCCCGGCAAGCTGGGTCCTCATTTTACCGACCTTGGAAGGATGGAAGGATGAGTCAACCATGAGCCTGCTACCTGGGATTGAATCCCGGGTTGTGAGCACAGTTTTGCCTGCAGCACAGGCATTTAACCACTGTGCCACGGGGCTCTTACTAGTATAAGATTTATATGGGTCTACTGTACAGTATGTATAACTAAATCTCAATCCCATTCACTTTGTTTAATGGATTGTTGGTTTAAGACAACAGGAGGGACCCTAGGCCCTCCAAATGTTTGTAAGACAACTCTCTCCTTCCCTGACTACTGCTAATGTTTCTGAGATTTCTGGGAGTAAAAGTCCAACAAATTAGAAGGACCAAAGGTTCCTCAACACTAAATGAAGGGGGGAAACAAACCTTACCAGAAATCTATAAGAAGCAAGAGCAGGTGGCTGTGCTTTTAAATGTGCAGCTCCACCCATTTCTAAAGAAGTAGGTATGGGGTGGGGGTGGGACTATTATAGCACTTTAAAAAATTTACAGATTAATTTCATTGTGAGCTTTCATGTGGATTTTGATCCACAAAAGCATACAGCGAAACAATCCTACTGGTTTTTAAAGGAGTCACGAATAGTAGGTCACGCCTGTCACGACATGACACAACACACACAACACATAGCACAGTGGTGAAACTGTAGTAGTGCAGCCAAAGGGCTGCTCATCCCCTGTGTTCAATCCCAACGGATTCAGGTACCCAGATTAAGGTTGACTCAACCTTCCATCCTTCCAAGGTTGGTAAACTGGGAAACTTTTGTGTCAGCTGAGAGGTGTGCCCGGCCCTTGAAGAGCCTTCAGCTTCTGTACCCTTGGAGGGCTTTTTAGACCGGCTGGACTCCTCACAGAGGACCCTCTCCCTCCCTTTGTTTCACCTGGGGTTTGTGTCGGCTGAGAGGTGTGCCCGGCCCTTGAAGAGCCTTCAGCTTCTGCTCCCTTGGAGGGCTTTTTAGACCGGCTGGACTCCTCACAGAGGACCCTCTCCCTCCCTTTGTTTCACCTGGGGTTTGTGTCGGCTGAGAGGTGTGCCTGGCCCTTGAAGAGCCTTCAGCTTCTGCTCCCTTGGAGGGGTTTTTAGACCGGCTGGACTCTTCACTGAGGACCCTCTCCCTCCCTCTGTTCCACCTGGGGTTTGTGTCGGCTGAGAGGTGTGCCTGGCCCAAGAGCCTTCAGCTTCTGCTCCCTTGGAGGGCTTTTTTAGACCGACTGGACTCTTCACTGAGGACCCTCTCCCTCCCTCTGTTCCACCTGGGGTTTGTGTCGGCTGAGAGGTGTGCCTGGCCCTTGAAGAGCCTTCAGCTTCTGCCCCCTTGGAGGGCTTTTTAGACCGACTGGACTCTTCACTGAGGACCCTCTCCCTCCCTCTGTTCCACCTGGGGTTTGTGTCGGCTGAGAGGTGTGCCTGGCCCTTGAAGAGCCTTCAGCTTCTGCCCCCTTGGAGGGCTTTTTAGACTGGCTGGACTCTTCACAGAGGACCCTCTCCCTCCCTTTGTTCCACCTGGGGTTTGTGTCGGCTGAGAGGTGTGCCCGGTCCTTGAAGAGCCTCCAGCTTCTGCCCCCTTGGAGGGCTTTTTAGACCGGATGAATTGCAAGATGGCGGGTGGCAGCAACAGCGTTCCATCCTTGCTGCACTTCCAATTCTTAATCGACTCTAAATTTCTTGGCTGAAATCTTCATTTGGTCTGAAGACAGAACCAAGTTTTTTTTTCCTCCCCGCCTTCGTCACCACTTCCAAATTAGTCTGTTTTGCCATATCTATTTTTAATTCTGCTAGAATTTGCTCCTCCGCATGCCGGGACACAGGAGGATTTTTATATGTTTTGTTGTTTTAATAGTTCTATGTTGTTTATGCTTTATATCTGATGTATTCTATTGTTGCTGATTTGGTATGTATTGCTTTTGTTAGCCGCTTAGAGTACTACATGTAGTAGATAAGCGGGATATAAATACAAGAATAAATAAATAAATAAATAAAACCCAGCTCTTGCAGGAGGGGGCAATGGGCAGCCAACCACCCGGAGAGAATTTGAAGCACTCTGAAGTGGGGTGGGGATATGAATAGCACACTTTTCTTCAAGGTGCCACAATGTGCTGGGTTTTTCTCCTTTTCCCCTTTAATAGTTCCACCTAGCCTTCTTTGAACCCCCCAAGCAACATCTCTTCTATTATATTTATTTTTGGTTAGTATTATTCCTAGCTCACCAGCCAGAGAAAAAGAAGGCTCCTAGTGAACAGTGTGTGTAGAAGGGACCTCCGCCTCTAATCTCACTGCATTGGAATCCCTATTTATCCCCTGACCACTGGTTCTGAAACTTGGGTCCCCAGATGTTCTTGGACTACAACTCCCGGAAACCCCAGCCAGCACGTCTAGTGGTGAAGGCTTCTGGGAGGTTGGAAACCACTAGTTTAGTTCCTTCCCTCTTTCAACACAAGTATAAGCTAACACCAGTGGCTACATTTTTGCAGGCTCTGCTAACATTCCATGATGAATATTATTTATTGTTATTTTAAGGACAGCAGAAAAAGTAATTTTGTATTGCTACAGGGTTAAATGTTTATTTCATCAAATGGAAGCTGCTCAAGAAGAAAAATGTCCTTTTTTCTCCCCACCCCCATGTGTTAATTGTATGCATGGCCATATGAACAATTACATTTAGCTGAGAAATGAATGCAGAGTTTCTGAGGTTATTTGCTATCATTATCAAGGGCCTGTAAAATTAAAAGCAACAAGAGGAAATGGTACTTTGAATAATTACAAAAATAATTACAAACATTCTTATTAGAGGAGGGAAGCCCCAACATTTACAGTACAGCAAGGCCTTCACAAGGATTAACGAAAATGTCACAAAGTCATGAGCAGGCTTTCAAGTCCTCAGTATACTTGAGGCAATGTACAAATATTTGAAGTCCCTCTTCTATAAATAAACTTGGAAAATAAAAACACCCAACACTTGTACACAGATTGAAGAATGCCAAAAAGCAAAGAGACCCTTGTTGAGTCTGGGCTTTTCATATTTTTTTTCCAGACGGTCTAGTGTCTTGTTCAGAAGAGCCTTGTTCATTAAGAGTCTTGTTGCTTAAAAGTGGAAGCAATTTAAGGAAGCCACTCATGCCTTCAATCCAAAGACCTCTGCTTTTTTGTTCTGTTCTTAAATTGCAATTTTCTCAACTCATTCAGTGTAACCGTTGGTGCTGCTAAACATAGCTATGTTAAACTCTGCTGCAAGTTTTAAAATTACCCAAAACACCACTTCTGATATTTAATTAACAGTGGGACATAGTTTCAGTTATTTTGATTAAACAACACACTGAAATGGCTTGGGGGCATTCTTGTTACATTAATTAACTCATTTGGACATTGCTGTTCAAAGGAGTAATAGATCCTTAGGTTAAGTGCTAACTGTTTTGCTAATTCTAAGAAGGTGAGGGATGCAGGGCATGGGAAATGAGTTTTCAAACACTTGGTTGCTAGCGTTTGCAAATGCCAGATTCTAAAGGTCAAAAGACATCAATATTCCCAGATTGCAAAGTGGAGGGGAAAGCAAGAATGGACAAAGATCTTTTCACACTGCAAAGCAAAATCTAGTTTTAAGAAAGCCAGTGGCTGATGTTAGAATGATTGCAAAGCCTTACGTTTAGTTGCTCAATAGTGCATTTCTTATTAAAGCAAGAAAAGTTAATCAGTATGCATGATATTTAATAGCTGAATGCTAGCTGAGATGTTTTTTTAAAAATATCCTATGGCAGCAATTGCCAACCTTCTTTTTTACACTTGCGACCAGGTTTCTTGCTGTGCGGTACTTTATCACGGGCACACACGTGTGCAAACAACTCTTTCCTGTGCTGGTTCCATTGTGATCAAAACAAAAACAGTCGTAACGGGTGCACGGGGGACGAAAAGTCCCCATGGAGAGGGGAGAAGCATGCATGCCTACTCAGGTGCAGGCCTTAAAAGGAACCTTGCTGGCTGGGTGGCCCCATTCCTAACAGACCATGGACCGGTACCAGACCATGGACCAAGAGTTGGGGACCCCTGCCTGCCCTATGGTATGTTAAGGATACTCAGTGTAGGATAGTGGATATAGTGACATACCAGTAAATTGGCATAGAATCTTGGACAACCACTTGGCAGATATCCTTCGATTTGCATTCCTGCATAGCTTAGGGTAGTGATGGCGAACCTTTTAGAGACCGATTGTCCAAACTGCAATTCAAAACCCACTAACACAGGCATGTCCAAAGTCAGGCCTGGGGACCAAATGTGGCCTGTTTACACATTCTGAGTGGCCCACGGCCTCTTCTCCTCACCGGCTCAGCCTGTCATGCATCCCCGCCATCTGGCCCCTCCCCATGCTGGATGGAGGAATTAGCTTGCAGTTTTATGTTTTGCCTGTCCTCCCTGCCTCCGTCCACCACCACCCAGCCAACCTGCCCCTGGCTCCATTGCTGCAGCATCCTCCCTTCCTCCTTGCATGTCCTAGAGGTTTGCCCAAAGTCCAGCCCGGGGGCAAATGCGGCTAAATGGTCGCCCCCTCACATTTTCACCTCAACAAATATGGCCCTCCTTGCAAAAAGTTTGGACACACCTGCACTAATATTTCACAAAGTGGCAATACAGCCATTTAATCTGAATACAGTTGGCTGTGAATGGCTGATGTTGGGTGCCCACAGAAAGGGCTCCGAGTGCCACCTTTGGCACCCGTGCCATAAGTTTGCCAACACTGGCGTAGGGGGTTGGACTTGATGGCCTCACAGCCCCCTTCCGACTTCATGGGGTTGCTTTACTGGCTGTGAGGAAGTTTTCAGTGAAGTCTAACATGACAAGCTGATAGTGTTGTTGAAACAGAGCTCTCAATTCAAAATATATTCATATAATTGGCAACCTTTACTGTCAACAAAAAGCACATGTTTTTACAGCCGATCATTCAATGTAACAGCTGTCCCATCCAAAATTAAAATAGTGGTGGTGACATCCAAACTCCAGCAGGAAAGGAACAAGAAAAAGAAGTCTCAGATTGCCACTTGTTCCAGAGTATTATGCAGACTGATTTCCCACCTAGATTTAAAGGTTTACTACCCAGGTTGGCAGGGTCTATCAGAGTAACAAGTTACAGATAAGATATGTTTCCACATATGTAGATCCTATTTATTTGTTTTATTTTTATGTATATTATTATTATTAATAAGATATGTTTCCAAACTTATTAAATGAGGGAGAGGGGTATCTCCAGCTCAGAAGCGGCACAGGAAGCAGCCAAAAAGCTCCAAACAGCTCAGATCTGCAAGGTGTGCTTCCCCACCATAAATCAATCCCTTTATTGCCACCTCAGCAAAATTTACATTGTCCTTTTTATTTTATTTATTTATTTTAGAGTATTTTTACTCTACCTTTCTCCTTGGAAGAGGACCCAAGGCAGCTTACAGTAATGAGGGATAGTATACAGTCCAGTACAATTAAGACATGTTCAAGTATTTGAGATCAAGGAATTGAGGGACATCTTACAGCATTAATAGACAACATTACATTAAAGCAACATGGTTATAAGTAGTCATAAACACAAAGGCTATGTGAACCCATAAATTCATATAAAATACACATGGTAGTCCATCATTCAGGGAAAGCTTGCCTGAAGAGAAAGGTCTTTTTGCCTGTTTCCAAAAGGACAACAGAGATGAGGCAGTCCTGGCCTCTAGTGGGAGGGAATTCCACAGTCTGGGAGCTGCAGTCGAGAAGGCCCTTTCATGGGTTCCCGCGAGACATACCTGTGAAGGTGGTGGGATGGAGAGAAGGGCCTCTCCTGGTGACCTTAACACCCGAGATCACATAGTGGTGAATGTCTAGATAAACCCAATTAGATGTCTGTAGCAGGCAGGGAGCAAAAGTATTCAGCCACATTGCAAGAGGAGTGCGAATGCAGCTTGGTTCTAAGCCATCATTATCTTCAAGAACCAGTAGATCATTTGGCATACTTTCATAATGCAGCATTTATCTTTCCCTCTGTTGAAAGTGTAATTAAGGTGGAACAGTGAACTAAGGCAGAAGCAGCCTGATATTTTCTTTCTAGAAGGTTCGCTGAAATAAGAAACAGGAGAATTGACTGAATAGTTGCATTAGAAGCTCTAGTCTGGGGTGGAAATGTTTGACCCTCCATATGTTTTTTTTTAGACCACCTTCTTATCATCTCTCATCACCAGCTGGGCTGGCTAGGGCTGGTGAGAACAGGCCACAGACTCCCTTTCCAAGTCCAGAGGTAGAATTATTTATAGATAAGTCAATGTGGAAGTTGATTAAGATGAAATTCTGTGGATTTAAAAGGTGCAGCATACATACAGCAGTTTTTTTAAGTACAGTACCGGCATTCCAAAACTCAAGTCACAATGGCTCATACTTCTTAGTACAGGAGTGTCCAAACTTTGGCCCTCCAGATGTTTTGGACCACAGCTCCCAATGTGGTTCAAAACATATAGAGGGCCGAAGTTTGGACATCACTGTCTTAGTACCTCCAAAAAATATAACAAATCAAGAGTTAAGTGAGTGTTAGCGATGTGCAGTCTGGTTTGTTTCCTTGGATTCTTTTGAAAGCCTGAAATACAGTACGTTTAGACTGCATATATTTTTATTTCAGATTCATTATGATTTTCATCATTCAAATCTAAACTCTATATTAAGTTCAGTTGAAGTGTGGGGGAAAAACAGGGCACGTATATTGCTTCACTATTCCAACAACCGGCAGACAATGCCAAGAATCAACACTTCATTCTTGTCATGTTAGGTCACTGACAACTGTTACGTTCTACAGGCGTGAAAACATGCTAGAGCCTGCAAGGTTCGATTGGTTACTTGCCAGCTCTCCGTTTTTAGCTAAATCTATACAGAGGGCCTTCCCTTGCATGAGCACAGTTTACCTCGGCTTTCAATTTCTAATTAAAACTAAAAATCTGAGCATATCCAGTAACAAAATGTGACTTCATTATACAATAAATTTAATTAATGCGTCATCCAAAGATGGAAAGGCACCTGAACTTAACGCTATATACTGTTAGAAAATGCACACTGTTATACAGTACTGGATGACTTCCAGCAAGAGCTGCTTTGAACAGAATTCTTTGTTTTTGTTTGGAACTGACTTCTTAGCCTTTACACTTGTGACAAAATGGATTGTGCAGCTTGAACAACATGCTCATTTTGGTCACAATTTTCGCACATAAGAGCGATTCTTCCTTTAGAAGTAGCAAAATTTCTGTATGTCAATAAATGTAAAATAATGATTGCAACAAAAATCCCGATGAAAGGGGGCCAAGGCCAACTTCCTACAGAGTGCCCTTACTAAGTCTTAAAAATTTCGAAGCAAGAAATAAAATAAAAATAAAAATAAAAATGAGCCTCTTCCTAGAACAACACTGAAGTTAAGTATTATTTCAAAGCAGGCGCTTTGGTAGGACTATAAATGTATACCAATACTCTCACTGCTTATGTATACTTTGCATGAAGAATCCGACTTTTGGGGGCAGAAAAACCATTCTGCAAGAACGAACTAGAAGAAAGTTAAGTTCTTCTCTCTGGTGGCCAAGGCTGTGATTCACTGCTTTTGAGTAGAATGAGCATGGGGCAGCTGTCTGGTCCTCATAGTAACTCATGGGTGGGACAAGAGGGAATGATAGTTAGCAACTGGACAATTAACAGCAAAGACAGCCCCTCAAAGACAAAGAGGGAGGAAAGAAATACAGTGGTACCCTGACTTAAGAGCATCTCGACTTAAGAGCAATTCGACTTAAGAGCGGAAAACTGTTGGCGTTTTAACTGCCGCCTTACAAATTTTAGATATGGTCTGCTCAACTTACAAATATTTTTTTTAATTTTTTAACTTTTTTTTCCAATTTTTAGATAGGTACCCTGACTTAAGAGTAGTTGGACTTAACAGCATGCATTCGGAACGGATTAAATTTGTTGCACCACTGTAAACTGATCCAGGGAAAGGCTATGAATGAATGGAAGGGGAGGGCGCTGCCAGCTATGCCAATGGAAGGAACCTCTTGTTTCTCTCTGGGAGCTACCTCCATCTGCACGCCCCTCCAACATTTTCCTAGTGTGAAGTGCAAAGACCTGGGAGGTTTCCATTTTTCCATTTGCTTCTTGTTCCTTCCCACAGCCTCCCTTTTATCCCTCTTCCTTTCTATTTCTCAAAGTCTTCTCCAAATATATCTGCACACTGTACAAGCAAAATTTGCTTCACTTAATATAATTTCAGAACTGCCTTCCCTGTGGCCCATGATTTATCTGTGTAAAAATGTTTGACATGCTGACGGTTGCTATTAAATGGAAGTAGACATTCCTTCCTCACCTCATGCAGCAGACTTTTAGATGTCATAAAAAGACAGCCAAAGGGGTCCTCCCCCCCCCCACACACTTAAATTGCTCATGTTATTAATCTAGTACTTGTACTTTTAACAGCTAGGAATGGGGAGAGTTCCTGAGGAATGTCTCCAGGGAACCAGAATGCGTTTTCCAGCAACTGTAGCACTAATGATAACAAGTTCAAAAAAACTCAAAAGTATCATTTCCCAGGGTGGTGCCAATACCAACAACAGCAGCCTGATGCCCAAGCAAAATAATGAATATCCAACGAGTTCCTTTTCAAAGGTACCAGTAATCTCTCAAGCTCTGTTTCTACAAAGGATTAAAATATTCTGCTATAGGTATGGCCCTTGAAGTCCACAAGGGAGATCCAATTCTGACATTACATACTGTTAACATACATTTTAAAGCTAAAAGCAGATTTCGAGTTAGAAAACTTCCAAGATTAGTCCATCAGAGCAAAGGAAGTCTTTCATGTGTAAATCAGAGTAGTATTTCCTCCCCTTGGATAATGTGGGGTGTTAGGTGAAAGAGTCAAAAGTGAATATTTATATATCCAGTTAGGACCACTTTCTGAAATGTATCTTCAGCAAAAGTGTTTGAAATCCATTACCTCCATTAAGCGACCAGAGAGAAGGGTTTGGTCCCAACCAACCAGCTGCAACCCTGAACGCCTTGCTTATCATTCAGCTTATGTGATTTATGTAACAGACTTAAGTACTTCAGCATGTGTTCCTCTACTTGAGAACGGCATATACTTTTTATGAAGCACGTTTGACAGGAAGGAGAAATAAGAATTGGTTCACTGCACCTTGCACTATAATCTCCAGCTACATGTTCAAGGAAGTAAAACAAAGAAGATACCAATTGGGAATCAATTCCTACACAAGAGAAAAATGTAACTTGCTTACCGTATACAGGCCAGATGCTGTTGCACAGGCTGATGCTGAAAATGTTCAGGCCACTGATGATGGAGGCAGAACGAGGGTGAGGACTGAAGGCAGCAGGCCGTTTGATACAAGGGTGCATGTTTTTGGCAACCAGAGGCAGAATATTCGGTACGAGGATTTGGGCAGCAAGACGTCAGTGCCGATGCTGCTGCATTGGCCGCCAGGGAAAGACATTCTTGATTACTGGGGTGATTCAGTGGATGATGATATGGGCAAGGATGACAACCCTGGGACAAAACTTGTGGAGTTCTTTGGTCATCTGCCGGCAGGAATGGGGCTTTCAGCATGCCATTAAGCTGAAGGCAGCCGTTTGTACTTGGTTTTCTTCTTTCCGCTTCCTTAGGCAAGGAGTTTGGGGCTGCAACCGCGCCATCACTGGTTGCGGGAAGATCAGAACTTGTGCCTTTGACTGGAACGCTCCCGTTGTTCAAACCTACTAAGTCCTTCTTGCCATTGTTGGTAGCCATGCTCCAAATTTCTGTGGATATGCTGTGTTCCTAGGAGGGCATAGGAAAAAGAAGAGAAAATTAAACATTGCAAAGGCAAACCCTGTAATTTGTGGGTTAAGATTTGATGCAGTCCATCGACATTTATATATATAAAAAACCCCAGACAGGTAACATTTGGTTCTGACACCCTGCATCCCCATCTGTGCAAGTTTACACTCTCAAACCTCACCTGGTTCGAGAGTGAGGTTGCAGGATTAACAATCATGCAAATGATATCAAGTGCCTAGAGCAAAAAGCCAGTGTTCCCAAATCCTTTCCAGAAGGATATTTTGTCCAAATCACTGAATATAAATCTCAGTGGCCTTTACCATGTCCTTGGTGCTTCCCAGGCCAGCCTGGGAAGATAAAGCATAACATTTTGGTAAAACATGAGAGTGTTACCACAATTCGCACAAATTCCGGTGTAGAAAGGGCACTGTGGCTTTAAGTTGAACATCCAGGCTGATCTCCCACTAACTGATGCTGCATCGTGACACAAAGAACACTGTCCCTAAATCAGCAGCAGTGGGAACCGAGAATATTTATTTATTTATTTATATAGCTTGTATGCCGCCCACTACCCAAAGGTCTCTGGGCGGCTCACAATCAAAATAGACAATTAAAACATCAAAATTACAGTAAAATTAGGACAATAAAACATGTAAATACAATAAATACAATACATTAAACACACAACACTAAAATTGCCATCAGGACCCACAATCATTAGTTAAAAAACTTCTGGAACAGGAAGGTTTTTACCTGGCGCCGAAATGTTATCAATGTTGGCGCCAGGCGGGTCTCACTTGGGAGGGCATTCCATAGTCTGGGGGCAGTTGCTGAAAAAGCCCTATACCTGCAAGCCATCCCTTTCACCTCCTTGAGGGATGGCTATTTCAGGAGGGCTCCCTGACTAGATCTTAATTGCTGGGTAGGTTCATATGGAAGGAGGCAGTCCTTCAGGTATCTAGATCTATGCTATTTTCTTGCAAGTGCAGCCAAAGGGAATGCTGCAGATTGAGTCACTGGTTGCTTGTGGCTAGTAGAGGAGATCTAGATCATAAGGAAATTTAGGCTAACAGAGGAGCAAAGCAGGAACAGCAGATCACACGCATGCTAGAGGATGATGGAGAGCAAGCAGTAGCATGTAGGATTCAAGTCTGCACTGGTGGAGACCTGGAAGCTAAAAGATGGCACACAAGCCTGGAGAGGGATTAGGGTGCAGCTGGCAGTGGGCGGCAGGGATGGCTAAATAATCTTGGCATGCAAGATATGGAGGGGTGACACACTGTGACAGCATGGCAAGTTTAATCATGCAAGTTAACCATAAACAGTCTCTTCCACCAAAGCCTTTGTCCCACCCCTCAAAAAGCTGTCTGCCCTTGAGAATCTGTTGACAGTGGAGTTCTCCCACTTTCCCGACTTCAAAACCCTTAAATGAGAGGATGTAAGATCAATCCTGTCAGCTGGGGAAGCCTCACCTCCAAGCAGCAGGAACTGTGAAAGAAATCAGGTTGAATGTTTCAAGGAAAAATGGCTACTGCATCTGGACATTTCTAGGGAGTCTATAGGCCTCCTCTTTCCACAAGTGCTCAAATGGCCCCTAAACCCTTCTTTATTTAAAAGTTTCCTGTCCTGAACACAGAAGTGGTCCCGTTGGGCCTGTCTTCATTTAGTCCCATTAGACCTCCGCATCCTGTGTAGAAAATGAAGAGAGGTACAGACAGACAGGACTGCCTCTGTTGAACCAATTCATCAAATCAACAGATCTGACTCCCTTTCAATTGAGTATAGGGATGTGATCCATTTGGTGCACACAGAGAGACCACATTTTTTTAGCCCTAACTTATGCTTGACTCTTGTTTTTGTCTTAGAGCAGAGAATGGTAGATCAGTGGCTTTCTATATATTACTGGGTGACAGCTCCATAATCCCAAACCATTCTCCATACTGGCTGGGGTTGATGGGAGTTGAAATTGCTTTGTGGGCCATCACAAGTGGTATATAAAGACATTTAATAAATAAGTAATGCCTAAGCCCTGAGCACATCCGATCTCGCCAGATCTCGGAAGCTAAGCAGGCTCGGGCCTGGCTAGTACTTGGATGGGCGACCACCAGGGAATACCAGGTGCTGTAGGCACCCAGGGTAGGAACTGGCAAGCCACTCCAGTATTCCTGCCAAGAAAACTCCATGGACATGGGGTCACAAAGAGTCGGTCACGACTGTAACGACACAGCAGCATCAGCAAGCCTAACACTATATGGTTGGCTACAAGTTCCCCACACCTACTGTCCAGTACAATTAACCCCTGAACTTTCCTCTGTGTGCTAAAAAAAGTGGCTGGGAACTGACCATTACAAGGGTACATTTGAGAAAACAGGTTTAGGCAAAGATTTCCCCAACCTCTGAAGAAAGAGCATCACTGCATCGACCTCTCTGAATACAGATAATATTCCAAGCTTGGTGTTTGTCAACACCTTGTCAAGGTTGAGTTGCCTAAAAGTTTGGCAATACATTTTTTTTTCTCCAGAATTTATTTTCTCTTCCTTTTCTGCTATGGAACTGATAGGTTGTCACCAATGATCAGGCTACTGAATTGGCTCGTGACTAACACTGAGCTAAGGTGCTTTGGGCAATGGAATGCTGCCCATAGCAACCCCAGGGTGTTGCTTCTCAGAGCCATTTTGGTTTGGAATCTTCAGTGCCTAGAGTTTGGCGGGGGTGGTGGTTGGGGGGTTGGGAAGGCTGTCAGGAAAGAGTCCTGAGTAATGTAACTTAACACTTATTGCTCATGTGTTAGGCTCAGACACCCTACAAAGCTAATACCAAACTGCAACTAGTCATAACATGACAGCATCTTCTAGGCAGGAATACATTGCTCCAGAATCTGCCTCCACACATCCTTGTTGAACCTTCTTGCCTACACCACAGCGCCCCCAAGATAAGCAGATCTTCTTAAAATCTTACTGAGCAAGCAATGACAAAAGTAAAACTGAAGCTCCACACAAAACATCTGAGATTATATTTATGTTCTTCGAGACCCAGCAGGCTTGCAAAACCATAGCTTTCCTGAGCACTGTCTGGCAGCTTTGGAGAGACTTCTCAAAGTGGGCATACACTCCTTCGAGAGGCACAGAAACACAACGCTTATTGTGCATTAAATAAAGGGACATGTTGATATGGAAAAAAATCTGTTTGTTATAACCTAGACATGCAAGCACTCAGTACATATAACCAATATGCTCCATATATTCTAAATCATTGCAGAAACCAGATGATATGGACATCGATTCCAGGGTAATCAACTAATGCTGGGAATCAAATATGAAATGTTCCCACTGCTCCAGGCTGCCAAGTTGCTCCAAATCTTTGTTGAATAATTATCTCCAAAATAATTATCTGCCAAAATAAAGGCATGAAAAAGCAAAAAGCAAACTGTTCTGCTTATATACTGCCCCATACCACTTCAAGTAGTCTCTGGGCGGTTTACAGTTTCATTATAGTATGCAGGCTACACATTGCCCCCCACCCGGCAAGCTGGGTACTCATTTTACTGACCTTGGAAGGATGGAAGGCTGAGTGAACCTTGAGCCTGCTACCAGGGATTGAACCCCGTTTGCCTGAAGTTCAGGCATTTAACCACTGCACCATGAGACTCATTCCTTTGAACTTCCCTTCAAGAATCATTCCATTTCATGTTGGGTTCTTCCTCATTTCCTACAGTTGTCTACTTTTCCTAGAATTGTTGACTGGGTTCCTCTTATGGATTATGCCACTAAATCTTGTGGCATAAATTTAGGCTTCCAGAAATAATTCAAGTTTCTTTTGATATAGAATGTTTTATTTGTCTTTCCAGTGATCCATGGTATCTATAAAGCTTTCCTCCAACATCAGTTTCATATGAATCAATTTCTTTTTCTGTTAACTTACTTCACTGGCCATCTTTCACATCTCACCTTCATAACTAGGAATATCTTATAGATGACCTTGATCTTCATCACTAGCAATACATCTTTACACTTCAGTTTTTTTCCAGTTCCATCATAGCTGCCTTTACAAGTCTCTGTCTTGCCCTAATATGTTGGCTGTGTTCTCCATTCTGACTGACTGAATTGAGGCAGAGGATTCTTCATAGTTTACAGTTCTATAATTATTCTGCTTCAAGATAATTATTGTAATTTATTTTCTTCAAGGAAAAATAGATGCAAAGCGTGGCCCGGGGTGTACAATAACATTTTGGCTTAAGAACTTAAGCCGGGGTATCCAAACTTTTTGCAAAGAGGGCCAGATTTGATGAGGTAAAAATGTGTGGGGGCTGACCATTCAGCCTCATTTGGCCGCAGGGCCGGACTCTGGACAAGTCTCTATAACATGCAAGGAGGCGGGGAGGATTCTGCAGCAACTGAGCTGGGGGTGGCTAGGCTGGACAGGTGGCTGGGGGGATGGACAGAGGCAGGGGGGGCAGGCAAACCATAAAACTGCAAGCTGATGCCTCCATCGAGTATGGGGAGGGGCCAGCTGGTGGGGATGCGTGACAGGCTGAGACGGTGGGGAGAAGAAGCCGCGGGCCGCTCAGAATTTGAAAACGGGCCGAATTTGGCCCCTGGGCCTGACTTTGGACATGCCTGACTTAACCCAATGGTCCACAGTGACCACAGCTGCTCTGTTCAGAATAGCCTTATATAGAAACCAGTTCAGGCTACTGATGACCAACGTTTTACAAGAATAAGGCACTTGGAGAAGAACTATTTTGCACTGATTTTTATCTTCTTAAAGTTGCACTATAATCTTCTCTCTTTTTTTAACCTTCTGAAAATTTGCAGATGATACCAAACTGGGAGGGGTTGCTAATTCCCTACAGGATAGGATGAAAATCCAAAATGACCTTGACAGATTAGAGTGCTGGGCCAAAGCTAATGGAATGGGTTTCAACAGAGAGAAATGTAGGGTGCTGCATCTAAGTAAAAAGAATGAATTGCACAGATGTAGGATGGGAGACACATGGCTGGAAAATAGTACCCGTTTTGGTCGAAAGGAATCAAAATGACCTTGATTAGGGAATGGGTTTCAACAGAGAGAAATGTAATTGAATCTAAGTAAAAAGAATGAATTGCACAGATGTAGGAGGGGACACATGATGAGTCAGCAGTGTGATGTGGTGGCCAAGAAAGCCAATGCAATTCTTGGTTGCATCAACAGAGGCATAGTGTCTGCCTCTGTTGATGCAGCAGTGTTGGCAAACCTATGGCACAGGTGCCAAAGGTGGCACTCAGAGCCCTTTCTGTGGGCACCTGACATCGCCCCTTCACAACCACCTGTATTCAAGTTAAATTGGTGTATTGGCACTTTGCAAAAAAAAAAATAGTGGGTTTTGAATCGCAATTTCGGCACTCGGTCTCTAAAAGGTTCATCATCACTGGTCTAGAGGGAAGTGATAGTACCACTCTATTCTGCTCTGGTCAGACCCCACCTGGAGTTTTTGGTCCAGTTTTGTGCACCTCAATTTTAAGAAGATGTTTACAACCTTGAGTAGGTCCAGAGGAAGGTGACCAAGATGGATGAAGGGCTGGAAGAAATGTTGTAAGAGGAAGGGCTTAGAGAGCTGGGAATGTTTAGCTTTACAAAAAGAAGGCTGAGAAGGGATATGATAGCCATGTTTAAATGTTTGAAAGGATGTCATATTAAAGAGGGGACTGGTTTTTTCTCCATGGCTTCAGAGACTAGGATGCAGGACAATGGTTTCAAACTACAGGAAAAGAGATTCATTTTAAACATTTGAAAGAACTTCATGAGTTAGAGCTGTTCAGCAGTGGAATATGCTGCCACAAAGGAGGGTGGTGGAGTCTCCTTCTTTGGATGTTTTTAAGCAGAGGCTGGATGGGCATATGTCGGGAGTCCTGTGATGGGGGTTCCTGCATGGCAGGGGTTGGACTGGATGGCCCTTGAGGGCTCTTCCAACTCTATGATTCTATTCTATTCTATTCTTCAGCTGTTCCAAGCCATTGCTAGTTTTACTGATGCTTTCCCCCATCAATGTTCACCCTTCATCTGAAATTAATACAGCCTTTGTATGATACTACATACAGATTAGATAGGCAGAGAAATAAACTGCATTTTTGTCGGACAACTTTGCCAACAGGAAACCATTCTATTTCTCCATATTCTGCACTAACAATGCCCTTCTGTCTAGAGCAGTGTTGGTGAACCAATGGCACAGGTGCCAAAGGTGGCATTCGGAGTCCTCTCTGTGGGTGCCCGATATCGCCCCTTAACAACCACCTGTATTCAGGTTAAACTGCTGTATTGGCACTTTGTGAAAAAACTTGTGGGTTTTGAATTGCAGTTTGGGCACTCTGTCTCGAAAAGGTTTGCTATCATTGGCCTAGAGTATGGATTATACATCAGGGCAACCAAATATTTCTGGTATGAAACACACATTTCTTTTATAATGATCTACAACTTTCTATGAGAATCAAATACTTTGCTGTTATCTGCAAAAGAGAAGCATTTTCTTCAGAACCACTTTGGTACACTCAAATAGCTAACATACATTGCAGTATGCACTCTGGTGTCTTCCTTTTCTGAATCTTGCTTGAACATCTGTCATTTCTTGATCTACATATGGCAACACTCTTTGCTGTAAATGCAACGGTCCTCTAGTTATTCCAGTCCACTTTCGCTCATTCACTTCAAGACTTACAGTATTTAAATGACTTATTTCTTGCTTTATAATTCAAGCTTACATTCATTCAGGCACTTCATATCCAAGTGGAGCTTCAACATTTCTTTTATTGACTCTGTACATTAGCATTACTTCATTAGTGACAGCATTATTTGTACTTACATTTTGCCTTTCCAAGAGACCTAACTGAATGCCTTCTGATCTCGAAGCCTTAGTATCCAACACAATCCAAAGTGAATCTTGTTTCACTTTGGATTGTCTCGTCTTAGTTTTTGAGGCCACAGCAAAAGACATTCCATTGCCTTTTACTGTGCAGTGCTCGCAAAGGTTCGCTGAAGTGGATGTCCCTGCCACGACTAATGATGCAATTTAAAGTCCAACAATGTGTAGGACTATACAATTCTCAGTTCTGGAATAAAATGAAAACCCAAGAAAAGGAAAACACAAAGGCAAGGAAGCAGACCGAAGAATGACTCCATCATCTTCCTAGGCTACTGCATATATAAGTGAAAAAAATGAACAATGAACTGTAAAGAACACCAACTTCTGTCCTTTGCAAAGCTTAACCAGAGACAAGCAAGTCCCTGTGTGTACATGGAAAGATACAGTAAACACAAACAGACAATCAGCAGTAACACAAAGTAGGGCTTTAAAAACACCCCTAAACAACCCCGCTCTCCCCACAGTAACAAAAAGCCAAAAAGAAAGATGCCAAGCATCCAGGCTATTGAAGACATCCAGCCAATGAGAATGGTCATGGCAGCCAATGAGAACAATCATCTTCGTGGTGCAAGTCAACAGGATCATTCCACAAGAAGCTTCCCATAGAACTACTTATAGCAGGTAACTGCAGCTCTGAGGTGAGAAACGGAGGAGGGCTCCTATGGTGTCATTTAGAAAACTGGTTTATCAGGATTCTTCAAGCTTGCCTGAAATTGTCATGAATTAGATGTTATGGACATCAAAAAAGAAACAGGAAGAAGGTATAGAAGATTAGCTGGCTGTGCGTCACGCAACTTCAGAAGGAACTTCGTAAAACATAACAAATGTCTCTCATATTATTATTTATTTGATTCGTATCCTGTCTTTCTCTTCCATGTCTCTTGTCTTCCCTCCTCTCTTCCTACAGCAACCTTGTGACATAGCTCAGGCTGAGTGTGAACTGGCTCAAGGTCATCCTTGACCAAGTAAGAATTTTAACTCAGGTCTCTGGAGTCCCAGTTAAATATTCTAGCCACTCCTACTCCATTGGAGTAGTTTTAATTTAAAACACTCCATGTTTTAATTGTCCATTTTGATTGTGAGCCGCCCAGAGACCTTTGGGTAGTGGGCGGCATACAAGCTATATAAATAAATAAATAAATAAATAAATAAATAAATAAATAAATAAATAATAAATTGGCTCTCAACACTGAGGTCAATTATTCATCCCAGACAGATTCACAGGCTACAGGCCAGTATATATAGACCAGGACATAGAGGTCTGATAGTGAAACACAGCTAGAATTTGCATCAGAATATATCTAAGGGCTTGCATATGATTCTAAGATTGGTAGACAGAGATAGATACATCACAGGAGTATTTAAAAGTCCTGCTGGGTGATAGACAGTGTTGAAGAGGGTGCTTGGTGGAGAGTCCAAAATATAGTAAATCTTGTGGCATCTTGATGCAATGAGGCACCTTTAAGGCTAACAAATTTTATTTAATGTAATGTGTCATGGACTGCATCCAAATGCATCTGATTCAAGAGGTTGTAGTCCAAAAACCTTATGATAAATCAAACTTATTATGGCTAAGATGCCACAATACTCTTCTGTTGTTTTTGCTTCAGCGGATTAATATGGTATTGAGGAATGGTTGGACTTGATGACATTTTAAGTTCCTTCCAACTCTATTATTCTATGAATTTATGGCAGACTCCCTTCTCTGCCAATTTCTTCTATAAAACTATGCATCTATGTGGGGGTTTGAAAGAGAGGTGGCAATCTTTACTGGCTTAGGTGATGAGATGGACCTGGGGAAGTCACAGAGAAAGAGAAGGGCTGGGTGAGAGCTTGAAGGTAAAAGTGCTTCTGCAAGAGATATGTGGATGACAATCAGGGAATGGTGCCTTTGTGGAATAAACATTAATCAGGTCTTTTGTGTGCTATATTGTTGGTATATTGTTTGCTTTCTTGCCATCCCACTTAGTAGCAACCCACTACTCTTGGAGGTGAACAGAGAAAGGAAAACATGAAACCCCAATCCATCATCCCTGTAAAAAACAGGTTTTTAAAGACATCTTTGTACAGTTCTCTCTTTACAAGTTTTCTAAAAATGTAGAAGGACATGCCTAGTATTTTTGTGTTTAGATGTTCTTCCGGAAGGGACTCCATGGATCATCAAATCCCATCCCATCAAGGAGCCAAGAGTGGGAAACTGAACTCCCAACCCCTGGCACTACAGCCAAATATCTCTTTTAAGATGCTGGATTGGATCAGTATGCATTGTTTTGTATGCTATAATGGAATATGTATGACTTGATATCTCCCTCTTGATAGCTCCCTATGGGCACTCATTATTTCATTTGATGTGCATTCATAACTATGTGTTTGATTTTTTTTTAAATTTACTCCCATTCATTTGATTATGTTGGGCACAACTTAGTGATGAATAAATTAACAGACGTTGTGAACAAACTGTAAGATGCTGCCAATATACTGTATATATATTAACTAACAACTTAAAGGTGGGTCTCATTTTTCTCTTCCAAATTCTGTCCAACTCGTTCATTTTCATTCCCTGGTGCAATGAGTGAATAGATTTGCTTCATGCTGAACAACTGGATTGAATACAAACACAAGGGCTAGATCCCTTTTGTTTACATGAAGATGAAAGCTCAACAAGGCTTAAAAAACAGAACAAAGCAAAATGAGAAGCAAAATGAAAAACAGCTCACCAGATCTTACGGAGTTTTCATATCAATCCTGCATGAAACAGAACATAGATATCTGAACAGAGCTGCCCGCCCAGGCTGAAGCTTGTCCAAGAGAACTACACACTGCTGAACAATGTGTGTAGGGTTTTCCATTCCTTCAACTAAATGTTAATTTTAGATGCAGGTAAACCTCTCCCGCTCCTGGAGGCCCAGAAGACATTTTCTCACTGTGTAGTCATTTTAAAAATGTTTTATTTTAAACAGGAAGTGGGCAGAGGCGTGAGAGAAACGGCCTGAGAGCAACATGGGCTCAGGAAAAACCATCTGGACCAACACCACTTACTGTTCAAATCCCCAAGTGCAAAAGCAGGTGGGAATTATGTATTGAAAATGTGGTTGGAGTTGCTGTAGAGCAGAGCATTTATAGAAGGCGTGAAGAACCAGTCAAGGAGCTATTAAACCATTTACAGTGAGAGAAAATCCAATTGTTAGACCAAGAGGGGAGGGCAAGCTCAGAATAAAAGGAAGCTGTTATGTTAACATTAAGATAAGCCCCACTGATTCATCAAGTCTACTTTGAATAGGTTTAGTCTAGCCTCTCTAACATTTGAAACTGCATTTAGCCTTGATTTAATTTACACTGTAGCGAAATACCTGATGACTCACAGATCATGATCAAGTCAGATCCCCAGACAAATAATGCTGGTTAGGAGGCTTGTGTTGTTTCAACCTTTGTCTTCCCGCCAAATAAACAAATCACACTGGCATGAGAAATGAAGATGTGACAAAATGTTTCAATGGAATATTTTGTTTTAAATATCACACGAAAAGTGACAGGAGAGTAAATGGGTTTGATTTAAATCAAATGGATTCAAATCATGGCTTAAATCATGATCTAAATCAAAAATGATTTTTAAAAAATCAATTGTCAAAAATACCCAACTTTTTAAATTTAAATTGTGGTTCAAATCACAATTAAAATCATTCTGATTTTTAAAAACAATTCATTTTTATTCAACCTGAATGAACAGCAAATAAGTATCTGCACGTTTCAACTAAAGTTCTTTATTGGCCCTTACAGGATGTACATATAATAAAGCTCACATCTTTCCACTCATGGCACATTTAGATTTAGTTTACAGTGTCATCCATAATTTCCTCCTTAAAAAAACAAAAACAAAGGAGGAGAAAAAGTCTTGTAATCCAATGTGACAGAGACAAGCTGCAGAAGTTAACTTCACTCTACTGCAATTTTTTGCATTAAAAAAAAATAACCAGAAGCAACAGGTGGTGTCTGAATTTTTTTTAATCAATGTAGTCAATCTCAACCTCTCAAGACAGTTCTCCTCAGGCAGTTACGGAGTTTTAAACATGCTTCAAGTCATTGATCTCAGCTTCTGGCTCTCAGCTACACATTGTTGGAATTCTCTAGCATCTTTGCTATTCCCAATACATGCGAGCCTCTCACTTTTTCCTGGCCCTTGCCTTTTACTTTGTTTATGGTCCGCCAGCTATTCCTTGAAAAGTATGTCTTATTTAACTTTGCCCTTACTTGCTCATCAAATAAATGTCATGTCAACGGAACATTGTTCCCTGGACGAGCAACTCAGATTTGCTTTACAAATTTTTTTAAAAGAGTGAGCACGTTTAATTCAGCAAGCAACAAGACTGCTAAGGCCACAATTAGTTTGTTCAATTAAAAAATGAATGGGCGGAAATAACATATTTTAGCAGACCACAAATGTCACAAAAATGTCCATCTGCTACCAGGACCTACATCCCGGACCCACTTTTCCATCTTCCCTCGTCTAAAGGAATTTTGGGGCAAAGGGCAGAAAAACAGTTAACACTGCGCCCATTTTGTATCTTTCTCCACCTCAAAGCTGGGTATGACCGTACTGCAGCGGCAGTAGTTGCAATATTGTATGAAAAGAACTTATTTTGGTCCGGGAAAGTATACATGTCCAGAGAGGTACCTATGTCACTCTCTGGCAGCAAGAAAAACAGTCACCATAAAGAATTATAATAATTTTTGGTCAAAAATCCTTGTGGACCATAGCCCAGCTCAACTGGACACATGAAATGTCACCCTGAGTTAAACAAATAACTCTACAAATAATGGTGGAGGAGGAGGAGGAGGAGGAGGAGAAAGCAGAAGAGGATAGGTTTACTGATGAGGTTACAGGATAATACAGAGGATGCAGAACAGACAGCCATAATTACGTTTATATTTTACTGGCTTGGCTCACTGCTTTGAAGCCAGATTAAGTTAGCCATGCTTTAGTCCAGTGGTTCTCAACCTGTGGGTCCCCCAGCTGTTCCTGGACTGCAACTCCCAGGAGTCTTCATCACTTGCTGAGCTGGCCAGGATTTCTGGGAGTTGTAGTTCAGGAACATCTGGGGACCCACAGGTTGAAAACGACTGCTTTAGTCCTACTGAGATCAATGGGACAAGATGTCTAAAACGTCCAGTTCTATTTGGGGCTGTCACCCAAGGTTCTACAGCTGTTAAATGAAGAAAAGGATATAGTAGTGGGCTGGATGAGTGCCAACACACTGAGGGTGAATTCCCACAGACCAGATGTCCTACGGGCAGGCAGTTCTCACGTTGGGAAACTGAGTGTGTGGCATGTTCCAGAGGGGGTCTGCAGTCCTCCTGGAAGAGCAAAGAGATAAGCTTGCATATATTTCTTGATCCACTCTGCTCAAGAAGGGACACTGCCCTCCATGTATAGCAAATGGCACCACATGTGAGTGAGGAAGAAGGCTTTCTGGTTTGTTGCATCCTCACAATGAAATACATTTCATATGGAGATGTGACCAGAGACAATGCTACAGCTGTTATGGAAACTTCTCAAATCCTCTTTTCTTTTCCCAGACTGAATCCGCCCTGCTGCATCTGCTCCTTTATCTGCTTTTACCATGATGCTGTAGCTTTACTGTACTCTTGTACAGAGTACAGTACTATTTTAATAAGCTGGTATGCCTCCAGGGGTTGGAGTGCTTGTCTGCAAAGCCAGGGATGAGAAATTGGAATCCCCAATGTTCCTATCAGGAGAGGGGTCAGGCAAGCCCACCTGAAGCACGTAGGACTCAAGAGGTCATATGCCCTGCTACCTGTATGGCCTCGGGGAGGCTGCATGGACCCAGAATACCAGCGGAAGGAGTGTCCGGAAAGCATTCCGAAGATGCCTAGAAAACCCTGGGAGGGTAAGTTTAATGCCAAGTTAATTCTATACCACACAATTTAAAATACTAGTTTGAATGATCTGTACATTGTCCCAGTTAGTCTTGACTCAACCCATAACTGTCTTTCTTTTATTTATGTCTTGTGATCCAATTTTTTTTTTTGTATCTCAGGATCCATTTAACCTATCTGATGTAGTGGGTTGTCATCCATAATGCTAGTCTTTAAGGTGCCACAAGCATAAACTGGGCCTTACTCTCAATTATTTTAAACAATAACTGCTTAAATTTGTATCCTATTCAAACCCGAATCATTTTATTTCCTTTTTTAAAAAACAGGGTTTCCAAATGCTTACTGAAACTGGTGAGTTAACTGCTATTAAACTACAGAAGGCTTAATATTTTGCAAAAACCATATCTTTATATGTTTCTTAGCTAAGCTGATTTGTCACACGATTCACCACCTTGTAAATCATGGAGGAAACACATAAAGTTAATCTTCTCCCTACATATTCAATGTCTGGTTACATCATTGCCAATCCACACCCCTAAAGACTTCTACATGTCTCTCCTGACCCTAAGAAATTATTTCATTTCCTGTGCTGAAGGCTGGGTGAGGAACTGCAGTTTCAGTGATGCAGAGTTTCCAGGGAGCATCATGCCAAGGTAGTAAAAATTAAAGTCCAGATAGGGACCAATGGATTACGTTTGAGAATGAAGACTAATTTGTCACGGGCAGCATTCCAGTGAAGGAAAAACTAATGGGGAAACAACTTTATAAGCTTTATTTAAAAAATTATGTTAACAGATTAATTTGCCCAGAACAGGTGCGAGGAGCATATGTCCCTCCAATTTTGTTCATTTGGAACTTTCATCGGCCTTAGCCAGTTTAGTCTACGCTGAGGTTTCAACATACAGTTATAAAACCGTACAGACAGAAGGCACACCAAAGCAGACCGATGGCCACCGAACCGTCTTTCAAATCTGCCAATGACAAAGAGCCTTCCAAGGGACATCTCTCACATTAGTTCTCCCTAATGTTTAGTCAAAATTTCTTTTCTTGTACTTTGAATCCATTACTTCAGGTTCTATTCAGTGGGCTCAGAGAGTCCAGCAACATCTGGAAGACCACATATTCTCCACTCCTCGTTTATAAGGAGCTGAAGTTAAGGATGAAAAAATGTGAGTTATATCTTACAATAGTTCTGCACTAGCGGAAAGCACTTCTGTTTGTACTGTAAGGCAAAGAAGCTTATTAGCAGAAATTCTTCCCCATGCTACAGGAACCCATCATCACCAGGGTGTCTTTTCAAGGCTAGGAAACCTTCTGCAGTAATATAGTATATGGAATACATGGCTACAGTAGGTAAGGAAAAGAGCCAAAAAAATCAGTGTATGTGACCAAGGGCACATTCCAGAAGTGGAAAACTACTGCTAGATGCAACCTTAAGTACATTCATTTAATTGCTTCTTTGTTTCCCTGGCATCACACCATACAAATTAATTGGGGTACACAACTGCACACACCAGTACCTAAGAAATAAAAAGAAATGTTTGCTAAATATGGCAATAGCCACATTCCCAAAGGCCAAAACGTTATAGCCTGCCATCATAATCCATTATGTAAATTTCCAAATGCCATAATTTAAACTCTGTACTTACAAAGACATCCTTCACGAAGCAAGACAGCTGCACACACTCAGCACAATTTAGAAGGACTATAAGAATCCAGACACAAGAGGTTTAAATCTTGTACCTTACCACTTCAGCAATGTCATTACACAAAATTTTATTTCTACAGTTTTCTTTACTACACATAAAGTAATTTTCAGTTTTATATCTCCTAAACTTAAAAAAATGCTCCTATGAACATAATATGAAACTGTACTGTTCTTTGCTAAAAAAAAAAAAAGTATCTGTACTGAAAATTTCCCAGGCACTTGCAAGAAATTATACAAACAGGAGAGGACAATGTCTAAAGTATAGGGTTTTGTGTGTGTGTGTATGTGGGGTGGTGGTGGTTAAGATTACTATATTAAAAGATCCTAGCTACTAACTGTATGCTCTTCATAAATTACATACCACAAGTTTAAAAACTATTTTGGACAGTGTATTACTGTATTATGCTGCACTACCAAAATTCACATAGCTGATACAAAAGTAATTGACTACTGACATATGGCAATTGTTATGGACAGATGAGTTATACTTCAAACTCATGATTGATTAAATATTTTTGTACCTGAACATTCGCCCACCAGTCAAAGTGGCAGTGTATCAAGACAGCTGTACCGAATTAACTTATTTTGCCACACAAAGAACATGTATATCATTTAAGCGTGTTAAACCTATGTATGATAAATGTGCTTTATACATCACTGAAGGCTGTCCCCTAATCTTGGTTTAACTGTTGAGAATATGACTTGTGCATGTCGATCTCAAAGTAAATTCAAGATAAAGATCGGATTTAATGGTTTGTTGCCAGTTCTCCAGGGATGTTGCTTCCGAAACACCTAACACAGATTGCCTTCACTGTAAAATCAGATATTTTATTCTGATTAGGATCAGAATGAAAACAACAACAATTGAACAGAGAGCGAAGATCTGAGGTGATATTCTTATCGCAAAGCCCCAAATAAGTTTTGCAAGACAGCCCCCCTGCCTACTGAAGTTTCTTTTTAAGCCAGCTGTTGTACGCACACCAAGAACGAGGCAAACACACTGTTGCCAAAAGAAAGAAAGAGCCAAATCTCCAAGTTAACTCACCTAATTTGGAAATGCCTCCTTTTCCAAAACATAAGGCAGAAACTTGTGATGAATGTCCTAAGGCATTTCTTTCTCAGCGAGGGTGTCTCTCCTTGTGTTAGCCAACAAATGCAATGCGGCAGAACCTAAAATGTTGCCTCAATATGAACTGCAGAGGGATCGCCGCGACGTGTGTTACCTTTCCTGACGACTTCAAGGAAAGCACTGTGCTCGCTGCTCAGAAGAGCAGGAAGAAGGAAGAGTTCTGGCTGAGGCTGCTTGAGAATACCAGAATACCGCAGTGAGGAGGCTGTGTGACACGCACATGCAAATTGCCTCCACCAGCCTTCCTGGGGGCTGGCAATCCAGCCCCTTCCTTCCCTTAAAGGGCAGAATGAATTCCCCCCTCCTTTTTTTATATTTGCAAGGGACAAGAGCTCAATGGTAACAGCTGGTAGGGGGAAGGCATGATGAGCTCTGAAGAAGGCTGGCAAACCAGGATATTGTACCTGTAAATTCTTCCTTGTTTCTGTGGGGAAAGGTCCAAGGATCTTTCTTAATTATAACCCCCATGTTTTTGTTCTTTTAACTTAAGCTCATCACTAGCAGAACTTGGACTACTCACCTTGAGGACTGCAATACCCAATTCCCTAACTGTCTGGGACATGCTGGGGATTGGTATTTCACTGATTTTTTCCAAAGTTCTGGTTAATAGTTTTAGATCTTTTTAGTTGGCCTTACCTAACACAACACAACACAGCACCACCCCAACCCCTCACATCAATGCACCCAATGTCACAATCAGGGAGATTGGGTGCAAGGGAGAGAAAACTTCCACAAGCACATCCCATTCCTGGCACTAAAAATACAATAACAAGTTAAATAACTAGCTGGTGCCCTTTCGCTGTACTCGGCATCCGTTATCTGAAGCAGCTTTCTCTTGCCACCTAGTGGTAGGGCCATTCCTACATACGGAGTGAGTCGGAATAGTTCGATTTCGCCACGGCACACAACATAAGCCTCCATGAATTTGTCTATACAGTATTTGAAACACCATTTGAGCCAGTTGCCTTTGGCATCATGTTTTGTGGCTATGAGTTCAAGAAACCCATCAACTTGTTCTCAATCTGTGGCTACAGACGTTCTTGTTGGATGACAAGCAGAATCTGGCAGTAATTTAGATTTATAGCAGGGCTTTGCAACTTTGCCCTTTCACTGGCAATCTCCTCCCTAATAATTCTTCTCTGTGAACCTGATTCTTGATTCATTGCCACTAGCATGAGCAATCCCCCCCTCCATTTCAATGTGCATGTGTTTACAATTACTTCCACTGAGTATAATCTGCCTTTACCCAATCTGGAGATTTCAAAAGCTATCTCCTGGAAAGGGCAAATGTTGCTCATTCCTGGGTCTCCCACATTGCAGAGAGTATGGCGTTAAGAGACTTCCATGAGATTAGCATGAAAGAACACACCCTTGAGGGGCTCCTTCAAAATGATTTGTTTTTATTTATTGTAAGACTTTTAGCCCTGCTTTCTTAAACTGGAAAGGCTCCCTGAGTGACTTAAGAATATTATTAGGGGCACACGCAAAAAATATATTACGCACAAAGCAAAAGCAAAGTAAAGTGTTCTGCTTATATACTGTCCCATATCACTTCAAGTAGTCTCTGGGCGTTTTGCAGTTTTAATTACAGTATGCAGGCTACACATTGCCCCCACCCCCCAGCAAGCTAGGTAGTCATTTTACTGACCTCGGAAGGATGGAAGGCTGAGTCAACCATGAGCCTGCTACTGGGGATTGAACCCCCAGGTTGTGAGCACAGTTTTACCTGCAGTACAGGCATTTAACCACAGTGCCATGAGGCTCCTTAAGGAAAAAGGAATGGGGAAAGGTGTAGGGGAGAAAATCAGGAACTTGTTTTTGCAGTTATTAGCGTGTAGAAAGGCCAAATCTGTCTAAGGATGCAGTATTCTTAGAAAGATCAGCTGAGAAACAGTTCAGCCAGTCGGATGGAATGACAACTAGCCAGATAGAGGTAGCCAAAGGCAGGTGCTTGTTTAAAAGATGGAGCTGCCCCGCTTCACTTCTCTTTCTCCACAGTGGTGCAGCTGCCAAGGTTGTGATCATGTGCGTTTGACTTACTTGCTGCATTTATATTCTACCTCTCCTTCAGCAAGTTTAAGGTGGCTTCCCAAGCTTGTTTCTTACTGCAACAATCCTGTGAAGTTGGCTAGTTTGAGAAACTGTGGCTGTCCCAAATTCACTTAGCATGTTTCTTGGCTAAGTGGAGATTTGAACTCAGATCTTCAGGGGTTGAACCTGGGACATCCTACAGGCAAAGCAACACTGGGCTATGTGTGAATAAGAACTTTCATATGACCCAGGTCATTTAGTGATGTCAAGTATGGAAATAAACAACTGTGTACACAATGGCTGCACAGTTGGCCAGTTTTCATCGCAATGTTTCCATGAAAAGAACAGGTAAGCAGGAATCCCAACTACAAACAAACTGTTAAAAGAACTACTGCAATTAGCCAACAGATGCACAATTTCCCCTCCTTTTTCGCAAGCATTTTTATTGCAAATCGCTGACAAAATATATACTTTGATATACCTAACACTTAATAAACAACAGTAATCTGAATCACAGATGGCATAGGGGAGGGCCTTGTTCATAGGCAGCCTGTGTCTTACAATATGCTACAAATCAAGTCTTCCAAAAGTGGTTCAATAGGTTAGATGGGTCCAAGTTAGCCAACATGACATCCTGAGTCATCTGATATTTCCAAACAGTCTTCAAGGGCTGAAGCAAACCAATCAGCAATCAGTCAGAGAGGCAACTGAGAGAACTGAGTTGACTACCTTCTGGAAGAGGATTCAGTACATCAGAATTGAGGATAGGCACACACTTACAACTGCCAAACAAACATCAATCAGGAATGCAAGCATTTCCAAGCTACAAAGTTGCTCATTTAAAAAGAATTGAAGATCATATATTCCCTTTGAAAGTATTCCATACTGTCTCTCCTGGTTAACGCGGCCAATCGTTCTCCACCATGACAGGCAAGGGTTATGGGAGAGAGATTGTGATTCTGTCCTTCAGCAGTACACTTTTCATATTATGGAACATGTTGGCCATCACCTCTCTAGAGGTTCTATTACAAGCACAATATCTTGCAGGTACCGTAGTTGTGTTGTAGAGCTAAATTCATTTGGAGCCTCTGACAAATGCCTAAAGACTGAAGTGCCCCCTGGGAATACAAAACCAGCAACAACTGTGAAATATATAACACAGGTATTCAATTTAGGAGTGTTGGATTTTAGCCACCAGGTAAAGTGAAATGTAGATAAATTTACAAAAATTATGAAAAGTTACTTGGGCACCATTGAGAACAAAAATGGCAGATGGACAATGGAAGACTGGAGATGCAAAAATGACTTTTAACATGCAGTTTCAAACATACCTGCTTGTAATTTCCAGTATCCAGCTTGACCGTACAACTACGCAGGATAATAAATGACTAATACTGGAGTGTAGCTGTACTAAGAAATCCATCTCCATTGGACTCCATCCAGACTTAATGGTCACCTGGCAGCAGCTATTTCAGATGAGGCATACAGAACAGGAACTGAACAGAGACAACAGGGCCACTCGAGTGACTCAAGGGAGAGACAAACAATTTAGGACTTGTCCTATCTTTGATTTATAGATATTCTCCTTGAACAGGACATAATTCTTCAAAGCTTGCTAGTATGGAAGCAACCTTTGGAGGGCAAGTACTGGGCACCAACAGCAGCTGAAGGTGACAATGGCAAAGGATCTTGCATAGAAAATGGTAGCAACATTTAAGCTAACTTTTCTTAGTGCTGGCTGAAGGTGACAAAGGTGAACTACTGCTGAACCTTTCTTACCTGGAAAAACTGATGACGGGATAGTCCAAAGTGAAATACAAGATTTGAAATACAAGATTGAGAAAGATAATGAGACTCCCAGGTGTTTGGTGTCAGTGAACTAAAGTGGGCTGGAATGGAAGAGATTCAGTCACACAACTACAAGGTGTGATTATTAAAGACAGAAGGCCTGGATGGGATTTAGGATAATTTTGAAATTAAGAAATTATGTAATGCTTAATTTGCAATTTCCTTCTTTTCTCCCCATCTTTCTCCCTTTTCTGTTGTGTCATTTAGATTATAAATAAGCATGGCAACAGAAGATATCTCAGTAGTATTCCTTCTAAGACAGTCTGGGGCCTTTAGTCCAGGCCTGCCCAACAGGTAGACCACGGGCTACTAGTAGCCCGCGAAGGGTTCAAAAGGAGCCCAGCGGCCATCAATTAAAAAAAATGAGGGGATAAGTTCTCCACCCTCCCTCCCCCATCCCAAGGACCACCACTGCCCCAGCAAAGTTCTGGGTCTGCCAGCCCACTGTCTCAGACGAGTGGGACAGTTCAAGGGCCATGGCGCATTGAAATCTGTTACTCCCAGAACAGATTAAATGGTTTTCAGTGCATTCCTATGGGAAACCGCTGCCCTACTTACAAAAGTTTTTTCTTTTGAGCATGTTCTCGGAAAGGATAAAATTTGTAAGTAGAGGTTTTAGTGTAGTAGCCCTCAGGCACTTTGGGCCAGATAAAGTAGACTTTGGCCTGTTCAAAGTTGAACAGCCCTGCTTTAGTCATTGAAGAGTAAGGCAAAAACCCTCAATGTAAAATACAAATCAAGTGTTCTGTAGTGATCACAATATGTGATAGCATATTAAAATCTAGATTAAACTAAGACTAAATATGAAAGCCAGCATCCTTTTTAAAAACATAAAGCATAAGGCCTCTGCACTCTGCACCTATCAGTTATTGGCTCTTGCCCTTAGTATTTACATAGAAACAGAGAAAATGCTTTTGCACAAAAGGTTTCTGGACTCGTCCTTAAATGAACAGTTTTTAAAAGGTATAGTGGCCCTTTTCCCAGTCTGGACGGTACTACCCTCCAACTGGTTGAGAGAGCTACGAGTCTGGGTGTGGTCTTGGACCCGGCATTGTCCCTGGAGTCTCAGGTGGCCACTGTGTCCAAGCCAGCCTTTTACCAACTTCAGCTCATCGCCCAGATTTGCCCACACCTTGATGAGACCTCCATGAGAACTATCGTGCAGGTGTTGGTCATCTCAAGGATAGATTACTGCAACACTCTCTACATGGGGCTTCCCTTGACCTTTGCTTGACAACTGCAGCGGGTGCAGAATGTAGCAGCCAGATTGGTGGTTGGTGCAGGCAAATGTGGCGGCATCACCCCAATTCTGGCTTGGCTGCACTGGTTGCCCATTGCCTCCCAAATAAGGTTCAATGTATTGGTTTACAATTATTCTGTATATTCCATTGGTTTAAATAGGCTTACTCTAATGGCAACTTACTTTAACACCATAAGTCACAGTTGGAGGAGGCCCATTTTAAAACTGAACTCACAAAGAAGTTGACTTGCCAAATATCCCATCAATTTAATGGGCATAATGTAATGCAATTTACTACACTGAGCAATAGGATTTGGGCCAAAAGAAGAAAAGTGGGAAAAGGGTGGAGGCTGCCAGCAACATTAGAAGAGTGTGCCTTGATCAAACCTTTCAGATTTGATGAAAAAATGACATTGATTTAATAGCTGCATGTGCCTGACTTTCTAAACTGCAGTTTCAAACATGCCTGTTTGTAACTTCAAGTATGCTGCTTGATCGCACAAACATGTAGGATAATAAATGACTGGCACTGGAGTGCAGCTGTACTAACATTTATACAAAGTTACATACTCATATGAATTCTATTATCCAGGTGCTGCCTTTCCACTATGAGTTACAACTATTAAGAAACGTATTCAGACAAGCACATGCAAAAACTTTAGGCTAGGCTGCTTTTTACAAGCAGCCAAGGCAAAAGATGATATAAGAGTCCATCAACCGTAATGATGATAAACAGTGCAATAAGCCATATACAACACATCATAAATTGTGCAAAGTTGGTATATTAATAAATCCTTCCATCTTACTCTTAATTAAGTGGTACTATTACTTATGAGACACCGCAGAAGTCACCACCTGGCTTCTGACAGCCAGTTTTATTAGAAAGAAGGCTGGGAAATTAATTGTCCATTCTTGCTAGAAAGAAGGACAGAAATACAGCTGTCACATTGGCGGTAAAAGTTAATCCCAGCCCGAGCATTAGGTAGAGTGACACAGCCATTTCAAGTAGCTGATGTTGAGTGTTATGAAAAAATAACAGATTCTCATCTACTCAGTTCAATATGTTATCACTTTTTTGTTTCTGGGGGACAAGAACTTTCAAAGACAGAAAAAGGGACTAGTCAATGTACAAATATAAAACTTAGTTGGCTTAGCATGGCATGCGAAACAAAGCAGAGGGGGAAAGTCTGTTTAGATTCTCAGTCATCCAGGTGAGGTCATGGCAACTGGACTTTTTATGAGATCAAAATGTTTTACTACTCATCCAAGTAGTTTCTGTGGGCAGTTGGTGGGAGACTTCCACTTTATAGTTCACTTTGGTTTTACCCCACCCTGGTCTGAATAGGCTCCTTAGATGGACAATGGCTGGAGGCGTGTGAAAGTCACACCAATGAAACCCTTCCCAACACCCCTTAAGAATGGGTCATTAGCAGTGGCCTTCTTGATGGAGGTGTAAAATGGTTCTGATTTGTCTGGGAATCAATGAACAGGCAGCATGATAAATGCAAGATAGATTGTCCCTAAATCCCCCATCCCTGTAGATAAAGGGATTTTCAATACACACATTAATGGTTTCCCTGTCTCCTATCTAGAACCACTTGTCTTCTCTGTCTAATATTATATGTGTATATCCTCATCTCTGAATGAGTATCCTTTGTCCTTCAAATGAAGGTACACTGCTGATTCTGGTGCTGAGCTGTTGCCCCACCTGTGCTGGCCATCCTCCTGTTTAGAGGCTGTTTCGTTTCTACAGTGTAGAGCTCTGTGCACTCCTCACTGCATTGAACTAAATATACTATATTGCTCCTCTTGTGTTTTGGTGTCTGGTCTTTTGGGTGGATGAGTCTCCCTTAGTGTGCTTGTGGATTTGGTGAACAGGTATGTGGTGTTTGCCAAAATTCCTTTTAAGCTTTTCAGACACACCAGCCATATAGGGAGTGACCAGTTCTTCCATTGACTCTGGATCCCAGACTGAGCCATTTTTCTTCTGTGTCAGGAAGAAGCTGCTTTCTTGAGGGCCCACTTTGGATATCTTCAGATGCCTTCCTTCCTTCTTCGTGGCTTCTGTGAAGGGAACTGGCACATCCACCGGTGGCAAAAGTACAAATGGGAGACATAGCCTCAAGATGTATGAAAATACTGTCCACTTAGACTTTATTCTTCTCTTAAAAAACCCCTCAGAATCAACATGTTTCATCAGCTGCGGCCTTCTTTAGATGTAAGCCTTTAGAGTTTTAGCTTCTCATCTGGTCTGTACCTGAGTCAATATTATCCACACAATCTAGGCACCTTGGATTAATTCTGGATCTGGTACAGACTGAATGAGAAGCAAAGAGAAGCTAAAACTCCAAAGGCTTGCATCGGAAGAAGGCTGAAACACGTTGAGTCTGAGTTCTCTGTGGACAGTATTTTCATATATCTTGGGACTCTGTTTCCTATTTTTACTTTTTTCACATAGTGTGTGCCTTCACATGAGAGGGTGAGAGTGCCATTTCTTCTGTCTCAGGCAGCAAAGTTTTTTTTGTTCCACCCTGTTAATTACCATTAACCTTTATCCCCAAATCTCAGCTGTGACACATTCTGAAAGTGACATCCATTTAAAACAGGCATGTCCAAACTTCAGCCCTCCAGATGTTTTGGACCACAACTCCCACAGTCCTTTGCCATTGGAAATACAGGCTTGGAATTCTGGGAGTTGTGGTCTAAAACATCAGGAGGGCTGAAGTTTGGGTATGCCTGGTTTAAAAAGTCACTGGAAAGGGGAGGGGTAGTCATGAAAAGTCCTGAAGATCTGTAGATATACATCTGGTTGCACCAGAAAAGGTGACTCTGCTGTGAGTCATCTCTCTTCAAGTGATCCATCTGCTGGGGAATCATTCCAGACCCTCCCAAAAAGAATAGCCCCACTACTGGATCAAAACGTCCAGCTACTGCTCTTACATCACGGGAGCACTACAAAAGAATTGCACCAAAAATGCACCAGACTGCACCACAAGCAGTCCAAAATTAGAACGCTATGCCCACGGGATCACACACAAGACGGAAATAAAAACCAAAAACGGTTCAAGACTGCCATGGCTCTATTACTGTCTCTACACAGAGATCCAGAATTATCCTGTGCTGAGTTTTCCAGTAGATAAAAAGAATGGGAGGCTATGGATGTCCAATAGGAGCAACTTAAGCCATGAAGAAAGCTGTTATGTTTCTTTTATTGAATGAACAGGTTCAGCATCAACCTGGGTAGGCTGGTGTGTGGGAATTATAATGCCAAGGGCTGTAATTGCTGCCTTTATACAGCATGGTGCACCTATATTGCTTCCTGCTTAGGGAAATGAAATAAGCATTCGGCTGGGTATTTTTCTTTCTTTCATTCTATACATAAGAAGGCAAAGTGGTTTGAGTAAACCGAGGCTGCAACAGCTCTTACATACAGAGGGTCTTATCTCAACTGAACTTCACTGACACACTAATGAGGTCTGAAACAGACAAGGCAAGGGGGGGTATTTGAGCACAAATTTAAATGTTTATTCACTAGGCTGCTTAATTTTGAAAGCACTGCCCAAACACAGCTCTTCCAATGTAGAGACAATCCTTTTTAGCAGTCTCCTGGCCAAAGGCCGGTAGCCTGGGAATTTCTTTTGCCTGAAGATAAATCAGTGGCCAGGTTTTAGAAATCAACCTCCAATGCTTTCAGAAGCATACGTCAAATTGCTCCGGCACACTCTATCATGCAAAGTTTATGGTAAACGAAAAGCTGCTAGCTGTAATTAGAGAGCAACTATCAGTCTCACAAATTTATAATACTATTCCCCTAGTATTTCAAAACTGTGTGTAAATATAACTACTGTATATTCCTTTAATTTTTTTAACTGAATAAGCATCAATTTTCTCATGGAAACAAGTGAGAGGAATTTCTGACTATTCATAAATGTGTTTAAGTTTGCTTGCAGATCTGTGAGTTCAGTTTCTTCTTAATTATACTGATTATTTGATAAACCAAAATAATGCATTCAAAACAAAGCAAAATAGTGAAGTGTCAACAGTTAATGAACAATATTTTGGAGATTTCACACACACACACACGCACACACACAGAGAGAGAGAAAGAGAGAGAGAGAGAGAGAGAGAGAGAGAGAGAGAGAGAGAGAGAGAGAGAGAGAGAGAGACTGTGGAAAGCAACAAAAGTTAAATAACCTACAACTCCCTTATCAAACTTACCAAGGCCTCTGGAAATGGGTGAAGTGGGGTTAAACCATGAACTGTTACAAAATAATATTTAAATGAACAAACTGTAACTCTTCTTGTCTTTTGTAATCTTGTTTCATTAAAAGTTAATTGAATAAAACCCTTATAATATTTGGCCACTGGCCATCTTACCAGGAGATAATGGAAACTGTCATCTAAGAACATCTGAGGGTCTGCAGTTAGAATAGCCTACAAAGGAATTTGTACAAAGGCTGTGATATAACCCTAAGGCTGAAACAGTTGCAGAAGTTCTTTCTGACCAATAGACAGATTTGCTAGTCTCCTTGTTCCTACAGTAGTGGTTCCTAACCTCGGGTCCCCGGAATTTCCTAAACTACAACTCACAGGAATTTTGCCCAGCATAGGTAGTGATGAAAGCTTCTGAGAGTTTTAGTCCAAGAACCTCTGGAAACCCTATTGGTGGGACCTGCTGTTCTACAGCTATTCGTTTATTCGACAAAGCCAGCCCAAGTTACAAAAAAAATTATGAACAGTGAAGCAACTTTGTATGCTTGTTATGTTAATTTAATTTAATTAAAACTAGAGCAGACCCACTACATGAATAGAACCACTGATTCAATGAGTCTAGTTGCAACTGTAAAATCAATTTGGCCGAATACAGTACAGTGGCACCTTGTATAAAGGAATTATTTTGTTCCAAATAAAATTCTGTTAAGCAAATTTTCCTTTATACAAATTTCCCATAGAAATGCATTGAAAACGGAGTAATCCCTAATTGCGACCATTTTTATGTTGTACGAATTCATCCCATAGACAATTCTGTTAAGCAAATTTCCCCTATCTCCAGAATTTTTATGTTGTACAGATTTTTTTATGTGATACAAATTGTTTGTTATACTAGGGTCCACTGTATTTCTATTATGCAAATATGGCAAATGGACTCCATAATCCAGTCACACCCTGCCCACCTGGTCTGGTGGCATCTTCTGTTCCCCCCCAAATCCAGTTACGAACAATCTCACACAGGAAGCCATGTATGGGTAAGATTCTGATTTTCTAACCCACCTCCCAAATGTTTGGCTGGGCTAAAATACACCTCTTGCTTAGGACTGATTTCACATATAAGGTATTCTACTGCATACCCAGAAAAAAGGGAATGTATGTTTATTTTCTACTTCAAAAATTCTAGAAAGGCTCACCAGAAGTTGGAATCGACTTAACAGGGCATACTAAATACATACACAGTTCAAGGAGGGGGCGCTGCATTTTATTGGTAGGTTTTTACTTCCTTTTGTTGCATTTTAAAATGGCTTTTAAATCATGTTGACTTTGTGTTTATTTTCATGAAGTAATTCATTTAATAGTATTTTAAATGCTCCAATTTATAGTGGCTCTTTTAACTGTAAAAGGTAAAAAGTAAAGGTTTCTCCCGCACATGCGTGCTAGTTGTGTCCAACTCTAGGGGTGGTGCTCATCTCCGTATTCAAGCCAAAGAACCAGTGTTGTGCAAGTTCGTGGCCACGTGGCCGGCATGACTGTAAGGAAACACTGACCTTCCCCATTTTTTCAGCGGTACCTATTTATCTACTTGCACTTATATGCTTTCGTGCTGCTAGGTTGGCAGGAGCTGGGTATATATCCTTCAATTCATGTTTAGATTCTGCTGGGGGTGGGGGCTGATACTCAGTGTGATGTAGTGGATACAGTGAAGGACTAGGACTCAGGAGCCCTGAGTTCAAATTCCCCAGCCATCCATGGAAACTCACTGGGTGGACTGGAACTGGTAAAACCACTCCTTAAATATCTCACTTGCCTCATCGTCCAACAAGATCTGGACAGCTATAAATTGTGCACCCCTTGCCTAGAGGGAACCAAAAATGGTTCTCATCTATCTGACAAAACTGGTATGTGTGAGGTGTTATACCACTAACCCCCAGAATTACTGAAAACCTTTAAAGTTCAATAGTATCCAGCAGGACTGCCTTATACCATTACCCTGTCTAGTTTCATGATTTTGGACAGAAAACTGAGAAGCAACCGATACCTTTAGATATAATGTCTGATTTATAATGAGGGCCTTAAAGCCTTTAGATCTTAGAAAAAGCTTAAATCTTCTTCAAAGCACAAAACCTACTAAGCCATGTTTAAACACACTGCACATGCCCTCATACCTTTCAACGTGGATGAAAAAAAAAGAGAAATCTTCCCTTAGGGATAAAAGGGGCCTAGCTCATAATTTTTGGATTAAACTCTGTACTGGTAGCTAAGGAATGGAATCATTGGTGACAGGTTCACTGAATTGCTTTTTAGAGGTCGCTAGAGTTTCCTGAAAATCTAAAACTGCCACTGTAAATTTAACTAATGACAACTGATTTTATAAGCAACTAGAAGCAGATGTAAACAGGAAAAAAACTGCTGCAAATAGTGTCAAGCACAGCACATTACCTGTAAAGACAACAGCAGCAATAACAGAGATATACAAATTATCATGTTTCAATGTAAAAGTTTGATGCATGGCTTTCATACATGTGCTAGTACAGACCCACCATTACTGAGCAGTACATCTAATTTTGCTCTAGCAGACATGCATTAGGACAATAATTTTTTCTATTTTCACCGACCTGCTACACTTCCAATATAATCTGCAGGCTTCTGCAATCCTCCAGAGCAGATCTAGTGACACAAAGGTGTCAGAAGAATGGAGCAGGCACTTTATTGGTGCCTGCCATTTTATCGACATGTCCAAACTTCGGCCCTCCAGATGTTTTATACCACAACTCCCAGAGTCCTTTGTCATTGGCAATACAAGCTTAGAATTCTGGGAATTGTGGTCCAAAATATCAGGAGGGCTGAAATTTGGACATGCCTGTTAGATGTTGCTCCTAAGATAGGGCCTTCTATGGGAGGCTAAGATGGCATCTCCTTCAACAATATTTTACCCTACCGCAAAACACTTTCTTGTTTAGGCAGGTGCTTATTTCATGAGTTTTATTTTATCTTAACACTTGATCAATTGCATTCAATAATGTTATATTATAATAACAATTTTGGAATTTTATTACATTTTATTATTAGCTTTGATTGCTCTTAACTGGCTTGAATTCTGTGTAAGAAATACAGAATGTAGAAATTGATCCTCCTGCCAATAGGTATAAGATCACTCTGGGCCACCTCTGCCAGTAAGATCACCTATGCCATGAAGTGAAAGGGATCCAAAAGCCAACTGGAAGTACACTGTGAAAAAAACAGCATATATGGCTTACACACACACCATACAGAGTAGTCAGGGAGTAAGGACCACTGCACCTACAGTGGGACTTAGTTCTGAGAAGTCAAACAAAAGCATGCTCAGTTATAAAAGATCCTCAGGAGGAAGAACTATTTATTTGAAAATACCCCATACAGGATGAGTTCTCCCCTAAGCTTTGCCTGGGTATTAATTAAGACAAAAAGACCCATATTTTGCAACATTTCTATAGCAGTAATTATGAGACAGATACATGCTTAATATTGAAATAGGCATCTGTTTGAGTTGCTTGACCTTCATGAAAATGACTTAGTATGAACTCAGTAAATGTGTTTGCAGTGGCCAAAAATAAAAAGGAACAATAAACTAAATATATGAAGGAATATATTTGCTAACAGGTTTCGCATTTTCCTTTAGCAAGAACCCTCCCTTTCTCCAAAATACACTTATTAAAGTGTCATTGAGACTAATCTCAAGGCTAAGTCATGTAAGGCCTTTTTGTATGTTCAGCCCAGCAGTAAAAACAACATGTGCAATGCCCATTACATCATTATTTAATATGTAAAGGTTTTGGAAAAGCATTCCCCACATTCTGGAGGCCAATGAATTCAGCTTTAAACTGCCCCACCCAGAAGGCTTGGAGGCTAAATGATGGTAGCTGTGTACTGTCAAGACAATTCTGACTTACGGTATGTTGATTCTTTTCAAGGTTTTCGAGGTAAAGAGTACTCAGAAGTGATTTGTCAATCCCTTTTGATGGAGTAAATCCTGGGAGTGTGCAGCTTGCCCAAAGTCACACAGGCTGGCCTTTCTGGGCTCCATAATTGGGAACAGAACCCCCACTCCACAGCCAAGTACAGTACCAAACATATTGAGCTATCCAGTCAGCTTAGAAGGATCTTACTAACTCACAGCACAGAGCACAATGCAAGACAGATAATTATGCACAATGCATAGAGAGTACCAGCCAGACTTTCTCCATTCATCACCAGATGTTCAGCAGAACTAGAAAACACTTACATGTAAGCAACACGTGCCCTCAGATTCTGCTACTAATGATACTAAATCTTTAAGGAGAAGAAATAACTTTGGTTTTCTCCAAATTTGTGGGAAAGCTCAAGTTATAGAAGGATACACAATCCACAACATTCCCATGGACCACCCTTTCTTCTAAATACCTTAGCAGAGTGTTCCAAAATTTAGCCCCTTCCATATGCATTGGGATACATCCCCACCCCCATCATCCCCACCCAACAATGTTTCTCAACAGGATTTAAGATGAAGAGTAGGAGGACATGTGCTAATTGAATCAAAGTAAATACCACTGAAAATGGCCCTTTCTGATTTTTGAGGAAAAAAATCCTTTCCCATCATACCACCTTTTCCCAACAACAGCAACAACAAAAACAATGTTTAACAGAAAATTAAAAAATAAACACATGCTTAATACAAAATACTGTATATAAATTTAAAAATAAGTAAAAAAAATAGCTAGACAAATCCTAAATTCTTTTAGCAGTATCTATCACAGAAAAACATTTTAAGCCTGGGTGGGGTGGGGGGAATAAAAAAATCTCAGTTCTGTGCCCCCATAGGAATTCATCATGTTTCATGATGGGAAAGTAACGTACTAAACAGTATGATGTACTCAATTCTGGGCTTGTTGCACAGTGGTTAAACTGTTGTACTGCAAACAAAGCTATGCCTACAACTTGGGGTTCAGTGCCAGGTAGTTGGCTCCAAGTTGACTCATACCAAGGGCTGCTATCTGAGGCAATCCCAGCATTTCCTTTACAGAGCTACCTCGCAATCTGTGCATGCTTACATGGACACCCAATTTAACTGTCAGGGACAAAGGGCCACAAAACCAGAAACCAATCTGTAGACGGGTGCTAGCATGCCCTCCAGCCAGGGTGGATAAAAAGCAATGGTTTTTAAAATCAACATTTATTTAAATTGTGATTTTTAATTGATTTTTTTTTTTTAAGTCATCAACAATCTGGTATTTTTACTTAAACGGTGATTTAAATCAATTTGATGTGAGTTAAATCAAATCCACCCTGCTATTAAGGGTTGCAGTTGGAAGTTTAGGATAAGATCCAAAGGAGTCGCTCTGCTGAAGGAGCATGGTGGGACTACAGCCCCTATTTACTTTGCAGCCCACTGTAAGTCCCTCCAAAACTGCTCTGGGGAGCACATTCTTGGAGCAGGGGTAGGAGGACTACAGTATTGGGGAGAAAGGAGGGAAGTCCTGTCGTGCTTGCAACCATCTGCTAGGTTGATGCCTCATTTGTTTTTGTATTTATTGGTTTTAAACTTACATCCTTTCCCCTTGAAAACTGCCACTCAAGGTAACAGACAATATAAGGAACTAAAAACACTGCTATAGTTGTTACATATCATTAAATCACGTTCCACTTCGTGTGACCTTAACAGTGTTTTCAATGTGTGTAAGAAGTGGTTTTACTATTGCCACACACACCCAAGTGAATTTCCATGGCTAAGAGGGGATTTGAAGTCTAGGCCATCACTCTATTTGCTACACCAGACAAGTACCGTTGGAAAGAAATTAAAAATAAATCCTAAAAAAGGAGAAAGGCAACACCAAGAGTTCCTTCTAGCTCAACTTAGCCAAATACAAGGGTCTTTTGATTGCAAACTGAAGGTCAACAGAGGGGATGTTTCCCTAGAGATCTTTACTAGGGAGTTTGACAGACTGAGAAGAGCCAGCAGGAGTCTTTGGTTGATCTGTAGGCCTTAAACTATAAATTTGTGGAAAGATTTGGGACCTTGTGGTTGGTACTCAGGGAGAAGCTGGGAAGCACTGCTCTATTTCTCATGAGTAGTCAAGAGGTCAATCTCAGGCCTAAATCCAATTGCCAGGCCTGATTAGAGTAGACTCACTGTCCTGATTCATCAGCAGATTCAATGGGTCTACTCTAGCTGACACCATCACTTGGATTTAGGCCTTTACATTTATATCAGAACAGGCCATACTGCAAGGGTATGTCTGCAGACATGCACTTTCCTTCCATGCCTGATATGTTATTTAAATTTGAGCCCTGAATTCTCAAATACAGTTGCTTATTATAGTTATTTACCTAAATCATTTTACACCTTACCTATTTATTCCTGTCAGAGGGTCCTAACCTCAGACTATATGGCCTCTGTTTAAGACACAGGCCTCACAGATTTAAGCTTTCCATTTTGCACTGCAGTAGTTATGTTTAATGTTATTATTGTGAAACATAGTTATGTGACGTGGCACAAGGTATGGAAAGTTGTTCATTTTAAATGGTGTCTGTTTTGTAACACTTCATATAGATTTCTAAGACTGACTGAAGATAAACTGGGATACAGATATTTCATATTTATTTTATTGAGAACATCTACTTTATAAAATATCAACTACAATTAAAATTATTTCATATAACACAGCAAAGCTTATGTGGCTGGGCCACAACATAATTTATAATATCTGATTAAAAGCCAAGCAAATGCTTAATTTTTTTTGTATTCTTTGGCAACATACAATAGCCTCCCCATTCAAAATAGCTGAACTAAAGAGAATCCTTTCTCCCCTCAAACAAATGTATTTTAGGACAAGATCCCTGCAAACTTTAATTTACTACTCTTTTTGCTATTGTTGCACACAGTGTTTCTAAATATTTGCCCTTCCCAGATTACGAAAATGGACTGAAATGCGATTCCTTTGTAGTGCAGATGATTTGCAGAGACCTCAAGGAATTCTCACGCCTTCAAGGGACAAACTGGATTTGGGAGATGCTTTGCTCACACAGCAGTGCAAACTAATCATTAAAGTCAAAGAGAGCTTTCTCTTGGTTCCCCTTGGGAAATTCTAACTTACTTGCCCGAAAGAAAGAAAGAAAGAAAGAAAGAAAGAAAGAAAGAAAGAAAGAAAGAAAGAAAGAAAGAAAGAAAGAAAGAAAGAAAGAAAAAAGAAAGAAAGAAAGAAAGAAAGACTGCAGGACAGTCTTACAGTTTCTACTCCTAAGCAGTGGTGGCTTACAGTTTCCAATCATCAAGATACATTTAGTTTTAAGCATACTTAATACACGGTTACAGGTAAATTTTGATTTGTTGTACATCAATCACCTATAATCCCACCAACCTACCCCAACCTGGTATCTTCTGGATCCATCAGACTACAGCAACTGTTGTTTACGGTGGATGGGAATTACAAATACTGTACCATAGTTCCAACATGTGTGACATGTGGTTGGAGGCTATCACAGATGACAGTTATCACAGATTAGTATCACCTCCTCTGAGGTGCTAGACTGAGTATTATGGGGACCCCAATTTGATACTTTCTGAGGATATGAGGTTTGGGGAGGATGCAAGACTCTTACAATGAGAATTCCATAATGGAATATTTGAATGAACAAGTTTGCGTCTAATTTCTGAGAACGTTCACATTTATATTGTCTTTAAAGCAGAAAATACCAACACGGCTGCACAGAACTAACCTAGTTGAACCTCATGCTCATCTTTATTCACAGTTTACCTGGAACTAAAATAGACATGAAAGAGTGAAATGACTGTGCAGGTGCCCCATACGCTCGTTCATATTTCAACATATTCAGCCAGTATCATAATTGTTCAAAGGTAGTCTCAAATATGCGCAAACAGGAACCAAAATGATGGTCCAATGCTATTGACTAGCTTGTCAAAGTGAAGTTGGCAATTAAATCTAATTGTTATATTCCATAAGACAAAGTACAGTGACTTTGGAAGTACCCCTCTTTACAAATGTTAAGAGGTACAAAGATTTCCATACTGCCATTGTCACAGGCCACCTTGCTATACTACCTAACAGAGTGTTAAATGGTCTTGAACATGTGTTACTTCTAGTGCCTGTAGTTCGGTCAGCAGAGAAAGAACTACTGGAATAACTCAGTAATTTAGGTATCTGACTGAAGAGCCAGACGATGGGAGTTCAATTCCGCACTGATGAGCTGCACCCGATGAGTCATAAGGTCCGAGATCTGCTGTTCTGAGATGAGGATGAGGATTAATCAAGCAGAAGAGCAAGACCAGAGTTTTTTTGTACTTGGGAATTTCAATAGGAAAGACAGGTAAGGAAACCTGCAATTCCCAATGTGAGATGTTTGACAGGACACAACTACCGAGTATTTTTAAACCTGACCTAGACTACATACAAGGCTACATGAAATGTTTGAAAATGGCTACCATAACCATGGAGTCCAATGCAAGGGTTAGGGTTAGCCAACATGGTCAATTGTGAGGGTTTAAAGGAGTGACAGTCTATACACCCAAGGGGTACACAAGGCTACCTCTTCTTGTTTGAGAAAATGCCCAGGACAGACCACCAAATGCCCAGGACAAACTTAATGAACATAGCATTCAGTTCAATTGCTACAGGCAACATTAACAACCATAAATTATGCCAATACTACTGCGAGCAAGAAAAGGTCAGCTACAGTAGGACCCTGGTATCCGCTGGGGATTGGTTCAAGGCCTTCCCGTGGATAATGAAAACCATGGATTAGACAGAATGCCAACCACCCCAAAACTGCTATTTTGCGATAGTAGCTTGCTTTATAGCTGCTGTTTTGCAACTGTAGCTTGCTTTACGGCTGCTGTTTGGGACAGCAGCTTGCTTTATGGCTTCTGTTTTACAACAATTACTTGCTTTACAGCTACTGTTTGCGGCAGTAGCTTGCTTTGTGGCTGCTGAATTACTTATTTAATTTTTTCCTCTCTCAACTGTGGATAACTGAATCAGTGGATATGGGGGTCCTATTGTATAACCAGAAAATGTACTGCTCATTTCAAACTGCCAACAAAGAGACAAGGAACCATCCTCATAGCGATAGCTGGATATGACCAGAAGTAACCGCTTTCTGATTGGATCATAGAACAAAAGGCCTGATCACTCTTTCTTTACCTATATTTAGTTATTTGTTTATTTATTTATTTTATTATAAAACTTCTATGCCGCCCATCTTCCCGGAGGAACTCTCGGCGGTTCACAATAACTTTTTTGTATCCATTTCTTGCTTAGCCTTTAGAATTGGTCAAGCACCCACATTTCACTCTTCCTCTCTCGCCAGATGCCCCTCTTAGGAATGTAGTCCCAGGGCCAAAGGCTTAGATAGTCAGAACATAAAGCACAGCAGTGCAGCCCCATCTTTATTTATTTATTTATTTATTTATTTATTTATTTATTTATTTATTTATTTACAGTATATACCGTGCCAATTTCCCAGGAGGGAACTCTGGGCGGTTCACATAAAAACACAAGGAGAACCAATGAGTTTGCTTCACCCACATTTTCAACCAATTAGATGTAGGAGCCAAATAGTAAGCAAATATTTTCCAATGAGGTTGTGTGACTTTATGACTCTTTGTTGTAGTATAAAACTCTTTTATACTGTATCCTTGGGGGGTCTTTCTTAGAGAAGACCCTAGCTAATTCCTTATTGCATATCAATAAAATTGGGACTTGGGATCAGCTGGTTGCGTCTCTTCCTGACCTCTTGCCAGAGTGAATTTACACAGTAACAACAGCTTATAGGTAAGTTCCTGTTTTAAAAAGTCTGAGAAACTATTTGATTGTGGTGTCTTTATAACGTTAAACCAATTGTCAGTTCACCATAATCATTTTTATAACATGGCCAAATGCATCTTATGCCACTTGCATACTTTTATCTGATATTTTTGCCGCTTCTCTCATAAAAATACGAGCAGTAAGAGTTCCCTGGCCTTATAATGAGCCACAAACATGATCCGCCACATCAATTAAAATCTGTCTCCAGGTTGTTCCTAATTTGCTTTGTTAACTTTAAGTGGAGAAACTGTCCCTGTTTGCAAAACAGTTGCATTGTAAGCTGTGCAACAGGCTCTTTCTATCTTTGGTCTATTCCACATCTAATAACAGCAAACAGGATGCTCAAACACCTATGTGCATAAAGTCCTCACTGAGACATGTCTCTCTGATGTGTACACACTCATGCTTCACATTTGTTTTTTATGTGGCCAGCATGATTGCCACCTCAAGTACACAGGGCACAGAGCTACCACTTGTGGTGAGGATCAATAACCAGAAGTTCAAAAGAAATCTTTTTAAAGAAATACAACTTCAAAAAACAAATATAACTTTAAAGACTGAAAGTAGTTGCGTATAAACACAACTGTGGCTCTTCAAAATTCTTCAGCTGCTGCATTTCACAATGGAAATGGATCAAAGCAAACATTCATTGAAGCTCTGTTCCACATTGGTCTGTTTGATATAACAGCAAATCCAGCTGCAAACGTGGCAAAGAACTTTAAAAATAGCACTCCAACCAACAAAAAAATTGAGAACAAAGAAACAACCTCTCCTAATTATATTGTGTATTCATAACAAAAGATAGAACTGAGGCTTCTTCCTGCTAAACCTTCCCCTAAACCTTGATCTTACCCAAACACCATGGTAGATCCAAATTTGTCAGGACTTGAAACTTTATTCTTCAGGAATTGGCAAGACAGAAATATATAAGGCCCAGTCCACACTGTCAATGTTTAATGATATTAAGTATTTAATATAATTAAATGCAACATCATATTCACAGTGTTGAAGTAACAAGCATTTAAAATCTACTACTGTACTTCATAGAGCTGCCTAGATGCCCACTAAGCACATCCAATCTTGCATCATTTTGGAAGCTAAGCAGGGTCAGGCCTGGCTAGTAACTGGATGGGCAACCACCAGGGAATACCAGGTGCTATAGGCGCCTAGAGTAGGAACTGGCAAGCCACTCCAGTATTCCTGCCAAGAAAAACTCCATGGACATGGAGTCACAAAGGATCGGTCATGACTGTAACCACACAACAGCAACAATGGAACTTCATAACTGTAGAGCCTTAACCAAGTCCCATACTCACAGACAAAAAGCTTGCTTTTGTTGGGATAAATCTGCATAACCTAAGCTGACAGTAAAGTCTGTTTGTGCTTTGTGTGTCTTCTCTGATAACATCAAAATACCAGAATTTGATGCATATAGCCTTGATCCACACTTACCCTGTTTTGGGATTTAAATGACAACTTTTCCCCACATACAGCTATCAAAATGGAATGGAGGGGAGGAAAGGGACTCAAGGCATTACAGCAAAGTTTTCTGATTAGAAACATAGGGAAGGATCGCAAGTCAGTGGCTGGGATCCTGTTTGTTCCCACTGGTGGAAGACACTCTCCATGGGCTGCTCCCACCGGCAGCAAGGCAATTTATCACAGATTCCCTCTTCTTATGATGTTAACTTACCAAACCTACCTGTTAGCCTGGCTGGTGCCCATTCTGACTGGGAATTGCGGCAAGAAGCTAAAGTATAGAAGGAATTCTTCCCAAGCTTTGGTCCTTTGTGCCCCCCCCCCCAAATCTGATCCAGATGGCTGGGGAATCCTCGGGAACAGGGAGGGGGCCAGAGCTGCAGAGGACAGGAATCTGTGGAAGTTCTCCCCCTAATTCTACTGAGCTTGATATCATCCATATGACACATCGTGGAGGCAATGTAATTCTATGCAGGTGCTTGGCTGAAAGGCATAAGGTTAAATTATTTGGAGGGTGGGGTATGAGCACCAATGGAAGCCATGTGCATCACTATCGCTACATGGTCACCACATGGTTAAGACGTAGGAAAATCTGAAACGAGCTCCTTTAAACCATGGCATGCCTTATCAGGGCTTCTGATTATAGGAATGTTATAATTATGTGCATCCAAATGCAATTACAGAGTCATTTTTCAAATCTCAGTGTGAGCCCCCCCCCCCCAAAAAAAGCAGCAAGATTCATAGGGATATTTGCATGCCCACACCCCAAACACATTTTACTTCTGGGATTCCTAAGCTTGGGACCCCAAATGTTGTTAGGAGTACAAACCCCAGAAAACACAGGCAGTACATTAAATGATCCGGGCTTCTAGTATTTATAATTTAAGAATATCTGGAATGCCATCCTTGGGAAGTAAAGGCTGGCTTCTGTGTTTGAATGAACACTTGCATGAAGCTGATGTGGCAATATGGCAAATGCAACATCTACAGCTGGGGAAGACAAAGGGTTGCCCTCCAGACATTGCTGTACTGCAGCTCCCATGAACCCGGGCCAACATGGCAAATGGTGAAGAGATACAAACTAGCAATGTTGGGAGAATTGTACTTTGCCCTGTCATTCACTCTTCTGCAATGGCCATGGCCTAAACCTGGATGCAGATCCATGAGTAAGCTTCGGCTGCATGTAAATGGCTCCTCTATGGAGGAGAGGTATAGAAACATATATAGAATGTATAGAAACAGGTGGTCACATGTTGGCCTCCCTGCCTCTCTGACATAATTAATTAATTTTCTATTCCACAGTTTTCCAGTGCAAACCCATAACACAAAACTGAGACAGTTAAAACGGTACGGTAATAAGTTATGATAGTTAAAATACCATTAAACTTGCTACCAATTAAAAACAATTACTGAATTCACATACATTAAAAACTAAAAGCACAAAAGAGAAAAGTATTACGGACAACGTCCATATCAAAGGACACCCTCAGGAACTAATTAGTGGCCAAAATGTTGCCTGAAAAAAAAGAAAGAAAAGGGAGTATTTTGCCTGTTAACTAAGGAAAGCTGGAGGATGGAAGGTCCATGATGTGGTAGCGGCTGCCAAAAAGGCACTCTCTCACGTCCTCACCAAATGCCTATGAGGAGTGAAAGGACTGAAAGAAAGCTTTTCCTGAGGACGAGAAGATTGGAAATATGGGCTCAGTTCCTCAAGGTAAAATCAGGGAAAGGGAAAAGGAGGACCAAATGTTGATCAGCAACCTACCAACTACAATTGTGTTTCTAACAACATAATCTTATGCAAGACTACCTAGAGGCAAGACCCATTAAGATCAGTGGGGTTCACCTCAAGATAAAGGAACACAAAACTTTGCTCTAAGGTGTCTTTAAATTGAGCTCATTTTTGGGGGTTGGGGGGGAGAGATTTTGTCATTTCCATAGTGACATTTCTTGTCCTCTAAGGTTGACTGAACTGGGGGGAGCAGAATTCTGTAGGAGACCAGGGATGTGGCAACAGTTACAGGACCCGCCCCGCAATAATGGAAAATCCACGATATGCGGATGCTGGGTCAGGCCGGGACTGGGGGGCCTTTCTGGGGCCTCCTACACTTATCAGAGGACTGGTGCTGCTCCGAACAGGCCTCCGACGGGTTTCCCAGGCCTATTGGAGGCCCCAGAAATGATTTCCAGCAAACCGGAAGTCACTTCCAGAAGTGACTTGTGGTTCACCAGAAACCACTTCTGGGCCTCCAACAGGTCCAGGAAGCCTGTCGGAAACCCATTTTGGGTAGCACCAGGCCTGGCATAAGTGCAGGATGCCCCAGACAGGCCCATGCAGCTTACCCCAGGGGGCCTTGCCTTTCATATAATGCAGTTCTGCGATATACCAAGACCACAGTATATGAACCGCGAAATGGTGGGGGACCACTGTGTTAGGATCAAAGTGTCTCTACCTCTGCCCATTGCAAGACACATATCCAGCTTGAAATCCTGATGTGCTTCAAGATACCCTGCACCCCTGGGTGACCGAAATATGAGAATCCGTGGCCTGAAATCAAACTGCAGTATCTGAAGCTGCAAAGTGATGTCATAGGTAGGGAAAGAAAATATGTTACTTTAGAAAGATGGCAGCAGATTGCTAAAAGAAATTGCAGTGTTTTAGCTGAAACTGAAAGAACACAAGCATACTTACTTTTAGATCACCAAGAAAGGCTGCAGAATCCATCTTCTAGATTAGAAAGTACAGTTTCTCAAGAAAGAATATACATAAACTATGGCTTCCTGGTTGTACTTGTATGCATGGTACATTATATAACACATTTAAAAATAAAGCTGAATATATCTCACATTTTGTACTAATTTTAGAGCGAATTCAAGTTTTAGTTCTAACTAGAACAGAATCACTGGATGAACATTTATCTAAATTTCATTAATTCAGTATGTCTATGTCTACTCTGGTTTGAACTAACTGATTTAGTACATAGATTATATTCACAATAAATATTTGTCAATATTTATCAATATATTTATCAATATTTGTTATAGATTATGACTTTAAAACTAGAGAGTTGATCACTAATCTCTTGACAGCAGCTAGACTAATTATAGCTAGGAATTGGAAGGGGAATTATGAACTATATATGGATAAATGGTATAATGAAGTTTGGAATATTGCCTTAAAACAAATCAATGTGTAATTTAAAGATTAAGCAAGGAGAGTTAAAAAGAGATATTTTTATGATATATGGGGTAAATGTATTGAATATGTGCTTGTAAGAAATAAAGGTAAAGTTCCAGTGCAACAGTCAATTCAGTTCTGGAAGGGAGGATAATAAGGGACAATATTGTTTAAGAGGTCCTGTTGGTGTATGGGAGCACTGTTGTTTACTTTTATTTCAATCTTTTAAATATATATTTTGTTTTTGCATTTTGTATTATTTTATAAAATGTAATAAAAGTTGCCTAAAAATAAAAATAAAAAAGATTATATTCACAAGTGTACAAAGCTAAAGGCACTGGAGATCTAATTCTAGGCCACCTTTTGTGTTACAACAAAACAAAACAAAAGAACCCCAAATGGAAGCCACAAAAGAAATAGAAACTGTTACTATTTTAAAAAGCCATCAAAGAAGGAAACAAATATGTTGAACACAAAAACAGCAAGAGGTAACCAGTCTTAATTTACAGCAGAAATATTTCCATTTCAGCTTTTATCACACACACACACACACACACACACCACCATAGAAGACAGCACTCAACAGGAACAATCAATGGACACATGAGAAATATTTGAATGAATGCATAACGAATTTTCAACTGGAAGTTTTCCTGCAGGATGTACTTCAGGCAAATGAAAAGCTTCATTACGGCATACCAAGGAGATTTCAGGAAAGAAGGATACGCTGAATTAGAGTATAATGAAGGAGTTGTCAACTTCCACTGCCTCAGAAAAGGAAAGAGGAAAACACTTCCTGGGGATTTTAAAATTACACTTCAAGAGCTATTACTACTAAATAGCAGCTCCAGGTTGTAAAAATTTGCAAAGTCAAGACTAAAGGGCAAAGAAACCCCACTGTTCCCTCCTAACAATCTTGGATTACTCACACTATTTACTGGAGCAAGCCATAAGGGTATAAGAAATGTCTTCTCATATCCTAATAACTTTCTCTGTACCAGCTTAATTATCTGGAACACTGAAGCAGAAATAATTCTGGCTACTACTGTACCGTAATAGGAAAGTTAAGAGAAGTTAATAATTGCCCACTTTAATCTTCAAAACAGATTTTTTTAAAGGAAATGAATAAATGTTTAGAGCAATTCTAAATTCCAAACTGCATACTAATCTAAGCATGCCACACTAGCCTCAAACAGTAGAACTTATTTTTTTAAATCTTTAATTCATTGTCTTAAATGACTTCCTTGCTTAACAGACATAAAATTGGGGTGGTGGCGGTAATAATTAGGGGAACTGTTAGGATTTAATAACATCACGGATATGTTATCATACATTTAACACACTACTAGAGACTCCATTCTATTACGCAGATGTGTTTCAAAAGGGTCAAAATAAATGGTGTTAAAGCTATATATACCTCTTCATCAGACCTTATGGAAACACTATATGTCTGGTTATTTTTCACTCTGCATGATGCCAAGTTCTGTGCAATTTTAAGTACATCATACTATTTATTCGATCAAATTTGGTCAGTTGGAGAAAAGTAATATTAGGCTCCCTCATATTTTAGCCTACAAGACTTGCCAATTAGATTCCCCCTCCGCCCTTTTTTTGCTCAATTATATCTTTTTCATATTATTGTTTTGCTTGGTTAGAAATGTGTACACATTTATAAATATATGTTCTTCATAACTTTGGCTCCAACTTAAATACACTGATGCTAGTTTAATATCTCTTTTAAGTCTCTCACCAAAATCCTATAAAATCCCAGGATTTGCAGTTGGATGAGGTTCTGAGAATTGTCAGCCAGGACACTGTACCACTGAGCTGAAGGACAATAAAGAATTCTAAATGCCTCAACAAATTACAAATCTCATGTTTCCACAGGAAAGAGCTACATCAGTTAAAGTAGTATCTAACTACTATACCTGGGTAGTTTGAATGTAGTCAGCTAGTTGGATAGCTTAGTGATTTAGGTATCTGGCTGCAGAGCAGAGTTGGGGAGTCTGATTCCCCACAGTGCCCCCTAGGGATGGGCATTTCATTTCAGAACCAGTAGGTTACGAAACGAACCATGCAAGCCCAGGTGGTGCTCAGAACCGGCTGATACACGCAGATCCAATTACTTTACCTTTCTCTCTGTTGGCATGGAGCTGAGCTGCAATGAGGAAGCACGCTGCAATGTCATCTTTCCTGCTCCGTGCTGCTGGCCAATCAGAGAGGGAGGCGGTATGATGCCTGTCCCTGCACAGCTCCTGATTGGCCAGCATCACAGATCAAGCACAGATGAGGTTGCAGCATGCTTCCTCGTTGGATTTTAACCCTGCACGAGACAGAGAAAGGTAAAGCTAATTGTACCAGCCGGTTCCGAGGACCACCTGGGGTCACGTGGTTTGTTTCGTAACCTATTGGTTCTGAAACGAAATGCCCATCCCTAGTGACCCCTGTGAGTAGAACCAGCCTGTGTGGCCGTGAGAAAACAGTCCCAGAGTACCCCCCAGAAGAAGGGAATGGTAAACCACTTTTGAGTGTTCTTTACTGGGAAAATCCTGAAAAGGGCTTCTAACCATAAGTTAGAATTGACTTGATGGCACTTGGTTAAAATTTACTGTTATGATAGATGTACTCTCTATTAACTGTAACACAGCAGATCAGTTCTGTACTTCTGCACTTACTGTACTTTAGACACATTCAGACCAGTAGGAAGGATGGGGGGGGAGAGAATCTCTGCTGATTCCTACCTCCTACTGCAGCAGTTCTAGATGGTTCTCCCCCTCCTCCGGAGCAGATTTGGTTTAGGAACCAGTAATTGCAACAGGGTGGTTATTGGATGTACTTGTTAGGGTATCTTGGGAGTCATGGCCTAAAAAAGTAAATTTCCCACTTTCTGTGGAGGAAGGAGATAGCAAAGATGGCATGCCCCCCGCCCCGTTCTGTGAGCAGGAATGTTCAACTGAACTATAAGCTATCTCCTGACAGAGAGAGCCCTTCCACCTGCAGGACAAATCAGTACTCTGGCTCTCATCCAGATGCTATCTGTTAAGCTTTCTCCTTTGCCAAGACTCAAATTCTTCTCCTTCAGTAACAGCTGCAGTAGAGTTTGACTTTTGTTTGCAGACATCCCAATGTAGTGGGGAAGTACAAGTGCTACATGGTAAGAGAAGGAATAGCAAAGCCTCTGTGTGTGTGTGTGTGTCTGTGTATTTTCCCTCTCCAACGGAGTGGCCTTGGGCCCTTTCGGGGGAAAAGGAGGGATAGAAATATTTTAAATAAATAAATAACAAATAAAGAGTTGTCAGACATTGGCCACTGCTTCATCCAGACCCCAATGTTCATCTCTCAGTTTAGCTTTCTATCTTATAAACCATGAAGTTTAATTTTTGGATTTTTCTCTTCCTTCCATGATTCCCTGTTGTTGTTGCTTTCTCTTCATTTGCAAAAATGAAACGTCTAGATAGTATTGTACCAGTCTGGTCATAATAAAGTTATGTTATGTACTATTAAGTTGGGACTGACACATAACAACCGTAATAGGACTTTCAAGGTAAGTAAGATCTTAGACGTGTGGAAAGCAGTCAGAAGCTATCAGAATAAGTGCTTTTACAGGTTGTATATCTCCTTGAAATTTGACCTCTCAACTCCTAGTCTGTCATTCTGTCCACTATAACACACAGGGTATCTATAATAAAGTTATCTATAATTAATTTACCTATTATGTAATATACATTCTATGCATATTATATATTCATCTGTTTGTCCCACATATATTAATATAATTGCTAACTATTACACAAGGGCCATAGAACATCAGATTAGAACTCCAAAGACCTGGCCAAAACCTCCCACTTGGCCATGGAAACTCACTGGGGAGGGTATGTGGAAATGGCAACCCATTCTTTGAACATCTCACATACCTCAAAATCCCTATAGTGGGTCACCATAAGTCAGAAACCATCTGACAGCTCATAAAACAGCTGCTATTCAGCCTGCTTTCAGGCCTAGTTATGGAACAGAGACAGCTTTGGTTGGCTTAGTGGATGACCTACTTTGGGAACTGGACAGGGGGGGAATGAGTCTGTTGTTGGTTCTGCTGCACCTTGCAGTGGCATCCAATACCACTGGCTGTGGTATCATTCTGGGGTGCCTTTCTGGGATGGGACTTAAAGGCACTGTTTTACAGTGGTTCCTATTCTTCATCGAGGGGAGAATTCTGAAGGCCCAATTCAAAGTGCTGGTTATTACCAATAAAAGCTCTACATGGCTTGGGTCCAGGCTGTTTGAAGGATCCTATCACCCACAAGAGGTTTCTTAATTGTTAAGATCTTCTGGAGAGGACCTTCTCTCAGTTGCACCATCTTCCCAAGCTCATTTGGTATGGACGTAAGAGAAAGGGCCTTCTCAGTGCCTGTTCCCAGGCTTTGGAATACACTGCCCTAAGAGGTCAGGCTGGCCCCCTCCCTTTTGCTTTTCTGTCATCAGGCAAATACCTTCTTCTTCAGGCAGACTTTTAAGTAGTTATCTCAAGAATGGTACCGCTTTTTAACTTACAGACTTTTAAATGTTTTGAATTGTTTTAAAAGGTGATGTCAATCTTAATATATGCTTAATTTTTTTAAAAAACACTATAATATTTATAAAATGTTTTTAAATTTGTTGTTTTATCTGTTGAAAGATTTTTTGGGTCCCCTATGGGGAGAAAGGTGGCATATAAATAATTTAATTACGCAAGTAAGTAAGTAAATAAAATTAACTGGACACAACTGAACTAGGGATATATAAATTCTGATTTGCATATAATGAGTTCTGTATTATTTATTTATTTATTTATTTATTTATTTATTTATTTATTTATTTATTTATTTATTTATTGCACTATTATGCCACCCATCTGGCAGGGAGGTCACTCTGGGTAGTTCTGTAACCGTCCTATTCTGGAAAAGACCATCATCCCACCATTTTAGCATAGACATTCATTGAGAAAGTTACAACACGTCTTATTCTGAACTGGCTGCTAAATCACAATCATCTTTCATGGACATCTTTCCCCCTTAAGGAAGCATCTGGTTAATGGATCAGTTCCTACCATACACAAGCGTAACTTACAAGCATAACAAATTTTATTAGCATTTGGTACATTTTATAACATTTCTGTATTTTCAGTACTCCGTGTACAGTAATATCTGCTGACCACATTTAATCTGGACATATTTTTGTACTAGTCAGGCTCCAACAGCTATTTTTGTTCTGGGTTTATTTCTTAATGAACACTGAATGAGGACTCTAGTACAGTAACAGCACATGAAGTATGCAGAGACTGCTGTGCTGATGTAACAGAAAAATTCCAAGAGAGAACTAAAAGACGATCATTAGAGAATAAAGTGGTAGCGGTTGCTTCAACTGTCAGCTTCTCTTGTTCTGAATTTGTAAAGAGTTGATATGTTACCTTGTGGATTTACCTTTTTTGGGTCACACACAGGTGTCAGATACACATGCATAATCAAACATTAGAGTACAGATTGCACTGGGTATTAAAAACAAGGTTTTCCTTTGTTTTACAAAGTTATCAGCAATGTCTCAATGGGTTTCCAGAATGGTTTGCAAAAAAAGCTAAGCCATAACAGAAATCTCAGTCTATACCCTCCTCAGTAACTAAGCATATCCATCAAATTGGAAAGATGTTTTCCCATATCTAAATCCCTGGTGCTCATTTACCTTTGTATCACTAAAGAGCTGCTGCTGGCAGAAAGGAAGAACAGCAGCACGGGGAAAATCATTCCAGTTACTGTGACAAAAGGCTAGCTATATACCATATGAAAGAGTGCCATGACCAATGAGCAGCCCAAAGATCTGTTTTATATTAAAACATGTAGGCATCTACTGTGTTGTATTACCCATTAAAAGACAAACAGAAAGCAAAACAAAACCAAATGTTGTGAAACAGGCATCAAGTCCTTTCATGCACTGAAATTCAACAATACCGTATCAAGAGACTCTTAAGGAGAACAGAAGTGTGTGTGTGTGTGTGTGTGTGTGTGTGTGTGTGTGTGTGTGTGTGTGTGTGTGAGAGAGAGAGAGAGAGAGAGAGAGAGAGAGAGAGAGAGAGAGAGAGAGAGAGAGAGAGATGTATGGACTGGCAATGGGAACCTCCAAGAGATTTTGCAATTCTGCTTAATAACAATCCCCTCTTTCTTCATTTCGCACTAGAAAGAGAATGGACAACTGTATTTCATTCTAACACAGCAGGGGAGCTAAGAAAAACAGGAAAGGGTGAGTCTTCAAGAGATAATAGTCTAGGAGTGGAGCCTGAGGCTGCTAACAGCATGAATCTGCTCACCAGAGGAATATTTTTCAGGCACAGCTTTCAGGTACACAGGCCACTCCTGCTCTGCCGTTTGGAACCACATTTGGAACACTGTTATTTTAGCTGGCCAAGTCACACTGGAAGTGAATCTGGATTATTTCAGCCTCAACTCCTTAATTCAACTCCTTTTCGCAAAGTTAAACAACTTCAAGTTGATATTGCAAGCTTTTCCAAGTTGTCAGTTCTGATTTGCTGCTTTAAAAGAGACACAAATATACGCCTCGCAAATTCTTAGGGCTTTCGCATTCCTGAAAATTATTAAGCACATTACAGTTCAAAAGAAATGAAGTAAGCGAGTGGAAATCAAAGGGTGGCTCAAGCATGCACGAAAATAACGAAAGGGGGTGAAGACCAAATTACTACTTCTGTGTGATAGCTACAACAAGAACTAGACCATTAGCACCTGCATTTTTAAAGGCATATTGTGATGTAAACATCAAAATAGCACATTGGTCAAGAATCCTTTGAACCTATTGGGAACCTCTAACATAGAAGTAGGCTCCACATGATCTTGTTTCTTTTTCTACATCTTTACTTCTGAGAGACTAGTTCCAGTATTAAAGGTTTAACTAGTCAATGGACCACTTTGAAGAATAATTCATAAGGTCCTCCCAGAGGTTTGAAATTACCACACTTACATTTTTGAACAATTTGAGTAATCTATTCTCCACAAAACACATGGTTAGTTTAGGGAGAAAAGATAAACAGGAACATAGGGATACATATTAACTACTGCATGTCGCAAAGAAAGGAAGGAAGGAAGGAAGGAAGGACGGAAAGAAAGAAAGAAAGAAAGAAAGAAAGAAAGAAAGAAGGAAGAAAGAAGGAAGGAAGGAAGAAAGAAAGGAAAGACTTTTCCTCTCTATCATGTTAATAGAATTCAAGATTCACCACTGAACTGAATGGCGGGAGACTCACCAGCCTTCCTTGTACAAGAGGTATTGCTGGCTGTCAAGTTGGATAGGTTTAAAAGGAGATGGGACAAATTCATGGAAAATGTGGTATTAGTAGCTGTTTATTATGGTGGATACATAAACTCTTTAATACCAGGTGCATGATGTCTTTATGTATCAACTGCTGGTAACAAGGGGCCAGTGCTGCAATTGCTCTTAAGTTTTACTTCCAGTCTTCCTCTGTGTTACTGATGGCCCAGGAGACAAGATGATAAATTTCTGCTCTAATACAGCATAACTCACCTTCCATTTGCAGTCAACGTTCCATAAGTGTTTAACTTATACTGAGGCTCAACTGACCTCAAAATAACTTACACAGATGAAGAACTCAGCCCATTGGCAATAGGCAAGAAAACAAAATATGAACAATTGAAATTGACAAGTCATTTACGCTCCATCTTGCCTGATTTTGGAAACAAAGCAGTCAAGCCTGATTAGTTAACGAAGGGGACACCACCAGGAATCTACAGACACTGCTAGAGAAGAACCACTTCTTAAGTCATCTAGAGTCCCTTTATTAAGAGGAGAGCAGGGTAGTTAATAATTAACCAATCAATCCTGCTTGGAACCTGGACAACCACATAGTGGGCTAGATATACCAATTGTCTGACGCAGCATGGTGCAGCTTCCTATCATTCTAAAGTTAGGAGAATATAAGCAAGTAATCATTACCCAGAAGTTCCAAAATGTGATGACAACAATTCAATTCTTTTGTATCGGATACTACTTGTATTACTACTGTAGCAAAAGGAGAAGCTTGGGAGAAAACATCTGTCTTGGAATTTCGCTTAAAAACAAACCTTTCTAGATCAACAGCTGTTAGGAAGACTAATGCTGTATGAGAAGGCCCCGATTCCCACGTTGCCTCAATCTGAGTGGCATCATTTACTCCTCAGACCTTCTGCTGTCCTCTCTGTGCCTTTTGCCATTCCTTCAGTCACATGAACATTCTCTAACGTCTCACCTTCACCTACTCCAGCCCCATTTCCCTCAGTGCCACCAAACTGTTCCTCGTCCAGTACAACATATCTCAAATATCTTCTCTGCCATTCTATGCAATTTTCCACAATAGGTTCTGCCATGTGGATGTGGTATACAGTGAAGCACCACTATCAAATGTGTTATGAATTAGAAACGTAGCTCCGCAATGAGCATTCCTGGAACATTTTTAAAACTGGTATTCTGAAAACTGCAAATGTCAAGGAGGTTCCATTTTGTACAAGTTACAGGAGTCTTACACAGGATCCCACTTTCTCAAGACTATGCCTTCTCTGACTAAAGCTGAGAAAGTTTAATTTTGTGGGCTGCGGGTATATTCAGTATAGAATTTATTCTAGCCTCTAGCTGTGTGTTCACCGTCATACTAAAGAAGGATGGGGAACTTCTAGGCAGCAGGCATATTCCAATGCACAGGTGTTTCCTCCAAAGCTCCACTTTGCCATCGGAGTGCTTACCTCGCTCTAGCAAGGCAGGTAATGTTCCAGCAGCTTCCTCCCAGGCAGCATTTCAGCAGGAAAATGAAGGCCCAGTATCCAACAGAGCCTTGGAAAGTTAGGTCTTTTTCAGGTGACCAAAACGAATGGGTCTGTAGGTGAAGCTCTGTGGACCAAAATTCCAAGAATTCTGCCTGGGGGAATCTTGGAGCTGATGTCAAAATAAACCACCACCACCCACCCACAGCACACCTTTAATCCCTCTCCTAGCTCTAATGAAAGGCTGGTTTTCTCTGCTCCCCAAAAGAAACTATATACAGATCCAGGCAGAAGAGATCACTTCACCATTCTCTCTTTGCGCAGTGAAAGGGGTGATCTCTTTTAGCACAAAAGAAGTCTAGGAGAGTAGTTGGACAGGACTGTACACATTGCTCTCAGCGCCAGGAGATTAAAGTTAAGGTGGCAGGGCCTCCAACTTAATGTCAGTTGGACCCTGATCAGATTCCAAAAACATGCCTGTTTTTTTAACTTTAGAGTTATAGAAAGCTACCCACATAAATTTAACTACAACTTATGATTCCTTTCTAATCAGCAACAATCCCAGTTCCTTCAGTACTTTCACCACGTACAATAACAAGGATGAATCACAGTGCTCATAAAATATACTGGACTACAATTCCCATTTCAACCAGTAATCCAACATATTCAAAGGAAGGCTGGTTTAATGATCTGTTTCGGAAGTTTGGTAATTTCATTATCAGATTATTTTAAAACTGTTCACTTCTGTTCCTAAACCCACCCTGCATTCCATCCAAATCTCTTCATACTAGTACACCACACATTGCAACCTTGTACATATTAAAAATAATTTAACATCTTGCAGAATAACAATTCTGAGATGTTGGCATGTGGTCAACTTGCAACTGATACCACAGTTTAAATACCTTCTCAGTAAAGCTGTACATTAACTTCAAAAAACTCTGGGATTAAATATGTTTTTGTTTCAGTTACAAAGCTAATGAAAACCAAATGTCAGAATTTGTTTTAGGTTGTGTAATGCACCAGGGATTTCACTTAGAAGAGAAAGGTCTGAATAAACTTTCATTTACATGGAAGAACACAGATCCAGTACTGCGCTATGTTAAAAAAATGACTAATTATATACAAAATTTAATACAAGGAGAAATATTTACGCCCCTAACTGAAATTGCTTCAGCCACACACTATGAAAATATCCATATGATTAGCAACATTATTTAATTTGGGCAGTTTTCTTCAGCTTACTGAGAATTTTTCATGCAGCTCCAAATTACAAGCTGTAGCAAAAATTAACTTTGAATTAGATGCCTCCCTGGGTCTACTAGGCTTACAGGCACTGCTTTGACTTGGAAGCTCACATTGGCACAGTGCAGATGGATGGGATCTTTCTTTATTACCCAATTCTTCATTTTGCAAGGATGGAAAACTATCTCAATCCCACCGATTATTCAGTAGTCAGAAGAGTTAAGTGTTCTTGCAATACATAAACATGTGCTTTATTGACCAATGCTAGGAAATGACTTGTACAAAGACATTTCAGATGCACATATGGATCAATATTGCATGGAGTGTCCATAGGTTTTTCTTGCAGCATGGCTATAGATGACAGGGATGAACTTCACCCTCTTCTCTCTCTCTCTTTCTTTTCCCTTCTTTTAAATTCCCTTCTTTTTATGCTGATCACAAATAAACTCTGTGTTTTAAGCACCAATGTTACATATTCTCAATTGATTTGGATTGCACTGCACATTGGAATACACTGTATTATTTGTATCAGAAAGTTCACCCTATTATTTTCTAAGAAAAATGCAGTGCATTCCTATACATGTTGGCTCATTGAGCATATCACCATTTCCTCACAGGTTAAGCATGTACAAGATGTAGCCTATTAACACTCATAGACACCCACAACCGATCAGTCTGGTCAAGACATGAATCATACAGAAGCTACTTTAAATACAAAAGAGCCCATTTCCCCCGGAACAAGCTGTAACAATCTGATCATTTCTGGTCCCCATCCCAAGACATTTAGAATGTGCTCCACCTGTTCCTAACCACTGCCACAAATGTTTCAATTGTACAGTCAGTGACAGCTGTTGAGAACAATCAATTCAAAGTGCAAGCACTCAACCAAGATGTACAAAGCTAACACAAGATAATGCTTTACAGCAGGGCTGCCCAACTTTGAACAGGCTGAGGTCTACTTTTTCTGGCCCAAAGTGCCTGAGGGCTACTACATGAAAACTAATGTTAAAAATATTTTTAAAGTAAAATCAAAGGAGGCAATTTCAGAAACCGTGGCACACTGCCATTTTCGCTTCTGTACCCCAAGCTAGCTGTTTGCCTTGGCTCCCAGGTCGTGCCCCCCCCCACACACACCATAGACAAATTTGATGGGTCACTATTGCTAGCCCAGTTCTTCCTTTCTTCTTTCCCTCCTTTCCTTCCTTCCACCCTTTTCTTTCTTCCCCCTCTCCCTCCTCTTTCTTTCTCTTTTTCTCCCTCCCTCTATTTCTTTCTTTCTTCCTACCTGCCTTCTCCATTCCCTCCTTCCTTCCTTCCATTCTTTTTTCTTCCTTCCTTCCTTCCATTCGTTTTTCTTCCTTCCTTCCCACTCTTCTGTCCTTCCTCCTTTTCTTTTTCATTTTTCCTCCCTTCATCCATCCTCATCTCCCTTCTTTCTTTCTTTCTTTCTTTCCCTTTTCTTCCTCCTTCCCTCCTCCTCTGCTTCCTTCTTTCTTTCTTTCCCCTCTTCTTTCTCCCTCCCTCCTTTCTTTTTCTCCCTCCCTCCCTCCTTTCCATCCTTCCTTTCTTCCCTTCTTCTTTCCTTCCCTCCTCCTCTCCCTCTTTCTTTCTTTCTTTCTTTCTTTCTTTCTTTCTTTCTTTCTTTCTTTCTTTCCCCCCCTCCTCCCTCTCTCCTCCTCTTTCTCTCTCTCTTTCTTTCTCTCCTTCCATCCCCCCTCCCATTTTGAAGAGCCAGAAAGGGGGTGAGGGAGATGAAATGGGCTCACGTCCTGAAGGGAGCAGGGCTGGAGGTTGCCTCGTGTCAACTCTGCACAGCGGCGGTGGCTGTGTATCCCCCCCTCCCGTTGGTCCCGCGCTCCGTCATTGCCTCATCGCCAGCATGGGCTCCTGGGCACATCCCCAAGCGGCTGCTCCTCCCGTTTTTTCACTGCTTTTGCCCATTGGGGCTGTGGCTCGGAGCCCCCGCCTCAGCTTCCAACCGGGCAGCGATGGTGGGGAGCGGTGGCGGCAGCGATTGCGGGGGTGGCGGCAGCAGCAGCAGCGATGGCGGGCGGTGGCGGTGGCGGCGGGCCTGCCGTGTTGGGCTTGCTCGTTTTTTTTAGCAGCGGCCGCGGCAGCCACGGAGGCAGTCTCAGGCCACCTTGCTGGGCCCGCCTCTGCGCCTGCCGCACCTGCTTCCTGAACTGCACCGGGCGCCGCTGGAAAACCCAAACGAGCCCAGCAGGCTGGCCTGGGCCCACCGCCACCACTGGAGCCACCGCTGATGCTGTAGAGCAGTGTTTTTCAACCTTTTTTGGGCAAAGGCACACTTGTTTCATGAAAAAAATCACGAGGCACACCACCATTAGAAAATGTTTAAAAATTTAACTCTGTGCCTATATCCGTCTCTAAAAGGTTTGCCATTGCTGGTGTAGGGAGAAGCAGGACAGAGGGGCCACAGATTGAGGCAGCCCGCTCTCTAGCACCCAGTTCCCACTTACCTGTGTTGTTTTTTTTAAGACATTTTGCCCTGCATGGACTTCTGTGTCCCGTGGAGACCTGAGAAGGGGCACTGACTCTCCAGGAACACAAATAAGACCCAAAAGCCCATCTTGCTCTTCACACTGTGGCCAAGGCAGATGCCTTCAGCAAGTCCAGCGACAGGAGGGGAGGAGGATGAAGGAAGGCAGGAAGGAAAGAAGGCAGAAAGTGTTCTGCTTGTATACCGCCCCATACCACTTCAAGGAGTCTCTGGGCGGTTTACAGTTTTAATTACAGTAGGCAGGCTGCTAGACATACACATATGCAGGCTAGAAATGAGCACGTTTCTATGAAAAGGGGAAAGGGTACGAATGGAAAGAGAGAGGTGGGGGGGAAAAGAAAGAAAAGACAGAGAGAGAGAAGAGGGCGACCCAAGACAGAAAGAAAGGGGCAAGACTTCAAGGAACCCACCGTCCAGCCGTGCCAGTAGCCCCCCGCCTGCCCACCTCCTGAGCCCAGGCCCGGCGGAGGCCTCCTCCATCCCCTCCTCCTCGCAGCCCTGGAGCCACCTGGTGGTTTGTTCTGGGCTGGGGCTCCCGGGCCGGCTCTGTGAGGGCGGGCGGGCTGTCGGGCGGCTCAGTCCATTGGTAGCTCCCAGGAAAGGGGTGGTGGTGGTCCAGGGTAAAAAAGAGGGGGAGAGGGAAGCGAGCGAGTTCACCAGGCACAGGGCAAACACTAAGAGAATGAGCGGGGCCAGGTCCGGCCGGGAGGACACAGCACCGGGGCCTCGGGGGAAAGGAGCCAAGCTGGCCCTTGGACGCTATTTATAGCGCCTCCCAGCTGTGGGCCGCCCGCCGGCCCTGGGTTGAATTTCTTTAGAATTTTTCAATTTTTCCCACGGCACACCAGACAACATATCGCGGCACACTAGTGTGCCACGGAACAGTGGTTGAAAAACACTGCTGTAGAGGACGAGCGAGTCCAGCGCCAGCTGGGCTCCAAGGCACTTCACCAGTGTGTGGGGGGGGGAATCCCCCCCAACACAGGGACCTGGCGGGCGACCTCTGACGGCGCCGCGGTCGACTGGTCGACTGGTCGACTGCGGTCGACGCGTTGGGCAAGCCAGCTTTACAGTGTTTAAATGTCTGAATATTGCTTTCCATACATGATCACATAGACTTTGTGTGTATAGACATTGTGATTGCATTAATGTAATGTTGTCTGTTAATGCTGTAAGATGTCCCTGAATTCCCTGCCCTGAACACTTGAAGATGTCTTAATTGTATTGGGCTATATATTGTCCCCCATTACTGTAATCCACCTTAGCACCTACAAAGCAGTTCGTAATAATGACATTCAAATATATGTAGAACATAAGCAGAGAAAAAGAGAAAAAGGTCAAACTAGCTGATCTAACACTAAATAGCAAGTAAGTTGGAAAGTGGCATACCCATTAAAATGCTTGATAATAAGCAGCAAGTCAAAACTGATATAAGCCAACCTCCATGACTAATCCCAGTTGCCACTGTCACCCAAAGGAAAGATGAATGCCTTCTGGTGGAAAATGCTTACGTTGCAGCCCAGGGGTTTCCACATCTATATCTACCCTTATAGGCACAATGCTGCTCTGCCCATCCCACTTCTCAATTGCTTTGATATGGAAGGAAGGGGCAGTACACAACCTACTGGCAACAATAGAGGAATGGATACACCTAATGCAATTGCTTGTTTGGAGATGAACGTAGGAAGCACGAGCATATGCATATATACAACATACCATCTTCTAGGTATTATTTCATGTACAGTAATACCTCTTAAGAAGAATGTCCCATAAGATGAAAAACTAGTATACCCAGAATGCACTGCACCCCCGTAGTTCGTGGAGGGGTGGGAGGAGTTTTTGCATCAAGTTTTGGAGTCATTCTGGACATTTTTGTGCAACAGCTTTTGGACTTTTAGAACTTGGAAAGGTAAGATGCTGAGGTTGCCTTGCTTTCTTTTGTGTTTTTGCATTGGTTTCAATTGCACTTTTGGCGGGAATGACCTAGGGTTTCTTGTTTTTCTTTTGCATTGGTTTCATTTGCACTTTTGGCGGGAAACTGCAAATTATAGTTTGCAGTTTCACCTTTGTCTTGGTGCTTGCTTTTGCACCGCCGGGGGGGGGGTAGAGGTCTGGCTCTGCATACCTTTAAAGTGATGTTTATAAAGAAGTCTAAACAAAAAAGATGCTTTTTTGCCTTTTTTCCAGACCTTTGGAATGGATTCATTCCTATGGGAAACCGCGCGTCACAAGACAAAATTTTCATTGAACGAAGCGACCCACAGGACGAATTAATTTCATCTTGCAGGGTGTTACTGTATTTATAGGCCACCTTTCTGCCTGATGTCAGGCCCTCCAAATTAAACTGTAACCCTTAAAAATTAGGAACAAATAAGATTGTGAATAATGATAGAAAGTGTCTACTTTCTAGGCCCTATGCTGCCACTGCAGCTGGCACAATCGAACCGTCATTTTGACACAGGTCAAAATCTTAGCTCTTCTACAGAAGAAGCAACATAGATGGGGAACTGTATACTAGCCAGCCAATCGGTCAGTCAATAATATAAGGAAGTATATTTTGCTTAAATTCAACGGAAGATCTATGCTTTCGTCCAAGCAATTTCGTATACCACACAACAGGTATACTTCAATGAGTAGTAGCCTTTTAAGTTTGATTATAAAGAGGTCAGCATCTGAACCACATTGGTTTTAATTGGTTTATTTTATGTGTTGCTAGGGATGCTGCATTTGCACTTGTTTATTATGCCAATAAAGGTCTTTATCTTATCTTATGAGGAAGTATCACAATTATGCCAGGTCAGGGAGGCGAACAGGCATGCCGCCCAGTTTTTGTTTTTGTAGCTTCGTTGATTATGAAAAAGCATTTGACTCAGTTAAATATGATAAACTTATTAATATTCCCATAGAACTGGGCCTGGACCATGGTGATATGAGATTGATTGGGAATTTGTACAGGAATCAGGGTGCTGGTGTCCGGATAAATGGTCAGATATCAAAAGAGGTGTCAGTTACATAAGGTGTTTGTTAAGGTTGCATTCTCTCACCTCTACTTTTTAATATCTATTCAGAATGAATTTTCCAGGATGCTCTTGAAGGAAAAAACCAAGGAGTGAAGGTGAATGGAGTTCTTGCTAATACCATTAGATACACTGATGACACTATCCTGCTTGCAACTAGTCTGGCAGATTTGCAAGAATTATTGGATTCTGTTGATGCAGAAAGCAATGCCATGGGATTGCAACTTAAAGTGAAAAAGAGAAAAATAGATGGTTATCAGTAAAAAAACAAAAAAGTACAAGAACCTTCTCAAGATTGACAGTGATATAACTGAGAGAGCACCATCTTATAAATACTTCAATGCTATATCAAGGACAATTGGGATTTTTAATGCAAAATTCATTGTAGAATCAAGCTAAAAATTCATTCCAGAAAATGAGGAAAGTTTTGACAAGCCGAGACTTATCTATCAGACATCATACCTGAATACTTCAATCTTTTGTATTTAGTATACTTCTCTATGGTGTTGAAACTTGTACATTTAGAGACACATTATGTAGAAGGCTGAAGCATTTGAGATGTGGATGTATAGACAAATTCTGAAGATACCTTGGACAGCCAGAGTCACTAATGTGGCTGTATTACAGTGTATGAATAAAAACCTAGAAATTCCCAATACCACAAAGAGAAAATTACAGTATTTTGATCACAATGTGCAATAACAAATAAAATAACCAAATACAGTGGACCCTTGTATAACAAAGGGTTTGTATAACATAAAATCTGTACAACATAAAAAATTTCGGAGACAGGGGAAATTTGCTTAACAGAATCACCTATGGGTGAATCTGTACAACATAAAAATGGGATTACTCCATTTTCAATGCATTCCTATGAGAAATTTGTATAAAGGAAAATTTACTTAACAGAATTTCATTTGGAACTAATTAATTCATTTATACAAGGTATTACTGTAGCTGGAAAATTATGAGTTTTATTAAAGGCAGTGTAAAATTTTTTTTAAAAAAGAACAGTTTTAAAACTTGCAGAAACAATACAAGGTTCTGAAACAAATTCACATTTTTAAAAAGGTTTTGAGACAATAACAATTCCAGAACAATCCCACAAGCAAATAAGAAAGCTAGCTATCCTAAGCTGCTCTTTGGAGTCTGGCAGGATTTTAGCATAGATCCAGAGCATATGCAGATTGAAAGTCAGGCAGCAGATGAGCATAGTGTACAAAGGCTAACTAAGCCAACCTAAGTAACTTCTTTTTCCTTTTTTATACTCAACATGCCCATTTCTAGACCTGTTGAGGAGATTGGACAATCAGGTGCCAAACTGCCATGAACCCTCTGGAAAGGAGAGTATCTTCTCTCTGCTACTCCACTTGAAACTCTTCTTCCTAATTAGCTCCACATCAAGGAGCAAGCTTTAGTCTTGGAGTTTTTGTTCTCACAGAGATAAGAAGGTACAGGTGGTTTTGGCCTGCCAGCTAACAATGAACATTTTCTCCCCCTTTTCCTGGCCACCTCCCCAGTCATAAACTACAAGGCCTGTGCTTCTGAAGGGCAACTGAAACCATAATCCCCTGTTTTCCAGTTTCTTGACAGGAGGTTTGTTTCATTCTCTTCCAGCAGAAAATCTGTTCAGCAACTGTGATGTTGCAGCCTCCCCTTTCTGAAGAAACATGTACAAGTCATAAACTACAAGGCCTGTGTTTCTGAAGGGCAACTGAAACCATAATCCCCTGTTTTCCAGTTTCTTGACAGGAGGTTTGTTTCATTCTCTTCCAGCAGAAAATCTGTTCAGCAACTGTGCTGTTGCAGCCTCCCCTTTCTGAAGAAACATGTACAAGTCATAAACTACAAGGCCTGTGCTTCTGAAGGGCAACTGAAACCATAATCCCCTGTTTTCCATTTTCTTGACAGGAGGTTTGTTTCATTCTCTTCCAGCAGAAAATCTGTTCAGCAACTGTGATGTTGCAGCCTCCCCTCTCTGAAGAAACATGTACAAGTTCAGATTCTCTTAACAGCTTCAGCCTCTGGATTCTGGAACCTCCTTCTGGCTAAGCAAAAACTGAAGATTAGCTTTCAGTCATTCTAAGTAGCAAAGAGAAGAAGGCTTGATGCTGATTGTAGGTTAGGAACTGGGCAGCGAAAACTGAGTAGCAAAACTAAATGGCATGGGCCACACACAGATGTGTGTGTGCCATACTGGCACTTGACACAGACATGCAGAAGCTCCAAGTTTCAACCAGTGAAATAAGCTATTCTGAAATATATGGTTCCACCTGCAATCCACTGTGTTCTAGTAAGTTAAACATACTGTATTAACTGAGACACATGCTGTGAAAGACTCACAGCTAACAAAATTCTGCAACAGATTCCTGGGTCATCTCTTTCCAGGTTCAGTTACTCAATCAACTTCTGCCTTTGACAACATTTTAGGATTGGCATAGTGAGTATTCAAGGCAGCTGTTGAAGATTTGATGTAGTGCATTTTTGGCATAAGATCTAAAGAGATAAAGAAACCTATTCTGGGTTTTATCCAAATCTTATGCATTTCAAGACTAAAGTGTCTTTCAGAGTAATGTTCTACAGTGGTTGTGAAAGGTGATTTACAATTTTGCACATGCTTTTCCGCCTCAATGCTCTACTAAGATTCAACACATTTTACAATTAACCTCTTGTTGTCTGGAACTAGTCAAGATGAACAGTAGCTCATTCAACATTTGAATCTTTGTATTGTTGCAGAAATATAGAGGCTTGACCTGTTACTCACATAATTAAAACAAGAACAACCATTGGCCAGGTGCTTTTTAATGCACATCTCACTAATTCCAGTGAAAACATAACCAATCATACAAAGGCTTTTATCCAATGGCATACAGTCCCTCCACTAATGGACAGTTCTTTGATCCAGTGGAAACTTGCAACAGAGGAATGGGGATGGGCCACATTTTTGACAATATCTTCCCTTCCGTATACTTCCTCTTTCACTGTTCTATAGATCTCGTCTCCCGATGATCCATATTTGGACCTGGAAGTTCCAGAGTTCAGTGAAGGCAGTTTCTAGTTTATTAAAGAGTTCAAGTCCACCGTGAATAAAATCCAAATGGTTCCAAATGATATGTTGGACATATTACATTGCTTTAATTCCCCCAATGTTCTGGTTTCAATTCCATGTCACGAAAAGTTTGTGATCCTCACAGAGAGAAAATATTTGATCTTTCTGATATTTGTTGGTTACAAACACCATCATTTCTGGTCACTGAACATAAAGAGGTGGGATTGATAGGAGGTGGAGTGCAGCAACAACTTGAGGCTCACACACTCTTCACTCTTGCTCTAAAGTAAGTTTTTAATTCCTATGTATTCATTAAGCAATGATCAATACACAACTACTAATACATAAAAAGACCTCATTCCCTATGCTACAAAACTCTAAGTAGCTTGAGTTCAGCATTCAATAGAGACCTCCTCTTTTGTCTCTAGTTTTCAGATCATTTTCTAAATAGTGGCTGAACAAGAGATAAACTGCATTCATAAACCTAGTTCTCATAAATTTGAAACGTTCAGTATGCATCTTTTCTTTATCACTGTAGAAAAGTACTCTTTGAATCTTAAAATCCTGCCACTAAAACTAGATACCAAGGACAAGTATGCTAACTTGGCTTCTTCTCAGACATAATGGTTTTCTGCATGCAGGATGTGTTTACCTTCGGGGGTAATTTGAAGTAGTACACTTCAGACTTACAGGGGCTGCTATATTGACCAATAATAGGGGAACAGTTCTGCAACTAGGATTGTGAGATTTGTATTATTTTTCTACTGACTACATTTATTAATTTATTTTATTTTGACTATTTTACCCCACCTTTCTCCTTGGAAAAGGACCCAAGGTGGCTTACAATAAAGAGGGACAATATTTAAAATATTTAAATAAACAAATATTTAAGACATATTCAAGTTAAGAACAGGGAATTAGAAAAGGCATCTTAGAATATTAAAGGTAAAAGTAAAGCTACAAAGAGCACACAAAAAGAAAATATCCATTATGAGGGGTGGATATTAAGATGGAAATCACTGTTGTTCTTATGAAATCAGTCAATGCAATCATGTTTGATAATCAATATAAAAGTCACATAGTAAATTGACCCTCATTCAGGGAAAGCTTGCCTGAAGAGGAAGATCTTCGCCTGCTTCCGGAACGACAGCAGAGATGGGGCAGTCCTGGCCTCCACCAGGAGGGAGTTCCAAAGTTTGGGAACAGCAACAAATTTGTGGGGTGTCAGTTTCCCTCAACTGAGCCCCTCATTGTCTCCAAATTGTTTCTTTGTTGTCATCTTTGTAAAGAGGCTTGGTGCCAGCACTGGAACAAACACTTAGAACAAACACCTTCCTTCTCTCCAGCACCATGCCGGAAAAAACCTCCCACTTCATCCTGGTTCAAATCTCATTTCATTGCTTTTCTTTGGTGTCTGATTCAGCTTTTCTCTAAAGGCTTTAGGGAAAGGAAGAAAGGACTATGTGTTGCTGCTTGCTTTGGCAAGAGGAGAGAGAAGTTCATCTGAAACAGATTGGTGCAGGGAGATGCTACCTATGTTTATTTGGAACTCGAAACCAATCATGAGAAAGGAGGAAATTACCAATTAGTCCTCTTTGCAGCTTATTTAAGGAAGTTCGTGTTGTTGTCCTGCCTCCTACAAATCTGAATGGCTACAGAAGCTGCATTAACAAGCTGCAAATGAGGGCTGACAGGCAATTTCCTCCTCTCTCTAAGCTGTATTATCTCTGAATGGCTAAACCGAATTCACCACAAAACATGACTTTCTTGGTATGACTACACAGTGGATCAACACACTACCATGTGAACAAGAAAGTAAATTCTCTTTCAATGCTTTGGTTTTATGTATCAGAACATAATAAAAATCATCTGCTCCTGCTGTGTGAAATACTAAGTATACCCCTACTGTTTACTGGAATTGAGAGGCTACGTAGCAGCCAGGTGCTACTAAGGAAATGCCCTTGAGCAAGTGATCATCACCAAGTGTAACTACCTCTATAAAAGCCGAAGTTTTTGTAGTCTGCTGCTCTGGAGCATTCAGGTGTGTGTTAGCACAGTGCCAAGGAAGAAACAAATCAATGCCTGCAGAGAAGCAATGGTTGTTGCCAATCAATATGGGAAGGATTATAAGGCATTTCCCAAACATTATCAACTTCATCATTCTACAGTGAGGAAGATTATTCACAAGTGGAAAACATTTAAGAAAGTTGCCAACATTCCCAGGAGTAGATATCCAAGCAAATTCACTCTAAGGTCTGACCATTTAATGCTCAGAGAAATTGCAAAACAACAACAACCAAAAATTACATTTCAGACTCAACAGGCTACAGTTAGCATGTTCAATGTTCAAGTTCAGGACAGTACAATTTTAAACAAAAGTTAAGAAAAAAAGAAAAAACTTAACTACCTCAGCAATATCCACCCAAATATACAATTCACCATGGAAAAAGAAATAGAGGGGAAACTCCAATTCTTAGATGTCATGGTCATACACAAAACCAGACCTCCAAATAGGACACAAAGTTTTCAGAAAACCAACCCACACAGATCAGTACCTACATAAAAATTCCAGCCACCACCCAGGACAAAAAAAGAGGCATAATCAAACTCTTGTAGACCATGCAAACCGAAACTGTGAAGCTGAATTCCTCAACAGTGAACTCAACCACGTGAATTGGGCCCTACAGGCAAATGACTATTCCAACAATGAAATCAAAAGAACCATCAAACCAAAAAAACAACACCAAACAGAAGAAGAAAAACGGCCTCCACAAACAAAGTATTTCTGCCATATATAAAAGGAGTCACGGAGCGCATGGACAGAGTGTTGAAAAAATACAACCTACAAACAGTATTTAGACCCACCCCCAAAACACAACAGATGCTACGGTCAGCAAAGGACAAAAGGAACCCACTCGCCACTGCAGGAGTATACTGAATACCATGTAGTTGTGGCCAGCTGATTGCATTGAAACTTCTTAATCCTTTCATCACATTACAATGACTAACACCTATTCTCCTGCATAGGACAAGTTTCCTCTTTCCCACAACTTAAAAAACCCCAGTCTCAATCACTCTATACCCCAGAGTGTAGAGAGAACTCCTAGTTCTCTGAGTTCCTTGCCCTCTGAAGATGCCAGCCACAGTCTGGCGAACCGTCAGGAAGAAAAACTTCCAGAACACGGCCAAAGAGCCTGAAAAAACTCACAACAGCTATCAGATCCCGTCTGGGAAAGCCTTCAAGAATACATTAAGAAATATGATTTGTTTGGAAGGGTTGCTGGAAAAGGCCTCTCCTTTCTAAAAAGAACATGAAAGCATGGCTTACATATGCAAAGTTGCATGTGGGCCAGCCACCAGACTTCTGGAACAATGTCCTTTGGACAGACAAGACCAACATGGAGCTGTTGGGCCATAATGCAGAGCACCACATTTGACAAAAACCAAACACAGCATATCAACACAAATACCTCATACCAAATGTCAGGCATGGTGGTTGAGGGATGATGATTTAGGCTTATTTTGCAGCCACAGGACCTTGCAGTCCTTAAATCGGGCATTATCTTCTCTCTGTACCAAAGTATTCTAGAGACAAACATGATTCAGCTAAATCTGGCAGCTAAAGCTTGGCCAAACTGTGCTATGCAACAGGACAATGATCCCAAGCACACCAGCAAATCTACAACAGAATGGCCGAAAAGGAAAACAACCAAGGTGTTGCAATAGCCCAACCCAAGTCCAGACCTTAACCTGGCTGAAATGCTGTGGTGGGACCTTAAGAAAGCCGTGCATAAACAAATGTCCTCAAAACTCAAGGAACTGAAGGGACCTTTTAAAGAAGAGTGGGATAAAATTCCAACACAATAATGTCAGAGACTGATAAAGCCATACAAAAACGATTACTTTACGTTATTGCTGCTAGAGGTGGATCTACAAGCTAGTGAATCATAAGGTGTACTTAATGTCTCACACATGGCTTCTCCATTTTGGCTTTATTTTTGTAAAATAAATGATGACAATGTGTAATATGCCATGGGTTGTTCGTCATCTAATTTTCAGACCTGCTAAGTCCTGATACATAAAATCAAAGCATTCAAACACAGTGTACTTTCTTTTTCACATGACTGAATCATAGAATCATAGAGTTGGAAGAGACCTCAAGGGCCGTTTAGTCCAACCCCCTGCCATGCAGGAACCCCCATCACAGGACTCCCGACAGATGGCCATCCAGCCTCTGCTTAAAAACCTCCAAAGAAGGTTTGCGTGGCAGCATATTCCATTGCTGAACAGCTCTAACTGTCATGAAATTCTTCCTAATGTTTAAATTGAATCTCTTTTCCTGTAGTTTGAGACCATTGCGCCGCATCCTAGCCCTGAAGCCATGGAAAACAAACCAGTTCCTTCTTCAATGTGACGTCATTTCAAAATATATATAACTATAACTAAAGCAGACCGTTAGTGTCTAACGCATCATCTGCAGCAGTGAAAAACAGCCCCCATGGTTGACTTCCTCCTGGATTTTACAAAGCCTCAAGGATCTTCGGGTAGCAATCTAAATAATTCTCTAAGCACTTAGCAATTATAGACAACTGAAATGATGTAAATTGGATATTTTCAAATATATGCATCAATATTACATTTATGGTTTAAGAGTTTAATCTGCAACTCAATAAAACTCTGATCCATCAAAATCTACGTAGATTGGGATGGGGGCAGGGATTGGTTATAAACTGAACAATATGCCAGGAGAGAAGTTGGCTGCATGAAGCACTCTAAATTCCCACCAGCACAGTCCTCCAGAACATCTGGGAGCAGCTTTGGAGAATTCATTAACTTCGACTGTTGGAAAGCTCAAAGAATTAACTGACAACAATTTCATTTGGATCCAATAATTAAACCTAGAAAATATTTTTACCTGGACCATCTGCGCTCATTTTGGAGACATTTTCTTCTATTTTGGAAGAAATAGAACTGAATCACTAAGTGGCTGCGCAATCTGGCTACACAGCCAGAGATTGGGAGTTCCGATTCCCCATTGCACCTCTTTAACAGGGGCTGCACTTGATGATCCATGGAGCCCTACCCGCTCTGCAGCTCTTTTGAAATTTGCAGGATGCAGGTTTGTTTATTGACATGTGAAGCTAGTAGGTGCCACGTCTTTGGTTTATTTATTTATTTATTTGACTTTTATACTGCTCATCTAGACCTAGGGCTCCTCTGGGCAGCTTACATCATGGAACCACATGACAATTAACAAAGGAATACATTTTGAAAACCAAAATACAAGGAGCATAATAAAACAAAATATACATAAATCAACAACGAAAAACTAAAATTAAGCTAAAATGAAGATAAAAATGGCAGGAGATTGATAAAAGACGGGGGGAAGAGAAGATAAGCAGTAAAATGAATGGTGTCTTATTGGATGTTTGAGAAATCAGGAAAGACCATTCTATACAACCAGGTTTTCAATAGTTTTTTAAAAATTTGAAGTGAGAGTGCCAGCCATAACTGGGGAGCAACCACCGAGAAGGCCCTACTCCTTGTTATAACTTTCCGGGCCTCCCTCGGGGTTGGGACTCCCAGGTGTCCTGCCTGGCTAGCACAAGTGATCCTGGCAGTTCTTCTTGGAAGGAGCTGCTCTGTCAGATTTGTCTGTCTAGAGTTCCTGGGAACTACATTAACTTGCTGAGAAACAGGCAAGTTAAAGGGCCAGCTCTTGTTGGATTCACATGGTATATACAGCAAAATCAAAGACAAAACAGGTAACTTATGACAGCCTCTTTACCAGTAACAAATAAAAATCAAAGCAGTCTTCAAATTGTTAACCACTATAATTTGTACCACTCTCTACTTCTATGGGTGCGTGAAAGAACAAGTCTCCCCCAGTAGAACCAGCATTATCATCTGTCCTATGAACACAGAACTGTACGAATAAAATTGACGGGGATTAAGGGTGAAATCTGCAGAGAAAGCACCATGTGTGTTTTCTTTAAGCAGCTAATTTATGTTAAATAGTTTTCTTTCAATTCTCCTACTCACTTTGGGAATGTTAAAAACTGGAAAGCCAATAAATAAATCACAGACATTTTAAAAGTAGGGCCTGAAGTCAGCAGCTGGAGGAGGGAACCTCTGGAGCCACAAAAGCACTACAGGCAAAACAATATTTAGATTTGAAAGCATGCCAGAGAGTAAACCTATATATTTTTAAAAGCATTTGGATGAAGAAGCAGGAATGATGTGTAAGCATGTTTAAAGCCAGTGTGACATTCAAAGGCAAGCAGAGACACGTTCTGGAGATATAGAAGTCTATCTTATAGAAGAAGCCTTGCTCCAGAAACTATAAAGCTCCAATATTAAGAATATTTATTACGAAAAATTCACTAAAACCAACTAAAGTCTCACTAGTTTCAGACACTTGTTTCCAAGTGTATAGGTCTTAAGGATCAGCAGCATATCTGAACGGCTTTGTAAAACTGCCAACAAAATATTAAATTCTACTTTTCTGCAAAGCCCACAGACAGTTTTGCACTTGGGAGCAAGTATGGAAGAATTTCAAAAGGTTGCTACTTAAGAGTAGTGACAAATCTTTAATTATTACCATATTATGCAATTAGAATGTTTACTAATCAGGCTAAATCTTTCCTCCGCGCCCAGCAGCTAACAGTAAAAGCTTTTAAAATTCCTAGTACCGTAGTCTCAAGTAAAGCTTACCAAGTTATTCATCAAGATACTACTGTACCATGATCCTCACCTTCATATGTATACATATTGGGCTGGTTCCAGATTTAAACAAAAGCAACTGTGTTAATCGTAACACACTTCCTTGCCCCTTCTCCCAGATCCAAAGGGAAGGGACAGAGGAAATAATGGCCATGTTATTTTGTGGCACCAAATGACAGACCAGCAGTCCCCTTTCTCCATCCAGATGAATGTACAACAAACAACCAGCAAGTACTTCTAGGCCGCACTTTGGCCTAACTCTTTCAACCCCTAAATAATATTTTTAAAAGTCTGTTTCATTCTTCCTTTCAGTGTGGTGATGCAAAGCAGGGAAAGAGAAAGAAAAGCAATTGTGATGAGTTCAAGGAAGAAAACTTAATACACTATGTCAAAGTATACTCTAGGAAGCCTAAAAGCAAGGCCTTGTGGAACTGTAAAAGACTGACACATTTATTATTATTATACAGGTTTCCAGCAATTACTCTTCATTCCAATAAAACCTTGGACTGCGTAGATAATAAAAACTATGGATAATTCCAAAGAAATTGGTGTGCCTCAACAGTTGATTCTTCTGGCCCACAACCTATACTGTGGAAAAGAAGCTACTTAGGACAGAATACAGAGCAACAAAATGGTTTCCCGTAAGCAAAGGTAGCAGACAAAGGTGTTTTTTTATTTCCTTGATTGCTCAATCTGTATGCAGAATGTAAAAAGCTGGACTAGATTCAGATGCAGGACTGAAAATTGGTGGAAGAAACATTGCAATATGCAGATGAAACCCTATTGCTGACAGAAAATAGCAGTGACTTAAAATGACTCCTTATGAATATGAACAAAGAAACAGCACTGTAAACAAAATAGTCTCTGGAGTGTTCCTGCCCACACCATTCTGGTCCTTGTCAGGAGCTTCTGTTTGTTTGTTTGTTTGTTTGTTGTGGATCAAATTGGTCTGGTTTGGTCCATTTCCAATGTGTGTTACCACTGGGAACAACAAACCAAAAACTAGCCTTTTCCCAATACTGTGGCCTGCTGTATTCAGCTATGGACAGGCTCTTGACTGGCCCTTGAAAAGTAACACAATCAATAGCTTCTGGGAGGAAGCATTCTAAAAATAAATAAATAAATAAATAAATAAATAAATAAATAATTTATTTCATTCTAAATTCCCCCCTCCGCTTCTTCAGAGCCAAGAAAATTTGCCTATATCCTGAAATGGCTGTTGTATTAAACAACTTCATGATACTGGCAAGGGCTGTTGCAGACCAAGGTCATTTATGGTCTGTATGTGGTTTGAATGCAAGGATTGCACCCAATGGCATACTGTATCTTCTACTGGCCCTATTTAGCCTGTTTTAGCCTGCTCCAGCCCAGCTGTATACAGAGATCTGGAAATGCAGCTACAAAGGAACTAGAAAAGATCCTAAAGTATACAGATGTAAGGCAACAGACCCTCTAATTTTTGTCCCTGCTATGTGGGGCTGTTCTGTGCACATGTGTGTACCTCATGCATCTGTGCACACCTCCCCCTGTGAGTTTCACCATGATAGGAACAAAAATGGACACAACAAATGCATGCTGAAGGGAGGTCCTGCACTGAGGAGACCATAGGTGTGCACACCTGCACCTTAGAGAAAACCTCTCTGGAGACCAAGTTGAAGATCATTCATACTACATTATTCCCAATTAAGATGTACAAATGTAAGCACTGGATGGTGAAAAAAATTGATAGGAGAAAACCCAGAATCCTTTGAAATCTGTTGTTGGAGGAGAATGGATACAGCAACACAAAGAAAATAAATTAGTACTAGATCAAATCAAGCCTGAACTCCCCCTATAATCAATTTGGTTAAACTGAGATTATCATCCTGTGGACACACAGTGAGAAGACAAAACTCTCTAGAAAAGACAATAATGCTGAAGAAAGTTGAAGACAGGAGGAAAAGAAGAAGGCTAGATATGAGTTGGATTTCTGAATCAAGAATATCACAGCCTTGAGTGTGCAAGATCTTAGCAGTGGTGTTAATGGCAAGTCCTTTTAGAGGTCACTAATTCATAATAGTAATTGTGTGCCATCAAAGGGTGCTCTTCTTGGATGCACAGTCCAGAAGAGAACCTTCAACCTCTGACTTCATAGCCCTATACCTAACCTATTGAGCTATCCAGCCGCCTCACTAATCCACAAAGTCAACATAATTTGGAAACAACTTGATGTCACATAACAAGATCATCAGATGCACATATCTTAAATTACCATTTTTATCTGTTATGTTACCCATATATCTCTATACTATATATTACCCTCTCTCTATAATTTTACAGAATTGTGTATATAAACTGTAATTACACATCTGTAAATATATACATAAGAACATAAGAAGAGCTATGCTGGATCAGGCCAAAGGCCCATCTAGTCCACTTTTCTGTATCTCACAATGGCCCCACCAGATGCCTCTGGGAGCGCACTAGACTAAATATCTGTCTCCTGATACCACTCCTCTGCATCTGGCCCTTGAAGTACCCTGGTTTTAAACCTGGAGATTACACATCTCCATCATGGTTTGTAATCTGTCCAATCCCCTTTCGAAGGCATCCAGGCCAGTATGATTAGGTCAGTATGATTAGGTGCTTCCATAGGTGGAATCAAGGACTGGGATCAATGATTTTTACACAACTCAAATGCAGAAAACCCAGATAGAGTGGTACCTTGTATAAAGGAATTAATTCGTTCCAAATGAAATTATGTTAAACAAATTTTCCTTTATACAAATTCCCATAGGAATGCATTGAAAACTATCCCATTTTTATGTTGTAAATTTCCCATAGGCGATTATGTTAAGCAAATTTCCCCTATCTCCAGAATTTTTATGTTGTACAAATTTTATGTTATACAAGATGTTTGTTATACAAGGGTCCACTGTATATTATTAACACTACCTATTCACAAAACTATTTGTTCTAGTCACGAGTGTCATTAACGCAATATAGTGCTACTGAAAATTATTACCACGTTTTTCCCAATTTAAGTCGAGGGAAAAAACGGCCCAGGGCTTAAAGATTCACGTCGACCTAGGCTTCCATGCATATTCCTACCCTGGCGGCGAGCATTTCACAAGTACAAGACACGGTTCAGACACCCGGCTGCATCGCTTACCTCCTTTGCTCACGTCAGTTACGACCCCGTTGCAACGTGCAGCTTTTGGAAGTCGTCCAACTAACTCACGGACGCTTCATGTCACGAGAAAAGGGTTTAGAAATAACTAAATACTGTTTTTTTCAATGCAAAGACCGTGATGCCCCATAAACTGCTGGATACCTCAGTGACTTAGATCTATGGGATTCGGAGTTCGATTCCCCCCTGTGCTTCCTTGACAAAAGCTGGGGTCGATGAGGTCCCTTTCCAGCTCTGCAGTTTTTAAAGTGATTATGTTTGTAGAGAAAAAAGGCTGGCCGGGGAAAAGTGCGATTTTGAGAAAATGTGAGAGAGGAGCACAGATGCGTTCGGGGCGCAATCAGCGCCAGATCCAGGCTGCAGCGCAAGGCAGGCGGTAGGGACCAGCTGTGCGCCCCCCCCCAAAAAAAAATAGCAAGCCCGATTGCAATTCCTGCTTTGCAAGCTCCATTCAGGAGCTCTGGGCGCTTCGAGATTCGGGACTCGTTCCGGGGTAAAGGATCAACCATTTCCCCCTTCCCTCCCCTCAACTGGAGGAACAGCCTACCATGAGCGCTGAAGGAGAGGCAAAGAGGGATGCATCCGATCCGTCCCCCACGCCACCCCCGATCGCCGCTTTTGGGGTGTCATCCCTCTCAACGAATCCCGCGGAACCCCTTACCGTTCGGGCTTCGATCTCCTCGCCCCGGGAAAGCAGCGGCCTTTCAGTTCTGCTTCTCCCAGGCGCTTGCTTCCACCGATCCCTCCCCAACCCTGGAAGAGAAAATGGACTCTCCCAGAGCGCTGCTTTTCTGTTTGCGGAAGGGCTTGCGCCGGGATGGGGGTTTGCACTGGAAGTTGGGGCGGGGGGGAGGCGCCCGTCGCGGGGGCTTCAAGGGATCCGCGCCGGTGGGGGGCTAGTCGTGGCGGGAGGGGGGGAAGTGGGGAGCGGAGAAGCAGAGCGGCGGGCTGGGGAGCTTCGCCTGCCTCTACGGCGTGGGGGTCGGAGAACCAACTCTTGGCGGCCTTAAAAAGGCGCCTTTGGTAGGGGGGGCAGGAAAGGGGAAGTCGACATCTCTCCCCCCCGCTTAAGGCGGCTGCTTTGATTCGGAAGGCAAAGCCGCCGTCGGGCAAGGGAGGGAAGCAATCCCGAGGGTGAGCCGTCTGGATCTGGTTTATTAGAAAGGGTAGCCGTGTGGGTCTAGCAGAGCGTAGCAGGCAAAAGCCACGGGATGCAAACAAAGGGGGTGGGGGAACATGGGGCACCGTCCACGAAAGCTCATATTAAAATATACAGTAATAGTCTAATTGGTGCCCTGTGGTTTTGTCTTTGTTGTTTGAGTTTTGCATTTGCATTTCCCGATTAGGATATTTTCCCACCCACCGCCCCCAGTCTTTACTGACACTCTCTCTTCCTTTTTTTGAACGCTACAAGAAGCCACAGAATGGAGTACCTTTCCCACCGACTGTCTGTTTTCTTTACCAGGGAAGTGGGCACGCTACCCGAGCTGCCTCTGCCTCCCCTCCCACCCGCCCCCACCTCAAATCCCTAGTCCGCCAATGCAGCATAGGTTAGTCACCGAAGGAGACATTTATTGTCCTCATTCCTTCACCCACATTATCCCTCAATGGGTCAAGGTGGGGATTCGGCCCACCCAACATGTTTTTCATACTGCCCCGTGAGTATGAGTATGATGACTGGCTGCCCTTCCAAGGAGCATCTCCTTGATCGCTCTCAGGTGTCTCCTGCATCTTCTGAATGGCCAGTGAAGCTCAGTTCTTCCTGCTATGTTTCCCATAGAGAGGGCATGAGCAAGGGGTGAGATGATAGCTGGGTAAGAGAGCAGAGGAAGGATCTGAGACAGACATGGGACATGGGAGTACCAAATGCTTGTTACCTTTTCCCACAAGCATGTGTATATGTTTATTTTTCAATAGACCTCCAAGTTACACTCTCATTTGCTTTAATATTCCATAGTCAAGCCATCTCTTCCGCTAACCTCTCCAAATACAAACCCTAACCATTGTCTGTAGCGCGCCTATTTCTGCATGTGTGTCTACTCTTTCAAAAGATATATGAAAAGGTACTTTTAAACAACATGGCTCCAGATTATCAGCCCCATCAACAGCCTATGAAAATGAGGGAAGCTGTCCCTCTCACTGATGAATGAATGTACAGCAGACAAACAGAAATTCAGAGCGCAATCCTATAATATTTATCGACTGCACTGAGCCAGTGCAAGTCTGAAGCAGTGACGGGGTCTGAGAATAAATAAGAAACGATCAGGAACTGACATGTTCTTGCTACAGCAAAGACAGGTGACTCAGCAAAGTAAATTTGTGGTCTCCCTGGGTTCTGTGGTAGCCATTTTGTTTGAGTAGACGAATATGGACCTCCCTGTGTTCATATAAACATATTCACATCCATGCAATAAACAGTAACATATGAGTGAAATAATTGAAAGGTTTCAATTCAAACTTTTACATCTGCCACTGCCCTGGAACACAACTGTTCAGAAATACTGTATATATATGAGAGAGAATATTTTTACCCCACCTTTCTCCTTGGAAAAGGACCCAAGGAGCTTACAGTAATGAAGGACAATATACAGTCCAGTACAATTAAGATATATTCAATTTGAAGAACAGGGAATTGAGGGGTATCTTACAGCATTAGAAGACATCATTAAAGCTAAAAGAGAACATGAGTGGTTAAGAAAAGAGTATAATTTCCATGTAATTTTGTACAATAGACCATCTGAGTTATGAGGGATGTGTGTGTGTGTTGTGTCATTACAGTCATGACCGACTCTTTGTGACCCCATGTCCATGGAGTTTTCTTGGTAAGAATACTGGAGTGGTTTGCCAGTTCCTACTCCAGGCGCCTTACAGCACCTGTTATTCCCTGGTGGTCTCCCATCCAAGTACTAACCAGGGCCAACCCTGCTTAGCTTCCAAATATTGGAATGTGCTTAGGGCACCTAGGCAGCTCTATGAGGGATATGAACTAACAATTTATAACATAGTGTCATTGTAATTATGCACAAGCACAAAGTTAAAACTAGTTATAAACACAAGTCTGTGTAGTCATGTATGGTAGTCCATCATTCAGGGAAAGCTTGTCTGAAGAGAAAGGTATTTGCCCGTTTCCAGAAAGAAAGCAGGGATGGGGCAGTCCTGGCCTCTAGTGGGAGGGAGTTCCAGAGACTGGGTGCAGCAGCCGAGAAGGCCCTTTCATGTGTTCCCACATGACATGGCTATGAGGGTTGCGGGATGGAAAGATTTGATCTTTGAGGTAGCTAGGACCCAGGTCAAATAGTGCTTTGTAGGCTAAAGTGAGCACTTTGAATTGTGCCCAACAGCTGATTGGTAGCCAGTGGAGCTGCTTTAATAGGGGTGTAATGTGATCTCTGTAACCCGCCCCAGTCATCAATCTGGCTGCTGCATTTTGGACCCACTGAAGTTTCCTGAGACTTTTCATCAGACATCCCACATAGAGCGTCCAGCCGGGATGATACTAGGGCATGTGTCACCGTGGCCAAAGCAGGTTTCTCAAGGAAACTGCAAACTGATGTACTAGTTTTAATTGTACAAATGCACTCCTGGCCACCCCTGTGACCTGGGCATCTGGGCTCAAGGATGAGTCCAGGAGCATCCCCAAGCTGTGCACCTCTTTTTTTCAATTGGGTGGGTGATCCCATCAAGTGTAGGTTGCATCCCTATCCCTTGTTCTCACTTTTGACTGACCAGCAGTACCTCTGTCTGGTCTGGGTTTAATTTCAGTTTGTTCATCCTCATCCAGTTCATTAGTAAAGCTAAACACTCATGTAAAGTCAGAATAGTAACTCCCTTAGAATCCGAAGATGAGGAGAGGTAGAGTTTGGTATCATTGGCATACTGGTGGCACTTAACCCCAAAACTCCTGATAATCTCCCCCAGTGGTTTCATATAGATGTTAAATAGCATAGGAAACAGAACAGAATCCTAGAGGACTCCACAGATCAGTGGCCATGGTGTCGAAGATGAATCACCTAACACTACTTTCTGCATTCTTTCCTCCAGGAAGGACTGGAACCACTTTAATGCAGTCCCCCCAATTCCCATTTCAGAGAGAGGAGTCAGAGAGGATTCTTTGCAGCATTTTAATGGAAACAGCTGTGTGCAATTGTTCTTACTGTGGATTTAAAAAGCATTTTAGCCCTTCCAACCAATCCATGAAGTTATAAGTCAATTCACTCCAAACAAAACACCAAATAGTGCACAAGATACAAAATTTACGGTCCATGATTCTCAAGGTGCAGAAGTGAAGTGTTACCTCTCGGCTGTTAATTTTAATTTTAATGCAATTTTAAGAAAAATGTGAAATACAGTCCTGTATACATTTTATGAATACTGGAAAGTTTTGACCATGTCTACAACTCAAATGAAATTCTGTATTTGTATTTGTAGCAGCGGGTGAAGAAAAGAAAAAAACATTCAGGATTTTCTAACTGATGAGCCAATCTATTCAGGAATATGAAAATGGAAAAAGAGGAAGGAAGGTAGTAAAAGAACACAGTTGTCTTACTAACAATATCTCTGCAGTATGTCAGAGGAATTAAAGGGTCGTTTCCCTGCTTCTCGAGATGAGCTGGCCCTCATCCAGAAGTGTATACCTCCATTCCCACCAGGACATCCAAGTAACTTGCAGCACTGGGCACTTGGTGGGCTGAGAAGATATACTAAAGAATAAATGTTCATGAATGTGGCTTTCAAAAACTTTGAATGTAGGGAGTCCATGTATAGGTTTGCAGAACAATGTTTCTGAGAAGCAAATATGCATAACTAGGTTCGTTTCCATTTGATAATGACAGAAAGCAGATGCTGGCTGTCATCATGCTGCTTCCCACTTACGGTATGTTACTTTCTTCCTGCTATCACTTACTATATGACAGTATTTGTCCCTTTCCCAACTTGTTTTGTCTTACAATTTGCGGTACATTCTTATGATGTCTACCACCCCCATGTAGGTGTGTTAAAGGATCCAGCAGGCAAAGCCATACTCTCCTGCCCTTGGGAGTCATGTGCCATGTGACACACTCACTTCCTATATGCTACAACGTGCTGATGAAGTGGGGGGTGAGGGAGCTTCTGATAATTCATGAAATCATGCTCCCTTTCCATCATGCCATCGACTGAGAAAGAAGGCACACTGTGTGTTAAATGTACTGCCCATGGCCAGAACATGACATTGGGGTCTCAAGTTGGGCGTCCAGTGGCAGTTGTGGTTTTCATGCCGTTTCACCAGCATGCCATCATGGTGTTACATGTAGCCAATGCCAAGAAGAGAGAATGAGATTTGATTTGTATTGGTGATGTACTGTATTGTACTGAGATGAAGCATGAAGAAATTAGAGGGCAACAAGGCAAAGCTCTGATGGCACAGCAGGGGGGAAAGAGACAAACCAGAAGTACAAACGGGGAGTTGATCAAGAAAGCAAATGTACCATCACACACATTGAAACATCCACGAAGGACAGAGATGTAGCTTGCTATCATAACCCAAAACAGAACATACCTGTCAGAGTACCAAGATAGAATGTAATAGAAAAACAGATGCCCCCAAACAGACTGAAATAGTTCATCATGTTACTTCTGTGTTAAAAAATGGGAAGTTTGCAATGGGGCATTACAGAATATAGGCATCCAGTATGTATTTTACAATACAAAAACCCTGAAATACTTTCCAAGGCTGTGTGTGATAATAACACACACAGATAGTTTACTGTCCCACAATGCCTGTATTATGGTGAGATGACAATATTTAAATGTATGTAGTACAATCACTTACATGCACACCTTCCACTTATATTTGGTGGAGCTCGCTGTCAGTTAAGTATGCATGGAATAGGATTGCAAGCTTAGATGCTGCTGATCTTTGGAGACAGAGCAAGCAAAGTATTAATCCATCTCAATTATGGAAGTGTCAGTCAATCCTATATATGTTTGGATGGGGCAAGTTCAAAAGAACCTCAGCCTTTGCTGCTTCAGAAAGACAATTTTCTATCTCCAAAACAAAACGAAAGTGTGGGAAACTGTTTTTCTTATAGGTTATCCATAGTAGCTGAGCTCATGTTAATTCTGAATGAACCAGAAAAAAGTAGAAGTCTGGTTTCAAAGATGTTATGGCTAAAGTTAAGAGGACACATTTTCTTTTGAATATGCTCTTAGTTTAGGAATGTAAATATTCTGATGTAGCAGATCCTTGTTAAGATGAAGGGTGGTGGTGGAAATCAATAAAACAGTAATTAAGATAATGTCTCAGCAATCAAGCAATTGCCTTGAACACAGAATATTGCTTCTATCAAATACCAGTTAAAGGTAGAGTTTGGAAAAGTTACTTTTTTGAACAGCAGCTCTATGAGGGCCAGTAGCTGTTTCAATCCAAAAAGGTAACTTTAAAAATGTCTGATTAAAGGGTTCAGTTAAAAATCTTTGCATTAAACCCTAGGGCAACTCACCAGATGTTCCATCTCTCATCATTTCTGATCATTAGCCACAGCCAATGTGGCGGACAATCCAACGATATCTGGACACCTTGCAAGTTGTCCACTTTGTCCTAGATACTGCAAGCAACATTCTGCTCTAGTCTGCATGTGCTAAGGACAGCAGGCGGTTAAAGCCAGAGAGATCATGAAACCATTTCCCAGAAATTCCATCACTCAAGATTGAAACAATCATGTCAGCTAGCCAATATGAATGCACCTTTTTAAGGCATAAATCTTTTCTAAGAGGAGTGTTATACTTTGTATGTGCCTAAACAATCAGTGAGATTTTAATGCCAAACTCAAACATGCAAGAATCAAAATCCTTCACCACAGATTTTAACAACTAAATAAAGCAGTCTTACTTGAGGCAAAAAATGATCCATCAATGGCATGTTTCCCATTTCTCTTGAAGGCAGAACAGACAGCTCTAATTCTGGAGATCAAAAGGCATTATTTTAGTCATTCTGATTCCCCAGAGTCCAACCTCTTGCTCCTTAGCTAGAAGCGTAAGAAGCTACTCTATATCAAGTCAGTACGCATGTGCATCTTGTTTAATCTTGTCTATACTAGTCTATCTCAACCTGGCAACCTTCTATTTTTCCATTGTAATTTCGCTCACTGCTGTTCGAAATTGACCAAGACTAGCTAGGGCAGTGATGGCAAACCTTTTAGAGACCGAGTGCCCAAACTGCAATTCAAAACGCACTAATTTTTTTGCAAAGTGCCAATGCAGTAATTTAACCTGTATACAGGTGGCTATGAAGGGGCGATGTCGGGTGCCCACAGAAAAGGCTCCGAGTGCCACCTTTGGCACCCATGCCATAGGCTCACCATCACTGAGCTAGGGGTTTGGTAGTTGTAGCTAATTGCATTGGGGAGGCATTGAGTTAAGTAGGACTGGCCTACAATGACTGGTGGAGGCTCTTCCACTGTCTTCTTTCCTTTCTAAAAGTGTCAGCCATTAAGAGTGCAATGTTTTCTTTTTAAATAAAAGGCGTGATCCCCATGCTTCTTGTTTACCTGCAGATTTGTGCTCCTGAGAGTCTTCCGGAAATACCAATCTTTGTGGTGGTTGTTTTAAGAAGTGCACAGGGTACATGTGTTATTATTTACAGGGAGGAAATGTACTTTTGAAAGTAGAGTCTTTCTGTCATTGGGAGAGATGAAGTCTTTGTAATGTGGCCAAGGTTTCATCTGATCTCTCAGGGGACCTGTCTGTTGTACCTTTCTTCCATGCATGTATGCAGGCAGGCAGGCAATTTACCACAGATTCAGCTCTGGGAGCAAGGTTTAGATGAATCACTCCCAATCTCCCCACTCTCCCCACTCCTAAAGCCTTGTTCAGACACGCTATGAATCTGAGCTCTAGAGGAAATCTCTAGCAGAAGAATCTTCGTCCTCTGCTTGTTTCATTCAAAATCTTCAAATCCTTTGATAAAATAACTTTTACGCTTTATTAAGGAGACATATCTATCACTCTGCAAGGCAGGGAAGGAAGGATGGCATTTTCTCCTTTTAACCTGAAGGCTGCTAGGATTGCTTTAAAAATCCTTCCTCTTACAAATGACTGGATAGAAATTGTTTAAATTTCACATACAGTAGGGCCCCCGTATCCACTGATTCAGTTATCCACGGTTGGCAGATGAAAAATAAATATATAATTCAGCAACCGCAAAGCAAGCTACTGTCACAAAGAACAGCTGTAAAGCAAGCTACTGTCATAAATCAGCAGCTGTAAAGCAAGCAACCATCATAAACAGCAGCTGTAAACCAAGCTACTGTTGCAAAAGAGCATCTGTAAAGCAAGTTACTATCACAAAACAGCAGTTTTGGGGCTATTTTGGCATTTTCTCTTATCCATGGTTTTCATTATGCACAGGAAGGCTTGGAACCAAACCCCAGCAGATACTGGGGTCCTACTGTACTGTATACAGTAGTGTAATTTTCATCCTATGGAGGGGAGTAGTCAGGAATTTGAGAGGAATTTAATCTCGCAGATCCAAAGCTTCCCCATACTCAGCTCATGCAATGTCTCCTGTCGTCTCTGTTGGAGTTTCATTTGCAACCTCGCATGCGGCTGTAGTTTTCATGACTGAGGGGGATTTTCCGGGGCTGTGGTAATTGTCTATCCAGTCTTAACCAAATTCTTTCCAGGCTTTGAATGCAGAGAGAGGCCTACTGCTCTGCTGAGTGTTATTTTTCCATGACTTTAGTCAGTTGGTGTCAGTTGTTTCTTTTCTGCTGATCTGTTCAAATTGTGAGTTATGAAATGTTTTTATTCATTCTCCTATAAATATCTCAAAGTGATAGTGCCAGTTAATGAGAAAGGGAGGGACTCTGGGGAACTTGTAGCTGTTCTCCTCTGTGGATTTCTGTATTTTTACTGCATAGAAAATGATTTTTCCCCAGAAATTCAAAATCTCTGCAACACTGTCTGTGAAAAGAGGGCCATGGGAGCAGGAAACAGGAAGAAATGAAGCCAAATCTAATATTTTCCATTCTCCTGGTACCATAGGAGTGTATTAAAGGTACAGCACAAAGCAAATTTTAAACTATATTTCCATGGAGAGATACGTTGTAATACAACTCTGTATATGTTAGGGTAAATCCAGTTGTTCTGATCCCTTCCAGTTGTTTGACATTAGCAGCAATGTGTGAAGCTAATAGTTAAATAATGTAGTCTGTAGCAGTCTGCCAGAAGCAGGCTGAGTCTGTTGTGTACTGTTCATGTAAGCAGTCATTCTTGTACAGACAGCTGCTTATGATCTGTTCAGAACTGTGAATAAATGAAAACCTTTTATTCTTTCTCTTACCACTGTCTCAGAGTGAGTTACTGATACTGTAAGTGCTGGTTGATGAAACAATAAAAATGTGTGGCCTACTCTGGGGAGACACAAAGCTGGTTCTGCTCTGTAGTTCCCTACTCTATCTGCTGCACAGTTAAAGGATTTTGGCAAAAAAAAAACCCACTCTGCCACAAGTATCTTACAATAGGATTCCGGCCTGTAATTGCGAGTAACCATACACTGTAAAAAAGGCACAGAAAGGGTTGAACAGAATCTCATACAGCAGTCTGAAAAAACATTAAATCTGAAATGCGTAGAAGAGTGTGCTGTTAGACCTAGAAAAGAAATTGTTCTCATTTTTTAGATGTGAAAGGGTGCCCTTGACAAAAGGCTCTTATCACAGCCCAGATAAAACTGTCTTCTTTCCATGGGTGCCAAGTTGTTTCTGTACTTGGATGAGAATGGAACAGAGTTGAATGAGATAAGAATATTTCTGTGTTCATCCTTGACACTGGTAAAAGTATTAGCCTTCGCTCTCTTGCCTTGGGTAACAAATGTAATCCTCACAGAAAACTGATAACCTGTCAGTTACTGGCTCACATGCTTGTCTGTTTTGAACAAAGAGAATTTATACTTACGGAGCTCCCAATCCCCTGTAACCTTGGCGTCCCTATGACATTCACCATGACGACCACATTTTTCTTCATAGAATTCTGCAATATACTTGCACTTTGCCATTTCCCTTCTGGCAGGGCTCCTAAGGGTTTGATCATTTACAGAAGGGGAGCAGTGAAGCCCATTACACCAAAGATTCCAGTAGGACCTCAAAAATACCAAATTTCTATAGCATAAGCTTTGGTGATTGAGAGCTTCACCCGACACAGGAAACATTAGCTAGAATGTTAGGTGTGTATTTATAGCGTACACAGAGGGAAGATAGAAAGGGAATATAAATGCAGAGAACCCTGAGAGAAGTTCAATATGTAGCAGCCAATTTACAGCCAATTTGTGTAGTGTTGCCTAGTAGCTAGAATGATTGAAAGCCTTGACACGAAAAATCCTTCTTTAGGTGGTAGGACATTGTCTTAATCTGGTTGTAAATAAATGCAAATAAATCTTTCGGATTATACTGCCCTAAATAATATAGTACTTAGTGGGTTTGGATAAAGGTATTAGCTTAAAAAATGCTCCAGGATCCTAGAAGCTGGGAGTTCAAATCACCACAGGGCATGTGTGGCTGATGGGGTTCTGGTTTATTTCACTTGCCCACCTTTGGGCACGATTACATGGGCCAAGAATGTTCTGAGAAAGGACTGGTAGATCACTTCTGGATATTTTGAATTTCAAAAAGCCTAGGAGAGATCGCAGTAAGTCAGAAGCAACTCCATGGCACATAATATTTTTAATAAGCATATGGGTTTTCTCTCATGGATCAGCTATGGCTGTCTTCAGTTTTTATAATCTCTTAAAATGTGTCAAAAACTAGAGCTTGTTATACAGCACCATCTTGTGGAAAAATGTACTGAGACTATCCCAAGAATATAGTTTTATGTATTCTCTTCACACGGATAAATAACCTGAGCATCACATTCCAGTGACAGAGGTTGGATGCATGCATGCTTTTAATAAAAACATTTCACATTTACAGTATATTCTCCATATCTTTACAAACACCCAAGATCATTCAGAAGTAACAGAAGAGGTCATTTTGTCTGTCCCCAGTTGTCTGTCCCCAGAGGTAGTGACTCCATGATGATGCCTTTCTTTTCTGGTGGTTGGGATTCATTTCAAACCTGACAAGTTACCTTTGTGGAGTTCATTAACATTTGCAATAGTTGTTTCCTGAGAAAATGCAGGCATATCTCCACAATGAACGGACCCATATGTTAGGCTCTGCATGTGTAAGTGCTGCTTTTCATTTGATGGAAATGCTGCCTCCATTTCTGGTATCTCTTCCCCATCTTCATCACTTTCGCTTTCCTGAAATTATATCCCCACCACCACAAATACATTGTGTATATCTATATCTATATCTTTATCTCTCTCTCTCTCTCTCTCTCTCTCTCTCTCTCTCTCTCTCTCTCTCTCTCTCTCTCTCTCTCTCTCTCTCTCTCTCTCTCTCTCTGTGTGTGTGTGTGTGTGTGTGTGTGTGTGTGTGTGTGTGTGTGTGTGTGTGTGTGTGATGTAAATCTTGATTTGAGTTGGGCTTGCAGACATGGACAAGAAACCTCAAAAATACTGTTGTATTCTTTTATCCCACTAAAAGTGTGAGATATTTTGCGGTGGTGTCAACAAGGGAGCAGGATAATGTTTTTTTGTGAGGGGAGGGGAGGGGGTTGGCTAAAAAATCCCCCCTCTTCCAGATTGATCATACAGTGTATTCCATCTGTGTCATTTTTTTAAATGCTCAGCTGTCTAGCACTAGAGAACAACAGGACAAGCTACTGAACAATTAGCTTCCCAGAAAACAACCATTTAACAGCAATCAGTAGCAGTGATTTGAATAATGATGAAGTGAGGTCATTTCGCTCTTAATTCTTTGGCAAGTTGCCAAAGAAAGAGAGAATACGTTATTCCAAGGAAGTCATTCAGTGGGACCAGCGTTCTGGCCCAGGAGCCATAAGTATGCAGTTGGTTTCCAGGCAGGACTGTCAAAAATATTAAGAAGTGGTGGGGGTTGTGTTTTAAGACAAACCACACAGGGAGTGGTGTCACCAGATGACCCAACAATGCTGAGGCCTGGGCAGCAGTCAATTTATCTGACTCCTGGAAAAGTCAATGGCTTCAGTCAGAGGCACTGGATGAGAAGGCCCTTGGAGCCCCAAAGAATTAAATCAACTTTAAACTCTCTGTGACCTTAAATTTAAATACAAGAGACCAAAGACTGAGGATATGAACCAGTCTTCAATATAGAAAATGGTGGAGGGAGGGAGGGAGTACCCATTGCAGTGAACTGTACCTGGGATGTGGAAAACCATCAAATATTTTACAAATAAACTGGTTGTGTACTGTATTTATTAGTGACATTTACACCCTATCTTTCTTCCAATGAGATTCATCTACGGTTCTCTCTCTCTGCATTTTATCCTCACAGCAACCCTGTGAGGTAGTTGGAGTCTGAGAGACCATTACTGGCCAAAGGTCCCCCCAGTGAATTTTGTGGCTCCACAAGGACTGGAATGTGAAGTTTCCACATCTCGGTCTAGCACTGTGACCACAACACTGTGAAGGCTGTACTGGAAACTTGTAAAGTTTGAAGCACAGCGCCAAATTGTTCAAATACTCTTGTGATACTCATATGAGAGATTATGATTAAGTTAAATTTATGGTAGATTGATGATGACCTAATAGGACCATGTTTCATTTGGAGCAAATGGTCCATGTACCTTAGTGGCTAGAGATCCCCCTGCTATCTTCTCTGTTTAAAAACTAATCCACAAGCTGTTTTGTCCTCTCTTGATCTTGCTTAAAACATTATTGGCATACCTGGAAATATCTAGCTGTCTTTCAATTGGTTATAAAAGGACATATGGGCGACAGAGTTTAAGAAGTATGAAAATACAGTACTGTCAATGTAGACTTGATTTCTGTGTAAAAAATTCAGGCTCAGTGTGTTTCATCTGTGGCCTTCAGGAGCTAAGCACAAGATATATATGTATTCATTTTAAAATCACTGGCTAGGGACCTAAAACAGCTGCCTAGCACTTATTTTTCGCACATCTATATAGTTAACAGTCTAAATTATTAATGGATATGCTCATAATAAGATCAATAAATCTCTGGTGTAGATAAATGACAGCATTTATGACACATGCTAAGCCTTCAGAATTGTAGTTTCTCATTCAGTTGGTACCAGATTCAACGTAAATCCAGAGCTTAAATGCTAAAAAGTGATGGTGAGTACTTATTCTCTCACTCACTATCTAGCTGCCCTTGACGTGACTGTGAATAAGGTATAACCCCTTTTTTGAAGAATAGAGGGAATAATCCCTTTTTGTAATTTGCTCTCTGGATTTTTGTAGGATCTCGTACGACTGAGTGAAAAGCTACAATTCTGAAGGCTTGGTGTATGTCACATATGCTGTCATTTATCTACACCAAAAGTTTATTAATCTTATTATGTGCATATTCATTAATAGCTGTTAATAACTGTTAACGATTTCAATGTGAAAAACAAATGAGCTGTAACTGTCCCTAGCCAGTTGTTTCTAAATGAATATATATTTTTGCCTTATGCTTAGTTCCTGAAGAAGGCCACAGCCAAAACCTGTGGTGCCTGAGCTTTGTAAATATAAATATTTTCATACATCTTGATACTCTGTCTCCTATCTGTACTTTTGCCACCAGTGGATGTGCCAGTTTTCTCTGCTTTGTCCTAATTGCTTACCCCAAGACAGGGAATACCCTTGTACAGTATTGATCTCCAGGCTTAAAACCGGGGTACTTCAAGGGCCAGATGCAGGGGAGTGGCATCAGGAGACAGATATCTAGTCTCGTGTGCTTCCAGACACACCTGGTGGGGCCACTGGGAGATACAGGAAGCTGGACTAGACGGGCCTTTGGCCTGATCCAACATGGCTCTTTTTATGTTCTTATGTTCTTATGAGCTTTAATGTGTCACCAAAGTGGCCAAAGAGGCAGACTTGGTTCCAACTGATGGGAAAAATGAGCCAGACAGATTGGACAGGGGAGCATTATAGAGTAAATTGTTCTTGGGATGTGCAGAGATGACATAATCAAAGCATCTATGGCTGCCGAAAATTAGAGTTTTCTGAGACTCCACATTGAGTTGAACTTCTGTGGAACTTTAGCAGGGTTTAATCCAAGAGTTCAGAGTGAATTTTCTTCCCCACCCCCTTTGTCCTGAATCCCTTGCCTCCCAAATTTTTCAAGAGCGTAACAATGCAACTGTTGCTACTTGCAAAATGCATTTCTTCAAGGGATATTGTAAGGTCCTGGAGGAAGCAGATATTACAGTTGTTTATAGCTTGGAATTTGGACCGAGAACAGGCTCTTCCATGTCATGAAAACAGCATTATTGAAAATACCATTCCCTCACAACTTCAATGCAGTGTGAACCTGTGTTATTAGGAACTTTGTTACCTGGACTTCCAAAGTAAATTGAACAAACCTTTTTCTGTGTCCTGTAGTATTCATCTATTGCGTATTGATATTTGGGCTCAGTGAGCCCAAACAATGCGGCAAACTTCCCACCAAGAAATTCGCAAGCTATAGAAGAAAAAACAAAAGCCAGCAGTTGGACTATTTATTTCAGCAACAGTTAAAAGGTAAGTGATAGCATCAGTGCATGCAGTTGTCATAACTGGACAATGGGAACAGACAATTTTTCCACATCACCTACCGTACATCTTATTCTCTGATTATTCCCCAAAAGGTCAAATGTTGAAAGAAGAAAACACCCAAGAGACGTGCTCATCACTGACTTTTGCATGAATAAGCAGTGACATAGTTAGCAGCTCTCAGGGAACCAATGTGTGCAACATCCCAAAAAAGGTGTAGGGGGGAGAGAGAGAGAAGCGTGCACATATGCATACTTACTAAAAAAACTTGTTGCTGCAATTCGAAGGGCCCAAAATCGCAGATATCTACCCCAGGAAAGACTGGCCTGTAGAGTAAAAGCAACAGTTTACCACTGATAATATAGGAACAAGGCTTCCTGAATATAGGATAAATGTGCTATGACTGTGAAGAAATTCAGTCAATGTAGCATTTTGGACATCCAGTTTATGCCCCCGCACCACATCTACAAAAGAAGATCTAGCAAATGGCCAAGATAATGCTATCGAAGTAGCACACTTCTAGTCAAAACTAATGTAATTACTTCAGCATTTTAATTTGTTTTTAATATTCACTTTTATTTCATGTACAGCCATAATTTTAAATTGTGCAACTGTCTGATTTGAATAATAAGAATAAAAATAAGAATAATATATGAATCTTTTATATGAATCTACAGGATCACATAGACTTTGAGTTTATAATTACAGTGGTATCTCGACTTACGAATTTAATCCGTTCCGAATGCATGCTCTTAAGTTGAACTACTCTTAAGTCAGGGTACCTATCTAAAAAAATGGAAAAAATATGTTTAAAAAATCAAAAAATGGAAAAAATATTTTTAAGTTGAGCAGACCATATCTAAAATTTGTAAGGCGGTAGTTAAAATGACAACAGTTTTCTGCTCTTAAGTCGAATTGCTCTTAAGTTGAGCTGCTCTTAAGTCGGGGTACCACTGTACTTATAACTTTAAGGATTTACATTGACACTATGTTTTCAGTGTTAGTTTCCATCACTCATAACTTTACATGGAACTTTACTCCCCTTTAACTTTGTTACATCTTTAATGTCTATTAAAGATGTAAGATGTCCCTCAATTCTCTGTTCTCAATACTTGAACATGTCTTAATTGTACCAGACTGTATATTATCCCTCATTCTGTAAGACGCCTTAGGTCCTTTTCCAAGGAGAGAAAAATACTCTAAAATAAATAAATAAATAATATAGGAACTTATATATGGCTCCTACAACGTCATTAACAGCATGAACATGCACTTGGGATTTGAGTTGTTTGTCAACAACGTCCATTTCAGAATGGAGGAGGGCAGATCAATGTTGCAATAAAACTGGTTTCAGTTGAAACCTCATTTTTCAAGACATTCTAACAAGCCTCCAGACCAGCAGTGTATTTCTGAAATGTTCTCCTACTGAAACAAATTGTTTCTTGCTGCCTTCCATTTTCCCCACCATTTTTGTCTTTTCCAGGGTGATTCAAATCAGGATTTAAATACAGTCCTGCCATCAATCACAGCCCTTTTCATTGAGCCAGTCACTGGTGCTCTAGTACCAACAGAGGTTACAACAGGCATGGATCCTCCATCAAGGTCTAGATTCTGAATGTGATAGCCCTATGGACAGCTTGTTTATCTTCCTTCAGTTCCAGGCCTAGGTTTGCAAAGCGACCATCAACAGCATGTTTTTGTTGGCCTCCCCTTGTCTTCATAGTCCCCCAGTGGATCCTTTGGCAGCTAATACATACTCAGAGAGGGAACACAAGTGACTGAATGGAAGCTGCCTCTGTTCTTTGGTAGTGGGCCTGCTGAACCCTTCCTAGTCTATTATGTTACCCAGGGTGGTGGTGGGGGAGAAGACAGACATATGTCTGGGAATCGCAGCTGCTGCTTCTGCCGCTGTTATCCTTATGCCTGAGCAGAGAAGCAGAGCAGCCACCTGTCTGTCCCCTCCTCATGGGTTCAAGTCATTCTTATTACCTGGCAAGCAAAAGGAGGCTGTTGTTCTTTATTATGACCACTTATCAGCCATCAGCCATTTGCTGCCAATGGTTTTAATAGCGCTTAACTCATGCATTTCCAAGACAGAAAACTGCTATGCCCCTTAATTGACCAAACATTACAAGCCATTGCACCAGCACCAGCCAACCGTATATGTGGCAAAAGCAGAAAAGAACATGCCTCATGTAAATCAACAAAGAAAGTGCTGGTAGGCTACAGTGTTCAAGAGAGAGGGACGCAGCATTAGAAAATGGAAGGTCAACTTGAAAACATTCTTCTTGTCTTGACCTGTGGAAATAGATGGTCTTTCCCCCTGAGATTTTACTCACGAGTTTTTGACCATAACTGGCCAATACTGCTATTAGGATCAAATCCATACTAACAAAATATGCAAGCTTTTAAGTTCTTCAGAACTCTATGATAGGCCAGATGGTTAAAATAAAAATGGGGGGGGAGTGGGGAATCATGCAAGTCTTTTTAAAGAGAAAAATAGTTGTGGCGTTTTTGGTAATTTTAACATATCCTGTACAGTAATACATTTTTGCTACAGTTGTTAGCTTCCTTAGCTTGTTTTGGAACTGAAAGTTGACACGCAGTTTCTGAAAAATGATAACAATCTTACAGTGTCAAGAAGTGGCTCAGGGTTGTTCTCCTCTTCATCTTCTTCTGTACTGTAATCTTCCATAGACTCACCATTTGCAAAGTGAATAACCCTTCTTGGAGTTTTATGTTCCTTTGAGCTTTTATCTCCCAGATTCTTTCCCCCATTTTCTTCCTCCTGCTCATCCAAAAAGAGAAAAATCGCTGAACTGCAACCCTGTCTCTTTGGTTATTTTTTTTAATAAAAAGTGTGTAGATACCACCCACAGAACAGTACCTCTTAATGGCTGTTTGAAAGGTAGCCTTTAGATATTGGCCAAATGCCACCATCTTGGTGCGAAGCAAAAATTGTTTTTATGCTGCTGACGTCTCTGCTGGTATGTTCTGCATTCTGTCTCAGCTTGGCTATCCACCTGTCTTGGCAAGTTAAGTCTTCCCTGCCCTGACACTTCAGTTATACTCATGTATGACCACATGAGAGAGACATGGGGCAGCCCATGTTTTTCCATTGGTCACTCTGCTGCACCAAGTGATGTTGCCTCAAGATTTTTTAAAGTTTGCCAAAGCTCAATAAAATCAGAGGACAACATGCAGACTCGCAAGACATTCCAAAGCTGGTAGATTAATATGCATGCAGTATCAAAGATCGCTGTAGGCCAAACCTTGGAAGACAGCAGCATCTACAGTACCTTGATCAGGAGTCAGGAACTTGTACCCCACCCAGTAGTTGTGGAGAGCAGTTCGCAGGTATGCTAGCCAGCATAGCCAGAAGGGACCGATGATGGGACCTTGAGTCTAACCACTGTATACATGTCACTTCCAACACTATGTTGGAATTTAATTTTTTTCATTCAATTCTGCCATCTTGCCGAGTATTTTATAGTATTATATAGTATTTCATTTCATTTCATTTCATTTCATGTATTTCTTCTTATCTTTTCTACTATATTTTTTGAATGTCCAATTGTTATTTATTTTGGTGCTGTTACCCCCCCCCAGTTCCCTTGGAAGATGGGCGGTATAAAAATATATAAAATAAATAAATAAATAAATAAATATGTACAATTGCCCGCACTTTAGAATGACTGAAAAACAAAACCCACGGTGGAGCCAGGCTTGAGTCCTTTTGGTGACTGCTGTAACAGAGGCAGATTTAGCCTCCACACACCCTTTTGCTTTTCTCAAATTGGATTAAAGAAGGACCTAAGATATTCTGTCTGGATAGCTCAGTGGTTTAGCTATCCAGCTGTGGAGCCTGAAGTTGAGAGTTCCATTCCCTGCTGTGCCTCCTGGGAGAAGATTCAGCCTTGGGCAAACTGCACAGTCCCAAAGCACCCACAGAAGAAAGGAATGTTAAGCCACTTTTGAGAATTCTCTGTCTCCACTGCCAGCCCCACCCTGTGAGCTGGGTCGCCATTTTACTGACCTTGGAAAGACAGAAGGCTGAGTGAACCTTCAGCCTGCTACCTAGAATTAAACCCCAGGTTGTGAGCACAGTTACAACAACTGCAGTTTATGCACTTTGCCACAAAGACCCTGAAAAGTGTTGCCTTAAGTCAGAATTGATTTGATGGCACATGATTATTATTCTTTTTTAAGCAGAGGAAAAGCTAACTAACCAAAAAACCAAACCAAACCAAACAGAAGGCTAAGAAAATATGAGGGTGGAACTGTGTAGATTTTGATCATCTTGGTGCTTCGAAACCAAGTATACACCTAATTTTTATATTTTACCCATCTGTTTTACAGTTTCATGACAGATTTTGTCCAACACATCTTACCTACCCGTAGGCAGAAGACAATTATTTTTATTTACAGCTGCCTTTTCTCTGCCTGCCACAGTTTCATACAGTGCTTAAAGCTTCCAAAAGGCCCAAAGGATCTTCTCCGCCCAACATGTATAAGAATTTATGATTGTCGGCAATTCCTTCAAGGACGATAAAAAAACGAGCAGTAACTCACCTTTAGAATGCCTTGGCTATCTTCCATTACTGGAATGAGTTCTGATTAAAATGCTGCTGAGGTATTTACCTGGAAAATCGAGGAGATATAACTGAAAGCCCACATCAAGAGCACCAACAGCTCACACTGAGAAGAAGCTAGGCAGGAGAAGCAAAACTAGAATATTTCAGGATATTGCTTTCTGAAAACACTGTGGCGGTATTTGGATTATGGGCGGGGCCCTTTCCCCCTTCCCTTCCCTTTTCTTTTTGTTTGCTGTGCTCCAGGGCAGTGGAAGCTGGCAAGGTGAAAGGCAAGTGGTCACTTGTAAAACTGGTACTTCTGAGAGGTTGCCAGATCTGTATTTTCTGCTTCTACTCAATACATTTTAATTTTAGGGAACCAGTTTCCGTACCTCTGTTCTGAGCAGACTGCCACTATTGCCAGTCTCTTCTATTTAACAAAGCTAAAAAGGCATGTTTATTTTCTCCCAACAGGCTTATCCGGTTTAAAGCAAACACCACACCTTTGCAGAAAAACTGAATATGCTTGCAACCTGTTATGATGCTATGCCACCTGTCGGCTGCATTGTAAAGTTGCCACATGTTAGGAATTGCTGCTAAGTAAGACTTGTCAGACTTGAACCTAAAAAAAGAGGTGATGGCTTGAATCCAGGCCTTTCTGTTACCTATATGATGACTTCTAAAGGAATAAGCAAACTAGACAAAAGGGAGTGTTTCTTTTGTATTTAATGATTCCCAAGTTAAGGAAAAGAAAATGCATTGTGGCTCCTTTAAGATTAACAAATGTATCTCAGTGTGAGGGTTCATGGATTACAATTCACTTCTTCAGACAGGTCACATTTTGGGTGGCTTGTATTACACTCCTCTGGACTTTGGTGTGGACTGTACAGCTTGCAGCTCTCTCTAAACAGACTTCATTTCTATCATACTGGTTCCCAGTGTGGAAGTTGTATTAGCTTTAAAAACTAGAGGTGTCAGAAACACCAATGACAAAGCTGAAACAAGGAAATCATTTGTAAAGCATTTTTACTAAAAAAAAAGTTTAGTTACTTACCTGTAACTCAGGTTCTTTGAGAGTGCATCTGTGAATTCACACAGAGGGTTAAGGGCCCTTGTGTGATGGCCACCTGGAATCTCAAGCTGTTGTGGAGATAGGACCTCCCCCTTCCACTGCACATGCTCCTCTCTTCCTGCACTTGAATCTGCAGTTCCCCATAAACCCGCCGCTGTAAAAGAAACAGAACAGACTTGACGGATAGAGGGGAAGGTTGGGCAGGTAGTGTGAATTCACAGATGTACACTCTAAGAACTAGCGTTACAGGTAAGTAACTAAGCTTTCTTCTTTGTGGCATCTGTGAATGCACACATGGGGTGACTAGCAAGGTAACTTACCGGAGGTGAGACATTCAGGCAAAGATGAGGAGAGGACTGCCGTGCCAAAGGCTGCATCTGCTCATGCCCTGACATCCAGCTTATGATGTGTCACAAAGGTCAATGGGGTCGACCGCATAGCAGCTTTGCAAATGTCAGGGAGGTTGATCCCTCTGAGGAAAGTGGTGGAAGAGGCGACTATCCTAGGAGAATGTCCCTTCAGGGCTGCAGGTAATGGCATTTCTTGTGCTTTGTAAGCAAGCTTAATACAGTAACCCCCCATCTATCGCAGGGGTTAGGGACCCAACCCGACCTGCGATAATTGAAAATCTGCAATGTGCAGATGCAGGGCTTTGTGGTTTAAAGACATTTTAAACATTGCAAACTGCTTCTCCTGACTCCCCCACCCCGGGGTGCGGGGGAGCAACGCACGATGCCTCCATGGAGGCAAGCTCTGGGCTCCAGCTGATTGGTGCTGGGGTGGGGGAGAAAAACCTTTTGTTTCCCCCCAGTGCCAATCTGCTGAAGGCTGGGGCTTGGGGAAGTGGGGGGGGAGTTTAAAAAGCCTGGGCTTTTAAAACCTTTTCCCCCTCCCTCAAGCCCCAGGCTTCAGCTGATTGGCGCTGGGATGGAGGAGAGGGTATCACTGTACTGTGGTCCTGCGATATAGCGGGACCGCAGTATATGAACCACAAAAGGGCGGGGGACCACTGTAGTAGAGGCGATCCACTTGGATATGGTTTGAGATTATATAGGTGACCCTTTGGACGGATCAACAGTTCTGACGAAAAGATGTTTGGATGTACGAAGCGAGGCAGTCCAGGAAAGGTAGAAGAGTAATACTCGACTAACATCTAGGGCAGTGATGCCAAACCTTCGGCAATCCAGATGTTTTGGACCACAACTCCCATAGTCCTTTGTCATTGGCAAGACAGGCTTGGAATTCTGGGAGTTGTGGTCCAAAACATCTGGAGTGCCAGGAGTTCGCCATCAGTGGTCTAGGGTATGCAGGGACTGTTCTATGTCAGTCAAAAGGGGTGGAAAGAAATTCGGGAGCATAAGTGGTTGTGTGAGGTGAAAATCAGAAGCCACCTTCGGCAAAAACGAAATGTTGGGGAACATTGTAACTTTGTTAGGATGGAATTGAAGGAACGGGGATCGATAGGCAGGGCGGAAAGTTCCAAAGCTCTTCTGGAGGAGGTGATCGCTACCAGGAAGGCAGTCTTTAGAGACAACATATACAGTGGAATGGATGCCAACGGTTCAAAAAGGTGTTTCATCAGTCTGCAAAGAACCAGAGTAAGCAACCATTGAGGGGTAGGAGAATGGCTATGAGGGCGAATGTTCTTTAGGCCTTTAAATAACTTTTTAAGCATCGGGTGGCTGAGCAGGAATTGGAGGAGAGTGTCCAAAGTAGTAGGGCTGATTGGAAGGCCTGCTTGATTGGTGAAGGAGTGGAACACATTTCACTTATATCTATAGAGAGTTAGTGTTGATGGCCTACGGGCATCGGCTAGGATGTGGTGATTGATCAGCCACACTGTCAGATGTAGAGGCTGGAGGTGTGGGTGGCGAAGTAGACCGTTCTGTTCAGATAGTATGTCTGGCGTGAGTAGGAGGCGTTGGTGGTTTGACGCCATGGATAGGAGTGTTCAAAGCCAGGGCTGTCAAGGCCACCAGGGTGCGATGAGGATAGCGTGAGCTGACTTTTGGCGTAACTTGACAAGTCTTTTGCACCATTGGGAGTGGCAGGAATACATACAGAAGGGCTTGTGGCCGTTGGAAGGAGAATGTGTCCCCTAGATAATGGAGACCTCGACCCGCCCTGGAGCAATAGTGGTTGCTCTTGCAATTGTTGTGGATCACAAATAAATCTATCAGAGGAACACCCCAACAGAGGCAGATGTTCTGGAGCACTGAGTCGAGGAGAGTCTACTCATGCAAGTTGTGTGATAGGTGGCTCAGATGCTTGACTAGGACATTGTCCTGTGACGCAATGTGGGGTAAATTGTTCTGGAATAGCACCATTCCCAGAGTTGTATTGTTAGTTGGAATTATATTGTTATTTATCCACATGCTTGTTGACATTCTCAGAGAATTCTAACAGATTAGTGAGGCATGAACTGCCCTTGCAGAAGCCATGTTGGCTTTCCTTCAGCAGCACTTTCTCTTCTATGTACCTATTAATTTTATCTTTTAGGGTGGTTTCCATCACTTTACCTGGGACACATGTCACACTGACCTGGACACTGACCTGGTAATTCCCTGGATCACCTCTGGATCCCTTTGTGAAGATTGGTGTTACATTTGCTACCTTCCAGTCATCAGGCACAAAGCCTGATTTGAGGGAGAAATTATATATTTTGGCTAGAACCTCAGCAATTTCATCTTTAGTTCCTTGAGGACTCATGGATGGATGCCATCTGGTCCTGGTGATTTGTTAGCATTTTGTTGAACAAGACATGCAAGAACCTCCTCCCTGGTTATTTCTATCTGGCTTAATTCTTCGGTTTCCCTCCCTATGAAGACAGGCTCTGTTTTGGGCATATGGTCTCTGTCTTCTTCAGTGAATACTGAAGCAAAAAATTCATTGAATCTCTCTGCAATCTGTTTCCTTTTTAATAATCCTTTGCCTTCCATTATCATCTAATGTTCCAATGGCCTTTCTAGTTGGGTCCTTACTTCTAATGTACTTAAAGAACTCCTTGCTATTTCTTTGAGTGCTCCTCCAAGTCTTGCTTTGCTTTCCTGATTGTTGCCTTGCATTTGTTCTGCCAGAATTTATGTTTCTGCCTGTTGTCCTTGTTTGCACCAGCCGTCCATCTTCTAAATGAGCTTTTCTTGTTTTTGATCACTTCCCAAACAGTTCCTGTAAGCCACATCGGAATTCTCTTGGACCTGGCAGTGGCCTTTCTCCTTTTGAGTATGTATTCCAATTGGGCCTCTGTTATTGTTTTTGTGAACAGCCTCCATGCCTCTTGGAGTGTTTGGACTCACAATTTTCCCTTTCAGCTTCTTTTTTACTAGTTTCCTCATCTTTGGGAAATTTCCTTTTTGAAAATGTAAGGTCTCTGTGTTAGATTTTATCAGTGATTGGCAGTCTATGATTAAGTTAAAAGTAATCATTGTTGTGGTCACTATTGGATCAGTTACATTAACATTTTGTACCAGATCCTGTGTATTATTCAGGATCAAGTCAAGGATTATTGTACTTCTTTTTGGGTCTTCAACCATCCGTTCCAGGGAACAATCATTTAGCACATCTAGGAACTTTCTCTCTTTATCATGCACTGAACAACAGTTCACCCAGTCTATGTGAGGGCAATTGAAGTCATTCCCCATTATAACCAGACTTCCCTTCTTGGATGCCTCCTTTACAACATTCTCCAACTGCCAGTCTCCCTCAGGGGCATGGGTCAGAGACTGATAGCATATGCCTACTGTCAGACCATCCTTGTGGCCTGATACTCTTACCCATAGAGTTTCTAATGGTGACTCCAAATCACCTGGATATTCCAACTTGTATGATTTTATCACTTCTTTGACATATAAGACTACACCACCTCCTGTTTGCCCCTTACTGTCCTTCATGTACAGTTTATAGCCTGGGATAACTCTCTCATTGGTTATCATCCGTTCACCAAGTTTCAGTGATGCCAATAATATCAATATTTTTATCTATTGCTAAGTATTCCAGCTCCCTTATTTTGTTCCTTTCATTAATTATTAAAGGAACGTATTATATGTATTGGTGGCAGCGTAATGTATTTCAGGATTGTCACAGTAGCTTTTTAAGATTATTTTGAAAGGCTCTACAGCCAGAGGAGGTGGGGCCGCCTAAATGAGGTACAGAAGGCCCTCAAAAACATGGCAAAATTGTCCTCAAAGCGATTTTTAAAAACCTACTTTGTATGTGTGTGTGTGTGGGGGGGGCTGCATTTGAATTCTATGTGCCCACATGTTGATTAGCCCTACTCAACAGATTAGAAAATGAGAGGCCATGCCATCCCAGCAACATTTTTATACAGCTGAACACTGAATGTCCGTGCACTATCTATCAGACTGTCTGCTGTTCTCTGATACCTGTCTAAACCTGTCTAGTTGATCAACAGCATCACAACAGCTGAGCCATCTCTACAGCTTAGCAGAAGGAAGCATCGCCCCCTGGAAGATACTGGGTGTCATTAAAAGGCATCAAATGGTAATCCAGTTGTGATAACTACATTTTTATAGTGACACACAGGGAGAGATTTTGTGGGATTTTCTACTTTGCGTTAATATAACTTGCCTAGTTCTCAACACTTATGCACCTTATTGGGGGTGGGTGACATTTTCTCTATTGGTTTAGGCAGCAGACTGTTACACACTAGCCCAAGTTAAGCTAGTTGGTGTTCAAAGGAGCCACAGTGTCTCTAGAGGCCCATTGTGACTTTGGACAGTGACTGCTTAAGGTCAACTTTAAAAAAAATTATCGGAGCATTGCACAATTTAAACAATGGATGCATATTCAATATTCTCTCTCTGTGTTGTGTCATTACAGTCATGAACAACTCTTCCAGACCCCATGTCCATGGAGTTTCCTTGGCAGGAATACTGGAGTGGTTTGCCAATTCCTACTCCAGGCGCCTACAGCACCTGGTATTCCCTGGTGGTCTCCCATCCAAGTACTTTAGCTTCCGGAATCAGGCGAGATCGGGTGTGCTTAGGGCATCTAGGCAGCCATTCAATACTGTACTGTATAGTAAAATTAAAAACAAATTAAATTGTCAAGACAGACAATTTTTGATCAGGAGGGGCTACCTCAGTAGCATTATCTTGGCCATTCTTTTGTACAGATCAACAAACGCAACCCAGGGGCCTGAGAAATAGGTTTAATTTTCATCTCTTTTGGCAAGCAGAAACCTAGCCTTCTGCTTTCTAATCTATAGGAGTAAAAGGGAATTTGGATATTAGCAACTATTGCTACAGAAATTCAGAACTATCTAATTTTGATGCAGATATGTTAGAACTATCTGAATATGGCATTACTAGGTGAATTCTATTTCTGAATCCAAATACAAATATGGTATTAAGGTCTTGTCATATATATGGATACAAATACACTAGAATATTTCAGGGTGAACAACAGTGATACTAAGTCAGTGGTTCTCAACCTGTGGGTCCCCAGATGTTCCTGGACTGCAACTCCCAGAAGCCTCCACCACTCGCTTTGTTGGAAAGGATTTCTGGGAGTTGCAGTTCAGGAACATCTGGGGGCCAACCGGTTGAGAACCACTGTACTAAGTCATGCACATAATTACAAATGTACTCACAGTGTGAGCTTGAGTGTAAAAGATCTTGCATTATTCTCATTAAAATCATATTCAATGCATTATGCGGTGTCAAAATAATGGTAAAACACTAATTTTGAGAAATCAAATTTTTAAAAGCCCAATTTTTAAAATATGTACAGCATTCTCATATTTAAGCTTTAAAGGCCATCTTTATATGGAAAACAGACACAGAGAATTTAATGCACACACAGATTATGAGCTGCATTCTGTCAACATAAAGATTAAACATTTTTACTAATGCCCATGATTATATAAGCAGGAATATATTGAAAAACTGGAGTGATGGTGATCGTACAGAATCAAGCCATTAAGAATGGTGAGCATGTTCTACGATGAAGTTGATAAACTAAACTAATGAAACAGTCACATGCACTAGGTTTTGTGTGCATGCTAGAAAACTAGATTGCTAGGTCTGTGCCTAAATTAGATTAGCAACTCTGTACTATCTGTTCATCTCAGATCTGTGCTAGGAGAGCTCCTCAACAGATAAAAATATGACTTATTTAACTATCACAGTTACATTTATCATCATCACAGAAATATTCAGGCCAATGCCCCAGTATTAGAGGTAAGTTCATTAACATCTCTTTGTCAGTGACTGATACAAAAAGGAGCACGCAGTACAAATCTTCCTGTAGCTTAATTAAGGTCCACTCTGAAGCACTAGCTTCTCACTAATCAATCAGCCACAGAAAATACATAGATTTATTGAAAGCTATACTGTAGTCTGTGAACCAGAGGCTTCTAACTCATAATTTGGTTAACACTTAGCCAATAAATTCACAAAGATCTTACCAGTTTGGAATGTGTGCTTGGAAATAAGCACCATTCACTTAGCACAGATTCTAAGCTAAAAGAGGAAAAAAGGAAATGAGTGTAGAAGGAAGAAAGCAGAACAGCACAAGACAAATGCTGGCCTTTAGTTGGGAAAAGTAGTAGGCGAAGAATTGTGATACAGTATAAGCAACATCCAGTACAGGAGACAGAACTGAGAATGAGGGCTGCATGGGGCATTTGGCTGGACTATCAGAAAGGCCGAGAGCAACAAGCAAGCAAACAAAAGTAATTCAGTCCTTTGGCGTAATATTAAAAGTTCTCCACAATTAAAAGCTCTCATCTCAGGCAAGAGCAATTGATTCTGCAACTGTCAGTCCACTGGACTGGAAGATGCATGTGAAAGGAAGTAGCCCCAACCAAAAGTTTGGAAGCTACCTTCTTTGAATTCCATTCTCCAACTAACATTATGGGAGTTAGGTTAAGCAGTGGTTCCCAATCTTGGGGGCCCAGATGTTCTTGGATTAAAACTCCAAGAGGCTTTCATCCCTAGCTGTGCTGGCCGGGACCTCTGGGAGTTGTAGTCCAGGAAAACCCGGAGATCCAAGATTGGGAGCCACTTCAAGGCATATGATGATGGGTGGAGCATCTCCACCAATGCTTTCTCCTTCACAATGTCCATTGCCAAAAAAAGGTTTATTTTTGGCACACTTTAAACAATTAATGAAACAGGGAGTTAAAATCATATAATAATCTGTTGTTAGTAACAAGAACCTCTAATAAGAATGGAATGACAATTCTTTATTGTACAGTACATTCTTAGGCTTGAGAAGGCCTTCCAGATTTATCTGATTATTGCTGATTGTTAACTGAATATCCAGCAGACTTATGTATAACCAATAAGACTTCTCCAAGTTGAGCACTTTCATGCAAATGCTAATTAAGAGTCTAATGGAACCTTAAAGGAAAGCAAGTTTTACCTGGCATTATGCTTTTGCAAACTGTAAGTCACGGTAGATCACAAAAATATATGCCAAATGAACACTGTTACCCTTTAAGGAGCTGCTGCACTGGTTTCTGCTGCAAAAGACTATTATGACTAGCCTGCTAAAATCACTTCCATATAGATTTTCTATATATTTAAACTTATCACCATTGTTCTTTTGCTGAATTTGGTTTGACCTCATCCATACCAGCTGGATAATTTCAAAGGTTGATTTGCAGTATAACTGAACTACAAGAACAGACACACATAAGCTTTTAATAACTCAGGATCTGAGACCAAGATGGTTTTGACCTTGCTAAACATTTGTGAGTCCAGCCTTTGTTGATAAACTTACCAATTATAAGCCTGACAAGCAAGCAGGAATAATTTACAATGAAGTCAAATTTTTACAAATAGTACATTTTATAAATACAGAAACTGGAGTGTTATTTATCTGAATAATATATTAGAGCTCTCTTTCAAGAACATTCTACTTTCAAACTATAGTTCTGTAAAACTAGATTTCACTTAAGGTTTTTCTTGCTGTGTGTTGTGTGTTCCAATGTTCAACTAGGACTTAGCTGACATTTGATTGATTGATTGACTGACTGACTGATTCTATCTATCTATCTATCTATCTATCTATCTATCTATCTATCTATCTATCTATCTATCTATCTATCTATCTATCTATCTATCTATCTAAAATGAAGGAAACCAGTATTTGTAAACCAACCCAACTACCATAGGAACTATCTTTACCTTGTGAACGTCTTGAATCTTTGTGTTAGGGCATTTAAACTGTGAGGTATTTCTAACTGCGAAGAACAGACACTTCTTTAAAAATATATACATACTACACAGAACCTCCAGCTACTATAAATGCTTGAAATTCCAACAAAATCCTTGAAATTCTGAACAGCTTCTCAAATCCTAAAAAAGGCATAATCCAAACAGTACAAACAGTAATGAAGCAAGATAGTTTTTACTACCAAGAATCAACATTTCTTGTTGTTGACATTCTTTTCGATCTGCTGAAATTTGTGGGCATCCCCCCCCCAAAAAAATAACCATCTCAACCACTCTCTTAGGTTGTCAGGTTGTTGTCCTTCCCAACTTCTCTGACAGACAAGTCTGCTTTCTATATTTCCATTGACTGACAGTACATTTCTTTGCAATCTTTTTGATTCCATTTTAGATACATATTTACATTTTCCTGGGAAAGCCTTTCAGCCTTGAATTATAATTGTGGTGCAACAGTGAGTACAGACCTAGAATATCTGGAGTGAATGCCATTATTTCTTCCTCATTCTTTTCAGAGAGAGAAGACATGGTAAATAGATATACGGTGGCCATGCTAACCGTGAAACTGAAGATGTATAGTAAAAACAAACGGACCCTTCCTGAAGCTCTCAAGCTCTGTATTCTCTAGATTGCTCTTTAGTGGAACCTGGTGCTAAGCCCTATGTCCCCCTTCAATTTTTCTTTTTATTTACTATGCAGTAGCATTAAAATTATTTATGACTTCTCCCCACAGAGGACTATTTCTTAGCCTCTGGCATAAGAAACCTTTATACCACAGAGCAGCTTCATGACTACCAGTGATTACTGGTCCTAAGTTCAACACATGGTTCTCCCACTCTGAAGTTTTCCTTCTCTTCAATTCTTAGGTACAAAGGATGAATCATTTTGAATGCATGGTGCAAGCTATCTAAATATGACAACGTACTTCAGTCACAGGATTTTTTGATTGAACACCCAACGCACCCCATTTACCTCTATATATCTTGCAATCATTTAAGCAGAAATTTTGTACTAAGGCAAAATGCCTGCAACTCAGAACCTTCTCTTTTCTATGCAAGATGCTACCAGCATTTCCCTACCATTAACTATTTACCATGTACGATCAAAGAAGTTTCACAAAGAAGTTCCCACAGAGTTTCCCTTGTTCAATCGGTGTTTTTCCCCTTCCTAGTGCTGCTCTATCTTATCTCTTGTATTTGTCATCGTTTGTTCCATAATCAAGTGCCTTATTCATTTAAATGGTCCTTTTCAACAGTGAGACCATACACTTTTCCCAGTCCATTTCTAATCACTTCATTCCTGATAAGCTTCACTTGAAATGCAGCCAGATTGATATCTACAAAACTTGAAAAGCAATGAATTCTTTTTTTAAAAGAAGCCCAGAAGAATCAGCAACTGGGGCAGGCAATGAATCCCCAGATTTCAAAAAAAAAGCTCACAAGGGTAGTTCAAAGCACTTGTGTTTAAAAAAATCTGGCACCCCATATCTTTCTGAGGCTTTATAGCAGGCTCTTAAGAAATCTGGCACCCTGTGTCTTTTTGAGGCTTTATATCTGGTTCTTTCATAGGTTTCACGTCTTCTTCTGGTTTTGGTTTAGCCTGGGAAAAAGAGCAGAGTAAAAAAGTGATTATTACCTTACTGAGTATTACAGATTGTTGATCCTTTTAGGATATACTGTACCATTTTGACACTATGGCTTTCCTAATTAAGAGACTAACCTTCACCCAAGTTTTTGTGTGCTAGCATATTAAAAGGCGTGTGGAAAGTACTACAAATGTAGACCAGCTATTTCTAAAAGGCAAACAAACTGGACAATAGCAAAAACCCATTTGGCACAGAACAACTTTTCACGCAGAGAACTGTTGAGAGAAAGGAAAGACACTCAGATGCAAAGCCTTCTTAACGCCATACCCATATGTATGGCAAATTAACACACATACACTAATGCTCAAACATAAGGCATTATGACTTCTCTGCTACTGAGCAAAAGACGGCTAATGGAGAAATTAGATAATCACAATAGACTCAGGAGAAGAAAGCAGAGAAAATGATCAGTCTTACACTGTCCTCCTTTGGCCTTTTGGTGAGATCAAATGCAGCAAGAGATTCTGGAGTCCAGTGGGCATGGATGGCAGGGAACTCAAAAGGAATAGGCTCAACGAGGCCATAGTTCGCCTTCAACTCTAGCTGGGGAGCTTCTGCGGGAATCTTCTGGAAGTAACTAAAAGAAAACCATGCTGAGTGTTAGCAACCTCCTCGTTCTTCAAGTGGAGATTTTAGGCAGTCAGGGTCTATGAGACATTTGCATAATTTTTAACAGCATGCTGCTCAGAACTTGCATCAAGCACGGAGTGCTAAGTCTCCAAGATTAGGAAGGGTTTTAAAAAGCCTCTTATTGACTGAAATGGAAACATCCCGACCCAGAACTACATTCCTGCCCAGTACCTGAGGAATCTAATTCCTATTCTATTATATACCCTTACATATGAGATCACGGGACCATCTAGCCAGGTAGTTTTCTAGGTTTTCAGGCATAATTTTGTCCTAGTCCTACTGGAGGTCCCAGGTATCCCCTTGTGGGCTCCAGATCAAGTTGCCATCAGACCAAATCCTGATTAGCTTCTGAAATCGGATGTAATCCAGTGTGCTGAGAGTTGTACGGTGTGTTCAAGAGGTAACATAAAGACCTTTCCTCATGATTCTTTATTTTTAATAAGAAAATTACCTATAACTTAAAAAGTAAAGTTTTTACCACCCTATGATGCTTAAAGCACTCCCTGGGCAGTTTACAGTTTATTTATGCAAGCTACACATTGATCCCCCAGCAAGCTGAGTCCTCATTTTACTAACCTCGGAAGGATAGAAGGCCGAGTGAACCTTGGGACGACTACCTGGAACTGGACCCCAGTCATGAGCACAGTTTTAGCTGCAGTACAGGCATTTAACCACTGCACCATAAGGCTCTTAAAGCATTGAAATGACATCCACTGGTTCAGTTTTCAGGGACTACATTTATAGAATTAGAATGCTTATATTTAAACATCTGAACCTGGCTATTCCTTTGATCCATGGGAAACTGTTGATCTACCATCGGTTCTTTAGTGGAATGGAGAAAAGGCCAGATTAGCTTCTTCCCACCTTCAGCCATTTATTTATTTTTACAACTACCCAAAGGTCTCTGGGCGGCTTACAATAAGCCTTCCCCAGCCAAATCTGATGGGGGGGGGGTCAGGAAATGTACTCTTATGTCAGAAGTAGCACACAAAACCTTTTCACTATTTGTAGAAACCATTCAAAGAGATAAAATAGACTTACATGAACCCATTCTCCCGCTGGCATTTTTCTAAGGTGTTTTTCACCAACGTTCCTAATTTTCTAAAGAAAAGGTGGCCAGAAGGCTTAGCTGTGGTCCCAGGCCCTTTGGTTTCACCGTATTCCTTGCACAACGCTTCGGCCTTGGCAAAAACTTTGTAATAAAGCAGTAAATGAGAACGTGCGCTTTAATTTGTCCCTTTTCATACAAAATACAAGTCTAACACCTGTCTACAGTTTAATGTATTCATGCATCTAATGTAATCATGCATCTCTGAAATCTTCATATATAATTATAATTAACTAAAAACTGAAAAAGTCAGTGTTTATGTTCACTATTTGCTTATTGTGATCCTCATTGTGAATGTCTAACTACAACAGCAAACTCTCTATTTCTCCTGTGCCTATTGTGTTATTTTAAATAACAACGCCTATTATCGGTCCTCAACTATCTGCCAAACACAGAGAAATATAACACAGAAATGGTTAAGAACTGTCTGAAGCAGATTCAGAGTTACATTTGGTTCCACTCTATTTGCACTCAAATCTTTGGATGCTCGCAGGGCAACTTTGCTGGTAGAAATCCAGAACGATTCCTTCTTTTATTTAACAGAGGACAAGAACCAGTAAGGATTAAAACCACTGCACGTACATTTTTCTGCTTCTTGTAAAGACCTAATCGCTTCTCCACATTTATCACTGGCCAAGAGGGTTTGGCCGTGGTAGCAATAGGCCTGCCAGAAAGATAGAATGTGTTAAATATTTTGGTACAGTATGAAGCAATATTAAATTCTCAATTGCTCTATTGAAAGGAATGGGAGAGTCAATGATGTGACCAGGGGAGGAAGAGCACTAAAGGTATACATGAAATAAACTCTCCAGTTACTTGAGTACTGCCAAAGATAATGGAATAATGTGATATCCTGGCTAGACTACTGTAAGCACTGTATGTGAGATTTCTGATGAAAAGTCTCAGGAAACTTCAACGGGTCCAAAATGCAGCAGCCAGACTGCTGACTGGGGCGGGGTCGAGAGATCACATTACACCTATATTAAAGCAGCTCCACTGGCTGCCAATCAGCTCTTGGGCACAATTCAAGGTGCTGACCTTAACCTACAAAGCACTATTTGACCTGGGTCCTAGCTACCTCAAAGATCAAATCTCATAGTATGAGGGTGCTAAGGTCATCAGAAGAGGCCCTTCTCTCCATCCCACCACCCTCACAGATACGTCTTGTGGGAACCCATGAAAGGGCCTTCTCAGCTGCTGCGCCCAGACTCTGGAACTCCCTCCCACTAGAGGCCTGATGGTCTACCTATTATGTGTCTTTTATTTGAATCTACAGGATCACACAGACTTTGTGTTCATAACTAATTATAACCTTATGGGTTTATACTGACACTATGTTTTCAATGTTAGTTTCCATCACTCATAACTTTACATGGAACATTACTCCCCTTTAACTGCTCTTGTTCTCTTGTAGATTAATGCAATGTTGTCTATTAATGTTGTAAGATGTCCCTCAATTCCCTGTTCTCAATACTCAAACATGTCTTAATTGTACTGGACTGTATATTATCCCTCATTCTGTAACCCACCTTGGGTCCTTTTTCTAGGAAGAAAAGCGGGGTAAAACTCTAAAATAAATAAATAAGATGCAGCCTAGCAATACTCCCAGGATATATTCAAAGAAGTGCATATAGCAGTTGAAGAGGGACTAGTACAATGGGATAGATAACTTTTGGTACCATCCTGTGAGAAAAACATCTCTCTGACCACCAACCATCAACTGCATAATGAAAGTGAAGAATGTGCCTCTCTTCCTTGACATCATATATGCTCAGCTGAGACAGTACACCATGTCTATTATCAGTTTCATTAAAAACTTTCATATACAGAACAAACCTGTAGGTTCATTACTGTAACACAGGGGCACTGGATTAAGCATTCTTAAATGCCAAATAAGTCACAAAACATGTTTTTTAAAATCTTCCAAAAACATTTTTCTGTAAACAGTTCCCACAGTGCTATGCGGAAACTGAGTCATGGCAACTGGACTTCTTTTCTTGTGAGATCAAAACGTTTCACTACTTATCCAAGCAGCTTCGTCAGTCTGAGGATAGTTGATGTGAGGCCTCCAATTTATAGTTCACCTTGGTTTCACCTTGGTCTGAATACGCTTGTTAGGTGGACAGTGGCCTGGGATGTGTGAAAGTCCCACCTATGCAACCCTTCCCAACAACAAATGAACTTTAAATTGGAGGCCTTTCATCAACCTTCCTCAGACTGACGAAGCTACTTGGATGAATAGTGAAATGTTTCGATCTCACAAGAAAAGAAGTCCAGTTGCCATGACTCAACTTCCGGATAATCTCACCTGGATGACTGAGAATCTTCACAGTCATGCCCATAATGCTGATTACCATTTTTGCAAAGTTTGATAGGCCACTGAAAATCTTCTTGAAGTATTGTACTCACATAGGCCATATAGAAACATGACTTCAGCTGTAGGTATTTTCGCCATTTAATTGAGTATGTTGGATCCAACGTAGATAGAAGTTGGTCTAGAAGGAAAAGACAGTGTTATGTTCATCTGCTGTAGGCTATTCCTAAACCTGTATTTGCAGTAGATGTGATTCAATCGTTGCAGAGTGCTAGTTACTGTTTTCCATATTCATTGTTGTTTTCAAACCCCGTTGTCCACAAAAATAGAAATTTAAGGCAAACTCCTTTTAAATTATGATCTTGTAATGAAGTCATTGTAAAAAGGAAAGGTAAAATGTAAAAGGAAGTTTGTTTAGGGGAGTGGAGAATCAGCCCTGAACATCCTCTTCTTGGCTAATCCAAGGGGTCATTGATTCCATTCACTCAATTTCCATGGAGCCCCTTCTATGCTTTACATGTGGAATCATCAAGTATTCATAAAGCCATTCTTTCACATACCTGCCTTTTGATAGAAATTGGCTGTTTCATAGGCCAAAGCAGCTATTAGACCTGGATTATGCTTCAGTTCAATAGCTCGGGCAATTGTCACTAAGATGCAAAAGATATGTAATTATGTCATTGTGCATCCCAATCACAGATTTCATTACTCAAATATGGATAGCATGTTAGCTAAAAGTACTGCTCAAAATGGAACATACGGTACTTCACTTTTTATTTCAAATAATGGAATACAGTGGTTCTGAATATCCCTGAAACAGATAAGATTTCTTTTTCTTTTTCTTTTTCAGTAATGAAAAAGAAAAACCTGGTTAATGCTGCATTCCCTTGGGTAAGGTGAAATCCTGAACACTTGTAACAAACCACATTCCACCCTAGACTTCTTCAATGGAACAAACCGCTAAAAAATCCAGATAAAAGGATTGTTAAAAAGTTTAAGTACCTTCTTGAGCTTCAGCTTGGCATTGAATAATATAGCAGTCTATCAGTCGTGCTTCTAAATCTCTTCCTTTTTCTACAGGAGTGATCAGTTTAGGGATGTGGCTTTCCTATGGGGGAAAAATACAATGGATCATGTTCATGCACATAAGCCAATGAATGAATGAATGAATGCATGAATGAATGAATGAATGAATGAATGAATGAATGAATGAATGACATTTTTACATCACCCCAATTAGTGAAAATCCATGACTTTGGAAAGCTGCCCACGCACCCTCCAGAAACAAAAGGACAAGCAAAAAACCTCAGAATCAGAATCATTTTATTGGCCAAGTGTGGTTGGACACACCCGGAATTTGTTTTGGTAAATATGCTCTCCATATGCATAGAAGGAAATATAAGAATCATATATTCAACAATGACAACACAGTACAACAATGCAATATAACATATTATTTAAAAAACCCTAATTAAATAGTTTAATAGCACTTGGAAATGTCCTTCTGAGGATAATAGTTGAAGCAGATTATGTCCAGGATGTATCTTCATCGCCCTCTTTTTAGCTCATGCGGTATACAATTCCACAATAGACGGCAAATTAGTAGCGATAATTTTTCTGCAGTTCCAATTATCCGTTGAACTCAACACAGATAACAAAAACTCAAACTAATGACTAGGTGATGGTGCCTATCCAATAACATTAAAAAAGAAATAAGCCATGGGTCAAATCATTACCTAAGGGGAAGAATGCCCTTAAAGGCTTCTTTCACAAGTCAGTTTTTATTAATATACTGAAAGTCTTGAGGGGAAGGTGCCTGCCAAATCTCCAATGGAAGACAATTCCCGAGTGACAGAGCCATCTCCAAAAAGGCCCGATTCCTAGGGGAAACCCTCCTCAGCTGTCTTGGCGTGGCCACTCATAAGAACAAGGCCTGAGAGGACCAGATGGAATGAGATACTCTAACAGATATCAAAAAGTATGAAATATTTAGGATTGATGATGTCACACTATATAGAAGCCATTCTCTCTTCAGAAGCAGGAAAACAATTGCTGGATTTTTGCATAAACGAGCAGGCACTACTGCTGTAAGGCTCCACCTTATATCAAATCAAATGGATCAATATAAGATACCAGCTGGAAGAGACACTTCTGCATTGATCATCTCAATATTAAAGAAGAACCTGTGCTATACTCCTCCCAGACTTGATTACTTGTTTAAGAGTCATCTCAACGTAAAGGTGTGCATACATTTGGAAACTTAAGAGCGTTTGATAAAACATTATCTAGTGCATTTAAGGATTTTTTTAACAAAATGCCCCCCCCCAAATCGATTCAAGGGAGCAACTCCCTCATATGCACTGTAAGATAATATAAGATAATATGTTCCACAATTCCTTTTGAAAACCTGTAAACTGATCCCTAAATAAGTATTACCCTTTTAAAGAGTATACCAAACCAAATACAGTAAACTATTCCATTTTTTAAAAAGGCAGGAGTGATAGACTATCTAAACCATCTACCTAAAATACCACCAAAACAAGAGCTTTGGGGAATAAAAAACCTAGAGCACAGATAAAGCACTTAGACCGAGGGTCGATTAAGCTTTCTTTGAAAAAAAAAGATTTCTACCTTTAAGTGTCTGAAAATTCCAGCTGCCATTTTCAAACTCCGATGGACATCTTTGGCTTCATCTTCTGTTATGCTAAGAGATTATTGATTTATGAGTATCATAATTTTTGAAGGATACTAAACATGTCAGTATTCTCATTTGCTAGATTTCATTTTAATGTCTATTATTAGCTCATCCAACTTGCAAGATTTGATAAAATGCTATTTTACTTCTTTAGTATACAGCAGTCTGAAAAAAATTAGGAATCATAGGAAACAAATGAAGCTGTGTTAGATTATTTGTCTAGCTCAGTGCTCACTATTTTGGAGCAACTCTTAGGCAGATGCCTTCCCTATCACCTACTACTATCCCTTAATGATATCCAGTAATGCAACTTACGGTCTGCTGCATATAAAACATGTGCCCTTGCACTGACCTGTGGTACTTTCATTCATTAAAAACTCCACCCAAATTCTGTAAAGAGCAATCATCATCCTTGTGTGAATGTATCACTATTTCTGGACCATGACCCATAACTGCCTTTATAAAGCAACGTATTTTACAGCATCCGTTCAAACACCAGCATTGCCCTATAGCAGTGGTGGCGAAACTTTGGCACTCCAGTTGGACCACAACTCCCACAGTTCTCTGTCATTGGCAATACAGGCTTGGAATTCTGGGAGTTGTGGTCCAAAACATCTGGAGTGCCGAAGGTTTGCCACCACTGCCCTATAGTAACGGTTTCCAACATGGCGTCTCCGGATGTTCCTGGACTACAACTCTCAGAAATCCTGGCAAGCACAGCTAGTGGTGAAGGCTTCTGGGGCTTTTAGTTCAAGAACAGCTGAAGACCCAGTGCTGGGAACTGCTGGTTCCTAGCATGCACAAAACAGGCCACATGAATAAAAAATACTGTAAGATGAAATACAAAACGATTGGGCTTGATGGGAAGAAGTCCAACGTAGTTGCATCCAATTCTACAGAACATTTCCAGATAAGGATGCATGGGATTAGGTTTGACACAGGTTGATACCAAATATGTGCACAACACAAATTAAAATATTTTTGTTCCTGGTAATAATACTGAAGGGTTATAGGTTAAAAGCCATGCGTGGCAACTTAAGATCCTAGCCCTGTCTCAACTGAGCCCCCAATCAAATCACCAATTTGAAAGTACTGTACACATTTAGACGTACTTAACGTTGTACAGAATCAGTTGTAAGAAATCATTAGAAAAGTGAAAATACTTACTCTTCTTTCCCTGCCAACCTTGATGCATACTTAGTGTACCACAAAGCCACGTTAAACCCCATGGAAATGAGTTCAAACACAGCATCCTGCTGGGAACTAAATGAAAAAAACAACAAATGTAGTCACATGTGATTTCCTGTACTCTTTATAAATAATACACAAGGTACTCCATTCATGTTTCACAGAGCTTAGAAAAATTACTTGTTTTTTTGCATCGTTACTCCAAGAACCCACTGGCTGTGCTGGTCAGAGGATGCTGGAAGATGTAGTCTAGAAAGGTCATTTTTCTAATCTGATATTTTAAACATTACACAGCTACAAAGAAGCCCCCATCAACTTTTGTGGGGCTTCCTCTCAGGCAAGACCATATACAACTTCATCACTGGAAAACACCACGAAACAAAAACCTCTTGTGTTTGGTATCCATTCTTCATCTACCCATTTAAAACCATGTGAGCAAACACTGAAGTCTTTAAATGTACGCTCTCCACATAGCTTGAAAAGTACAATTGTTTTGTCAGGAACAATTTGAGCTCTGTTTCAGTCTCAATCAAGAATGGCTGAAGCGTAACTTTTTCTGTGGGGGAGGAAACTCCATGAATGCTCTCCACAAAGTGAAAAACAGAGAAGTATCTCCCAGCTAAGTTACTACTGAACCAAAGGTCTCAGCTGTACAACTGAAAATGTGCATTTCACAGTATTTTCAAAGAAATGGGCAATTCTCTCATCCAGAAATATTCAAATGATCAAGAAACATGGGTGAACACCTATACTGTGGTACCTCAAGCTACGAAATTAATTCGTTCCCGGGACGCTCTGTATTGTTTACTATTTTTATTTTAGATTTTTTTTACCCTGCCTTCCTCTTTGGAAAAGGATTCATAGCATGAATCTGAATGGGGTGCAATTTAGGAAGCTAAATCCGCCAACACTGGTTCTTTGCAGCCCAGAAGTGAGTTTGGAGGCAAAGTCTCACTTTCTTGGCTCCCAGCAGTTGGTACTCAGAAGCATTCTATTTCTGTACCTTGAAGCTCCTAACAGACCTATACAAGAACAAAAAGATACGTTTGACATACACCAGTAAGTATGTCAGTACAGTGGACCCTCGTATAACAAACAATTTGTATAACATAAAATCTGTACAACATAAAATATTCTGGAGATAGGGGAAATTTGCTTAACAGAATCATCTATGGGGCAAATGCGTACAACATAAAAATGGTTGCAATTAGGGATTACTCTGTTTTCAATGCATTCCTATGGGAAATTTGTATAAAGGAAAAATTGCTTAACATAATTTCATTTGGAAGGAATTAATTCCTTTATACAAGGTACCACTGTATACTATATATTTTCAAAAGTTAGACTAATTAGAAAGTAAGGATCGAGTCCATCTATGTAAGAAGAGGGAGAAACAGAACATTTGGTATAGTCTTGACAGTATCTGCAAGGATGCCCCAAATAAACTGTTCACAGCACTGACACTCAACTCGATATTAGTTTCAGGTACACTTCAGTTGACTGGCAACAGTGGAAACTGGAAAGTTGATAAAATGAAAAAGAAAATCAAAGATCCAGGGAATGAGGGAGCCTGATGAGGTCACTGCTTTTGAAGAATCCAATCATACATTCCATGCCTTTCCCAGTGAAAGTGCTGCGAAAGAGTCTGTCTCACTAAATGTGGTGGCGTACAGAGGATTCAAATGACAAAGTTTTCCCTTAAGTTGGTATTTATGCCAGGTAAGAGACTGTCATAAGGAGACCCATGCTTTCTATGAAAGCAGGGACTAATAAATGGTCTTGTAACATCACAATGTGAACTTGGTAATATGTCAGATTAATTAACTGTTCCAACTACATCTCGTAAGATTTTTTTCATAATAGAAACTGGAAAAGAAATGCACATGTACCTTGGTACTTGACCTTGCAAAGTGTCTGTCCATTTAAAATTCTGAATGTATCTCAGTTTGCTATCCTGTGAAGAGTCATCCAGTGAAGCTATAAAGCCTGTTAAAATAATAATAATTTTTTTCCAGATAAAGGACAAAACAATCATTTCAATATGGTCATCTTGATCCTATGTGTTACTTCCATTATGTTTTCAACCCCCTTAGTCTTCTAGATGCCTTTTTTGTACATGCCAAAGTATACTGACATCAAACACACACAAGCACTAACATGGTTGGGGTGGGAATTCCAAGATTTGCCAAATTCAAGAAATTTCTTTTCGAAACACTTAAAAACAAGGCTTGAGCCAGCTCAGTGATTACAGTGGTAGAACATGTGGTTTCTGTTGCAGGTGGCAATAGAATGAAGGACCCAGGAAATGCCAGGAACCCATGATAGGATCACTCGCCATTGTAACATTGTGCAGCATGTTCCATGTGTGTCTTTATAAACAAAATATATACAGGAAATAACAGAAGAAATTGACAGTGAGTTAAATGTATTCAAAACAACAGAAGCTTGTCCTATAAAGATATCAGCAGATGATAGCCTAGCATTTCAGCCATTATTTCTGCTAGATGATGTTTATAATTCCATATATACTGGAAAGAGTAGTTATTTGTTGCTTTGACTTATAATATATACTGCCCCCATGTTGCTAGCAGAGCTTAGCTCTTCCCACTAGAGAACATGATCAAAATATTATGGTTGTTTAGCATATAAATGAGGGGGCATTGCACTTCAACAGTTTAAGTTGTTTTGTTTACATGCATTAAGGGTTTTTAAAAAAGTTTTTAGTTTTTGTACAGTATTAGATATTGTCTTTTGTTCTGTCTTTCTTTAAGTTTTTTTTTAATATCATGGTTACCTGCCATATAACTGAAAGATAAAGATGAAAGTTGACAAGCTGATTAAGTGGTTGACTTGGCAAACAGGGAGAAGTGAGAGGTGAGTGGAGTGTCAGGTCAATTTAACATCACCTGTATCTCTGCAAGAACTGATAGATGCTTGGATGGCTTTCCCTTTCCTCTGATGTGCTCATTTTCACGAAATCAAGCAACTATAACTTGAGAATTATATGGACCTACTTCCAGCTCTGCAAGTCATTTCCTGAATCAAGTAACTTACAGTACAATTCTAAGCATATTATCCTTATATAAGGAAATACTGTAGATAGATGGATAGATAGATCCATCTCTTGCATTTTTTCTCTGCATTTTAATGTACAAGCCTCCTTCCAAGCATACCCTGCGCTACTCTCTTCACTGTGTCCCAAATTACATTAACTTCCCCTCCTCCTCCTTCATTTATTCTCCATGTCTCTTCCAATTTTTGTGGATTTTTTCTATTATCAATTTATGTAAATAAATCCTTTCATCAATCTTCATTCTTTTTGCTTCCTTATAATCACATCTAGAAGTAAATTCCATAGTCACTGTAGCATGGTCTAAAATGTGTATAATATCTATATTGACATTATCCTACATAATAAGTCTTTAGACACAAATATATAATCTGTTCATGAATACAACTTATGAACAGGTGAATAAAATGAATATTTTCTCTCTTCTCCTCTCAACTCCCTCAAAACATCCTTAAATTTTTTTTAAATAAGTTTTTATTTTAAAAATAAGAAAATTCATTTTTTTTTGCTAAAATATGGTGATCATACAGTATACAGTACCATCCCTGTATCTACTGATTTGCCATCTGCAGATTCAGTTATCTGTGGTTGGTGATCAGTGGGTTGTGGGATGTTAGGGGTGAAAGCTGTGCCACACTGCTTGGGTGGTGCTTTTGCCCTCAGTACCCACCACACCCGCTAGGCAGGTCGGCAGACTGGGCAGTGGGAGAGAGCGCCTTTTTGCTGGCCGCCCCGCCCGAAGGTGCAGTAGCTTTCACTCTTAGCACTAACCCACTCCTGCTGGGCAGGTCGGCAGACTGGGCAGTGGGAGAATGCACTTTCTTCACCCTGTCTGCTGCACCTTTGAGTGGACCGAGTGGCATGAAGGCGCCCTCTTCCACTGCCTGGTCCACCAACCTATCCAGCGGGAGTGGGTTAGTAGCGGGAGTGGGTTAGTGCCGTGGGGGGGAGCCACATGGTGCAGCTTTCACCCCCGGCTCCCCACCACTTCCACCGGGCAGGTTGGTGGCCTTTCGTGCTGCCCACTGTTTGGGGGTGTTGAGGGCGAAAGCTTCCACCTGTGGCATCCCACCATCCCTGTTGCCACCATCACCCCTAGAGAAGAGTGTTTGCTTTTATCCATGGATTTCGGTATCCGCAGGGAGACCCAGAGCTGATCTCCCAGTGATACAGAGGTCCTACTGTACTACCTATTTTGTGACATCTGCACAGGCAATCCATGGCTTCCCAGGTTCAATCTAAGGCGCTAATGATTGCCATACAGTTCTACCCGAATATCTACTCATATGAGCCCCTGTGCTTACTGAATTCATTCAGAACTTCCCTTTAGAAGGTATCAACTTTGAAATTTGTCTGTCTTAAATATATTAGGAAAAGATACATTTGCATTGCTCCCTCTGTGTTTGGAATTGTCTTCCTGAGCCTGTGCTGAGTTTGATGGCCCTTTATAGATTCAGGAGGGAATGTAAGGCAGAATAGTTTTCGACAGGAAATGAAGAAATGGCGATTACATTACTTACATAGCAAACATTCATTGAGCAAAATCCTTTTGTCCTGTTGATGTAGTCGCACTGATGGAAACTGAATTGGGGACTGGAAATAATTAACTTAAATGAACTGAAAGCTTTCCCTTTCTCTTCTTTCAGAATTTTTGCGGCCTTTGGATATTGCGGGGAGGCTTTAATAGTAAAAAATTACCGCCAGTGGTTCCAATCATACCAGCAGGGAAGTGGTGGTGATTTTTATTAGCCTTATTAAAGGCTGCCTCACCTGTCTCAGCATTCCCAGGGCAAAAGGAAGCTCTCCATGCCTTTCAATGACAAGCTTTCAGTTTGTTTAAATTAATAATTTCCAAAGTCCAGATCCAGTTTATGCCAGAATCACAATACCAACAGGATTCTGACTGTTGTATGTACCTAAGGCACAACTGGCTGGCGGTGTCAATTTATGTGATGTATTTTATGTTTTGATTGGTTTTTTAAAATATATGGTATTTGCAGTGTGTGCTGCTTAAGGTGTCATACATTAACAAATGCCGTACAAATTAAACAAACACACAGGATTTCTTTAAATTTGAAATTGGATTTTGTTTGATAAAATGATTTTTCAGAAAAAAATCTATCTAAAGTTAAAAGTGAAAAAAAGTTATGTGGTTCTTGGCACAAAAGCTAGCATCTGTCTGTGATATTTGGTGGTCCAGCTGAGGTATCACCTCCTGCCTACTTAAATATAGTATTTGATTTAGGAAGCACTATATCCCAAACACTTTTCATTTAATAACTAATTAATTTTCATCTAGTAACTAAAATTAAACAATTAATTGTTAACTCTTGTATGTGCTATGAAACTGTATGTTCATGCAATGTTTACCTGTTTTTGATAATGAATTCCATTAATTGATGCCTTATGGCACCAAAGCTATGCTCTCCCAGAGGTTTCTGTAAAAACTGGTTTGGGGTAATTTTTCTCTCTGGAGGATATCATCGCATCTACTTTGTTTGTTAGTTCTTGAAACTGCATTTTTGTCCACAAAGATAATATGCCTGTTCTTAACAAATATTTTTTTAAATACTGCAAACATGTTTGTTCGGAAAGACACCTTAATCCTATTATTTCTCTCTAAATCTTTGTATACAGAATCAACTCCTTACCTTTTAAAAAGTGAGTTTCAAGTTCAATGATAGAAGATTATTTGGGGTTGAATTAGGAGATGTTGAGAGCTAAGTGTGAAGGGGGAAGGGCAAACAGTACAAATGAAACTGAAACTTTTTTTTAGCAGAGGTGCTTCTGCTCTTTGTGAGTGTAGCCTGAGAGTTTTCAAGGCATTTTCTCCCTTGAAGACAAAACCTATAATGGCAGCAGGCCGTGAAATCAACACAGTTTGGGAATATTTTAATGTAATTCCTCTGCATATCTGTGTATTTTGCTATGGAGTGGGGCTCAAAAATATTAGGGTTCCTCTTGGTAACAAATATCTCACTTTAATTGTATCGGCAGCACACATCTTCCTTCACATGTTTAAATACTGCTGCAACATTAAGAGCTGATGGTCATGGAAAATGTGTCCCATTCAGCATGAGGCAATATCTACATGCTATTTTTCTCTTTAGGCAAGCTTTTCCTGAATGATGGACCACCCATTATGTGTCTTTTATATGAATCTACCATACATGATCATATAGACTTTGTGTTTATAGTGTGATTGTATTGACACTATGTTTTCAATGTGAGGTTTCCATCCCTCATTAACATTTACATGGAATTTTTACTCTCTCTTTAACTGCTTGCATTCTCTTTTAGCTTTAATTTTGTCTTTTAATGCTGTAGGTTGTCCCTCAATTCCCTGTTCTCAAACTTAAATATGTCTTAATTTTACTGGACTCTATATTATCCCTCATTCATATGAATTGGGTCAACCAGATAGTCTCTGAACAATTAGGAAGAACAATTAGGAAGAACTTCATGACAGTTAGAGCTGTTTGGCAGTGGAATATGCTGCCATGGAGGGTGGTGGAATCTCCTTCTTTGGAGGTTTTTAAGAAAAGGCTGGATGGCCATTGTCAGGAGTACTGTGATGGGGGTTCCTGCATGGCAGGGGGTTGGACTAGATGGTCCTTGAGGTCTCTTTCAACTCTATGATTCTAATTGGGATACACACACATACAGAGTCCCATTTCCAACCTACTGTTTCCTTTAAGTACTCTAACATAGTGCAGACCCTCTGCTGTAAGACAACACTTTAGAGTCTTCTGTAACACATTTTCATTTAAAGAAGCTACCAGTAACCCAGGTCAATTGGGTCAGCTAAACAGATTGCTTACCTTTCAAGAGGGAAAAATAAGAGTCAGTTGCATTTTTCATCATATCTGGATTAGTACTTAAATCTGTAAAAAGCTCCAAAAGGCGCATTCTGGATGTCCTTAAATCACTGTGTATTAAAAAAACAAAAACCTCAGTAATTCAAGAAATACACTTCTGAGCTATTCACTTAAAGTACAGTACTAGGTTGTTTTGTTTTGTTTTGGCTGTTTGTTTTTTATCAAAGCAAAAGCATGGTCATAGGCCCAGTCGTGGTGACATTTATTATATTGGGGCAGGGATTCGCAAACCGAGGTATAAGCCAGGACATTTAATGGTCTGTGAAAAAATGATTGATGAACTATTAAATGGATACACAGTTGGTTACAAGACTGTAATCAGAGAGTGCTTATCAATGGCTCCTTCTCACACTGGAAGGTATTTTTATTAATGACTTGGATGAGGAAGTGGAGGGAATACTAATCAAATTTGCAGATGACACAAAATTGGGTGGAGCCGCCAATACCCTGGAAGACAGAAACAAAATTCAAAAAAATCTTGATAGGCTGGAGCACTGGGCCAAAAACAACAGAATGACATTTAATAAGGATAAGTAGAGATAAAAAACCCCAAAATGAATGCACAGTTACAAGACGGGGGATACTTGGCTCAGTAGCACTACAAATGAGAAAGATTGTGAATTTTTTGCATATCAGCCAGCCGTGTGATGTAGCTTCAAAAAAGACCAGTGGTATTTTGGGCTACATTAACAAAGCCAGAGTTTCCAGATCTCATGAGGTATTAGTCCCTCTCTATTTGACATGGGGTCACGAAAAGTCGGTCACAACTGTAACGATGCAACACACACACACACATTTGACACTGGTTAGGCCTCATCTTCAGCATTGTGTCCAGTTCAGGATGCTACACTTCAAAGAAGGATGCCAACAAACTGGAACAAGTTCAGAGAAGGGCAACAAAGATGATCCTAGGACTAGACACTAAGCCCTATGACGACAGACTGAAGAAGCTCACGTTTAGCCTAGAGAAAAAAAAAGACTGAGAGATATGACAGCACTGTTTAAATACTGTACAGTACTTTAAAGACAGTCATACAGAGGAGGAGAAGGATCTGTTCTCAGTCATTCCAGAATGTAGGACACATAATAATGGGCTTAAGTTACGGAGGATACGGAGGACAGATTCAGGCTAAATACCCAGGAAAAATCATCTGAACTACTAGAGCAGTACAGCTATGGAACCAACTACATCAGGAGGTGGTAAGCACGCCAAGACTGGAGGCACTTAAGAGAAAATTAGACAACCATCTGTTGAATATACTTTGATTTCAATTTGTGCACTGGATCAGCACTCTAATCTTTCTTACTTTCTAAGTTCTCTGTCTCACAATATTTATTTATTTATTTTATTTATTAACAAATTTTTAGCCGCCCCACTACCAAGAGGTCTCTGGGTGGACAGGCGGAGAAAAGAAAAGCAACAGCAGGTAGCAGCAAACTGTTCTTCTTGGTTCCATCTATACCATTGACTGCTTGGACTCCTGCCCAATCAACTACAACGAGCACTAACCACCAATGGAGAAGGCCACTCACATTGAGAACCACTTACTTGCAAATCTTTGTTGCTGCTGGAGTGGTGGCTACCCCATAGTAATTGAACGAGACAGGAGCGGTAGCCTTTAAAGGGTTTCGATGAAACCAGTGTGTCATTTCTCTTGACAACTCCCTGCAGGGTTAGAAGTACAACAAGCTGAAAGCAATGAAAACGTAATTACAATTACAAGCCTCATGTAAAAATTAAGCATCTTGTTTATAACTACGTTATAACTACCGGGGTGGGGTGGGGTGGGGGACTGAGGTTATAATCTTAGACACATTTCCTAGGAAATCAGACAATTGAATTTACCAAGATACATCTCTGCTTATTGTACTATATGAAATACTTTGTATGTTTGTACAATATGAGTGTACAATATGAGTATGTGCCTAGATGCCCTAACAATATCCAATCCTGCCTGATTTTGGAAGCTAAGCAGGGTCGGCCCTGGTTAGTACTTGGATAGGAGACCACCAGGGAATACCAAGTGCTGTAGGCGCCTGGAGTAGGAACTGGCAAACCACTCCAGTATTCCTGCTAAGAAAACTCCATGGACATGGGGTCACGAAGAGTCGGTCATGAGTGTAACGACACAACACACACACACACACACAATATGAGTATGAGACATAATGTCCAGCATTGTACTGCTTGACTAGGAACACATGACTAACACTGCACAGAAGGAAAGGATGAAATGGCTGTAATCAAATTTCTGCATATATCTGTAAAAACCTTATGGTTTTTTGTACACATGTCAAGCCCAGATTTCATAAACTAGTGAGTGTAACTGCCTCAAAATAGAATGAGTATAATTACCTCAAATGCATGGGCTACTTGTCAATAATCTCTTTATAGAGGCAAGAAGTGCATGGCACTTATGCATCCCTATCCACGAGATTTGCAACACAGAATTTCTATCAAGAGAGCCATTATCAAGGCAGCTACACTTAACTAATATTTTGTGTTTGTGAGGTAACTATAGGCCATTGAAGGGTTTTCATTCATTGTCAGAAATGATTGCTGGAAATGGTTAAACATGCGCAGAAACACCATTATTTTCCTTTTACCCTCCACTTCAAATAATAGGCAAGCACAATTTTTAAAACCTTTCAGCCTGTTACAAGTTTAGGTAAAGGTCCCACCCCCCGCATACGCGTGCTAGTCGTGTCTGACTCTAGGGGCGGTCCTCATCTCTGTATTCAAGCTGAAGAGCCAGTGTTGTGCAAGTCCGTGGCCATGTGGCCGGCATGGCTGCAAGGAAACACTGTTTTACCTTCCCGCTTTTTATGGCAGTACCTATTTATCTACTTGCATTTATATGCTTTCGAACTGCTAGGTTGGCAGGAGCTGGGGTCATCAGCAGGAGCTCGCTTGGCTGAGCGGCACCCGGGATTCGAACTGCTGAGCTGCCAACTTTGCAGCCAACAGTTTTTAGAGCCTTAGTCCGCTGAGCCACCACGCCCGTTACAAGTTTAGCCCATGCTGAAAATGAGAGCCAGAAAATGTAGAACTCGCAACTGAGTCTAATATTCTCGGTAGAACAGAGCTGTAGCACAATCTTAAAGCAATCTTACCTGTGAATAAGTTGACTATCTGAAGTATTGCTGTAACTCTCCTGAACCAGACTAAATGCTACAGTTGTATGTCCCCCTTTTCTTTGGCAAAACGATAGTGAAGAAGCTCTCCCAGAGTGCATTCACAGAGACGGTGTTTTTAATCAGAAATTGCTTTTGCTCTCTTATAACAGACAGTTGGGATTAGGGACTGTTGGCCTTGTGTGCTAAATTGGCTCTGGTCCTTCCTCAACGACTGACTCCAAAGAGTGTAGATAGGGGAGACTTCGACTCCTTGAGTCCTCAACTGTGGGGTCCCACAGGAGTCGATCATCTCCCCTATACTGTTAACTTCTATACAAGACCACTAGATGAGGTTATCAGGAGATCTGCAGCCTTGTGTGACAATACACAGAGGATAAGCAGTTCTCTTTCCCCTTTAAATCATCTGCAGCAGATACTGTCCAGTGCCTAGATGGGTGTCTGGCCACACCACTGGACTAGGATTTATAGGGTGAGGCTGAATCCAGACAAGACAGAGATTATGTTGCTTGGGGGAGGGGGGTTCATCGGCTTGCCTGGAGGATATTTCTCCTGGGCTTGACAGATTTACCATCTTTGGCTACAATGAATGTAGAGGCTCTCCATACCGATATCCTACACAATGATAGACCACAAGATATCACAAACACCATCCAAAACAAGGAAGAATCCCACATAATCACTACCCTCTGTGACTTTGTACTCACACACAATTATTTCACTTTTGAAAATAAAACTTACTTCCAGATCAATGGAACCGCAATGGGCACTCGCATGGGCCCCACAATATGCAAACATATTCATGGCTGACCTGGAACAATGCTTTCTTAACCACTGCACCCAGCAACCACTTCTCTGTTTGAGATACATCAATGACATTTGTTTGATCTGGACCCATGCAGAGGAATACCCCCCAAAAAAAAAAATTCACCAGGACTTCAATAATTTTCACCCAAACATCAACCTCACCCTGGAACAAACCATACAGCAGGTGAATTTTCTGGACACCACTGTGAAACTACAACATGGACATCTTAGTACCGCACTGTACTGAAAACCCAGAGACTGCCATACCTATCTGCATTCTTCAAGCTTCCATCCTGAAAACACTTGCCTACAGACAACCTCCCAACCTCAAACAAATACTAAAGCACATAAGATTACAGAATAGCAGCACAGACAAAGGGACTAATCCACGTCACAAATCCAGATGCCAACTCTGCCCACACATCTACTATGGAAGTTTATCTCTCACCAAAAGACTCTAAGGTAAAAACTGCCTAATCTAAACTTTCCCTTTCTCTCACTCCCTAATGAGACCTTCCCCCTACTCTCCCACCACTCTCACCCTGATCTGGTGTCTGTTTTCAGTCTCTGAAGAATTACAGGGCCCTAAAACTACACCAACCCTATCAATGCTACTTTCCCACTCCCATAACCTCAAATGACTCCCCTCCTTCCTCTCCCTTACCCATCCTCACCCAGATCTGGTGTCTGTTTTCTGTCTCTTTAGGAATTTTTACAATAGAGCTTACATGCAAATATACCTACACACAACAGCCAATGAATATTTGATATGGAACGTATATTCCATACATACTATATTTCACACCTCATTTTGCTGCTATATGTCTGAAGAAGTGGACGTGTCCACAAAATGTTACATTAAAATATGAAAGTTAGTATTTAAGTTGCCACATGTTTTTGTCTTTTGCTTTCCTTTATTTTCCTTGATTTTTGCCTGGAATTCTTCCTGTTCGAGAATCACATGTGCAGCTTGGGTGTGTGTGTGTGTGTTTTAGATCCAGTGTTGAGCATGGAAAAATCAGGTATCTGCTGTGACATGTGTTGCTTTTTTCCAGATTTGGCAAATAGCCCAAGTGTGCCCATCTGGGCATTAGGTCCTTAGCAACACTGGTTCCCTTGCTGGTAATCTCAAAAATTGCCTACAATAAGGCACTCTACAAGGGGCTTCCCTTGAGGCTGATATGAAAGTTTCAATGGGCCCAAAATATGGCAACGAGACTGGCTGCTGGACAGAAGAAATTTGATCATACCCCCCACCCCCACCCCAAGCCTGGCTTGCATGCGTTGGTTACCAGTCCACTTCCATGCCAGCTTCAAGGTGTTGGTTTAAACATACAACATCTCTAAATGGTTTAGGACCTCATCATTTGTCTGAAGATCTTCTACCAAGACCTTACACCTATAAATATCAACACTTGAAAGAGACTTGGAACATGTTGGGCCTGTTCAGCTGTGGCATTTTCTTTGTGGAATACATTGAAAAAGGAGCTATACCAGGTAGTTCCCCCTGCTCCTGGTCCTCAAAAAGCAGATAAAAGCAGAGCATTTTAGGGAGGCTTCTGGGGAGCTTCCCCCAATTGACTGAATTAGTGGAGGAAGAGGAAGGGAGTTGTCATACACCAATCAATAGGGCTTTTTTGCCACCTATCTTGATGCTGCCTGTCCTGGGGATGAGGCTTAGTGTATTATTATTAGTCTTATACAAACTCTTTTTATTCTTGTCATACACCATGCAGAGTAGCAATTTGGTAAATGGGCAGGATAAAAACCAAATAAATGAATAACTGATGACGACTTCACTGATCTGTTTTAGAAAGTGCAAGAATTTCCATTGATTCCACAAAACTCAAAGTGGTGCTTGCTTGAAATGACTGACAGATCCTATATAAATGTATACAAAAACAGTGTTTGGTTTGCCTAAATGCATAGTGGAAGAGGGCACATATGTGACTTCCTTTCCAGTCTGCATTTAAGAACTTGTGGCCTACAGGTACTTATTGGACTGCAAGTCCCATCTTTCCTGATCTTGACCATTTTGTATGTGACTAACAGAATTTCAGTAACATCTGGAGTGCCACACCTTCCTCACCCCACCTAAAGAGGTTGAAAAGTTACTTTTTAAAATGGGTCAGCAACTCTCCATGGGTCAATTTTCAGAAAATTCAAAATCTAGTGTCAGTAATGGTTTTATTAAAGGACAATTCTTTACTATTAGTAAAGCCAATATTTTTCTGGATACTGTACAACTGCTCTGGAAAATTCCAAGGACTAGTCAACCTGTGAGCATCCACCCCACCAGCTTCTACCTCCTTCCACGGACTAGAGATCATCATAGCTATTCTGACTTTCGAGGGGGGCGGCTCTAAACAATGATGTTCTGTCATCTCAAAACCAGTCTTCCTTACTCTTCTATTTATTTAGCTTACTGCAAACACTCATTTGTCACACTGGCTGAAATTCAAATGTAAAGTTAAGCCACGAAAGGCTGATAATGTCACCAGTTAAGGCTGTTTTTCTGGAATTAAATGTTTCTGAACTACCCTCTCCAAGTTCCCAAGATTCCTTTGAGATCTCTTTCATTCTGACCCTCAGGAGCTGCAGGATGAGAAGGGGAGTCCTTAACATCTGAAAATCATCACCAGCAAAATTATCTGGGCTGTGGCAACTTTCAGAAATTAAAGATTCCCCTACCCCTTCCTGCAACTTCCAAGGGCTTTCCCAGGTTATAGGGTTCCCAAGGGAGTTTCAGAATTTGGGGACAGGGCAGGATCAGAAACTTTTAATTCCTGAGAAATGGCCATGGTTGTTGATGCCATCAGCCGTATATAGGTTAACTTCATGCTACTGAATTTCAGACAATATTTACTTTTAATTCTCATTACACTGCTAAACTAGTCTACTTTTCTCCCTTTTAATTGTTATACGAGTTCTTTGTCTTCATGCTCTGGAACTCTTTTCACTGGTCACTTTCTTGGTTCTAACAAGTTAATGGCTTATTAGTTAAGGCCGCATATGCCTAATGGTCCACTAACTGAAACAGTGTAGTGTTTTGGATACTTGAGAGACCTGGGTGCAAATTCTCTCTCACCCATGCAAATTCCCAGGGTCCTAGTGGGCATAACCACAAAGTATCTCATGGACCCACAACTTGCCAACAACTTGAGAAGAAGTAACACATATAATTAAGAGCACACGTGCCTTTAATTGTTTCCCCAACTCCAGTTTACTGTATATTACTTTCTGTGCACCATCACAGAAGTTTAAGGAAAGTCTGTTCAGGCCAAAATGGAGTCTTAGAGAAAAGGAATATCTCCCCTATTTATCACTCCACCCGCCGACACAGATTTTATTGATGGACCAATATTTTTTCCCAGGCCACTACACCTACCTATATACCCAAGCACCGATGGAGCTAACATCCCTACATGAGCCGAGAAGCAGCAAGAGTTTTCTTTCAAATAGCCACTGGGCCGCCTGCTTAATAACGACCACCCATGCTAAATAAGGATCCTCTGTACATGCTCAGGGATCTCTTCCCACTATTACGTCACCAATTTAACTCCAGGGCTTGCCCGTTTAGTTATTTCGTCATCTCCCCCTACTCCAAGCAACACACTATCAGATAGGAACCCTAACACGGTGGCCCTCGGCACAGCTTCCCGGCCGAGTCCCCACCCTTTGTTTTCGCCGGCTTCCCTGCGCAGGGAGGGGCTGCTCTGTTTACCTTCTCTCTCCCTCTCTCCGAAGCCGCAGCGCCAGGAGCCACTTCCTGCCAGGGGTGGAGGAGGAGGAGGAGGAGGAGGAGGAGGAAAACCCCGCGGAGCGATTAAAAAAGAGACTCCGGCGCCACCCCGCGTCTCTTTACTTCCGCCCATACGGGGGAGGAGATGCGATGCGCGGCTGCACCGAGAAGCCGCGAAATGGCCGCGCCACTGAAGCGGATGGTAGCCTTGCCAGCGAGGGCTTGCCTGCCTGCTATCACCCCCAAAAAAAAAAGAATAACAACTCTCTGAGCGCATCTGTCCCGCTCGGTTGCACCAAGAAGGGACCACGACTACCTCCCGCCTCCGCCCCCCTCCTCCACGTCTGCATTTCCGACTGAGCCCCATTGGGTGCAGTGCCCCCCCCCAATACTTAAGACTGTCAGCCTTCCCCTTTGGGCTTGGTACCCCCAACATCCCCTACCCTTTGGACTACAAGTCCCAATTCGCCCGTTGGGGGGGGGGTTCTGGGAGATGCAAAATCCTACCTACAGCTAAGCTCTTATCGTGGGCAACTGGTCATCTTCTACGCGCCAGCTTTCCATTAAGGCGGGATAAACATCAAGCAAATGTGGCCAGATTGCGACCCGCACCCTTCCAGGATCTTTGCCTATGCGGGCGAGGCATGTGGCCACCTCAGGTGGAGCAGCGAAGGGCACCAACACGTGCCCAAAATAGGCAATACCCAGCACCTTTATGCCTTCCTGCCTGTAAAAGTGCAATAAAGAAATAGGTTTACTGCTTTTCGGCTCATTGACCTGGCCAAGTGTCCTGCCCTTACAAAATAGCAAAGCTAGCGTGGAGTAGTAGGTGCGAAAACAGCAAAACGAACCCATGAACAGCTCACATTCCTTGAAAAACTTCACTGGGCACCATTGTACGTTGGGTGCAACTTGACGGAGCATAATACATAAGCCTGGCAGTAACAGTAATAAGGGGAGATGGCCGTTCCGCATGGCCCACGGTGGGGACAACTGCCTTAATCCGTGACAGCCTGCCTGCTCCAAAATAACTCCAGAAACTACAGAAAGGTACACAGATACACTCTGATAATTGCGGGGGTGTGTGTGGATCACAACTGAACCATCTCCTGGAGGGAACAAAGCAACAAATCTACCGAACACAACCTGAAAATCTGCACTGCTTTCTCCCCCTTGTCCCCCCTTGTAAAAAACACTCGAGCAGACGTAACCCGGAACAAATCGCTATGCTTTCACTCGCGATGGCGGCTTCACTCCTGTGCTCGTCCACAGCAGATCAGACTGCGAATTAAGCGGATCCTAACTGCATGTTAAGACCAACCCTGACGTGTGCTCTCCACCTTTGCTTCACAGGTCTCAACTTCGGCGGCAATTGATTTAAGTAGGGGAAAAATCTGACAAATCATTTTATTTGTACTGTAAACCTAGTTAGCTCACAACACAAATGCGAAATGGATGCGACGCCTTTGTAGACACCACGACTTTGATTTGCGAGTATTGAAAGTAGCCGTTCTCAGAAGCAAAGTTCTGTGCAGGCAATTATCTTGGTTGGATCATCTCAAAAGCTGAGTGATTCTATTAAGGTGAAACCCAACCGGGAACTTTGTGAAGCTTCTGACGGTTGCAATTCTTTCTTGGTTGTGCCCTAAAAGTACGTCTTAATATAGTGGTATAATGGTACAACACTGTTTCTACCTCCAGCGCCCCCCTCCCAGCTGTCAAATTGCCTTTCCATTACCGGCCTTACATTTTCTTTCTTTCTTTCTTTCTTTCTTTCTTTCTTTCTTTCTTTCTTTCTTTCTTTCTTTCTTTCTTTCTTTCTATTTGTCACCGCCCATTTCCCCATGGGGGGGGGACTCTAGGCGATTTACAGTATAAAGCATGATAAAACAGTGGCTATAAAAATCTAAAAAGCAGTCTAAAAGCATCTACTTTAAGGAGGGTATCACCTTATCCTGTTGTGGGCACGGTAAGGGGAGGGGTTCTTGTAACGTAAACAAGTGTTTGTAAATTGAAGGCTGGAAAGAAAGGTACAGTCTCAGTCTTTTGTAATTACTATAATGCCAAATTCATTCCCAACCCAGTTTATTCGGTTGCGAATCGTAATGAGAGGTGAGTCGGGTCCAGATGGGCAAGAAATTGTCTTTACCGGATTGACATTTCAAGAAATGAACTTTACTGGAGTCAGTGACAGGCGATAACGTACAAGGTGGAGAAAACAAAGCAGAAGAAATAGAACGGATTTTCTCCAGTTTTTTAAAAAGTTCTCCCTAGACGACACTTGACCACATCTACGTAAGTCGTTTACACAAAATGATAGATATTATACCCCCTTTATAGTCCGTTCTAACTCCCAAACTGGAATGTCGGGACCCAATAAACTCAGTAGTACATCTCATTTCCGCATAAACAGGATTAGATTGTGGTAACATTACGATCAGCCAAGGAAATTAAGAGTGGCGGGAGGGATTCATTGCGCTCTGGGATCCTATTGCAAAAAATAGGCAGGAGGAAACTATGGCAATGAAAATAGCCACCTGCCAGCCACTCACCTGTCACGGGGGGGAGGGAGTTCTCCACTGCAAATGTAGGTAGGAAGAGAGGAAAGGGGTTAAAATAAAGGAAAAGGCGAAAATGACGGGCGGATCAACTTCTACAGGGCGACCCCACCAACGATGCGCCAAGAAAGACCTCCGCCGACTCCCAGGCCACTTCCCACGGGCGGAGGTCACGTGCCCTTCCCCGTCTCGGCAAGTACCGGAGGGAAGAGGCGGAAGCGCTTCGATTGGTGGCGCGACAGAAATCCAGGTGGGCCCGGCTGTGTTGTAAACATCAACTCCCAGAATTCCACCAGACGCACCCTCTCTGGTGATGGTCCCTGAGTAATTCTGGGGCTTGTAGTCCAGAAGCAAAGCTTCGCGGCTGTCTCTGTTGGGGAGTCCCACCTTAGTAGACTTGCTCAGCGATGTTAGGGGCGTTGAAATCCTATGTTGGAATCCACGGGCCTCGGAACTTGTAACTTTGAGTTAACTTCGGGCTGTCGGAGAAGCCCTGAAGAGAGAACAGCTCCTAAAAAGTAGAAGAAATCAGACTTCTCTTCTTGTTTTTATTTGAATGGATCCACAGGCGAGGCATGCGCACACCGAAAAAAACAGAAGGAACGCGTCTCGTGTCGTAGCTTTCTGGAGCCCTGTTCTATTTCTTTGTATTGTATTGGTTACCCGACATGTTCAGAGGCAGAGAAATAAATAGCAAATACTATAGCTGATTATCCCGGTTCCTGTTTTGAACTTGTGTGTTTCTAAAAGCTGCACTAGACGTACAAGTCCGGCAAGTCTTGAATGAAAGACAAGGCATCAACTGCTTTAGACTAAGAAAAGGGGCGATGGAAATGGTCATTTAGCTAGATCGACTGTTAAAATGAATTGCTAAGTGTATTTTGGATAGGATTGTGTTGTTTTCAGGCGTGTTCCTGTTCCATTTAGATGAGTTACTAAATGATTCTGAACCGCCACGTTATCGATAATTGGTTCAGGTACAGGTGGAAAAAAAGTCTAGAAAACGCCCTGGTTTCTGTAGCAATCAAATCTCATATTATAGCTTAATATTTTCAAGAGACCAAGGAATACTGGATATCCGTTGGCCATCGAGACAGGGCTGATGTCCTGCCTCCGCTTCAGTTAAGAAGTTCTGCCTGTCCCTTCCCCTTTTGGCATTCCAGCCCAGAGAGCGGACCGGAAGCCACCAAGAAGTGCCTCTTTAAGGGCCGGGCTCGCCCCCTCTACTATCTTCTTACATCTACGCTCCTGGGCTCGGAATGGGGCACGGTGGGTGTCGCCCGTTCCCTTCCTTCCTCCCGTGTCATGGCGTCGGCGGGCGGGCGGGAGGGAGGGAGGGAGGCGGGGTCGGACGCAACCTACCCTGCTGGGCGGAGGGGCGGCGCCAGTCCAGAGCCCGCGTTGGGTGGCGATGGCAGACGGGCTTGGCCGGTGACGGAGGGGAAAGTGGGGGGGGGGGAGGGCGGAGGCGGTCGCGCGCGCGCTGGGGGCTGGACGGAGCAGCAGCAGCGGCGGCGGCGGTTGCCCCGGGCGGGCGAGCGAGCGAGCCCTCCTCCTCCTCCTCCTCCTCCTCCTGCTGCTGGCCTTCCTTTTCTCCCCTTCCCTCCCTTCGGGCGGGGGGGACCACCATGTCGGGGCCCTAAAAAGCCGCGCGCGGGGGGGGGACGCGGGCGGGGGCGGGCGGGGGACCATGTCGGAAGCGGCCCGGAGCCTCCTCCTGCAGCGCTGGGGCGCCAGCTTCAGGAAAGGGACCGACTTCGACTCCTGGGGACAGCTGGTCGAGGCCATCGACGAGTATCAGATGTGAGCGAGGGCGGCTCTCCCGGTGGGCGGCGGGCGGGCGGGGGATGATGATGGTGGTGGTGGCGGTGGTGGTGGAGGGGGGGGGAGAGAAGCTGCGGGAGGGCTAGGGGAGGGCGGGGTGGCCCTCCGGAGGGTAGGCGAGCGGGGCGGGGGGTGTTGTTCCTGCTAGGCGGGGCTCACCCTCGAAGAGTGGCGGGGAAAACCGGGGTGGTGGTGTTGGTGGTGGTGGGAGACGCTGCGAAGGGGTGCGGTCGGGTGGGGAGCGATGGGGGAGGAGAAAGGGCAGCGGGAGGTCCTACCCTGGAGAAACCCCCCCCGCGCCGCCCTTTCCCGTCCTGTCCCCTCCGTCGCCCAGGCTGGGTCGGGTGTCTCCCCCCCGTTCTAGGGCTGCGGCGACTAGAAGGCTGAGGATGAGGGTCTGGGCGCTCCTGGATCCTTCCCCCCCCCCGACGGGCCGGGTGGATTGCCACCCCCCCTTCTCCCCAAATCCCTCTCCTCAAAGGATCCCTTTCGAGCAGGACCCCCAGGCAGCAGCCCCGTTCGGGACCGAGGCGCCCGCCCTCTCCGGCTGGAGTTCGGCAGGCATGGGGGGGGGGAAGGGCTTGTGTGTACAAACAGGACGCGTGGACGGCGGTTAGTTTCCGTGGCTTCCCCAGGCGCCGGGACTCTTGATAACTTTTTTGGCCGCTCCGTGAAAAGGGGCGCCTCTGGGAGCCACCTGTCTGTTTTCCCACCTTGTTGAATCCTGCGCGTCGCCCTTCTCTCCGGATCATCTCCGAACGGGCAGATGTTGGTGGGGTCGGGATCCTCCTCCCCATTTGGGCACTTCTAATAGAACAGGGCTGTTCAACTTTGAACAGGCCAAGGTCTACTTTTTCCAGCCCAAAGTGCCTGAGGGCTACTACACTAAAACCTCTACTTGTGTTCGGAGCACATGCTCATAAGTAAAAACTTTTGTAAGTAGAGCAGCGGTTTCCCATAGGAATGCATTGAAAACCAATTAATCTGTTCTGGAGGGAACAGATTTCATTGCACCATGGCCCTTGAACTGCCCCACTCAGCTGAGACAATGGGCTGGCAGACCCAGAACTTTGCTGGGGCAGTGGTGGTCCTTGGGATGGGGAGGGACGGGTGGAGATCTTATCCCCTTACAGCAGTACCTTGTATAACGTAATTAATTCGTTCCAAATTAAATTACGTTATACAAAATTTCTGTTGTACAAATTGAAATTTCCCATAGGAATGCATTGAAAACAGATTTAATCGTTCCAATGCATACCCAAGACCAGGGCTGTCCAGTGTGCCGCTGCCATGGAGCTTGTGGGGGGGGAGAGCGGGAGTTCCTCCAATGCTACTGCCAGGAGCTTGGAGGGTGGGGGGAGGCGAGTGGCCACAGAGTTTTGGGAGGCGTGTGGGCGTTCCTCCTCCGCCACTGACAACATTAGTGCTGGTGAGTTTGGCGGGTGGGGAGTGAATGGGCGTGCCGCCACTGCCGGGCTGGGTGGGGAATGAGTGGGTGCGCTGCCGCCAGGCTTGGGGGGGGCAAGTGGCTGTTCCTCCTCCTCCGACAACATCGGGGGGGGAGGGGCGAGGCAGAGAGGGGACCCCCATGCCGTACCTCTCCCCAGCCTCTGATCCCCGCCCCGTGTGTGTGTGTGTGTGTGTGTGTGTGTGTGTGTGTGTGTGTGTGTGTGTGTGTGTGTGTGGGAAATGCCTTCCAACTGTGCAGGGAGAAGGGAACGGGCTGGCCAGGGGCTGGCCAGGAGGGCTTTCCACCCCTCTGCAGAAGTGGCGGGGCGGGTGGCGGGGCTTGGGAAGGAGACCTCTCCGGGGCGGGGGCTTTCTGGCCCAGCGCCGCTCAACTTCAGAGAGTTCCAGCTCCAACTCAGCCAGCTGCTCGCGGACCTCCTAGGGCAACCCTGCCGGAGCCACCCGGCGGCTCAGCCATGACGGAGAGAGAAAGGGAAGCGCCTGATCCCGGCGGCCGCTCGCCTTCCCTGTCTCTCGCTCGCTCGGGCGCTCTCGCTCTCGCTCTCACTCTCGCTCTCTTCCGCCGCCTCCCTCTCCTCCTTCTCAGAGCCAGAGGCTGCGGATCCTGCCACGCAAAGATGCAGCAGCAGCAGCAGAGACAGCAGTGCAGGGGGTGGGGGCGGCCGCGGATGTGTGTGTGTGTGTGTGTGTGTGTGTGTGTGTGTGTGTGTGTGTGTGTGTGTGTGTGTGTGTGTGTGTGTGTAAGGGAAATGCCTTCCAACTGTGTGGGGAGAAGGGAACGGGGCTGGCCAGGGGGGCTGGCCAGGAGGGCTTTCCACCCCTCTGATGGAGAGAGAAAGGGAAGCACCCAAGCCCGGCGCTCGCCCAGCCCAGCCCCGATTGCCGCATGCTCTCACCTGCCACCACGGCGGTCTGAGCCGGTGGCCATCCAGGGCGGCTCCGGTGGCGTCGTCAGCAGCATTGGCACCCCACACCTCCCCACCCCACCCCCAGGGGCTGGGCTTGCGAGCGGGTCGCTTTCCTGGGCTCCTGGGCAGCTTGACGAGGCGGCAGCAGCAGCAGCATAGTGGAGAACACCAGCATGGCCACCAAGACGGCCCTGATAAGAAAGCGCCCCCTCACACCCCTACCCCCCATGACCTCCGCCGCCACGATGGGCCTCCATGGACTACCCGCCCCCACCCCACCCCACCCCGCCGCCATCCTGGCCATTGGGCTCCTCGCCCTGCTGCCGCTGCCTTCGCAACCACCTCCTCACACACACACACACACACACACTCTCGCTCAGGTGCGCCCTTAGCTCCATCTGGTGAATGGAGGTGGCGCTAATTCCCTACCTCTGGATTTTTTTTCATTGTACGTTATACAAGGTACGACTGTACTTTTTTTTATTGATGGGCAGAGGGCTACTTTTGAACCCTTCACGGGCTACCAGTAGCCCACGGTCTACCTGTTGGGCAGGCCTGTAATAGAAGAAGATTTGCAGGCGCCCAGTTTCTTGTTGCAGGAGGGCCAACAGCTCTGCTCCATGGCATGGTTTTTGTGTCCCTGCTCAACAGTTTGTGTGGGGGGGGGCACATAGGACACCTTCCCCTCATAAAATCTGATGAACCCACCTTCAGTTTCCCCATCATTTTTACTGCTGGCATCTGGGAATTTTTTGTATTATTAATAGCTTGGTAGCAAGCAAGCGTGATGGCACTTGTTCTCTTGACACAGACCTAGAAAAGGCAGGGAAATAGATACGTGAAAGCTCATGCAATATAGCAAACTTTTTCCTAAATTCTCCTATGGATTCCAATCATTGTGGCATGCAGGAAGGCTGTTGTTTGAGAAATATTTATTTAGTTACTAGTTTATTTATAGATTTTTAAAGCCACTTTGGACTCACTGAACCAAATTTGTGGTTTTTGACTGTAATATACAGTATCCCCATTCCTTTAGTACTTTATATTCTTCATCTTGCAAATCAGTTTTTACTGATATAACAATCTCTTGCAAAATGTTCAGATCGTTTCCCCCCTCCCTGAATGCAAAGGAAGTGGCAAAGGGCAAGTTGCGAAGCATTTGGATGCATCCAGTCTACTTGAGTTAAAAATTGTTTCCGGTCTTTTATAACTCTTGTGTGACATATTCCAACATCATGATATGTGCTGCTGGATACAGTAGCCCAGTTGCATTTTGTGAAGTATATACAGTGGTACCCTTGACTTACGAATTTAATCCGTTCTGAATGCATGCTCTTAAGTTGAACTACCCTTAAGTTGGGGCACCTATCTAAAAAATTGAAACAATGTTAAAAAATCAAAAAGATGGAAAAATATTTGTAAGTCGAGCAGACCATATCTAAAATTTGTAAGGCGGCAGTTAAAACACCAAGAGTTTTCTGCTCTTAAGTCGAGCTGCTCTTAAGTCGGGGTACCACCGTATCTTATTCACCTTTATTTAGTCTTAAACATTTAATTTAAACTGTAAAAGCAATAAAAATAAATGAAGCCACTAGGGAAGTCAGGTCTGTGTTCCTGTTCTATAGAAACATGGAGGGAGTTTGGGAAGGATTGACTATAATCAAGCAAATGTCCACTGCCTTTCTTCCCCATCTCTTCTATTTAGACTACGGAATATTGAGGAAATGTAATTCCACATGTTCCCACAAACAAAACTGCATGATTATAGGTACAGTGGTACCTTGACTTACATACTGCTTGACTTACATCATATTTGACTTGCAGCAAGAAGGGGCCTGTTTGACTTGAGTCGCAGGCTTTGACTTACATCTTGGAGCCCCGGCGCAAGGCACCGGAACTGGGCGGCAGCCACAACCCAGCATGTGGCTGCCGCCTGCTCCTGCCTTCTTCCCCTCCTAATTAAAAAGGCCAGCTCAGAGCACCTGGAGCTGGTCCAGAGACTACTTGCTGGAGGAGAAGAAGGGCCAGGAGCTCGGGGCTGGCCTCGCTGGTTAGACAGTCAGCTCAGTCTTGTAAAAATCTGGCTTTATTCACACAATGGATTTTTAGTTGGGGGCTTAAAGTTATTTAATTTAGAACTTGGAACATCAGGTTAAAAATCAAAAACTTAAAATGTTAGACATTGTTGCTATGGACATTAAAAAGTGGAGGCATATAACTTGTGGACTATAATTCCACTGCCTCCTCCTCTCTTTGAAAATGGATTTCATTTACATCCCCAGAAGGAATCTCCTATCCCAATCAAATTTGTGTTAAATTGCTGTTTTCCTCTTTTTCATCATCTGGGACTTAATCTGCTTTCCCATTACTTTCTATGGAATATTGAGGAAATGTCATGTTTGACTTAAGTTCCCACTGGAACAAAACGTAAGTCAAGGTTCCACTGTACTGCCTGAATAATAGTTGTTGGTCACTGGGGGTATTCCATTCAAATAAATGGGGGCAGGGTAACCGATTTGAATCACACCACCCTCTAAATATTTTGGAGTACAATATCAGTACATGGAGTATAATCATCAGCCTCAGGCAGCATGGCACATAGTCAGGAACGATCCAAGTTGTAGTGCAAAACATCTGGCAGACTGCAGGGTGTTTAACTCTGGTACAAATTGACTAGAACATTACTACACCAGACGGTCCTCTCAAGGTAAATGCCAGTTCATACATCAGCTTTACAAAGAATGTAGAGCTACAGCTTGTTCAGTGCATTTGCATTGTCTGGATGAGTGTTGATAGTTACCATATGTTTACTGAGCTGACTGGAAACCTGGAGTCCAAGACATTCTCTCCCCTCGCCCAGCAAAATTTCCAGATAACAATGACTGCTTGTTGGGGCAGTACTGTCCTTGTAGAGATCAGAAGAGACTTTTTAGTTTGGTAGATGTTCGCTTTTGCAACAAAAGAGATTATGTTCAAAGTGGCTTGTAATGTGCAAAATAAAAATGGCTATACAGTACATGATACACAGTGTCAGTGAGCATTTGAACAACAGTACAGGCATACCTCGTTTTAAGACTTTAATGCATTCTCCAGGACGTTTTCTATTGCGGAAAATTTATAAATCGGAAACACAGGGCGCAAAGCATCCCGGGGAAACTTGCTTTGAAAAAAATTGTAAACTGAGGTATTGCGGGTGGGGGGGAAATAAAAACCGAGGCATTGTCTTCAATGGATTTCTTTTCATAAACTGAAAATTACATTAATGGAGGTGTCCATAAACCAAGGTATGTGTGAGGGGAACTTCTCTGATGGGAAGAGAGGGACCCCTGCACGCCCAGCTGAGATGATGGAAGAGCCAAAGAAACCTGAGAATCTAATGAACCTTTCACCTGTGGAGAGGTTCATGGCACTGAAGGGTTACTATGATGCCCTCAGGGATAAAGAGAAGGAAGAGAATTTGAGGGTGGCAGGAAGTAAAAAGAAGGACATGGCAGGAAAAGGGGACCAATCCGCTCCTGTGGAGGTGGGGTTTGGAACCTGTAAAAAGGGAGGGAAGAGAAAGCTACCAGAAGGATGGGAATGGGTGTGGATGGAGAACCCATGGATGGGAGACTGGGAACAGATGATGATGCCACACAAAGAAGCTGAGAGCTACAGGCGCAGAGCACACTGCCAGAAGTGCTCTTACTGGGGTGAGAGAGAATACAGAGAATACAACCATAAACTGAAGGAAATCCGTAAGGACTTAGAGCTAGAAAGATGGCTGGTAAAGATTTGGCAGGAGATCGAGGCAGGGACTCTGGACCCTCGGGAGAAGTTGAGCAAGAGACCAGATTACCCCTTGCGTACACCCAAGCCGAGACCACGTGGCCCCAGATCCACTTCAGAAGTTGGGATACAAGTGGGGCCCCCGTTAATCTCCATGAGGGAGATTGGGACGCAGGGGGAAGGGCTGAGGCTTTCGGAGAGGGACGAAGAGAACCGTGGTGGAACCGAATATCCACAGGTGGTGGTGGTGGTGGGATTTGATCACTTTCTAGAGACCCCAACCTATGGAGGGAAGAACCTGTTTATATCTGATGTTAAAGAAGTTGACACTGTTGTCAGAAGAAAAACTCCGTTTATTGTTGATGAACCCAATAAAAGTTCTGTTTCCTTGTTACGTGAGATGCCTTCTTTGAAGTTGGAAGGGCGGGACGAATGGGCAAAGACTGAACCTTTACAGTATGCCTGTATAATGATAATCTTTTGATGCTGAAATACTCTCAGTTATCTTAGTTGTGGGTGCTTTACCTTTTTATAGTAAGTTGATTTAGTTTATACATGTAATATCTTCAAACAGCTGTGTTGGTTGATCAGTGGCAATGGTTTTGAGATAAGGATTGAATTGTTTTGCTGTACCTCACAAAACTTCACAAAGCAAAAGCAAAGTGTTCTGTTTATATACCACCCCATGCCACTTCAAGTAGTCTCTGGGCAGTTTACAGTTTTAATTACAATATGTAGGCTACACAGATTATAGAACAAAAAAAGTCAGCAAATAAAGTATGAAACTTTTTACTAGTATAAAAATGGCTGGGTTATTGGAATGCTAACCGAGTGGACAAATGCAAGTCTCCTCCCCCCCCCCCCCGTTGCCATTCAGTTGATCAAGCACTTTCCCACTGAGTTATTTTCCATCCTGCCTTCGGCATCTTTTTTACATTCTATGAGTTTGCATGCTTGTCGTGAGATATATGGCACTGATGAAATTGGGAAATGATAAATGTGTCCTGGATTTTTAGGAAAGATAGGACAGTGTGATCCTGGGGGCAGATTTGGATCTAAATTTGAATCTAGATGTCAGTTCCACTTTTGCCAGCTTGACTCATTGTGTGGCCTTGAACAATCTGCCATCTCCAAATATAAATTTTCTATCATAAAAACAGGAATAACAGGGACCTGTCTCAAGAGAGATAGAGATAGCCTGGAGAAAAACAACATGGATGAAACATTTTCCTTCCCCAGTGATTTTTAAAACATTTCTCTTATCTGTCATTCATTTCCTCAACATATATTTTTAAGGATTTATGTGGGATAACCTTCAGCATTAGCTAATTACAGTTAATGAGTACTTTCTTAATATGGAAGTGTCTAAAAGACTAATTGCAGAAGCGGCATTTTTCATGGTGCAGACTTTGTCAAGGAGAGAAGGACCAAGTCTCCCTTCATCAACGCTGATCTCCATTGTCCCTTCCTTTCTGTGAGGGATTAATTATAAATAAGCCTCTATTGTATTAGTGGGAAAATGTGCAGAACCTGAACTTGCACTGCGGAAAAGGGGTTAGAGTGATGTGCATGACAGAGAGACAGGGAATACGACTGTATGCCCATGACTGGGACTTGGAGAGTCTTGTCTTTATTGCTTACCAGCATTGAAACAGTCCTGCTTGCAGTTGTTATGAGATCCCTGACTTGCTTACCTTGAACAAATGTGTCTCTGGGTTGGAGAAGGTAAACCACCCAGTATATATATTATATACAATAGGACCCCTTTATCCATGGGTCACTATACACTGATTAACTTATCCATGGTCTGAAAATCATAAAAATATTAAAAGAAAAATCCCCCCAAGTATGTATACACATAATACTTTTAATTTTGAAGTTAACAGGATTGGCCGCTAGAGGGAGACCATGCTCTGTATAGCCATTTGAGCTTCCCAGGCAGTGGACCAGGTGGTGCCGCAGTGTGCCTTCGTTACAACCAGGCCACCACTCTGCCCAGCGGCGGGATGGTGGGGTACCAGGGGCGAAAGCTTTTGCCCTTGGCACCCCACCACCACGATCACCACTGTCGCCCTCGGATAAGATTGTTTGCTCTTATCCATGGGTTTCGGTATCCGTGGGGCGGCCCGGAACCAATCCCGCCGCGGATATGGGGGTCCTACTGTATTTCCATGATGTAAGTACCAGGTGATGAGAGGGAGATAAAGACCATGCTGTGTATTGCATTCACTATTAAAATAGTGTTTGCTATAGCTTGTCTTTTTCTGTGTGAGGTTTGGAGTGATCCCTTGCCCATGTGTGTGTGGGGGGTCTTACTATATAGTCATTCCATAATTGGCTTGTATTGTTTGTTCTGTTTTTTGGTAATGCTCTGTGTAGAGCTTTTTCCTAAGCCCTACTAATAGCATTTTTAATTTATTTACTTCAGCATTGATGAGTTTTGCTCATATCCTCACTTTTTTGCAAACTAACATAATCCAACGTATATTTGGTACCTTACTGCAGTAGCTTGCTCCTGTGTTTCTAACACTGCATATAAACATAGTATATATTTGTTATGTGCATCTGTAACCCAATGAATGAGTGATCTCCAGAAGGTTCTATCATTACCTTTATGGAATTGATCCATCTCATATTTTGTCATCTTTTTCCTTCTCTGTCTCCTTTTCCTAGCATTTTACACAAAGTCTAGTCTTCTTTGTAGGGAGAGTTCAAGCTGCATTTGATCTAGGACTCACTTGTTTATCTGACAGTCCATGGCATCTGCAAAGCTCTCCTCTAGCACTGTGTTTCAAACATATGATTTTTTTCCTAGCAGCTTTCACATCCATACATAGTAATTGGGACTACTGCAGTGCAGATTATCTATGTCTTGGTTTCCAGTGATCTTTATACTTCAATCTTTACACCTAATTATCTTTTGTAATTCCTTCAGCGCTGCCCTTCTGAGTATCTGTTTTTTAATTTGGTTTGAAAGGATGTCAAGTTGCTGATGCATACAGAAGTGAAAGGAAAGACCACTGTCTCTGTGCACATCAGCAACTCAGCACCTTTCAGTTTTAATCTGGTTGCTTATCAGCTATTGATACTCATCTTCTGTTCTTCCCCAGTAACTGTTCAAGTTCTGATCTGAGAGTCTCATTTTCTAGTACAGTGGTACCTTGGTTTATGAGCACAATCTATTCTGGAGGCATGCTCATAAACAAATATTCATACAGTGGTACCTCTACTTACGAATGCATGCTCATAAGTCAAACAACTCATAAGTTTAGCAGCTGTATCTAAAAAATAAAATAAAACAATAAATAAATAAATTGAAAAAATAAAAACATGTAGATAGAGCAGACTGCATCTAAAATTTGTAAGGCAGCAGTTAAAATGCCAAAGGTTGAATTGCTTGTAAGTAGAGCTGCTCGTAAGTGGTGGCACCACTGTATATCAAAGCAAATTTCCCCATAGGAAATAATGGAAACTCAAATGATTCATTCTGGGGACCCAGTTTTCATTATTTCCTATGGGAAAATTTGCTTTGATGTATGGGAGCCAGAAGCCACAGTGACCAAGATTCATGGTGAGGGCCAGAAGCCACCAGCAGCCAGTGCCAGGCCCATGACGAACCCAGAGGCCCAGAATGGGCCCACTGTGTGGCCCAGCGTCTCATTCCAGGCATCACCAAGCCCGTGGAGAAACCTGGAGGCCATTTCCAGTTAGCACCGGGCCTGACGTGTGCACCCCAGAGGCCTGTTCTGGGCATCACTGGCCTGCAGGGAACCCCAGAGGCCACTTCCAGTCAGCGCTGGGCCCGTTGCAGGCCCACTGGGCAGACTGGAGGTCCATTCCAGTCAGGAGGGGGAGAAGTTAGAGGTGAGCCAGAATATGGTTGCAAAAGGAGCACCTCTGGATATTACTTGCAAAGCAAAGCAAATTTTTATTTTAAACTGAGCTACCACTGTACTGTCACTTCTTTTGTTTTGGATTGTTTCATCATAGGGTTTAGAAGAAGGTAAGAAATAGTCATTTGGTTTGATGTTGCCTTCTGCATAGTACTAACAAAGATTAGCTTAAGTGTCTATAAAAGCTTTTGTCTATGTAAGGTCTTCCACAGGTGTCGTCTTCCATTATTGCTAGTTGTAGGAGCCATTCATGAATTTCTCCATCCACATCACAACTGGAATTACTCATTCTCTTTTGCTGATATGAACCTTTAATCCTAGAGAGGGCAGATCCATCCAGCCTGGAATATCAGTTTTGACCATTCCACTTTAGGTGACCCTGCTAGGAGTCTAGACTAGGAATGGAGTGCTGCCTCCTGAAGGCATTGCTCTCAGTTTCCTGATACTGTACAGTCAAATGCCCTCAACATGTTAGGGTGTGCATCTAAGAGAGAGGGATAAAGTACACATCTACTATGCACATTTTGAGCACAAGCATGGTATTGTCTTCCAGCACATTTCTATCCCTATCTGTTAAGACCTTTTCAGTTCATTGTGGCTTAAATTACTTGGCACAGGATTGCAACTTTCAAGTAGCAAAAGTCAACTAACAGCTGAAGAGAATAATGCAGTCTATTTCATCTCCCCGTAAAACTTCTGTTTATACCCCCAAAGACTTGAAACTCTCCTTGCTTTTAACTTTATATCATTTCCTGAAATGTTATAACTCTTTTGTATTTAATAACAAAACATAAATAGTCCCAAGTGATGAGTAAAGAATTACAGGACCTGGGAGTGCTGTGCATTGGCTGTTTGTAGTTTGGAAATGGTTGGAGATGACGTTAGTAGGTTGTAGATTGTTGTGACTGTGCCAAAAACCTTTCTGGAAAATGAGGGCAAATGAATTACTACCTCCCACCCAGGGTTTTCAAAACCCACCCTAAGCAGGCAACTTATATTGTGAGAGCTGATGATATTAGCCATTTGATGTATAGAAATATAACAGTGTGTGTAGTCATGTAGTCTTAGTGCCTCCTTAGGTGTCAGAATAAATTTGTGACATTCTCCAGTCCTGGGAAGTTGTTTTTGAGGCTGGGAAGCTAGAGATGAGTGGCTGATGTTTGCACTTGTAAGTTCTGCTTGGATAGTCATCTGAGTTACTTGCAACTACTCACCACCACTGGCCATCTAAAATGTCTTGGGTTTTCCTTTAAACGTCTTGCTGTGGGCACGGACATCTTCAACCTTTCATGAGTTTAACCTTTCTCCTTTAGCAGGTAGGTGAAGTCTTCCACAAATATTAGACTGCATTTAGTTTGTCCTCATGATGTCACAACAAGCCCCGTGGCACAGTGGTTAAATGCCTGTACTGCAGGTAAAACTGCTCACGACCTGTGGTTCAATCCCAGGTATCTGGCTTATGGTTGACTCAGCCTTCCATCCCTCCGAGGTCGGTAAAATGAGTACCCAGCTTGTTGGGGGGGGGCAATGTGTAGCCTCCATACTGTAATTAAAACTGTAAGCCATCCAGAGACTACTTGAAGTGGTATGGGGCGATATATAAGCAGAACACTTTGCTTTGCTTTTCATGATGTCACATTAATTGACCCACAGGGGTCATTTTGTATTAGATCCAGTACCTTGGTGCTCCTTCTCTCATTTCATAGAAGATCTTACTACCCTGTTTCCCTGAAAATAAGACCTTCCCCCAAAATAAGTCCTAGCAGGATTTCTATGCATTTGTTAAATATAAGCCCTACCCTGATAATAAGACCTAGTGATGTGCGTGGCTATGGTTGTGTGCACGGCTGACATTCAAGCATATTATACTTAATAAAATAAGACATCCCCTGAAAATAAGCCCTAGTGTGTCTTCTTGAGAAAAAATAAATATAAGACAGTGTCTTATTTTCGGGGAAACGTGGTAGTTGTAGTAAGGGCCAACTCCTTTTTCTGTGATATAGATCAGTGGTCCCCAACCCCCGGGCCGCGGACCGGTGCCAGTCCGTGGACCGGTCGGCACCGGGCCGCCTGGGGAGGCCGGGGAGGCTCCTCCCCTTTTCCTCCGCCGCCCTCCGCCTCCTCCTCTTCTCTCCCGCGGGCGGCCGGTGGAGGAGGAAGGCTGGACGAGCGCAGGAGGAGCCGTTGCCGCCGCCGCCTTTGCCTTTGCAAAGGGGCGATAAGCCGCCGCATGTGGGGCCCCTCGGTCGGAAGACGAGGTGGGTGCCCCTCCTCCTCCTCCTCCCTCCTCCCCGGGCGCGCGCCCCTTGGCCCCTCCCTGCGGCCGCGCTCTGGGTGGAGCCCCCTGCTGCCGCCGCCGCCGGACCGCGCCTGTGTTGGGGGCGGGCGGGGGCGCGCGGGCCGGCCTGGGTGTTTTCGCCACCGCCGCGACCCCCCACGGTCGCCGCCGCCCCTGCGACCCCCGCCGCACCGCCCCAGCTGCTGCTGCTGCCGGGAGGAGGAGGAGGCGCTACCGCCTCGTTGCACCCCCTTCGGGCGGGGCGGGTTCCGCCAGTCCCCAGCGGCCGCCTCGCCGCCTCCCAGGAGAGCGGATAAAGCAGCAGGTGAGAGAGGCGGCGGCGGCGGCGGCGGCGGGAGGCGCTGGGCTCCCCTTCTTTGGTGGCGGGGAGGGCGCGCGCCCCTGAGAGGTGGCCAGGTGTGTGTGTGTGTGTGTGTGTGTGTGTCGGGGAGGGCTGAGGAAAGGACACTGGCCTCTCCAGGGGCGCGCGGGCGCCACCCCCAATCGGCCGCTGACAAGAGGAGGAGGCGGGGGCCGCCCGCCCAGGAGCCCCAGGCTCCCCCCACCCGCCCGTGCGCAAGGGGGGCGAGCGGCACGCCCGATGCCCCCAGCCGGCGGCGCTGCCGCCACTCCCGAGCCCCCCGCAAGGCACACGCCCAAGCCCCCCGCCCCCACCTCCCCTCCTCCCTCCCCCCATCCCCCCCCCCCACACACCTCCCCTTCCCCCACCCGACCCCCGCACCCCCATCTCCCCCTCCCCACCCCCAGCCCCGGGCCACGGAAAATCATCAAACATTTACCTGGTTGGGGAGCACTGATTTGATTACATTGTGCTATTTGCATCATGTGGCTTTACCTTGATAACTGTAGCAAGGCTTTGGTTCTTCAGCTCAAGGATTGATTTGAATCTCTGTGTGCAAAGTGATGCTGTCAGAGCCCCAGACTATGAGCTTCCCTCATTCTCACAAGTTCTCTTATCCAGACAGCGTGTGATTTAAAACTGGCAGATATAGGGTTTTTCTAGAGCAATTAAATTTATAAAAGATTCACATTCACTTATAAGCACCATTTGCTGGTCCGATAGGCTTTCCCAGATCACAGAGTCATTTTTTCTGCCAAATCTTTTTAGCTTTTGTATTTGCTTCTGGTTCATATTTCTTCACACAATCAGGCACTTGCAGGACCCTTAAATTAATCTTCAATCACATTTTTAGTGTGTTTGTTTACTGATTTCAGAAAAAGGATTTTTAAAAAATGAGCAAGCAGCAACAATATTCTTTTCAGCTACTATGTGATATAGTTGTGAGGAGGAAGAAAAATAATTAGAAAGCAACAAAATCTGAAAAATATGGGTTAGCTATTTCTCTGAGTCAAGCTACTTTGACTGACTGCCTGGGCCCATAACCTGCTGGTGAATTGTAATTACTCCTTTTATAGTTTGCAGAGTATGAGCCTAAAACAACAACAGGAGCAGGAACAGGAACAACAACAGGAACAGGCAACATGAGAGAATAGCCAGGTTTCAACACTATACCCCCTTTCACGGTGACTAGCGATTTATGTAGTAAGAAATCTCTAGAAGCATTTTAGGGCCAGAAAAAATGGTACCTACAGTTATGCTCTGCAGGTACATTCAGAGGGATAAAAAGGAAAATGGCTAAGAGAGATCTGTCCATGCCTGCTTTGTGGTCAGTGGTCAAAGAAAAAATTAGGGAGATCAGTAGCACAAACAGTAATAGAAGTGAGCAAAACAGGAAGAGGAGGTGTTGGCTTGCCTCTAATGCTAGAGGAAAGAAAAAGAACTTTACTAATATATTAGTGGCAAAGGACAATTACATTAGATGGTGAATGCCCTTTCCACTGATATCTAGTGTTTGTGTACGCAAGATTGTTATTACACTTGTATATATTGTAGTATGTAATGATAGGGCTAACATAAACTAATGTAAGTCATTTTCTTATGTTTCCCATTATGAATGCTATTTCACTGATTGGTGTAAATCTCAAATTGTTTTAGGTGGAAAGCTTCATAGAAGGCAGACGTTCTTAAATGTTAAAGTCATTTTTTCTTTCTAGTTCTTTTATAATTTGCTAGCAGTAAACAATGTGTGCACACGCGCACAGTTCACCTTCTGAGGAGGGGGAAGAAAACCCTGAATCTGTCTAAAAAGGTGTCATTTTATGGAACACTTGATCATCTCTGAACTTAAACCTAATGAAGTTGCAGCATTCAAATTATCTGTTTTGTTCTTTCCTCCCCTCCAGATTAGCAAGGCATTTACAGAAGGAGGCACAGTCTCAGCCCAACAACTCAGAATTCACAGAAGATCAAAAGGTACATAATGGTGTGTGTTTGTTTGATCATGGAATACTCTTTAAAAGTACTTTTTTACTCCTTTGGACTCATGGGGACCATCACAGTGCCATCTGTGGTGGGAAGAAAGAATGTTGATTGTTTTCCAGGCTGCCATTTGTGGGAAAAGTAATAAATTTTTAAAAGCTAATTTTTGATAGCTCCTTCACAGATGTCTGACAAGAACTCAGTTTAATTCATCTCAAAAAGCTAAAGCAAGATGCTCTAAGCTTTTTTCTTTTCTTGCTGTGTTACTGATGTGTGGTTGAACAAGGCTACTAAATATTACATTAATGAATTAGGATCATATCAGGAAAAAGATTTCAAAAGTGAACATCTGTGTATGAAACTTCTTCCGTTCAATAAAATGATTTCTCATGGTGAGGGTAACTTGTTGATACATCCTGTAGAATGTTGGCTCTCTTGCTTGGTACTTCTGTTAATAATCAATGTACTGAGATTCTCATTTGGCAGTCTCTGCTGTGTATCTTTTGTATAAATTATAGGACCGGGTAGAAGTTAGTGTAGGCCACACAGCCACAAAATGTAACCAAAGAATCAGTTGTAAGTCCTGTCTTGAATGGAAGTACTGTACAGTCTTTGCACTGTGTCGAGTAGTGAAACCAAAATGAAATGTGCAGATGGCATTTAGAAACAACTGGTAATACTAGGGGAATTTTTTTCACTGTTGTAATTGTTACAGGTTTATCCTTTTATGAATCTGTCCTACTTCTTGGTTTGGTGTTTTCCATACCAGTGGAATCCAGCTGTTTTTGCTGGATTTCTTTTAGTTAAGCTCTGGAATGAGCCATTTTTTAGCCCATTTCCAATTTGTTTGAATGTGGAGAGATCTAGAAAGTGAGAAGCTACATTTTTGTATTTGAGTGAACTATGGAGTGCACCCCTGTTTTTCTACTTTAATCTCTTTTGCCATGTGCTTCCGCATCTACTTTTCCATGCCACAGTTGTGACTGCTTGAGTCTGGTGCTTGTCAAAAGGATGTTGCTTCTTTGGTTTATGTTACACTTGACTGTATTGAATCATTTGCTGAAAGCTATATATGTTAAAACCTCCTGGTAGCTGGTTACTAGCAAACCAAGAGACTTTTGTTAGACTAAAGCTTATAACAAAGGAGAGCCAAATTCCAGCTGGGCTAGATAGTCTTTCCCATGGAGTCTGTGTTTCTTTTAGCACCGTCCTTCAATGGACAACATAACCGGTTGTTCATGAGTTGGGTAGGCTCTTCTAAATATCCCATTTTGACATCAGTCAAAGACAAAGGTTCTAACTAACAGCATTCATTAAAATCACCAGTGCTTTTCCTAATGTATTATGTGTTTTCATTCCTGAAAATGAAGCAATCTGTTGGAGATAATAACACTTGGAAAAATACTAGCTGTGTCTAACTGTAATGTTTTGGTTCTTCTTTTTTTAAATGTTCAAGTTGGGTGTGGTTCCTGAGAAACAGTTATGAATAATGCTTGCTGGTTTCTTGCCACAATCCAGTCAATTCCTCCTCCCCCTCCCCATGTTGTTTTTTTAAAACACACACACACACACACACACACACATTATTCCTCATAACTCTGAATCTCTAGCAAGCAAATCCGATCTGAGCACATTATCATTCTTCAACTCTCAAGTGCCTTCTAACGCATCTCAAAGCTTTCTGCTGCACAACAAAGGGCAGTGGGTAAGTTCCAGCAGCTGTAATGTTCTTAGCTTCAACAGAGGCAATTGGTCTCTGAGCATAGCTGCTAGCCAGGAAAGAAAAGCCAGCTGTATCTCTCACTTACCTGTGGCTAAGTACAGGCATCAGATGGAAAAGACTAGAGGTGAAAGGAAGCACCAAGGGCATTTATATCTTTGTTTTCCCTCAAGCAGCTTCTCAGGTTACGATGAATGCATAATAGGGTCAGCCTATTATGTCATTTGTGTATTTTTAACTCTGATTCCCAGAATTCTCCAAGAATTCTCCAGGCAGAATTCTTTCTTGAAAATTACAATTCTTTGAGGCGGCCCGATGTAGGATATAATTGGCAGCAAAACATGGCCTGTCAGGAAGCACTGGTGCCGTTTTCTTTTGTATAGGAAGTAGGCCCCAAACAGCCTGGATGATAAGGCCCTGTTTGAGGTGAATGAAATGTAGGAGTTAGGTCTGTGAGCAGGAACTGTCAGAATTCTGCCTGGTGAATTCTTAGAAACATCAGGAAACATACACAAGCAAACCTACACAAATGGCACAGCCCTAGTTAACACTCATGTGTATCTGTGTCTGTTTTAGTTTTGTATGGTCTGTTCCACAAACCATGTGCCAGGCAGGAGTGAACTTGCATGACAAACTGTAAGCACAGAGGAATATGAATGTGGCTATATGTATAAAATGATGGAAGTTACTTAGGCTAGTAATCTTATTTGCTGCTGCCTGTAGATGAGACAAACATATTGCTATTTTTTTAATATGGAACATGTAGAATTGGATTGCTCCTTTGCCTCAGTGCATGTCATAGAAAGGATTATCTTTGCTCAAGTATAAAAGCATAATGATGGCAAAACGTCAATCAGTCTACTCAATTTCCTCTCATTTTTCTCTCTCTCTTCCAGAAAACCCTAGCTAAAATTGCAACGTGTTTGGAACTCAGGAGTGCAGCTTTGCAGGTACCATTGTTCATTTTTTCCTCTTGCAGTTATTGTTGGGCTTTTCTCAAGTGCAGCAAGTACTCTTTATGGAAAAGTGGATTATGATGCTGAAGTTCAGTCTTCTATGATGCAGAAACAAGAGCGGAGGGAAAAGATAGCTAACATAATTTTCAAGAAAAGAGACCTGACTTATTCAAGGTGATGGTTTTATACTAATGTTCCCTTCTCATTGGAAAAATTATTCCATATATCCCATGTTTTTAATGTAATTTTCACAGAAGTTTTACTTAAATGTGGTGTTTTTATGCTGCCCCATAGCACTTAAAGCAATCTCTGGGTGGTTTACAATTTAGTTTTGCAAGCTATGCACTGGCTCTCCCCTACAAGCTGGGTACACAATTTAACAACCTCAGAAGGATGGAAGGTTGAGTCAACCTCAATCCAGCTATCTGGCTTTGTAACCAGGTCATGAGCAGAGTTTTGGCTGGAGTACTGCAGTTGAACCCCTGCACCATTTGGCTTTACCACTAGGTCAGTGTTGGCGAACCTATGGCACGGGCGCCAAAGGTGGCACTCTGAGCCCTTTCTGTGGGCACCCGACATCGCCCCTTCACAGACACCTGTATTCAGGTTAAATGGCTGTATTGGCACTTTGCGAAAAATTAGTGGGTTTTGAATCGCAGTTTGGGCACTCGTTCTCTAAAAGGTTCACCATCACTTTACTAGGCAGATGCCCCTTGCTTGAGGCATGTGTGTACTGTATATCAGAAAAGTACTCTTGTGATCTGTTACCCAGTAAAGTGAGTAATCTGACTTTATCCCCATTCTTCCCTTCTCACAGTCAGTGAGCCAGCACCTCTTTTCATCCATTGGTCAATTATTTCCTTACATCTCTTTGTTTCACTTCCAACTTAATTAGATGCAATGCAGTCCATGAATAGAAAAGTTGTATTGTTGTTCCCCCATGTGTTCCAAACATTATTTGTCTTTCCTCCTAAACCCTCCTTGTTTAGTTCTATGCCACAAGTTGCTGCCGTGCCCTAATTCTGCCTCGATTTTTATCTTGTCACAGGTATCTTAACCTTTCACCTTGTCTCACATTCCTAAAGCAGTTCTATCCTGTGCTTAGCTTTGGTTGGCCTAGTAAAACAAAACCTAGCTCCAGTCTTGAATGTTTTTATCCTGTTGCTGATCCCGTGAACTGTGGACTGAATCTTGACTTGGTCACCAATAAACCATTTGCCCCTTTGTTGCATTAGAATTTAAGCTCAATAGTATTTGCATCTATGTTGTGAAATGGATACAGAGTCCAGTATGCAACCCCATCAGATAATAATGCTTCCTTCAATATTAGTAAAACAACAACAACAGCCAGTTTACTTAGATTCACTATGAATCTTCAAGAGGATTAATACATTTAACTTACAAGAAAATAGATGACCTGGTTTTCCATTTTTCTGAGGGAATCACCTCAAGCATCAACAGATTTTGTATTTCAGCAATCTTTTCACTTTAGGTAAACAATACTTTATTTATTTATTTATTTATTTATTTATTTATTTATTTATTTATTTATTTATTTATTTATTTATTTATTATGTGTACTTGTTAATTATATTTGTACCTGTTATTTACAGATAATAAGTAAAATATTAACTTAAAGAACTCAGAGAATTAACTGTGAGTTTCTCCATGAAATGCAGAATTTTTCAGCAAGCAGCTGGTAGCCACATGCTAAACCAGCCATACTGTTAGTACTGTATTGTAATTGTCTCTAGCAGTGCACAGCAGATGCAACTATCTAATGCTGCTTTCTTTTCAGTCTACACAGTCCCAGGAAGAATTTAAGCTAGAGGATCTGAAGAAACTTGAGCCTAGTAAGTGTCCTGTTTTTAATTACAAGATAATTCTAAAGAACCTGTCAATATTGGGAAGAGGGTAGCAGTTGGTAGTATATTTCTCATGCTGTACCCACTGGCACACCCTGCACAGCCCACAGAGCACATCAAGAACATGTTCTCTAGGTCTTCTTTTCATTCTGGAGGGTTAAGTTGTTAACACGTTTCCATGGGTCCTGGCATAGCATTGTTCTCTAGATTAGACTTCCACTAGGAATAATCTAACTTCTGGGCTACCTTCTACAGAGAAAAGGTTATTCCAAGCCATACTGCCCTGTAGTGAAGCACATTTCTGGAATCCAGTTTCCTAAACAGAGTTAATCAAGAGATCCATTAGTGTACTAAAAATATAAACAAAGGAGAAGAAAGGGATAAGAATATAAATAAAGACACGTTGTGCAGTCAGTCAACAGCCTGTCAACAAGTCTACTGGCCACCACCAGTATCTAGCCCATGTTTCACAAGCTTAGTCACAAGAAGATTGTGAGGGACTTGCTGAAATCAAGACACACAGTTTTGATTCTCCTCAGTCCCCTTTATAGGAACAGAGTACACCAGGTTCCCAAAGAATAGAATAGAATAGAATAGAATAGAATAGAGTTTTATTGTCATTATGCATACACAAGATATGCACAACAAAATTAGAGTGCTGTTCCACTACACACTCTAAACATACAAAACACGTAAAACACATAAAACACCATACAAAATATTAAAAACTCTTAAAATTGCTTAAAAAATTTAAAACACTACTTAAAAACTGATTAAGATGGTGCTAAAACTGTCGCATTTAACTTGGATATCACTCTTTGATAAAAACTGTTCTTTAGTCTATTTGTCCTTGACCTAAGAGTCCTGTATCTCCTGCCACATGGGAACAGTTCAAAAAACTGGTGGTCAGGATGCGAAGGGTCTCTCAAAATTCTAGATGTCTTCCTTGAGTATCTGGAGTTGTATAATTCTTCCAAAGGAGGAAGAGGACAGCCCACTATCTTCTCAGCAGTGTTTATGACCCTCTGGAGTGCCCTTCTATCTGCCACTGTGCAACTGGCGAACCAGACACAGGGCAGTAAGTGATAGTGGTTTCTATAAAGCCCCAGTAGAAGGTTACCAACAGTTTCTTAGACAGTTGTTCCCCCCTGAGAAGTCTCAGAAGATATAATCTCTGTTGGGCCTTCTTAACCAGTGCTTCAGTGTTGGCACTCCAGGTCAAATCCTCCTGTAGAATGACTCCTAAGAACCTACTGTCCGTCACCCGCTCTACACAAACTCCATCAATAATCAGGGGCTGAGTGTCTGATTTCCTTTTTTGATAGTCCACTATAAGTTCTTTGGTCTTGTTGATATTTATTATCAGATTGTTGGTTCTGCACCACCGTAGCAGCCAATGCACCTCCTCTCGGTAGGCTGACTCGTCTCCACCAGAGATGAGTCCCACTACTGTTGTGTCATCGGCAAACTTGATGATTTTATTTTCAGGATGAGTATGAGTGCAGTCAGAAAAAAAGTTCAGTATTAAAGTTCAAAGTAGTTTGGGGTTTGATTATGAACTCTTTTTATAATTTGTATTGTATTGTGTTTTAACTGTATTGTATTTTATAGTTTTAATAATTTTATTGCTTTATAGTTTTTAATACATTGTTGTATGCTGCCCAGAGACCTCTTGGTAGTAGGGTGGCTAATTTTTTGTGTGTAAATAAATAAATTACAATAACGCTCTTGTCTGTTTTCTTTATGGGTGTGCGCTGTGAGGAGTTACAGGTATCTTGTGTAAAGAAACAGAATTAGAACCTCTGTCCGTTTATTTCATGTGTACATTGATCCTTTTTTATGATGATTCTCTTCCCTTGCAGTCCTAAAGAATATTCTTACCTATAATAAAGAATTCCCCTTTGATGTTCAACCTGTTCCACCAAGGTAAGCAAAAAAATTAAATCACAACTATGCAGGCATCTCATGAATTTGGTTAAGACTCATTGGGTGAGAAAGATGTCTATCTTCATTAGTCAATTTTTATGATTTGTGTTTTTAAAGGAAGATCTTGGCACCTGGTGAAGAGGAAGACTTAGAATTTGAAGAAGATGAGGAGGAAGGTGGAGCTGGAGCAGGTTCTCCAGACACCTTTCCTGCCAGAGTTCCAGGTAGGAGAACCAGTTTTATCAAATCTGAGCAATTCAGGTAGCAGGGAGGAGGATGTATGGGTGTTGAAGACGTGTTTCGGAGGCATTTGGATAGAGACTTATGCAACTGGACATAAGCAGCCGTGAGCAGAGTATTGTAATTGCCTGTAATTGTCCCTCACGCAGGGTTAAAATCCAGTGAGGAAAATCATCTGTGCTAGATCTGTGATGCTGACCAATCAGGAGCTGTGCAGGGATAGGCATCATCCCATCTCCCTCTCTGATTGGCCAGCAGCACGAAGAAGCATGAAAGATGATGTCACAGTGTGCTTCCTCATTTGATTGTAACCTTGTGCAAGACAGAGAAAGGTAAAGCAATTGGATCTACATGTATCAGCTGGTTCCGAGGACCACCTGGGTTCGCGTGGTTCATTTCGTAACCTACTGGTTCCGAAACGAGATGCCCATCCCTAACTGCAAGTGGAGCAGCTTTTAACAGTGGCACTGTTTGTTAGACAGCAAAAAAACCCAAAAGAAAAAAAGGAATTGTGGGCAAGTACTTCTCAGAAGAGCTGAGAGAGCTTTTCAGTGAAAATAGTTTTGAGCCAGTGACCATTCTAGTGTCAGCCTTAAGAAAATTGGCGGGGTCCGACTGGGGTGCACACCCACAAACAATAAGAACAAAGCTTTGTTTCTATGTTTCACAGCAGAATATAGCTAGTGCCATAAGGTATTAATCAGCACATGCCAAATAAGTGGATGTAGCTCTTAATGAATCATGTAGAATTCTTATTGGCTGCCTGAAACCTTCATTGAAAAAGTCTATTATTTGGCTGCCGTTGCTCCTCCAGAAGTACATAGAGGTGCTAGCAAATAATGAAAGAAATGAGGTGATAAAAAGTATCAAGCCCATCCATTTCATGGACCCCAACTTCCTAGACAGTGGCTAAAATCGAAGAAAGTATTTCTGCACACATCTAATGTTCTAAATATTAAACAGAAAAGGCTAGAATACACCTATGGAGAATGAGCACACCTTGCCAAATGGATGAATGCTGAAGAGCGTCTCCCTCCAGGAAAAGACTCTAGCTGGACTATATGGAAGTCATTTAATAGATTTCAAAGTGTAGTAGGAAAATCAAAGAATAATCAAGTAAAATGGGAATACTTGGATACAGGACAAATTTTCTGTGACTGTGGAGAAATTAATTTAGTGCAGCACATATTTATGTGCAATTTATGCCCCACCATACATTTAAAAAAATCTAGCAAATGGTCCTTTTAAGGAGAAAGGCAGGGTAAAAATAATGAAGCTATTTGTAAAATAAATAATGCTATTGAAGTAGCTTGCTTCTGGTCAAACGTAGTCTCACTGTTTTAACATTTTAATTTGTTTTGAATTTTACCTATATTTTCATAGACGTCCTTAATTTTAAATTGGGCAATTGTCTGATACGAATAGAGAAAGTTAGTGTTCACAGATAGTATTATTTCAAAATACATGAGCAGTGTAAGTTTCATATAGATAATAATGTTAGATTTTACTATGTATGAAATACGTTTGCTAATAATGATTTTATATCTTGCACCAAACAACCAACCTCCCGCAAAAAACAATATGGTGTAGAGATGTCTACAAGGCATTTTTCTGGTCTGTCAAGGTTTCAGCCAGTATGTTATATTTATTATAGGAATGTATATTGTTTAGAACTGTTTAGATAACTACTCAAGAGTAGCTTACAGTACAGGGTACTCATAGCACTTAAACAATGAAGCTGCATGAAATCAAAAAAGTACTCTAGACTAACTGTAGCAGATTGAAATAGAGCAACCAAAGTGCTTCACAGAAACAGGGCAGTTTCTGCCACTGCAGTTATTATCCCACATTTAACGGTGCACTTTATTCTGTTGGATGGGACTAAACTGCTTATCAATACGGAGTTCTTATGAATTCCTTATGAATAAGGGCCCGATCCACTAGTGTAAGTGGATCAGGCCCCTATAATGTAACATGATAGTTGCTTCCTGTTTTCTTTGTCATCGTCTGAAATGGCCCATAGGACCACCAACACTAGTTTATAGACTCTCTGCCTGAAATGCTGTTGAGTAATTATTGCAAGGGTAGATGGTGATGGCATCACCTGCCCATGATGCTACTCTTTAATTGAATTGAGTTGAAGATTCCTATTCCTGCCTCTCCAGATTATGAGATTCCCTAAGGATCCCTTTTGACCTGGGGAAAACTTTGGGAATCTTTCATATCAGAAACCACTGGTGAGATCAGGACCACTGCCAATGATCTATCTGCAGTTTCCCAATATTAAAGGCTCTCCCTCTGTCCCCAAGGCTCTCCAAGGCTTCCCAAGGGCAAAAGAGGTCCCGTGTGAGACTCAAAACCTGGAGTGGGGATCAGAGAAGGAATAGAAGGCTTTCAATTAAAAAGTAATATCGCAGGCAGATGACACCATTTCCCTTGCACCTGCATAGTTCTGCCAACTGGATTTTAGCCATTGAGACTAGAGATGGGCTTTTCATTTTGGAAGTGGTCAGTTTCCAGAATGAAATGCGGGAGCCCAGCTGGCGTTCAGAACTGGAGGAATGAAATCAACTGATCACTTACCTTGCGCTGGTGTTGGATGGGGCTAAACTCCAACGAGGAAGAAGCCTCTAATGCCATCATTCCATCTTCCCTGGCACTGGCCAATCAGGAGCAGTGCAGAGAAATGCATCATCCCACCTCTCTATCTGATTGGCCAGCGCCAGGGAGAAGAAAGGATGACATCAGAGGCTTCTTCCTCATAGGAGTTTAGCCCTGCGCGACCCCAGCGCAAGGTAAGGGATTGGTTGATTTCATTCCTCTGGTTCCGAACGCCTGCTGGGCTCCCGCATTTCGTTTCGGAAGCTGACCACTTCCGAAACAAAAAGCCCATCTCTAATTGAGTCCTATTTTATGTATCAAGCCAAAATGTATAAGTCGAGATGCGTAAAATGTTAAAATACCACCACAAGAAGGACATACTGATCAGACTTGAGGTGACTTGTGAGCGTTAGATAGCACTTAGTCTATTGACTGAATATCTGACTTCCAATTGTGCTTCTTTCATTTGTATGATCTGTTTGTCTTCATGGATCCCAAATTGCATTACTGTGCTGCTTAACTGTACATGGTCTTGTCTTCTGCATGCATGGCTCCATCGTGTAACCATGTGCTACATCATTCACCTACCCCAGGAACCAATGAAGGTATGGTGGCCTTTTAATGTGAACCGATGTTACTTTTGAACATGTCCACATTGCTGTGATCGTGTTCTGGTGCTTTCGTTGAAATGCTTAAAGCTCTTGTTTGCTAAAGTCTGTCAGCACCTTATTCCTACAATGAACTTCTAGATCTTGACTTTGTTCCCTGTGTCAATGAGAAGGAATAAATGTTCAAGTGGGGACTCTTTCAGGTTGCTGTATATGTTTATGATTATATAAAGTAAATCCACCTTTGGAAAAGAAAGCTTCTTTGAAAGCTGGATTCCACAAAAGAATACTTGAATGTAGTGTAAATAGATAGATAGATAGATAGATAGATAGATAGATAGATAGATAGATAGATAGATAGATAGATAGATAGATAGATAGATAGATAGATAGATAGATAGATAGATAGATGAGTTTCCTCCATTTTGTGTTTTTCCCAAGTTCTCGCAACTGCATTGTGGAGACTACTTGGCCACCATCCTTCTGTGTAGTTACCCTAATGGCCTAACTTTTGTAGACAATGGTTGTAAGTGAAGAAATCACCATAGACATTAGTAGTTGCATGTTGAATCACAGAGCTTAGTATGCAGGAGATCACGTCTACGATGATTACTTCAAGACACCTCCAGTTGAACACCATTTGTATTAGCCTAGTCCCTAGTGTAAGCAGGCAAGAGGATTTGGGCCACTGCATACTTGTCCTTCCTTACTGACTGGAACAAAGGGTGTTAGAACAGTTGGAAAGAACATGAGCGTGATAGGAAAATAGACTGGCACTTTCTCAGCTACTTTCCTAAATGATTTGGGAACTCAGAACTTTCACGTTTTCCCCTCTGTGTTGGTTGCTACTGAATGACTGCTTCAATCACCTGGCTTCTGCAGCTCCCTATTTCCATTTCCTTTCCCCTAGCTGTTAGAATATAAGGCATATGAATTGTTGGATGCATTAAAACCTTAAGAAACCTCATGGCAAAGCATTTGCATCAGATTTTTAAAAAGATGCTAGATTTGTCTTTCGGTAGAATGTTCTTTCAGGTGTCTCATGGTATAGAACATCCTGTCCTGGAGTGTTCCAACCCAGCCATTTGTGTGGTATCATGCTCTGTCAAGTTCTGCTTGTCTTGCCTATCTGCCTCTCAGAAATTTGTTTTTGGAGTCTAGAACCCATGGCACTTAAACATGAAACAATGGTCCTGTTTATTTCATTATGTCTGTTCGCCCTCTTTTCAGCTGGGTGTGCATTGTTTAGAGTAATGTAATTTGGTCATTGAACTCAAGACACATGGGGGAATTGTAATACAGTGGAACCTTGTATAAAGGAATTAATTCATTCCAAATGAAATTATGTTAAGCAAATTTTCCTTTATACAGATTCCCATAGGAATGCATTGAAAACGGAATGATCCCATTTTTATGTTATATGGATTCTCCCCATAGGCGATTTATGTTAAGCAAATTTCCCCTATCTCCAGAATTTTTTATGTTGTACAAATTTTATGTTATACAAGCTGTTTGTTATACAAGGGTCCACTGTATTTATTCTGCTCACAAATTAGCAACACTGACTAGGCTCAGGGTAGGGAGGAGACACTCCCACCTCATCCCCATGGGTCTGTCCTGCATGGAGTGTGCTGTGGCACATGCGGATTGCTGAAAATTGGATGGTGGCACCGAGAGGATTTCTCTGCCTCTGTGCCCCAGGCTCTTAGAAAACACAGAACTACCCCCAAAACAGACCTGTTAAAGTTCAACCAGCAAGTTCCTAATTGCTAGTGGAGGCTGTTTTCACATAAATGGGATTACTGTTTTCAGTATTAATGCTTGAGTATTTCAATTACACTTCTTCAACTTGGATACTTCACATTTCTTGTACAGTGGTACCTTGTATAAAGGAATTAATTAGTTCCAAATGAAATTATGTTATGCAAATTTTCCTTTATACAAATTTCCCATAGGAATGCATTGAAACAGAGTAATCTCTAATCATGACCATTTTTATGTTGTACGGATTCACCCCATAGATGATTCTGTTAAGCAAATTTCCCCTATCTCCAGAATTTTTTATGTTGTACAGATTTTATGTTGTACAAACCATTTGTTATACAAGGGTCCACTGTATTTCAAAGGCTCTCTATAAATGGAAGGATGTCTAATATGGTATAATGGATAGAATGATGGAGTAGGTCACTAGGACTTGGGAGTGCTGAGTTCAGATCCCCGCTCAACCATGGAAATGCACTACATGAGCAGAACAGGTTCAAATGCTGGCTAAACATCTTACTTCACCTGTTAGGTTCACTATAAGTTGGTTCCACCTTGACAGCACATAAAACAATATAAATTGAAATCACAAATAATAATGATAATATATAATAAATGTGTTGTTTTTAAAAATAGTTATAGTTTCGTGTTTGACATTACTCGGCTGCCCTTCTGGTATCTTTCATTTGTAGAACTAGGATTTCTCTTTGTTAGGGAGACATTGTCTCCTAGAAAAAAAGAAAGTTATTTATTTATTTATTTATTTATTTATTTATTTACTTATATGCCGCCCACTACCCAAAGGTCTCTGGGCAGCTTACAATCAAAGAATTAAAACAGTTAAAACATCACATGTCAATAAACAATTAAAGCAATAATAAAAACCTTACACTAAAATCATTACATTAAAATTGCCATCAGAGGACCCATAGTCTATATTGTATCAATTAAAAAACTAAGAGTATTCAGCTAGCCTGGTTACTTTTTAGTTCATTTTTGCCCATCAATTTAAAATCATGGAGAAATATCTGTACTGTACATGGTTTAATGAAAAAGGGTGTTTTTCCTGTCATTTTAAAGGATGTTCTAAAATAGAGAGGTAGAAAGTTACAGATAGATCTCGCAATGGAAGCAAGTAAAATCACAAGCAGAATAAATGCTCATTGTTCCATTATGTAAAATATAAATTTTGGTTGCCTTCATGAAGCTGTGCCGAGTACTTTTATTAGTCTGATTAGAATCAATCCATTAAACTCCAGTCCAGGTTTGTGATACAAGCATTTGCACATATAGGTTCATAAAGATTTCAAAGGCCTGATCGCCTGCCTCCACCTCTCTTCTGCATGATAGCATTTCTTGAAATGACTTTAGTATCTGAATTAGAGAGAGATTTGATTTATCATGGATATAGTTTGCAAGAATGGGTTACTTCTGTCAGGTTCAGAATGTAAATAAAACCCCAAAGCAGTAGGGGAAATGTGCTAGAGGACTATGCATTATGTTACTTTAACACTCTGGTCTATTTTCCTGCCAGGTACTTTATTACCTAGATTGCCGTCTGAACCTGGGATGACGTTGCTTACTATCAAAATAGAGAAAATTGGTCTCAAAGATGCTGGGCAGTGCATCGATCCCTATATCACTGTTAGCGTGAAAGGTAGTTGTTTGTCCTTGCTTTGAGTTTGCCGGCCAGGAACCTGTTAACATTTGAGCATTGGGATAACACTGGTTATCCCAAGCTTGGCAATAACCTCCAATATTCATCCAGCAAGTATGTATCTCTTTCCCTCCAAAATGTAGAGATGTGCTTGATCTTAATCAGTGTGAGTTAGCATGCAAAATACTAACATACATTGCATTTATTTCTTGCCCCCCCCCTAAAATCAGTGGAATGATCCTAAGATTTTACTTTAGAGAGAGAGTTCCCGCATCTGTGTCTGAAGCTTACTATCCAGACATCTTGTATGTCCTCAACATTAAAGCTACTATTTTTGCATTTTTCACGAAGGATCATTTTCATATAATGTGCCAAGTTTGAGTCTTACCTTTTTTAACATAAAGTATTTCATCACTCCATTCTAAAAACATCATATTAATTTGTTCTGATTGCTATAGTATATTAAACATAAATGAAAAGCAGTTCATTATTGTCTATGAATTACATCTATCACAATGCAAAGGTTATTTTGAAAATACAGTGGGTACCTCGACTTACGAATTTAATCTGTTCCGAATGCATGCTCTTAAGTCGAACTACTTTTAAGTTGGGGTACCTATCTAAAAATTTGAAAAAATTGAAAAAATAAGTTACAAAAATAAGTCGAGCAGACCATATCTAAAATTTGTAAGGCAGCAGTTAAAATACCAGCAGTTTTCCACTCTTAAGTCAAATTGCTCTTAAGTCGGGGTACCACTGTAATGTATGTGTGACTGCCATCAAACTCCACACATATGACCTTTGATGAGTAAAAAAATAACTAGCTTTACCTAAATTTGATGAAGTATATCTGCAAAAATGCCTTTTTGAGAGAAGGAAAGTACTTTTCCTCTGCCTTGCAACTTTAGGTAGATGAAAATTTACAACTACACAGCTGTTTAGATCTCACTTCACATTTAACTAGGGCAAGAAATAGTCAGTTTCCACTCAACGTTGGAAACTGACTGTATCCTTGGCATTTATTTTCAAGTTAGAAACCACACATCTGTTTTGCGAGGTGTCATGTGCAGTGGGAGGACCTGATAGAGGTGGACAGATTAGGGTTAGACCTACAGAGCCATAAGGGACACTGAATTGTTAAGTCTGGCCCCTTTGAAGGGGGCACGCACAGTGGGGAAATCAGGCTCTCAATTTATAGCGTCCTATAAGTACATTACAACAAGAAGATTTTCTACTTGGAAATGATATCCATATTTTAAAAAGTCATCTTGCATGCCGTTGACACATGGACTCATTGAGGTTTTTTTTTTAAAAAAAATTTCATTAATAATTACAAAGAAGCTTACCTTGAGAAAGCTTGAATTATTAGAAATGCAGTGCTGGTGGCTTAAGTATTCTAAAATTGCAGTAGCTTTCCTTTCTGCTGAGAACACCCATGTTCTTTCTCCTAACAGACCTGAATGGGATAGACCTGACCCCTGTACAAGACACCCCAGTTGCTTCCAGGAAGGAGGACACATATGTTCATTTTAATGTGGACATTGAGATTCAGAAGCATATTGAAAAATTAACAAAAGGTTTGTGACTTCTAGCCGGAGAGTGCATCGAAGTGTGACGACCATGATGAAAGCCGAATTTGGAGCCACTGCAGGGAACCCTTTTGAGCCTAAAGGCAGTGTTTGCTGATATGCAACTTTCTAGGGGCTGATCTGTGGGGCCACAACCCTAGCAGCCTTGTCTTTCTTCACCTCCCTCAAGCAATTCCTGTCGGGAGATGATGCTGTGCTGGAAGGGTTCACCCTTTCCTCCCCTTGTCCATTTGCATCTCTGTGTTAGTTAAGACTTAGGGAAAGGGTTCCCATTCAGGCAAATGGGAGCTTTTTTTCTCCATTGGCAGGGTGGGGTATGGAGTTTGATCCCAGGCTCAGATAGCTGGCTTGAGGTCGACTCAACCTTCCCTCCTTTGGAGACTGGCAAATCAAGTACTGAGCTCACTGGGGTGTGCGCGTGAGTGCACTGCACAGCTTGTATAATTACATTGTCAACTGCCCAAAGAAAGAACTTTAAGTGCTATAGGGTGGCATATAAACAGCAAACTTTGCTTTTTAGATTTTTTTCCCATGTAGCAGAAAGTGCTGTCCCTGATGGCAGACAGCGGCATGCCAAGCCTGTTAAAAAAAGGTCTCTGAGGCTCTTAACTTACACAGTATTGCTTAGACTGATGCTTTCCTTCCTTTTTTTCAGGAGCAGCTATTTTCTTTGAATTTAAACACTATAAGCCTAAAAAAAGGTTCACCAGCACCAAATGCTTTGCCTTCATGGAGATGGATGAAATTAAGCCTGGACCAATGGTTATAGAACTGTGAGTGGCCTTGCGCACGTGCGGTGCATCCTGACTGTACACTATCAACATGACTTCTGTGTAGCAGGACCTCAGTTCTGTGTTGATTGGCAGAGGGATGCTTCCCGGGGCATGCCACAACGGGTAGCTGTTGCGGAACCATTTTCTCTGAAAGTGGACGAACGTTCTTCTTTCTCTGCTCACATTTGGATTTATGTAAAACAGTTGAGATAAGTGTTCTAATTTAACAAGTACTTAGTGTGGTTACCCAAGTAACAGGCATGTATTACTGACTTGCGGCAAATATTTTTGTGGAATGTAAAATGTAAATGGGATTTAAGTTTTGTCCCTGTGTGGCTGACATTGCTTTCAGCCATTTCCATTGAGTTCTCAGGACGACAGCTTCCCTGAGCTCATTTTAACAAATTGAAAAAAACTTTACTATCCATTTCCACCGGACATCCAGTAGATGGAGGTGGCATTACTGCATTCTCAGTGGGATGTTGAGGGCCAGTGTTCTTGAGGCTATAGGTGTAATACTCTACATACGTATTACTGTTGGGACTGAAATAAGGTGGTGTGTTTTCAGGGACACTGAAGAAGTTGAGCCAAAGTTGGATACAGTGATTGTTCTTGATGGGCAGAGTAGGGCAAAGAGGTGATTGTGTACCTTTCCAGTCTCATTTCAGCCAAGACCTGCTTCTTGACAAGAACTACCTCCTTGTGCTCCTGCACACTGAGACAGCACAATAGTAATGTGCGTTTGAGGGCATCTTTTAAGTAGCTTGACATTGAATCGTGACAGTTGCCTTTTTGTGTGATTGCAGGTACAAAAAACCCACTGACTTTAAGAGGAAGAAACTTCAGCTGTTGACCAAGAAGCCACTTTATCTTCACCTTCATCAGACACTGCACAAAGAGTGACTCGTGGGAACTGAACCACTTGCCACCAAACCCTAGTAGCTGCCTGTGTAGCACTCCTTCTCCAGGAGGTGGGACGTAGGGCTGCATGGTAGCCAGCTGGTCCAAGGGGACCATCGTGTGCCGCACAGCAGTGAATCGCAGTCAAGTTCCGGCAGCCAAGTCCATTCTTTGGAATGTACGTTCTTTGGAATGTATATATTTTTTAATCACAGATGTTCCAAAGTGTGTTGTGAACGTTTCCTAATTGGGCTGGTTGTGTCAGTTCAGTTGTAATTTGGTTTCTATACCCACATTGGAACCCTTAACAAGTGTGGTTGGGAAGTCCTCATCCGCCAAACTTGATACAGCAATAAAGATGTGCCAGTATCAACAAATTTGGGGTTTTGTGCGCCGGTACTTACTACTTCTTGCTCTCTGTGCCCTTATAGTCTGTAGACTGATTTTATGAAGTGACTGCGATAATAGCGTGCAGCATTTAGGTTTAAAAGACTTAGGAGGCAGTTTCACAGGAAGGAAGTCCATTTATAAGACTTGAGAACTATCCATGATGGGGCCTCATGGAAGTCGTCGTTTATTTTATTTATTTATTTACAAAACATTTTAGTTGCCCCACTACCAAGGCCTCTGTAACTTGGAAACAACTTGATGGCTCACAACGGGATAGATATCATGAAGAAAGTTGTCCGGAGGTACTAATTGCAGATAAATTGTTCTGCTGAGAAACTTTCACGCCTGGAAATAATTGACTGAAAAGTCCACTTTGGCATGAAGAAGAGCAGCTCTTCTGAGACAAAATGATGCTCTCTTGTTCCAAATTTCCCTGTTTGCATCTACAGTTGCTGGGTGAATAGATTTACCCATCTGCCTACCTAGAAATGCACAGATGAGTTTGAGAATGCTTACATTTCTAAAGAAACACTAGAGTTTGCTTTACTATTATATTCTGTAACATTAGCAAGTTTGGGAAAATGGTCCAAAAATCTGTGCTACTGTGAGGCACTACTGTACTTGCTTAAACTATTATGCCCTGCTGAATTAACTCATCTCTCGTTTTTTGGGTGGATTTTTACAGAAGTTACGAATAGAGATGGGCATGAACCAGCAGTTTGTTTTTTTGGCCAAACAAGTGTCTGGTGCTTCCCAGCTCTGCCTCCTCCAACGGGTACCCACTTGGACACAGCACCCAGAGGCGGCAGGGCAGGGAAGCCAGGGTGCTGCCTCTGAGTGGACGACACTGGGGAGCGCTACGCACCTCTTTGGCCAAAAAACAAACTGCCCATTCAGCCGCTTGTGCTCACATCTCCTTACAAATTGGAAATGACTAGCTTTCAGCTTATGATTGTCAGAGCTCTTACCCCCCAATAACTCTGTTGCAACTACAATTTACTGGGCAGATCACATTCTGAAACCTTGCATAGGCCAATGCAGTCTTTCTTGTTCCTGCATCAAGAACATCTGCACACACAAACCACGGCTGGATTGTCTTTCTGGGGGGGGGGGTTGCCCATTGCCAAAAAACCAAACTGATCTACAGATAAATAGCTGTTGATACTAGTGTGCCACCATAAACTCTGCATCCAGCGTACCCTTAACGGATCAATTTTTCTAGTACTTTAGAAGGTTCTAACCCAGCTTTCTAAGATTTTTAACATTGTCAGTGATGGCCAAACTTCGGCCCTCCAGATGTTTTGGACCACAACTCCCAGTGTCCTTTGTCACTGGCAATACAGGCTTGGAATTCTGGGAATTGTGGTCCAAAACATCTGGAGGGCCAAAGTTTGGGCACCACTGCATTAAGTGGAAGGACAGATTATCTAGTATTCAAGTTAAAGAAATATATGGCTATGTCTGCAAATTTCCTTTATCCACAAATCATAAAATATGCTACAAGTCCACTGACTAAAGCAGCTTAGCATTGGACTGAAATTAGAACTGAAGCTCTTGTTTCATGGCAGACACACATGAGTCTATGTTGGGCTGGGCAGTTTTGGACCACTTCATGACCACTTCTGATCGGTGTAAATCACTATAGGCCAGTCACCTTTTCCATAACGGAAATGCAGCACAGTAACAAGTGAAAGTAGACACTCCATGTGAGAGGAGAGGCTTTCTTTGCAATGAAACACTTTTTTAGAGGAGGATTGTGTTTCCCAGAGGCTGCCTGGAACACTTTTGCCTTCTTAAAGGAGGGGAAGACACTTCTTTGTTGCTACATTGAAAATTTAGTAATGAGGTGCTATTGGCTGCAAACATGCCTAGGAGGCAGCTCAAGTCCCATACCTCCACTTGGCCTACTCTTCCAGGGAGGAGTCAGTTGTCTGCTGCTAGGCTAAGAACGTTACCCAGTTGGTGGGCAAACTGCAACCCTTAACAGTTCAGAAAATCTATCCTAGTTAAGAGAAAGGTGGAAATGCCTACTTTCACTCTGTCTCAACTAACGACTGCCACATATCCTCCGAGACCACAATGTGAACATTAACAAGGAATAGGTTCCTGATCCCCATGATACATACCTAGCAGTCACTTTGACATCACCACTCTGAAGAATCTCTCCAGAGGGTTCATGTTAATAGCAAGTGCATCAGCTCCATCTGCTAGGTGACAGCCCTTCCTGTTCTGGAAATCTAGAATTTTCCCAGGGAGGATGACACAAAAGTTCCTAATCTAGGTGCAGTCTTTGGATCCAACCAGAGCGGTGCTGTAAATTAGGCAACATTCGCATCCATGTCTTTCAGTCTTACAAGTCAATTTGCACTTGACTCCCCGCATGAGATTCTATTATTTCTGTACCCGGATTTTGAAAAGGCACTCTAAATGGGGGGTCAACAGATTGTTCCTGGTCTGTGGCCCCTTGCGAACTGAGCCGCAAGGTTCCCTCCGAGGCACCCACCCCACGTGGGTGCGCCCACTCTCCCCTCTGTGTGGGGCTTTTCCTTCCCCGCATACCTGTTAAGACTTTTTATATAGGTCAGGCATGTCCAAACTTTGGCCCTCCAGATGTTTTGGACCACAACTCCCACAGTCCTTTGGCATTGGAAATACAGGCTTGGAATTCTGGGAGTTGTGGTCCAAAACATCAGGAGGGCCGAAGTTTGGACATGCCTGATTTAGGTCATGGCGGAAGTAGGGCGGTAGCAGGGGGGAGGTCTTTTGCGCATGCATGGCCAAGATGTCCCATCCATGCAGGAACAAAACAGATCCCTAGTCTGAAAAAAATGTTGAGGACCGCTGCTCTTAATCATATTTCTTTGTGCTTTTACAGTTATCGATCATTAAACAATGCATTTGTCAAATGTAGCAAAAAAAGGATCTTATTCTCTTTATTAATAGATGTGTCCTTTTGAGTACAGCGTACTTCCACACCAGATGTTTAAAAAGATTTGCATTAGAATCCTTATGTAAACCACTCGTCTACAGTCACTGTAGGCTATGTGTGAAGGGATAGCATTTCTTGCTGAAGCTATTTCCACAGGAAATGTTCAGATTATACTTTCAAAATCATTCACTGACTTATTACATAAGGCTACATTAATTAAAAATTAACCACACAGGTACTTTTGTATATTGCACGTTGAGAGCTGTGGGTCAGCCACAGCTGTAGAAGCAGGCTTCAGCCAGCACAGAAAAATTATACTTGCATCCTGCAATGCAAATATAACAAGTCCTGATTTAAAGGTTATCCAAATGCACATTTGCTAGAGAAATATTTCTGCTGGGGGATGGGGGGGGAAGGCTACACTGAACGTCCAAATCAGGAGACATCTGGTTTGGCTGAAGCCGTTGAAATCCTCACCACATGAAACGTGATAGAGACCAGTCCAGAAACCCCCGAGTCATGGTTTCTGTTCAGGATGGTGGGCTGAGTCCTGTGAGTGAGCTGGAGATGGGGGACAGGGAGGGCCTCCTTGGTATTCGCTGGGTCCAGAAGGTGGCAAGTCTCTGGCGGGCGGAGGAGGGTAGTCTCTTAGTCCTTGTGGCGGTAGCCGTGGAGGTGGAGGCCGGAATGGAGCTGGCCCACGGAGATACGCTCTCTGATCAGGCGGTGGCAGTGAGCCAGGTGGGAAGTCTCTTACTCCAAAGGGTGGGCCGGGTGGGTAGTCTCTTGGAAGAGGAGGTGGAGGAGCTCCACGCACTGGAAGTTGAACCAAGAAGAGTAAGACAGGTACTCCTTAAAACAAAATTGCCTTTTACCACTTCTTTGGCAGAAACCTACGCAAAAGATACAAAATGCCACCGGGTAGACCAGTGGTCCCCAACCCCCGGGCCGCGGACCGGTGCCGGTCCGTGGACCGGTTGGCACCGGGCCGCCTGGGACAGGCCACCCTCCTCCTCCTCCTCTTCTCTCCTGCGGGCAGCCGGAGGAGGAGTCGCCGCCGCCGGGCAAAATGGGCGGGCGGGCCCCGCCTCCTCCTCCTGTCGGCGGCCATGGCAGCTGCCCGGGTTTGGCCGCGACTCCGCGGCCGGGCGGCGGGGCGCCCCGCCGCCGCCAGAAAGTTCGGGCGGTCCCGGTGGCGCCCTTGGGCCGGAGACGCCACCCCCACCGGCCTCCCTCCCCTCCCCCCCCGCTCGCCCGCCCGAGGCCGCAGCCGGAGGCAAGTGGCGGCGCAGAAGTGCCCCACCGAGGCGGGCGGCGGCGGCGGCTGCGGGCGCCCCGCCGCCAGCCGCAGAGCCACAGCCGAACCCGGGTGGCTGCCGTGGCCGCGGCCGCCGTGTCCCGCCTCGGTTGGGGCACCTCTGCGCCGCCGCTTGCCTCCGGCCGCCGACAGGAGGAGGAGGCGGGGGCCCGCCCGCCCAGGAGCCCCGGGCTCCCCGCCCATGCGTGCGGGGAGCGCACGCACGCCGCCGCCGCCGCTCCCGTGGCCCCCAAGGTACACACGCCAAGCCCCCCGCACCTCCTCCTCCCCTCCTCCCCCCCCCATCCCCCGCCCCCCACACCCTCCCCTGCCCCCCACACCCCCCATCTCCCCCTCCCCACCCCCACCCCGGGAAAATAATCAAACAAATGCCGGTCCGTGGAGCCAAAAAGGTTGGGGAGCACTGGGGTAGACTACAGTGGGACCCCTGTACCCGTGGGGAATTGGTTCCAGCCCCCACCCCTGGCCATGTATACTGAAATCTGCAGATAATAGCAAATGCTAAATATAAAGTACAGTAAAGGGAAGAAAACCTAGAAAATATTTAACTGCATTACCAGAACTGACTACTCAAGACCTTGCGATGTGCAATACTTTCAGACCATGAGTAAGTGAAACTGAATACAGAATCTGAAGATCCATGGGTCCTACTGGAGTACACACTTCTATTATTTGAAAACATGTTTCTAGATTTTATGCAGATACATTTTTGAAAAGAGGGCACAAAGTTCCAATGCTTGGACAATGAGGCCTTTGTGCCCTTCACCGCCTCTTTTCACTTTCCCCTCTTCTGTTGTCAGGAAGAGGGGAAAGGAAGTCCTTTCCTGTTGCCGGAAATCCATCATACTTAAGGACAAGTTCAAATTGAATAATTCAAGCAGTTCAAAATGAATCCTGGAGGTTTTAAAGTCCATAACAATTAATTGGGGGGGGGGGTAATAGCGCAAGATAAAACAGCAGCTTCACCTAGTGGAAGTGGAAGAGGCCGAGATCCATATGGTGCCCGGGGAGGAGGCCCAAATCGCACTGGAAGTGGCAGCGGTCCAGGTCCTGGTGAGGTCATCATGGGGTGTCCCGGAAAAGACGGCGGCCCTCTAGGACCCAGGGGAACCTAGGCAAGACTGAAGACTTAAGCCTTCCATTCAACATAGGAGCGAAACACACAAGTCAAACTGAAAAACATTTTGAAATGTAGTGTTGGATGGCACCGCAATCACTAAATTCAATTTCACTTCACACGAAAGATTTTTTTCCTTCACAAGTACTACAGTTTCAGACATCAGTTAGTATCTTAGAAGAATCTTACTACCTTTGTTATATCTCTTAACCACCTTAAATAAAAGGAAACCAAATAAGGAGAAGCAGTAACACAATGAAATCAAGGAAGGGGTTAGGAAAAAACACCTCCATGTCAGGAATCATGTTGGGATTTTCTTTCTTTCTTTTTGGCTAAGTTAACTGAATGATATCCTTTACAGCAGCTGAGAAAGTCTGACTTTTTAAAATGCAGTATGATGACGAGATACCAGCTGCCCCACAAATAAATTTCACCTTAGCAACTCAAGATGCCTGACAGTGAGTTATGCACCACAAGCCTCCATGCTGAAGAAGCAAGAAGCATTCTGCTCCCAACTCATCCTCTCCTCCAAACCAGGGAAAAGCAAAAGCACCACTCCTAGCCTTTGGGTACTCACTGCAGTTGTTTCAGCAGACGAAGATGGGGCAGTAGTAGAAACACAAAGGGTGTCATGTTCTCTGGGAGGGGTTTGCTTTTATTTCCCCACCCCAGCAATGTATGAGAGTCACATGGTAGACAAAACAGAACAGAAGACATATGTAAGTGGTGACATGCCATCTATAATGGATTCCACCCAGAGTGTCACCTGAGCATGGGAAAAAATCCAAAGCCCCCTTGCTTACCATTCCATCCACTGCAGAAGGAGAAGACGTTCTTGGCCCACTGTTAATCAGAGCAGCTACAGCAGGACCAAGATCTGGAAAGAGAAGAGTATTGTATACTGCTTCTGAAAGAGACTGTTCATTCTGTCAGTTGTACAGTAGCAACCTCTGCGATCTCACCTGGGGCAGACATTCTTCCAGATAGCTCTGGGTGTCTCCTTGGGACAGGAGGGCCATCAATCACAGTAGAACCTGGAGGACAAATAGAGAAGTTTGATGAGCCATTGTTTTTGCCCCACAGTAAGGATGCTTACTCACTCTTTTTGCACAAGTTGTGTAGTCACAAACCAAATTGGGTGCATGCGTGTGTTTCTGGGTGGCTATGGGGCAGTGGGGAGGGGAAGGGTACCCCCCATGCATTATTCCTTGTGGGAGCTGGCATGTTATGTGCTATGACTGGAAATGGGGAAAGAGAAAAAAACTAAGGAAGGTGAACATGAAAATGCAGTTTACATTTTCTGCCAGAAAGCCACGGATATTAAAAAAAAATCAAAACCTTGTGGCTGTAGAACCACTCATTTCAGTTCCAGGGAACAAAAGAATGGGGCAACACAGAAAGGATGAGAAGTGTAGAGGGGCAGGCATTTTTTTGCTACTCTTTTAAAAAAGGAATGAAAGAGGAGGATGCCCACTGCCCCTTTAGCCACTCACTCCCTTCCTGATGGCTGCCTTAGGAAGCCAACTGGGAGTTTCTCCTTGTGAATGGAAAAAGAGAGGAAATGTCTTCTGTTGCCCCCATTCACTAAGCACTATTAGTTTGTCTTGAGAATCTGGCAGCATCCGTTTCAGACAACCAGCTTTGTTTCAGCAGATGCTTGTCCTCAATATGTAGTGTGTGTATGTCACAAGTAATACTAGTAGCCATTTATGAAAGTATTGGTAAACTGTAGGCAACCCCATATATCCACGGGGGGACACTGGGATACTTCCTCTACTCCCACAACAATACAGGCGGAATAGATTTTCATAGACTCCTAGAACCATGGAGTTGGGAGGAGCCTCTAAGGCAGTGGTTCTCAACCTGTGGGTCCCCAGATGTTCCTGGACTGCAACTCCCAGAAACCCCTTCCAGCACAGCGAGTGGTGGAGGCTTCTGGGAGTTGCAGTCCAGGAACATCTGGGGACCCACAGGTTGAGAACCACTGCTCTAAGGCCATCAAGTGCAACCCCCTACTTCATTTTCTCCATTTCCTACAGCTTCCCACTTTAAAAAAATGTTCCACAGGGACTCCCTGAATCAGACAGGGTGAGGTATTAGGGAAGAGAGGAGGAGGGGGAAGTCTGGTTGTGGGAGAAGTTTGTTCTTGTAACACAGCTATCTCCCAATGATTTAGAAAAGGCTTCTTGTAACACATTAACTGCTGGAGGGGAATAACAGTTTCTTACTAAGTTCACTTCTTGAACTTTCCCTTGGATTGGCAGAAAGGGGTCGTCCAGGGGTTTCCATCATCAAGGGTGGCGAAGGAGCTCCGCCACTCACAGGCGAAGGCCCAAAAGACCCATCTCGACTTAATGGACCTGCAACACGGAAATAATAATGCACAGCCACTGTTGCAGCATATTAACGCCCTCTTAACAGAAGTCCCGGCACTTCAAATATGGGATCGTGGGCTTAAAGAGGAGCACAGTGCATATCTACCTCTGCGAGGAGGGATCTGATGCTCTGGCCGGCCTGCCATTGGTTTCACAATTATGGGTCTCTGAAGTGCTGCTATTTTTTGATTCACTTCTATTAACCTAGCACAAAAAGAGTTCAACTGAAAACACTGAAGTGTTCACACTATAAAGTACTAAAGGAGTTTGTCTGCTCAAAAGGCTTTTTTCAGAAAATGCACGTATCTCAATAATGACTCTTGGTACTACAGTTGTCCCCCACCCTTTCACGGTTCATATACTGTGGTCCCGGTATATTGCGGGTCCGCAGTATATGAAAAAAGGCCCCCTGGGGTAAGGAGGAAAGGCCTTCCCAGGCCTGTCGGAGGCCCCAAAAGCGCTTCCCCGCAAACCAGAAGTGACTTCGGGTAAACCAGAAGTGACCTCCAGGTCACTAGAAAGCACTTTTGGGGGCTCTGGGGGACTGGAAAGCCCCTTGCAGGCCCGTTTGGGGCAGCACCAGGTTTGGGGTAAGTACAAGAGCCCCCAGAGAGCCCGCCCATTCCCAACCTGACCCAGCATCCACATATTGTGGATTTTCAATTATTGCAGGTTGGGTCGGCTCCCTAACCCTTGCGATAGGTGGGGGTTTACTGTACTCCTTTTTTAGGCGAGTACAGGAAAGACACTTACTTTTGTCTCAGGTTGGCAGCTTCCCTTTTTTCCTCAGCTAATGTCCTTTCTGCAGAACGTGCTATGAGCTGTAAAAGGATACGGTGCACAATTCAGTTACCGCTAAGAAAATGCATACTCAAATCTAAAACGGATTACCACTACATTTTCTTCTGTTCAAATACATGAAGAGCTCCCAGTGAATCAAGTACTGTAAAACATTTCAAAATTCAACTTTTATGGTTTAATAAATACAAGCCAACGTCTTACCCAGTTGTCATGGGCCTTCTTCTCATGGATAGCAATCTTTAAACCATTCAGGAAAGAAAAAAATAGTTTTAGTTTCCATTACTGCTTGCATTGTACTTTTTTTTTTTTTTTTTTTGCTTTTGCCTTTGAAATGATCCCTTAGGCCAGCAGCATACCTGATTCTTGTAAGACCGCTCTGTTTTTTGCAATTCTTCTTCTATTTCCTGAATTCTCTGCCTGTCAAAAAAAGTCAGAGATTTAATTTTTTTATAATGCAAAAAAGTGGACAAGACATTGTTTATTCACATGTTAAAATTACTTGTAAACTTTCACTTCTTCAACAGCCAAGATTGCTTTTTCATCTGCAGCAGAGAGCTTCTGCTCTTTTTCTTGACGGTCGTATTCCTCTTGTGTCAGTTTCCTAGGTCAGAACAAAAAGGTGGCATATTAAAGAACAGAGATTCGCACCAATTAGTCACCACTGCTTTTTATGTCTCAAATTCCTTGACAATGTTAAAGCACAAGAGGCAACATGCAGAACATTGAAAGAAGTGGTATCTTACAAAAAGTTCTGCCTAGTGTAGTTTAGCAGTCTTCATCAGAGGGATAACATTTAGCTATCTTCGTCAAGCAGATAACCTGTCTTTAAAAAAGCATTCAAGGACTCAAAAAACAAACAACCAGAGCCTTATATACAGAAAAAGGACCACACAGTAACCCTAGATGCTGTGCCAGTGATCTCATCCAGAGGCAACACTAGCTCAAAATAAAAAGCACAATGATACTCATGTACCCTACTGGGCGGGTTTGCTTTCTCCTCAAAATGTCCAAGTAGAAAAAATACTTACTTCTGAAGTAGCATCTCCTTCTGCTGATAAAGCTCACTGAGAATCTCTACTTTCTGTTGCAGAGTTCTACATTCACTTTCTAGCTGAGATTTTGCTGACTGCAAAGATGAAGAATCATGTTCCAGCTTCTTGATTTGCTCTGCAATAAAACAAAACTGCATAGGTATTTCATTTGCGAGAAGAGAGGCTCTCACTCTGATTGTGAGCTGGTGTGATGATACAGAATATGCAAGTGCTCAGAGACCAGTTTGAATAGCACACATCGTGCTGCAAGTCAATGGTTCCCAACCTTAGTTTCTTGGATGTTCTTGGATTAAAACTCCCAGAAGCCTTTATCACTAGTTGTGCTGGCCAGGGTTCCTGGGAGCTTTAGTCCAACATCTGGGATCCACAATTATTTGCAAATAATAACCTGCAGATAAAAGGGCCCTTAGCAAAGAGGCCTCTGGCATTTAAGACCAGAAGAAACACAGAGTCTAGAGCAGTGGTTCTCAACCTGTGGGTCCCCAGATGTTCCTGGACTCCCAGAAATCCTGGCCAGCTCAGCTAGTGATGAAGACTTCTGGGAGCTGCAGTCCAGGAACATCTGGGAACCCACAGGTTGAGATCTATTGGTCTAGAGCAGTGTTTCTCAACCCGTGGGCCCCCAGATGTTCCTGGACTGCAACTCCCAGAAGCCTCCACCACTACCTGAGCTGGCCAGGATTTCTGGGAGTTGCAGTCTAGGAACATCTGGGGACCCACAGGTTGAGAAACACTGGTCTAGAGGGATAAGAAAACCGAACAATGGTGAATGTATAACAAGAAAGGAGCAAATTAGGATTATGAAATGAACAGAGACAGTGCTTATAAAGAAAAAGGCTCCACAGCAGTTGTGAAAAATCTAAGTGAGCGTGAAAGCAAAATTCCTGCCCCAGCCTCCTCTACAGACTGCACAAAGCCCAGATCCTCAGAGTGGCACTTTGGTTTTAATTTTTTCTTTGTGTGTGTGTGTGTGTGGGGGGACTTGAGCCACTCCCTCCAGCCACCTTAGGTGAAAACCACTTTTCACAGCTCAGGCAGTTTTTTTTATTTGGGGTCTCTGAGATGGTCTTGGTGGCCATAAGTAGTCCATTCCAAATCTGGAAAAAACTAATTACAGAAAGGGATTAAAACATAGGTCCAGGTTGTTGTTGATACCCTCAGTCCCATTAAAGAGCCCACTGTCTATTTTAACAGCAAATGGAGAAGGAGCCTGGGTTAAAAGTGGATCTTGCTTGCTTTCAATGCATTGTAACAGTGTGTAAGGAAAACCTTTTTAAAGCAAGCAAATACTTCTTTCCTTAGCTTGCAACTGTGTGGGCTGTTGAAATGTGGCAACAAACCATTTCGGTGCACTTCAAGTAAACAAAATACTTGACTTAAATGTTTTTTCTCTAGATTTTTGATGCATTTTGATGGAATGGGTGCAGTCCATAAGGGGTACTGGAGGGAGGCAAACAAAATCGGTCCCCAAAGCTATCAAATTTTCCCACACTGATCTACGGTTTAAGGCAGGGGTAGGCAACCCGCGGCTCCGGAGCCGCATGCGGCTCTTTGGAACCTTTGCCGCGGCTCCGGGAGGTGACTGTGACAGGTTCGCCGCTCCGCTCCACACTGCCCGCCCGGTGACAGGCAATAGCAATGCCGACAGGCCGGCGGGCGGGCGCACAGTGGAGGAGTGGCGTGATGTCATGCGGCACCGGCTCGGCTAGGGGAGAGTGCGCGGCGGCGGCGCGCATCTGCGCAGTGCGCACCAACCCCTCCCCAGCATATTTGTTTTAAATGTCGCAATGGTTTTGTGGCTCCCAGTTTTTTTTCCCCCGTCGGAAACGGGTCCAAGTGGCTCTTTATGTCTTAAAGGTTGCAGACCCCTGGTTTAAGGCAAAGAGACAAATGGGAGAGAACAATAGGTGAAAATGGCTTTGAAATGCGAGGAATGTGAGCCAGAAAGCCAAAGGGACACAGACGTGTTGAGTTATACAAGCTATCAGTTATGGTTTTGCCTGCGATTGCAGCATTGTGCACAGACATGGGGAAAATTAGGGCCCAAAAGCAGTAGAGAGAAGATAAGTATCATACTGTATATAGATTTAAGCTAGATCCAGATGCATAAAATAAATAATTTTAAAAATTAATTTAAATCACAATTACAATTTTAAAAATCAATTTCTGAGTTAAATTGTAGTTGAAAATGTAATTTGAATCAACTGGAATCAAATCCACTCATAGCTATATCAGTAGGTTTTTGCCTCTGGGTTGTATTCTGTTAAAAAAAGGAACAGAAACCATCTGAATGGCTTAAAAACTCATACAAGCATTGCCTTCCAAACTATCCCTTCATCAGACGTACCTTCCAGTTGATGCCTTGATGCTATTTCATCATTTAACTTGGAACGCAAGCTATCTCTTTCTTCTTCTATGATTGATAGTGTTGTTTTTACCTACAAATACAACAAAGTAGCAAATGAAACACTCTACTATGATGGAAACATGGCTCATAATATTAAGACAAATCAACATGTATATACCCTCGACACATCCATCATCTTCTTAATCTGGTTCTTCATTTTTTCATTCCTGGTATCTAGAAAGGGGGAAACATCAATTATGTCTAACATCCAAGCAAAAATTTCAAAATGGACAGGAGAAAAACTTCACTGATAATTTCTTAGAACTGATCATGTGAAGGCAATTTCAACAAGAGGAAAGAATATACTATAATCTGTGTTGAGATGTCCAAGATTAACTCCAGAAAAGCATTACTTCAACAATGCAACCCAGTTATCATGTGAACAGCTCAAATTACACTTACAACTCACAATTCAACACATTTCACAAGCACAGTGTTAAAAGTACTAGTAACTTTTAATAGAAATATCTATTTTCAAGAAAGATGGGACTGACAAATTCTGTATTTTGATTTGGCAACACTAAAACCCAATGATGGCAATCCTTTTAGAGACCGAGTGAGGCCTGTCGGAGGCCTCAGAAATGATTTTCAGTGACTTGGAAGTCACTTCCGATTCACAGGGAGGCCCTTTTGGGGCCTCCAGAAGGCCTGAGAAGATCCTCACAGGCCTGTTTGGGGCAGCACCAGACTGGGGCTAAGTACAAGAGCCCCCAGTTAGCCCCCCGAGACCAGACCTACATCTGCATATCGTAGATTTTCAATTATTACGTGTCGAGTTGGGTCCCTAACCCCCGTGATAGGCGGCGGGGGGTTTACTGTACTACCCTTCGGGAAATCGAGGATCAAAGAGCAGGCTTTTGAATTTCCTGCAGCCACCGGACCCTTGCTGTGGCTGTGGGAAATTCAAAAGCCTGCTCTTTGATCCTCACTTAGTTGAAGAGTAGCACCCATCACCCTCTCTGCCTTGGGCAGAGAGGCAAATGTGGTGCTACACTGTTGGGATAGCCAGGGGGGAGTGGTGGCAGCTTGTGGGCTCGTTCGTTGCCCCCGTTGACTCTCCAGCCACACCACTCTGGGCAGCATGGCTGGAGAGTAAACTGGGACTACAAAGGAGCCCACAAACTGCTGCCTCCCCTTTGCCGGGCTCTCTGCACAGAGGAAAGCAGTGTGCTTCAAGTGGAGGGGCAAGTGCCGTGGCTGTGGGGTGGGTGGGTGATGTCATGTGCCTTCAGAAAGGGCTCCGCATGCCACCTTTGGCACCCGTGCCATAGATTCGCCAACACTGCTATAACCCATCATTATAAAATGGATGACTTCTAATGGTCAAAGAAGACGCTTCCAGGTTTTGGAAGTAAAAAATGATTGCACATGTCGTCACCACATTCACAATTCTGTTCTGATATCTAAGACCTTAATACCTGTGATCTCTCCATTGGCAAGATCGCTTCCTTCATCCCTCTTGCTTTCTGACTCAGAATCTGCATCCAGCTGCTTCAGCTGCATAATGCAGTTAGTCAAAACCTAAGGCAGCAGCAAAACACAAGCATTACACCAAAGGACTACGGCACTTGGTTTAGCAGTTCATTCATAACATATCTGGCCTCGCTGCCAGATGGGCGGTATAAAAATCCAATAAAATAAATAAATAAATAACATGCAGGAAAAAAACAGACTTAAAACAAGCTTACTTCAATTTCATTTTCCTTATAGGCAAGTGCTTCTTCAATGTCTTTCTGAGACTTCTGGTATAACTTTATCTGTTCGGTGAGCTCAGCATGCCTTTCACTCCACCCTTCCGCCTCCTGCAGCAGCTGGAAGAAGGATGATGATATCAGTTGATCTATCCATCTATCTAGTTTTAATGGGCTGTCAAGTCCAATTCTGACTTATGGTGACCCCTTCCAAGGTTTTTTAGGTATACAATACGCAGTGGTGGGGTGTCCTAGGGCTCTGAAGCTCGCCCTCAGGATGCATCAGGTCAGAACGTCCAATGGCTGAGCAGCTGTCTAAGAGCCCTTTAGAGACCTTTACCGTCCTCTAGGAGGACTGTTCTTCACATCTGGCATTTATCCCTGGAGTTAATCCCACTGTGAACCAGGTCTAGCTTTATCCAACTATATCAAACTTCATCTGGGTATAAAGGTAAAGCAAGTTGCATTAATAGTGAAGCAAATATTCTCTAGAAATCCACATTCTCCGACAGAGAAAAATTATCCAGGCAACATCAGCTTTATTCTTCTAGGCTGCTATGAACTTTATCTTTCTACATTTATTCCATGTTCCACATGTATACTTCAAAGTTGTGGAAAACATGTAACTTTCTGAGAAGTTACAGAACATTTTGGTTACACTGAAATCACTGTTACAGCTAGGGAAAACTGTATAAACAAATACTTAAACAGAAATCCATTCTTACAACTTGTGAAAAGCTGCAAGTACATCTGTCATTCAAAATCATTTTTAGAACTATGAAAAGCTAAAAATAAGAAATAATGCTGTGCATAGGGAAAACATTAGTTACAGGAAAATATTAAATCAGAAAAATATTTCCAATTGTTAACCTTTTATTATAAAAGTAAAAGACAAGAATTGAAATTATGTAATTGTTTCAAAACTACAGCAGCATATATCCTAAATGAAGGAACTTAAAGCCTTAGAAAGTCACATCTCATTAAAAAGTCAAATCTATAACATAGAAAAACATTACTCAGTCTCTTAAGAATATCTCCTTAGTTGTTCATATCAATTGTTAGCTGATTAAGGAAAAGATGCATCTGTGAGGCAATTGTATTTTACACTGGCCTTGTTTTTCCCTGTGAAAATTTTGTTTTAGATATTGTTTTAGTCACTCTCCGCACACAACTGTTCAGACCTCATTTTAAAAGCACAATGGACATTTTTAGGATTGAACATCGTTACAGTTTCCTTAACTTCTTTAGCATTCTGTGGATGCAAAATTTCAAATCCTGTCAGATGCACACTGGGGAACCAAACTCCCAAACTCTGGTTCTGCAGCCAGATCATTAAGACGCTGCCTTAGAATCGTGGAATCACAAAATAATGTAGGAGGCCCAGAAGGCTATTGAATCCAATCTTCTGCTCAATACGAGGAATCCAAATCAGAGCTGATCTCATGCAGTGGCTAGATCAAAGCAGATCCAGCCAGCACGAGATTTAAATTGTTTCATTCACCAGCATATTTGCAAACGTGTTAATCATCCATTTAGAATTACTGCATTTGTGGCTTTATCCTGTGCCTATCTGACCTCATGGAGGCTGCCTCCCACAGCCAATGGGAGGCTGCTTCTGCTGTGGGCTTGTCGCCCCACCGCCACCCCCAAGGGAGATCGTGAAAGTCTGTCATGACAAGAGAGACTAAGGAGCCAGCAGAGACAGAAAGGGCAAAATCACTCCCTCCTCCTTCACAAAGTAGTAAGGAGGAGTGAATGTCTCTGGTCAGTTTCACTTTGTTGTTCTGCCTGGCTCCTAAATTTCCACTGTCTCTCAAACTCCATCCCTCTTGGAACAAGAAATGTAAAAATTTAAAACAAGCTTGAAGCAGCAGCAGTGGGTGGCTCTGGGAGGCAGCTAATGCAAGGCAACAACTAATGACAAAGGTATCTGTGTATGCCAAACCAATGGAAAATAAACTGATTTTGTATCTGCGTTAAAATAAACGACCTTCTCCTGGCCCAGTGAAATACCCAATTTCCAATTTAAAAAACCATGACTGCAGAGCAAAAGAACCCATGTTTCACATAGCCAGGATATTTAAAATCTGTTTTATTTAAGCAACCCCTCAATTCACTGTTCTTAAACTTGAATATGTCTTAATTGTACTGGACTGCATATTGTCTCTCATTACTGTAAGCCACCTTAGGTTCTTTTCCAAGGAGAAACGTGGGGCAAAAATACTCAAACATAAATAAATAAACTTTTATCGCCAGTGTGACCAAGCCCTGAGATGAAATAAGCTGTGTAAGGTTCCATCCAGGGTCCTTAACAGCCCATCTGCCATTGTTGTTGTTGCTGCTGCTGCTGCTGCTGGAAGCAATGGAAAGGTAAAACCTCCCTCTGCAGTCACAAGTATTCTTTCAACCAAGAAGTATCATCAAAGCAGCACATTTGACTGGACTTCACACCAGCTTCCCCCTTTTTACAAAAGCAGTCAGCATGACTATATACATCCGGAATGAATGCGCATCTACCCCTCATCAAGAAAGCAGGGTTGCTCCTCTTGTATGTAAGGACAAAGGCTCTCAGCGATATCGCTTCAGGTGCAAGTGAGAAGCATCAAGGTTGCTCATTTGCTCCAAGGTTTTTATAATGCTTACCAACCGTGATCACATTCCTCTTGGGCTCCTGCGGCCATACATCACCTCAGTTTCACCTAGACACCTCTATCATCCAGGGAGATCTTCCTCACTCCTGCTCAACTGCCAAACCCCTCTTATCTTGACTAGCTTTAGTTATGTTCCCACCCACCCCATATTTTGAAACAATCGAAGTCCACACCTTCCAAACGGCTAGCCTACAATGCAATATAGCCACAAGACAAAGATAAATCTATGAAAAACAGTATATTATTTTACAGGTATAGTACTCACTTGCTCCTTACTTTTCTTGAGTCTTACATTCTCTTCTTGCATACGATGAAGCTCAGACTTCAGTTTCTCTTCACTTAATTTTGCTTCATTCAGAGCTATCTGCACCTAAAATGTTTAAGATATGTGATGCAAAAAAAATTGCAACAATTTCCAGATTACAGCTGCTAGAATCCTTAAAGTTTAGCTTGGTTTTAGAATTGAATACATAAAAATAATTTTAGAAGAGGATAGCCATATAACAGTTAGCCTTAAAGATGCCGCAATGTTTTTGTCTTCTTTATTTTTGTCTTGTTTTTGTTTTGTTTGACAAAGATAATTTTGCATCGTAGCTTTAGATGTCTTACCTCAGATAGTTCGACAGAATGAAATGTAATGGTTTCTTGCAGCTTCTCCAAAGTCTTCTGTGCTTCTGTGAGCTGTACAAATACAAATACAGGTCTAGTTACAGCTGCAACACATCCTACCGCCCTCTGGATAGTTTGCTTTGCCACTCCCAACCACCTCATGGAGTGGGCCAACAAACCGTTGGGGACAAGGGATGTCACATATATGGCATTTTCTAAGATACCAGCTTGCCTACTCTAAGCTGTAACGTTATATCGGCCAAGAGGTAAATTTAATAAAACAACTGGATAGTTAAGCTCAATCATAGGTTAAGACATTCACGTCCAAACTTCGGCCCTCCAGATGCTTTGGACCACAACTCCCACAGTCCTTTGCCATTGGAAATTCAGGCTTGGAATTCTGGGAGTTGTGGCCCAAAACATCAGGAGGGCCAAAGTTTGAACATGCCTGGGTTAAGAGAAATTGTAAGATTTTCTCCAGTTCATTCCAAAATAAAAAATAAAAATAAAAAAATCAAATCCAACTGTAGGCCAAACTGGCTGATTTGAAAAACAGATTCTTTTGCCCCTTAAATGAAGGAAAGCCTCAACCAATCATGTCTAAAAGTGCATCACTATTAGCTCAACAGAATTATAATGATAAAGTGAAATGGAAAGCCTATCACTAATCTTGATGAATATACTTACATAAAAGTCCTTAAGCAAGCAAGCCTGGGTGTAACTCTGTAAAATAGGCTAGCATTATCTCCATGCTGTAGGCGAGGCTAACAGACTTCTCCGAGATAATCCTGGCCTATCTTATAAAGTGAACTGGGAGGATTGGGATAAGTTGCATGAATAACTCTGAATACTGAAACCCACTGGCCAAAATCGCTGTAGGTACACTAGCGCAACATAAAGTTGCACAAGCGATTGCAACATTTGCACCACAGCAGAAATCATGCTCAGCAAGGAGTTCCACAGGTACAGTTGTGCAACCATTACAGAAGCAACCACTCTGGGCAAACAGACTGCCTGGATGCAACTCCTCATGAACCTCTGAAGAAATAACTTTATGCTACATCAAGTGCAATAGGATTGCAGCTAATTCCTGCATATAATAATTAAATATTATTCCATGTAAGGACAACCAGGATCTTGTTCAATCAAACTGTTTGTGCAATGGACTACAGTTCGAGTTGTTTGATTTTTATGCCATTTGCCCAAAGAGACATCAAGTACAGGTAATGTCCTTACAAAATGTGAAGTCAGTCTCTCTCAATGCCAAGCACTGCTCTTGCGAGCAGTATAATCATGCCTTACTGCATGGGCAAGGCTTTATGTTCGGCAGACTCTGAATAGGATTCTTGGCAAAATACTTTCATATTCTTAGAGAACCAATGTAAGAAATACTTTAAACAGCAAACGAAACTAGCATCTAGAGATTTTATTCCTCTGTGAGTTAAGCATCTAGCTGTGGAGCCAGACATAAGAAGTCTGATTTCCCTCCTGTGTTGAGTGCCTCCTGTGAAGTGCAGCCATCCTCTGTGGCCAAGGGCCAGCTGCACAGTCTCAGGATGGGCCCAGCAGAAGGGACTGGTAAACCACTTCTGAGCATTCTCTCCTGAGAAATCCTGAAAATCCTGAAATCAAAATTTATTTTATGGAACATTTTTATCTTTTCTGCAATAAGCTCCAAGACAATACAGACACACATAGAACAAAATTATTAAAATTTCACTAACTTTTAGAGACGTGAACTGTGAACTATGGCTCCCTGGCTAGATAAAATATGCAGTTCATAATATTTGAGAAGAACCAGGAGCATATCAGGTAGACCATTTACTGATGATTATAAAGAAAGCATAATTCTCCAATATGCAAACTGTCCATGGCAAAGAAAAACGGCTTACTTGTTCTTTTTTCTTTGTGTTGTGTTCTCTCTCAATTTCTAGCATGGTGTTTAAATTTTTCACTCTGTCATCTAGAAGACGATTTGTCTCTTTAAGTCCCCTGACTGTGTCCTGTAAGAGAAAAATGCAAGAAGGTTTCTGCTTGCTTGTTTGGGCCAGGGTTATTACATTCTAAAATATCAGAAGGAAAATCTTTGTCTCATACCTTAAGCTCTGCAGTTTCATCAGAAAGATTTGTGTTTTGTTTCTGTGCCTTTTTCACAGATTCTTTTGCCTCCTTTATCTGGTAACAGCAAAACAGAGGAACAAAAGCACTGCTAAGAAAGAGTTACTTACATTCTAATTTCGCTTTCAACTTTACAATTTGTAGGCTCCCCCATTATATTGATAGGAGAAAAGATAGCATATCTTTAAATGGTAAAGTTAAATAAGTATAGTATTTGCAGGTCAATACTATGACATTCAGACAGCACTATACCTTCTGATCATATTCCGACATCTTCTCTAGAATTTCTGTCTTTTCTTTCAAAAGGGCCTTAATTTTTTCAACAAGTTGTTTTTCTGTCACTAGAAAAAAAGAACACAGGACCAAACATGGAACAATTTTCTAGAGAACTGAGCAACTTTATTAACCCTTATGTATTACAGCAGTCTCCTGCAACATCGTGCCCAAAATATTGCAGTCCTGCTATATGGTGGGATCCGCCACTACCCATCACTGCTTTTGTGACAGCGGCTCCAGCGGAGGCCTCTGGCCCTAGTGGAAGCCTCCGGACCCATCTGTGACTCCAGGAGAGGCCTCCCAACCACAGCTCCAACAGAGGCCTCTCGACACGGTGGAGTTCCCAGACACAGAGGCCTCCGGACCCAGCTGTGGCCCCAGTGGAGACCTAACAACCCGACTGCAGCCCCAGCGATGGCATAGATATGTGGATTTTCATTTATCACATGCAGTTAGGAAACCTAACCCCTATAATAAAAGGGGGACTACTGTACAAGTATCTCAACAACTATGAGCCTACAACTCTAGCCTGGCTCCCCAGCACTAATGTTCTTCAGGAGGGACATAAGAACAGCCTTGCTGGAACAGGCCACAACCCATCTAGGCCAGCATTCTGTCTCACACAGTGGCTCACCATTTGCTTCAGGGTATTCCCAATCAGATGTCTTCACCTGCTTACGATTCTCCACAAATGGTATTGAGAGACATCCTGCCTATATCTCCAACCCGGAGGTTGTCCTTAGGCATCCATAATGATAGCCATTGATACCCCTGTTCTTCATGAACTTGTCTGATCTTTTCTTAAAGCTGTCAAGACTGACAGCTGTCACCACTTCTTCTGGCAGGGAGTTCCATAGACCAGTGATCCTCTGAGTGAAAAAGTACCGTCTCCCAAATCTTTCATGGAGTGCCCCCTAGTTCTAGTGTTGTGCAATAGGGGAAACAGCTTGACCTTATCTACTTTGTCCACACCGTGTATGATTTTATCAACTTCAACCAGGTCACCACTTAGGCGCCACTGTTCAAGAGTAAAGAGGCCCAGCCGTTGCAGCCTCAGATGGTAAAGAAGGAATTCCAGTCCCCTAATCATTCTTGTTCCCCTCCTCTGCACTTTTCCATTTCCATAATATCCTTCTGGAGTTATGGTGACCAGAACTATACACAATACTCCTGATGGGGACTTACCATAGATTTATAAAGAGGCAAAATGACACTTGCTGATTTATTTTCTATACCCTTCCTAATGATCCCTATCATTGAGTTTGCTTTTTTCACTACTGCGACACACTGGGTAGACACCTTCATTGAGCTGTCCACTAGGACACCAAGATCCTTTTCCTGGTTTGTTGCAGAAAGTTCAGACACCATCAGTTTATAAATGTAACTGGGTTTTTTGCCCAACGTGCATCACTCTGCACTTACTAATGTTGAAGCTCATTTGCCACTGGTTTGCCCACTCCACCAGTGTCAAGAGATCCTTCTGGAGCTCCTCACAATCTCTCTCAGTTTTTACTACCCTGTATAATTTAGTGTAGTCAGCAAATCTGTCTGCCTTATTATTTACTCCTACTTCTAATCTAGATCATTTATGAATAGGTTGAAAAGTAGGGGTCCCAGTACTGAACCTTGGGGGAACCCACTCTTTACCTCCCTCCACTTGAAGAAGTGTCCATTTAATGCTGCCCTCTGTTTCCTGTCCCTTAGCCAGTTGCTGATCCAGGACAAGAGCTGTCCCTTGATTCCATGACTGGCAATTTTATTCAAGAGCCTTTGATGCAGGACCTTGTCAAAAGCCTTCTGAAAGTCCAGATAAATAATATCAACTGAATCTCCTTTATCCACATGCTTGTTGACACTCTCAAAAAATTCCAACAGATTAGTGAGTTAAGATTTTCCCTTGCAAAAGCCATGTTGGCTCTCCTTTAGCAGTGCCTTCTCTTCTATGTGCCTATTAATTTTATCTTTTAGGATGATTTCCATCACTTTACTGGGACACATGTCAAACTGACCTTTGGTAATTTCCTGGATCACCTCTAAATACTTTTTTGAAGATTGGTGTTATATTCACAACCTTCCAGTCATCAGCAATTTCATATTTTCACTTAAAGATGAAAGTGCTGATGTGCTAGTCAAAATATGAAACCTTTCCCCCAAAGCAGGCTTTGTGCCTGGTGACTGGAAGGTAGCGAATGTAACACCAATCTTCAAAAACACGGATCCAGAGGTGATCCAGGAAATTACCGACCGGTCAGTTTGACCGATGAGCTTAGGCAGCAGTGACAGAGCTTTGCTGGTTAACTTCTGTACAGTATAGCCCAAGGACTAACTGTTCAGGTCACAACACTGTCCTGTCTCTCTGGAGCAAAGAGAAAGTTGCTCCTTGAATTGAAAGAATTGTAGTAGTAATGATAGGGCATTCTGGACATGTTTTGGAAACTGCGATAAAAAGAGCACATAGAGGAGGGCACATAGAGCTATCAGAAATGGCCAGATCCAAAAGCCTGCACCTTTCAGGTGTCAAGCACTAAACTTCTTCAGGCCTCCCATTCTCTCACTTAAATGGCATTTAAAGTAACACAAAATATACAGTCCAGTCCCTCTGTGAACAGGGAATCATCTGTGACAAATTGCACAAGGATCTCTGGATCCCAGCCCTAATCTGTTCCCGACTTAAATTCCAAGTATCCAGACAGTCTAGGCGGCAATAGCAGAACAGAGTAACAAAAACTATTTTTACCTTGATACATTCTACTCTTCACCTATAAAAGAAGATATAGAACAATGTTATGAAAAAATAAGACAATTTCATTAATATCAGTATCATCCAAGAACATGAACATAGTCAATAACCAGTTATTTGGTTTTACTTGTCCGACGTACTCCTTCCAAAGCAGGTATCAAGTGACATTACACAAGCAAGCTTAGAGCAAATTCTATTAAAAGCTTCTAGGTCAATGTCCTATTTCAAATTCAGGCCAAAGGTTTGTTTAGTCAGTTGCTATCTGTGAGGATTCAACTTCCCTTTTATTTCAAAACTGAAACAAATGTTTACATGTTTGTCAAAGCACATGGCATCAGCATAACTTTTTTCAATTATTTATCTATCTATCTCAATCCTTCAGGTGTCAAGTGGATATCAAAATTCCCCCCCCATTAACTTGAAATCCAATTGTCCATTACATCATGTTCTAATGTTAAGCCAAGTACCTTCAGTGCCAAAATACACCACTTAAAAGTGCATGTTTAACACAATTACTTTATTTCCAATAATTTCTTGTCCTGGAAGGCCAAAGCACAGCACTGTATTGGACTGAACTGTTGTAAGGAATTCAAGGTATCTACTGAGATAATTCCAATTGTGAAATCTTGACCAAAAACATATCTCAGGCTTTCAAAGGAAGTGTTTTATGGAAAAATAAATTGCTTCCAACTGTGTTGTTTTTATAATGTACCTAATAGGACACTGCCACGAGTTATTGTTGTGGCTCCATATAACTTGACACTTTCTTCACCCTTGCAAAACCGGTTTGTACTCGGTTCCAGCCTCAAATCGTATTTGTCAGCTTTCCCAAAGGCAGCATTCCCCAGGTGTGTCGGACTTTTAAGTCACAACATCCCTGACCATTGATCACATCTGTTTTGCTAGTGGGCATTCCCTCTAAAACATAATAAAGGGTGGTTTTAAAGAGCAATTAATAAATTATGTTTGACACTGCATGAACTTCAAAGACTTCATCAGTGTAAGAGTCTGATCAATCAACTGAGTATTCTGTATATAAATCCTGAAAGTTTACTTACAGATAGGCAAGTTCTCCAGAAAAAAATGGCAAGTGTTGCAAACCCAACAAAAGCAGTGATGATGATGGGCTCCCAAGGAAGTCCATAGAAGTCCGGGCCAGGCTGCATGGCTTCAGGGAGTGTTGAAACCAGCTAGAACACAAAAGAGAGAGAGTTCAGCAGATCAACTCCCAGGTATTCATCCAACATCTGCTAAATTTCTTCCAAGTATTAAATAAACCAGTCAAGACAAAACAAAAACAAAAACAAAATACCCTCATGATGTAGATTTCAAAAATAATAATAAAAAAGGTGCTCTCAGGGGAAAAACCACAAAATGGGAACCAAAACATTGGCTATGGCTAAGAATTCAGTTTTCTCCAGGTCATAATTTTTGTATTAAACATCTACCTAATTTTATTTTTTTAAAAAATACAATAGATTAATATTCCTTTAAAAATTAAAAAAGAACTGCTACAAATATAGTTGGAACAAATTAAGCATAACATTGCTTAGGCCTTTATTTGCTAAACAACAAGCATATTTTAAATCCCTAAACAGGGATTTCAAAAAGCACACCAACATCATTGTTGAAATTCAACACCCAAGTTTTAAATTTTACTAAATTCTAAAACTTTTTATCATTACAACCACTATCGTCAGATTGCTTGATAACAGAAAGGTACATGAAACATAGAAATCCTATCAGAAGATTTAATTCCAATACACATCACACAGAAAAAGTTACTTTTATTGACCTACCCCAGGAAATATAGGAAGGAATCTATTGACTGCACAACCTGCCTCATAAAATGACACCAAATAGAAGAGCCACAGAAAAATGGCAATGAAAATTTTCATAAGCATTTTGAAAGCCAGAATTATAAATTATGATACCGTATAAATCTCAAAAAAATAATTGAACTCAATCAGTTAATGTTGTGTTTTTCCTATTTCCAAGAAAACAGATGTAACAGATGGAATTCCAAACTCCAATACAGTATCTTACAAATATAAATACAATTTAAAACATGCATTATTTATGCTGCTGGATGTTTGATGGCTCACTATTATTCCCTAGCACCAAAGTTTGATAACATAACATCTTGTTATTCAGAGAATTATGTGAGTGTCCAGTTTCAGTCTCAAAAGTTAAACATAAATTGATGAGGTACATATTCCACCTGATACCATAGTCTTCCGAGACTGAAGGATGCCAATGAATGAACATATCCCACCAATTAGTTTCCCAAATCTAATAGTGCTGAAGTAGCATCAAAGAATATCACACTCCAGATCCACATGTCTTTCCACAGTAACAGCAAGACTCCCCAGCAACTCACATCTTCTTTTTTTTCTTTTTCCAGGACCAGGGGAGAAAGTTGCTCATTAATAGTTGTTGTGAGTTTTTTTGAGCTGTTTGGCCCCAAAACTCACAACAACCCTCAGATCCTGGCCATGAAAGCCTTGGAGAATACAGTTGCTCATTAACTTTGCCAGAGGTTGAGATTACTCAATGCAAGAACTTCCAACCTCCCAACAAGTGACCTCTCTCTTCAAAAAGAATACCCTACCGGATTTGGAGGGAAAGCCATTTAAGTCTAAACTTTGGAGGTTAATGATATAAAAAAAACTTGTTTAAAAAAAAATATCAGCGTGACCCTTTCTGCAGGTGCTCCTTCTTCACTGCTGTGGACACAAGACAAACAAACCCCACAAAAAAAATCTGATCCAAAACATGAGGCCGGCTCCCCAGAAGCTTCCTTTTTGCACCTTGTTTTTGTTTATCTCTGGATGAATAACGCTCCCTCCCCCACATACACACATGTCAAAGGCCAGGATGAATGTTCACTACTAGATCGCCTGGCCGATGTAAAGTGGAGATAACGCGGGTCGGATAGAAAGAGGAGGCCAGGAAAGAAAGCAAAGAAACCTTCGGACTTTCCATATGGGAGCAGGTGTTGTCAACAGAGGCGTTAGGATGTTCCTCCTCCTCCTCCTCCTCCTCCTCCTCGGGATCAACACCCCTCGGCCCAACGCGCCGGCCTTTCCCACCCCACCCCCAACCCAGGCTGCTTCCTGGGTGTGTGTGTGTGTGTTTTTTTTTTTGGGGGGGGCGCCTGTCAGCCGCTCCAAAGGCCGGCCAGCGGGAAGCCAGCGGGTCTCCCAGGGGAGCGCGCCCACTTGCCCCCTTCCCCTTCCCCTTCCCCCCCGCTGGCGGCAAACGGAGGCCGCGGAGCCCCCACCCCCACCCCCACCCCCCACCCCCACCCCGTTGCGTCTTCTCACCTGCAGGAGGCGGCCGGTGAGGGTGGCGTCGCCCCCCTCCCGGGAGAGCGGGCCCAGGAGGAGAGCGGCCGAGCCGCCCTCGGGGCTGGAAGGAGGGACGGACTCCATATGGGGGGGGGAGGGGGAGAGGGAGAGGGAGAGGAGGAAGTAAGTGCGCGCACGTCCGCGCGCGTGAGGGGGGGGTCTGCCACTCTCCGCCGGGTGGGTGGGTGGGTGGGTGGGAGGAGGCGAACTTGGCCTGGGCCGCCGCCGCCTCTTTCACCCCCCCCCCCCTTTCCCAGGCTTCCCGAAGGGACACGTCAACTCCCGCCTCCCTCCCTCCCTCCCCCCCCACTCCCGTGACCCTTCGAACGTCATCGGCTCGTGCCGGCTGCTACGGCAGAGGCGGTTGGAGGAGCCCGGAAGGAGGAGGGGGAGGGGGGGGGAGGGGAGGGGAGGGCGACTCGGCCGGAAACGACACGCCGGCGCAAGCCTTTAAAACAAAGGCGAGGAGGAGGGGGGGGGGAAGAGGAGTTGTTTCTCGGTCTCGAGCTTGAGAGAAGCGCCTCGTCCGGTTCACCCGGACTCCCAATGGCTTTCCCAAATCTATTTGCAAGCAAAAAAAAAAAAATCAAAGAACCACAAAACAAAAGACACAAAATATATGGCACCTTAAAGACTAGCTTTCATTATTTATTTATTTACAGTATATATTTTAGATTTTTTTTTACCCCGCCTTTCTCATTGGAAAAGGACCCAAGGCGACTTACAGTAATTTTAATGTAACATCCACTTCTGCAGAGCAGACATATAGCAGCAGAATGAGGTGTGTAACAGGATAGGTGATTAAGGTGCCACATGTTTTGTTTCTTTTGTTTTTCTTTGATTTTTGCCTGCAGTTCCTGAAAGGACTGACACGCTACTCTCTGGTTTCCAATTAAGTGGCGATTCTGAGGTGGTAGAATGGGTTTTTAGACAGGAGTGCAAGAATAAATGTTGCAGGGTGAGGGAACAGTTGGTTGATAATGGGGAAGAAGGGATGTGGGGCTGATTGGCTTTGGAAGCCAAAGAGTCTCTCTCTCTCTCTCCCATTCAAGAGGCACTTTTGCTCTTGAAAAGCAGCTCACAGCCATTTCCCCTCCATTATTGTTCAGTGGAGACAGGGGGGGGCAACAATTAGGACAGGATTGTGGGGCCTGGAGGAGATCCTGGGTTGCCCTGCTGAAATTGCTCAAGTTCTATTTACCTGGAAGTGACTCGGGTTCAGTGACATTCAGGGCCATGTAGGAAAAATCTCTTGTGTAACCATTTCAGTACTGTCTTTTAAATTAAAATTGACATTGATTTTGTTCACTGCATGCACAGCCTTATAAAACGCCCTCCAGGAGAAAGGGAAACTCCACCCACTTCTTTGGAAGCAAGTGCCACTGAAATTGGTTGAACTCGCATTTTAACACAATTTGCTCTTGCATTTTAACACAGCAATCCTCCTCACACTGATATAGGGTGGAGGAGTCCTAGTTAAACACACCAGGATTTGAAAGAAGAAGATGCCTTTATAACTTTTGATTCTCAATTTGTGTCATTTCAAATTATCCCCCACACAGGCTCTATGCAAATTTGAAACAGAAAAAGCACTTACCATCTTTGTGAGTGGTTGCATGTTTCCCTTTGCATCACCCAAGGGAGCAGGAAAATGTGAAGCAGCAGAGCCCTCTTCCGACGGATTACTGTTGTCTTCCATTCTATCATCCTTGTCATCACGTAGACCTATAAAGACATTTCATAAATTATTTTCATTTAATGTGTTTTAAATTTTAAAGTCTTTCTATGAGACCATATTGAAGACTTTAAAATTGTGTCATGATGACAGCCATGTTAGTCTACTGCAGCAAAACCAACATTTCCTTCTGCTACAGACACTTGTAAATATTGGCAGGTGTATGTGTATGTGATACACATAGGTGTAGAGGAAGAAAACAAGTTAAATGCAGAAAAGCACTTGACAAATCCATTTATAAAACACAAACAAACTGCTTACAGCACAGTCACAGTCAAGTTTTTAACACCCTCAAAATATAAATCCTACTGTCCACAGTTCGTTCCTCTGCAACTCCATGGGCACATCTTTCAACTGAGGAAAACATATCACACACTTGACAAAGTGAACTCTAGTTCACAGAAACTTATAAAGTACCATAAAATGCAATAGGCTTGATGATGTCATAGTCTTTTCATTCATTTTCAGCAACATATCACTCAGACTATCCCTCTGGATTCTGCAGGTTTCTAGGTTGTATTTTGAGTTGCTGGTTATCTGGTATTTTAACTGTATCTCAGACCTGTAAATTACTATTTTACAATGTCATTATATGCATGTTTGATGGTATGTGCCAATCAACCAATCAAATAAGAACAAAGCTATCAAGTATGTTACCTGAAGTAAAGTCTTCCCCTGTTGATGGTTCAACTGATTCAAGAGTTGTAGCCACATCTAGTTTTCTTTTGGCACTCTCAAGGCCATCTCTATTTCCAGTTTCTTCTAAAGTTTTAGTCTCTGCCAGCATGTTCTCAACTCCTTCTGGTTGATCCAATTCAAGAATGTCTTCCTTCTTGGACATCTGTTCTATATTGTGTGAAAGCTTTGGATCTATTTTGTCTGGGCTTTCCACTAGCTTTCTGTACTGTTCTATTTGTTTTTCATTAGCTGCAATGAACAGAAGTATAGAAAACAGTATACATATTAATACATTAGGTTCCAATTACTAGCCCCACGTCTAGTTATTGAAACACACACTTCCAGGCACAGTTTCTCTTTGTCTGAAAATGCTTTGGCTTCGTTTTAATAATCCTCAATTAGACATGTATAAAAACTGATAAAATAAAACACTACATTTCTTTTAACATATAAAGACTATCTGACACCTGTGGGCTACTATTAGAAAATATGTTCCATTTGGGGCCTCTTATTGAATGTTTTAAAATTCCTCTTTGATTTTGCCTCAGTCTCTTCATGAAACTCAAGGAAACTCATGGTGTAATTTACAATTTCCAGACTCTCACCTGCTTAGGTTTCATTTTAGAAAATTAAAAAACCTTTTAACTCTGGTTACACAGACATATGTGCAACATTTTGGTAATGATTTTAAAAAAGCATACAGTCTCATTTTCTTGTTTTAAAAATGTCATTGCTTTGGTAAGCTAACTCAATGTTTCAGGCTGGTTTGGGGTTCTTTGTGCCAATTCTTCAGAAACGAACATTAATTTTCCCCCACTCATGGAGCTAAAGTCCAACAAGTAAAGTGGCAATATTCCATTACTGCTTCCCATTCCCCTCAAAGCCTTTTCCAAAAAGCTAGTAAACCCACCTAAGCATAATTGAGGGAGAGGGGGTAGAGAGGGGAGTTCTACCCATGAGACTTTGAATTTTCCCTAAATAAAAGAAATGCAACATTTCCATCAACCACAGATTGACAACCAAAACATCATAAAATTCTATGCAGGTTATATGAAGAGAGAATACTAAACTGCCTATTCAATATCTGTTCAATGATGCTTTTAAGACCCATAAAAGTTCCCAAACTTTGCTTTATTGTCTTACTACTTCAATAATATAGAGTACAAATGTTTGTTTACTGTCAGGATGTCAGACAGGTGATCTAAGAAATATATGATAGAACATTTTCCTACAGAGGTTTGCTCTTAAAATGGTTAATGTCATGAAAAGGTTCTCTGATACTAATCTTGAATGTTACAAATGTATAATATGGTAGGTTAGACCCACACTTATCCATTCCTGAAGCCTGACTAAGCAGGAGTTCAATTTAGGCTACATTCAGTGCAACAGTTAGTTGTTACTCACTTTAATCCCACTGCTGAATAAACTGCTGAAATAACACAGTACGTGAATAATTTTAATGCTATGTCCATGTTACTGTGGATCTTTCTGCTGAGTGGGAGTTCAATAGGATAATGTAATGGCCAGTGTTTCTGAAAGACTCTTAAGTATGATAATATCCTACTAGCATTTTACATTAGATGTCCTAGGTGAAATTCATTGATATGGAAGCCATAACATTTCTGAAAATGCTTTCTAAGCAATTATTGAATTCAAGAGCTAGAAAAACATCTCCAAGTCAGGATGTGCTTAAGTGGCTGCAGTATGTCACATTTTTCTAGATATCTCACCAACTCAATATAAGCCATAATCATATACACAGCTATTGAGCAATACATGCCATTGAGTTCAGTCTCATTTATTTCCAAGTCAAGTGTGTATAGGATTTTATCCCTATAATCTTACCTTTAATGGGTTCATGAGACTCCATCTCAGATTCTAGAAGTGATGCAAGAGGAGCACTTTCACTGAATGGAGAATATTTTTGCCTTAATGAATACATTAGTTCCTGAACATCATCCATTAAGGCAGCTTCTTCATCAAACAAGTCAACTTCCTTTATCACTTCTTCTTTGTTTTCCATCTCTCTTGCATCCAAAGCCTTGTTTAGAACATCTAGAACATTAGACTCTGAAGATTCAAGAATATGATCCAAAGCCTTTTCAGTGTCCTCATAATTCCCATCATGTTTCTGAGCTTGCAATAACTCCAACTCCATGTCATGAAACAAAGATTCTATCATGAAAACATGTTGTTCCCCAAGATACTTCTGTAAACGTGCAATACGTTTTTCATCCAGAAATTCTTTCATTATAACGAGTTGCCTCACAGACTCACTGTATTCTCCAACTTCATTTGTATTTTCTGAAATATCTTTGGGATCATGCTGATATTTACCTTCAGTTGAGGTCTGTAAATCTTTAAGGCCCCTCTGTGAGATATCTTTAGAGAGATGCTCCCTGATATGCTTAAAGTCATCCTCGCCTTCAGATGTAGAGAAATTCAAATTGCTTGACATTGTTTTATCACGTACATCTTGTATTTGATTTCCCCTCTCACCCAGAGAATTTTCTATTGCAGGTAATATAGCTGGCTCTATGTCTTCCTGCTTTTCTTTGCCTTCCTTCTGTTCAGACTCCTCCCTCCTTTGCATCCCTCTAAGCTCCTCCTTCATGTCTTCCATGCCCTCTTCTTTCCGGGTCTGTTCAAGAGTTGTTATTGCTTCTTCTCCCATTTCGCTAACAGGATTAGCAGCTCTTGAAATAGCACCATTTGGCGTTTGTAGCTGAGGGCTTGCGTTTTCAACATCTAATGTGGAACCTTGGTCTTCTGTGAGCCTCTCTTTAGATAATTTTGCACTTATAGCATTTTCATCTTGAAGTAACTCCTCTTCTGATTCCTCTGAGAAATCATCTTCTTCCGTCTCTGCCTCCCTAGTCTTGAATTCTTCTGTATGTGATTTCTCTCTGTCCGTATCCATTCCCGTTACTCTGCCCAAATGTTCAGCTTCATTGTTTTGCTGAGTAAAGTTTTTCAACTGGGTACCTTCCATTGATTCTTCTAGAATAGATTTTTCCTCCAGTGTTTCCTCGCTACTTAAATAGCCTTCCTCATCCTCATCCTCTTCTTCCTCTTCACTGTCTTCTAAACCCTGGGTTACAGTTTCCTGTTGTGACGGTTCAGTAGGCACTTCAGTATCTTTCTCAGTAGAACTATTTTCTGCACCTGAATCATTTGACTGTTTATTACTGCCAAGTATCATTTCTAGTTCAACATCTTCTCTCTCCTTCTTTGCCTCATATTTGGCTTTGCCTCCTGCGAAATCAGCAGCACCCAGTTCACTTTGAGATTCATTTGTTAATTCTTCCAGCACATCTGGTACAAAGTTCATTGGCTGTTTGGCCTCCTTTTTCTGGCCTATTCCCCACAGTGTTTTGTGGTTTGTGTCGTTTTCCAACCTATCTTCCATATTTTTCTCTTCTCTTTCCTTCTCTTTCCTTTTCTTATGAAGAGAAAGGCCTTCTGGATCATCTTTGATGTCACCCAGAGGTGGCTTTAGAGTTTTTTCCTCCGTTTCCATGGATGTGTTAGGTTGCTGATCATCTGCAAAACTGGAAAACACCCCCAAATTGTGCGAAGAAGTACTTTCCACTTGTTCTTCTGTAACATGTTCTTCCTGAGTGTTCTCATGCTTTCCCTTATTCTCCTCCATTTTATACTTTTTCTCCTTAGAGTTTTTAATATCAATATCATGTGTCTTCTGTGCGAGGTCATGTTCTACTATAAAGGGGTCAGATTCTGAATGAAGTAACATATCTTCTGTATTTTCATTCTTACTAATTAGGACCACATCATCATCATCATCGCCATCGTCATCATCATTGCCAACATCATCACCACCTTCATCCTCATCTTCACCCTCCTCCTCAAAATCAGCTTTGTTCCCATTCATTTCATCACTCGTTCTTTCACCTCCACTGACAATTGCAAAAAACTTATCTCCTAAATTTGTTAATAAACCAGAGTCTTCCTTTTTCTCATGAATTAATTTTGCTGCACCTTCTGCTGTGGCATCATCATTAAAAGCACTTGTTTCCAACTCAAAGACACCACCAGATGACACCTTTCCAACTTCTGTGTAGTCTGAAGGTTTGATTTCTTCTTCAAAAGGTAGCAAAGGAATGTCTTCTGACTCCTCTTTTGGTTCTTTCAGCTTCTCCATATCATGAGAATCAATGTCCAGATCTTCTTCGGACTTATCATTAGGTGATGTAACAAAGCTAGTTGTCTCATCATCAGACACAAAGGCATCTGCAGTTGAACCGAATGTTGTTTTTAAGTCCCCCAATACTTCTTTGCCTCCATAATCCGATGTGTTAGGTTCACCCTGAAATAGATTAGAGTTTTTGGCACTTTCATGTTTTGGCACTTTTAATGTTTCTTGCAGCATTTTTTCAAAAGGCTTCTGTGCACTTTGGTCTCCCTGAGGATTTTCTGTGTCACTATTTACAACAGGATTTCCACTCTTGGAATCAAGAGTGTCTTCTACATTCTCAGTATTTTCAAGAAGAACATTGACATGTTCACTCATTTTTACATCGTCTTCCAAGTCTGTGTCAACTTCTGTGTCAACTTCTGGGCCAATGGAGTCTGCAGAATCAGCTCCTTCCTCCTTAGTTTCCAGCTCAGCTTCTGCATGACCACCTGCTATGTCCTCTGATACCTTTAAAAGCTCATCCACATTATAATTATCAAAATCATCCTTTCCTCCATCAAAGCAAACAAAGTCTGTTTCCTGGAAGAAAAAAAAGAATACTTTCAGCAAATCAAAGAACAGGATATTCTTCTCATATTCTCCACAGCATTTTTTTTTTATTTTACTTAGCTGAAATTTAGTTGAAATATTCCTACTAGAAGGTGACATTATTCATGCAATTACAAGCAACGACAACATGATGAGTATGATTTACGTCAAAAGAGTCCATTAGAAAACATTCCAAGTTGTCAGTGTTTCAACAAGATTTACATTGGAATTCTTAAATGCTTAAATGTGAATAAATGGGAAAGTGTTTGGAAATATGCACAGGGTGAAGCTGCTATAGTGGATTACATCAAGATACATGTAATATGTACCTCTATCATATATTAATAAGATACGACTGCAAACATACAAACTCATAAGAACCTAATACTATGTCAGAATCTTTGTCCACCTAAACCAGCTGTAACCTGCCAAGGGCTCTCTCTCAGGCAAAGAGCTTTTGTATCATCTGCTACATGGTATTTACAAACAAATCAGAACAGAACTCGAGATGGTGGGATGAGAATTGGATATACAGTATTTTTTCCATGTATAAGACTATACTTTTATCTGTTAGACTGAAAATTGAGGGTCGTCTTATACACGGAGGTAAGCCAAAGAGAGAACTGCATGGCTGTGAAACTGTAATTTGGGGTTGGAAAAGTGGGGGTCGTCTTATACAGGGGGCATTTTATAGATGGAAAAATATGGGCAAGTCCAAAATGTAGAGAATAGGCTCTTCCATTGAGCCTCTTAGTTCCCTGTTTTTATTGAGGAGAAAGCCCCACTAAGCACAGCGGCTCTTACACAAGAACATAAGAAGAGCCATGCTGGATCAGGCCAAAGGCCCATCTAGTTCAGCTTCCTGTATCTCACAGTGGCCTCACCAAATGCCTCCGGGAGCGCATGAGACTAGATATCTGTCTTCTGATAACCCCTCCCCTGCATCTGGCCCTTGAAGTACCCTGGTTTGAGTCTGGAGACTACACATCTCCATCATGGTTTGTAACCTGTGATGGACTTTTCCTCCAGGAATCTATCCAGTCCCCTTTTGAAGGCATCCAGGCCAGATGCCATCACCACATCCTGTGGCAAAGAGTTACATAGGCTAACAACACGCTGAGTAAAAAAATATTTTCTTTTGTCTGTACTCATTCTCTTGGCTCTAAATAAAGATATACATTATAGGCTTCCATTCTAAACAAGTAAAAAGACCATTAAACATAAGCATATATAATATGAGTCCTCCTAGTTTGTGACCTGCTGGATATTTGACAATTCCCTAATCTTGATCAGGACAGGGAGATAACAGACTCCACAACAGTGGATTTTCAGACATGGTTGGCAAACAGCATTCAGCTTGGTGAGTCACAATAAGTGCAGGTCTGCCTATCTAGTACCGGTAGTTTACTCTTCTGTGGTCCATCCCTAAATATTTAGAAAAATGAAGGTCAATATCCTGTTATGAAAAATGGCAGGCAAAGGAGCAAACTGGCAAGCTATGTCTGTGTTTCATCATTGGTTGTTGCACACCAGATGACCAGGCATGCAGCAGACAATTGTCTCAATGCCTCCTGTCACATGATTTGGCCTAAATGTTCTCTATTAGTCAAACGATCTACAATGTAAGATAAATATTCTCTTTTGCTTCTTTCTCCATTTCACCTCTTGGTGTTTATTTATGTTGTGTTTTTTCCTTGCATTTCGTTTAAAAGGCATGGATGCAACCAAACACTTCCCAATCACTCAAAACAGGACAATATATAAATCAAGATAAACACACCACTTACATCTGTTATCAGTTCCATCTCATCATGTGTATAAATATAATTTATTTCAAGTAAATCCTTTGGAAAATAACCAAATGTATTTCCAACCTGCAGGAGGGGAGAACAAAAATGTAAGGTCAGCATTGGAAGGAAGAGTAAGAATTCATTTAAAACAATATTTTCTGTCCCTTTTGTAGAAGCAGGTATGCAACAACGACTATAGAGAAGGTAGGCTTTGAGCAAATTTGAGATGTGCACCCAGTAAGATTCACCAGGGCCACATGGCATTTCACTATTTTTTTGTAAAAATAAAAATATTGTACCAGAGAAAATACTTGTAGCATTTTGTATAGCAACTCTTAGTTTACTGCAATATTTTCCTCTTAAACAATAATTATTTTGGTCAATACCAGATGATAACAGATGTTGCAATTTGCATAGGAATGGTTGTAGTGAAATCAACATATCGTCCTGTGGTATCTTAAAGACGGACATGTTTTACTGGGCATAAGTTTCCATGAGCTTCAGCCGACTTTTTCAGAGGGCTGGAGTAGACTCCATTCGTGATAGCATACTGTATGCCAAATGTGACATACTAGCCTTGAAGGTATTCTTTTGCAAATTGTTTTGTTTTTGAACACATTTAAATTATGTTTGTGAAAAATACTATATTGGAAATGCATCCAAACATTTCTTATCTCAGCAAAGGTTCCGTTCTATTAAAAATTCATGTAAATCTAAGACTGTACACAATAGTTATGCCGGTGCATACCATTCTATTGTACGATAGTAACACTCTTGAGGCATTTGGGTGAGCTGTTAGTCTGCTTCAGCATCACTAAACATCTAGGGCAGGCATGTCCAAACTTTGGCCCTCTAGATGTTTTGGACCACCACTCCCTGAATTCCCAGCCTGTATTTCCAATGGCAAAGGACTGTGGGAGTTGTAGTCTAAAACATCTGGAGGGCCGAAGTTTGAACATGCCTGATCTAGGGTTTGAGGTTTTTTGTTTGTTTGATTATTTTTCAAATTCACAACGGCATCAAAACATTCAGACATTCAAGAAATAGCATTCTGCTCTTTCAGTACCAAGCTCTATAAAGAGGTAAGCAAGACCTCTATCAAACTTGTTCCATGTCTTGTCGAAAGCTGTGCGAGTGGCATCTTACAGTGGTCTTTGATATACATTGTGCAAGACATGACTGTACACAAATTTTGTCTAGATCACACTCTCCCTCTTCTGATATGGCTCAAAAATAAAAATAAAAATCACAGATTATGATTATTTTTTCAGATTCTCCGTTAATCCTATATTAATGGTGCGTATGCAGCAGCCAAACCCTTCATGATACAAAATGAAATGAAAAAGGAGCAAATATTATTCTGCTGAGAACCAAACAAGATGTGATTTTAAACAGGTCTTTACATTTAACAGATAGATTAACAAAATCTTTATAGCCATTGAATGGGACTGAGAATTGTTGGGATCACTGAAGGAGGGACATTTTTGGTCTTTTTTCTCCTGCTGCGGACTACAATACAAAGTTTAGTGTATCCCAAAATCTTTAATTCACAGCAATCTGCTGCCGCCAATGTAACTCCTGTTACCCAGGCAGAGCTAATCAACAGGATACTGACCACTGGATCTCAGCTCCTTAATAATGTTAATACTATCCAACTCCTGTTGTCCATGTTAATGCCCTCCAGAAAAACAAATTCACACTACCTCTTCACCTGTGAGTATGTGTATATGTTATCAGGAAGCCAACACTAACAGGTAAGAATTGCATCAGAGATTAGATAACCAAGGCAGTTAAATACTGGCAGAAGACATAGCAAGTAAACACACTTGCTAAAGGTAGTACGCTCAAAATATTTCCCATGGATATTTCCCCTTTCCTGAATACATTTATAACTTCTTAGATGAGAAACAAGGAAACCTATTTCTTGAAGAAATGTTGCTGAGAGTTAGGGTTAGGGTTGCTGATTTTGCAATGTAAATAACTGGGCTCATTGATAATCAGCTTTTAGTAATATCTGATCATAAGCATTTGCTGGCCCTTTCTTGAAAGCATATCAAATGAATGCCAACTGCCATATTCTTTCCTGCTGGTTACAAACTAAGGATGCAATTAGATGACAAGAAAGGATTGTGTTTGATTGTACCAGAACAATTGTACTCTGCAAGGGGCAGTGACTCTTCCATCATGGAAGAATCGCTTCAGGACAGCACCCCCCAAAAGACCAGCACTGTTGCTGCAGCAAAAATTTGGGCATGTATCAGGATTGAGTTGATTCATGATGTCACATGCCGCATGTCATGTGATCACCAGCGAACAACTTGCACTAGACCATGCCATGAACAGTTCAAAACACATGCTATTTGCACCATTTGGCCACACCCTAAGAACTCACAAATACTTTTAAAATAATTTTGAAACTTAGGAAATGATAACAGCTAGAATCCTGTACATTTGCACAGATGCTACTGATTTCCTAGCTTAAGTACCTGGAGTGGATATGTCCCCTACAGCCCAGATCAGCCCACTGATACTGGCTTTCAATAGTGCCTGACTACAAGCATTTGGCAAACTCTCCTTTTAAGAGTGCCATTTCACTTATAACCAGACAGTCTGGACTGCCGGAAAGACGTACAAGTGGGTCCTAGATCAAATCAAGCCCGAACCATATATGGGGGCAATGATATGGAAGGTGAGCCTGTCCTCTTTTGGGCACTCACGAGAGGGCAAGATTCTCCAGAAAAGTCAATAAAACTGGGAAAGGCAGAAAAGAGCAGAAGAGCAAGACTGAACATGAAATAGGCTGATTTCCTAAAGGAGACCACCGCCTTGAGTTGACAAGAGCTGAACAGGGGAGTTGAGGGGAGGACCTTTTGGAGATCGCTCATTTATAGGTGACCACGAATTGGAGGCAACTTGACGGCACACAGCAACAATTCCAACTATGGCAGATTTGTTGAATGAGCAGCACCTTTAAGTCAAATCTTATGAAAGGCCCATTGATTCATTTAGTCCACTGTCACTGAGGCTAAGAATTGGGTTTAGTCTGTATACGTGTACACTGATTTAAATTGTTGACACTTTCCCAGAGTATTTTATATTTTTAAGCTGTTTAACGTGTTTTTTAATGTTTGCACTCCACTGTGAAACCCTTCAGCACACAGGGGCATGTGAATAAGTAAATAGCAACTGAACAAAAAAAGCAGCTCACTAGACGTGCAGATCAAGAGTGAGAAAAACCATTCTGGTGGATGAAAACAAACAGTAGGAAAAAATGATCTCACTGGGCCAAGTCAAGTCCCTGATCTTAAATAACACTATCTTTGTAAAGTTCTCTTCCAATGTGTTTCCATCAGAATTTTTTCACAATTTAACTACATCACAGGCTCTGCGAAGGTTAATTCTATGATTTAAACAAGAAGTAGATTAGTTGCATTTCCTCCTGAAGAAGAGGAAAAGAATACAGTATGTCTTATTTTTCCATCGTCAGGCAAAGCCCTTCCTTTTCAGGCAGGCTTTTCAGAGTCAGGAAACTTTTAACAACGGGGGGATGCTCTATTTATGAAATTTAGATGTTTTTAATGTTTTTAAAAATGTTATAATATGGAAAAATATTTAACTTTTTAAAAATATATAACAGTATTTTAACTTGTTATTTATGCTTTTAACTGTTGTGGTCTGCCTTAGGTCCCCTATGGAAAGAAAGAAGACATACAACTAATAAAGTGAAAATAAAACAGCAGTGAAGGAAACAGAAAATAGATGCATTATTAATGGCTTTTTTAAAAAAAAGGCAACATGTGGAGTTGCAGAAATACTGTAATAGTAAAACTCCTGTTGATTTTCATGGGTTGTACCACTGTCCATAGGAAACAACACCTGCATTGTATTCTATTAGTAAAATATTTTGACAGCCTGCTGCCACTAGTAGGTTTGTAATAGACTGAAATGTAATTAAGATTGTACCCTCAGTCTGAATTTCGTCCATGATCTCAAACTTGTTAGTATATATTACTACAGTCTGTGTGCAAATTGATTTGGCTAATGTGGGTGTTAACCGATTAGTTTCTTTTGTTTAAAATCTTGAGTGTCTAATTATCTGGTCCTGCCTTCCATAGCTGGCCTTAATTATTCTTCATGCTTTGTTTTTACATAGAGTTTGCAACCCTGGAAACAGATGCCTCCTAATTATCCAGGTTATTAGTGGCCTAGTACATGTCAGAGAGGAACTGAGCAGTGCAACATAATGATTCCATTCTGCCCCTCTCACTGCATGTGATGCTTTTCTTGTTTCCTCTTTAATGGGACTGACTGCTGCGAAGAGCCAGTGGAGTCCTAACCTCACTATTAACAGTCTAATGAAAGCAGCACCTCCTGGCAGCTCCTAGTGTCAGACTAGCTCACAGAAGCATACTCTCCTTTGCAAGCTGGGATGGGGATATGAGAACCACTGAAAGAGATACAACTTTTTCAACTAAGGGCCTGTTCCTAGCTAACCCATCAACGAGAAACCCATAGTAGTGGAAATAATTTAGGATATCAGACCAAAAACAAATGAAAAAGAAGGCAAAAATATTGTTGCACCTTAAGGACTAGCTCCTATATTTTGATGGAAGTTTTTGTGGACAAGTCCACTTCCTCAGAAGACAGAAGACAGGAGCCTGTCTTTTATATATTTATTTAAAATATTTTTATCCCACCTTTCTCCTTAAAAAGGATCCGAAGGGGGCTCTCCTGATATCTCTCTGCAAAGTAAATCTCAATGCAAGATATGTTACATCACTGAAAGTTTGCCAGAGAGCTAGAGTGAGTGAGTTGTATTAAGGATCCACAGATTTCATTGTAGTTTAACTGACTTGTCATGGAATAATGGAGTTTGAGTCTATAAGGCTATCAAGTTCTACCCCATTTAATGCAGGAATACAAATCAATGTATATCTGACTATTGTTCTCTTGTTTCTCTTTAATGAATCCGTTATTGGAGTTTTCACCAAATCCTGAGGTAATTGGGTCCATTGTCATACTGCTCTAACAGTTCATTAATTTTAGAGGGGTTTTAATCATTCTGTACCTGGACCTCAACCCTTTTTGGTCTTCTATGTCCCCACAGTTTTGCAATGTAAAATAGATGGATCGAATGTGACACAATGTTATTCCTTAGCATACCACCTACATATTTCTGTTATTAGAAAACTGCCTTTACTGCATACCCTTCAATGGGTAGTAGTAAACTGCTCTCTTCTGCCACCAACTTAATAGCATGAATGAGCAGAATGTCGCCTCCATCCCATACACACCTTAGAAACATGATTTGGAGGACAACTGGAAGACCCTCACCCCAGAACGTACTTTGAAGGTCACAGATGGGTCTGAGGTTGGAAGGAGGGAACAGTCCATTGGCCAAGCAGAAATTTTCTCACAGCATGATGAGTAAATGAGATTTTTACAACCTCTCATGCTGCCTGTAGTTTGACATTTCTGAGGTGGGATGACTGTCAATCTATCAGACACTAATCAATTCTTCCTTCCTAAGTCTGAGTCCCCCTCCAGTTTGTGGGAGGTCTTTTGCTTTGTTTGCTATTGATCTATTCACAACTATAAATAATGAAGCATTTTTATTCTTTCTCTGACAAGTATCTCAGAGTGAGTTATTGAGACTGTGTCAATTCATGAGAAAGGGATGGATTATTTCGAGAAACTGCAGAACCTCCGTATCCACGGATTCACCATCCGCTGATTCAGTTATCCACGGATGGTGATCGGTGGTGCAAGGTCCCACAACATCGGGGGCATAGGAGGAGACAGGAAATCCCACCCGCCCAACTGCCTGTAAGATCGAAAGTGGTGGCAGTCAGGAGGTCGCACAGCTTTGGAGCTCCTACTTGCCCGCCTGCTTACCCGCTCACTAGCTCACAGGATCCTCGATGGTGGCTCCCACCTACTCGCCCACCAGCAAGTTTGGCGGCGAACGAGGAGGATGACGAGTGGCCGCCCCTTGGCAAGCTTGGTGGTGGTGGTGGCAGAGGATGAGCTCCTGCACGCATGTTCCACAGCGGCAGCAGTGGCAAAGAACAACAGCCTGCTCGCCTGTCCACCCGCAAGTTCGGCAGTGGCAGCAGCAGCGGTGGCAGCAAACAAATGCCTGCCTGCTCACCCGCCCACAAGTTTGACAGCGGCGGAGAACAAGTGCCTGCCCGCCTGCAAGCTCAGTGGCAGTGGTGGCAGGGGAGAACAAGCGCCCTCTCACCTGCCTGCAAGCTCAGCAGTGGCAATGGAAGGAGGCAGCCCCGGGGCCTGGGAGAGCCCACCTGCCCACAAGGTCAGCAAAGGTGCTGGAGGTGGCACAGAGTCATGGCGGGGTTCCCCAGGGTGCTGGCGGGCTCTCCTGGTGCTTTCATCCCTGGCACCCTGACCCTCGGATAAGAGAGTTTGCTCTTATCCACGGATTTCATTATCTGTGGGGGTGGGGCGGTGCAGGAAGCTATCCCCTGCAGATACAGGGGTCCTACTGCATTCTGCTGTGAATCTCTGTACAGTGGGCCCTTGTATAACAAACAGTTTGTATAACATAAAATCTGTACAACATAAAAAATTCTGGAGATAGGGAAAATCTGCTTAACAGAATCACCTATGGGGTGAATATGTAAAAAATGGTTGTAATTAGGGATTACTCTGTTTTCAATGCATTCCTATGTGAAATTTGTATAAAGGAAAATTTGCTTAACATAATTTCAATTGGAACGAATTAATTCCTTTATACAAGGAACCACTGTACTTTTATTGCATAGCAAATGACTTTCACCAGAAATTCAAAGCTCTGCAATATGCATACTAATCAAACTTTCTAAGACCTTACTACAAACAGATCTCATGAGTTTTGCACCACAGGTGCAACAGCTGCCGGCAAAATGATTTTGAGCAAGAAAAAAAAGTTCCTGGCTGACTGCTTGCATTGGGAAGGAAGAATGGAAAGAGCGGCATCCTTAAACAAAAGGGTTGTTCACATCACAGCAAATTAAAGCTACAATGCAATAAATATAGTTTTAATTTGCTGTGAGCCACCTTGGGTTCCCTATGGGGAGAAAGGCAGCATATAAATACAAATAAAATAAAAGTAATATAAAAACATCTGTTTGAACTGATCCAGAGAGAGCTGTTGAGTGTAACTGCACTGCAAGCAGTTTGATGATTGAAGTCTGCACTGTTGCTCTCTGAGAATCTAATGCAGGATCGGTGCTGACTGTTTCATGGTATTTGCTTTCTTCTAACAATTACACATCTCCAAACATTGGCACTGTCTTTCATAAAGAAAGCTAAATATCTATATAAGTTGTCAGTAAGTTGCCAATGCTCAGCAAACCAAGCAGCCCTTAATAATACAATATTAAGAATTAAATAGTACTGTAAATGCAAAAATCCTGTTATTTAGCACAGTAAAATGCATTAGAATAGACTCAATGAAAATGAGGATTAAGTGAGTCAGTACCTCCATAAGTTCCATCAATTAAAATGGGCTGACTTGAATTTATGGAGGAGCTCACTTATCAAATTTCCATGGATTCAATTAGCCTAACTACTGTAATTTACTATGCTAAGCGACAAGATTTTGGCCAAAGTGAGCATATCTTATTGTAGCAGCTATAAAGTGCATACAATTAAATTAAAATAAAAACACAGAAATAAAACACAGAAAAACTTACACTTCCAGCCCATAGCTCGTTTGTTCTTCCAATAAGCTTATAGTACACATATATCGATTCACCTTCTTTAAAATTTAAAAACCGACAATCAGGACCTTTAAAATCCTTCACTGCCTTCCCTCGACACATTAGCACTGTTGAAAGAAAGAAAAAGAAACCACTATAAGATCAAAGAAGGTTCTCCAAAGAGGAAATCTATTAATGGCATGCATATATGTGAAAGTGCATGTGCCCCAGAATGAAAAGTTAGAACTGGTAGAAAGCTAGTTTCAAACCTCTTACAGTTCTTCATTACTGGCCAATTAAGGAATCAATGAAATTAATGATGCTACAGTGTACTTTCATAGGGCACCACAGTATTCAATACATTCAAGACCTGCACGAGCTTTAAAAGAACAGACATTTGTACATAAGATATACAGTAGGACTCCAGTATCCACTGGGGATTGGTTCCAAGCCTTCCTGTGGATAATGAAAACCATGGATAAGAGAGAACAGCAAAATGTTCCCCAAAACTGTTGTTTGTGATAGTAACTTGATTTACAGCTGCTGTTTGTGACACTAGCTTGCTTTGGGGCTGCTGGATTATTTATTTTTCCTCTGCCAACCATGGATAACTGAATCAGTGGATAATGAATCAGTGGATACGAGGGTCCTACTGTATACTGTACTGTACAGTACTTGGATATGCATTTTGTTTTGGTTTTTGAAATCTGGTATTATACATTTCATGCAAATTTATTAGCCCTCTCTTTATTTAATTTCAAAGTAACAACATGAAGTGTGGATAGGACAGTCCTGCACCCACTTATTCAGCTCCAGTAGGATTCCCACAAAACCATGCACAACATTGTTCAGCACAGCTTCAATCCAATCCATATTTGCCAGGAATCAACTAACACTTCTTTACAAATACTGTAAATAATTTTAGGAGTGGACTGCCACTGGCACTGTGCAAACAAAATGCACCTTAATCTACAAATATGAAACAACTCAGACATTCTCAAAGAATTGTGGAAAATGCATTCCAAACAAGCAGAGTCCAAAGAACCATCAGCTTCTGTTTCCATGAGGATATAATTGACATATTAGGCCACTTCCAGTTATTTAGCAGTAGAAAGCAAAATGGAGAGGAAAAGGAGGTCGAAAATTTGTTTCTGATTAAAAATAGTTTCCAGATTCTGGAATGCAAAATATGCAAGTTTGTTAACAGAGAAAGAGGGAACACAAACGCTTGATGTGTTTCACAACACAACATCCTGTTGGAACAAACCCAAACTCAAATACACTTTGGGCCATTAAGAAATGTTTAAGAATCCTTTGCCTCTGACCATATTGATTGATTGATTGATTGATTGATTGATTGATTGATTGATTGGATTTTTATACCGCCCATCTGGCAGTAAGGTCACTCTGGGCGGTTTACAACAATTAATACATTCAAAATGGCTACAAACCTGACTTTCAGCAAGCAGGTGACAGGAGGCCAAGCTAAATGTTACACAGGCAAATACCCTGGGCTAAGCAGCTATCTAGTCAATGTGGGGCAATAATAATTTAGTATTATAACGCAGGTGAAGAGGTGCAGCTATGTTTGTCAGCAACAGGGGAAGGCATGTGGGACTGAATGGTGCTGCAGCTTGAAGATCCAAAATATCAAGGCTCATGCCAGTTAGGGAGGGGATATATTTTCCATACATAGATTTGATACATAGTACCCTACTGTATTTTAGAAAGTACCAGAGTCCTTGCCCCGCAGAGCTTACAAGTACACCTGCAGCAAACATGAGTTGGTGAGCTTTTATCAACAGTCCAAAACGTCTATACTCTCTCTCTGTGTGTGTGTGTTAATTCGGATGTAAATCGTATTGACTTCAATGACATTTTCCCGCGAGCAAGCTTTGGCCCCTTCGCCGTCCCCTGCACCCCCAAAAAAAGAAAAAAAGTAAAAAGCAATTAACGGCAGAGGAAGTGTGCAGGTAGGGGTGAGTCCATCGCCCAGAAAGGGCCTAAAACCAATCCGAAACAAGGGAGGAAAGCCTCTCGTCTTCCCCCTGGCAAACTGGAGAAGGGGAGAAAGGGGACGCCTGCCGTTTCCGCTCCAGCCTGGAGTGCCGGAGGAGAAGCAGCCGCGAAGGGGCTGCAAGCGAAGGACCCCGCGCGGGGTCCCTTCCTTCGCGGAGAAGGGAAAGAGGCGCGCCAAGGAAGGGGGAGGCGGATGGATGCCAACAGGTCCCCGGTGGCTGCTGGAGGGCAGGCAGTCGCAGCAGGACCCGGCGGGATTCCCTCCTCGGCGCCCTCGGACATCCCCCCCCCAAAAAAAAATCTCCCCGGCCGCCCCACTTACTGCTGCACTCGGGGTCGGCGCATCGCTTGTATTCGGCAAAGCGTCGCTCGGGCTCCCGGCCGTGGCCCGCCAGCGGCTCGGCGCACAGGAGCAAGGCGAGGAGCCCGAGCGCGGCGGGCCAGCGCCGTCGGGCCGCAGCCATGTTTCGCGCGAGCTGGCTTGGGAAAAGCGGGGCGGGCGGGGAGAGAGAGAGAAGGTTTGCCAAGCAAGACACGTCAGCACAGCCGGGCTGGACAAGGATGTGGAAAGGAGGAGGAGGAGACGACGCCGCGCTGTCCCGGCGTAGGAGCAGCAGCAGCACCACCACCACCACCACCACCACGCCCGGCCTGCGCGGGGGCGTCCCCGGGGATCCGCCCGAGGCGCGCCACGGCCCTCGCTTGCCGGCCCGGGGGTCATTCATTCGGTGCCTCTTGACATCTTCTTCACCCCTCTCCAGGGTTGGCCCACCCAAGACACTTGGCTGCCTGAGGCCAAGCACACGATGGTGCCCCCTTCTGTCTCGAGTTGGGGGAAAAAATAGCTGGCTGGCTTTGATGGTTGCTAATTCCACACGAGCATCTCCCCCCGCGATCCCATTTGTAGGAAGCGGGCTAGTTGATGGCATACAACAACTTCTTGCTTCTCTGAGCGTTTCCTTCATCTTGCTCCATTTCAGACCAGCACCTGGGTCGGCTTAAGGCACGGCGGAAGCATTCTTGATTATTCAGCCAGGACCTGAGGTGGCCCAAAGGCAGCCACAAAATTGTTTTTGCCACAAAATTTAAAAGGGCAAAGGGTCCAGCTTTCTGCACCCTTGCTACATAATAAGGCAATAGAACGACGGGCATCATTTCAGAATACAGCTGTGGGTCCACATATTAACATTCTTTCCTGGATGGGGGATGAATCTCACTGAAAATAGAAATTTATTAAAATAGAGAGCAGAATAGGGTAAAATTGTTGAACCTAGGGGCTTTTCCATGCCTCTTGGCCAATTTGCATATTCAGAGGTATCTGAGGCTGTACTGTATATTATACTGTATAATGTAGACCAGCCCATTCTTTTGCTTGGGTTAAGCGGGCCTCATTTCCAATAGATCAGGTGGATGCATCCAGCAGGGCTGTTACAGTTTATATTGGGTCTTTTCCCCAATATATACTACAGCATTTGTATAGTTCCCCCAAGCGTTGTCTAGTCTTTTTCAGTTGCCCCCTTCACCCCCCCAAAAAAAGCTGGTTTTAACCTAAAGTAAGCTGTGCATGGCTGAGGCTTATATTGCCAGCATACATAACTGACAATATTTTCAGAATTCCTTTACCAACATAATTTTGCTTGAACTGTGTACATTCTCCTGGGCCATTTGTAAATAATGATTAAACCCTTTGCAATCATTGCCAAATTTTCTGCCCTTTTTCTATTTTGTTTGATTATATCAGAACTGTGCAGCCTGTGGCTTCTGATGTTCCTAAATGACAGCTGTCATCATTATTTGGCTAGAGCTGATGGGAATTTAAACCCTACAGTATAGATACCCCCCCCAACAGTGTTGTTCTTATTCATCTGTTGCTACAGATTACTGGCTGAATGCAAAGCAAGTTGCTAGTGAAAAACAAATTATAGTAAATTATGTATAAGAAGGTGTATGTTTTTTTCAGGACCCTGACAAAACAAAGCCAAGGTTCACTGGACCTTGTCTCTCCGACCATGAAAAGTAAAGTACTGCACTGGAACAATCTAATGATTGAGATGCAAATGCTTTCATCTTTGCACATTTGGCAGAAGAGCCCTTAAAAATCATTAAACTGTGTCAAGCACACAGAGTTCCTTGTACCAAATGCACAAGGAGTAATAATAGTAATGAACTAACTGGGTTCATGGCAGAACTGCGTAAATAGCAGTCTGCCGTGCTCTTCTGGTTGGTGCCACCATACTTTCTTATTTGAAATCAATAACAGTAATTTCCACTACTAATTGCAACAAAAGTAAGGCAGATGTTCTTCTACACTAAACATTATTGATTCCCCGCCCCTTTCTGGTCATGTGCTATTCTCTTAGGTACCTTCTCACTGTGAAAGCTTTGTAAAGAAGGCTTTTGCCATGCAGGGAAAGTCCCAACTGAAAATGGAAAAATTATTCATCTCCTGTGCTCGGGAACACCCTCCAACCCACATGGTCTCCAAGATGGAAGAAATAGGGAGAAAAAGGGAGACACAGAAAGAAAAGGAAGAAACAGAGGCAATGGATGGATGGGGATGTGTACACGGGAATAAGTGAATGGGTGGATTGTTAGAATATGATTTTGGCTCCAGCCCAGATGATAATCAGTATGTGGTCCCTGGCAGGTTCTGTGCTAGGAAATGCAGCGTATGAGGGTGAGAAGATTCTCTGCTCATGACAATTGCTGTTTACCATCAAGCCCTGTAAATCAGTGGTCCCTCCAAAACTTCCTGTCATCATTAGCCTTGCTCTGCTCTTGCAAACTCAATGCAGTGGATTTCTTTATTAAGTAAATTCATCACACATTTGGGCTCTGTCTTTTCCTCTTCTCTGAACATTGCCCACAATTAGTCTCTCTTGTTTGGTGAGTCTTGTCTTCTCATTATACGTCTGAAGTACAATTACATCCGTTTAGTCATTTTTACTTCTATAGACTGAGAGTTCAGGCCTGACTTGAACTTGCATCCACTTCCATGTATTTTTGCAAGACCATAATATTTGTAAATCTCTCATCTAACACTCTGTTTTAAATGAATAATTTTTCTTCCTGTCCAGAACAACACAGTCTTGATTATTTTGTCCATGGTCTCCTTAGGCTTTTGTTTCAGGCCAAAATCAAAAGAAAAAAAATAAAGATGATCAAAATTGTTGTGGCAGCTTAAAGACCATCTGCCTTATTTTAATGTGAGCTTTCAAGGACAAGTCCACTTCCTCACACTTGAGGATCTTTTCTAATTCCTTCATTGCTACCCTTCTGAGACCCACTCTTTTCTGATTTCTTGCTCCAATCGCAATTTTAATTGATGATTGACCTAAAGAGCAGAAAAAGTTAAAACAATTTCAATTCCTTCATTAATGTCAAAGTTATTTAATTCTCTTGTAGTCCTTTTTGTCTTAATTTTCAACTGCAATCCTGCTTTTGTCCTTTCTTTTTTCACCTAGATAGATCCTGTGCCTCCTCTGTATTACTGCCTTTCAAGTATCTTCCCCTCAGTCTTGTTTTCTTAAGGGTAAATATGCCCAGTTCTCTCAGTCTTCTCAGAGATAACCCCTTCTTTTGTAATGTCCAGTTTGTTTACATCCTTAAAATCTTGAATAAATTTTCAGTAATGATGTTCATTGCTGAATAGAGCAGTTTTCACTCCTTCATATAAATTTAATCCAGCTTCCTGTATGCTGGTCAGAATCCTATTGGTGTTCATGTAAGTCTTGTCTGATTGCAACTAACTGATGAGGCACCGGGACATGTCACAGTGACATACCTGGGTACAACTGACTGCACAGCCAATGTGTACCCCTGAACCCCTTGGTTAGCCACAAAGAGAAGTAGGAAATTTTGCACCTTTATACAAACACCAATAGGACTTCAGCCAATATGTTCTACTTATACAATATATTGAACATGTCTGTGAAGATTCTCAGTTCTCCAGGTGAGGTTATCTGGAAGTTGAAACACGGCAACTGGACTTCTTTTCTTTTAAGATCAAAACATTTCACTACTCATCCAAGTAGCTTCATCTGTCTGACAAAGCTACTTAGATGAGCAGTGAAATGCTTCAGTCTCACAAGAAAAGAAGTCCAGTTGCCACTTTGAGGTCAACAGTTTTCGGAGCCTTAGTCCACTGAGCCAATACGCCCCATGTTAAAAAAGGAAGAAATTAGAGGCATTGCTTTTTGGGCTATGTTCAATACCACAGTCCTAAGAGTTCTAGTCTGAAAGAACAACTTTTTCATTCTCTAGACAGCAGAGTGGAATAAAACTAACAATTAAAAGTTTCATTCTCTCCATCCTCCAGTTTGCACAACATAAAACCTGGTGGTCCAGCTATGGGGAGCAGGCAGCCCCAGGTTAGCCATTAGGCAAAATAAGTACACGGTTATGGCACCAACAAGAGAAGGGTGCACAACATTTTTCGCAATGCTGGATTTACCATGGATCGTGATGAAAATGGTGCACCCTCCTTAACAAGCCAGATCCATCTGTGCCTCTCCCTCCTCTCTTTTCTTCCCTATCTCACGTAATTGAGCACGAACCAGTAAAAATTAAAACATGTACTCTTTTAGCAAGAAAACATGTTTTGACTGAAATGATGAGTCATCATTGCTGCTTGGTGGCTTTTTTTTAATTATTATTTTTGCTTTTATATTTTGGGAGGAGGGGTGTGAATAAGGATAAAAAAGGGCTGCTCATCTTTTAGGCCCATGCCCTTTGCATTATATTATATGTGCATTATATGTGCAACCCCAATAAATAAAAACAGCCACTATTGAAAAAGATCCAAAAGGGGTTTTAAGCTCTTGAGCTTTTCAATTTACCAGTTTTGACAAAATCTGTCTACATTAATCAAAGCGTGAAAGTGCATCCTTTCGCTGGAAGCTGGCAATTTGATTGCATGCATGGTCTTGTATACAATATGTAGTTTTGCCACATGCTATACAATTGCCGTATTTCCAGGCATATAATGTGCATGCTATACATTTATTGCCTCAAAACATGGGTCTTACTGCGCATATTATCATGTTGCTTTTCACCCCTCATAATGGATTTTTGTTTTCTTCTTGCATGCTCTTTGCAGCTCTAATGTTACCTTTTAGTGTTCTAAGATCCCTCTTCAAATTCCCTGTTCTTAAACTTGAATATGTCTTAAATGTTCTGGACTGTATATTGTCCCTCATTATTGTAAGCTACCTTGGGCCCTTTTCCAAGGAGAAAGGTGGGGTAAAAATATTCTAAATAAATAAATAAATAAATAAATAAATAAATAAATAAATAAATAAATAATGGAGGACACTAGAACCTTTGCAGTATTTTTAGGCTTCCTGTAAATCTTAATCTGGTCATGGGAGCAGAAGAACAGGAATATAATGTGCATGTTATACACTTATTTTCTCAAAACATGGGGCTTTACTGAACATCATATTCTGGAGGGCACTACTGTAGAACCTTTGCAGTATTTAGTCCCTCTACAAGTCTTAACCTGGTCCTGGGATCAGCAGAACAGACGTAACTCCCCCTCCTATGCGCATGCGTAAATTGCCTCAAAGTCTCCGCCCCTGCAGGCGGGCTGTTCTCACGTGACCGTGGTCCCCTCGTCTGCCCTGGACAAAGATGGAGGTAGTTGTGCTGGCGGTGCGGAAGCAAAAGTAAATCGCTTTTTAGACCCTCTTGGCTGCGTTAGTCTTCTTAGGAGGAGCGGTCACGGAAGGAGAGCGAGGCGTTCGGGTAGGTGCGGCAGTTGGCTGGCGGGCGAGAGTGGCTCAAAGCCGACATGCGGAGCTGATTCCCTTAGGCAGCGGCAATGTTGTCTTTTGACCATTCATAGACGTAGGAAAAATATAGAGCGCCAATGCTCTTTGGTTCTTCCTTAGGTTTGCCCTCGCGTGCTTCCAATCCACACGTGCACCTAAAAGGCAACAAACTTGTCCGGCTTGAATGAGGAAGGGACACTTAAGTAAATCTCATTAATTTACTTAGAACAGAATCAGCTGTTGAAAAGTGAGGGGGATAGTAATTAAAGGCCACTAATTTTTTTGGGTCGTCTCTCCTTTGAATTATTAGGATTCTGCGCATTTTGGTGTAAAAACTTAAGAATTGATGGCCATCGGATCTGGGATTGGAGTTTGCTGGTCTGTTGATACTGTATATACTGTATATTCTTTTTAAGGCTCACGGGATTAGCGCTGCCAGTATTCAGTGGAGAAAGGGGGGGATTTAGGAAAGGTGTGACGACAATGGTAGTCTGCACAGATTAACTTTAAAAGGCGTTTGTGATCTTTCTAACGCAGATGTTAGTCTGTGGAAGCATATCAGACTCGATGCACAAAACCGCATATTAAAATACAGTATAGCACCTGGAGTACTGTGTCCAGTTATGTGCGCCTCAATTTAAAAAGGATATTGACAATCTTGAACGGGTCCAGAGAAGGGTGACCAAGATGATTGAGGGTCTGGAAGAAATATCTTACAGCAGTTTAGGGAGCTGGGAATATTTAGCCTTACAAAAAGAAGTCTGGGAGGGGATATGATAGCTATGTTTAAATATTTGAAAGGATGTCACATTGAAGAAGGGACTGGTTTATTTTTCATGGCTTCAGAGACTAGGGTGCAGGGCAATGGTTTCAAACTACAGGAAAAGGGACTCAATTTAAACATTAGGAAGAATTTCATGACAGTTAGAGCTGTTCGGCAGTGGAATATCCTGCCACAGAGGGTGGTGGTGGAGTCTCCTTCTTTGGAGGTTTTTACGCAAAGGCTGGATGGCCATCTGTCAGGAATCCTGTGATGGGGGTTCCTGCATGGCAGAGGGTTGGACTTGCAGATCCATGTCCAGATGAGCCAGTCTCCTTGTTTTTGGACCACAACTCCCACAGTCCTTTGCCATTGGAAATACAGGCTTGGAATTCTGGGAGTTGTGCTCAAAAACATCAGGAGGACCAACTTTTGGACATGCCTCACTAGATGGCCCTTGAGGTCTCTTTCAACTCTATGATTCTATGATTCATTTTTGATATGGAAATGTCAGTCTAACTCTGTGCTGCTCTTATTGCTGTTTAAGGCTGGAAGTGGTTGGGAAAGTTGGTTCCTTTTAATGCCATCTGGTGGTTTCATGAAAGGCTAATGGGAAAGGCAGAGGTTGCCTTGCAGATCCATTGGATGAGCCATTCTCCTTTTTTTCAGCCACAACCATAAACACAATACACAGTATGCAAAAAAAAATAGACTGAAAGGACACCCTTGCAACAATGCTGATGTGTTTTTTTTTGGGGGGGGGAATCAAATATGGTGATGGGGAATGTCATCCCTATTAAAATACAAAAGTGATAGTATAAATATCAGTTTTACCTAGTGAGTATAGTATCAAGGAGTGTTTATGATGCAAAACAGAAGAGACACCATCCAGGGTTTTGAGAGTAAGACCACACAGGTTTTCTTCTTTCCAAATAAAGAGGATAGTATTTTATAAATCCTTAACTTTTATTGAAGTAAAATGGTGGTGGGGAGCCATGTGGCCTTTACCAAATACAAGACTAGCTGGAAAGATGGCCCTTTGGCCTGATCCAGCATGGCTCTTCTTATGTTCTTATGTTATGTTCTTTGTCAATGGCAATCTAGGCTCAGAATTCTGGGAGTTGTGGTCCAAAACATCTAGAGTGCTGAAGGTTCGCCACCACTGATATAGGTGAGACCTTTATAGGCCACTAATAAAATAACAAAAAATCATTGCAAGCTTTTGAGGGCAATACCCTCTTTTGCAAAGCATGTACCAAAAGTCCGAACATGGCAAAATATGTGATTTGTTAGGAGATCATTCTTGGATATAAAATTCTTAAGATGATATCGGCCAGGCAGTTTTCTTAAATGAGGCAGGAAGCATCAGGGCATCAGCACAAGGTAGTTTATAGAATTTTTGTCTGTTCCTTTTGTCTCCATTGCAGCCCCTTTAAAACTCCTTCTAAAAGGCTGGGTGACCCTCTGGAATAACATGGGATGGCTATCTTCTTTTTTAGTGTTTCTCTGTTCACACCATCTCTCAGAGACTAATAGGATAAATAAATCAGGGGGCTGCTGGAAAGATCAGCAAATTGCCACACCACTCCCTCCCTCCAGGAAAAAACTTCTATGAAATCCTAGCCCCCCCCCCCATGGAGGGAGATCTTTCTTTTTAAAGGAAACGTTTTTAGATCCAACTAATCATGTTTAAAGTGATTTGACAAATAAGGAATGCTTTGTTCAATATAAGAAACAAAACAAAAATATAACAAACCAATAAAACAAAAATATAACAAACAAAAAATCTTTACATCTTAAAATTTAGTTTTGTATTGAAATAATCTATATATATATATATATAATATTATCAGAGGCTTTCCCACCCATTCTTTCAAGTAACCTTTATGTGATTGTGGGGCAGCATGGCTGCAAGGAGGGAGGGTGACAGACATCTTGCTAGGCTTGCATGACACTTTCTGGCCAACTGATGGCAGCTTCTTGAGGGATAGGTAGGATGTTTTGTCCACTCTCTCCCTTTTCTCCTATGATGAAAATAAATTTTGAAGGTGAGGTTTGCTTCCCTGCTCTGCCACATGTTCACAGCTATGGCTGAAATTCTGTTGGTATACTTTTATGCCATGTAAACCAGATTACATCATCATTTACCTACAGATATTTCTAATTTAATTTAAAACTTCCCATTCCTCCAGTCAGGTTCCGAGGCTTCCTTTTGCCCTGAGGAAGTCTTTCTGATGAGCCTCCTGCCAGATTGGGATATTCAGTGGCAATTTTCTGATATTAAGTTTCCTCTCATCCCAAGACTTGCAAAGTGTACCCTAGGGCAAAATGGATCCCTAAAGAGCTCCAGAACCCGAAGGGGGGGGGGGAATAAGAAGTTTTAAACTTAATTTACATTTAAACTTAATTTACATTTTTTTAGCTGCCCCACTACCAGGGGACAATAGACAATGGACAATGGACAATAAATGTCCATTGCCAGATGATCCAGCTCATGCAGCATGATTTTAGCTTATGTGTACATATTCCCCTTTCTCAGGCAAGCCATTATGCTTCCACTTGTAAGGTGTAATGTGACATTATTGAAAGACAAATAGTAATTATTTTTCATCCATTTTCATTGTGTATAACAAGACATGTTATATATCAGACCACATGTTGTGCTTTAATAAAAAAAAACTCCCAACCAGATATGTGTTTTTAGGGGATGTATAGTGATGTTTGTCTGTTCCAGAAATGGATAGCTCAGATGAAGAACTGGAAGACGAGAGAGGACATTTGTCCCCAGACGAAGAAAGAGAGGATGGCTCAGCAGTAGGCAACGCAATCCCAGGAATTTATTTGCCTTTGCTTCCCGAGTATTTCCACCACCCAAGTAAGTTCCTAGTGGGCATTGGAAATTGCATAGTAGTACAGTGGACCCTTGTATAACAAACGGTTTGTATAACATAAAATTTGTATAACATAAAAATTCTGGAGATAGGGGAAATTTGCTTAACATAATCACCTATGGGGTGAATCTGTACAACATAAAAATGGGATCACTCTGTTTTCAATGCATTCCTATGGGAAATTTGTATAAAGGAAAATTTTCTTAATATAATTTAATTTGGAACGAATTAATTCCTTTATACAAGGTACTACTTTATTACTGTTGCTCCATCCGACATGATAGAACTGATAAAAGTAAAAGCAAAGCAGTAAGAGGCCTAGAGTATACTTTTCCTGCTGTAGGTGGCAGTCTGACCTTTTATAATGTCTATCTTAGAGCTATTTATATTTCGGCAGAACTGGACGCTTTTTCTGTTCAGCAGGTAGTCGTGCCACATCAGCAAACTGCTGAGGATGGCCTGTTTGAATCACTCCGACTTTAAAGACAAGAACCCTTTGCCTGTAGGATAGTGAGCACATCAGGCAGATGGGATATAGCTTTTGCCCTGTTAAGGTCATATTTTCCTTACTGTAAAAATTCAGTTCTGCAGTCCTTCCATATGTGGTCAGGATGATTTTTAGGTTGGAGATGCCACATGCTGGAATTAAACATATGGACTGATGATACAAGGCAACCTTTCCAGTACCAACAAAAAAGGGCCCTGCAGTGCACAACAGCATGTAGTGAGCAAGCAAAGCTTTAGCTCTTGCACTGTCTGTCTTATTTTCCTACTTGTTCTTTTGTCCACTCTCTCCCTTTTCTGCTATGGGGCAAATATGGGTTCTACTGGAACAATCAAGGATGGAAGATACAGCATGTTTAGGGGCATTTAACAGAAGGGGCTGTGGTGCATGTGCATGATGTTTATCAATGGTACTGTATAAATATGGTATGTAGAAATATGTATGTTTGATTTAAAATGATAGCCACATTCTCTGGGCAGTGGCTGGAAACCTATAGTTAGCAGTCATTGTGAAAGGACAAAGATTCTTGCAACTCAGGGTTCTCATTCAATTTTGTTTTACATATTCTTCCTACTCTTAATACACTGCACACAACACCAATGTGAGCTAAGGAATGCTCTGCCTGCTTGATTCAAGTCCATTTGAGGAAGCAGGGGTGGGGGATTTGTTAGTCATGTTTGAGCACTGACCAGTAAGAAAAAGTAACTCTTGGTGTGATGTTTGCTTTTCACTTGTCCGTAGACACGTGGCAGGAACTAATCTGATGACAGATTTTTGAGAGGTTGCTGTGAGGGTTCAGTCTTTGCCCAGGCGCCCCGCCCTTCCAACTTCAAAGAAGGCATATCTTGAAACGAATAAACAGAGCTTTTATTTGGTTCTTCCACTACAACGGAGGTTCTTTTCCTTACAACACTTTCAACATCCTTAACTTCGGTAACAAAAGGATTATTCTTAAAGTCATAACTGGGAGTTCTTATAGAGTAATCGAGTCCGCCACCTCCACCTGGGGAGAATTGGCTCCACCACTGGTCCCCTCCTCCTTCCCAGAGAGAAGCGGTTCCCCCACCTGTACCCCAACCTCAGAGGTGGTTTTGGGTCCAAGGCGTCTCTGCTGGTGGGAACGAAAGGGATAGTCTTCTCTCTGGGTCAAGTCCATCGGAACGTTCAGTTTCCCGGCCTTCGCCTCTGCTCGGATCTTGGCCAGCCATTGCTCCAGTGCCAACTGTTGTCTTATCTCCTTCCTCTTCCGATTGTATTCTCGAGCCTCCCTCTCTCCCCAGTAAGAGCAACCTTGCTTATGCACTCTGTGTTTATAACTTTCGGCCTCCTTCTTAGGCATCATCATCCTCTCCCACTTTCCAGACCAATCTGGGGGAAAGTCACGTGGTTTCCCCTTTTTACAATCTCCAAACCCCACCTCCACCACCTCTGATTGGTGGGGCCTTCCCGCCCTTTCCTCAACCCCTTTCTCTGCCTTAACAGGGTTTTTGCCCTCTCTCTCTTTCTCCTCCTCCTCCAAAATCTTAACAGAGTCATTAAACCGTTGCCACAACATCGCTCTCTCCCCAGCCTCCAGGGTGGACGTAGCTCTGGCTTTCTCCCTCCTCTTCTGCTTCTCCAGCCACTCGTCCCTCTCCGTTTCACAGAGTACAGGGGTCACTCTCCCTCATTCGGAGAAATTCCCGTCACAGTTGCAATAGCAGTTAAACTATTTTGCTGTATGTTGTCAAAGTTTTCGTAAAGAGTGCAATACACTTCTGTTTACCTTTTTCCAGGTCCAACTTCTAGTAGTCTCTCTCTCTCTCTCTCTCTCTCTCTCTCTCTCTCTCTCTCTCTCTCTCTCTCTCTCTCTCTCTCTCTGTGTGTGTGTGTGTGTGTGTGTGTGTGTGTGTGTGTGTGTGTGTGTGTGTGTGTGTGTGTGTGTGTGTGTGTGTGTGTGTGTGTGTAAATTCCCTTCTTTGTCCCCCATTGCATGATGCTGCTCAGCATCAGTGATCCAAATTCCTTTTCTGTTTTAGTTGCAACTGGCTCAACTTTATCAGAATTTCAGAAGGCAAAGAGAGCTTGTTTAAACAGCATACAAGATGCCCTCTTGCGATCTCAGTGGCAAAGGGCTGCAGAGTTAATGGTCAGCTATCTAGAGGAGCTGGAAAATACCACCAAGGATAGACTGCGAGCTGCTCCTGAGGTGAGTAAACAGGTAGACACTCTGATTCCAAATGAGTTAACATGAAGAGATGTTGCACTGGTTTCTGTAGCCTGCATGTTCAAGTAATGTAGGATGTGACATGCATAGCACTCCAGATGTGATTTGATTGCCATTGCTATGATCCCTTACCATTAAGAATGCTTGCTAATGATGGGTCACTGTTGCCCACCCTTGGTATAATATGTTTATAAAGTGGTACCTTATATAAAGGAATTCATTCATTCCAAATGAAATTCTGTTAAGCAAATTTTCCTTTATACAAATTTCCCATAGGAAGGTATTGAAAACAGAGTAATCCCATTTTTATGTTGTACAGATTCACCCCATAGGTGATGATGTTAAGCAAATTTCCCCTATCTCCGGAATGTTATACAAGGATCCACTTGTGTACATGTTTTCTGGAGTGGAACAGAACCAGCTAGATGTTCTACATATCATTTTGTTTATGGCAGGTGTTCACATTAATGGTCACATTTTGCTTTGGCTTCATTGCGCTGGATGTGTTTTCTCTCCCCCACTCCCTGCCAACCCCTCTCCCCCTGTGATAGGAGATCTGGAGAATAGGAACTGAAATTTTGCAGCAGCATCCACGCAGTAATATAGATGAAATCAATTACTTTGAGGACCAGATGAAAAACTTGGGAGTGAAAACTTATTTAAAGGTGAGAATGGTTATAAAGCACCTTTTCTGTGAAAATGTTTTCTTCTCAAAATACAGCGTGCTAGGGTTGAGAAAGCGATGCCAGTTCTTTATTGCAGCCATAAAACAATATTTATATGTAAATTGATCCTAGCAAAAGGTTCTCTGCTGTGATACAATGTTTATACCCTTTACTTCCAGAAATCCTTATTGCTAATGGCCCCACCATTATTGGAAACAAAGTATGCAGATGTAATTTGTGTGACACTGTCTGAGGAACTAAATCCAGTGTTAGTCCTACCTAAAGTCAACCCATTCAGTTACTTGTCATTTCCGAGTCTCATTCACATCAGTAGTTCTACTGACAGTGGAGTTTGCCCATTGTATGGATTTAGATATATTAGTTCTATCCTCTGATCTTCATGTACATGCAGTCCAACCAACTCCAGCATTTTTTCCAGTACATGTTGTGCTTCCCATACAGCTGGGCTAAAAAGTCTGCTTATATACCACCCTATACCACTTCAAGTAGTCTCTGGGCAGGTTACAGTTTTTAAAATTACAGCACGCAGGGCTACGCATTGCCCCCTCAGCAAGCTGGGTACTCATCCTCAGAAGGATGGAAGGCTGAGTCAACCGTGAGCCTACTACCTGGGATTGAACTCCAGGTCGTGAGCACAGTTTTACCTGCAGTACAGGCATTTAACTACTGTAGCCTTGCCAGTCTTCCTGGGTGGTAGTTCTCACCAGTCCTAGCCAGGCGAATGTTTACAAGATGGGAGAGAAGGAAGAACAATATTAAGGTTTCTTTCTTTCTCTGTAGCAGGGTAGGTTCTGTGTAGATACAATGGTAACAAGTCCCACAATAATCCCACAGTAAAACAGGTGAAGCAGTTGGAAACAATCCACTAGCCCAATGGTTCTTAACCTTCCTAATGCCACAACCCTTTAATATAGTTCCTCATGTTGTGGTGACCCCTCACCCTGCTTGGAAGAGGCCATAAGCCCCCTTTGGCAGGCCACTGCCACAGGTGCCATAGAGAACTTCCCTCTACAGCAGGCATGTCCAAACTTTGGCCCTCCAGATGTTTTGGAACACAACTCCCACAATCCTTTGCCATTGGAAATACAGGCTTGGAATTCTGGGAGTTGTGGTCCAAAACATCAGGAGGGCCGAAGTTTGGGCATGCCTGCTCTACAGGCACCCTCAGCCAATCGCAGCCTCCGGTGCCATTGACTGACATCCCCTCCAATCTATCAAGCTGTAACTCACTCTTTCCCCCCCTTCCTGCCCTTCTTCCTCCAGACCCAAGCCATTTGTGCCTTTTTCTTCACTGGCTCATGGTGACCCCCGTGAAATGGCTGTTCGACCCCCAGGTTGGGAACCCTTGCACTAGCCTTTATTAATAAATTTACATTTCAGATAAAAAAGCCTAAACTCAACTCCTGATTAGACAGGTGTGTTTGGAAAGGCATATGCTCCAGCATGTCTGCTCGGTAGAGAAATAGGAAAGTGGGGCTGATGGATGGACCTCCAAGAGTGTCATTCTAGGCAACGTGCAGAGGAAGTAGAGACCAGGGAATCATAAGGAAATAGACAACCCTCCCTGGATGCTCTGTTTCCAAAACCACTTGTAATTGTTTGGCCTGGAGAGCTGCTAAGAGGTGACAACTTAGAGGGTGGCAGGCCAACAGCCAGTGGTAAGAGATCGTGAAAGTTCTGGTGTTTGTAGGATCACACATATCCCAGTCTTATTATGTAAGCAGAAGCTCTCTAAACCATGTTGCCTGTATGTCCAAATGATCACCCTTTCAATTTGTTTTAACAATGTTGGGGTGGACACATTCCTGTGCCACAGATAACTCTGACCCCAGATGGCAGTGCTAGTAAGAGTTCTACTGGTCCTTAAAAGAACATGTACCCTAGCATCAACTTTTCAGTTGCTGCAGTTGATAAGTCTCATAAAGGTAAAGGTTCCCCATGCTAGCTGTGTCCGACTCTAGGGGCAGTGCTGATCTCCGTATTCAAGCTGAAGAGCCAGTGTTGTGCAAGTTCATGGCCACAGGGCCGGCGTGGCTGCAAGGAAACACTGTTTTACTTTCCCGCTTTTTTACGGCAGTACCTATTTATCTACTTGCATTTAAATGCTTTTGAACTGCTAGTTGGCAGGAGCTGGGGTGATCAGCGGGAGCTTGCTGCGCTGCGTGGCACCCGGGATTTGAACCGCCAGGCTGCCGACTTTGCAGCCGACAGTTTTCGGAAGCCTTAGTCCACTGAGCCACCACGTCTCATAAACCAGACTTTAAATTATTATAGGTCTCTTTAGAGCATGCCTTCCACCTCTTGTGCAACGGGTTTCTGGATGATGCCTATCAGAACTTGGTCCTGGCAGAAAGCTGGCGGTATGGAGAGCTATCAATCGCTCAGGAAAAAGACCTGAAACTCATTCAGGGTTATAGGGGACTCCTGGATTACTACAATTGGCTAAAAAAGAAGACAGACATACTGGAGATTGGTGAGTTTGTAACTTCAAAAATGCTGATGTGCGTGTCCATGGTTTTCATATTCAGTTCTCGAAATCTCAAACTTAGGAGAGAAACTTGTGCAGCAAGCTGAAATATGATTTACAAAGGAAGAAGCTGCACTGAACTTCATGGAATTTACTCTGACTAAACATAAGAGTATGATGTTTGGTCTACTTTCCTCTTCTGCATAAGCAATGTTTAGAATCCTAGTTCATCATCATTTCTTCTGTACTGCATCTTATGCAAGGAATTGGGACCCCAAACCTACTGGCTTCCCCTGTAAAGACGAATAACTGGCATTTGAGTCTAATGTGCTGGGAATCTTAATCAGTTCATTTCATATGGCATATGTAATGCACAGCCATGATTTGTTGCTGATTAACCTTCCCCCACAACATCATGGCTTGTTTTGCTGAGCAGAAGATTTTAGGGGGAGACTAGCAAGACCTCTTTGTTACCTTGGAGGAGCACAGGCTGTAGGGGTGGTCAGACCAAAGTTCAGTATAAAATTAGCATTTGTGTGTAGTCTCAGTAAAACGTAGCTTGCAAACCCACTTCAAATTATAATTTTTCATCTTTGGCTGGCCCATATTCATTGTTTAAGTAGTCCAAGGTGATGCTTGCTGGTGATTTAAATGTGATAGCGTAAGAATTTTGGTGGTAGACAAAAAACTGGGGGAAAGCATTAAGCCAAATTAAATCATATTAAACCAAAGTAATGCTTTATCGAAAGCTTTCACAGCTGGGATCTGATTGCTCTTGTGAGTTTTTCGGGCTGTTTGGCTGTGTTCTGGAAGTTTTTCTTCCTGATGTTTTGCCAGTCTCTTTGGCCAGCCTCTTCAGAAGGCAAGGAGCTCAGGGAACTAGGAGTTTCTCTGTGCTCTGGTGTATGTGTGCATTCATAGATGCACCTTCGAAGAACTAAACTTACAGGTAAGTAACCAATATTTCTCTCTGTGCTCTGGTGTATAGAACGAGTACTGAAATAATCAGGATTTATAATGGTTTCAGCCTAAATTCTTTTTATCTTTGTTTTGAATCACAGTATTGAATATAAGAGATGGCTCTCTTGTCTTTAAGGTGAAGATAGCTACGCTGGGTCTTCTATTCAACAGGAAATGCAAAGCTTGTACCATCAGGCTAAAGTCAGCCTCAAGGAGATAATTAAAGTTCCTGGAGTTTGGGATCCTTTTGTGATATGTTATGTGGATGTAAGAGTAACCTAACTTCATCTCTGATTATTGAGCTAAGTACCGATGGCAAGTCTAGATGGTGCAGCTTCTTGAGTACTTAGGGTACTCTTGCAGCAGTTAGTGACACAAGATGGTGAAAAAGTATTTAGTAAACATTTGGTGATGCTGGAGATGCAGAAAGAGCCTCCCCAGAGAATATACTGTATATACTCAAATATAAGCCTAGTTATTTCAGCCCTGATTTTGGGCTGAAAAAGAGGGCCCTCGGCTTATATTCAGGTCAATACTTTTAGCCACTGAGGCAAGTCATCCGTGGCTAAAAGTCATTTTAAACATTGCATGCCGCTTCTCATGACCTCCCTCTGCATCACAGGGGAGCGGCACACGATGTTTAAAATGACTCTTAGCCACTGACACACACCACTCCCCCAGCTCACAAAGGAAGAGCTGCTAGGCCTTGCTGCATTAACCACCCTAGACTTATACTCGAGTCAGTACGTTTCCCCAGTTTTGGGGGGTTAAATTAGGGGCCTCGACTTATACGCGGATCGACTTATACTCGAGTATATACAGTAAATACTGTGAACACAGTCCGGCATCCTGGGCAATGACAGTTCCCTTGTTGGCTGGTCCTTTCACTCTTCAAGAACCATTGGTTGCTTCCAACATGAGCAAAGAAGTATTAGTTTTGGAAATTCACACTGATAGTTACTTGTTTTGAGCCTCATTGTGCAGTGGTTAAACTGCTGTACTGCGCTATAACTACTCATGACCGAGGGTTCAGTTCCAGGTAGTCTCAAGGTTCACTCAGCCTTCAGTCCTTCTGAGGTTGGTAAAATGAGTACCCAGCTTGCAGGGTGAAGGCACAATGTGTAGCCTGCATAATTACTTGTAAAGTGCTTAGAGAGTGTGCTAAGCATTATGGGGAAGTATATAAGCAGCACACCTTACTTTGCTTTGATACTTCTAAAATCTTTCTGAGCTATGATTACATTTGGAAATTTGAGAAACTGCCCTGGTCATCAGTTCAAAATGGCAACCAGGGCATGGCTCACCTATTCCAACTCATATCCCCACTCTACTTTGCTTCTCTGTTATTCTCTTCTGCCCTCACTTAGATTGAGCTAAATACCAGAGCAAATGCAGGCCATAATTTGTCAGTTCAAATATAATGGCAAGCTAGTTTGCCAAAGAGACTTATGTCACTATTTAATCCCGCAGGTATTTTTTCCATACTGCTGTTGCTTCAGGTATAATGCAAGGCCATTGTTTTTGACCTATTGGCCAAAATCAGTTTGTTCCTCTCTGGTAAACAAAGCACTCCTGCCATGGTTCTTGAGGCATATATCTCTTGCTGAGAATCGCAGCAGAGGTGGCTTGTTTACCACGGAGGAATGGATCCAAATTTGTGAGTTGGCTTATGCTAAACAACAGGATGTTGACAGTTGTCTCAATCTCTTTCTCACTGTCCAAAATCCTGTTGCTTCATACAGTATTCTCATTTGAATTAATGGAGCCTAAGGAAGAGTTGACTTATGGCGATTTTAGTGCAGTGTTTTAATTTATTGTATTTATTGTATTTAAATGTTTTATTGTTTTACTTTTATTGCAATTTGATGTTTTAATTGTCTAAATTGTTTACTTTGATTGTGAGCCACACAGAGACCTTTGGGTAGTGGGCGGAATACAAACTAAATAAATAAAATCCTCCTTGATTCATTGGGCCTGTTCTAGTCCAATTTGGTATGCAAAGCCACAGGATTCGGGCCACTGAATTAACTGTTTTCAGTTGACACTTTTATTCTCAAGTTGTCATTTGGTTGCAAAGCAGTCTTTGATTATTTGCAGCTGAAAGTGTATTCTGTAACTTTAAATAATCAGTTCTACATGTTTTTCACTCTTAGCTGCTAGAACACTATGAGGAGTATGAAGAAGCAAAAGAAATGTTAAATGATTATGCCCATGATCCCAGATTTCCTTCCAACCCTAATGCTCATGTCTACTTGTATCAGTTCTTAAAGAGAAGAGGCGAACCAAGAAAAACACAGATATCTGCACTGAAGGTACGGCATCAAGTAGTCATTTAATGGCAGTATTTTCCATTACTTGGTGAGAACTGGAAAAAGAAACACCCGTCTGTTTTGAGAGGAAGACCATTATTCCAGCAAAGTTGACCCCAGAAACTGTTTGCTCATTGAAATAATCAGGTTTTATAATTGTTTCAGCCCTAAATTCTCTGCAAAGTTTTACCAAGCACCAATTTAAGAGCAATGATTTCTTAAATCTAGCATCCTTGTTTATGATAAAGAAGACTGAAAAGGGCATGAAAGCCATGATTTATTTGCATGAATTTTTCATATTTTAAAAACATTTCACTATATGAAAACTGGTTGCACAGCTAGTCACTTAGCAGATACCTCACCACAACATGAAGTCACTTCCACCATGGTAGCGATACGTGCAGAAATCCTGAACAGGCTATTGGTCATTGTGATAAAGTGATTAACGGAAAATAAACAGTTAATTTAAAGTAATAGCACTATTGCTGTAACATGTATCTAGAAAAAATAGCTGTAATATTAGGATTCCTTTCTTTTGTGCATCATGAGATTACCATTAGCTGAAATTCTGTTGCTTAGTACAGTAAGTTGTACTGGAGCAGGCCCACTGAATGAGTGAGAATTGGGTGAGCTCCATTGTCTCCAATTGTTGTGAATGACTTTAATGTAGTAAATAGCAACGAGAGTAGGTCCATCTGAATCAGTGGAACTTACAGAAGTAGTGACTCGCCAAATTCCCACTCATTTAATGGGTCTACTATAGTGTGATTTTTAAAGGGTGTGGTGGCTCAGTGGGCTAGAGTGCTGAAACTGTTGGCTGCAATGATGAAGCTGTTTGGATCTCTCAAAAAGAAGTCCAGTAGCCATGACTCAACTTCCAGATAAACTCACCTGGATGACTGAGAATCTTCACAGACATGTTGGCTGCAAAGTCAGCAGCTCAACGGTTCGAATCCCGGGTGCCACACAGTGGAGCAAACTCTGGCTGATCACCCCAGCTCCCGCCAGCCTAGCATTTTGAAAAATGCTAGATAAATAGGTACCACCATAAAAAGTGGGAAGGTAAACAGTCTTCTGTGCACAGATATGCTCTCAGCCATGCTGGCCACATGGCCACGGACTTGCTCAACACTGGCTCTTTGGCTTGAATACGGAGATGAGCACGAACACATCTAGCATGCATGTGCGGGGGGAACCTTTACTTTTTTTTTTTTTTACTATAGTGTGATTTACTGTGCTAAGCAACAGGATTCCACACCATGCTTATTTTTTTGCTAAACAACAAACAAAGAAGGGAGAGTGAATGAGAATCTTATACTCCTTGGAAGAACACATTTTTATTTGCCTTGCAGAAATAGGATTTTATTTTCTGTCTGTGTAGGTTTCAAAGTGAAATTGGCAACTCAATCTAGCCCTGTGCTGTAACTAAAACTAGCATAGGATTCTGCCAATAAGTCTTCCATTGAAATCAGTAGGATGTAAAAGTACATAACTCTGCCCCCAAATGTTTATTCAAGTCTATTAATATCTATCTGCTTTTTCCATAGGATTTGCATGAGCTTGTCCCATCTCATGAACTGATGCTGGAATTTTACATCATGCTTAAAAAGTCAAGTAAGACTTGTTAATTTGCATGTTGTTTTCTCTTTTTTAAGTTAACTCCCATTAATCTGGTTCCTTCTCATTCCACCTTGCCTTTATAGAGGAGGAGATGAATGTTAGGCATTATTATAAATCCTGATATAAATAAAAGCATCAGGCATCAATGGAAGAGCACCTTTTTTTACTAGGTTAGGTGTTTGCCAACTTGATTCTATTTGGAGAAAGTAAAACTAGTTTTAGTTACATGCACCACAATCACACCCAGGAGAAGACTGCTTTTATGGATCCTAGCTCTGTCTTCAAAGACAATGTGAGTCTTTTTATTTCATTTTGATTTTTAAAAATTATGTCATAAATACAGCATTACTGCATTGTATTATATTAATACATTGCTCTTACTTCTGTCACTTCACCTGTGTCACCTTTATCTTCAGAGCTAGGTTCTAATTTTAATGTTTTTACATTTGGTCCTGCCATTTTTCTCTCCAGACACACATTGATTCTTCTCCTGGTATGTACCCCTTTCCTTTCGGAAACACATATTCCAAAAATAAATTCCATACTTTTAACAAGTCATTAATTTTTGTTAAACCCCTTACGTTCAATTCACAAGTGAATCGGTCCCCAGATGTTCCTGGACTGCAACTCCCAGAAATCCTGGCCAGCTCAGCTAGTGATGAAGACTTCTGGGAGTTGCAGTCCAGGAACATCTGGGGACCCACAGGTTGAGAACCATTGCTCTAGACCATTCTTCAGTATTTATCTGATTGCCACTTTTCCAGTTCTTGGCAAAATAATAATTAATAACCTTTTTAGCTGGTTGACTGGATACTTCTGGTCACATTGTATCAGTGTTGTACTAAGTATCACAATTGCCTGTCTGCTTACTGTTTTATTTTATATTGCTGATGCCTAATGCTTGGAATGGTTTTGAAATGAGATACTTGCATCCATATGAACCAGCTGGAAATAGGTCTCTGAGGCCCTGGTCTCTGGCCTGCTATGAAAGCCCAGCAGATTTGACATTTCAGGTTTGTCCCCACACTTTGGAAATCAATCCCCAGAAAATATCTTGTGGTACCCTTCAGGTGGTTGTCTTAACATTTTGCTAAACGATAAGGGGAAGTGGGTCACGCCAGATTCAAGTGTGTGGCACACTGGCTGTCTATACCCACCTTATAGTATAATAGAACTAGACCTTATTGCTTACTAATCACTATGGTCTGCTTTGCATGGTTTCTTCTCATTTCAGAAAAAAGCAAACACCACAAACTACGTCTGAAAGTTATTTTCACTGCCTTAGATTATGCTGGGTGGAAGGAAAACACAAAAGCTTGGAGCTTTTTGGCAAAACAGGTTGTAGAAATACTACAGAAGTAAGTGAATGACAAGCTACTGTAAATGTGGCATATTTGGGGCTGGATTGCTGTACATCCTCTGACTGTAGATATTTGCCGTGCAAACATTCAGGACTAGCATTGACAGTGGAAGACTTTCACCCTGTGGCCATACACAGCTTCAGAGCAAATGAAAATATTTTTAAAAGCGACCGAGCACCAGCTACAGATTTGTAAATGAACAGCAGGGTTGTTTCATTATGAAGGCAGTGGCTTCACTGGTGAGGGCTCCATCTGCACTGAACTAGGCATGCCCAGTGATTATTGTAGGGCTGCTAGATTCATGCTGCAAAACTGGCTAGATAATCTGGAATTCCATGATTACTCCTCGTCACATAAAAAATCCCGGTATACTTGACTACAAGTCGACCTGAGTATGTGTGTGTTGTGTCTTTACAGTTGTGACCCACCCTTTGTGATCCCATGTCCATGGAGTTTTCTTGGCAGGAGTACTGGAGTGGCTTGCCAGTTCCTACTCCAGGCACCTACAGCACCTGGTATTCCCTGGTGGTCTCCCATCCAAGTAGTAACCAGGGCCGACCCTGCTTAGCTTCTGAAATCAGGCAAGATTGGATGTTATTAGGGCATCTAGGCAGCTCTCTGAGTATAAGTAGAGCCCCCTAATTTTCCCTTTAAAAAGAGGGGAATTTGATTGACCCAAGTATATCCCAAGTCAATATTTCCCTCCACTGCCTTCCCCAAGGTTCCCTTTCCCTTCCTCCTCCTCCTCCTCCTCCTCCTCCTTCTCCTGCTGGGGGGAGTGGCAGGATTTTTTAAAAACTTTTCTCTCTCTCCCGAAGCAAGCGCTGATGGTGGACATCAGGACTTGCTCCAGGAGAGAAAAAAAGTTTTAAAAACCCACCGCTTCTCCCTCTATGTGCCCGGTGTGTGTGTGTGAGGGGGAGCGGTGTTTTTTAAAAACTTTTTTTCTCTCTCCTGAAGCAAGCACAAATGGTGGACATCAGGACTTGTTCCGGGAGAGAAAAAAAGTTTTAAAAACCCACCGCTTCTCCTTCACCCGAATATAAGTCAAGGGCCTTTTCCAGCCCAAAGTAAGGGCTGAAAAACTCATAATCAAGTATTTATGCTAACCTAGTAACCAACGGAGGTAGCAGCCTTGTGGAGCGCATCTGAACCTTCCAACCTACTGACAGAGAGTAATATCCTGTTTTATGTATAGCCTTTCTAATAATGCCTGAAATCTAGTAGTAACTTATAATTCCAGTAGGCTCATGGAATCAATGGGGATTTGGTGAGTCAGCTCCTCTGTAAATTACATTGATGAAATGGGTCTCCTGTAGTTGTAACATATTACTGGATTTCAGCCATTGAGTGGTATATTTCCTGTAAACTTTATGTAATGCTGTGTTACACCATTATTAACAATTTCATTTTCATTTTATTATTTTTACCCCAGCTTTTGAAGGCTGTGCCACTCTAAAATTTCACCCAGTTTTAATACTGGTTTCAAGTCATATCCAGTGCTGGCTTGTTATGGCTTAAACGAAATTACGTGGCATGCCTTGGAAGAGCACACTTTTCTCCAAATACAGAATGAATCTTCAAGGAGTCAGATCTAAGTCACCTCAGAAGAGCCTGATTTATGAGAATCGGGGGAGTGGGCAAACTTCAGTCTTAAGAAATCCACTTAGTGTTGTATACCAGAACTCAGGGCCTGATAGAGATAATATGAGCTGCAAAGAATTTGGAGCAGTCATAATTCCACAACTGAATGGAATTCTGTGTCCCTTTGAGAGCTTTGGAAAGTTCTTTTTTTCCAACACAGTCTCCTGGCCAGAATGAACGCTACATGCTGGTTGGAGTCTTCCAAGAGCTGCAGTCCAAGGATAATTTTTCCGGCCTATGATCCTTGCACACAGAAGTTCATCTGCTCCCTCTTCATTATTAGGCATATAATGTGCTATTATTTTGTTATTGGCATTGTTAAACCATTGGAAATTAGAAGTACCTTGAAGATCCATATTGGTCACATAGACCCCAGTCTGCCTCCTGTTCCCCTGAGGAATAAGAAATGCATGTATTCCAGCAAAGGCCAGGGTCTCCCTGCCACGGCACAAAATCCCTTTTTAGGCCCTGGATTGACTCCATCTGTTCTTACTGTCTTCCAGCTCGGGCAAGCAGCTTGAGTGGCTTAAAACGGAATGGAGTGCCAGAAAGCAGTGGTGGCCACCCTTCCATTTCAGCCTGTATTTGGCAAAGAAAAACTGGCAGGAAAACGAAAGCCTGGCTTGTGAAAAAGCACTGGTGGCTGGAATACTGCTTGGAAAAGGTAATTTTTAAAAAGCATTTTCCCACTGGGCGTAGTACAGAGGATGATGAAAAAAAGAACTAGAACCCTATGATGCTATTGACATTTGTGTCCTCCACGAATTGACCCAGCCCATTTGGAAAGGCCTGCGAGTTTGTGGCTAGCATCACATCTTGTATTTAGTTCCATAGCTGAGTGCTAAAAAGGTGTTGCCTTTGAATCTTGCTGCTGGTTGATGACATCAGCTTATTATACGGTCATTGTGGCACATCAGACATCTCTCCAGGGTTTTGGGGGCTCTGAGGTAGTGGCAGATTTGCCACTCATGACGTACACAAGCATCCATGGTCTCGTCTTGGACACTTCAAACAATGGTGTCCATTGAGCAGGAAGTCCTGTTTAGGGGCTTCTAAACCTCTTTGAATTTTCTGCTGTTCAAGAACCTTGTCTCATGAAATTTCCCATTTATGGCAATCATGCAAAACATCTGAACAGAACCTCATGTGTCAGGTGAGAAGGCATGTGAGGCAGCAGGGGCCTGGATATTCATGCTTATACACATTCTGGACCCACTTAGATTGGTGCATGGTGCAGACCAAGGTTGGCGTAAGGGTAACAGAAGGCTCCTCCTAGGTATTTGTTGAACCACAAAGATGTTGGGCTAAGAAGCCACTATGGTGACTGGAGTGATAGGCGAGGATTTGGGAGAGCTGCATTCAATTTACCATGAAGCTGTGAAAGTCACTGAGTGACCTTGGCTGGTCACTTTATCTTAGATTAGTCTGGCTCACAGATTTGTAAGGATGAATTATGGCATGGAGAGTGGTTTCACCTTGAACTCCTTGGATGAAATGTGAGCTATGAAGGTGACTTCACAAAAAAAATATTAACCCTTCACCGTTGGCTGGGGCTGATGGAAGTTCGTGACCAGCAATATCTGTTTGTGAAGACTGCACAGTTCTGTTGTTTCTGGCTTTGCCATCTTAATCTTGTGTGGCCCAATATACAGTAATTGGGTAGCCTGCACACTAACCAGAGACTACTTTAAATCAGTAAAACACAGTCTGAAAAAAACACAATGGAAGACCCTTTTGTGTATCATTGCAAATATCAGTTCAGTGTAATGTGCTGAATTTAGTCAATAGAACCCTCTATGCTCCACATGTTTCTTTTTTTTTATCTCCCTGCCATTCTAATGACATTTCATTTTTCTGTTTTATTGATGTCTAGATTGCAAATATTTTAAATACATCAGGAAGCAAGGATGCAAAGCCAAGAGGAAAAAGTTAAAAGCACTGAAGACCTTTGTGAAAGAGCATAGCTGGGTCAGCTTGAGATTGTCAGACGTTTGATTACACCAGGAGTCAAATATCTTTTATTTAAAGGATGATAAATTATTTTTTTCAAGATTGTATGAGTTTCTATACAGCAGTCCCTTATAAATAATTATTTTCAGTGCAAAAGGCTTGTATTAGAATTGCTACCATTTTTAAAAATGTCTTCCTGTTTTATAATAAATCCGTTTGAAAACATTTCTTATTCAAGTTTGAATTATTGCTTTAAAAATTTGAGGTTTTTATAGAAAACAGGTTTTATCATTTGCACTTTGAAGTAGCAATATGAAGTGTTTCTTTATGCTCGTGAACGGATCCCATGTTTTAGGGGAGCCCATCCGTACGTTGCCTGTGATAATCCTTAGGGATTTCTTTTTGACCCATTGAAGCCTTTGGAAGCCTCAAGATGGGAGCTGGGATGGGAAAGTCTTTAATATTGGAAAAACACTGGCAGTATCTCTGGAGCAACCTTAGAGCTTGAACAAGGGAAAGTTTTTTATTTAATTAAATTACAGATGTCCCTCACTGGATGATGACATCATCCAGTAAAATTATGCCCTTGGAATTTCAGCCATTAATTCAAGACACACACTATCACATGCTGTAGCATAAGTCATACTTTTAAAACCTGACTGCCTTCCTTTCATTGGTAGGCTCAGCAACAACCTTTTAATTTTATTTTAGGACAAATGACAACAAAAAACATCACAGCTGCAGTGGAAACACAATGGGTCTAAAAAAATAATGGTAATATTATTCAAAAGAAAAGAGAAACAGTGGCTTTCACAAATCTAAAATAATATCTCTGCACCAGTCATACATTGTATGTTAATAACATTGCAAAGTTTTCTATCCAGTTGGTTAGAGATGGTGAGCATCTCGTTTTTCCGTGTTGTGAGTAAGTATTTTGGTCAAAGCAAAGATGAGGAAATTCCTTTTACACTGCCTGGTGGTTAATATTTAGGAAGCAAGTAAATCGTTTAGAAGTACATAAGCATCAACAGAAATGAAAGACAGACATGAAAGAGTGGCCAATACAAATTAATATGAGTAATAATTTCCCTGCAATATGCTGGACATGGCAATGGCATACATTGAGAGGTGCATCAGAAGAATTGCAGTACCTACCAGCAATTAGATGTTTTATTCATACATGTCCTAAAAAAGTCATTATGGTGTCCCCTATATTATAAACATTATTGTTTTCTGGACCATTTAATGCCTGAGATCTTTATTTATTTATTTATTTATTTATTTATTTATTTATTTATTTATAAACTTATATCACGCCCATCTTCCCGGCAGGGAACTCTGGGCGGCTAACAATGTTAAAAACACATAAAAATAAGTTAAAAAAAAAAAAGAAACCTCCAACCAGTAAAGCAATGGAGGGCAAGATGGCAGCAAATGGACTAGGGGAGAGGAAGTAAGGAGGGAGGAAAGAAGGAAAAAAAAGGGGGGGGGGGAAGCTAACTAGTAAGGTCACCAAAAGCCTCTTTAAAGAGGAAGGTCTTCAGAGCTTTCTTAAAGGCAGGCAGGGACTCCAGCAGGCACAGCTCACTGGGGAGGTGGTTCCAGAGAGAAGGCCCCACCACAGAGAAGGCGTGGTTTCGCGTACGCGTTTTCCGCGCCTCTCTGGGTGTGGCCACTCTCAGTGAGCGCGCCTGCGAAGATCTCGTGGGTCTGGATCCGGATGCCCTCTGGGAGATACGCTCCGCCAGATACTCTGGTCCCAAGCCGTGGAGGGCCTTGAAAATCAAGACCAAGACCTTGAACCTGATCCGGAAGGCAACGGGGAGCCAATGCAAGCGGACCAGGACTGGGGTGATGTGCTCGTATCTACGGGCACCCACCACCAGCCTGGCCACCGCATTTTGCACCCGCTGCAACCTCCGGACCATGGCCAAGGGCAACCCCACATAGAGGGCATTGCAATAGTCGATCCGCGAGATCACCAGTGCCTGCACAACTGTCCTCAGGTAGGACTCATCAAGGTACTGGCGGATCTGGGCGATCCTGCGAAGATGGAAAAAAGCGGCCTTGGAAACGGCCATCACCTGGGCTTCCAGGGAGAGGGCCGAGTCCAGGACCACGCCCAGATTCCTGGCCCTGTCTGTAGGCTGGAGGGAAATACCCCCCAGACTAGGGAGGGGGCCATTGTACCGAGACGAGGGCGTCCCGAAGAACAGAACCTCCGTCTTCTCCGGATTAAGCTTGAGCCAGTTATCTCTGGTCCATTCCAATACGGCCTCCAGGCACAGATCGAGGGAGCGAACCGCCTCCTCAGCAGATGATGAAAAGAAGATATAGAGCTGCGTGTCATCAGCGTACTGATGACAGCGAACTCCATATCTCCTGATGACCTCCCCCAGCGGCCACATATAAACATTGAACAGCACGGGAGAGATTGCCGACCCCTGGGGCACCCCACAAGGGAGAGTCCAAGGAGCCGACAAGACATCTCCCAGCTGTACCCTCTGAGTCTGGCCACCGAGGAAGGAACGGAGCCAGGCCAGGGCCTGACCACCGATTCCCGCCTCCGCGAGCCGGGCCAGAAGGTTACCGTGGTCGACGGTATCAAAGGCAGCTGAGAGGTCAAGGAGGACCAACAGGGAGGAGCTCCCCCTGTCGGCTTCCCTGAGAAGGTCATCCTGCAGAGTGACCAGGGCGGTTTCGGTCCCGCGAAGAGGCCTGAATCCAGACTGGAAGGGGTCCAGGATATGGTTTACCTCCAGGTATGACTGAAGTCGGATAGCGGCCAACCCTTCAACAACCTTGCCCAGGAAGGGAACAATGGCGATCGGACGAAAGTTGGAAAGGTCGTCCGACGCCAGGCCAGGTTTCTTAAGAGTGGGTTTCACCACGGTCTCCTTCAAGCGGGAAGGGAAGCATCCCTCTCGAAAGGAGGCCGTGGCAATAGCAGAAACCCACTCAGGCATGTTCCCTTCAGCAGATTTAATAAGCCAGGCTGGGCAAGGGTCAAAGGGAGTGGCCGCCGGCCGGCAACGAGCCATAGCTCTGGAGGCCTCCGCCGAGGAAACCGGCCCAAACTCATCCAGGAGGGGAGAACGGAGGGGTGAGGCATCGGAGATCCCAGAGGGTGGACTAGAGCAGCTGGGGGGCAAGTCGGAACGGATGGCCTCAATTTTTGATCTAAAATGGGCTGCAAATTGCTCGCTAGTGAAATCACTAGGAGGAGGCCGCAGCTGACTGGGATTGGAGAGGTCTTGCCCACCCAGAATAACTCCGCCTGGCGATTCGAGGCCTCGCCAATTCTCAGGGAGGCAAACGATCTTCTAGCGTCCCTGATCGCGCGGAGGTAGCGGCCAGTCAGCTGTTTAAGGGCAGCCTTATTTACTTCCATCCGGTTTGCCCTCCAAATGACCTCCAGTCTCCTACGTTCTTGCTTCATCGACCGCAACTCCTCCGTGAACCACGGGGAGGAGCAGCCTCGACATCGTAGGAGACGCTTGGGGGCAATCCGGTCTACCGCCCCGGCGGTACACAGATACCACCTTTCCACCAGGGCATCGACCGGATCGTCTGCCAGACCGCCAGAGAGCTCCCCGAAGGCATCCATGAACCTGGCGGGGTCCAGGAGCCTACGGGGGCGGGCCCAGATGTAAGATGGGCGCTCCCCGTGGGGCGGGGGGGGGCGATCGACAGGGGAAATTTTAGCAGGTAATGGTCCAACCATGACACGGGCAGGGGCAAAATACCCCCAACCCCCAGACACGAATCTGGCGACATGGAGGAAAAAACCAGGTCCAGGGTGTGGCCAGCTCTATGGGTGGGGCATAGAACATGCTGAGATAAGTTCATGGAAGTCATGGATTCCATGAATTCCAGAGCCGCACCAGAGAGTTCCTCCTCGGCATGCAAGTTGAGGTCCCCAACCACCAGAAGGCGGGGAGATCTCAACAAGGCAGCCGAGACGAACTCTGCGATCTCTGGCAAGGATTGTGCTGGGTTGCGGGGAGCGCGGTACACCAGTACAATCCCAAACTTATCTCACTGACCCACTGATAGATGGAGGCATTCCACCCCAGAACACACCATTGTTGCAGACCTGCTATAGATACCTCAGGTATACAGTACTGGCAAGTGCTGTCTTCCATAGGTTAGCTCTATAGATACCTCTGGCAGTTCTGTCTTCTGGCAATTTCTCTTTCACCCATCACTGAGATCTTTTATATGATATTTATTAACTGACAGTAGATAATTATAGAGAAATAATTTGGTTTTCCTGTCCTGGATTGATTTAATAATCATTTCAAAAAGTGCACGAGACTGAAGTACTCAGTGCTGCTCCACTGCATTTGGACACCAGCAAATGCTGCCTTTGTAAACACCGCCATTCATCTGAGGCAGGCAAGGCATACCTAGGCCTCAAGCAGGATGATGGCAAGAATTTATTATTGTATCCAGTTACGTGGTCTAAGGCACAAATTCCTCTGTCTGCCCACACTCTCCATAAAAAGATTTCTTCCCAGATTTTAATTCAGGATTATCACAATTAACATTAACATTAGCATTTGGGGAAAATGGGTTGAATCTAAACTGTTGTAACAGTATGTAACATGGATGGATTATTCAGTCTCCGCACCAAACCTGTTCTTCTGGATCGAAGCCTGTTGGGGATGGAGGGATTCTTGTAGGTCTAGTTTGATGGGTTGTTGGCTACCACATAGTACATTTCCATGTTGTGAATTGTGGGCAAAAGAACTGAATGCCTCATTGGAAACCTTTTGGGTAAACAGGATGTCTTGGACCAAAACTTTAGCTTTTGGTCTTTTATAGAAGGAACAATATTAATAGCCCAGGTTGTAACCAAAGTGGAAGATTATTTAGATAATTATTGCTGTGGCTATAGTTCCAAGTCAAGATCTTTCCCCCTCTCTTTTGTCCCTAAATTTGTGTGACCCCTTGACAATAGAATAGTCACTAAGGATATTTGTGGCCAAGGGGCAATATCAAAGCTTGGTCTTACATTTGCTGGACTTTCCCCGTCTTTCTCATCTAAGCTGGGGTGACTATAATGAGTTTTGCTTGCAAACTGATCACTACATGAAAAGTTCTATTCCCCTCCCCATCCTGGTGTGTGGGTGTGTGTGTGTGTGTGTGGGTGTGTAGGTGAGTAAAGCTTATAACCTAACTTCTCCCATGAAACATTGGCAATAGCAGTGACTGTTTTTTTGCCCAGATATGAATGGTGGTTTTAAGCCATGCCTGAGTGGGCATCCTTACTTACAGCGGCACCCTGCAGAGAATGTCTAGACCTAGAAACATACCATCTCTTGGGGCTTTTTGGAATGTCATGGGTAACCTGAGAGTGAGTGACAGCTGCTACTAAATGGTGGTGGAGGTCTCCGTGGATTGGAGACAGAGCGTGTTCCCCTTACTGTATCCTGGCGAATAAGCCTACATGTTACTCGCCAGCTAAAATGCTTGCTCTTCTTCGGGGGCAAGTAAAAGAAGGTCCGTGAAGTTGGGACCTTTTACCTTGGTTCATTCTTTGTAAAACCCACGCTGTTGTTGTTGATATGTGCTGTCAATATGTGATTCTCAGTCATCCAGGTGACGTTATCTAGAAGTTGAATCAAGGCAACTGGACTTCTTTTTCTTGAGAGAACAAAACATTTCACTGCGCATCCAAGCAGCTTTGACGGTCTGAAGAAACATTGGTGTGAGGCTTAGTTCACCTTGCTTTCACGGCACCCTGATCTGAAGGGGCTTGTTAGGTGGACAATGCCCTGGGTTGCATGAAAGTCCCACCTATGCAACCCTGCAATTAAGTATGAGTCGTTAGCCATGGCCATCCTGGTGGAGGTGTGAAGTGCTTCTGATCTGCCTGGGGATTGATGAAAGGGCAGCATGATAAGTGGTAGACAAGTTGTGCCTAAACCCTACACACACATGAATGGCTTCCCTGACCCCTCTCTCGAACTACCTATCTTCTCTGTCTAATATGTGTTACAAATACAGTGGTACCTCTGATAACGAATGTAATTCGTTATCCAAGGCAATTTGTTATCTGAAAAAAAAATCATTATCTGAAACACAGTTTCCCATTGCAATTAATGGGAAAATGATTACTCTATTCGGGAGGTCTGAAAAAAGGCAAAAACCAAACAAACTGGTTTTTTCCCCAGGCCTCTTTATAAAATGCACTTTAAAGACATGCAGTGCTGGAACACACACACCCCGAACATCCCCCCTACAGTGCAATGTAAACATGGAAAAAAGAAAGCATCAAGACTACCTCAGTCTGTTCCCACCAAAAATGCAATGGGGAAAAATTCAAACATACACAAACACAAGCAGGAAGAGAACCGCAGCCCATTCTTCTCTGCAGAGCAATGGAAAAGAGTGCAAACATGGATAAAAGAAAGCAGCAAGATTACCCCAGTCTGTTCCCACCAAAAATGCAATGGGAGAAAAACAATGCAAACAGACAAACATAAGCAGCAAGAGAAATCGAGCCTGTTCTTGCCTGCACAGCAGTGGAAAAGTTTGCAAACATGGACAGAAGAAAGCAGCAAGGCTACCCCAGCCCGTTCCTGGCAAAAATGCAAAGAAAAACAGTGCAAAGATTAATAAAAGCTAGACCCCTGCCTTTCCAAGTTCAAAAGGTCCAAATCCCTTAGCAAAAAATGTCCAGAATGGCTCCAAAACACAACGAAAAGAAATGCTAACTCCTCCCACTCCTCCACAAACTATGTGTGTGTGTGTGTGTGCAATGCATCTTGGGTACAATTTTGTTTTGCAAGGCATGATGAAAAAATTGTTATCAGAGGCAGCCCACAGGGAACATTCGTTATCCAAGGCAGCCTGTACCCGGAACTTTCCATTCACTATCCAAATTATTTGTTATCAAAGGCATTTGTTAACCAAGGTTTAATTGTATGTGCTGTCAAATCACCCTGACTTATAGTGAGCAAAGCAAAAGCAAAAGCAAAAGCAAAGTGTTCTGCTTATATACCGCTCCATACCAATTCAAGTAGTCTCTGGGTGGTTTACAGTTTAATTACAGTATGTAGGCTAAACATTGCCCCCCCCCAAGCAAGCTCATTTTAGGATGGAAGGCTGAGTCAACCATGAGCCTCCTGCTCTCTGGGATTGAACCCCAGGTTGTGAGCACAGTTTTACCTGCAGTACAGGCATTACAGGCATTTAACCACTGTGCCATGAGGCTCCTTATGAGCCCATGAATGAGTGATTTCCAAAATGTCCTGTCATCAACAGTGCTGCTCAGATCTTGTAAACTCATGCCCATGGGTTCCTTTAGGGAGTCAATCCATCTCATACTCCCTGTGCAGTAACTGGTCCCAGTGCCATATCCCACATCTCTTGACTGCAGTTAAGATTATACAGCGAGTTCGGCAATCACTCTCTGACTCATGAGCATGCTAGTTTTTCCATCCTGTCCTGTTCCAAAGCTGATCAGGCTTAGGGCACCAGCTGCAGCCTCAGAGAATTATTTTGCATTTCCTGGGTCTCTGAGTAAGAAGACAGATCTCAAGAGCAGCAATACTAGAGGAGGACTTGAGTTTTATGTGTGAGACAGCTTTAAAAGGTGGTTTTCTGGCTTTAATCCATCCCCCTGCTGACAGGAGACCTCACTGGATAAGGATGAAGGTGTCTGTCTGTGTTTTGTTCCAAAAGGTAGGCTCCCAGTCTAAGTCCCTCTTCTAAATTTAGGGCGCACCAGTATTGGGTGCATTGTGACACGTGGTGCAAGGCAGAGAGTGAAATACCAATATCGTGACTTCCGAGACTTCTTAGTTGGATAAGTCTTTGCGCCAAGTAGCACAAAGCCTAGAAAAAAAGACACATATTACTTGCCTTCTCTTATCCCGCTTCTCTGGTATCACCAAGCGCCAGTGACACTGTAGGGGCCAGTCCCCGCCCCCACTAGTCTTAGGTTTTGGCTCTGAAATTTAAGAGAATGGGATGTGATTCATTGGCAACTTGAACCATGGGGACACCATTATGTGTGCACCAATGTCAGCCCTTTGTTTTGTTTAGCTTTTCAGAGATGGGGATTTGTCATAGAATAAGCCATGTGGAATGGTCATCCTATGTTCTACTGCTGCATTTTGTTCACAGGCTGTATAAATTGCTAGTATCCCCTAGCTAGTATGTTCAGGAGGAGATTCCAAGAACTGGAATCTGAAGAAGTAACTTTTCCATCTCTGTTTTACTGAACGTTCTTCTGGTTTGATTATTGGGCAAAACTGAAAAGACAAAATACTGTATTTCCAAAGCTCCCTAAATTAAGCTGATGTTTATTTGCTCTGTTATCTCTCTCTCTCTCTCTCTCTCTCTCACTCACTCACTCACTCACTCACTCTGCATCCACATACATACATTTCAAGTTGGTTAAGAAAAACTTCAGTCAAGAATGTATAAGCCCTGGCAAACGATTTTATAAGTCTCATTTTCTACTCATATACTGTACATTTTTTGAAAATGCTATTGTGAAGACCAATGTACAGTATAGTTCAATTATTCTGAGTCCACCAAAGCCGTTATAGTAGGAAGAATATGAATCTGAACTTCTCTGGATCAAAATCCTATTTTTATTTCAGCATGTTAGGAACTGGAGTGGGGAATGAGACACTCCTATTTCATTCCCGTAGACTTTGGTCTGAGTTTGAATACAGTATGTTCAAGTTAATTAGAGTAGGTACGTAATGGGTGAAAATGAATCATCTTCTTTCCAGCTAGTTTGCTGAGTTTGGGAATCTTGAAACTTGTGAATGGGAAAACAAATCATTTCCTAGATGGTCTGCAATTTATGCACAGTTTGTGCCCCTAAGTCTGTCTTGTTCTTTTTCTCTTTCTCTGCCTCTCTTCACACACACGCCAGATTTGTGTGATATTTGGTGACATCTGTCTTTCTTTGTTCTCTGCAAGAGAGGAGATAAATTGGCAGAAGGGAAAGGAGGGGGAGGGAGGATTCTGTTGAGTGAGGCGTGGGATGGCAAAAGAGGCGGTGTGGAAGGGTGCTTCTTAGCTTGCCAATAGTAAACCTAATTGTAGAGAGAGAGAAAGAGAGCGAGTAAGCAAACCTGAAGCCACACTGGGGTGTTTGCTAACTGGGATGTTTCGAAACTCAGAAGATTGGAAAACTTTCATCTTCAAAGTGGTCACAACTCACAAGGCTCTGACCCCAGAAAACCTGCCGTCAAGAAAATAACTCCAGGCTCTCTGAAGAGCAACTGCTCCATGTTTTCCTTCCATTTCCCCAGTTTTCTCATTTGCACCTCCTTTGTCCTCTTGGGCCGAGATGTGGGTCTCCTGGGACATCCCCAGTGCCTGGATTATGGACCTCCTTTCCAGCCTCCTTTCCATCTGGAGTTCTGCTCTGCCTATGAGACCTTTGGGTGTTGTGACCAAGACAAGGACAACATCATCGCCGCCAAATACTGGGACATTATGGATTATGTGGACCTGCAAGCACAGAACCTATGTGGAAGATACATCAAAGATATCTTGTGCCAGGTAAGGTAGTGGGTGGTAGCTGGGCTGTGATTCTGCACCAGTGCTGTGAACTGTAAACTACAGTGGTACCTTGTATAAAGGAATTAATTCATTCCAAATGAAATTCTGTTAAGCCAATTTTCCTTTATACAAATTCCCCATAGGAATGCATTGAAAACCAAATAATCCCTAATCGCGACCATTTTTATGTTGTACAGATTCACCCCATAGGTGATTCTGTTAAGCAAATTTTCCCTATCTCTGGAATTTTTTATGTTGTACAGATTTTATGTTATTATACACACTGTTTGTTATACGAAGGTCCACTTTTATCATGCTTTTCTTTTTCTGAAGCATAAGAATTAAAATATAATTAAACTAAATGACTTTTGCATTTGAAGCTTAGTGGTATTTGTAACAGCCTGACAAGCCTCTTACAAGTTTCCAGCCCTCCCCTGTAACTTTTCAGGGTCAAGCATGGATTTGAACCCGTGTGTCCTCCCCCCCATTTTCAGGCCAAATTCAGAGTGCTGATTTTAAGCAATAAAGTTTTAAATGGCTTGTGTCCAAGCTATCTCAAGAACCATGCCTCGCTTTATGAATATGCATGAGGGTTACAATTACCAGGAGAGGTCTTTTTTCCAGTGCCGGAGTATGCTCTGTAATATCACCTGGGCAAACATGGATTCCTTCCCTTCCCCCTAGCAGGGAGGGTGCAAAATAGTATAGAGTACAAATACTATTTTACCATTTTGGCACCCTGATCCCCAAGCAGGGCACCCGGGGCATGTCATCTCTGCCATCCCCCCCCCCAAAAAAAAATTGGTGGTCCTGTCTTTAGTCATATTCTCAGTTCCACCATCTTTAGAGGTACATTTGGTGGGGACATGGGAGACAGCCTTATGCCCTGCTGCTCCCAGACTCTGGAACTCCCTCCCTGGGAAGCTAGGCTGGCCCCACCTCTGCTGTCCTTCAGGAAGAGGAGAGTTTTCTCTTGAGGCAGGATTTCTTTCCCTGAGTGACTGGCTCCCTGAGAGGGATTTTTAAATGGGTTGCTGCACCTTGTTGCCTTTGAGTGCACTTTTGGTGATTAATGTTGTAAGCTGCTTGGGTCCTTTTTAAGCAGGAAGGTGGGGTAAAAATATTTTAAATAAATTAATAAATAAAAATTAGTCCAAAACCCAGTCTACTTCCCCATGCTGATTTGCAAGTTCCCACACTCTGGTTACTTCACATCCTTCCTCGAGCCGAGGTGAACTTGCCTCCGTGTTGAAATCGGTTTTCAACACGGATCGAGAAGTGGATTGAAAAGATTCCCGAGCTCCAGGACGGGAATCTCTTACCCCGCTTGGAGCGCAGTTCAGGGGGCGCGGTCAGGGTGAACTCGGATTGACCCCACAAGGATGTGAGGTTACGTTCCTTCAAACTCGGATTGACCCCACAAGGATGTGAGGTTATGTTCCTTCGAACCGGTCTCCAGCGGGGCCGCGAACTGCAGCGAGAGGGACGTGAAGTATCAATGGGGAAGTATTACCCAGAGCTTGGGAAACACAGCCTTTTTGTACTACAACTCCCGGAATGCCTCAGTCAGCATGGGCATTACGAGACCATGGCTGAAAAAATAATGTTTCCAAGATCTAGTATAAACACAGCATTTTAAAAATCATATACAGGACTTGTAAGTACTGTAATGCAATGGACAGAATTTTGATTTTGGTTGTCTAGGAAACCCAACTTTGGGCGTTTATACACGACCCCTAAGCTCCACCGCAAATGGCTGCAAGGTCCGGACCTTAAAAATGTTTACCCACCAGCTCCGGACTTTGCAGACAATTAAGTGCGACCCCGCCCACTTTAGCGCGACCAAACAGCAGTTTTCTTGTACCTGGTCTTTGATGGTGACAAATATTTGATCCGGTGTAAGGATAGTGAGTGCGGGGCTCTCCTGGCTTCTGTTTGTTCTTTTTTTGCGCCCCGCCCCTTTAAGAGATCTGTATGCTGCCGGGAACAAAACGGAGGTAAACTGGCATTCTTTTCTTTCCTTTTTCTCCCTCCCTCAGGCAGCCAGCAACCAGGAAGTGCGGAGGGGGGTGGGGACAGAGGAAGAGCGAGGAACCCCTAAGATCTCTGGTCCAAATTTAAGTGGCCAGCGGATCTTAGGGGCCGTGTAAAAAGGCCCTTTGTTCTCACATGAAGCTCAAGTTAGAGCAGAGTTGCTTTTTCCTTTTTGCCTGTCCTTAAGGGACATGAGTACTAATGATTAGTACATCCGTATTATGTTAATTAAACATATTTTAACAGTGGCAGAGATGCGGACATAAAAAGCAAATATCTTTCTTAAATTACTTTCCACTCCAGCAGAGTTTTAGAAAGTGTCTTTTCTGGGGTACAGCTAACAAAATCCTACAAGAGCACTCTGTTCCCTAATATTTTAGAGTGCCAAGCCTGGAGCAGCTCTTGATGATGTCAGTGGCTGTGGACTTTTGTGATGCCTTGCAGCTGGCTTTTCAGCAGTGATCGCCATGCTGGCTCTCTAACAGCAGCAGAAAGAGCATGGCTAATTCAAAAACCGACTTGTGCATTCCAGCAGCAGCAGCTCTACAGCATGCAAGAAGAGTGTTTCCGAGCATGTCTGAATGGCACATGCTGAAATACTTAGAATCAACCCCAAAATCTGGGAATACACACTGGTATCACCCTGTCCTCTTGAGATTCCATGCTCAAACCTGGTCTCAAGTAAACCACAACACCTGCCAGCTTTACGTAAAGGCAGGACAAGAGATTAACTGCTTATTTTCCCTTGGCTCTCAACAGATTTTAGGGCTTCCTAAAAAGATCAGCCCATTGACTTGGATGTTTTGATTCCCAGGTGCCATAAAGGATGTGCTTAGATTACTCTCCTACTGGTGTCCTGCAGAATCTGCCCTCCTGAAAGCAGCCTCTGACCAAACAGCTGGCTTCCATGCCTCAGCTGGCACTGGCACTGCCTGCCTCTTTCCTCCACTGCCCTTAAGGATGCCCATTCATCTTAAGTGGGAAAAGGAAGAACAATAAAGAAAGAGACACAGCCCCCCTTGGTCCCCCAGCCTATCCGCTGATTTAGAGCCAGAGAGACGGTTCCTTTTTAAGATTCAGTCCTGGACACCGAGAGTCTCCATCTGCCAGCTCAAAAAGCAGCCAAAACACACACCAGGGAAATGCTTAATATTCTCTCTGCTCAACAGCCTTCATCCTCTATTGCATATAGAGTGTATTTACTCTTTTCATACAGGTGAAGACTGCTACAACAGCAGTGAAAATTAAACTGCTTTTCTTTTTCTTTCTTTCTTTCTCTTTCTTTCTTTCTTTCTTTCTTTCTTTCTTTCTTTCTTTCTTTCTTTCTTTCTTTCTTTCTTACAACTCTACAGTCACAGAAATCTAAAATTCTTTGTGAGGGGCACGGAGGGAGATGTTAGGAAAGGCACTCCCTCCTAATGGCCTCGTAACAATTCTAGCTTCCTAAGGCTTTAAAATTGTTATATATAACATTCCTGATTTATTCACTCTTTCTAGAAAGTCATTCATTTACCTACCTACTGTTTTAACCTCCTAATGCACTCTTGTATGGAACTACCTCTAGATATTTCTGGATTGAGCCTCAGGGAATGTGGGTCTTCTCCCCACAGAAGCATGAAACTGACGGGGTCAGGATTAGATCCATGACCTTGCATCAGTTACTGACCTGCGTAAAATGAATGGATTTCTAGAAAGAGTGAATAAACCATAGGGTTGCAGGTCACCAAGTACTTTAGAGGGATGGTGTTAGGGCTAGAGATTAAATAATTAATTAGGAAATGTGGAATTAATTACAACTATCCATTCATTTTCCTACCTACTGCATTCAACCTCCTCACTGCATTCTAGTATAGAACTATTACCTGTGTTAGGACTAGAGAGTAATTACTGTGATTAATTAGCTGTATTCCACATTTCCTCCAGTAAGATGAGGCAGCTCTTCAACTGCGAAGGTTCAGGCTGAGGGAAAGGAACCGATGCAAGGCCGCTGATTTCATCCCAACCCATTCAGTTTCATGGTTCTGTGGGGACAAGAACCACCATTCCCCCCAAGGCCCAGCCCAGCAGCACTTGAGCTACTACACCATGGGATATTAGATGCACCTTATGTAAATGCATGTTTCTTGGCCCCACCTCATCTCATGCATGTGCACCTGCAAGGGATTTCTCTAATCGATTTCAGAGGAAAGGGCTTCCTCAGATCTCTAGAGCTGAGAAGAAAATGTCTGGTCTGCCTCTTAAAATGCTATTATCTTCAGTAGACCAGCCTAGGCTAATCTGCATCCCACAGACATGCTGAACTACAACTCTCATCATCCACAGCAGCTATTTCAGGATAACTGGGGTTGTAGTCCAGTTGCAGCGGATGGCTGGTGATGAAGCTTTCATGCTGTAAACAAATACTACACATATCTGTATCTGTGATAAAATTAATCAAACGTTAGACAACAGAAATGATTCATGATATTTAATGATTTAGCTATAGGAAGACCGATTTGGGTTGAACACCAGGAGGATCAGGAAACACATCTTAACTGTTAGAGCATTACGGCAATGGAACCAATTGCCTTGGGAGGTGGTGGGCTCTCCGACAGTTGAGACATTCAAGAGAAAATTAGACAACCACCTGTCAGATAGAACAATGGAGTTAGAAGGGACCTGTAGGTACTGCCACAGAAACATAAAATTCTTAGTGAGGGGCATGGAGGGAGATCTTAGGAAAGAGACATTGGTACATTGATTTAGATTCCATCATTGAGCAAATGGTTGGACTCAATGGTCTTATAGGCCCCCTCCCAACTCCATTACTCTATGGTCCTATGATTATTGATCAATAAGTGTAGTAGGGCAGTTATTAGTATGTGGAAATGCTCTATAAAAGCATCATGAATCTTTGTTACCTACCATGAGACTAGGGTACCCACCCACTGTCCCCATACACACAGCTCCTAACTATAAGTGGAAATAAATCTCTACCCCCTTCTTATCTCTCCAACCAGCTGACCTACAAAATTAGAGCAACTTTGATAGGGCTTTCAAGGTAAGTGAGATATTTAACTACTTCCATTCCCCCTATGTAGAGCTTCCATGGCTGAGCAGGGATTCAAACCCAGAGCTTGAGTCCTAGTCCATCACTCAGTCCTCTACACCACACTAGTTATCCCATTCTATGTAGTAATTATCCCTAAATTACAAACTAAAGGCCATAAGTTCCTTTATCTAGTCTAGTCAATATAAAAAAAGTTAAAGGTTCCCCCCGCACATGCGTGCTAGTCATGTCCGACTCTAGGGGCGGTGCTCATCTCCGTATTCAAACTGAAGAGCCAGTGTTGTGAGAGTCCGTGGCCGCATGGCTGCAAGGAAACACTGTTTTACCTTCCCGCTTTTTACGGCGGTACCTATTTCTGCCAACTTTGCAGCCAACAGTTTTTGGAGCCTTAGTCCACTGAGCCACCACACTTCTGTCTAGTCAATATACTACATCTCATATTATGTCTTCCTCTTATTTTACTGCCTTCAACAAGCATTCTCATCTTTTCCAGTGAACTTTTTCATGCTGCATTAGAATTATGACAGTTTAGCTTCTAGTGAGAGTTCAGGCTTCATTTGATCTAGTGCCTATCTGTTTATCTTTCTAGCAGTCCATGGTCTCTATTAGCCTTCTTTGTTGTCCAGAATTCTCATCGGAACATCATAATCAAGAATGCCATAGTATGGATGATTGCAGGCTTGCTTTCAAATGACACATCCTTACCCTTAAGGATTTTACCTACAGTAGTTGCTTCACTGTGTCCTCTCCTCATGATTTGGAAACCTGGGGAGGCTCATATGAGTTGTATGGGTCAGATACCATGTACCCAAATGGTACAGGGCTTTAATAGGTCATAACCAGCACTTTGAACTGGATCCCGAAATGGAATAGTAACCAGTGGAGCTGTAGCAGAAGAAGAATTAGTACTCTTTGTGACTAGGCCAAATCAACAGTCTTGTTGCAGCATTTTAGATCAGAAGATGAACACTCTTCAAAAGCAGCCTTGTGAGCAACATATTGAGGTCATCTAAGCAGGATGTCCTTCAAGCCACTCCCATTTTCCTGCCAAAAGAGACCCTAGTCTTTTTGCATGCAGTAAGAAGCAGGGGAACATGTTCTGTTTGAGAAGCAACTCTGAATTGTAAGGCATTATAAAATAACCTTTAGATGGGTGCATACATTCCTCTGGGATGCTTCAGGGTCATTATTCCATAAGAAAGCTTCCAAGTAGATTTAAGTGTCATTTTCCTTCTTTTTAATCATATATATCAAGCAGGGGTGTCCAAACTTCAGCCCTCCAGATGTTTTGGACCACAACTCCCAGAATTCTAAGCCCATATTTCCAATGACAAAGGACTGGGAGTTGTGGTCCAAAATATCTGGACAGCCGAAGTTTGGACATCATTGATTAGAATCTTCTCCTCTCTCTCCTTCTCTTCTTCACACAATTATATGTTTGCTTTGTCTGGTGGTGGCTGATGTTTTCAAAGCTAACCATTTTAAAATTAATTCTCCTCAGTATTGGGACAATCACTTTTCTGTTTTCTTAAGTCATGAAGTAACACATTATCTATGCACAATAGATTGGGCCCAGACTCCATCATACTTGGATAAGGCCCAGTAAAATTAAAGGAATTTACGTTAGTCACAATGACTAACTTCACCAAGTCTAGACTCAACACAGCAATTTACCTAGCATGTTCCTGGAATAATGGGAAGTGAAAAACAAACTTTAAAGCAAGGGTGGGAAGTCTTCAGAACTCAACCAATGTTTTGGACTATAAGAGCCATTCTCTCTTACCATTGATGGCCAGTATTAAGAGAACATTAGAAGCTGTCTTAGAACATAAGAACATAAGAAGAGCCATGCTGGATCAGGCCAAAGGCCCATCTAGTCCAGCTTCCTGTATCTCACAGCGGCCCCACCAGATGCGTTTGGGAGCGCATGAGACTCTGTCTCCTGATACCACTCCCCTGCATCTGGCCCTTGAACTACCCTGGTTTAAAGCCTAGAGATTATATCTCCATCATGGTTTGTAACCCGTGATGGACTTTTCTCTAGGAATCTGTCCAATCCCCTTGAAGGCATCCAGGCCAGATGCCATCACCACATCCTGTGGCAGGGAGTTCCATAGAACATGGGTGAAAAAATATTTTCTTTTGTCAGTTCTTACTCTCCCAGCACTCAATTTGAGTGTATGTCCCCTAGTTCTGGTATTTTGAGAGAGGGAGAAGAGCTCCCTCTTATGCTGAATCACATCATTGGCCCTTGTCTTATGCTGAATCACATCATTGGCCCTTGTAGCACAATCTTATCAGTTTTGGCAGCAGTACTCCAGGCATATTTCTTTACTGGACATGAAGGTAATTCAACCTGGGACTTTCTCCAATGCATGCAAAACATGTCCTCTACTGCTGATCTATGACAATACAACACTTGGATGTATCTTCATTTCAATAATTAATTAAGCCCTAGCCTCCTTAGCTTACAAAATTGGGTGGGACCTATAGTCAAGGTTGTTATGGTGGCTACTGGGAAATGAGGTCCTGAAGATCATATTCCTAAGATTGTGTTGTGTTGCCCATCTGTATGTTATCACAATGCTTGCTTATAGATGGAGAGGTTGAGCAGATAGTTTCAATGTCACAGCAGCAAAGACAAAGGGAGCATCAGTTTCACAGTAGTACTGGAGCTAACATGCCATTTCCAACCCCTTAACAGGAATGCTCACCCTATGCAGCTCATCTCTATGATGCTGAAAACCCTCAGACGCCACTTCGGAATCTCCCGGGCCTTTGCTTGGACTACTGCTCGGACTTCCACTTCTACTGCCATTCTGCCATCACTTTGCTTACAAATGACAGACAAATCCAAGAATGCTGTGAGAAGAACAAGACCCACTTCTGTGACCTTCTCAACATCCAGGATGAAGACTACTGCTTCCCAGATGTGTTGAAAAACACAGATCTTAACCGTAACCTGGGCTCTGTGGTTGAAGACAAGAAAGGCTGCCTTCAGCTGTGCTTACGAGAAGTGGCCAACGGGTTGAGAAATCCAGTGCTGATGGTCCATGCTAATGACAACACCCACCGGATGTTTGTGGCCGAGCAGGTGGGCGTGATCTGGGTCTACCTTCCTGATGGAAGTCGACTAGAAGAGCCTTTTCTGGATATCAAGAAGTTGGTGCTGGCAACTCCATGGGTAGGAGATGAGAGAGGTTTCCTCGGGATGGCCTTCCACCCCAAATACAAAGACAATGGGAAATTCTACATTTATTATTCTTACCAGGACAAGAAAAAAGTGGAGAAAATCAGGATCAGTGAATTAAGAGTCTCTGGCTCTGATGTCAACAAAGCTGACGCAAGCTCTGAAAGGTAACATTTCTCCCAGTGTTTCGTTTTTCATTACACAGACATATTTCTAACACTTTTCTACCCCAAAGCATAGATTATGCTTTCTCATTTTATACACATTACAGTCCTATGAGATGAGTTTGGCTGAAGTTTAGTAACCAAGGATATGTATATCCTATGATAAAACAAACGTATCTGGTTCGAATACTTCAAAGCACTTGATTCTATTATATGTGTGATTTGGGGCTAGCCAATGTGTCACCTCCTCCCAATATTGCAGGACTCAAAATTCCCAGCAATCCAGTGAATATGATGGGAGTACAAGTTCATCAAAATACAATTGTTAGAAGTACAGATTTCCCAAACGCATACAAATAAAATCTCGTGGCACCTTGTCACCAGATGCATGGACTCGTTATTGGGAGGCAGACTTAAATAGACTCAAGCAGGTGAAAGGGATGGCTTGTAGGAACAGGGCCTTTTCTGCAGCTGCCCTCAGATTGTGGAATGCCCTCCCAAGTGAGATCTTCCTGGTACCGACGTTGATGACATTCCAGCACCAGGTAAACACCCTCCTTTTCTGGAAGTTTTTAAACTGATTATTGTGGGTCCTGATGGCAATTTTAGTGTAGTATTTTAATGTATTGTATTTATTGTATTTAAATGTTTTTATTGGTTTAATTTTATTGCTATTTTGATGTTTTAATTGTCTGAATTGTTTTTTTTTATTGTGAGCTGCCCAGAGACCTCTGGGTAGTGGGCAGCATACAATCTATATAAACAAACAAACAAACAAACAAACAAAACCAAAATATACATAAGTGAATAGCTTATTTTCTTTGTGGATACATGATGAAGATACATTTCTGCAGAAAACATTTTGGGTGCCAAAAGGTGCCAAGGACTGATTCCAAGGGCTGCAAAATCACCCTCTGGTTGATATAGGACTGCAAGAGACCTTGATGTTTCCAGGGCAGGCATATTCAGCTTTTGCTGCATGTGATGCAAAATAATACCCTTTACTGTACAGAGCTTTGCAAGGACATGCATCATCCCGCCTCCCTGTCTGATGGGCCAGTGCCAGGGAGAGGGAAAGATGATGCATTGAGGGGGGCAACTTTCTGGTTGGAATTTTGCAAAGTGTGAGGTAAAGCAAGGTAAGACAGTGGTTGATATTGTTCCAGACGGAGGGACTGTGTTCCAAACTGTGTTTGGTTTCAGAGCCAGTTCCCCTCTGAAACGAAACACCGATCTCTACTTGAGACCACTGTTGTGTATCCTGCACTCTGAGATTACCGAAAGCAGGGCTTCCCCCTCCTCTGTATGACAGCCCTTCAAATATTTTAAAAGTGCTATCATATCGCCCCTCAGTCTTCCTTTCTCTAGGCTAAACATCCCCAGTTCTTTCAGTCTTTCCTCAAAGGACTCGGTTTCCATCCCCCTGATCATCCTTGTCGTTGTCCTCTGAACTTGTTCCAGTTTGTCAGCAAATTGTGTGAACAGATGGATCGCTCAAGCACCAGATAAGATAGATTGCACTGAAGGTAAGGACCTTTTAAGCCTGAACCAGACTACTCCAAATTCCAACCTCAGGGCAGCCCGCCTAGCTTATCTCCTAGGAAAGCAAGTAGGGGTGCCAGCTAAGCATTCGAGACACCAACAGAAGGAAAAAAATTAACAAAGGAATGTAAAGGTCCTCTTTTGCTTAGTCTAGGAAACAAGTTAAACAGCAAGAACTATGCAGATAAGATGCTTTGCTTAATGAATGCATAAATAATACATTTTTGAACACAGTAGAAGGCCTTGAAACTCATCCAAGGGAGAAAATGGCAGTTACCCACCTCTCTTTGTCCTTGTTTTCTGAATTATTTTTCTCTTTTCCTTTTAGGAAACTTTTAGAAATCGAAGAACCGGCTGCAAATCATAATGGGGGCCAGATCCTTTTTGGTGTGGATGGTTACATGTACTTGTTTACAGGGGATGGAGGAAAAGCAGGAGACCCTTTTGGCAAATTTGGGAATGCTCAGAACAAGTAAGCCAGGCAGCAACTGCGTCCACTGTTCCCTGTGTCTAATATGCCCTTTTGTTACCTATCAGAGGCAACTGGGTTTGGTTTAAAAAAGCACCTGATGTCATTTTAACACAGTGGTGCTGCTTCTGACCATTTCTGTTTAGGAAAGTTTTAGTTCAAGTGTCTTAAAACATAAGAAGGGAGAGATTGTTTTAGTGAGTATAAGTCCTTGGATATCATGTCATACAAAGGAAGGATACATGTCTTTTAAATCAGAAATGTGGGGTATATGCCCCTCTGGGGTTTTGTGTTTGTATTTTATACATATCCTGCCTTTCAAAATTGTGATTCAAAATACCCAAAAGGTTCTTACCATTGGTTCTGCTGGCTAGAGAGAAGGCGGTGAGAGTTCAGCTGGTTTTAGAGGACATGTCTCACACCCCAGTTTTCCATCACAATCAACCATTTTGTAATCAAGGTCCTGATAATAATCTGCTATCTGGATCAGTGGGGATTTGGGTGAGTCAAGTCCTCCTTAAGTTCTGTTTATTCAAATGTGCCTACTCTAGTTGCAACTTACTACTCTAATGTAAATTGCAACTAGAGGAGCCCATTTGAATCAATGGAGTTTATGGAGGAGTTGAATCACTAAATCACCATTGATTCAGTCAGCCTCCTCCAATTTACTATGCTGAACAAAAGGATTTCAGTCACTGCAGTCTAAATATATATCATTAAAGCCAATTTATATATACAGTGTAAACATTTGGAGACCGCTGGTCACCATTAGTTCAGGTGACTTCAGGTGTGTGTGTATATATATATATGCCTGAAGTCACCTGAACTAATGGTGACCAGCGGTCTCCAAATGTCTGTGTGTGTGTGTGTGTGTGTGTGTGTGTGTGTGTGTGCGCACACACACACACACACACATATCTATCTATCTATCTATCTATCTATCTATCTATCTATCTATCTATCTATCTATCTATCTATCTATCTATCTATCTGTCTGTCTATACACAGAAACACCCTGCTTTAGATTATTACAGAGAATGAACTGGTCTTAACCTTTGTGATGTTTACCTTTCTCTGCATTCTGCTTCTCTTATCATTAATCATTGTTTTGTTCTTTGATTTCCCCCCAGGAGTAGTTTATTAGGAAAGGTTTTGCGGATAGATGTGGATGGAAGGAGCTCCGATGGGAAGCCTTACCGTATCCCTCCTGACAACCCTTTTTCCTCTGACTCTAAAGCTCTACCTGAAATCTATGCGTACGGGGTGAGGAACATGTGGCGCTGTTCTGTGGACAGAGGTGACCCATTCACTCACAAAGGAAGGGGAAGGCTGTTCTGTGGTGACGTGGGCCAGAACAAGTATGAAGAGGTGGATATCATTGTGAAAGGAGGCAACTACGGCTGGAGAGCGAAGGAAGGATTTGAGTGCTATGACATCAAGCTTTGTCAAAATTCTTCCTTAGGTAACGAAGTGACTGGTGATTCTTATTGGTTGATAGATTGATTTAAAAATTTATACCCTACTTTTCTCCCCAAGATGTCCCAAGATGGCTTATAGTATTAAAACAAAGAGTATTAAAAGCTAAAGAACAATAATTATTTTTAGCTGATTCCTGTGCAGTTCTCTTATCTTTGATAGAATTTGACCAAGGGTGATCAAGAATTGATCAAGGGTGGAAGCCATTAATATAACAAGTACATATGCCCCATTTTCATTTCAATAAACTGTGGAGCTGGGATTTTAGGAAGAAGGATCGGAGTACAGAACACCTTTAGCAAATGCAGCGTGTCAGTATTTGGGTTCTCCACCTGAAAACGGCAGTTCCTCCCACTTCTACATAGCTGTTAAACTTGTGGGGACACAGCCTCTATTGCATCTGGCTATATTCTGAATTATGTGCTAGAAAGAAACAAAGTGAGAAGCAGCTGTTTAGCATAATGACTCCCGCTGAGCCTCCCATGCACATGAGGTACCTGATCAAGAAGTTGAGTCATGGCAACTGGACTTCTTTTCTTGTGAGATCAAAATGTTTCACTACTCATCCAAACATCTTTGCCAGTTGAAGAAAAGTTGGTGCAAGGACTCCAATTTATAGTTCACACTGGTTTGATGCCACCCTGGCTTGTTAGCTGGACAGTGGCCTGAATAGGTTCATAAGAACAGCCTTGCTGGAACAGGCCACAGCTCATCCAGTCCAGCATTCTGTCTCACACAGTGGCTCACCATTTGCTTCAGGGTATTCCCAAGCAGATGTCTTCACTTCCTTAAGATTCCCTGTAAATGGTATTGAGAGATATCCTGCCTATCTCTCCAACCCGGAGGTTGTCCTTAGGCATCCATAGTTACAGCTGTCTAGTGTGTGTGTAAGTCCCACCTATTCCATCCTTCCCAAAATCCATTAAGTATATGTCATCAGCCATGGCTTTCTAGTGGATGTGTGAAGTACTTCTGATTTGTCTGGGGACTGATGAATGGGCATCATGATAAGTGGCAGACAGACTGTACCTAAGTCCTCCACCTCTGTTGAGAGAGGGGTTTTCAATACCACCTCACCTGGATGACTGAGAATCTTCACTGAGGACTCAGACATTAAAAAACTTAGTGTATTTTTATCTGTTTTGTTCCTGTCCCCTTAGCTGTCTATTTCTTCAAAACATTAGGGTTATCACATTTTTGACTGAACGGGTTCTCATGTTCTCTGTATCAACAGATGACATACTTCCAATATTTGCTTATGGACACTCTGTGGGAAAATCAGTTACTGGAGGTTATGTCTATAGAGGATGCGAGTCACCAAATCTGAATGGGCTCTACATTTTTGGTGATTTTATGACTGGGTAAGGAAGAAACCAATTTCATTAACCTCCAAATACCTGAGACTGGGTTCTGAAATGCAGTCTCATAAGGTTCATTTTGAGAGAGGGCCTTCAGCCTATAATTCCTTCAGGATTCTCCATTATAAAGATTATAGTTCAATAAATTCAGACCATTCAAATTTATATTTTACAAATTTAGCACTTTCCACCAATTTCAAAGAATTACTACTATTGTGTTTGTGGTGGATGTTCAAACCAGTGCTCTCCTTGGTAGCAGACTTCATAGATGACTGCCATGGACAGCTTTTCCAAAACAATCTTTAATCCAAACTTACACTGTATTATTGGGTTTATTCTTTGTTACAATGTGTATGTGTAACATTAATCCTACATTCCAAAACTTCTGGAAGGCACTACTCTTGCAACAGGATGTTACTCTTGGATTGCACTTCCAAGAAGCTCTTCATACTAGCTGTGTTGGCTGGGGGTTCTGGAAGTTGTATACAAGAACATCTGTGCTACCAGTGGTTGGGAGACACTGATCTAGTAGGTCCTTGTATGAATGAAACAGACATTTACAAGGCACCCAATGGTATTGCCACAAAGGCTCATACATCACTGATCATTTCCTCTTCTGATTGCTCTATCTAATAAGTCAGTGGTTCTCAACCTGTGGGTCCCCAGATGTTCCTGGACTGCAGTTCCCAGAAGTCTTGATCACCAGCTGAGCTGGCCAGGATTTCTGGGAATCGCAGTCCAGGAACATCTGGGGACACACAGGTTGAGAACCACTGATCTAAGTTGTTCAGGTATCTGGCTACAGAGAAAGAGGCTGAGAGTTCCCACTGGGCCTTCTGTGAGTAGAGTCAGCCTGTGTGGGCAAGCTGCATAATCCCAGAATGGTAAACCATTTATCATTATTTTCTACCTGGGAAACCTTGAAAAGCATCACCATAAATCAAATTTGATGGCACATGATGATGATGATGATGATGATGATGATGATGATGATGATGATGATGATGATGATGATGATGACGATGATGATGATGTCTGGACAGCAATGATCAGAAATAAGATGGAGGGTTTCACTCTAATTTTGTTAGAGATCATTCAAGGATGAATGACTTTTCTCTGGAGAGCAGAACTGAATCAATATAGTAAGTCCAGTTAAAGAGTACTGTAACTTACACAGTGGGTAATGGAAGACAACACAGTGGGGAGGCATAATAAGAAGTAAGTCATGGGTATGGAATAGTGCAAGGCAGAAGAACATGTGCTCCTCCAGATACTGATGAGTTCTAACTCCCTGTTGTGCTACACAACATGGCTGTTGGCCAGGGAGAATGGGAGCTCTAGTTCAACAATGTGTGAGAGAAATTGTGGAGTAAGCTCAGTTGGGTGCAAAACTCAAATGATACCTGACAATAGGAAGTGGCAAAATTCCTTAAGGCCTGCCATTCAAGGTAATTTCTGCTGAAGGAAGATTTGCTTTGAGTTAAGGGCTAGGAACAAATCAAATTAATCTTTCCTCTGTAAGAATTTACCTACCACCAACTCTCTCTTTTTGGCTTAAGCTCTGTGGAACAATGAAACAATCACACATGTTTTGCTTTTATATCCAGTCGACTCATGGCTTTGCAAGAAGACGAGAGAACAAAGAAATGGAAGAAACAAGACATTTGCATCAGTAGCACAAATGCCTGTGCTTTTCCAGGGCTGATCAACTCATATCATAAATACATTATCTCTTTTGCTGAGGATGAAGCAGGTAACACTTGTTGCAACCCTCTATTTTTGTGAGATCTAAAGGGGCAGAAGGACTGGGACAAAAACAATACAAAAACTCATTGATAGCATCTCAAAGTTGATGCAAGGAAGATAGCAGAGTGCAGGGGATAAAATGTTTAGCAAACACATCCATTTTCATTCAAATGCAATAGCAGGCCCTGGGATAAATGAATCATCCCAGATCGCCCTTAGAAAGAGCGAACGCTAAGTCACTGATGAGTCCTCGATACCTAGGAAGTTCTGGAAGGGGTTACTGTAAGTTAGAATTGACTTGACAACAAAATTCTTATTATTAGTCACTACATATGGGGAAGGAGAGCTTAACATTTTCCTCTCTGGCTACAATCCTAGTTTGCATCCAATCAAGCTCACGCCACATATGGTAGTCCAGTACTGTATGTATGCCACCCATTTCTGTTCCTGCCTGGAAGTGAGAAATGGAAAAAATGGCAGAGAAAATATTTTTCAGGCTGAAAGTCACAACATGTGCTCATCTCAACGAGGTTGATGAATTGCAGCCTACCCAACTGTGAATTCATTTTATGGCAATTTATTTGAAAGCATCCAAATCACTGGCTTTCTCTTTTCTTTCCACTGGCTCCAGGTGAACTCTATTTCATGGCTACCTCTTACCCCAGTGCCTACGCTCCCCATGGCTCCATCTACAAATTTGTGGATCCTGCAAGGTAGGTACTTCTTTAAGTCCCAGGATGTCACTCAAATGCTGATCTACAAACAAACAAATCACCCCTTTGTCTCAGACCAATAGCTGACTAACAGTAAAAAGCACTCAACGCACACAATCTGATTTTGGCTTTGTATAGGAAACAGGTGGAAATCCGGATAGTGTAAAGTTTTAAGAAACTACATGATTTTGCGCTGGCAGTTTATTCAGTTAACTAACACATAGGTTAGGCTTTCTAAAAAGATAGGAAAAATAAGTCAAAACTTTGGTCCTATTCAGACATACCTTTGAGGCAGGGAGCTGTATCCATCAGAGAGGTGCACAAGTACACGCAGCCCTAGCATTTGTCCTTGAAGTTGTAATTGAAGAGCTGTGGTTTGTTTGTGACACCAGCTGAACCCAGCAATGGCAGATGCTCTGGTTTGTCATCTCCAACTAAACACCAAAGAACATAACTGTAGAGTAAATTCTAGATTCTTTTCTGGACAGGTTGGGAGAGAAACCAGCCAGAACACCAACCTGCTGCCTTGTTCAGATGTTATAAAACTTGGGTGAGGGGGGAAGCTCTTTTGAGTTTTAACTGCTTCAATTGTTAGGTATATATAACTGGGCAATATACACCGGCACACCATCCATCCATAGTTCCCTGAATTATTGTGACATCAGAACACTATTTATAGGTTACACATGGTACCATGTATTTTTTTCCAAAATAAATACATAAATTAAAAAACATTGATTTTTTAAAAGCACACACTTGTATTCATTCGGGGCAAGAAGATGAGAGAAGAGTGTGAATTGCTTTTTCCCATTCTTTGCTGAAAGATTCACTCTTCAGCCTGACTCTTCCCTTCCCCATTAGCTTTTCTTACAAGTGAGGAATGATACCAGGATGTTGCATCTTTTCCCCTGTGGCTGAGAAAGCAGCTTTTGGTGAGTGAAGTTATCTTCCAGATGGAAACACCTGTCAAGGGAGCTCATCTTGGAAGCCACTCATAGCTGTTTTCTGTCAAAAAATAAAAAAATAAAAAAATAAAAGATTCTGGAAACACAGGTCCCAAAAAGACACGGTACATGTACACAGTGGAGACAATGAGGAGACAAAGAAGCAAAAACATTTGAAAGGACAGGACATAAACCAATCTTTTTTGAGTGTGCTGAATTATTAATGTGTGCTTTGCAGAGCTACAACAGAGATAATCTGTGCCTGCTTTTTAGTCAGAGTTCTGGAGACACATAAGACTTGGCCTGGTATCCAGTTCAACAATTACACATGCACAACTTCGAATTCAGAAGCTGCCATGGTGATCTGAGAAAGAGGTGGTTGCATGCCTAGCCCAGAGTGACTGGCACCTTGTGAGACTGCTATGGCAGCTATCAGGTTGAACCTCCCTGTGTGAGTTAACTATTCAACAGGATCCAAGATAGTGGCCCTCCTCTGCAATATCAAAACCACCCATCTTCTACCAACTTCAAGTTATTTTGCATGTTCAGTAGACTATTCTCCATACTGATTAGGCATTGTTACTCTCTCTCTCTCTCTCAAAAGAGTCTTGGGCAGATAAAAGGTCCTCTCTACTCCTCATTGTATTTTACAAGGTAGGTTAGGCTGCAATGGTAGGTGTCTGCAGCTTACCCAGTGAGCTTCATGACTGCAGGAGAGTGGAAACCAGCTCTCCCAAACCCTAGTCCAACGTTCTGATTACTCCCATGCCGTTTGTACTGGTATCTCTTTTTGTTAAAAAGAACAGACCATGATATAAGGAACTAAGAATGTTCAGAATACTACTACTACTACTACTACTACTACTACTACTACTACTACTACTACTAATAATAATAATAATAATAATAATAATGTGCCATCAAGTCACTTCTGACTTATGGTGAATCTTTTCAGGGTTTTCCAGGTAGAGGATATTCTCAGAGGTGGTTTACCCTTCCCTTCTTCTGGCGGGGGGGGGGGGGGCATCCTGGGACTGTGCAGCCTGCCCATGGCTCAATAGGCTGGTTCTTCTCCATGGGGGTACAGTGGGGAACCGGACTCCCAACCCCCTGTCACTGCAGCCAAATATCTAAATTACTGGGCTAGCTAGCCAGATTTTATAAATAGTTATGGCATAATTCATCTTTCCTAACCTAATTTAACCTAACCCTAACCACAAACATTTTATTCATTCAAACAAAATATCATGCCTGGAAATAATCCTCAATGAATTCATTTGGTCTTATTTCTGAATAAACATGTGTAGGATGATGATGATGATGATGATGATGATGATGATGATGATGATGATGATGATGATGATGATGATGATGGAGCTTACTAGCTGATCCAAGATTGAACATGTAAATTTGACATTGGACCAAACCCCTGGCAGACATAAAGTCTCACATTCTACTGCTGTTACCACTGCTGGCTTGGAGATGAGGGGATTTGTAGTTAAGTCCAAAAGGGAAAGGCCTCTGGCATCTTTTAGCTTGCGGGCACAGGAGAAAGCCTGCCCATGGCTCCTGTAACTCAAAGCCTAGCTTGGCCTGGGTTTAGTTTGGTTACCCTGAGTGCTTATTTCCTGTAGTGTCTATTTTAATACGTGCTTCATGTGCCCTCGCAAAGGAAAATGGGAATAAGCAGCTTTAGGGTTCCAGGTTGGCAGGAGGCGGCTGGAGGAAATCCTGTTCCCTGTCTCTGTCCAAGGCAAGCTGGCTTGCAAGAGACCCTGGAGATCCACAGGCTGGGCAACCAAGGAAAAGGCTCCTCTGTGTACCTATTTTGGTATACTGTATATTTATTTTAAAGCTGAGACCAACCATAGAATTCAGTTCAGCTGAATAAGTCTAGAACAAACAGGAGAGCTGTTTACGGAAGTTAGGAAGTCAGAGGTTCCAAGTACTAGCAGGCCCCATTAAGAAAGCGAAAAACCAAGTAATATTCCACACCTCCCATTTCTTCAGCTCTTTTTATCAAAGGATGGCAGTTACTTCACGTCCTTCTTTGTTCCATGACTAGTTTTGTGCCGTGACAGCGTTGGTAGCGATCACGTGGTTTTGTCCCTGTTTCAGTGTTCCCATGATCATGATAACTTGTCTCATAACAAGTGTTACCTCACGATTTTGTACCGTGACAAAAACTGAATTTGTCTAGCTTCCTTTTCCCTTTTTTGGGGGGTGGTGGATAAAATTCTTTTTGATATTTCGCTTCTGAAAAGTCAAAATAAGAAAAAACCTGGACACAGTTTTCTGAGAGAAATGAATGTTTTGTTGCGTGGCAGCTGTTACTACACAGTGTCTTGTCTCAGAACAGAAAGTGGGAACAAAATGTGACAAGGGAAAACCCTAACCCAGCACAAGGTACAGTATTGTTGCACTTAGCACCCACTCCAGGAGTGTGGTTGTGACGAATTTCAGTAGTTGCGCGACGGACGTGAAGTAACATTTTTTGTACCGCTCCTAAGCGCAACGCTAACAGAGACAAAACATATGTGAAGTAACCGCCGATAACTGAAAGATGAACAACAAACACTAGTTACTGACCAAAAGTAGGGAAGGGTTGGAGCCATGTTTCAAAAAAACTGAGATTCCCCTTTAATCAAACCCAGGAGATTAGCATATGCTGCGTTTATAGCTCAGTGGTTTAGGTATCTGGTTGAGAATTCAATTCCCCACTGTGCCTCCCTGACAGAGGCTGAATTTGGTGAGTCTTTGGCTGTTACTTCACGAAGTGCCTCGCTTGGAACCGACCTTGCCTTCGCTGTGAATTCGGGAGGCGGTCACGTGGCGGTCACGTTTCTCAAGACAACCTCACGTGCTCCCTGAGCCACTTTTCAACGTTTCTTATTTCCCATCCGTCCTTTAAAAAATACCTACCGACCGTAGATGCACTGATGCTGGACTGTCATTGCAATGGCTCTACTGATTTCAACTGTTTCCTGGCATCATTTACTCGGGAGCCCTGCATGGCACAGCCACCCGCCCTCCGCCGCTTGCACGCTGCCTGCCCCGGTGCCCTGCTCTGGCCGGGCGAGGCGGTTTAGCTCCTCCTGCTCCCACCCCACCGCCGCCGCTACTCGAGCAAGGAAGTAACAGCGCAAAGCGATGAAACGATATTTGCATAGATATCCCTGTTTGAATATTTTTTAAAAAACTTGAAATAAAAGCCAAAAACCGAGACCACACGTCACGTTGGGAGTGAAGCGAGATGCAAAAGATTCCCCACTGGCAGGGGAACCACTCCCCCGCTTGGAGCACGGTAAAGGGGGCGTGGTCGGGGGTGGCATCGCAGCAAAAAGGAGGAGGCTGACTGAAATGATTGGAAATGAGGGCTCTTTGAAGTAACAGCTCTTACAGCTCTGCATTTCTAAGATGATGAGGATTTGTGCCATCTGTTCTCTGCCTGTCATGGCTCAGTGATTTATTTAGCTCTGTGGCTTAAGTCTCCAGCTGTAGTTGGCAGTTTGATTCTCCACTGTGCCATGATGGACTTGATGATCCATAGGACCCTTTCCAGCTATGGAGGTGATGCTGGTAATGCTGGCTAAAGCCCAATTCACCCAAAGGCTCAGCTGTTCACTACATTACCATCTATAGTACAATGCACCATTGCAATCTTCCTGCAAGGAAGCCGTGAGATGATAGAGGTCTTGAGTGAGATCCCACCAGAAGATGCACTTTGGGGGTTATGATCTATATCAGCCCATTTCAACCCCCCATCCTCCAGATGTGGACCACAACTGCAACCAGTTCAACACGGAACAACCAGGTCATGTTGGCTATAGCTGATGAAAGTAGAGAAGGCAACAGGTTGGGGAAGGACGGTTCTCAACCTGTGGGTCCCCAGATGTTCCTGGACTGCAACTCCCAGAAGCTTCCGCCACCCACTATGCTAGAAGGGATTTCTGGGAGTTGCAGTCCAGGAACATCTGGGGACCCACGGGTTGAGAACCTAGGTCCTAGAGGTTTCAGAGACAAGATGGTAAAATATTTCTAGTGAAGGGCCATGACTTAATGTAAAGACAAGGGCTTTTGCTTTGCCTCTAAGTAAAGGAGAGGCAGAAGCTACAGATCTTTGTCAAACTTTCAGATGTGCTCACATGTGGTTTTTATGAGTGAATCTGTCTTCTAGGAGAGCTCCTCCAGGGAAGTGCAAACAAAAACCTCTTCCAGTGAAAACAAAGAGCAAGCGAATCCCTTTCACTCCACATGCAAGTAAGCCAATGAAGGTTTTTGAAAAAACAATGTTTGTTTTGGTTCCATTGGATAAATATTATATTAGGATGCACCACTGAAAGGAATGGCCTGTTCCTTGTTTGTTAATCATAATAATTTAGACACTTCCTTTTATCCTTATGGATGCCAGAGGGCTGCATAATAAGAATGATTGTAAACTGTTTTATCCGTTAAAAACCATGAAACGGAATCATCAACAGAACTGAGACATGGACAACAAGATATTTATTTATTTCATTTATATGCCACACTATCTGGCACCAGTGCCACTCTGGGTAGCATCCAGATAAAAGGCTGCTACCCAAGTCAAAGTGTCTGAGCAAATGAAAAAATATATTTAATTCATTTATTTAATTTGTATACTGCCCATCTAGCCAAGCTACTGCTAAAATGATGCTGGAACGATGGCCATTTTGACCTCCCTCACTTCCTGTCAGAATAATATGCTTATAAACCAGGGATGGGCAACCTCCAGCAGTTGTGTGGGCACATCTATTGGAGGATGACATCCTCTCATGTGACCCTGCCAATTCTTACTACAGTGGTCCCCCGCCCTTTTGCGGTTCATATACTGCGGTCCTGCTATATCGCGGGACCGCAGTACAGTGGTACCCCGAAAGGACTTGAGGTTAGTCCAGGCTTTTAAAACCTTTCCCCCCTTCCCCTAGCCCCAGTTCGAGCTGATTGGCGCTGGAGTGGGGAAACAAAAGGTTTTTCTCCCCCATCCCAGCGCCAATCAGCTGGAGCTCGGAGCTTGCTTCCATGGAGGCAACGTGCATTATTCCCCCACACCCCAGGGGGTTGGAAGAAGCGGTGCACAATGTTTAAAATGGCTCTGTTGCTTAAAGACTTTTTACCCGACCTGCATCTGCATATAGCGGATTTTCAGTTATTGCGGGTTGAGTTGGGTCCCTAACCCCCGTGATAGATTGGGGGGTTTACTGTATATAAAAGATAGATTGGGGGGTTTACTGTATATAAAAGATGCTACAGTACTATTAGAAATGTCTTTTTACAGAGACTGTCCTTGAAGTGCTCAAGGAACGACTTACAACTCAGTCGCCTAAGACAGCTGCCAACTCAACGGAGCGACCCCCAACTTCTTCAGGCCAAAAACCCAAGAAGCAAGGAACCTACAAACACCAGAATAAGCAGAAGCCAAAAAAGCCTCCCAAGCCTGGTAAAAAAAAGGAAGCGGACCAGACAGGGCAGGCTTTGAAGCAGGACGGGCGAGCACAAAAAGGGAGACGCCCCAATGCATCTCAGCCAGAGACCTCCTCACCAAAGAGGAAAGGCTCAAAGCCAGCCAGAGCCAGGAAGAAGTCTCTACAGTCCCCTAAGCCAAGGTCTGCAGCTCAGGTAGAAACACAGACCAAGAAGAAAAAGAGAAGGAGGGTCAACATGAGAAGTACCCCTTGAATGAGCAATTCTGTGCTTTGAAGAATCAAGCAATATGGATGCAAATGGAATTGCTGGGCAACTCATTTTTTTTCTGGATGCTTTTAGGGCATGGCCCCAGGGACGTTTGCACTGTACCCTGGCATTTAAATCACTGCTGCATCACACAGAAGTGTTTAATCATACTAGGATGTTGCATCACAAGGGTCCACTGGTCATACAGGCCCCTTCCTCCACCATTATCACCATCTTTTACCCACCGTTTTCTCTGACATTCAAATCTTTTTTCTTTCTTGAAAAAAAAATTATCAGCAAGTGAAATAGCGCTAAACTGACAAGCCTTTTAATGCTGCACCAGTTTAGTGCTAAACTAGGATCAGAATTATTTTTTAAAATATAATTTGAATATGCATTGCATTTGTAGCGCTTACCAGTACATGCAAAAGAATAGTGTTCACTGCCCCAAAACACTGGTGTAAAGTCCCCATACATCCCAAGAGCAAGACAAATAATGTGAGTGAAAACATGCTAAAAAGCGATGTGCAGTGCTGGCTGAACAAAATATATCACATAGATGCCAAAAGATTGGATCTACTTGCAGTCAGAGCTGCATGTGCACAGTCGACAGAATAAACATTGAAAGGGATGGCGAGATACATGGCACAGATAGAGGGGGAAATGCCCTTCTAACTGCTTCCTTCGTTAAGAGATTCTCCTCTGTGTGAGGTGTGATACAAAATTTGCACAGGAAATGCTGCATCTCAGCTTAAATAGTTGGTTAGGCCATTGGCTGTAACAGATGGAAGATGTCCATTTAACCAAGAGTTAAACCATTGTGCATTCCGATCTAGGTTTCTTGCTTTGTGTACTAACATGCCATTTGAGGACCATTTTCTCAGTTTAATGGAGGAATCAGATGACCCAATACAATAGTCTGGTGAGAGCGATGCCAGAGAAGCCCCAGCTGTGTAAAATAGTAAACTTTCCCACTGGGAATTCAACCCCTTATGGATTGCAATGGGAAAAAAAACATAATCAAAATCAAACCAAAATCTATTTTAAAAACTTTTTTCCAGAAAATTTCATATTACTTCAATTTGAGGAAAAAAAAAAACACCAGGATCTGAATAAAGAATATTGAATGTTCCTCAGATATCTACTGATCTCCGTAGGTTTGCATTTGAACAGAAAATTAACCAAGTTGCCCTGCCTTTTATATTTTAAGACAGTTTGATTTCTTGTATCATCCCTTGTATCACTCTAAAGAAACCCCCTCCCCTCTGTCTCTCTCTTTCTGTTTCACTGAAATACTGGACAGAAATAAATCTAGTGGTACCTTGTATAAAGGAAATAATTCGTTCCAAATGAATTTCTGTTAAGATAATTTTGCTTTGTACAAATTCCCCATAGGAATTAGTTGAAAATGGATTAATCCCTAATTTCAACCGTTTTTCTGTTGTACAGATTTGCCCCATAGGAGATTCTGTTAAGGGATTTCCTCTTATCTCCTGATTTTTTTTTCTGTCAAACAAACCGCTTGTTATATGAGGGTCCACTGTACAGCAAAATGTTTGTGCTTGTATGAATCTCTTGTAAGGCAATAGTTTTTCAGAAAACAAGTATACTTTAGAATACACTCTGTTGGTAAAATGAATAGGCGTTTCACTTTTGCTGAGGATTTTATTGAACTTCTACTGCTTTGTACTTCGCCGAGTACAAAGATGATGGATGAAAAGCAATGTGTTATGAAACAAGAACGCCTGGATGTACAGCTCTCACTCCTCATTCAGCGGTACAAAGGCAACCAAGGGAAGGAGCCACACCCACAACTCTGCCCACAACTGGTTGTAACCCACCCACTTCTGCAACACACACACACACACACACACACACACACACACACACACACACACACACACACACACACACACACACACACACACACACACACACACACACACACACACACACACACCAAAAAGAATATCTGTAAAACAAACACATCAATGAAAACGACTAAGCAGATACCCAGTTCAATAGGTCTTGTTTTGCTCTGTTTGATCCCAATAAATGAACCCCTCCCCATCCGCAGGACACTTTCCAACAAACCCATAGTATCGCATATTCGTTGCTCTGCACCGCCACCTGCTGGTACTAACACGTCATGGCAGCCCGTGACAAAAAAAAGCAAACAAAAAAACTCCCGCCCGCCTTTTGATCCTCCAAAGAAGGAATCGTTTTAGAGAGAAACCGGCGACTTATTAGTGGTATCTGGCCACCTTTGTGAAGGAGCTGTTCAAAACGAAAATACAGTCCAATCTCCCATCTACATTCAATTTAAGAACGGCTTTTATTAAATTGTATCTGAGGCAACTAATGGAAAATAACATGCCCGCCACCCCCGCGTTCCCAGGGCATTCCCAAAACGCCCCAACTGACGCTAAATGTGTTGCACCGAATCACATTTAGAAATAATAAAATTAAAATGAAACGAGAATAAGGAAGAAAACAGTGAGGCCCCAGCGAGGATCGAACTCGCGACCCCTGGTTTACAAGACCAGTGCTCTAACCACTGAGCTATGGAGCCACCTATCAGTTCTGCCTATCCAAATGAATGGTACTGTACCCTTCGGCCCATGTTTCTGATCTTCCGTCTGCTTTTTTTAAAAAACAATATTAAACTGTCCTGAAGAGCCGATCGCACCTTTTCGTTCCAGTAGAAAATTCTTCTTGTGGAGCTTCTTATTTTTAATATTTTATTTTATTGTACTAAATAAACGTTTCGCAAACAGACGTGCAAATACAACTGGGTTGCCCTTTGCTGCAGTATATTTTCCGATGAATACATACTCAAAAATCCCTCCCCTCTCCGTAACTTGAGTTTTATAATTTACATGTTTTGCTACTCGGGATTATATGGAAAGTATTCCGCTGCAGATTTGCAGACCAGCTTTGAAGGACTTGCTGAACCTTGCAAACGCTGTATGTCAATGAGCTGCGGAGCGAAGGCGCCAGAATCTGGACCAGCAACTCCCAAAACAGCCACAGATATAGCAGTCATTTCTCATCCCCGGGAAATTTTGATGATGATGATGATGATGATGATGATGATGATGATGATGATGATGATGATGATGATGATGATGATGATGATGTGGGGCGTTATTCACCATTGACAGCTTCCGCTTGCCAGGATTGGTGGGAGAGCTTTTCCAGGACGGTGAGAGACGTCTGTAAAAAGAAAATCATGGGGTTAAAATCCCTTTAGAATTGTACCCTAAGAGTGCTCAGAAAGCGCACAGTTTATCTAGAATTAGATGGTAACACAGTCTCTCTCCCGGGAAAAGCTGCAGCCAGATTTTCTGAGGTCACCACTCTTGCTACACCCAATTTTTATGGAACAAGGTCTCCCTATTTTTGAGGAAGCACCTGGGGAGGTCGGGGTCAACCAACGACCAGCAGGTCTTTTGTAAAGCTGATCGCTCTTAATTGACACCCCCCCCCAACAAACTCACCTCAAATACTTTGCATCACAACCATAGGCTCTTCTTGGGAAAATCCTTTTATCTTTCAGATGCACTGAGTTAGGCAGTTCAGCTCAGAGGAAGGAGAGATGCCTGTGGTGGAATCAATGGATAAAGCCATTGTTCATGCTAAGAAAGAACGTTCTAAATTTTAAACTTACTCTGTAACCACCGCTAAGAAGTTTGGGGAGGCAGGGGGTGGAGGATCTTTTGGTGGAGAAAGAGAAGGTATGATAAAGTTTCTCTTGGATTTTTTGCAACCTCACATGCTGCCTGTACTAGTTCGTTCAATTGGGGTGGGGGGACTTTTCTGGGCTGAGGTGACTGAATTTACATCCATCTCCAACCAACTGTTCCCTCCTACATCCGAATTCAAAGAGCGACCTGTCTTCCTGCAGGGTACTGTATATCTTCCCTTAGAACCAGTGTTGTTCTTTTGCTCTTGATCTGTCACAGTTGAAAGCAATGAATTGTTTTCTTACTAAAATCTCAGGCTGAAGTAATCTAAACCTGAAGTGCCAGTTGATAAGAAAGGCATGGACTATTTGGGGAACTTGTTGCTATTCTGCCCTCTGAGTCTCTGTCTTTTTGCTGTGCAGCAAAAAGAAATTTTAATCAGAAATTCAAAACTTGGGAAACAGTTTAGCTCGCCTCCTTCCTTAGGAAGGTATTTCATCCCATTGAATGTTTGAAGTTGCTGCAAACTGTAATTTTATTAACCAGGGAAGACTGAAGCAACACTTTGGAATGAGGGGAGGGGACCCACACTGGGTTGTAATTACCCAGCCCATGTATTCTTCCAGGATGTTCCAGTCTAGCCTCTTTGCAACAGTAGGATAGCATTCCACCAGTGCTGAGGACAGACACTAAATCTTCATTGAACCCCTCTCAGTGTTCCCTGTTCCAAATTTTTTCTTCTCTTTCAAATTTTAGAAGATCCCAAAAGCTGCTGGAAATGATTTTTCTTTTGTTTACAGTTGGTGGTCTATGGGTGCACAAACTGGAATCCTTCAGGAAGCACTCAAAGCTTAGAAACAGGCAGAGGTCCACATCAGACAGGGGTTTGCTTCCAGTTTCAGGCTCTCTTTTGTGATTTTGGGGTGCATGTGCCTTGGTCACCTTGTGCATGTCATGCACATCTTACATTCATAGAAGCTTATGGCTTATATTTGGGGCAGTTTGCCGCTGCTGCTGAAATGGTAATAATAAAATTTCTATTTTATTACAGTAGGACCCAAGTATCCTCTGCGGATTGGTTCCAAGCCTTCCCGTGGATAATGAAAATTGTGGATAAGAGAGAATGCCAAAATGTTCCCCAAAACTGCTGTTTTGTGATAGTAACTTGCTTTGGAGCTGCTGTTTATGACAGCAGCTTGCTTTCTGGCTGCTGTTTTATGACAATAGCTTGCTTTACAGCTGCTCTTTGTGACAGTAGCTTGCTTTGTGGCTGCTGATTTATTTATTTATCATCTGCCAATCGTGGATAACTGAATCAGTGGATACGGGGGTCCTACTGTATTTCTATTTCAGCAGCGGCGAGTCACCTGTGCCACTTATCCAGTCCAACAAGGGGAAGAAAAGGACTGATGGATTGTGTGTCAGAAACAAAGGTTTCAGACACATGGTTGAATTTGATCCCGTGGCTTTAGTCTCTGCAGACCCTTATGTGTCCTCCTGGCTCAGTACTGTTGACTGGAGCAAATTTCCACACCTTCCTTGCCACTCTCCAAAGCAGGTCTGAGTAAAATGCAGGCCTCCTGGTATCACTGGCATCCAGCTCCTTCGAGCCCCGACTACTGACAGTAACTGGAGTCCTAACAATATCTGAAGGACTGCAGAAGATGCTGCCCTGGAGATGGTGGACATTTCTGAGATGGCCACCTTCACCCCCTTCCCTTGTTGTTGTCCGGATAACAGGTTATGAGGGACTCTGGAAGTTGAGTCATGGCAACAGGACTTCTTTTCTGGAGAGATCAAAACATTTTGCTACTCATCCAAGCAGCTTCGTCAGTCTGAGGGACCTTTGGCCCACGAGCTCAGCAGCGTCCCTTGAAAGATTCTCATCCAACCTGGCCACTTCCCGTTGGCATTTGATCAAACCAAGCAGCTACAGGTATTCTGTTTTTTTTTTTTTAAATAAGCAGAACAGTTTATTTTCCCTAGAAGCAAAAAACAGCCAAGCTGAACCAATTGTATTTTGGGCATATTATGCAGAGACAAGATTCAATGGCAAAGACCATATTGCTAGGAAAAGATGACAGCTGAAAGAGAAGAGAAAGGCCAAATAAAAGGCAGATTAATGCAGCAACGGGAAGGCCTGGTGTTTGCAAGAGCTGCTGAACATAGTTGCTAATGGCAGCAATTTTTGGATAAGGGGGAAGGTGTCACTGATTCACCGAGTCATAAACTGCTCCATGAAGCAAAGTGAGGATGGCACACAGCAGCAACCATCTCTTTGTGTAGATGATGGGCCTTGCTACAATGCCTTCCACTTCTTCCTCATTGTATATTTAGACAGCGGGCGAACTGTTTTGCTCATGCATAACTCAGGTTTGTTCTTTTTTTAAAATCTCAAAAGCTTGTCCAAGGACCGCTGCGCCTTTTCAGCTGGCCTAATAAAAGTATCATCCAAAACATGGATATTGGAATTTGGTTTGCAGCCAAAAACAGCTCCCCCCTGGATTTGATAGAACTCAGAACCACTAGGGGGTGCAAAAACATCGTAGAAAACAGTGATGGGGGGAGGGCACTGTGATGGGCTGCCAGATTTTTTTAAAAAGCTAAAATGAAATGTTCACATGTGTTTTAAAAATAACAGCATGGAGCAAATTTATGCCTTAAATCTACGAGACAGCCCATTGTGGAAAAAAATGAATTTCATATACTGTCTAATAAATATTCTGTCTGATTTATTGGAGGATTTAACTTGCTTTTATTGCTGCACTGTTTTGGGTCTTTCTGCTGCATCGGTTCCCTCACTAACTTATATACATCCTGTATAAATACCCCATAGAATCTTATTAGTATGACATGCAAGCTGCAATTTTAGTATCCATTTGAAACTCGGTGTAGTAGATAATAAGAGCATAACAAGCATCGTACTAGATCTGATCCAAGACCTATCCAGCCCAGCATTCTACTGCAGTCGTTCCGAATTTTGGGTCCTCAGATACCATTTACTAAAACTCCCAGAAGCTTTCACTGTTAGTTCTGCTGGCCAAGATTTCTGGGAGTTGTAGTCCAAGGCCATATGAGGACCCCGGTAGCTTCTGCTTGTTATTTATTATCAAATGACAATTCGGTGTCTGAAGAAGTGCACAGGTGCACGAAACGTCACATTAAAATATGAAAGTTAGTCTTTAAAGTGCCACATGTTTGTGCTCTTTTGTTTTGTTTTGTTTTGTTTTGTTTTGTTTTTCTTTTATTTTTGCCTGAAATTTTTGAAGGACTAATGCAATATGTGTTTGTCTTGTATAGCTTTGAACTACTCTACCAATTCAGATATTTATACTACTAAATGGAATGAGTCTTGCATCTTGCTAAAAGTGCATTGGAAGCTGATATGCCTCATTATCAGAGACTGGCAGAATTACTTTCTTATAGTACAGTACTTCTTTCACAATAACCCCAGCCAGCATGACCAGACCAGGAAGTGATTATTCTCTCTGAGAATTCTGGGTGGTACAATCAGCAAGGAAATAACAGCTAACAGGAAAGAGGGCTTTAAAAGAAGTGCCACGTTGGATTGTCCCTTGGTTTTGTGCCTGTGTATGTGCATTCACAAATGCAGTATGAAAAGTCAAAGAGGAAAAAGTAAATTAAAATAGGATATTTCCTAGTTACAATAAAATATTCAGTCTGTCTCTGAAGGAAACAACCCCTTGCATTCTCCAGTATGTTTTCACTTACCCTACATATTTTATCCTGTAGATAAGATGGCACTATATTGGTTGTGGGGAATTTTTGTAGCTCTGTAGAGGGTTTTATTCTTTTTGGTTATCAGTAAACAGCAATGTTAAAAAAACAATTTGCCATCACACGAGGATATCACTAGAAACCCCTTTAAATGTGATAAATCATCATTATTTTTTTATTTATTGGTATGCAACTGTTTATCCTAGTTTTTCTTTTCTCATGTTACTCTGAACACAAGCCTATAAAGTAGGTTTGACTGAGAAGTACTGAATATCCAAAAAATACCAAACAGCTTTGTGTTTAATCAGGGAATCACATTTGGGTCTTCCTTTTCAAAATCTAATACGACCATTATTTCTCTTAAATTGGAATATTATTTAAATAATTCATGTGTGTGTGTTGTGTCATTACAGTCATGGCTGACTCTTCGTGACTCCATGTCCATGGAGTTTTCTTGGCAGGAATACTGGAGTGGTTTGCCATTTCCTCAATGGTGCCAAATCTCAATCTCACTCGGAAAACAATGAAATAATTAATTAACATGCTTCATCCACACAATATGAAAATCTACATTAGTTTGCATAATATGAAAAATTGCACACTATGCAAGCAAAACTGCCTCATTTATACAATACTCAATATTATTTGGAGTGCTGGGATAGGCCAAGCTTGCCTAATAACACAGAAGATTTTTTAAAGCAGCCCTACCAGGATTTGTTCTTTTTAAGTTACACATTTCCAGAAGTCTGAAGAAGTAAAAGTGTAGGGAGATTTAAAACAGGAACATGTTTTATTGCAGTAACTGTGCTCCACCAATGTGTTTTAAACATTCAAAGCAATTGGTTCTACTTAAAATAGGTATTGTCAGAACACTGAATCATTACCTTTCTGGATTATAACATCCAGTGACCCCCCAGCCAGTATATGCCAAAAATAAAAGAATTAGCATTTTTCAAGCTCTAGACAGCACATCCATTGTTAATTATTGATCAAATGTTGCCTTGTTTCTGCATTGCAATGAGGATGACCAACAAAAAGGGGATATAATAAATGCATTTGGCCTTATTTTCAATCAGCTTTTGATTTTAAAAAATATATGATTTTGCTACACTTTATCACAATTCTCTTTTACCTGCTTATAGTTCTAAAGATTATAAAATACCTCTTTATAAACTCATAGTTCAATTTGAACGTTAATTCCACCCCCACACCCCTCTAAAAGGCTCAGGGCAGTGAGCAAACCCTTCCAGAATTTGGAAGAACAGTGAGACGTTTGAATTATGCCCTCAAGTATATATATAATAATTCTTTTTGTAGCTGCAAAAATATAGTCCAGTCTGCTTCACCTTATAAATATATATACACTCTCCTTGTTGCAATTTATAGAAAGTTGCTGTATAAAAGCAGATAAGAGAGGATGCCTAAGTCAGCCAAAATGTCACACCTCACATATTTAGAACATGATGAAGTGATTTGCTGGCCTCCATGTAATACACAGGGGAAGCATGTCTATGCTGCTGAGCATAATCCCTTCTCTCCTAGATTTCTTTTTGATATTCCTGCCAACATGAAGCAGCTGCTAACAGCACTCCTATAATCCTTTGGGTCTCATGGAGTATAGAATTCAGCATTTCCCCAAATGCTATAGAGGGCTAAAAATATGAGCCTTTGCATGTGCTTGCTAGCTCTCTAGCCTATTTATCATATCACTGTCAGTCTTGTGGTTCTAATCAGTAGTCCTTGTGAATAACAACATTAAGATGTTATAGGAGTGTATTTTGGGATAATGAGGTAGGAGGCCCAATAGCTCACATTTTCACCCAAGCTCCTGTGCTGCTATGTTTGAGGGATGGCTTGGAGTTAAAGTAGTAGGTGTTACTACAGATGACAGAGGAATCCACTCCAGCTGACTTTTTTTTAAAATTCTTTTATTAGAAACATATCATACAGCTAACAATACACCTGAACATAACAATACAAGACATATACAATTACAAAAAAATTAGAAGGAGAGGAAAAAGAAGAAGAAGAAGAAAAAAAAGAGAAATATCGTCAATACACCTAAATATAACAATACAGGACATATACAATTGCAGAGAAATTGGAAGGAGAGGAAGGAAAAAGAAGAGAGTAAAGAATACAAATAACTAACCAACATTGAGGTAAGATATGACTTCCACCAGAGAAATCCACACTTTATAATTTCTTACTATAAGTTATCGTTAAATCTTAAGTTAGTACTCAAATATTTATTATCAGTTCTAATCTTCCATATAATTCATATACACAAAGAAAGAAAATATCAAATTTTTCCAAAAAGGTTGTGAATTAATCCAAACACAGCCATATGCTATTCTTCCCTAAATTTGCTAAGTATTTGTTTAAATAGTTCCATTCTTCTCTTAACTTATCACTATTTTTCTCTTTTATTTTACAAGTCATCTTGGCAAGGTCCAAGTATTCACATAACTTCATTAGCCATTCATCCCTAGAAGGAACTTGCGGTGTTTTCCAATATTTTGCTAATTGTACCCGAGCAGCCGTTATCACATATAATAAAAGATTTTTCCTATCATTCGGGAACTCTATACTTATTATGTTCAATAAAAATGTCTCTGGTCTTTTCTTAAATGATGTTTTGGTTATTTTTTGCAATTCCTTGTGTATCATACTCCATTGGCTTTCAATTACGGGGCACGTCCACCACATGTGGAATTGTGTCCCTACAGATCCTGCACACTTCCAACAAAAATTATCATTTGATCTTTTCATTTTAGCTAATCGTTGTGGCGGAAGGTACCACCGATGTAGCATCTTCCATAAATTTTCTCTTACTAATATACAAGATGTAAAATTGGTTGTCAACCACCATGCTCTCATCCATTCTTTTTCATCTAATTGATAGCCAAAATCATTTTCCCATTTTTGAACTGATCTAAACTTTATTTGCTTATTCACTGAATCATTTTGTAGTAAATTATACATTATAGTTATGTTTTTTTTCTCTTGTTTTAGAAATTTTTTCTCAAAGATAGATATTTCTTTCGCAAATCCAACTTTATCTTTATCTTTTTTAAATGTACATTGGATCTGTTGATATTCAAGCCAATTAAGATTTTTCCCCTTAATCTCCTGAAATTCTTTAAGAATAGGTTTATCCGATCTTAGTTGAACCAAATCTTCATATCTCATAAATTCCTTATTGATATTATTATTAAATATTGAGGTGGCTTCTTTTATCCACCATGGCGTCTTGTTTATAACTTTATTTTTGTCCTTAACCAAACCTCCAAAAGAGCTTTCCTAATAATATGATTATTGAAATTTTTATGTAATCGGGCTTTTTCGTAAAATAAATAAGCATGCCATCCATAAATTTTATCCCACCCCTCCAGATTTAACATTTCCCTCTTTTCTAATTTTATCCATTCTTTTATCCATGTCCAAGCCGCTGCTTCATGAAATTTGGCAGGGCAAATCCTCCTATATCTTTAGATCTCATCATTAATTCTAATTTTATTCGGGCCTTTCTGCCCTGCCAATAAAGTCAGCTAGGTCCCTATGCCATTCTTTAAAACACCTAATTCCTATGATAATGGGTAGAACCGAAAACAAAAACACCATCTTGGGCAAGATTAACATCTTAATTAAAGCTACCCTTCCCCATATTGATAACTTCAACTTTTCCCATTTTTTCATTTTATTTTTTAATTCCCTCCAGTTATTAATATAATTCTCTTTGAATAAATTTGTGTTACTACAGGAGATCCACACTCCCAGGTATTTTGCTTTAGAGACTATTTTCACCCCTATCTTATTTTCCAATTCTTTTTGGTTTTTATTATTCATATTTTTGGTTATCAGATTTTATTTTACTTTATTTAATTTAAAACCAGAAATACTTCCATATTGGTTCAATTCTTTAAAATTTTCGTTTATACATAAAAGGGGTTTTTCTGTAAATATTATTACGTCATCCGCAAATGCTCTGAGTACATACTTTATTCCATTAACTTTAACTCCTTCTATCTTATTATTTTCTCTTAAAGCTCTCAAGAGTATCTCTAGCAGTAAGACAAATATCAACGGTGAGAGAGGACAACCTTGCCTGGTGCCTCTCTCAATTGGGATTTCTTTTGTAATTTCCTTATTTATAATTAATTTAGCCTTTTGGGTGGAGTAAATAGCTCTAATTCCATTTTTTATTTTCCCCCCCATTTTTAATTCCTCTATAACATAATTTAGGAAGTTCCAATCAACTAAGTCAAATGCCTTTTCAGCATCAATTAGCAACAAAGATAATTCCTTACTTGGATTTAACTCCGCATACTCTATTATATTTATTACTGTTCTTATATTTTCCTTCATAAATCGACCTGGGATAAATCCGGCTTGCTCCTTTCCAATAATTTTGATCAGAATTTTTTTCAATCTGTTTGCAATTACCCCTGTAAAGATCTTATAATCTATATCCAGCTGACTTTTTTGGGGGGGAGGGTGATTTATCAGCTCTGAGGGCTATTCCTGGGCTGAACCCAATTGGCATTTTGGAATTTGAATGTTGACAAGTAGTTGTGGATGCTTCCTTCATCACAGGCAAAAACTGATTTGACATACTAGCATCAATGTGCGGTATGTGTCCTCAAACTATAAGTGCAAGTTTTTAAAAAGCATACAAAAGGTCTTCATGTGGGGGGGAAAAATGTGTCCATTTTATTTTAAAAAACCAAACCCCCAAGATCCGAGCCAGCACCTGGAGGTAGGTAAGTGGAGACACCCATGGATACAAATTTTATTTACATCCATATCCTTACAGACAGATATGGAGCCTGACACATTGTGACAAATTTAAAATGTTAGGTATTGAGGCTTATTGAAGTGGTGGGGCCATGGAGAGGGCAGCTGTCTTGATCCGTATTTACTTTTATGTCTGCGCATTCATATTTGTATACATACAGGTATATGACTATGTGTACTCAATCCATGGTGTTACAACAAGGTGAGCTCACAACGTCTGAAATTCTGCTACTTGGTGTAGTAAATTGCAGTTAGAGCAAGGGAATTCCCAGTGCTTCAGTCCTCTGAGTCTGGGCCCCTCTTGGATACTACACGTAGATAATGTTGCCTCAAAAGGCTTTTAACTCCCCCCCCCAAAAAAGCAGATTATAAAATATTCAGGTAAATGTTGTCCAGTCTTCCTTATCCCCCCCACCCACCAGTTAATGTCCTGGTTACTTAACATAGTTAGAAGCCTTATGTGAGGGGTATGCACAATTTGGTTGAAACTGGAAGCAGCCTTAAGGAACCAACACAACAACCCAGAGCTGTTTTATTAACAAGAATGAAACAGTTAATCAAGAATCATTCTTTTGTTCATTTGGAAGGAAGCGATGAATCTATGCCCTGCTGTGGAAAGAAGCCTAAGCAGATCTGTTGCTGAATGGGTGGACACAATGCCTTAGCCTGGGGCAATTCCAGATTGCACACCCTTAATTATACCCAACATTACAGAACCATCTGATTGTCTCTGAGCTCCACCATCTGCCCTAGAGATGTGTTGCAAGCTGTACCTGACAGAGGAGGGAAAGGCAGCCACGGTGGTTTGTTGGAAGCAAAACCCTCCGGGGTGTTTGTTCAGTGATGGGAAGAAGGGCTTTGCTGAGAGAAACAGCCCGGCTTTTGGGGCCCACAGGTTTTGATTAATCAGACAGGAATACCACCATTCCATTTGCACCATTTGTAACATAGCTGAACTGTGTCTTTTGAAATAAAAGGCAACTTTTAGTTTCTGTAGGAAACAAGGAATCCAATGAAGGTCGCTCCGTATTTAGGAAAGTCACAGCTGGATCCCACTTATAACAGCAAATATAATATCCAATTATAAATCAGCAGCTGGGATTTTCCTCAGTGCACTTGCCAGATAATGTCATTTTTCCCTTGACAGAACTGTCCACAGCTGTCTATCAACATTCAGACTTCATAATGCAAGGCATGCCAGGCCCACCGGAAGCCTGGTGCACTTTTCCAAATACCCACTTTTGTGTGTGTGTGTACAGATGGGTCTGTAATTGCACCACAGCTGTGTCTTGCCTGTGGGTGTTCCAGGAAGAAGCCCCCAAAATAACACTCCATAAGCAGATTCCCCAGATGTTATGCATAATTTGTTATGCAAAGAGAGAATGGCTTAACTGCTGAAAGCATCTGAGTGCACAGTGGGAGTCTTTTTCCTGATGACTCTGGAAACTGATCAGAAACTTCAATGGGTCAAAGTATGGCATCTACTTTGCTAATTGGGGGCTCATCACAGGGACCGCATAACTCCTCGTTACAGCAGCTCAACCAGCTGCCTATTTGTATCTGGGAACAATTCAAATTGCTGGCTTTAACCTATAAAATCTTCATCTGAAGTTGCTCACAGTGTCTTTGCTTCGTGAATTATTTTTCAGTTCCATTCCATTTTTATGAGATTGTCCCTATTTAGTTGTGTGCACATAGCTACACATCACATCAGCAATACAGATTACCCTTCACATCAGGGATGGACAAAATGCAACTCACAGAGACCTTACGTACCCTCTAACCACTTTTGCCTTCCTCAAGTCCTTGCCGTTAAATTTGCAGCTGTGGCAACAGCAATATTTCCTCTTTTTAACATGCAGGGGCCACATATTGGCTGAAATTCAGTAATACGTTGCAACTAGATAGATAGATAGATAGATAGATAGATAGATACTTTATTGTCATTAAACATAGTACAATGAAATTGAATACTATCCCTGGTGCAATTAAAAAGATAAAAAGCATTTAAAAGGTAAAGATAATTAAAAAGCACTCATACATATCCATCACTGAATCAACTGAATTTACAGAAGAGCCAATTCACCAAATTCCCTATGATTCACTCGGCCTCAGTACCTCAGTTTAATCACTGTGTCACAAGGTTCTGTTAGTGACAGAGGTATTCAGACTTGTCCGTTGCTTTTTGCTGGTGATTAAGGGCGTTTATACACGACCCCTAAACTCCGGGGCAAATGGCTCCCAGCTCCAGAGCTTAAAAATGTTTCCCCAGCAGCTCCGGAGTTAACAGGAAATTAAGTGCGGCCACGCCCACTTTAGCGCGTCCCAGCGCACCTTTCAAGTACCTGCTCTTCCGGGGTGAAAATTGCTTGATGCGGTGTAACGATAGTGAGTGCGGGGCTCTCCTTGCTTCTGTTTGTTGGTTTTTGGCTCCCGCCCCTTTAAGAGTTACTTTACAGAGACAGGAATGTTGCCGCAGCAAGAACCGAGGCAGAATGGAGGTGATCCACGATCTTTTCTTCCTTTTTTTTTCTCCCTCCCCTCACGCAGCCAGCAGCCAGGGTGGGGACACAGGAAGAGCGACAACAAGCCCCTAAGATCTCTCTGGTCCGCAGATCTTAAGTGGCCAGCAGATCTTTTCTGGGTCTTGCCTTCTAGCACTATCACTCCCTATATTTTGAGTGTTGTCATTTTTCTGGTAAGTCTTGCCTTCTAGCACTTCTCACAATACTAATAAAAGGTCAACCTGTATTTTGTACTGTGTTGTCATGCTTCTTGTCTGGGGCCTCAGCTTTGGGCATTCTGCCTTGGGTGACCCTGCTAGGAATCCAGGCACATAACAGAGTCTGACCTCCTGAAAGCATTGCTGTAAATACCCAACCAAACTAAGGTTAGATATAAGAAGGGAGCAGTGTCTGTACAACATAACATGCAATATTGCACTAGTGCCCCAGTGAGAAATTCCATGAGACATGTAAGGGTTTAGTATCAAGATGTTGATCAGGAAGACAGGTGAGAGGTAGAGGTTATCCAAATGAATTGCTCATAGAATGGGTACAGATTTTACCCCCTCTCCCCTGCTCCTGTAGGCATCATCTTCGGGAGAAAATAGATTACCAATGGATAAGTGTTTGTCATAATCTGTGAGGGTGGAAATTCATCAGAAAGCCATCTGTAAACGTTGAACCTTTCCCCTCTAGGCTGAATGAGGGAGATGTTTTTAAAGAAAGCCTCTGCTTTTATCAAAAACTAATTTCATCCTGGGCTGATAGAGATCGCAAGAAGAGACTGGAATATTGAAACAGGTCCCTGCTGCAAGGAAAGAGGCAGGTCTCAAAGGACGGGTAGCCACCAGACTCCCCCCCCCCAAAAAAATAAGGCAACCTAACTTTCTTCTTTTGAAGAGAGTTTTTTTGTATCAAGGATTTCTGCAGCAAATCCCCCCCAATACAGTGTAAATGTAGGTGTGTCATTTCCTGCTCTGCCTCAGGCAGCAAGATGTCTTGGGTCAGCACCCTCTCTGTTACTAGGTTATTTCTTGAGGGGGGGGGAGTGATTTCATCCCTGACATAGTTTGCAAACTAGCTTGCTTTGTGTTTGATCTTTTGTCAGCACAAGGCTTTGTATGTTGATTGGACATTAAATCTGCCTCTGTTTTTAATCTTAAAAGCAGCTGGCTCAGAGGACACCCCGTTGCTAATCCCCATCTTAAGGAGGGATTCATGTCAACGGAAGACACACAGAAGACCCTTTAGGATGTTTTTCAGTTGTTTTTCTGGTGCCACGCGGTTTTATAATACAATTGCCTTTAGCAAACTTCGGAAAACTGATGATGGGTAGAACAAACATAGACCAAGCAAATGCATGTCTTGTTTCCAGCAGAAAAACAATTCAGAATGCAATGACTTACCAGCCACCATGAAGACTAGAAACTGCAAACTCTTTCAGAATTTCGAAGGCCACCCTTGCAAGGTTTCTCATCATTTTCCTTGTCACCTTTCCCAGTGTGACCAGAACTGGAAGGCTACCTGCTGAATTAGTTCCATTGTCACCTGCCTGCCTGTGTTTTAAGGTGATGTACAGATGCCCCTGTGTTTCCCATTTTGGAAACTGAAAGATGAATGGACTTGAGCATGGTGGTTGTCGCCAATTGGTTCTGGAGTACTCTTCCCAGAGAAATTTGTTTGATGCCAGCAATGTATTTCTTTTTTTTTTTTTTATAATTTTATTGAGTTTTTGAGGAGGGGAAAAGGGGAAGGGGAAAAGGGAAGGGATAAAATTTAAAATTTATATTGAATATGTCAAGCAAAGTAAAAGAAAAGTAATATAACATATTGATAAATTGCCAAATATTATCACAATACTAATAAGTTTGTTACTTCTTGCCATCTTTTCCGAGAAATCTCATCATAGTCTCCCTTTAAATAGCCGGAGAGTCTGTCGATTTCAATACATTCTCTTATCTTTTCGTGGATATTCTTCTCTGTTGGCACGTTTGGTTGTTTCCAGAATTTCGCCTTGCAGCAACAATTACATGGTGAAGTACATATCTCTGATCATATGAAATATTTATATCTACTATATTTAATAAGAAAAGTTCTGGTCTAAGCTCTATCTTAATTTTCAGACATCTTTCTAAAAATAGTTTAACCATTTTCCAATATGCCTTTGCCTCTTTGCATGTCCACCACATATGGTAAAAAGTACCACAGTCATGTTTACATTTCCAACATTTATGTGAGCAATTATACATCTTAGATAATCGGTGTGGTGCAAGGTGCCATCTATAGAACATCTTATAACAGTTTTCCTTAAAAGAAATAGATTTAAAGATTTTAACTGTATTCCACAGAGAGTCCCATTTGTTTAGATGAATAGGATAACCAAAGTTTTCTGCCCATCTTATCATAGTGTCTTTGACCTGTGTATCAATCATTTTTCATTTAACAATATGGTGTAAAATTTACTAAGCAGCTTAGCATCGCCAGAAGAGAGTATTTTATCAAGTGAAGTATCAGTAGTCGTAAATCCCCCCTCTTTGGTGAGGTCTTTGAAGTGTGAATATATTTGTTGATACTTCCACCAGTCTAAGTTGTAACCTTCTGATACTAATTTCCCTAATGGTTTCAATGAAAGGTCAACATTCAGAAGGTGTCTATAAGTTATAACTTTTGGAGTTTCACTTATATGGGAGCTATAAGTCGCTCCCATGGAGATAGCCACAGTGGTGCTTTAGGGTAGAATTGTTTTTTAATCAATAACCATATTCTAACTAGGGCGTTCCTTATCCAGTGTTTTTTGAAGAGAGTAGGTATGTTGCCCTTGTACCACATGTAATAATGCCAGCCCTTGTCTAGGCCATAACTCTCAAGCTGCAAAATTCTTTTGTTTGTCATCAGAATCCAGTCTTTAATCCAGGTCATGGCAGCAGCCTTGTAGTATAATACTAAATTAGGAAGGGCAAAGCCACCAGTTTTGGTTCTATCCTGTATATAGAGATTTTTAATCCTTGCTTTTTTCTTTTGCCATATGAATATACGTATACTTTTTTCCAGATCTGTAATAATCTTAAAATTAGGTAATATAGGCAAGGATTGAAATAGAAAAAGCAGTTTAGGTAAAACATTCATTTTAACTGCAGCAATTCTGCCCATTAAGGATAGTTGGAGTCTTGACCAAGTTTCGAGGTCAGCTTTGATTGTTTTTATAACATTTACATAGTTATCTTTAAGTAAGGAGTTACAACGATTAGATACAGTAATACCCAGATATTTTGCCTTACTGACATGTTGAAAACCCGATTGATTTACCAGTTTTTCACCATAGGTGAGGTCATATTTTTGGTGAGCAACAATGTTTTTTCTTTTGTTTACCTTTAATCCAGAGATTTTGGAATATGCCTCCAAAGACTTCAAGAGTTCTAAAGAGGAGGTCTGGGGATTCTCCATAATTACCAACAAATCATCTGCAAAAGCTTGTACCTTATAAACTTCTCCTTTGCTCTGTAGGCCTTGAATACCAGGGGTTTTCCTTATAACATGTAGGAGTACCTCCAGAGTTAATATAAACAATAGAGGGGAGAGGGGGCATCCTTGCCTGGTACCTTTGTATATGTTGACTGTATCTGTAAGGTGGCCATTGACTATAATCCTGGTGTTTTGGGTGGAATAGATTTGTTCGATTGCTCGCAGCATTCTATGGCCACATTGTAGATAGTCTAACTGAGTTTTAAGTAGAGACCAGGATACATTATCAAAAGCTTTCTCAGCATCGATGAAAGCGAAAGCTACTTGCTTCTCAGAATGGGATTCGTAGTATTCTAACACATTGAGGAAAGTTCTGATGTTGGATTGAAGATGCCTTTTCGGAAGAAAGCCAGGCTGATCATGCGATATCAAGGGGGGTAGAATCGTCCGCCATCTATTAGCCAAGATGGTTGCAAAGATTTTATAATCCACATTTAGAAGGGCAATTGGCCTGTAGTTCTGTATCAAGTCTTTTGGTTTCCCTTCTTTGGGAATCAGTGTCGTATGTGATGATTTCCAGGAGTCTGGTATATCTTCGCCTTCTAAAATGGATGTAAAAAGGTTTTCATGTTTCCAGAGACTATCTCTGAGAATTTTTGTAAAATTGAGCCAGTATTGAGTCGGGCCCAGGAGCCCTGTTCATTTTTTTGGTGATTGATAGCTTCTGTTATTTCCATTATTGTAATAGGAGCGTTCGTCTGGGCTCTCTGTTCTTCAGTAAGTTTTGGGAAATTGGCTTGTTCGAGATAATGAAAGATGGCATCTTGGTCGATCGTCTCTGGCTTAAATAAGTTCTGGTAGTATGCCTCTATAATTTTTTTGGATTTGTAGCTGCGCTGTCTGATTTTCCCTATTTTTATCTTTGAGCGATGATATGAGTTTTTGGGATTGTACCTTTTTTAACCTGTAGGCTAACCATCTACCTGGTTTGTTTGCATTTTCCACAAAGTTCAGTTTGGCCAACTTGATTTTGTGAGCTATATCAGCAGTCAAAATCAGATTTAGATCATGTCTACAAGAAGCCAAGTCTTTATCCAGCTGCTCATTGCGGGGATCGTGGGTTAGGTCCGTTTCGAGCTTTTTCATCGTATTGAGGATTGATTCAAATTGCTTTTTCCTCTCTTTGTTCTTTCTTGCCATATATTGAATGACAAAACCTCTAAAATAAGGCTTTGAGGCATCCCACACAGTTCTCAGTGGTGTACCCTTGTTCAGGTTCATTTCAAAATATAGGTTCAAGTCTTTGGCTGCCTCTAAGATAAATTCTTTATCCGTCCACAAGGCTGAGTTGATTTTCCAGTGTTTGGGCTTGCCCGAGGATTTCAGTGTCCATAGAATGGCAATGTATTTCTTCAGACACTGGGTTTGAATACAGGTGGCTGTGAAGGGGCAGTGTCAGGTGCCCACAGAAAGGGCTCCGAGTGCCACCTTTGGCACCCGTGCCATAGGTTCTCCAACATTGCTATACATTAGGCATGTCCAAACTTTGGCCCTCCAGATGTTTTGGGCCACATCTCCCACAGTCCTTTGCCATTGGCAATCTAAGGACTGGGAGAATTCTGGGAGTTGTGGCCCAAAACAGCAGAAGGGCCGAGTTTGAACATGCCTGCTATAGATCATTGAGTCCAGCTCCTCTCAAGGAAGCACAGTGGGGAACTGAAGTCTCAACCACTGGCCCCACAGCCAGAGACCTAAGCCACTGAGATATCCTGTACTTATTTTAATCCACATGCCATTCCCTTTGTTTTACTTCTGCATCCAAAACATTTGTATTGTAATGTATCATGTTTCTTTTGTACTTCCCCCCTCGATTGTGCATTGGTTCTTCTGGTATTATAGGCAAAAATGAAAGAAAAACAAAACAAAGCAAAACATAACAAAAAAACACAAAACATGCGGCACCTTAAATACTAACTTTCATATTTTAATGTAATGTTTCGTGGACACAGCCACTTCTTCAGGCATACAGTGGTAGTCTGACTTAGGAGCAGCCCGACTTAAGAGCAATTCAACTTAACAGCAGAAATTGTTTGGCGTTTAAACTGCTGCCTTACAAATTTTAGATATGGTCTGCTCGACTTACAATTTTTTTTCATTTTTTCATTTTTAAACTTATTTTTTTCAATATTTTAGATAGCTACCCTGACTTAAGAGTAGTTCAACTTAAGAGCATGTATTCACAACGGATTAAATTCAAAAGTTGAGGTACCACTGTATAGCAGCAGAATTATATTGAAGTTTGCTGACTTCTTTTAGATGGTTGTTTGATTTGACTATGTTATTAGTTGCGTTTGGACAATGGTGTGGCATATAGAATTGTGTCTTCGAAAGGCGTCTCACACTTACCAGTGGTTTAAAAAAACACGGGATAACACAGGTAAAGATAGCATGGCTGTTTCCGCAGATATTCGCAGAAAAAATAGAGTGCAATGCAAGAAATATCTGCAAATTGCAGAGTCAAATCTTTGTCCACAGATCAAACCCCCCACCCAGTGCCAAAAATATGCAGAACTAGACAGTATTTCATGACAGCTGTATTTCAGTATAGATTGATTGATTGCATGCAGGCTTCTAACTGTCATATTTGCAAACATTCAAAAAACCCTTGATAGTGCAGAAATATGCTATGCAGGGTCAGTTGGCGTAAGCAAGTGTGTGAAAATCACAGCCAGCCAACATGTGGAGCCATAAATCATGCACGGTCATTGTTTTGTAGGATTTGTCACACGATGCGGTCTCCTAATCAGATTGGAATTTAAGGCAAATTCAGTTAGCTGTTCTGCAGTCCACATGCACACTGTCCCTGACTTTGGCCTGGCTTTGAGAACACAATGGGTTGGATTCATCTGTTCTAAAAATGGTCTTACTGTAATAAATGAAGCTGGTAAGCGAGTCCTGGTTTAATATAGCTCACTGATTTCAGTGGATCTACATTAAGTACACCTGCATTTACAGTCTGATCCAGTGAATTAGGAACCTCCCCTGATCTGTGGAATAAGCATCAACTTATTTGTTTATCTGATGGCTAAAAATAATAAATAAGAGCCCCCACCAGAAATACTTATTTTCAGTATATTTATTTATTTGACTTTTATACCATTTAGCCCTAGGGCTACTCTGGGCAGTTTACAACATAGGATAACAATGACAAGATAACAAAGGAATGTATTAAAAAACTAGAATACAAATAGCATAATAAAAACAAAATATACATAAATCAACAACAATAAACTAAAACTACGCTAAAATGAAAATAGAAATAGTACTGTATATGTATTTCCCAGGTGTATTTACCAGAACTGGCCACTTGAGACCATGCGATGTATAGTGTTTGATTTCTCTCTCTCTCTCTCTCTCTCTCATTGTTCTGCAGTATATGTTGTATGTCACCTGGGTGAATGCTTATGCTGACCTGTACCAATTAGGGATGGGCATGCTGATTCATTAGTTCATTAAGTAATGAAATGAACTGGGGAAGCAGCATTTTGTTAGTAACAAAACAAACTGGCAGGTTTTTTAGTTTAAAATGAACTGATTTGTTTCTCTGTAAAATGGCTCCCCTGGGTCCTAGAGACACCAGATTCGGTGTGAACCTTCCTTGCACTCTCCCCTTTAAGCCCTCCTAATTTGGAGAGATTTGGGGGCTGAGTTATTCAACCTCAAAGGGGGTGCCCCCAGAAAAAACAGATTTTAAAAATAATAATAATTTTTTTAAATATTCAATGGGAAATTATGGTCTCAAGCATGTGAATGGCAGACTTCTCTTCCCCAAGCGATTTTAGGGGATCTGTTGAAATTTGGAAAAGTTAGGGTTTCTAGGGGCAGAGATATTAAGCTCCAAAGGAGGCGGATGGTGCTTAATGGAAGGAGTGTGTCTGACGCGCTTTACCAATTATAGGGTTAATTGACAGCTTCCCCTCAGCGTGCCAATCCACACTTGTTCAATTAAGTTTCCCCTGCAGCCCTTTTGGAGATCAATAACTCTGTTCCCTGTACCCTAAACCTCTCCAAATTGGGGGTGTTTCAAGGGGAGAGCTTGGGGAAGCTCCGCTGTAATTTCCACACTGCTAGCTGCCTGGGATCACTATTTTCAAGCACATAACATTGCAAATAGATTTTTTTTTCTGGGGGAACCCACTTTGAAGATGAATACCTCAGTCCCTTGAATCCCAAATCTCTCCAAATGTAGAGGGCTTAAAGAGGAGAGTCCAAAGAAGATACCCACAAATATTGGTGCCTCTAGGACACAAGGGGACCTGTTTTATAGAATAATGAATTGGTTCATTACTGGTTTATTTCATATGATTTTTTTAAAAAATCATTTCTAACAAAACAAATCATGGGGGATCAAAATGAAACAAAATGAATCTCAATTTTTCCATTTCATGCCTATCCCTAGTACCAATGCCTGCAGGTCCACATGCAATTGCTCTCTGGCCAAGAGGAGTAACCTCTATGAATCTCAGCAGTGTTTTTGAGACTTGGGAAACTACCATGGAATTTCAGGCATGTTGAGTTGGGATAGAGAGCCAGGCTAGTGTTCTAGTTGGAGCAGTGGGCTAAGGCCACAGAAGATGTGGTTTCAAATCCCCTCCTGGCTGTGGAAACTCAGTGGCCCATGTCGCCTGTGGGGCCCTCCATGGGCCTCAATGGGCTGGCACAGTCCCTGCAGCGCTCTCTCAAATCCAGGCACCAGGAGTGACACTTTGGCTGAGTCTCTAGGTCAGGAGTCATACCGGCCTCTGGAACATCAGCCATGGTTGCCTCCATTTTCAGTGAAAAGGTAAAGGGGAAAGCTGAAGCGGACACCATGCTGAGGCATTTCAGCTGGGGACCTAAGGATGCCAGGGGTGTATCCTGACATCATAAGCTCTACCTAGAGGATTCTGCTCTCTGCTATACTGTCTACATGAGTTCTGGTATTTCATGGTAACCTTTTGATTTGCTTCCCTTAAGGACTTCCCCTGGGGCAGCCCTTCTCACAACCAATCTGTCTCTCTAAGTACTTTTGCATGCTCTGTCATCAGACACCTGAATTTCAGTTCCTGGTGGCATAATTCTATGCTTAGAGCTATGGAAAAATTCTTGTCTCGGAATCTTCACCCTCGCTCAATTGACCCTGAAGGAGCCCCACAAAAAAGAAAGAATGTAGAGACAAAACTGCATTATGTGCTTCAACCGTTATTCTCGTTGATTTCTCATGACATAATTCCCCTTGTTGCCTTTCCCATTTTTGGCCCAGAATAATGCCCCATAGGACCGGTTATGCAGACTGAAGTGTAATCTCTTAAAAAAAAAACTGAGCAAGCACAAATGCCTGCATGACTATTTTGTTTTCTTTAAGTCTTTTCAGTACTTGGGAGTGAACAGCAGGAGAGGAAGACCAAACCAGAAAATGCATGCAGATGTCTCTTTTAAGCCAAAATGAAGGGATAGCAATATAAAAATAGCAAAATGATACATGTACAGTATTTGGCTAGTGCACAATCATAAAAATGTCATTTTGATTTATATTGCTCAGTGTCAGGTTATATCACTCACAGAGAGGAACCATAATAATACCTCCTGATGTGTAGAGATGGGATAGATCACTGGTGTTTCTTTCTCCAACTGTGCCCACCTTATCCTTGTTTGTTTGTTTGTTATACACTATCCAATTACATTTGATTTATAGACCTTTCAAGGTATGTGAGATATTTAAGGGGTGGTTTCACCATTGTACCTCTAGTGAGTTTCCATGGCCAAGCGGGGATCTGAACCCAAAGATTGCTGGGTCTCTGCTCACAACTCTATCCAGTATACCACAATGGCTCTCTACTGATCAGCGGAGATATAAAGGTGTCAATTGGGAAATGGGATATGCACCACACAAAATGCAATGAACAAGATATGGTTGAACACCAGAATTGATGCACCCCACCCAATGTACAGCTATCCCTAGTGGATGGCTATCACCTGCATACGGTCTGTATGTGAGACTGCCAGATCCCCTTTGCACACCGTTCTTGGTTTTCTAAAGACTAAAAAGCAAAATACCAGGCAATCTTTTTAAAAGATGTTGAGGTATGAGCAAAAACATTTCTATCAATGAATCTGGAAGTTGAGTCATCGTAATTGGACTTCTTTTCTCGGGAGATTGAAGCGTTTCACTGCTCATCCAAGCAGCTTCATCAGTCTGGGGAGAGTTAGTGGTGAGTCCTCCAATTTATAGTTCACACATCACCTGATTTCACATCACCCTGGTCTGAATAGGCTTATAAATCGGACAATAGCCTGAATAAGCTCATTAGCTGGACAATGGCCTGAATAGGCTTGTTAGGTGGACAATGGCCTGAATAGGCTTGTTAGGTAGACAGTGTCCTGGGGAGCATGAAAGTCCCACCTATGCAACCCTTCCCGACACCTACTGAGTATGGATAATTAGTTATGGTCTTGCTGGTAGAGGTGTGAAGTGCTTCTGATTTGTCTGGGGATTGATGAAAGAGCTTCTATCAGTGAAGGAGATTGCATTGCTGTTGTCTCACTGTGTCTTAATCATGACCAGGAGAGGGAGCACATGTTCTGTCCCATCCATGTGACCACCTGAATAATTCTACAGCCATTATCTCCTTGTTTGTTATGGAGGTCATGCTCAAGAAACACGCTCAGGGTCTGTTTAGCTAAAGTGGAAAGAAAGGAATTAAAGGCAAAGGCTGTTATGACTACCTTGGACTTATTTACAAATGAGATTGCTGGGTTGGAACTGATATCACTGGATGGCAGAGCATACCACTGGTTCCGATGCCAACTTATGAATGGAGCTGTATGTCCCAGGAAGATTTTCCAGCTTCAAAAAAAAGCTAAGATTATGGAATGTACAGATCAGCAAGGAGCATTGGAACATACAGTATCTATAATGTGTGGCTTCCTGTTGAGTTTAGAGCAGTGGTTCTCAACCTGTGGGTCCCTAGGTGTTCCTGGACTGCAACTCCCAGAAGCCTCCACCACTCTTTGTGCTGGAAAGGATTTCTGGGATTTGCAGTTCAGGAACATCTGGGGACCCACAGGTGGAGAACCACTGGTTTAGAGGAGGCCTGAGATGCTGGGCATACCAGGGTCCTTGAGATGTGGGACACTGGCAATTCAGTGTCTACACATGAAGACACAGTGTTGCTTCTCAGAGACTTCTGGTCAAGATCCCTACACTGTTAGGTAAGGTTTGAATGAAAGAAAGGAGGTGGCACAGAAGAACGCATGGCTTCATAGGCTTGGGATCTTTAAGGAATATGGGTGGTGGGAAGGCTTTTGTTATGGATAGGGTTGCCTGGGCCAGTGTTTTTCAACCTTTTTTGGGCCAAGGCACACTTGTTTCATGAAAAAAATCACGAGGCACACCACCATTAGAAAATGTTAAAAAATTTAACTCTGTGCCTATATTGACTATATATAAACAGTAAGGCCGGGGTTTCCTCCTGCTGGCGCACCTTCCCCCCCCTTCCTCCTCCTCCTCCTCCTCCTCCTCCTCCTCCTCCTCCTCCTCCTCCTCCTCCTCCTCCTCCTCCTCCGTTTCCCACCATTCATTCATTCATTCCGAATGCTGGCGCGCCTTCCCCACCCCACCCCCACCCCAGTCGCCCGCCCCTCCTCCAACCATTCATGGCACATCCGACTGTCCAAGCATCTTCTCCCCCTCCCCACCTCCAATCCGTGTTTCCCACCACCTGGGTCCCCTTCACTTCACCCGCGCCAAGGGGGTGCATGTGTGTGTGTGTGTGTGTGTGTTCTGCTTATATACCGCCCCATACCACTTCAAGTAGTCTGTGGGTGGTCGGCGGCGAAAGCTCCGGACGTGCGGTTTGTCCGCTCCAGCCGTGCCCCCCACCCTTTTGAGGCTCCTTTGCCTTACCGGGAGGGCTCCCGGCTCCGTCCGCGCAGCCGAGGATCGGGGCCTTGCCCAGCGAGGCAAGCGGCGGCGGCGGCGGTGGAGCCCGTGACCGGCAGCAGCAGCGGCGATCTTGCCGCGCTCTGGCCAGTCTCTCTTTGACAGGCCGCCTACCAGCTGGGCTCTCCCGATCGGAGCCCTGATAAGGGCTCCGGTGGGGAGCGGCCAGCGGCCGGCGGCAGTGGCCTGGGAAGGCGGCGATGGATCCCTCTTCTTCGTGTGCATGCGTGTGCGCGTGTGCCTGGGGTGCGGGCGTATGTGGATCCACCTCTGTGCCGCTCTCTTCGGGCCTAGATGCCGATGGGGAGGGGGGGGAATAGACGCAGATGAGAGAAAAAAAGTCAGTGTGTGTGTGTGTGTGTGTGTGTGTGTGTGTGTGTGTGTGTGTGGCAGCCGGCTTCTTTCTGGACGCCCCGCCTTCCTCCGGCTCACCGGCGCCGCGGCACACCAGCCAACATCTCGCGGCACAGTACTGTGCCACAGAACACTGGTTGAAAAACACTGGCCTGGGCAATGGGCTTCCATCTCCTGACATTTCAGAGCCAAAACCTGAGAAAAGGAGGTGGACCCTTGTTGTGTCAAAGTGATCTGATGTCACAAAGGTGGGGCCACCATGCTATCCCAAAAGGTGGTTCCTTGGGGAACAATGAGAAAATGATGTGTTTAGAGGGGTGTGTTTGTGCAGACATTTATGCATATAGCTGTCTAATAAAAGAGATCACATGTTGCAATGAGGATGCTCCACCCCCATCTTGCTTCAAATGAACAATGGCTGACATCACATGAACTTAATACATATATAAGAACCTTCACTTTGAGCCAGTGAGTCCCAAAGATCACATAGATTTGGGGAAAGAGATAACTGTCCAGATTTTAATTATATCCCACACAAATTAATTAATGAATTAATTAAATCTGGATGGAACAGGATGGCCCAATTACCTGGCCTTGATCAGTCTAGATAATGCTATACTGTATAGGATCACTTTTGGCAGCAGTTTGTCCTTAGGGCAATTCTTGCACTCATATGCAAGGAAGAACTATACTACACCTCAAGTGATCCTATGCAGCATTATCTAGACCTGTCTTCTCCCACTTCAAAGGAAACCTGAGAACTCCTCTCTCCCTAATGGTTTGGGTTCATTAAAGAATTTTCAGGGGGAAAGCAAAACAAAAATTCCCCTCTTGTCTTCTCCTCTGTGCCTTGCATAAGCTGCCTAATGGCCTCCAGAAATGGGAAGCTTCCCTGTTGCTAGCCTGCAAAGGGGAATGGAGAGGAATGTTTTCATTTCTTTTTAGTTGTTGCTGACTGGCACATCAGTAATACTTTGAAAGGGCTTTAAAATGTTAATGAGTACACAGAACATAGATCTCTCTCTCTCTCTCTCTCTCTCTCTCTCTCTCTCTCTCTCTCTAGTTAGCAATAGATAGATAGATAGATAGATAATGTAAGTATACTTTACATAAATAAATAAATACATATATCTTGCTATCAGTTGCCACCAAGACTACTGTCAAAAAGAATTTCAGAATAGTTTCAATAGTTTATTTTATTTCATTCCCCTACGTGATTTCTTTTGCTTAATTGCCCAGGTCCATATTCCTTGCCCTTACCTTTTTTCTCACACATCTGTTTTATATATGTTTCATATGGAGACACTGTAAGAAAAGGCACATGGACTAGTATTGGCTGTGGTTATATGCTGATTTAATTGTATTTCATCCGTGCTGCTAATTCCAATCCCTATGCAAAGGAAAACATTCCCTACCAATGTACTTGTATGAAATTTAATGTTACTAATCTAACAAAATTGATGTTTTTGATGTTCTGGTCTTTGTGGAAAGTCAGAGTCAAATGAGCTGGCTTAGTAGATGATTGATGTCTCCATAACAAGAAAGTGCAGCATTTTCATTTGAAAAATCTAACTAATGTTCTGAGCTCTTTTCCACTAATCTGAAAAAGGGTTGGAGGGGGAGAGCAAGACTAGCAATTCCTGAGACTGAGCTTTTTCAGTGGTTTGTTCAGTAGCCCATATGATGGGCCCAGTGGTATCAATCCTCTATGGAGTGTGTCTCTGTGTTGTTTTTCTTACCCTGCTTGGAAACCAGCCTGAGGCTCATTGTCAGAAGAGAAAGATAAAAAATAAATAAAAACAACCCATAAATAACAGGATTATCTGAATATTATGGCTTGTGTGAGCATTTGACTATTTTTTTAAATTCTCAGAACAATAAAACATCTTATCATTCTTGGGCTTGGGAAGAAGATGAAGAACACAACTGTTTTTGACTGGAAGCTGAGTCATGGCAACTGGACTTCTTTTCTTGAGAGACTGAAACGTTTCACTTCTCATCCAAGCAGTCTGACGAAGCTGCTTCGATGAGTAAGGAAACGTTTCAGTTTCTCAAGAAAAGTCCAGTGGCCCTGACTCAGATTCCAGGCAAACCCACCTGGATGACTGAGAATCTTCACAGACAATTTGTTTTGATGTCTCCTTCTTTAAAAGGGGGGAGAAAGAGGGGTCAGCCCTTGTGGAAGGACAAATATTCATAGCCCTTTTGCTAAACAAAAGCCTACTTTCACCCCCTATTCCATCTGGGCGCTTGTGACAAATCCATTGGTATTAAGAGGACCAGACCAAAGCCATTGCTTAAGGGTCCAAGCACCTTTTCGGAGTGCTGTCTAGAAAGCCTGAAGGCATATTAGCATGTTTCTGAGCCACTGAGTAACGATTGTGCATGCACAGATAAAAAAGCAACCAGTTGCAAAATCTGCTTTGCTGAGAGCGCCTTTTAGCATATGATCTTTTTTAAAACAAACACCCTGTTCAGTATTAATTTTTACTGATCTTGACACATTTCACAGCTATCCCACCCACACAAAAAGGAGTGAGTCACTTGTATTGCCAGTGGGTAAGTCTGGGTAGCTCTCTAGTCATCAAAAGAGCCCTTCTAATAATAAGCATCCCCCTCGTTTGCCCCCCGCCGCTACCTATGAATTTGGCATTTAGTTACTTGACCTGACAGCTTTGTAGAATTCTAGCAGTGCATGTCAGGAGCTGAAAAAGGCCAAGCCTTAGGGGTGTGTACACACAAATTTTCCTGATTCAGAAAGAAGATGACACCTTGAGGCCTCCAAATGACCTTGGATTCATTCATAGAGATATTGTGGATTTCTGATGTCAGTCCTTCACAGTCTTGTGCCTAACTTACAGATACATGCACACCGAGTATCACCCTCCTTACTGTAAGCCACCTTGGGTCATTTTCCAAGGAGAAAGGCGGGGTAAAAATACTCTAAAATTAATAAAAATAAATGGTGTACCTTTAGTCATCTTGGGTAGGTTGTTCAGTTGCACCCTTACTGGGATGGAAGGTCCCTGACATTGTTGGTTCATGCACTGATAACCCCAAAGACTGACTACTGTAATGTTCTGTATTGGGCCCTGCCCTTCAAACTGATACAGGAACTTCAGCAGGTTTAGAATGCGTATCTGGAGTTAATACACTTGATCATATTTCCCTGGTCCTGGCTCACCTACACGAGTTACCTATTCATTCCTGTGCCAAGTTCAAGGTTTTGGATTTAACTTATAATGCCCTTAATCATGGTATGGGATCTCAATACATGTCAGAGCTAGACATGGGCACGACTTGGCGAAATTGTCGTTTCCGTTTTCGGATATCGTTTCCGTTACGTAACGGAAACGGTAATGACAATTAAGCTGTCAGAACTCGAACTCGAACCGAAAAAAGAAAAATTGGGTCTGATTTGTCGTTGTTGTTCCTGGCATCGTGCGGCGATCGCGCGATGCCAAGCAGCACAGAAAAAAAGTTTTAAAAATAAAAAATACCCCGATTCCCGGCCAAAAAAGCAGGCAAAAATATGCCTGTCTGAGGGCACCTACCAGAGGGGTGGTTTCTGGGGGGGGGGGGGGTCCCCAGCCTTCCCCCTCCTCCTGTCCTGGGCTGCTGGTACCGGGCTGGGAGGGGGCATCCTCGGCGTCTCCATTTGCCATGAGGTGCGGGGGGATCCAAAATGGCGTCCACAATATTTTTTTTGAAACCGTAGTCCAAAAATCCACCAAAGCACTACAGAAACATGCGAAAATTAGCTATTTTAAATGCTTGAATTTTTACAGTAGCAGCAGTGGGTTTTTTATAGCAGTAAAAGGTTGCACTGATTTTATTTTATTTTATTTTTATTTTTATTTTTTTACACCTGCGCACTGATGGGCTGGCCATGGGATGGGACCATGCAAATTTTTGGACCCATTCTACCAATTGCATGGCCAGGTTTTGACTGACACTTCTGGATGTGCAAGAGGGCATAAAAAGGTGAGGCACTCCCAGAAGAGTCACAGTCTGGGCTTGGATATGGGTGGGAGAGGGCTGTGTGTAGCTGGCTGCTGTGCTGACTAGTTTCGATTTCGCGGAGCCTTTAGATTTCAGTTAGGCAGGCAGGGAGGGAATTGATTCAATTGAATTTTTAGGAAATAATAATAATTCCTTTCATTCTTTGTCTGCTGTGGGGAATAGCAACGCAGTTTATTTTTTTTTTTATTCTCCTGCAGTTTGTTAGGATTTCTTTTCTGATAGTGCTTCAAAGGGGGGGAGGTTTGAGTGGGAGGGGAGGTGTGGATTTATTTTAAAAATTTCATTTGCTTGGTAGCAAGCAAGCCAAGGTCCTTTCATACCCTGCCTGCAGCTCTGCTGTGGGTGCACTGCCCACTTTGTTTGCAATAAAAATTGCAATTGCTTTATTCGATGCAGTGTTGTGCAGCAAGTCACTTTAAAGTGTTTTCCGCCTGCTCTGGGTCATTGCGGGACCCGTGCCCGCGCACCTGTGCGCCCACCCCTCCCCCTGCCGCTGCCACCGTCCGCCCATGGCCCCCCTGCCACCCCGCCTGCCGCCTAGGGCTCAAAAACACCTAGCGCCAGCGGGACGCCACTCACTGGGACGTCAAATCACGCTAAATCGCGGTGGAAACGACAAACTACAAACAACACGATGAAACGACAAATTTTTTTAAACATTTAAAACGGAAACGAGCTGAAACGGACCCGTCCCGAAAAACGACAACTTGAAAAAAATTTTTTTTGGTCGTGCCCATCTCTAGTCAGAGCTTCTCTGCTAAAAACAACTGAACATCCCACCCAATCCTCCCATGTCTTGCTGTTATGGGTTGCTAGGGCAAGAGAGATGAGAAAGGCTTCTGCTAGGAACTGTGCCTTCTTAACTATGGTCCCATCACTTTGGAAAATCTCCTGTCAGAGATTTGATACATGTATCAATTTGTACGAATATAAATCAATGAATTAGCAATTTCTGAAGAAATTATGCAATTCACTTTTTTATTTGTGTCCATCTGTAATCAAAATCATTTGGATTTTGCATTTCTCTATATAAATTAACAGATGCAATTTTATGCAAATCACTATCCTCTTTTGCTGTGTGCGTGCATGTCTGCATGTGTGCCTAGCTTGGAAAATGCTGCTGCCAGACTGAAGATTGTGAAGATCATGAGTTTTCTTCTTCTGAAGGTCAGATTCTAAAAGAGAATGTGTGTTATTACAGTTGTGACCTGTATTCATGACTCCATGTCCATGGAATTTTCTTGGCAGGAATACTGGAGTGGTTTGCCAGTTCTTACTCCAGGCGCCTACAGCACCTGGTATTCCCTGGTGGTCTCCCATCCAAATTCTAACCAGGGCCGACCCTGCTTAGCTTCCAATATCAGGTGAGATTGGATGTGCTTAGGGCATCTAGGCAGCCCAAAAGAGAATACTACACAGCAAAAGACATCTGTGGATTGTGGCAATTTACTAACGTCTGTGATCAAGTCAGGATCTTGTCCCCAACTTCTTCATTCCATTTTTCAAGTGTTTCAAATTCTAGAAAAAACAGGCATACAGAGAGATATACCCACAAAGCAATCCTCAATTTATCCAATATAGGAAACTAATGCAACCTGGAAAAACTACCATTGGGAGCTACAAATCTCCTAGCCACATTGGCTGTATCATTCAGTTACCTCATTCTACTCAGTTTATACAAAACAGAGGGACAGCTCTCTTGTCCTTTCACTCCTGGAGGAAAATGCCTTGGGGCAGCCATCTTAGCTGTAGAAAATAGTCCATTTTTGTTGTGATGGGAAAACAGCAGAGGGAGAATCTGTACAGCTGTGGTAAAGATGGGGCCTAAAAGATAATGACAGCCCCCCCTCCCCAGTTTGACTGCTGGTATCAAAGTGCTTAAATCTGTCCACTGTCCTTATTTTCTCTGAATGCAGATGTAATATGTCTGGTATGAGACCAGAGATTAGGCATTTCATGTGATAAGCGTTATTGCATTTTACAAGACTATGAAACCCCGTATTTTTAATCAATAAGCAAATACATGCCTTCATATTCTCTCATAAATCTGTGACACAGGGCAGCCTTTCACATTCATTTCTGATGTAGTAAAGGGGACCACAGTGTATCTTCTGCCTATCATTTGTCATGCCTCCCCCACCCCCACCCCCACCCCCACCCAGAAGAAATCCAGTCCAGGACATTCCAAAGTCATGAAGCGCAAATTGGGAGATGAAGCTGAAATGGGTGAAAGTCATTTTATGTAATCCTTTTTGCCAGCTGTGAGTCATCCTTAATCTTCATTGTACAGTATTTGCTGTGTGTGGAGCCTGATATGTAGAAGTTTGTTCCTTTCTGAGAAATATTACACTAGTACCTCAACTTATGAATTTAATCCGTCCCAAATGCAAGCTCTTAAGTCATACTACTTTTAAGTCAGGGTACCTATTTTAAAAATAAAAAAAATAAGTTAAAAAATTAAAAAAAAATAAAAAAGTATTTGTAAGTTGAGCAGACCATATCTAAAATTTGTAAGCTGGCAGTTAAAACGCCAACAGTTTTCCGCTTTTAAGTCGAATTACTCTTATGTCGGGGTACCACAGTACTTCTATGGACTCTACTTCCCATAATTCCCAACACAGCATGGCTTCTGTAGTTAAAAAAATTTTTTTTCAATGTGCTATCTATGTCTTTGCACGAAGAGTGCTTACAGGGCCGAATGCAAACAAGAGTGAAATAACTTCCCAGCCAAGGAAGCTCCTGATGGTAACCTTGCAATGTCAACATTTCTTTGGAATGTCCTCTCATACATTTAAATCTAGCATGTTTTCCTAGTGTTTTTCAAGGAGGAAAGTATCTAGGAGGACACAGTAAATCTCAAGTGAAATTGAAGAGACGACCTTCTACAGTCAATATACAGTTTGGTCCACTTTCCCAATAAAAAAGCACTAACTTCATTATTATAATGATGTTAGTAACACCATCAATTTTGCTTTGCCATATAAATCCCTAGTGGTGGAGGAATAGCACAGGGTTAAAGTGCTGGCTCTAGCTCTTTGATGGTGTTGGGGCTTGTACTGCTGGTCTATGGCTTATAGCATCAAGGTTTTTTTAAGTCACTTTCCCCAAACATTTAGGTAAATAGTTCCTTTTGAAAATTGTAACTGTAATGGCAATCATCTGCTTTCTTGGGCCTTGAAAAGGGATTTTTTAAAAAACCTTTTAAAAAAAAGGTAAATGCCAAGCTTGGGAAAGGGGCATGCAATTAAAAAGTAACAAGAGATGTTTCAATGGATGTTTAGAAATGGTGTAAGGGTCTGTAGTGGCTTTTTTTCTTCCCCTGCCCCAGATACACAACACAAATGGCAAAATTGGACAGTATAGGGATCTAGAGTAGCTCATGCAGTGATACTAATGTAACTGTAATTCCAGTGTATTAGCCTGTGCATGTTCTTTCCTCTGTTGCAACATGATGGGTGACAGTGTTGGGATGCCACTTTTGTGTTAAGCCATACGGTAGTTGAATTTCAGCATTGGCTTGATTTTTGAAATAATTCCCACTTCAAAATGAAGCTATACGTCTGTACCAATCTCCTAGGAACAAGCCCGGCTGAATGCAGTGAAATATTATTTTTTCAATAGGCATGCATAGGGGTGCCTGCTTAGAATTTAATCAGCATACTACTTGTAGCCTCACCACATTTTCCATTCAGATTATAATCAAACATTTAAGGGAGAAAAAACCAGGGGAAAGGATGCTTTGATGTTAGAGGTAAAATGTTGATTTTATGTTTTCTCCCAGAATTTTAGTGAGTGGAATATGTTTATTAATACCAAATGGATCATGGTATAGTAGGGGAGATTTGCAGAGCTTGATATAATGTTTTCAGATACAGCTTGGGTTTTCCTCAATCACTTTGGCTTAATGAAAAGATTATTGAACTACTAATGTCATCCATGCTGCATCAAATTCCGACAAATGGAGCACCCTTTGTCCTCATCTGTTGTTGGCCATCATACACACAGACAAAAATGCATTGTGCTCTCCTGGTTGTACTCTGTTCAATTAAAGAGGCTGAGATAAGACTGATACTGTTTCTCTGGTACAAAAATTTGACAGCAGAGCATGAAAAATTATCCTGGAGTGTGCCAATATGCTTGACAAATGAAATCCATCAAGAGCTTAAATGAAGTCTTGTACCTTAATCTCCTGACTTTGATTAGAGCATGGAGCCTTTCTGTGTTCATGTCTGCACTCTAGATTTTTTCTGAGGTCACTGGAACAAGGGCAAACTTTGCCATTTGTTTGCCCATCAAAATCTCCCTTTTGTTAGGACCGTTGTTGCATTACATAGAATGTATGGCTTCATCCAGGGGGTGGGGCAAGACATAAAGATATAGTCAGTTGCTATAATATTATTAATATGTCCACCTGTAGTAATTCATACACTATACTCTCCTGGGTGTATTCCAGTAATTCTGCAGACTGGTTAGTGATCCTGGACGGTGTCATGCCACACCCAGATGACTCCTGTTCTTCAGAAGAGGACTCATGAAGATCCCAACAAGCTGGAGGAGATACTCAGCTAACAAAGGATGAAAAGAGAACTGATGAAATACCCGTCTGCCCCAAGGGACACTGGCCATGCAAGGTACTGGAAAGCAAATTCAGATTTTTTTAAATTCTATCTTTTGATAGTCCCTATGTAAGAGACTGAACTGTGGTTCTCGACTGGGACTTGGATTCTTCTTCTACCTTTCCTGACTGCCTTGTAAACACATTGGCCTTTTAACTTGTTTGCTTTGCAAGCTGTAAGTAGCCATTTAAGGGACACTGCTGACAGTTTGCTGGGCTAAACCTAACAAATGGAGGGCAAAACTAGACAACACATTGTTTTTAGAAGAGCTATTCCCAGAAATGATGAAAATAGGCTACTCATATCACATGACTTCCTTGTTGTTTCATCTTGCCTTCAGTGTGCTTGGTTTTGAGTGGTCACTCAAAAGGTATTCATTGTGTTAATTCAAAAATCTGATTGGTACAGGTGTATCTTTTAAGAAATCTTGTAATAGAGTATACACATGTTGCTTAATGTCTAATTTGACCTCAGATAGATGACCAACTATTGTGGAGCAATCAGAATATTCAGTTAGGAAGGGAAAGACTAAGGCTCAGTTTACCACCTCAGCTATGAATGTCGCTGGGCGACTTTAGACTAGCCATTGTCTGCTTCCCTAACCTACTCCTCACAGCTAACATGACCATAAGCCTGGAGGAAAAACATGTATGCCACTTTGAGTTCTTTGGATGAGGCATTGGGGAAATGGAGTCTATGGGCTGTATTTTGCCAATGGTAATTATGTAAAATAGCTGGTCCGATAACTCAGTGAGTAATAGCAAGGGAGCAGAAGTTCAATTCTCCAATGCTGCAACTAGAGTAGGCTGATTTGAAGAGGAGCAGACTTACCAGATCCCCACAGCTACTATAGTTGTTGTCACTTCATGTATCAAGGAGCCAGAGTTTCTGAGACAATTATAATAATAAAAGCAAGAAAATGCAACACCATGTAAAATAAATTTATTTATTTATTTTTCACATTTATATACCACTCCTACTTCCCGAACGAGAACTCAGGGCAATAACAAAATGGCAATAACAAGTATTCCTATAGGAACAAGTTGTAGTACAGATAATATGTCAAAAATGGTATACAGTCACTCTGAAAGCATACATTTCATCAGGCTAAAAACCTAGTCATTTTTTATTTTTGCATTAAATACAGAACTTAAAAATACTGGGTTATAAATAATTAGTTGCTTCTAATTCATTACAATTTTCAACAACCATTTATAAAACTGTCATTTCATTGTCAAATACTGTTGGAATTATTACTGAGTAATGTTAAAGATTGCTTGGTAAATGTACTAATTTTAAATAATGTAAATGTTTTTAATTTACCCATTTAATGACTTATCCCTCAAAAACAATGTGATGTTTTCTCAGTGTTTCAGTGTCAACAAATTAATGTATTGTATGATGTAACATTAACATGCAAGCACTACCACCAATGTTTATAACCCCTGCTTTATGTGTGTGTGTGTGTGCTGTGTCGTTACAGTCATGACTGACTCTTCGTGACCCCACATCCATGGAGTTTTCTTGGCAGGAATACTGGAGTGGTTTGCCAGTTCCTACTCCAGATGCCCACAGCACCTGGTATTCCCTGGTGGTCTCCAATTTTACTAACTTCCAGGCGAGATCGGATGTGCTAGGGCATCTAGGCAGCTTATATATTAATTACATTACAGGACAAATCAATAATTATGTCCCTAATAACCAGAAGGATGTGCAACATTTGTTTAATTGCATCTTTTCAAACCATGAATTAGAGCTAATGCTGAAATAGCAAAAATACATGTAAAGATTCCAAAGATATACTTTATTTCCAATAAACATCACTATCTGCAAATGCATGAATTTCATTTTAATATTGATTGATAAATTGAGTGAGTGAGTGATTAATTGCAGAAAACTCTAATACCATATGATTCGTGATTTTATTAATATCTGTTTTCTTGATTATATTTCCTCCAATTGCCTAGGTCACACCTACTCCCTGCTGGCTATACCCATAGCTGATTAAAAGCAACCATTGCTGTGGCTTTAAGGAAAACAAAGGTAAGCAATCTGTATCTCCAATAATCTGAGAAAACAATAAGTTTTCTCTGCTATTTTTTTCCGAATTATCCTGAATCTTGGTGATGAAGGCAATCATTCTTCAGCTATTTGATGTGGAATGAAATCAGCAGGGATCAAACAAGCCAGTTTCAGAACAAAGTCCTGGGAGACCTTTAAAATGCTCTTCTACACTGTGACATAAATTCCACTCCTAGATTTTCCCAAAATTAGTAGATTTGTTGTTGTTGTTGTTCAGTCGTTCAGTCGTGTCCGACTCTTCATGATCCCATGGACCAGAGCTCGCTAGGCCTTCCTGTCTTCCACTGCCTCCCGGAGTTTGGTTAAATCCATGTTGGTTGCATTGATGACACCGTCCAACCATCTCATTCTCTGCCGTCCCCTTTTCCTTTTGCCTTCAAATCTTTCCCAACATCAGGGACTTTTCCAAGGAGTCCTCTCTCCTCATGAAGTGGCCAAAGTACTGGAGCCTCAGCTTCAAAATCTTCCAGTGAACATTCGGGGTTGATTTCTTTCAGGATGGATAGGTTTGATCTCCTTGCAGTCCAGGGGACTCTCAAGACTCTCCTCCAGCACCACAGCTCAAAAGCATCAATTCTGTGGCGATCAGCCTTCTTTATAGTCCAGTTTTCACTTCCATACATCACTACTGGAAAAACCATAGCTTTGACTATCCTGACCTTAGTTGGCAAAGTGATGTCTCTGCTCTTTAGGATGCTATCTAGGTTTGCCATTGCTTTCCTCCCAAGAAGCAGGCGTCTTTTTATTTCGTTGCTGCAGTCGCCATCTGCAGTGATCAAGGAGCCCAAGAAAATAAACTCTGTCATTGCCTCCATTTCTTCCCCTTCTATTTGCCAGGAGGTGATGGGAGCGGTGGCCATGGTCTTAGTTTTTTTTATGTTGAGCTTCAGCCCATTTTTTCACTCTCCTTTTTCACCCTCATTAAGAGGTTCTTTAATTCCTCCTCACTTTCTTACTCTGATAGCAGAAAGTGAGGAGGAAATTAGTAGATATTTCCGCGTAAAGTACAACTGCAGTTCCTGATGGTACCAAGTGCCAGAGGGTGATACAGAATTTTTATTTCAGCCTTGGGCAATCTTCTAGTTGCTTCCTGACATGGATTTAAACTGCTAGCTGGCCAAAATTTATGATGCTGGCTTGGATATTCTGGGAGTTTAGTCCTTTTAAAATAGACCTAAGCAGTATAGCTTTGGTGAATCTACTTCATAATGCGTGAAGTTAGTTTTACTTGCTACCAGAAAAAATATTTTTGAGGATTAAATAGAGTGATTTAGATGACGTGCTAGAAAGTGGAAAGCACCAATATATTTGTCTACCATATCCATTGTGCCTTTTAACTCCTTTGTTCTTCAGGAATGATTTCAACACTTGGGGTGGCCATTCAGGTTGGTTTTTTTGTTACTCCAACTCCCAGAATTCTCTAAGAATTCCACAGGCAGAATTCTGGGAGTTCAGCCCACAGACCTACACCTACAGACACATGCATGTGGCTCATCTGAACCAAGGCCTACTGCTAAGGAATCTTGGCTCTTTCTTCCTCTTGTCAATATACAGATGACATGATGCTTTCTGGGGAGTCTTCATCTTGCTCTCCTTTGGTCTCCTATGAAATCGCCCCCTGAAGAACTGGGACACCCAGGAAGCCTGTGCACATGCACCTGCCACCCAGCTAACAGGTGGGTGCATGCACAGAGGCAGCATCCTTGCTTCCCTGCCAAGAGCCTGCCATTGCCTCTGAAGATGGCACCGGCACCACCAGAGGGAGCGGAGGTGGCAGGACCAGGTAGCCGGAGGTGGACGGGGGCTGCAGGAAGCAAGTGGGAGGCCCATCTCATTTTACCAAAGCAAAATAAAGCACCAGACAGGAAAAAAATGTTTAGCACATTGTTTTGCTTCAGAAAAATGGGATTCCCAAACTGGGTCACGGACCAACCCACGAACCAATTCGAGTCAACATTTTTTTTCTGCTTCATGGCTCAGTTCATTTCTATCTCTAATCTATACAAATGGTTCAAGCTGCTACAGGTACTACACAGCTTGCCATTTCACACACTGCTGTGGATGAAGCTCCAAGAGCTTATGAGATCTGAGCATGCTCAGTCACCACTGCACATTGACTGACTAATGTAAGGAGGGAAACCAGCCAAGGCACAATTCATGGATTGGGATTGACTAACACTTGGGACCCAGAAGTAGTACTGCCCTCACAATAGCTGGCTACTGGATTTACACCTGATTGAGGTTAGTTGGCATTTGTAACCCACAAAAGTATTTTACTGATTCCTGCTGAATCCCTACAGTCACACAATAATTCTGATTTCAGAGGTTGCTCAATAAAATATCATGGTATATTGACTCATGAACAAGGAGAGCCTGATTAGGTTTAGCTGATTTGAAGTGCAGTCATGTGGGGTGAGGTGTGTAGGGGGGGGAGGGAAATGAAAAGGTACAGTGGATTCCCTATAGATCTTTTCAGCTCCCAGTTCTACGTTTCTAGGGAGTCATTATTAAAGCGAGGATGTCAAAGTGATGGATGGCTGTAATAGATCAGGATGGCCTGCCTAAGTCAGAAAAGATGGTGATGGGTTTCTAAGGCTTTAGAATGCAATCAGAAAGAGTATTATCTGAAGATAATTACTTGATAAAAACAACTGCTTTGGCTAAATTTATGTAAGTAAATTAGGAGTGGAGAATGTTTCAAATGGGCTAGTTAATTCTCATGGCATAGGACCATGTCATTACTGCACATCTAAGGACATTCAGCTCTCTCTTCAAAAGTCTTTTAACAATCAAACAAACAAACAAACAAACAAACAAGAAGGCAACTGCCCTTTACAACTAGAAAGGAGAAGATTTCAACCGAGGAAGACAGGCTGGCCCCATGTTGGCTGTCTATCCAGGCTGAAAATATGCTGCAAACAGTATTTTAGCCAATGCCTTGACACCACCATTTATTTATATTAGAGATATATGTTTGCCAGGCTCAAAATCTGACACCAGCAGGGGAGGGGCTTCTTTGAAAATTGCATAATAGAGGAACATTGATGCATGCATACATTTGTAAATGACTCAGACAATGTGGATTTCCTCTACTACCTCCTAAACTAATACAGTGGTACCTTGTATAAAGGAATTAATTTGCTCCAAATAAAATTATGTTAAGCAAATTTTCTTTTATACAAATTTCCCATAGGAATGCATTGAAAACAGAGTAATCCCGAATCACGACCATTTTTATGTTGAACGGATTCGCCCCATAGACGATTCTGCTAAGCAAATTTCCCCTATCTCCGGAATGTTTTATGTTGTACAGATGTTATGTTATACAAATATTTTGTTATAGAAGGGTCCAATGTATTATGTGTACATTTGGTGCTACGTTGGTGGGATCTGGAGCCATTTGGAAACAAGGAGGAGATGGGCCTCAAATACATAACCCAGGCTTCCTCCTCTCCTTGCAGTACTTGCTCTGATGTAGGTCTTCTCACTCAGAGATCAGGGTACCATAGTGAATAGAGATGGGCACGAAATGAGCAATTTTTCATTTTCATTTTTGTTTTTTCATTTTGTTATGTAACGAAACGAAAAACGAATTTTGTCTCCAAAATGAAACAAAATGAACCAAAACAACAGAAATTTTGTCATGCATTTCGTTTTCGTTGTGGCAAATACATTGAACTGTAATGAATGCTAACGAAACAGCAATTTTTTGTTTTTGTTTTTGTTTTTTCGTTTCATTACGTAATGAAAACGAAAATGAATTTTTTTGCAAAAAATTCACAAAAAATGAAAACGAACCAAAACGGACCCCCTAAACGACAAACGACAAACGAAACACCATTTTTTGAGTCGTGCCCATCTCTAATAGTGAATGTGCCATGAACTTCACACTCAGCAACCCTGATTCCTGAGAAATTCTTCTTGATTTTACAGCACTTCTGCTAACCTGCTCTCCCACGCTTGTTTGCTGTTTCCGAGTCAACCATTTCACATCACTGCTCTTATCTCTGCTGTGGCAATCAATTCCAGACCAGAAATGAAAGTGCTGAATGCGCAACAAAATGAATAATTCAATGGCAATAATGTGTTGCTTATTAAATGCGTTTTTAAAAAAATCAGAGAAGACTGAAAAGAAGATGAATAATACATTGCTTAAGCAGTGAATTTGCACAGCACAAGTGATATGGCAGCTGGAGATTTGTTAAAGTGAATTCCTCTAAACGCTGTCACGTAAGAAGACAGCAAAAGAAAGCAGTTGGATGCAATGAAGGATTTCAGCAGGGCCACGGACAGAGAGGAAATTCACTGTGAAATTCTGGTAATTTTTGTTCTGGGGTAGGTCAAGCAATTATACAAAAGACGGCTTGAAGTGTGAAATCTGGTTGTGTGTCATGTTCTGAACTATGGAAAGAAACTGAGGTAGTTCTAGAGCAGTGTTGGCAAACCTGTGGCACGGGTGCCAAAGGTGGCACTCGGAGCCCTTTCTGTGGGCACCCGACATCGCCCCTTCACAGCCACCTGTATTCAGTAGAGATGGGCACGAAATGAACAATTTTTGTTTCCTTTTTCATTTTTTTGTTTCGTTACATAACGAAATGACAAACAAATTTTGTCTCTAAAATGAAACGAAACGGACAGAAACACTGGAAATTTTGTCGTGCATTTCATTTCAGTTACTGCAATATGAGTGAATTGCTTAAAATCCTAAAAAAAATCACAAAAAATGAAATAAATGGTAACAAAATGGTAACAAAATGAACGAAAATGAAAAGAAATGTTTTGCAAAAATTCGCAAAAATGGAAATGAACCGAAACGGACCCTCCAAACGACAAACGACAAACGAAATGCCATTTTTTTATTCGTGCCCATCTCTAGTATTCAGGTTAAAGTGCTGTATTGGCCCTTTGTGAAAAATTAGTGCGTTTTGAATCGCAGTTTGGGCACTCAGTCTCTAAAAGGTTCACCATCGCTGTTCAAGAGGTTGTGAGTGCATGGGTGCCAAGGGAATGACATGTGTGTTCCATCGCTTTAAACAGATATGCATCTGGCTTGTTCAGAACTGGGCCATAGGTCATCATTCTCACTGTGGGCTGCAATCGCTTTCCTCAACCTGCTGCCCTCCTGTTGCACCCCAATGGCCTCACTAGCTAGTTAGGAATGGTGAAAGCTACAGTCCAAAACAGTTGAAAGCAACATATTAGGTTGGGCTGGTTCTACATGGATTGGCAGTAGCTATTCAGAGTTGCAGCAAACATTTTAGAAAGCCTCTACTTTTACCCGCCATCTCATTAGTATTGGAGAGAAGTAATTCAGCAAGACTTTAAGGGCTGAGAAATCAGATGTCAAAGGACTGCTATGCTTAAAAGAGCTTTGTGGCACAGTGGTTAAACAGCTGTTTAACTGTGCTCACAACTGAGGGTTCAATCCCAGGTTGCTGGCAAAAGTCTTAGGAAATTGCTGTGATTTGTGATTGGGGGGGAGCAACATGTGCTGCTTATATACTTATATACTGCTTTGCTGGGCAGATTACAAGTACTTATGCTTGTTCATTCAGGTTCACTCAGACAGCTGTTCTTCTGAGGTCAGTTAAAAAAACCTTGCTGGGCAATGTGTACCTCTTAATTTTTAAATTTTATTTATTTATATTTATTTATTTTTAGACTTATTGACTGCCCGATTTTCCCACGGGAACTCCGGGCGGTGTGCAACATGTTACACATAACAGCAACTGCCCATAGCAACAAACCCGAGACAACCCCCTGAAGTACAGAAGAAAAAACAAACAAACAAAAACAACAACAAAATAAAATAGGATTAATACCAAAACTGTAATAATACCAATATAAAGGTACTAAAAAGAATTAAAATAAAATGGGCAATAGCACCACAACAACTGTGGCACAGATTTTGCACAGATTGCTTTAGGTCTATTCAGCCTGAGCTGAGAAATACGTAAAAACAAATACAGATTGATCAAGGTGAGCCTTTGCTCGCCTCTTTTTTATTTGAAACTGGCTGACCTCAATTATTTACAGGTCAGGTTGAGGCAACCCAGCTGGAACAGTGTTGCCTCCATCAGAAATAACTTCAGTTCCATGGGAAGCCAATCAGTAAAGAAGCCTCCTGGCACATCTCCGTACTTCAAGTGCAAAGTTCATTGTACAGACTTCAGTGAATGCAGAATGAACCAATGTACAATCTTCCATTTTCTCCCGCTTATTCCCATCTGTATGTTATTGTTTAGGTCTCCGCTTAAGCTGCCTATCACTTTCACCAACACCTAATCACACTTGATTCAGGTGAACCCGTGGCCCTGTGGATGTTCCGGGATTGCCACCAGATCCAAATAACTGGGCTGATGTAGAAAAAAAAAGATGGGAGTTGTAGTCTAACAACATTCCTGCTATTGGTCTGTGGCTTACAGTCAACATTTCAGGGTTTCTCTTTAGTCTGCACTGGACAGTTACAACTGTTTGATACCCCTGTAACTGTCATGGCTCTGTCCTAAGGAGTCCTGGGATTTGCAATTTGATAAAATACTCAGAAAATTCTGCTGAAGAAATCAAGTGTACAATGGAGAATTCCAAGGATTTTGCCAAATTAAAAATCTGTGGATTCTGTAGGATGGGGATTTGGGTATCAGTAGATAAATTCTCCATCACTGTGCTTCTAATTTTATATCATTTTCTTTAGAAATGTCCTTTCCTGCATCTTGTTTCTTCAGAATTCTTTCACAATAAGAACATAAGAACATAAGAACAGCCTTGCTGGAACAGGCCACAGCTCATCCAGTCCAGCATTCTGTCTCACACAGTGGCTGGCACCATCTGCTTCAGGGTATTCCCAAGCAGATGTCTTCACCTGCTTATGTCTCTCTGCAAAAGGCATTGAGAAATATCCTGCCTATCTCTCCAACCCAGAGGTTGTCCTTACTAGAGATGGGCATGACCAGAATTTTTTTTTTTGAGTTGTCGTTTTTTGGGACGGGTCCATTTCGGCTCGTTTCCATTTTTCGCGAAATTTTTTAAAAATTTGTCATTTCGTCGTGTCGTTTGTTGTTTGTCGTTACTGCCGCCGCAATTTCGCGCAATTTGACGTCCCAGCGAGTGGTGTCCCTCCGGCGCTAGGTGTTTTTGCGCCTTAGGCGGCGGGCGGGGTGGTGGTGGGGCATGGGTGGGCGGCGGCAGTGGCAGGGGGGAGGGGCGGGCGCGCGGGCAGCAGGCGCGGGTCCTGCAATGACCCAGAGCAGGCGGAAAACACTTTAAACTGACTTGCTGCACAAGACTGCATCGAATAAAGCAATTGCAATTTTAATTGCAAACAAAGTGGGCAGTGCACCCACAGCAGAGCTGCAGGCAGGGTATGAAAGGACCTTGGCTTGCCACCAAGCAAATGAAATTTTTAAAATAAATCCACACCTTCCCTCCCACTCAAACCTCCCCCCCTTTGAAGCACTATCAGAAAAGAAATCCTAACAAACTGCAGGAGAATAAAAAAGAATAAACTGAGTTGCTATTCCCCACAGCAGACAGAGAATGAAAGGAATTATTATTATTTCTTAAAAATTCAATTGAATCAATTCCCTCCCTGCCTGCCTAACTGAAATCTAAAGGCTCCGTGAAATCGAAACTAGTCTAGCACAGCAGCCAGCTACACACAGCCCTCTCCCACCCATATCCAAGCCCGGACTGCGACTCTTCTGGGAGTGCCTCGCCTTTTTATGCCCTCTTGCACATCCAGAAGTGTCAGTCAAAACCTGGCCATGCGATTGGTAGAATGGGTCCAAAAATTTGCATGGTCCCATCCCATGGCCAGCCCATCAGTGCGCAGGTGTAAAAAAATAAAAATAAAAATAAAATAAAATAAAATCAGTGCAACCTTTTACTGCTATAAAAAACCCACTGCTGCTACTGTAAAAATTCAAGCATTTAAAATAGCTAATTTTCGCATGTTTCTGTGATGCTTTGGTGGTTTTTTGGACCACGATTTCAAAAAAAATATTGCGGACACCATTTTGGATCCCCCGCACCGCATGGCAAATGGAGACACTGAGGATGCCCCCTCCCAGCCTGGTACCAGCAGCCCAGGACAGGAAGGGGGGAAGGCTGGGGACCCCCCCCAGAAACCACCCCTCTGGTGAGTGCCCTCAGGCAGGCATATTTTTGCCTGCTTTTTTGGCCGGGAATCGGTTTTTTTAAAATTTTTAAAACTTTTTTTCTGTGCCGCTTGGCATCGCGCGATCGCCGCGCGATGCCAGGAACGACAATGACAAATCAGACCCAATTTTTCTTTTTTCGGTTCGAGTTCAAGTTCTGACAGCTTAATTGTCGTTACCGTTTCCGTTACGTAACGGAAACGATATCCAAAAACGGAAACGACAATTTTGCCAAGTCGTGCCCATGTCTAGTCCTTACGCATCCATAATGTTATCCATTGATACCCCTGTTATCCATGAACATGTCCAATCCTTTCTTAAAGCTGTCACCACTTCTTCTGGCAGGAAGTTCCACAGACCAGTGATCCTCTGGGTGAAAAAGTACTTTCTCTTATTTGTTTGAGATGTAGCACCCAAAAGTTTCATGGAGGGCCCCGTAGTTCTAGTGTTGTGCAATAGGGAAAAGAGTTTTCCGTTGTCTACTTTGTCCACACTGTGTATGATTTTATAAACTTCAATCAGGTCACCTCTTAGATGCCATTGTTCAAAAGTGAAGAGGCCCAGCCGTTGCAGCCTCAGATGGCAAGGAAGATGTTCCAGTCCCCTGATCATTCTGGTTGCCCTCCTCTGCAATTTTTCCATTTCCATAATATCCTTCTGGAGGTATAGTGACCAGAACTGTACACAATACTCCAGATGTGGCCTCACCATAGATTTATAAAGAGGGTTGACACCTTCATTGAGCTGTCCACCAGGACATCAAGGTCCTTTTCCTAGTTTGTGGCACAGAGTTCAGACTACAACAGTTTATAAATGCAATTGGGCTTTTTTTTTGCCCAAAGTGCATCACTCTGCACACACTAATGTTAAAGCTCGTTTGCTACTGGTTTGCCCACTCCCCCAGTGTCAAGACATCCCTCTGGAGCTCCTCACAATCTCTCTCATTTTTACTACCCTGTATAATTTAGTGTTGTTGGCAAATTTGGCTACCTTGCTATTTACTCCTACTTCTACATCATTTATGAAGTGGTTGAAAAGCAGGGGTCCCAGTACGGGATCTTGGGGGACCCCAATCTTTACACCCCTCCAATTGGAGAAGTGTCTATTTAGTGCTACCTCTGTTTCCTATCCCTTAGCCCAGGCATGTCCAAACTTCGGCCCTCCAGATGTTTTGGATCACAACTCCCACATTCCTTTGCCACTGGCAATCTAAGCTTAGAATTCTGGAAGTTGTAGTCCAAAACATCAGGAGGGCTGAAGTTTGGAATGCCTGCCTTAGCCAGTTGCTGATCCAGTACAAGATCTGTCCCTTTATTCCATGACTGGCAAGTTTATTCAATAGCCGTTGATGCGAAACCTTGTCAAAAGCCTTCTTTCTGAAAGTCCAGATACACAATATCAACTGCTTGTTGACACTCAAAAAATTCTAACAGATTAGTGAGGCATGATTTGCCTTTGCAAAAGCCATGTTGGCTCTCCTTCAGCAGTGCCTTCTCATCTATGTGCCTATTAATTTTATCCTTTAGGGTGGTTTCTCCCTCTTGTTCCCATCTGTATAGTGAAGAAAGTGAAAAAAGATCCCTGCACATGCTTAATATTGGAAAAAGATCCCTACACACGCATTCTCCTTTCCTTATTTTCTTTGCAGTACTTTACATCACAATTCTTACAGCTTTCAATATGACAGGAAACCTTTTGGAAAAAGACATCATGCCACAATTAGAGATGGGCATGGACCACATTTCAGCATGGTTCAATGGTTTGGACCACTGGCATTCTGCAGGTGTTCAACTTTCCTCCTCCTCCCACGGACACCCACTCAGAACTGGTGCCCTGGGCTCTCCTGCCCTGCCTCTTCCTCTAAGTGGCCGCCTGCTGGAGGAGGTGGGGCAGTGAATTTGGGGCACCTGTGGGCCTGATCTACCAGAATGTGTCAAATCCTCTACTTTAGATCTTTGGCTCATATTCTGTTCATTATTTGCACTCTTGGAGTTCCAGCTGTGGGAGATTGTTTGTCATCCTTTGATTTAATCATAGTTTTATTATGTCCATTTTACCTATTTATATGCTAGTAGTAGATCTTTATTTTGGTCACTGACCAGTCAAAATACGTTCCTATATCAATTGAGCATAAAAGCATAAAAAGCAATAAAAGCATGCACGTAAGAACAAACATTATTTATTTATTTATTTATTTATTTATTTATTTATTTATTTATTTATTTATTTATTTATTACCCCACCTTTCTTTTAACACAATAACATAACCTCTACACCAAAACCAGAGCAGGTAAAATCTTCCCAGCCCAGCAGGCCCAATTCAACTCAAACCCTTCCTGAACAGTTTTCTTGGCAGGGTAGTCAACTCAATAACAGTCTAGAATCTAATTGTTTAATCATTGTCTCCAACTTGAGACCATGCCCATGCTCCAGTCCACCTCCAACCCACACCATAAGAATATGTAAGGATAAATACAGTAGGATCCCCATATCCACTGATTCAGTAACCACTGATTCAGTTATCCACAGTTGGCAGAGGAAAAATAATTAAATAATTCAGCAGCTGCAAAGCAAACTACTGTTACAAACAGCAGCTGTAAAGCAAGCTACTGTCGTAAAACATCAGCCATAAAGCGAGCTACTGTCACAAAACAGCAGCTTTGGGGGGGTGGCATTCTCTCTTATCCACAGTTTTTGTTATCCATAGGAAGGCTTAAATCCCCAGCATAAATCCGCAGCAGATCCCAGAACCCCTACTATACATAATGGCCATAAACATATTCTGTAAATTGTACTATATATGTTTAAATTTTGTAAACTGACCAGAGCGGCTTTCGAGCTAGATGGTATGGTGTGATCAATCAATCAATCAATCAATCAATCAATCAATCAATCAATCAATCAATCAATCAATCAATCAATAAATAAATAAATAAATAAATAAATAAATAAATAAATAAATAGTTGCTGTGGTGATCTCATAATGTGCCAACTGACAGCAACTGCATGGCTGGATTAGGCATGCAACACATCTTTTAAGATTGCACCGGCAGTTTTTTCACCTGAAGTTCTATGCATATAAATACATGCCCAGCTGTTTCCTTGTAGCCTTTGTTATTTTTAGCTTTCTTTGGCCAGAATCCTACTGGCATTTTGTGCTTTTATGTAAAGGCAATCCTGTAAATCATGGCTGCAAATTGCTGCCTCTTAATAATGTACTTGCTGCATTCCTGGTTGCACATCCACTTGTGCAACTAGGCTCATCCCAGGAATTCAACCAGGATCTTGTTAATAAGCCTTGACAAGGCGGAGGGGCTTGTGTGCTTCAATGAAACTGGGAGCTATGATGGTGGTCACGCCTAGAGAGGCCTGGAAAACCTCGACTCGGAACTGGGCCTTCTCTGTGGCAGGCCCGACCTTGTGGAACCACCTTCCCAGTGATGTGCGCCTTGCATAGTCCCTGCCGGCCTTTCAGAGGGCTTTAAAGACCCTGCTCTTTCGCGAGGCCTTTGGTGATTTAGTTTAGTCCCCCACCACCCCATCTGCTTAGTCCATGTTGCAGTTTTTACGCCAGGGCTGCATACTGGTTTTTTCCCCTTTTAATTGTTTGTTATAGTAGTTCTAGTTATCTGTATACTTGTTGAGTTGGCTGAACTTGATTCAGTTTATTGTGAACCGCCCAGAGTTCCTTCGGGAAGATGGGCAGTATAGAAGTCCCATAATAAATAAATAAATAAATAAATAAATAAACAAACAAACAAACAAATAAATAAATAAACAAACAAACATTGTCCAACCCCCTCTGAAAGCATCTTATTCCAGGGTGGGTGGCTTCAAACAGCATCTGATCTGGGCAGCTGAAATAATGGCCAGTAATGGCAGTGAAGAAGTCAACAGGAAACCACTTGCCTTAAGCTAACTTCCCCAGGCAAATCTTTAACATGACCGGAAAACCTAAAGCCATGGCCCCCAGTCCCCGGCAGCCCTTCAGTGGGCAGGGGGTGCTAAGAATCTCTGGGCCAGCCATGAGAAGGATAGCCACCTGGAATGTTTGCAGCTTATTTCAGAGTGGAAAAACCCACAACGCCAGCAGGGAACTAGGAATTCTCTCTGTGCTCTGGGGTATAGAGTCCTCACTCATTGTAAGCTTGGTACTGTTGCTGCAGAAAGCAATTGCTACTTAACGTGAAGAAGACAAAATAGATGGTTATCAGTAAAAAACAAAATGGTTCACAGAACCTTCTCAAGATTGGCAGTGATATAATTGAGAGAGTATCATCTTATAAATACTTGGGATGCTATGTCAAGGAAAATTGGGATTTTTCATGCAAAATTCATTGTAGAATCAAGCAAGCTAAAATTCATTCCAGAAAAGGAGGAGAGTCTTGCCAAGCTGATACTTATCTACCATACATCATATTCAAATACTTCGATCTTATGTATTTAATATACTTCTCTATGGTGTTGAAACTTGAACCCTTACAGAAGCACTATGCAGAAAGCTGGAAGCATTCGAAATGTGGACATACAGATGAATTCTGAAGATAACTTGAACAGCCAGAGTCACTAATGTGGCTGTATTGCAGCACATGAATAAAAAGCTAGAAATTCTTAACACCGTAAAGAAAAGAAAACTAAAATATTTTGGTCAGATGCTGTGCAATAACTACCATCTGCTGCAGGTTATCCTTCAAGGAAAAATAGATGGGAAGCATGGCCCATGGCATAAAAGAACATTCTGGCTTAAGAATTTAAGCCAACGGTTTGCAGTGAGCACAGTTTCTCTATTTAGAATAGCTTTGGATAAAAACCAGATCATGCTGCTGATTGCCAGCTTTCTATGAGGACATGGCACTTGAAGAAGAAGAACTTGCTGCCAACACTTGTATGGTTTCCCTTGTGCAAGTGTAACTCACCAATAGGATTCTGCTTATTTTGTATTGTGCAAATTGAAAACTGCTCTGGGTACAAGGTGTGGAAGGACAGGGCATTAAATGCTTATTATAAGGACCTCCCCCTCCAGTAAATGTAATTGGCCAAGAGTAGCACTATCAGTAATAGTATTTATCTTGGTTGTCAAAAAGCTGTCAAAAAACAAAAACAACCCCCCCCCAAAGCTGGGAGGCAGTGGGGACCAGCAATTTTAAAAAGGCTCCAGCCTTTGAAAGCTCATTTTAGATCCCCCCCCTGCAACAACGAGCCTCTCGCTGTATCAGGCAGGCCATTTTAAAAGGGCTTGAACCGAGCTGTCCAAGGCTGGAGCCTTGTTTAAATATGCCCCCGCAACAGCGAAAGCGTTCTCGCTGTTGCGGCAGCACATTTAAAAAAGCTCCAGCCCAACACCCAGGTGGTGGGGTACAGCCTTTTAAAAAAACCCTGCGGCACCAGCAAGAGGGCTGGTGTGACGGGAGATTCATTTTGTTTCGTAAGTGATGAATTTTATAAAAAAACATTGTTATGGAACAAAACGAAACGCCAGGGGGACAAAACAGAATGAAACGAAACACTATTTTCCCATTTCGTGCCCATCCCTAGTCATGAGTTCTCACAAGATTTGCCCTTGAGGCTGGTGGGACCTGGAAAGGCAAGTTTCTTTTGATGTACATATTGCTTTCTAGGGGCTCTGCATGCCTGTTGCTTTCCATAGGGTCTTCGTGGGAGGCATGAGTTTGCCAGATGTTTTCTGCCTGTCTCTTGCTGGGTTGTTTTTCTTTACGGGCACTTTCTCTCTGTTTAGAAATCTAGTTGGTGGAGGGGTTGATTTTTAAAAAATGTTTAATATACAGTGGACCCTTGTATAAACAAACGGTTTGTATAACATAAAATCTGTACAACATAATAAATTCCAGAGATAGGGGAAATTTGTTTAACAGAATCGTCTGTAGGGCGAATCTGTACAATGTAAAAATGGTCGTGATTAGGGCTTACTCTTTCAATACATTCCTATGGGAAATTTGTATAAAGGAAAATTTGCTTAATATAATTTCATTTGGAACAAATTAATTCCTTTGTACCACTGTATGTAATGTTGCCTAGTGTAGTGGCTATGCCACTAGATGGATGGGATAACTATCTGACTGACTGTCTGTCTGTCTGTCTGACTGACTAAATTTCATGCACAAGCTTAGTTATGATGGTTGAACAAGGGACATTTTTGCTGCCTCTGGAAAAATACAAGATGGTGCCCTATTGCATTTTAGAGAAGCTAAATAGGCTTGTAGTGGAATTTTACGTGGATAGGATAGGACAGGATAATATTCCTCATCATACTTGTGCAAAAGCAAGCTAGGTTAGAGACTGAGGCAAATTGTATGGGATATACACTTCAATTATCTCCAAAAGATCATCAGGGCGTTCAGAAGAAACAGGAGTGAAGTTGCTACCCCCATTTTGTCAGAATATGTGCTATTTTATCAGCCAGCAGAAGCCAAGATACTTAATGAATAAATGGTTAGAGCCAGAGACAGAGTTTTCTTAAAACGAAACAGCTGTATTATAAATGTACAACATATAACACAGCATCACAGAACTTCTACAAAGTTCAACAAAGCATACAAAATTCAACAGCATAACAGCATAATAGCATATAGTACATAGACAAAATATATAACAGAGAAACAAAGTGGGTGCCTTTACTCACGGAAGGCCCAATGAACAATGATTTACAGAGCCTTTTTATACACATGTCTGTCCAATCATAAATTACATTACATCATAGCTATTGCAACCTCTTCCATCAGCCAAAATTCATTATGTTAATTCTTTACACCTGTAGTCCATTTGAAAAACCTATACACTGAGTCATTGCGACTTTGCACTTTTTACAGACTCCATCTTTAAATCAGTTAAATACATATCAAATACATACAGAACATCCTGTCTAATACCTATATTTCACTAACTAATACCTGACACATCTGCTGCCTGAAATAGCCACTCTGCCACACTGTAGGGCCAGCCATAACAACTACGATCTATGGAAAGCAATATTGCACAAAACAGAACTGGTGCAGACATACCCAGGGTTATCAAAAAGGTCAATGATTAAGCTGATATAAATGTATACTAGGCATCTTCTTGGAACTTAACATTTCAAGACAGGTGTGATTTGTGAATTTCACATCATTCCCTAACGATCTAGGAAGAAACCTCTATATTTCTAAGTGATCCAAAGGTTAACTTTATTTTATTACAGAGGGGATTTGGGTGTTGAAAATGATGTGACAACATTGTATCGTTTGCCACGGAAGTCATTACAATATCAATTTTGCCAGATGTAGCCCAGTGAGCCAAGAGTCAAAGCAAATTATTTTTATCTGCTGTGCCAGGGGTTAAGCTAATCAATTCACTTTTTAAATTGCTCTGCATATAAAAATGTCACCGAGGACAACAACCATGAAGATTCTACAGTCTCAATTCTTGTCAGAATCATTTTATTCAGCAAAAATATAATGATATGGGGGTGGTGGTCATCTATTTATACTGATGTCTCTTGGTGCCAATCTGCATGCAGTATATTCAGAAGAGAAATGTTTAGAAAGTGTGATTTTAAAGGTGTTTACTGGAAAATTGTCACCCACTAAGACAACCACTGTATTTCAAAAGTGGAAACAAACACATTTATATAGAGTTTGGACATGTTACCATTTCGATACCCTGGTTGGAGAAATGCTGAGGTTTAAAATAAGAAGTAACTTCTCTAACCTCTATCCATCATGATGGGAGGAAAGTAACATGGAAAACACTGGTGTTCTTATGAAAGTCAATGCAATCATGTATGGTAATCCATATAAAGTTACATAGTAGTAAGTCCTTCATTCAGGGAAAGCTTGCCCGAAGAGGAAGGCATTTGCCTGCTTCCGGAAAGACAGCAGAGATGGGGCAGTCCTGGCCTCCAGCGGGAGGGAGTTCCAATGTTTGGGAGCAGCAACAGAGAAGGCCCTTTCATGTGAGGGTGGTGGAAGGGAGAGAAAGGCCTCTCCTGATGACGTTAGCACCTGAGCTGGTTTATATTGTGAGATTTGATCTTTAAGGTAGTTTGGACTCTGGCCATTTTGTGTGTTGTAGGTTAATTAAGGTCAGCACCATGAACTGTGCCCGGCCGGTAATTGGCAGCCAGTGGAGCTGCTCTAGTAGGGGTGTAATGTGATATCTGATATTTGTAATCCACCCCAATCAGCAATCTGGCTGCTGCATTTTGGACCTGTTGAGGTTTCCTGAGGTTTTCCATCGGTAGCCCCACATACAGTGCATTACAGCAGTCTAGCCAGGAGGTCACTAGGGCATGTGTCACAGTGTACAGAGCAGGTATCTCAAGAAATGGGTCTATAGTAGTCTCCTGCCACAACGTGGTTCATATAGTATATTGTGTTTTTTTTTTTTTCAGTATATTGTGTGGTTTTTAACCCCTGGCACCTCAGAAACAGACTTGGGGCTGCAAAAGAGAGGTTTGTAATCCCCTCCTGACACCTCAGCAAACAGACCTTGAGATCCTGGCAGCAAGGTTTGCTGAGGTGTCAGGAGGGGGTTAAAAACCTCTATTTGGAAATGCAGTTGGCAGGACCAGCCCAAGGTCATTTTATTGAGGCATCTGCATTTCACAGATTTCCCTAACCCCTGCTATAAATGGGCAACTAAGCTCAAGCACCCCCAAGATATGTACCTCTTTTTTCAATGGGGGGGGGTAATCCCATCCGTTACAGGTTGCATCCCTATCCCTTGCTCTTGCTTTCAACTCACCAGCAGCACCTTTGTTTTGTTTGGGTTTAGTTTCAATTGTTCTTCCTCATCGAGTTCATTACTGCAGCTAAACACTCATGCAAAGTCGAAATAGCAGCTCCTTTAGAATACAAAGGTGAGGAAAGGTAGAGTTGAGTGTCATTGGCATACTGGTGACATTTAACCCCCAAACTCTGAATATTTCCCCCCAGTGGTTTCATATAAATGTTAAATAACATAGCAGACAGAACAGAACCCTGAGGTACCCCACAGGTCAGTGGCCATGGTGTTGAACATGAGTCCCCTGTGCAGTATTTATCTTAAGTATTTCCTCAGTTATACAATTTATTTTGGATATTATGAGATGGAAAGACAGCAGCATTCAAGTCCACTCCCCAAACCATCAAAAGCTTTGCCTGGGTTCTGAGATGCCACCAACGATTGCTCCTATATTTTCAAGGACATCTTTGCTGCCACAGGAGCAAGAGGCAGCCTAGTGATTAATTATGATTAATCACTACTATTAATCATAATTGAGAAGACTGAAGTTTGTGAAGTTTCTACCCAGTACCTTTCACCCATATAGGACCAGATTCAGAGATAGGAAAGTTTACTCCCATTTTGGACAGCTCTTAGATCTGTATAGTATTTTGATTTTATTAAGACAGACTTTTGCTAGTGAAATGCAACAATCTGAAGAGAGGGAGTCTGTTCTATCCAAGTAACCCGTCCATTTGAACAGTTGTATTTCTCTGTTGAAAGCAATGATGGCAGAAGACAGGGCTACAATGCTCTTCTCGGGCGCTTTTACACGACCCCTAAGATCCGCTGGTCCCTTAAATTCGGACCAGAGATCTTAGGGCAGGGGTCCTCAAAGTTTTCAAACAGTTTTCAAACCACTGGGGGCCAGACCACAGTGGGTGGGGGAGTGGGGGACCTTGCCGTAGCCCTCCGACTCTGAATGCCCCACTAGCCAGCATTCTGATCATCTGGGCCATAGTTGGGGGGAGTGGGAGAAGTGACATAGCCCACTGCTTTGAACTGCCTCTGCAATAGAAGCAGCTGCAGAGGCTGTCTTGCTTGCAAAGCAGGGGTGGGGGGTTGCAATTGGTCCCGGGGGCCGGATTCAGGACCTTGGGGGGCTGCATCCGGCCCCGGGGCCTTAGGTTGAGGACCCCTGTCTTAGGGGTTTGTCACTCTTCCTGCATCCCCATCCCTCCGCACTTCCTGGCTGCTGGCTGCGTGAGGGGAGGGAAAAAAAGGGACAAAAGAATGCAGGCTTACCTCCGGTGCCGGTGGACGCCGCCCCGTCGTTGTGATTCCTTCTCTTAAAGGGGCGGGAGGCAAAAAACAACAACAAAAAGAAGCAAGGAGAGGCCGGCACTCTCCGCATCAAGATTTTTCACCCTCCGAGAGCAGGTACATGAAAAGTGTGCTGGGACGCGCTTAGGTGGGCGTGGTCGCACTTAATTTTCAGTAAACTCTGGAGCTGGTGGGTAAACAATTTTTAGCTCCGGAGCTGGGAGCCATTTGTGGCGGAGTTTAGGGGTTGTGTAAAAAGGCCCCTCCTCATGTGTATATTCCACTCACTTTAGGCATCCCAAGGCTATTGGGTTACAAATGTTGGGCTCAGCAAATTGGGAAGGACAAATGCTTAAGGCTGTTAATCTTGTTTTCCAAGCATCCAGGGACCTGTTCAGACCACTAGTACTTTCGTTTAACTCCCCATAAGGGTGGCTTAATATTGAACCAATGTTCTATATTGCTAATTTTAGGGGAGTAGTTATTATTGGCATGGTTCACTTATTCCCACCTTTTGCCTGAGCTACTCCAGCCAACTTTGCTGTTTCTACTTCTGCAGTTTTGTCTTATTTATTTGGGGGGGGGCAGGTTCTTTCATTCTGCTTTGTACCTGCCATGCAAAGGGCTTCTCTAGCTACTCTGAACTGCATCTAGTGATGCTGACCAATGGCCATACTGATTGGGACTGATGGGAGGTGCCAAACTGGGGAAGGACTGATCCAAGAACACTGAACTCACATATTCCAGGGAGTGAAATTGTTATATGCCATCAAGTCACCTCCAAGTGGTAGTGGCCCTGTGAATCAATGCACACCAAATTATCCTATCCTTAGCAATCCTGCATAGCTCTTCCAAACACAAAGCTATGGCTTCCTTTTCATAGCCAGTCCACCTCATATTTTGTCATCCCTTTTCTTACTTCATTCTGCTTCTCCTACCATTATTATCTTTTCCAGTGAATCTTGCTCCCAAATTATGACAGCCTCAGTTTTGCCTTTTTTTTTTGCTTGATTACCCCTAGGATTCACTTTTTTGGGTCTCTCTGATGGCCCATATCTGCAAAGATCTCCAGCACCATATTCTGAAAAATATTTTCATTTTTCCTGTTCAGCTTTCATATCTGTAAATGAAAAGAGAAAAGGCGTGAGTAACCTTGGGCAATCTCTCTAGGGACACATCCTTACACTTCCGGATCTTTTTGCTGAATTTTTTTGAGTTTATCGCTTAGTATTCCTTGTTTGGATGTCTCTGCCTCTGTAGATCAGTTAATCAGTAGTGGTACAGTCCAAGGGGAAAACCTAGGCTGCTGGAGTGGAAGCAACAGTTCCAGCAAGGTACCTTCCCTCTCTGCCTATGCCCTGTGGTAGCAGATGGAGTGGCAGCAGAGGCGTAGCTAGGGTTTTCAGCGCCTGGGGACAAAGACAGTTTTTGCGACCCCCCCCAAGTGACAGGGAAGGGCTAAGGTGCTGTGTAGAAGGCAGCAGCGGTGGCCGGGAGCCCTCCACGCTGGCTCTGGCACGTCACCCACAACATGCCTTCCTGTGGCACCCGGGTGGGGAGCTTTTTGGCACCCAATATGGTGCCCTCAGATGCTGCACCTGGGGACAGATGTTCCCTCTCCCCCCCAGCTACGCCACTGAGTGGCAGTGGAACAACAAGAAAGGGAGGCAATAGGGGCAATGGGAAGGGCATGTGGACAGGATGTGGAGGTAGGAGGGGCTTCAGCTTTTTTTAAAGGCAGCCACCAGCTGACTTAAATGGTTTGTGATTTGTCAGTTAACCAGGTAGAAATTCGTGGTTTGTTGTTTGCCAACCTTGACAAAACACCAAATCCAAGACTAACCACCATTTTGGTGGCCTTTGCCCATCTCTAATCAACAGGCAAGCCTTATATTAATTTGCACTTCCTCATATCTGACAGTTAACCCTTTAAGCACTCATAGGCTGACACTAGACTGAATCTGATTTGCTACACACATTCTCTAAGCCAAATTCATTTTTGAACACACATATATATCCATGCTGTGTTGCATAATTATATATTCTAACATACTCCTAATTCCTTCATAGCCACCCTTGTGAGTCTCAGCGTTCTTCTGATCTCTTGATTGTTATCTCCAGGAGGGAAATAATGAGGCTAAAATGCAACAATTAGCACAAAACTAGTAATGGTAGAAATCACTGCATGTAATCTGCCCATTTACCATCAGATCTAGATTGGCATTCTGTCTACCCCCTGCTAGTTAGTTTGAAAAGCATAGTGAGAGAGTTTTACAGAAAACTGGCTGATCTTGAATATATATTTATTTTATTTTATATCTGATCAAGGAGTTGGTTGTCTGTGTTTTAAACAGAGAACACTGCTAGATGGCACAATTGATCCATAACACTTGACAAATCATTTTATTAGTCTTCATTATTGTGGGGGAAATCAATCATTGCTCTAAAATACAGCTTGCACTAGTGGTTCTCATGCTGAAAGAATCTTCATCTCCCCAGCCCAGTATTCTGCATGGAATAGCAAATGAGACTAGTACTTGATTTTTTTCTTTCTCATCTAATTCACCAGTGATTTCATATACTTACTGTGGCTATAAAGCCTCTTAAAACATGAATTCATTTTAAACCACAATGCTTGTTGAGCTAGCTACACATGAACAGTGGCTCAATTTATTTGTTTGGAGTTCCTATATCCCACTTTAAAGCCTCCAGATGTTCTAATTACAAATGAGTTCTCATTCCATCATTTCTCTCTTCCCAGCTTCAACTTTCAGGTTCATCTTCCATTTGGCCCTGGCTTTCCACAGGCATTGCTCACCTGCCTTCTTGATTTCATCAGCAGAACAGTAATACTCAGTGAATGGGAAGAACCAGGTATTTGTAGTCTATGGCTGTGATCACAAGAGGCTCTGTAAACTTTATATTAAAGGTAATCTGCAATTAGAGAGGGAAATACTCTAAGTACTTATAGTGTCTGATTATTATAGCAGGCATTTTTCACATCTCCCATAGTTTGTACATCAGCTTGCTTTGTTTTGGAAATGGTCTTCCAGACAAGAATCCAGTCTTTGTTTACAGGTCAGATTTTTCAGACAAAGCCTGTCTGAATCATATCTTTGGAACATGGATTTTATTATTAAAATGGACTTGTAGCAACACATTAGCTGTGACTAGACATGGGCAGAAAAAATGATGTTTCGAGTTTTCGTTTGTTGGAACGGGTCCATTTTGGGTCGTTTCCGTTTGTCGCGACATTTTTCAAAAATTTGTCATTTCGTTTGTCATTTGTCATTTCCACCGTGATTTGACTTCCCAGAGCATAGGGGCGTCCCGCAATCAGGGCTGGCACTAGGTGTTTTTGCGCCCTAGATGGTGGGGGGGCGGGCGGCGGTGCGGGCTGCAGGCGGGTGGCGGCGTGGGCAGACTGGCGAGTGGGCAGTTAGGATATCACTTAGGATAGAGGTTCTGTTCTTGGCTTGCACCCCAAATGTGTGTGTGTGCAAGCAAATTGAAGTTGGGAAAATAGAAAATAAATGGTAGTATATAATATATTTTTAAAATAAATCCACACCTCCCACTCCCAGTCGAACCTCCCCCTTTATCCAATATCAGAAAAATCCTCAAAACTGCCAGAGAAGAAATAAAGAATAAACTGGTATTCCCTTCAGCAGACAAAGCTGCAGGGAATCAAAGAAATTATTTTCTAAATTCAATTCCCTCCCTGCCTGCCTAACTTAAATCCTAAAGCCTCCAGCCTCCCTCCTCAATCTCGATCGGATCAAAACCAGCAGCCAGCCCTCCTCCCTCAACCACATCCATAAACTGCCATTTCTGGAAGGTGCCTTGCCTTTTAAGACATCCAGAAATCAAAAACCTGGCGAATTGGTGGAATGGTTCAAAAAATTTGCATGGTCCCATCCCATGCCCAGCCCAAATGGGCAGGTCTAAAAATATAAAAAATAAAATAAAATAAAATCAATACGACGTTTTATTGCTATAAAAAAACCACTGCTGCTACTATTAAAATTCAGGCATTTAAAATAAATAAATTTCACATGTTTCTGTGGTGATTTGGTGTGTTTTTTGACCATGATTTCAAAAGAAAAATTGCGGTCACCATTTTGGATCCCCCCCACCGCATGGCATGGCGAGACAATGAGGATGACCCCCCCAGCCTGGTGCAAGCAGCCCAGGACAGGAGAAGAGGGGGGGTAAAGGCTGGGGACCCCCCCCAGAAACCACCCCTCTGGTAGGTGGCAAAGCCTCAGGCAGGCATATTTTCGCCTGCTTTTTTGGCCGGGAGTTGGGTTTTTTTAAAAAAAATCTTTTAAAAACTTTTTCTGTGCTTTGCATTGTGCGATCGCCGCGATGCCACAAACAAAAACGAAAAACCCGACCAATTTTTTCTTTTTTCGGTTTGAGTTCGAGTTCTGACGGATTAATTATCATTACTGTTTCCGTTACGTAACGGAAACGATAACCGAAAATGGAAACAACAATTTCGCCGAGTTGTGTCCATGTCTAGCTTGGACATAGAGTTTGTCCATAGCTAACATTCATCAAGGCTGATGAAAGCTGATGATTGGCTGCACCCCTGGTGAAAAATATTCAAAACACCTGGTGGTGAAACTTAACTTATGTATTTCAGGAGTTACAGAACTGTAGCTGTTGAAGATTAAGTGGAGACAGTTAATACCATTAACTGTTGCTTACAAAATGGCTGCATTGCTCAGTGAGTTGAAATAGAAATAGAGGGCAACATGGGCTGAGGGAGGTGTGTGTGTGTGTATGTTAATCAACTGTTTATGTTTTGTAGTTACATTTCGGAGGGACATAAGAGTAATATACATTATTTGAACTTCATGGGGGTCTGGTACCCCAAACCCCTGGGTTGTTGAAAGCAGAACTGTAAAGTGTTCCGGCAGACTGTTGTCCAAAGAGATATGAATATATAGTGCTGAGATGTAGTGTAGGTGGAATTTGGAAAAGGTACATTGTACTCTTAGAAACACCCAGCAAGCATTTTGGAAGTTGTGATACAAAAATTAACTTTTCAAAGCTTTGATTATTGGTTCTTCCATCACAGTACTGTCTACAGAATTTATACTCTGCAGAGGTCCAGGCAGAGATTTTTCCAAACTTATTATTTGAGATTATTTAGGTGGATACTCACTGAATGGCACTAGCTACCTTAATACATGCCTTAATATCAGTGAAATGTATCATGCTACCCATAGGCCTAAACCCTTCGGTGGGGTTAATTTCAAGTCCAGGTTGCTTTTCAAGGCCTCCCCCCCCTACTGCCTTGAAGGTTACCGTGCTGGCTTCTGAAGAATCCATGTGTGTGTGTGTGGGGAGAAGCTCAGAGAAAGGGGTCCCGCAACATCACCACATATAAAGGGGTCCCTACTGTGCTTTAGATTCTGGCAGTATAAGCAGAAAACAAGAACCATGCTTCCATTTTAATTTCCTATGGACCTCTGGAGAGAGGCTACTTCAGGGACTTGATGAAAAATAAATTTGACGACTCCTTAGCCTAGCCAATTTGCACTCAGTAGAGCACCTGTAAAAGTTCTACAGCTTCCTGGCAGCATCAGTGATGGTCCCCTGCTCAGATGTCTAGATATGGCCAGTAGGGGCATATTATACATCCCAGCAAGCTTAGGCGAATGTATTTGAAGGAAAGTATAGCAGACATGACTTATTTCTAAATTCAGACTAGGTTGTAATGATGCAGTAAATAATGTGAGTATGAACTAAGGTACACTTGAGAGAAAAACACATCCCAGAACTTGCTGGCATTGACTGTCTTAGTCCTAGCTGCTAAATTCCTGGACAAAAATATATGTGAATGGTTTTGCAGCAACAGAAAAATCCAAGCCTTCCCAGAGATTTCGTCTCAGCCAACAGGTAGATGCATTTTGCATTTATAAAATCATATCATCGGGTACTTCTCCTTTCCACCCTCTTCAATTCAAGAAACTGCATGTTCTACACCACTACTTATCACCACAGGAGAGGATAATGAAACATCAGAAACCAATATTAAATCACTTATCTTCAATGGCATCCTTTTTCAGACATGAAGCAAAAGACCCAGCTAGCTTCCTTTTTTATAAAGGGCGTAATGATGACAGATCAGTGTGTCTGTGTGTGGGTCTAGGAAGGAAGGAAGGAAGGAAGGAAGGAAGGAAGGAAGGAAGGAAGGAAGGAAGGAGACAAGGGGACATTATAATAATGTCTTTACTATTCCTTTATGTTTTCCTTGCTTTGATTGACCCAGAAGGTACAGTTGTGCAGCTCTTTTTTAAATCTGGGGGACTTGATGTTAATGTGCTATAATTTTTGTTCTTGACTCACTGCCGCACTATGAATGTATGACCTCCACATTCCTATTACGAATACCCCTGTTTAGATCTTGCAAATTTAACACCTCACCTTCCTTTACTAAGTCCACTATCCCATGGACAGAAAAATTGACTCAAAATAAAAGGCGGTTTTCCCGCCCCAATGGTCCTGTGAAGAGCTGCTTTATGTTGTCCCCACGTTCGCTGAAATCCCATCTGACTTCATCACACATCCGGGAGCCGCTTCAAACCGGCATTTTCCCTCCCTCCCTCCCTCTCTCTCCCCCTCCCTCCCCCCTCTCTCTGGAAGCCGGGAGTCTGGCAAAAAAGGATTTCTTCCAGGGGTCAATTGCCATCCATTTGCCCCCCTCTGTGGCCAGGGCTGGCACTAGGTTTTTTTTGTGCCCTAGGTGAGGGGCTGGGCAAGGGGCAGGTGGGTGGTGGCAGGGGGCGGGGCAAGGGGCAGGAGGTTGGAGGCGGCGGGGGGGCAGGGCGTGGCGATGGGCATGGGGGGGGGCGATGGGCGCAGGGGGCAGGGGCGACGATGGGGACGGGCGGCAGTGGCCAGCGGCGGGGGCTCAGCAGGCTGGCCAGCGCCCTCTGTCCATTTTGGCGCCCTAGGCAACTGCCTAGTTCGCCTTAATGGATGCGCCGGCCCTGTCTGTGGGTCTGTCTGTCTGTCTGTCTGTCTGTCTGTCTGTTGCAGAGGAAGCAATGGAAAGGCAACATTCATCAGAGGGAAAGGGAAGGAGGGAAGAGCAAAATAGCTTGAGCCTCGCACCCTCTACCCCCCCCCCCCCTTAAAGAGGAGACTGTGGTTGACAGGCAGCCCTCTTGGCTCAGCAATCATGTGAAAGGTGATGGGTGATAAACACCAAAAGGGGGTAGCTCCCTTCTCAGTACACACACACACACACACACACACACACACACACACACACACACACACACACACACACACACACACACACACACCTCAGCATGCATGCACGCACACCCACCCTCTCTCGCTGCTTTGTAAGCTTTCCTTCCCCCTCTCTCTTCCCCCTTCCCACATCCCAAGCTCCAGATCCCCCCCCGTGTGAGCGACCTTCAGCTGAGTCGGAATCCCCATCTTGTTGAAAAACCGGGATAAGAAGTGGCTTTTTGAGTCCCCATTGTCGTTGAGTCAGCTCAAAAGGTGCATCATCATGCAACTGAAAAAAACACTACTCCCAGAGGTAGTACCAGGGGGCATGGCTGACTCACCCCCTGAAAAGCCAGCTGCTCATCAGGGCACAATTTTTGGAGGTCGCTTTGATAGAAGTTAAAAGCACACTTTAGCAGTTGTGGGATAGAGCCAAGTCAATCTAAGTTCTGTGGTGTTAGTGGGGCTAAAATGTATAAGTATTTCTTTTAAGCATTTGGTTGAAGTACAACCTAATTTTCTGGATGAGTAGGTGGGAGAGCTTGGGAGGTGACCAGACAATTCTGGTTTAATGCAATGGGGGAAAGCATGACTTATGGTGTGTGTATGTGTGTGTGTGGACTAACCTGCGTGAGCTTCTCAGTTTTGTTAAACACTTTAGCTTCTAAAGCACTTGCACTTTCTAGTGTCCTGAGGTAGCCATGGCTGTTTTGGAGAATCAGTAAATCTGTTGAGTTATATAAAAGCCGAGAAAACAAATCTGGTTTCTCTTACTCTTCTCTACTGCGATGACATGAAAAGAAACTCTCTTTTGTACAACTTGACAGCTTCAGGAGCTTCCCCCCTTCGACGTTATGCTTCTCCTGTGACAATATGAAGTACAACAGATGCGATGCCAAGGGTGCTTTCAGAGGAAGCTTTTCTTGTGGCATGGCCCCACTTCTTTCATTAAATGCATGGATGCTTTCCATGTTGTCCTTCTCTTTGTGTCATCCTCCCTGGTTTTTCCACCACCCTGCTTCTTCGTTTCTCTCAGAAAATCCATTAGAAAGGAATGACAGAGTACTATAGCTGTAGAATGCCTTTTTAACTGCTAGCAGAATGAGAGCCTTATTTGAACCCTCCACCCCAAATATAAGGAACACACAATCCCATCCGAAGGAACTTTTCTATTTGCAGGTGAACTGAAATGGGTCAGAACATGGGAGTTGGACAACACCAGCCAAGGTCCTCAGGGAAGGAGGGAACACATTCCTCTCATGTTTCACAGGAATATGTTGCACACTAGATCAATATCTTCTCACTAGACTAGACTAGTATAGATGCAAGTGCTTATTAATGATGTGAGGAAGCCTGTTCGCTGCCTCAGGTGATCGCTCACCCATAGACCCCTCAACGAGCGGAGACGGCAATGAGAAAGAAACATTTTTATTAACATCTTCTTCCGGAACAGGTATAACAACATCGTCTTTGGCTAACTCTTCAACTAAATCTACATCATAAGTGGGCAAAGCCCAAGCGTCCATCTGTAAAGTTAATCGTCCTGAGGGCTGGGCAGTCTGCAGAAGCACTCCGCGTCTGTTGGCCTCCTCAGGGGAGGTCTCCGACTGCACAAGTGTTCCACAACATGAGTGGTGAGCCCAATCCGCCACCAGCTTCTTCTAATTGGCCCGTCCATGTCCCTCTGAAGGGGCCTTCCTCCAGGGACCCACCACCTCCTGAAAGGCGAAGACCCGCCACTCCTCTGCCTCTGTCACCCGTCTCCATTCTCTGCTCTCTTCCTCTCTCTCCTCTTTGCCTGCGCTTTCTTCCCTTTTTATATCTCTTGCCTCTGAGGCCCCTCTCCTCTCTGGGGTTTCTCCCTCTTCCTCCACTAAGAACCCTTCTATGACGTTATCCGCCTCGACCCTCCAATTAATTTGTTTGCCTGGGGCACGGTACTCAGTTTTTTCTAATTTGGTGAGGACTACCCTCATTCCCATCTTCCCTCTTTGCGGGGATATGGAGGATGGCTCGCCTGCCTGAACGGTGTCTTCATATTCAGACCCCCAACAAATGCTTTTAAATTGATCACACTGATAACTGGAACAAGTTCATTGCACATGGAATTTCTTGTACATCACTCTCACATTGATAGAGTTGCTAAGTCAGGTTTCCTTTTATACAGTTGGGACCAGTTCTTACGTTCCTACCATTGCTAGGCAAAGGTGCCCACAGCACAAGGAAATGTCAAGGCAGCCCAAAGGATTAGGCTGCAGCTGGACTAATAAGCAAGCTTCAACAGCTTTGGATAAGCAGGGTACTAAAGCATAATGTTGCACGGGGCAGGGGCAGTTGATTCAGCATTTGAAGGCACTTTCCCCCCTCCACGTTTCCATCTTCCCCTCCAATGATTGGTCTGCAATTGATTACCTCTGAACATGCTCTGTTCTCACGGGACTGTTCTGGACCTTGCCCACCCATCTGAGGGGGAGTTGCGGATGAGCAAACTGGTGCCAATACTGATGTATATTAGTACTTTAGAGTTCTTCCATCATTTCTACACATAGCTTTGATTTCTGACATTGACGCTATTTAAAAATATCCTGAGGGGATCGCTGTGTTACTCTGTCACAATGACAACAACAACGAGACAAAAAGGCTTGTGGACCTTGAAAACCAGCATGCTTTATTTGGCACAGGCATCTAATGAAGTGGGTAAAAATCCACAAATTCATTTATTTAAAAATAAAATTAACCCCACTGTTTTCTTTAAGAGGACCCAAATTGGCTTAAGAAAACTGGTTAGTTTTTAAGGTGCCTCAAGATTCTCAGCCATTTATATACAGCTTCTCAGTCATGCTTTATTGATACCATGTACTAGGTAGCATCCTAGCTGCCATATTTTGCATCAGCTGAAATTTCCAAATTCTTTTCAAAGGAGTCCTACGTGCAGTACAGTAATCAAGATATGATAAGCACTGAGAAGCAAGATCTTTCTCTCTCTCTCTCTTTCTTGTCTTTGTGTACATATTAAAAGATTATCTTAAAAGTTAAGATTTATCTTTTACTTTTTAAGAGTGTGTGTGTGTGTGTTTCGTGAGTGTTTCATTTTTTGTTTTGTGCCCATCTCTATTTTTCAGTGCTTCCCTCCCCTGCCCCCTCCAGGTGCTGCATCTGAATGAGTGCCTGCTGAAGGAGGTGAGAGTCAGAAGCACCAAACCTCTGTCTGGTCGAAAAACACACCAGTACCAGTTTGGCAGTTCGTGCCCATCTCTATTTCCTACAGCTTTTTCTGAACAATGACAACAAAAATAACTGTATTTATATACCCGTATATACTCGAGTATAAGTCGACCCGAGTATAAGCCGGGCCCCCTAATTTAAACCCCCAAACTGGGAAAATTTATTGACTCAAGTATAAGCCTAGGGTGGGAAATGCAGCAGGGCCTGGCAACTCCTCCTTTGTGAGCTGGGGGAGCGGTGTGTGATGTTTAAAATGACTTTTAGCCACCGAGGCAAGTGCTTGAGTTGGTGGCTAAAAGTCATTTTAAAAAGTCATTTTAAACATGGGGGGGTCAGGAGTAGTGGCGCGCAATGTTTAAAATGACTTTTAGCCACTGACCCAAACTTGCCTCAGTGGCTAAAAGTATTGACCCAAATATAAGCCGAGGACCCCCTTTGTCAGCCCAAAATTAGTGCTGAAAAATTAGGCATACTCGAGTATATACAGTATTTGGAATTTGCTTGCTTCAGCTCATTTGTACATACAGTATACATTTGTATATCTATATCACTTCTATGGTAACTTGAATGCATTTCTAAATAATAAATTTAATAAGCATATTAGTTTATCATTTTCCTGAATAATTTTTCCTACTTCATTATTATAAGCTCACCTTACTAGCTCACATTGCTTTTCCTAATATGCCACAAATTCCTGCAGTTTCCAATTTCTCACTGTTAACAAAGGAATTCTAGTCAACCAAAGTAACTTTGGGCATTGTCATTCATCCATTCATTTTTAAATCCCATTTTTCTCCCAACCCAAGGCATCTTGTACAATATTTAAAAGACAAGGTGAAAAGGGCAATTAAACATATAACTTAAGATTATTCCATCAAAACAGTTTGAAAGAATTTAAAAGCACATTTTAAAATATAAAAGATAAAAGCTTCCCTCATGAAAACTGTCTTCCTTGTTCTCTGTGTTCTTACTAAAAGCCTGCTCACATATGTCACTGTGAGAGCATCTATTATTATTTGTCAACACACGCAAACAAGTCCTTGGATTCCAGTGTAGTCACTTGATAGAATTAGGCCTATCTAAATGGTAACCTGACTGAGAAGCTTTCCTTGCAGCCTCTGGCAGCGGAGATATCAGATAAGAAATGGCAGTAGAAGGTCATCCAGCTCTCGACTTCTATATTTAGCAGAAGAGGAGAACTTGATAGATGCCACTCCAAGTTATCTCAAGGGTGGACGCCATATGACCATGCTTTGCATTGTTATTATCACTGTGGAAGTCTTTCATAGCACACTACAGTCAGCTCTATGACTATGAGAAACTGTCTTCTTAGGCAACAACTTGTCCCAGCCCAGTTTAAACTGGCTTTTAGGAAACAACAAAGACTGCACTGGTCAGCTTGACTGCTCCCCCTACAATATGCCTATTTGAAGAGAGTGAGTTCTTATTAGTTCTCTTGGATCCAATGGTGGGTTTTGATACCATGACCCACAGTATGTTTCTGGACTACCTGGGTAGGTCCCAACCAAGGGCACTGCATCGCTGCATTACTGTGGTTGATCTGTTCTTTGCTGAATCAACAACACCCCTGCTTTTGGCTTGCAGTGCCCTACAGAACTATGGGTTGTTCCTCTCTGCTGTTTAATACTGACATGACGTTGTCAGGTCATTTGTAACTTCAGAGCAAGAAGCCACCAACATGCTGATCACCCTCAGCGCTGTTGCTCCTGACCACCTAACAAGGAGGCCAAAGAAATGAAGGCTCCATCTCAACACTGTCTTTTTTCATATTTTAAAAAGCTATATATGCCTACCCTGGAACCCTCATACATTTTCCTCAAGCAGGGACACCCCGCTGGTGGAGGGTCACCAAGACACAGGAAGAACCTTCTGAGTATATGGAGGTGGTGTTTGGTCAGTAGGAAGCCTGGGTTTTGGAATGGGATTCTGCTTACTCCTGGAATGGGATTGGGTTGCACACCACACAAAAGCTCATCATCTTCATAGAGTGTGAGTTCTCTTTGACCCTTTGCTGTCCCTGGATTGCCAGATGATGGCGGGAGCATGGCTGCAATTGTGGCAAGGAGTGTAATTTGCATAATTGCATTTGGTGAATGAAATAATAATTACTTTCTATAGTTATTCTGAGCTGCCATAACTAATCTAATGCCTTATGCTTATCATATCTTGATTTCTGTACTGTACATAGGACTCCTTTGAAGAGAATTTGGATATTTCAGCTGATGTAAAATATGGCAGCTAGGATGCTACCTAGGAAAAAGGTAAAGGTTCCCCCTGCACATGTGTGCTAGTTGTGTCTAGGGGTGGTGTTCATCTCCATATTCAAACCGAAGAGCCAGTGTTGTGCAAGTCTGTGGCCATGTGGCTGGCATGGCTGCAAGGAAACACTGCTTTACCTTCCTGCTTTTTATGGTGGTACCTATTTATCTACTGGTATTTACATGCTTTCAAACTGCTAGGTTGGCAGGAGCTGGGGTGAACAGTGGGAGCTCACTCTGCTGTGTGGCACCCAGGATTTGACCACTGAGCTGCCCACTTTGCAGCTGACAGTTTTCAGTACTTTAGCCTGCTGAACCATCACATCTGGTATCAGTAAAACATGACTCTCATACTTAAAGACCTGGTTGCCAGCTCAAGATACTCGATTCGGATTTCACGATATCAAATGGCTAGGGATTTCTTCATTATCTGAGGAGTGGCTTGTCTCATTCTCATTAAGATTTGGGTTTGCCACCTCAGTATCTGTCAGAATAGCTTCACCCAAGAAGAACTGCCTAGGTCACCCATTCCACCCAGACAGGATATTTGGGGGTCCTGATCCTGAAGGAGGCCCAGAAGGTGGCAATGAAGAGCCAGGCCTTCTCGGTGGTCAAACCCCCCCCCCCACCATTTACAGACCAGCTCCCTCAAGATTTTTGCCTGGCAGCCTCACTCCAAAGATTTAAGAGACAGCTAGAAACATGGTTAAGTAGGTTGGCCTTCCCTGATTTTTCAATCATCTTTTAATGATGCTATCTTTCTTTTTGATTGCCTGACCTCACTGTGATTTTTACGTTTATTTATTTAGTTGTTACCTCTCTATATTTTATATTTTAATTAGTTTATTGCCTAGTACTCGCTTTATTATTTTGTTTATGTTTATTTAAAATTGTAATATAATCTGTATAGTTGACTTTTCATATGTGGTAAACCACTATGAGTAGCCCTTGGGTGAGGTGGCCACAGTATACATATCAAATAAATAAATAAACAAGATCTACTGCACCTTTTTCCAACCTATCCAAATCTGTAACCCTTTTCATAAACTTAAAAAATCTCATACAACTCCTTCAAGCTGCCTCTAATTAGAAATTTGAAATATCCCACTAAAAACAAATAAAACCATTTGTGAATCCAGAAAAAGATTATTTACACCATTCATTTATACATTATTACAGCATAACTGAAACGTAAAGAAAGATACACAAAACCAAACAGGTGGACTATTGTACATTATGGAAATGTGCAATAAACTCCATACTGCAAAAGTCGCATTTATCATTGCTCCCTTGATTTTTCAGTTTCAAAAAATATTTATTTTAAAAAGCTATACATGCCTAACATGGAACCCTCATACATTTTCCTTAAGGAGGGACACCCCGCTAGTGGAGGGTCACCAAGACACAGGAAATGATATCTTGACGATACCACTGTCGAGGGATGCCCTATGGTGTTACTCCTAGACTGTAAAGTGTGTGTGTGTGTGTGTGTGTGTGTGTCATTACAGTCGTGACTGACTCTTTGTGAATCCATGTCCATGGAGTTTTCTTGGCAGGAATACTGGTAATTCGTACTCCAGACGCCTACAAAACCTGGTATTCCCTGGTGGAATCCCATCCAAGTACCAACCAGGGCCGTCCCTGCTTAGCTTCCGAAATCAGGTGAGATCAGATGTGCTTAGGACCCCCGTATCCACAGGGGATTGGTTCCTGAGCCCAATTTTACAGGCAGCTGTAAAATATACTCCCCCCATTAAGTTCAGTTCCCATTCTTGTTGCGTTCAGAGTAGTCATTAAATCATATTTTGTTTGGCTTCTTTGTGTTGTTCTAGAATACTGTATATCTTAGGCAGAAGACGAGCTTCCTTGCCTATTGAAAGCGCTTGCTTCTTTGTGTCTATTTATTTTATTTTATTTTATTTATTTAAAACATTTTTGCCCACCCCCTTAAAAAGGTTCCACAGTGGGTTACAACATTGAAGGACAATATTTAAAGCCAAGAGCAAGACCTCTCCTGCTGATCTTAATATGCAGGCAAGCTCATAAAGGGAGATATAGGCCGTTACTTCACGAAGTGCATTGCTTCACAGCGGCATTGCCTTCGCTTTGAATTCGGTGGCGGTCACGTGCTCTCCCTTCGATCCCACCCCTGTTTCTCAGTACTCACGCGGAGCATTTCTAGGACCGAATCAATTACTACCTCACGTGCTCCCTTCGCATTAGAAAACTGCTTTGCAACGTCCGGTTCCACCCTCCTTTTATTTAAAAAAAATATTAACTCGGCGTATCGATGCATCAATTAACCGAAATATCGATGCATCGATATTTCGGCACAAAAGTAACTATAAAAAAAAAAAAACAAGTCCACACGTGACGTTGGGAGCGAAGCGAGATGCGAAGCGAAAAGATTCCCAGCCGCTGGCAGGGGAACCACTCACCCGCTTGGAGCACGGTAAAGGGGGCGTGGTCGGGGTGGCATCGCAGTCAAAAAGGAGGAGCGTGCGGACTGAAACGATCGATTTGCACAGAAATGAGGGCTTGCCGCGAAGCAAGCGGTTCGTGAAGTAACGGCCATAGTCTTTGAGATAGCTTCAACCAAAGCCATTTAGGGCTTTATACATTCAACCAAGTACTTTGAAGTGTGCTGAGAAACAGATTGACAGCTGGTGGAGCTCCTGTAACAAGGGTGTTATGTGATCCCTGTAAACAGCCTCAGTCAGCAAAGTTACATTTGTCTATGCTTCTTGCAGTTTGTGTGTTTTTTATTTATGACTGGCCATTGGAAAGTAAGGACTAGCTGCATTTTAAATTTTAAAGCTTAAGGTCTAATACCTCTGAGGAAATCCCTCTGTGGAACAGAAAACAGGTTAACAGGTAATATGCTAATAATCTCTAGCTTGACTCTTAATGTGTTCTGCAGATTCTAAGATGCTTCTGTGTTTTGCAAAATTATATTGGTGTTGGTGGGTTTTCTGTTTCTTTTTCCTGTTAAGAAAACCAGCTTTGGAAGAGACCAGCTGTGAATGGAGAAGAGGCAGATGGACAAACACTTCTCCCCATTTCTTCTGAATGTGCAAAACACTGCAAAATATTTTATCCTCACAATTTCTTAGGATATATGTTTATTTATTATTGCAAAAGTAGTCTCGAAAACAAGAAGAGCTAAGAAGAGGTGTTGCTAGGAGAAGAGGGTGGGTTTGGAGATATATGCACAACCTTTCCTTTCCTTGTTTCTTTACTACTATTGCTACAATGACCCCCTGCCTATCATGGGGGTTAGGGACCCAACCCGACCCGCGACAATTGAAAATCCACGATATGCGGTTGCAGGGCGGGTTGGGCCTGGGGCACCTATTTGGGGGATTTTGTACTTACCCCCAGCCTGGCACTGCCCCTAACGGACCTGTGAGGGCCTTTCCGGGTCTTTTGGAGGCCCCAAAAGGGCCTCCCTGTGAACCGGAAATCATTTTTGAGGCCTCCGATAGGCCCTCCCCTTACCCCAGGCCTTTCCCCCCTTACCCCAGGGGGTCTTTTTTCATATACAGTGGTACCATGACTGAAGAGCAGCTCGACTTAAGAACAATTCAACTTAAAAGCAAAAAACTGTTGGCATTTTAACTGCTGCTTTACAAATTTTAGATATGGTCTGCTCGACTTACAAATATATATTTTCATTTTTTTATTCTTTAACTTGTTTTTTCAATTTTTTAGATAGGTACCCCAACTTAAGAGTTGTTCGACTTAAGAGCATGCATTTGGAATGGATTAAATTGGTAAGTTGAGGTATATAGCGGGACTGCAGTATATGAACCGCAAAAGGGCGGGGGACCACTGTACTACTAGTAGTAGTAGTATACTGTACATCCATTGCTTTTCTGCCTTAGACAGCAAAATGTTTTGCATTAGCTGTGTTCAAAGACCTACACAAATACAGGGCATAGACCAGCCCTGTAACATATAGGTGCAGCTGATTCATTGCCTCCTCTATCACCAAGTAATGTCTTCCAGTAATGGTAAGGCTCCCTTTCCAATTTCAAGGTTAGAAACTACACCTTGGGCCTGCTGGTTGAGGCCTCCTGGAAGCCTTTTCCAAGCCCTCTATGTTTTCACCTTTCCTTCTTTGGTTCCAATGGAAATCAAGGCATTTTATATGCAAGTTTTAAATTACCTGAACTAGAGGTATGACTCAGGGCCTTTTCACACGACCCCTAAGATCCGCTGGCCACTTAAATTCGGACCAGAGATCTTAGGTGTTTGTCGCTGTTCCTGCATTCCCACCCCCTCCACACCCCTGGCTGCTGGCTGCGTGAGGGGAGAGAGAAAAAAAGGAAGAAATGAATGCCGCTCACCTCTGTTCTGCCATCTCGGCACTGCATTCAGATCTCTTAAAGGGGCGGGGGCAAAAAAAGAACAAACAGAATCAAGGAGAGCCGGGCAGTCACTACGTTATATCCGCATCAGGAATTTTCACCTCCAGAGAGCAGGTACCTGAAAAGTGCGCTGGGACACGCTTAGGTGGGTGTGGTCGCACTTAATTATCTGTAAACTCCGGAGCTGGTGGGGAAACAATTTTAAGCTCCGGAGCTGGGAGCCATTTGCGGCGGAGTTTAGGGGTCGTGTACAAAGGGCCTCAGAGAAGCCCCTTCACACATTAGAAGAAGGCCAGGCCAAAAAAAGGAAAGAAAGAAAAGAAAGAAACAGATCTGATATGGATCCACAGTTTGCAAGGTTCATAGCATTTCAGTTTGGCAGTTGTAGGTCCATTCCAATATAAATCTGCCAAATAAAAAGCAGCGCACCTGGCCTCTTTGCTTTCGGAACTTGTTATGTACTATAGCAGGGCGCAACAGAGTTTCTTACCATTTTCTTCAGGGCTACGGAATGGCACTTTGTGTTCATTTCCAGCAAGAGATCTGGATACGTCAGAAGGTTTTTGCATTTTTAGTTCTTGTATGAGTCAACATCCGCTCGACAGAATCTGAAACTGCACTCTCCCGCTGCTTCCCCCGGCTCAAGTACCATCTAGTCAACATCTGGCGTCAACACCACACAATCTACAAAGCTGCAAATGTGACAGCAGGTTGAAGGGAAGGGAAGGATTCTCATCATTTCCAGCAAGGCCTAGATACTCTGGATAAGTGCTCATCTTTTCACATATCTTGAAAGAACTGCGCACATAGTATTTAAAATCAGTGCCAGAACTGCTCAAAATAAGGTGGGGGGGATAGCTATTTTGAAACGGTAACTAGTTACAGTATAGTTATTTCCTCTCTTGTTTCTCAGAGACTTTGCAAATAGTTTCTTTCTTCCGTTTTTTAAAAATATGAGTGGTACAATCCATGAACTTGTTCTTTCCACCTCATTTTCACCTTGACTTCCAGAATGGGTGACAACAAGGCAACAACACAAGCACAACACAAGGCAGCATGTGAGCCACTGGGTATGCTTCTTCTCCCATAAGGAGGCACCGTTCTTCTACAAGTAACTCTACAGTTACACTGCAAAAGAAATTATCCCTCACTATGTTACAAAAACATAATGTAGTTTTATCCTGATTAATGGAGAACAAAATTAATCCAACATGACTAATATGTAAGTAGCACTTTTGATCTGGTGGGATGCTCACATGTTTCAGAGAAGAAAAAAAATCTGCATACACAAAAACCAGCTTCTGTAATTCAGTGCTTTTTTCCTGAATGGAAATCAGTACACTTCTATGTTCCATTTTTTACCCAAGTTACACATTTTCAGAGTAGTTTCCACTGGAGTTATTGCAACCTCACATGCTGCCTTTTCTAGGCTGGGATGAGTAGCAATCCATCTAGCAGTTACCAATAGTCCCCCCCCCCGCCTCTGATTCAGAAGAGCATATCTGCTCTTGAGCTCTTTTTACTTTCTGTTGTCTGCAGTTATAAAATGTAGAAAGCAGTTAGGCTTTTGCTGAAAGTCATTCTGCTAGGTTTCTCAGTTTTGCTATTTGATATGTTCAATTGTAAGTAATGAAACCTTTTTATTTTTTTCTCCTACTAATTTCTCAGGGTGAGTTATTAAGACTGTAAGTGCCAGCTGATGATAAAAATGGGTGGGCTAATCTGAGGAACTTGAAGCTACTCCTGCTCTGTAAATCCCTGTACTTCTGCTGGGCAGCTACAGGAATTTAATCAGAAATTCAAAATGCTGCAACAGTTTCTTCTTTTCAGCAGTCATAAATTCAGCAACAGTTTACTGCACTCTGCTGGCATATGAAGCAAATAAATATTCTTATATAAACATCTTATCTACAAGAAGAACTCTGATACCTTGTAGAAAACTATTTCCATTCTATTGCTTTTTATGCTGTGCTGGTTTTCTATTCCAGGTGGCATCAATTTCAATGTCTGATTATGATGCATTACATTATGAGCGAGACTTTTGGGAGGATAAAGGAAGTAGGAACTGCTCGCTGCTCACAGCCTAGAACAGTGAGCTGCAGTCAGATAGACTTTGTTTGTTTGTTAAACTTTTAATTTAAATAAATGTGAAGTGTGTTTAAAAGCAGGACTTGTATAGACACACTCAGGAACTATTTTGAACTACAATTCTTACTGTTTCTGGGCCTCTTAAGAACTGAAGTGGGCCCAAGACACTGCAGCCATATTGTTAAGTGGGGCTGGCTATAGGTATCACATACCCCTGCTATAAACAGCTCCATATCTCCATGCACAATTCAGAGTGCCCAGAAATATTTCCGGGCAAAATTGTTTTAATTTTCCAAGTCGGAATGATTCAAAAGGGCTCCCCCATGTCTTTAAATGTGGTACATCCTATAAATATGGGGTATGTTTCTATAGGTGGTGTTTTGATGGTATAGACCAGGGGTGGCGAACACGCGGCTCTCGAGCCGCATGCGGCTCCCGGCCAAAATGAATGCGGCTCTTCGGGGAGGGAAGAAAAGGACAAGCGCCAGCGGGGGAGAGAAAGCGAGCAGGCGGGCGTGCAGGCGATTGCTGCTGCTCCTGGAGACGGCGGAGGAAGCTCCGGCGCGCCCGGGAGGGGACGGCTCCACGCTGCCCGGGAAAGCAGCAGCAGCCCCCCGGACTCTTTGTTCACCCGGCCACCGGAGCGAGCGGGGAGGGAAGAAAGGACAAGTGCCGGGGGGGGAGAGAGAGAGAGAGAGAGAGCAAAGCGAGCAGACGGGCGCTCCTGGAGACGGCGGAGGAAGCTCCGGCACGCCCCGGGGAGGTTAGCTGCAGCTCCAGAGCGTCGGGCGGACACTCGCGGCGCGTGGGGGCCTGAAGGATGGCCGCGGTGACAAGGGCAAGGCCATGACGCCCATGGGGACGAGGGGTGCAGGGAAGGGCTCGGTGGGCCGTGCCGGGGCCCAACTGAAAGAGGGGGGCGCCGTTACCGCCTGCAGCGGGTCAGGACGGGGGCCGTTGGCGCGTCCCCAGCCACCGCCGCCGCTGCCCGCCCGCCCTGAGCCTGACAGACAGCAGCTCAGAGCCGAGGCGGAAGTGACGGCCGCTTCACCTGCTGGGCTCTGAGGAGGAGGAGGTGGGGTGACACGCAGGGAGGAGGAGGAGGTTGAGGACAGAGGGCGGACTATCAGTCAGTGTCCGTGGGAAATATTTCTGGGGAGGAGTTGCCCCCTCGCCGGTTGGCTGCTGTCTCCCTCTCCGGCTGTGCCAACTGAAAAATACCCGTGTGTAAAAAGAGCCGCTCTCAAGCTGCTGTCTATGTTCTCGTCAACATACGTCTGTGAGAAGCTGTTTTCTACTTTGAAACACGTGAAATCAAAGCAGGTCCATTCTGACTGACACTCATGTAAAGGAACTGCTCCCAGTGGCTACAACTGAATACAAACCTGATTTGCAGATTACTGAAAACAAAAGATGTCCCACTGAGATTATCATCCCATCACTCCAACAAGGTAACAAAAAACACCTGAGTGAGCATGTTATATTATGTGTTTAATATATTATTGTTAAAATTATATGCTTTTGTGTGAGTGTTTGTCTGTTTTGGCAGGTCACTGCGTGGTGTGGCTCTCTGACTCTCACAGTTTAAAATTTTGGCTCTTTTTGTCGAACTTGTTCGCCACCCCTGGTATAGACAGTTGCAGTGTGATATTCAGGACTGTGGGAACATGTCCCCATGTTCTTTCCTCTCCCTTGACCATCTTTTTATTTTTTTAAAAATATTATTTCTTATGCCCTTGAGAGCAGAGCTAGATCACCCTATCACCCTATTGCTGGGTCTTTCCCATACATATGCCCCATCACTCAGTGCTCTGTCAGATCAGGAGAAGTGGGGCCAGAGGAAAGAAGGCTAAACAGAGGCAGGACCAGAGGAAGGAAGGAAAGAGGGAGAGGGCTGGGCTGCATTGCCTCCAGTATGAATCATGAGCTCCTGAATCAATCCGCAGCCCCTTTATGAGCACTAACTGTAATTTCAAATGTAATACAGGCTGTAGTGTAGTTTCACTCTTAAGTCTGCCTCTTGGTGCACTTGGATTGTGCCTCTGGGTAGCAAAACCCCCACATGTGTTGTAAACCATCCCCCCCGGCCTTTGTGCAGCTTCATACATAACTCTTTGCCAGCTGGTCTTGCAGGATTTCCTTAGAAGGATAAATAGTTCACCGTGGAAGTCAAAAACCCTTCCATTTATTAAGATATAAAAATTGGTGGGAAATGATCCAAACATTCCTGCAGTTATTTGAGGCCATTTCTGCCAAGGGGAGCAGCTCATGGCTTTATAAAACTTTCATTTAACGCATGATTGAACACTATTGCCTGATACCTGGGTAAGATCTCTTTACCTGCTGTGCCTTCATTTCAGCATAGAAAGCTATCATTCATGGAAAAACCAATTTACTGTTCATTTTGACAATATATTCCTGCCATTTGCAAATGCTATCATGGGGGAAGTGTATGCTATGGGAACGGACAAGGTTGTATTTTTAGATATGGATCTGCCTGCTTTCAGATCCCTTGGCAGCACAAAACTAAATTCCGATTCCTTCTTTTGCTTGCTTTACGTTATTTCAGTGTAGTCCTGATTTTCCAGATATTACTGGTCCCTGATGTTGGGAAAAATTGAAGGCAAAAGGAAAAGAGGACGGCAGAGAATGAGATGGTTGGATGGTGTCATCAATGCAATCAATATGGACTTGACAAAACTCCGGGAGGCAGTGGAAGATAGGAAGGCCTGGCAAGCTCTGATCCATGGGGTCACAAAGAGTCAGACACGACTGAACGACTGAACAACAACAGTGATATGTTGTTGTTGTTGTTGTTGATGATGATGATGATGATGATGATGATGATGATGATGATGATGATGATGATGATGATACCAATGATTGTATACCAATATGAGTTATACAATATCTTGTATGGCATGCTATGTTTCTTCTTGAGGATGTTTGACTTTTTTTGTTAGGTTCAAGGCTGAGTAGAGATGGGGATGAACCACTGCTTCTATGGTTCGTCCTGGATTATTTACCAGCCCCACTGGTGTTCTGCAGTTTGGCATCCCACCCCATTCTGCAGGCACCCACTTAGAGGCAGTGCAACAGTTTCCCTGCCGCACCTCCTCTGGACAGTGCCTCTGAGTGGGCATCTGTAGGATGCCGAGGGACGCTGAATGGTGGAACAGCTATGGGGCCAGTAAAAAAACTGAGATGAAGTGCCAAATTGTGCCCATCTCTATGGCTGAGAAATCCAAATGAGTTGTGTCTCCTCTTTTCTTCCATGGAATTTCCTGTTCATTTTGGATAAGTATTCTTTTATGATGCAATTTGACCCTTAAATATCTAACTTTCAGCCATCATAAGAAACAAAGCAGGAGGTGGCAGTAAGGCACACAAGGATAACCCAAAAAGGGACATTCTTCATGAGATATTGTTCACGAAAAAGGAGGACCTTTTGTTTTTTTGCACTTGACTTGTTCATTTTAATTTCAACTAGAATTTGCAAATGCTGGCATAATCACACTGTACTAAAATTTATGTGACATAGAAATACAATGCAATTTGCCATTGTGCAGAAGACTGTGACTACATGACTGCCTTGGGAGCCAGTACTGGGATAAATGTGAGATAAAAATCAAATAAATCAAATGAATGAAAATGAATGCATAAATAAGTAATCATCCAAAGTACTGCTATACTTTGTCTTTTCTACAGATTTAAAAATGTGGATACATATGGAAAGTAAACAGCATCAGAGTATCTATTGTGCATGTAATAATTTAATTCCATTAAAATAAATTAAGTTATAAATTCCCATGGCTATGTATTCTGAATTAAAAATAGATTACTTGAAAAGAGTAATTTGTTTCTATCTATCTATCTATCTATCTATCTATCTATCTATCTATCTATCTATCTATCTATCTATCTATCTATCTATCTATACATTTTTAAAACTTCAGGCAAAAATCAAAGAAAAAACAAAACAAAACATAACAAAAGACAGAAAATATGTGGCACCTTTAACACTAACTTTCATATTTTAATGTAATGTTTCGTGGAATACACGTCCACTTCTTCAGACTTATAGCAGCAGAATGAGGTGTGCAACATAATATTGGATGGGATATACATTTCATACCAGATAATCATTGGCTGTAGTATATAGAGTTGGGGGATGGATAGAGGAAGGGAGAGAGGAAGAGGGGGAAGAAGAGGAGGGAGAGTTTAGTAGAAATAGTGGGAACATTAGGCCAGGGTCTATGGAGCTGTATAGTTTTATGGCTCTGAGGCCAGGATCTGTTTATACAGTATGCTTAAGTGTGGTATTATGGCTCTAAGTAAATTCCTCAAGAGCTAGAAACCAGATATTTCCAATAAGAATGGGAGGTATTTCACAGCAAAGATTTGTCATAAGGGTTGCCATTCTATTAGTTTTGACTGATAGCTTTCTGTTGAATTAAATGAATTATGATTATGCAGTGCAAGGATTCCACAGGTTGCCAAGATGCCAACTGCAGAGCACAATTATGTTCTGCAGTGGTGTTCTGTTCTGTTTGCCTCTGAAGGAAAGAGATAGATAGATAGATAGATAGATAGATAGATAGATAGATAGATAGATAGATAGATAGATAATGGTAATGGTAATGGTAATGGTTCCCCCCGCACATGCGTGCTAGTCGTGTCCGACTCTAGGGGTGGTGCTCATCTCCATATTCAAGCCGAAGAGCCAGTGTTGTGCAAGTCCATGGCCACGTGGCCAGCGTGGCTGCAAGGAAACACTGTTTTACCTTCCTGCTTTTTACAGTGGTACCTATTTATCTACTTGCATTGACATGCTTTCAAACCGCTAGGTTGGCAGGAGCTGGGGTTATCAGCGGGAGCTCACTCCGCTTCGTGGCACCCGGGATTCGAACCGCTGAGCTGCCGACTTTGCAGATAGATAGATAGATAGATAGATAGATAGATAGATAGATAGATAGATAGATAGATAGATAGATAGATAGATAGATAGATAGATAGATAGAAAGGGAGGGAGGGAGGGAGGGAGACAGAGAGAGAGAGAGAGAGAGAGCACTATAGTAGTTTTGTTTTCAAAAATCTTATAAAAGGTGTTGAAACATTCTGTCTTGATACACCATGCTGTGCATTTACACGATCCTTCTTTTCCTTTTCAGATACTGGCTGTCCACAGTTGTCGTCTTTTGCAAGTAACCACACTGGCATATAGTTATGGTACTGTATATGGTTCCCTGACAGCACTGCTTGGTACAGAAAGAAAAAAACCTTATCTACTCGTGTTTCTGCTTAAAACGATCAATTCTTCCTTCTTAAGAACTGGTGTGTATCTTTGTGGAAGTGGGCTAGGTCTCTAGCTGTTGTTGCTTACAGATGCACAAAATAAAAGCTGCCAGTAAACACCCTACAGGCTTATGGAGACAAAAACAGTATGACAAAGAACCCCATTCCATCTTTTGGTGGAATGAGCAAAGCAAAAGCAAAAGCAAAGCAAAGCAAAGCATTCTGCTTATATACTGCCCCATTCCACTTCAAGTAGTCTCTGGGCGGTTCACAGTTTAATTACAGTAATGCAGGCTACGCATTGCCCCCCCCCCCCTGCAAGCTGGGTACTCTTTTTACTGACCTCGGAAGGATGGAAGGCTGAGTGAACTGTGAGCCAGCTACCTGGGATTGAACCCCAGGTCATGAGCACAGTTTTAGCTGCAGTACAGGCATTTAACCACTGTGCCGCAAGGCTCATACGAACAAGTCAAGTGAAGTGGCTATGCCCTTTCAGGAATCTACTGGGGCATCTTAGTAGGGCTCATCACCATTAAACCCACCCATGTCCCTCCTTTGTAACTGGAATTCATATCATTGGCCCCTATCCCATGTCCTTTTAAATGCAGATTGTTTGTAGATAAACCATGTCCAAAAATGCCATCCCCATGGCTACCGGGCTTTTTGAAAAAAAGAAAAGAAAAAGAAAACCCGGTAACGCCCCCTTAAACGACGTTTCCAAGACTTACCGGAGAGGTAGGGAATTTTTTGTTTTGCTTAACAAAATCTACCTTTTAAAGAGGCAGACATCATGGGACCCCGTTCCTGGGGCCAATCGGTGCTGTTTTTTTATTTTTTTTATTCCCCCCCTTCCTAAGAGACAGGAAGCTGGATCTGGTGCTCTTTGTTTTAACTTTGCCAAGCCTTAGCGCCAGCCAGCTAGTCCTTTTTAAAATCCTAGTGCCACCTGCTGGCCATGGGGCTAAACTGCACTTTTTTAAAAAAAAAACACCTTTGTACGTGGGAACTGCTATCCCACATCTTCAGTCATGTGACGGGAGGAAGAGGAAAAGCTGGACCTTCAGAAGATCAGGATCTTCCCCAGGTGAGATAGCAGCCATTGCTTGGTGTTTTCTCCATTTTAATGTTCCATTGTCCCACCTCCTTTTAGTAATGCTACGTTGGGGGCATTAAAGTGGCAGCGGACTGGCAGGACTTGGAACATTGCTACCGCCTGCCATCCCATAAAGACATGTAGTTATTAGACCACAGAGGATTGGGAGTCAGGAACTTCAGGCTGAATTTCCCATTTGGGTATGAATTAAATCTTTGGGCCAGTTTCAGCTGACCTACCTGACATGGTGGTTGTGATGTGGCTTTGCACATGTGGTATAAATGGAAGCTGCAAACACACAAGGAATCACAGGTGCTTAATGTAGGACAGGGCCGACAGGAAGGCACTCTGCGTAGAACCCTCTTAAACCCCTAAACTCATCCTTTGCTACTCTACTAGAATTTACTTATTGATTATTTCACTTGGGAATGGATGGCATGGGCCAGACAGGGTGAGTCCTTATGTAGGTGTTATGCTACTTTCCTCACTGCTCCACGTTCTTGCAAAGGGGATTGTTGGAGAGGTGGCTTATGTTACTTAAATAAAGCCTAATTAGTTTTATTTCCTTGGGAGAGAGAAAAAAATTCTCCCTTGACAACCAGGTAATCCCATCAAGACAAGTTTGAATGCTTGCAGGTTATGAACATCTCTGAAGTGGCAAACTCTGGATAGGACTGCTTCATGCTAACCATTCACAAGGCTTTTCAGTGATAAGATGAGGTCTCTCTTGAAAGGCCATTTCTTAAGGAGGCCTGTCTGGTGGCGGTGCTGAGGCAACAGAAACCTTCCCACAAATGGGAAACCACAAATGTGGTATAACAGACGGATAGCTTTGTGAGTTGTGAGTTCAGTACAGAAGTTGGTAGGCTTTCCCATAGTGTGGTTTAGTTGCTAAAACTCTACAAACAGAGGCTACATGATTCATGTCTGGCATCAAGGGTTCTAGACATAACGTAAAATAGAGGAATAAGAGACGGAGGTGGGATGAGTGAGTAAGCGCACTTCTCGCTTCTGCGGTTCTTCTGGAAGAAAACAACAGAGCTTCTCATGCATCCTTGGCCAACAAATGCATAGGATAGGTTAAAAATGAATGTTTCTAGATAACTCATGATCTGAGGAGTGCTATGATAAGTAAGCATCCCTATGCAATGGAATTTACCTGCTTTTTCAGAAGTGTCAATTTTCAGAAGTGTCAATCAAACTTATGCTACCATGACAGGTGCCACTTAGAAGCTGTCTGCATCTTGATTTTTAAGCGTCCCATCAGTTTACCTCCTGCCTAGATGTCTCTTGCCAGGTGCCCCTAAGTGACTTGCTCCTCTGGCATTAACCAGATCTTTTTTTTTTCTGATAAAATGTTTAATTTTTTTTTTTATTGAACATAAAAAAGACAAAACAACAATGATAAACAATTATATAAAAAAAACAGTAATAGGCAATCATAAACAGTACAAAGTGCCCCCCACCCCCAAGAAACCGTCCAGTATTCTTGCATCTTCTCTTTCTTCTTCATCTTTTTTTTTCTTCCAAAAGGCTTCTTAAGGTCCTTTACGCCAGAACTGTGTTGGGTTATAAGTTGGTTGTATCCCTTTCCCTTTTAATAGTACATGATCTATAACTTTCCCCCAAACATAATAGAAAGTATCTTTTTTTTTCACCTCTCAAAACTTTTATATTACAAGATAGTTTATCATTTAGTGCTATGTCCCACACTTCCTTATACCTTTCAGCAATTTTAAGGTCTGATTTCAGTTTCCAGTTCCTAGCAATAATCAGTCTAGCTCCTGTCATAAGATTTGCTATTAATTCTTTAGTTTTCACGTCATATTCATTGATAGATGGTAATGATAACAAAGCAATTTCCGGTACACATTTAATATCAGTTTGTAGTATTTCTCTTATCTCCTCAATAATCTCTTGCCAAAACTTTTGAACTATTTCACATTCCCACCATAAATGAAAATAGGTACCTATCTTTTTTTTTTTTTCCAGCAGAGCTTAGAATATTTTGGATTCATTCTATTCATTCTGACTGGAGTCATATACCATCTTAAAACTAGTTTGAAGTAGTTTTCTTTTATTCTGACTGATAATGACCGTAAAATCCTCAAATTCCAAATTCTTTTCCATTCATCATTATTTATTTCTTTCTCTATGTCTTGTTTCCATAGCTCTCTTATTGTGTCCTGTTCCCTATTCTCAAATGAATCAGATCTTAAGAATAATTTGGAGATTGGCAGATTTGTGGTTTTGGACAACACCTCCCAGAATTCCCCAGAACAATAGAACCGTTATCAGAAAACACTGATTGACACACAGCTTATTTGTTATATTTATATACTGCACTTTCTTTTAGAAGCTGAGGAAAGTAAAGGGACTGTGCTTGCAACCACAATGAATTTAACTAGAGTAAGAACTGAATTATATGCAGTATTACAGACAGCTTATAGTTAGAAAAGAGAACTCCTTAAGGACAGGTGCACTTGATTACGAATATCCACAGCAAAAACCTTCATGCTCAGTTTCAGTGCCTTATTTATTTTCTCGTCTTTTGAGTACCAGTCCTTTAATTAAATACGAAAGGGACTTGCTCTTTTGGGTTCTTTTGTTTTGGTCCCCCTCCCCTTTATTGCATTTGTACTCTTTCTGGGACTCATCCCAAAGCCCTCAAGAACCCTTAAAACACTTCAGAAAAGCAGAGGGCAAGGCAGTCAACAGAGAATCAGTTCAAAAACCCTAAAGAATCTTCTAAAACCACTTCAAAATAAGCAGGGGCAAGGCACGTAATCCACAGTAAATGAACCACATAACACATTTTAAAAAGCACTTTAACAGACACACGGGGTGGGGTGGGGAGAATGGCAAAATAAAACACATACTCCCTCATTTTCAAGAAACCAAGAAAAGGAAGGAACTAGATAAAGGCAAAGTACCTTCACCTCCAAAACATACTGAGTAGCTTGTAGAAACAACAGAATCTAAAACATTGCAACCCTAGCCTATCCACTTTGAGATTTGGTGAGTAATTGTCTCCTATCAAAAAGATTCCACAGCCAATCCCGCTGAAACAAAAGTGAGAGCCATCTTGTTTCTTTTTTTAAACTTCAGGCCACAAAATCCAGTGAACCAGCCCTTATCTTCTTTGTTAAGCAGCAGCTTGTATATGGGGGTGCGGGTGGGGTCATTTGTCCTTGCCTATCTATCAGTGAACTAAAATAAGAACTTTATCCAGCTTTTCCATTCTTTTTCTAATCTAGATGTCATTCCTGGCTTCCTAATTGTTCTTTATGGGCTGTAAAGTCTGTATAATTTGCTTTAGGAGCAAACATTGGCTTTGATTTACATGGGTTCAATTATGCAGCACACTATTCATTTCATTTTATATTTTGTCTGAAGGAAGAAAACTGTCAAAACAATGTATAGCAATACTTCTTCTTCTACGTTTCCTGTTCCCGCTTCCATCTAGATGACTTTTCATGTTTGTATAAAACCTACCCACCTTTTTCTTTACCCTGGCATTCTATAGATTCATCTGGAGACCCAGATTCTCTCAAAGGAAATGTATCCTCAATTCATTTTATTTTCTCCTTTCCCCTCTCCAAACTTGCAAGCAGAGATGGGCACAACACGAAAAATGAAATGCTGTTTTGTTGTTTCGTTAGGTAATGAAATGAAACGAAACGAAACAAAATGAGGAAGCAGCATTTCGTTACAGACAAAACAAAATGGTCTTTTTTCTTTGAAATGAACCATTTCATTCCATCTGTAAAAGGAGTCCCTTACCTGCCGGACTCGCAATGAGCCGCCATGGCTGCTGCCGCTGAAGCCCAGGAGAGGGAAGTGGAGGAAGTGGGTCCCCGCAGCTGCTTCGGCGCTCAGCGCCTCCTCTTCTCAGCCCCAGCTTCCAGCCTCCTCTCAGCTGGGAGGCAGGTGGAGGTGGCTCCCCTGGGTCCTAGAGGCACCAGATTTGGTGCTGGGGAGCCATTTTCAGAGGGGTCCAGCTGAGCTGTCATCAGCTGTACCCCTTTAAAATGGCCCAGTCACCACTGGGGGATCCCCATGGTGCCAACCGGCCCATTTTTAAAGGGGTACAGCCAATGACAGCTCAGCTGGATGGCTCTGAACATGGACCGTTCACCACTATGGGAGCCCCATGCTGGCAACTGAACCATTTTAAAGGGGTCCAGCTGATGACAGCTTGGCTGCACCCCCCCTGAACATGGCTGGGTCGTCCCCATGGGAGCCCTGCACTGGGAACCAGGCCATTTTTAAAGGGGTCCAGCTGAGCTGTCCTTGGCTGTACCCCTTTAAAAATGGCCCAGTCACCACCAGGGGGATCCCCTGGTGGCGACTTGGCCAGTTTTAAAGGGGTACAGCCAAGGACAGCTCAGCTGGACCCTTTAAAATGGCTCTTGGGCACCAAATCTGGTGCCTCTAGGACCCAGGGGAGCCATTTCACTTCTTTTCATTTCTTATGATTTTTTAAAATAAAATTGTAAGAAATAAAACAAAATGAAACAGAGGTGGGCATGAAACAAAATGAAATGTTATTTTTCCATTTTGTGCCCATCCCTATTTGCAAAAGGCCATGGGATCAATTTTTGGCATGCATATCTATGAATTAATCCTTCCTGAATGCCTGGGAGAGAGGCTGCTAATTAGCAATGATACTACTAGGCCAAATGGATTAATGTTTTAACGAAGCCCAAGTTTGATGCCAAGGTTTGTAATTTCCTGAAGGCTCGTTTTTCTGATAAGTTCCATTAAATCTTGCAAGCAAATTCCCTTTCAATAGCTATGTTTGTGCTTGAAGGAGAAACATTTATTGTTGTTGCTGTGGTGGTGGTGGTGGTGGTGATGGTTATAAATTAGTTTGCTCAGACAGGCCCTTCTCACTTTGGCCATGTCTCCAGGGAGCTTCTTAGGCTGTTGAGCAATCTAATAAATGGTCCTCAGAGCTGTGGACTAAAGATGGGCAGGAAATGAAAAATGAAACACTGTTTAATTTTCATTACATAACGAAATGGTAGGATGCATTTCGTTATGAAACAAATGAAAGCATTTTTCCCTCTAGGAACAAAACAATTCATCCTAGAGCAACCAAAACCGCAGGGGAGCTTCCTCAAGCTCTTCCCTGTAAGCCCCATCCCCCAATTTAGAAAGGTTTGGGTTTCAGAGGGCTGAGTTATTAAACTCCAAAGGGGTTCCCACTAGGAGAATATAATTCTAATTAAGTTGGGAAGCCACTAATCTCTCACCTGCGGGGTGGTGGTGGTTATTAGCAGCTTCCTGACTCCATTAGAATGATTTCATCCTAGGGAGAACATCCTTTGGAGTTTAATAACTCAGCCCCTCGAGACCCAAACCTCTTCAAATTTCGGAGACTTACAGGGAGGAGCTTGAGGAAGCTCCCCTGCAATTTTGGTTTCTCTAGGACCCAGGGGAGCCATTATACAATGTTTTGTTTTGTTCCCAAATTCTTTTAAAATTTCATTAGTAGAAAAATAAATCAAAACTACTAAAGAAACAAAACTAAACTAAACACTATATTTTCATTTTCTGCCTAAGTCTACTGTGCACCTTTCCCCAGAATCTCTATAGATCATACAGGCCTTTGGAGTATAGGGTCACATCTTAGCCCTCTTATTACTGCAAGTTTCATTTCAGTGAATATTTCCCCATAATATATCCGAAACAAATGTATTTTAATATTCAGTCATTTTTATTACTTGTTTGCCATTTAAGCAGTTCTCTTATAATATTCGCCAATCCTGAATCATTTTGTATATTTTAACTCTGAATGTGTCCACTAAAACTCCCTTATGGTATAGCGGTGTGAATGTGAGTTAAGAGTCCAGTCAGCGTTAAGAGGTGTGCTACTGTCAAGGTTCAAATATCCCTTATGGAAATGTACTCTGTGGGAGTTTATATATGCACTGGTTACTTCACATCCTTCCTTGTTCCAGCACTAGTTTTGTACCATGACAGCATTGGTCACGATCATGTGGTTTTGTCCCTGTTTCTGTTTTCTCACGGTGATAACTTGTCTCATGACAGCTGTTACTCCATGGTCTTGTTCCGTGACAAATTCTGAATTTGTCTAGATTTCTTAACCCTTTTTAAAATATCGTAAATAAAACTTTTTTGATATTTCGATTTACTGGTCTTCCAGGATTTACACATCAATGCTACAGAATTTTCAGTACTTTCTTTAATAAACATTTGCGCAGTATAGTGTTTCCCATAAGGAAACTAATGTCGAATTTTGCTTCAGCCACTGACCACTAGGTGGACAATGGTTGTTGCATGACAGTTGTTACCACACAGTCCCTTGTCTCAGAACAGGAACTGGGAACAAACCGTAACAAGAGAATACCCCAACCCATTGCCAGGTACAGTATTGTCACGCTCTGATCCCGCTCCGGGGGAGTGGTCAAGACAAATTTCAGCTGTTGCGCGGCGGATGTGAAGTAAGATTTTTTTGTACCACTCCTAAACACAACAATAACAGAGACAAAACAGACGTTAAGTAATCGCCTAGGTAATACCAACCAGCCTCCTCCTCGCACCCTCAGGCTCAAACCACTGAAAGGTGAAAATGCCAGATTAGGTAAATTGCTCAAACGCTAGGGCCATGCCTGGAATTAGATCAGACAATTTGTCCATCTCAATACTTGGAGAAGTTACTCTTTTGGACTACGGCTCCCAGAGACAACAAGTGTAAGATTCTGATGGATTCTGAGAGTTGTAGTAAAAAGTCACTGTGTGTGTCCCTTTTCCAAATTGTATACTTAGGAATTACTCCTGTCTAAGGAAGCTGTTCAACTTCTCATTGCTTTTCATAACACCAGCTACCTGGTCCTCTTTTTTAAATATTGGAAATGCTAAAGATTATAATTCATGATGAATAGATAAACATATATTTAATCTACTGCCTGGGGAATGTGGAAGGAGCCCTCTGGGTGACAACAGCTCCTGGACAGCTGATCGTTCTATTCTGGAAATACCATTGGATTGCTTCTGGCATGAATGAAGAAGATGTACTATACTGCCTTTTTCTCTTGTGAGACCTAAAGTAGCTTACAAGACACATTTCTAAACAAAGTACAGCTGAAACCACCATTAAATCACATTGGCCAGAATGCTATTACTTACTTCTGTCATCATGCCACAAATTAAGAAGTCAGCATAGGCTTTGGCGCTGGTGCCCAGGTTACATGGAAACAATTAAATAAATGAAATAAATGGATATATAAATACACAATTTATACAGTTTGAAATCATTTAAAACCAATTTCAGCTAACAACAAAAAACTGCAGTGACCTTTTGCATGGAGTTTATGGAGGCCCACAAGCATTTACGAACCTTTTGGGGATACTCTTTGGGGGGAGGGGGTTGAAGAAATCACATTTTGATGTTGAGTCTAGATGCTTGGGAAGCTGTGATGATTTGTTAGTGGCGAGGCAAAACAATCTGCACCAAAAATTGAGAGACTTGAGATACATTATACTACACATAATCTAATCCAGAGGGAAAGTGGGTTGGATTATATGCAAGCATTGTGATTACAGTAACCCCCGCCATTTTGTGGTTCATATACTGCAGTCCCGCAATATCATGGGATTGCAGTATATGAAAAAAAAACCTGGGGTAAGCTGGAAAGGCCTGTTTCAGGCCTCCTGTACTTACTCCAGGGTTGGCGATGCCATAAACGGGCCTGCGAGGGCCTTCCTGCACAAACCGGAAGTGACTTCCAGAAAATAGGAAGTGATCTCTGGATCACTTGAAAGCATATTTGGGGCCTCTGATGGCCTTTCTAGGCATGTCAGAGGAATCAGAAATGCCTTTTCTGTGACCCAGAAGATTTCCTTCACTTCCGGTTTGCAGAAAAGCATTTCTGAGCCCTCTGACATGCCTAGAAAAGCCCTCGGAGGCCCCAAAGTTGTTTTCAAGCAATCCAGAGGTCACTTCCGGTTCATGGGGAAGCCCTTTTGGAGCCTCCGACAGGCTTGGAAAGGCTGTCACAGGCCCATTTGGGGCAATGTCAGGCCGGGGGTAAGTACAAGAGCACCCAGCTAGGCCCCCCAGGCCCAGCCCAACCTGCATCCACATATCGCGGATTCTCAATTATTGTGGGTTGATTGGGTCCCTAATTCCCATGATAGGCGGGCGTTACTGTATAAGCATTGGGTGCTCATGGATTCTGGGAGTCCAAATAGGGTGGTCCATAATTTCCCCTGATCCTTTCAGTATGCTGGGGATTGTGGCAGTTGTAGTCCATCTGATCTGAAGAATCCTGGGTTGAGGAAAGCTGGTCTAATCCAATTTCATGGGGAAAAGGCAAGATGGTGCTGACCTGCGTGTGAGAGTCGAGACGTAACAGGGGCCCTTGTTTCTTCTAGATAGTAAGGCTTGTTGCCCTTCTTGAACAACACACTTTGCAAGGTTGTGTGTGGGATGAAAACAGTGATATTTGAATGTCAACAAAGAAGTTGGGGAGAGCTCATGTGAAAGAATAAACATTGATTGTTACTGAGAAGAGGAAGTGATGAACTAGTGAACTGAGCAGCATATGGATTGGTTGGGTTATACTAATGGAGCACATCATAGATGAGAATTATGGATTTTCTTCTTATGCTTGGTCACAATACAATACAATTGCAGGCACCAAGGTTCTGACTCTTTTGAATTCGGATAGCTGTAATATCCTTTTCACTTTTCCAGGAAAACCATACAACTTCTCATACTTTAAAAAAAGCTCTCATTTTGCTTTTTTGTCTTCCCTTCTCTGGGCAGAGGATGAAAAATAAGGGCATCATGCCAGGCTTGATTACAAGAACGGCAGCAACTGGTCAAGATCTCAGCTCTGAATAAATTTATACTTTCAAATCCTTCTTTAGTTTTGATTTGCTTCTGGAATTCAGCCATCGTTTAAGAAGCAAAGAAAGCATAATGCAAATACGTATTTTAAAACAGATGTATATTTTGAGGAAATTTTAAAAGGGTCAAAGGTGTGCTCACACATGTCAGAGTGTCTTTAACTCAGGCATGCCCAAACTTCGGCCCTCCTGATGTTTTGGAACACAACTCCCAGAATTCTAAGCTTAGGTTGCCAATGGTAATGGACTGTGGGAGTTGTGGTCCAAAACATCTGGAGGGCTGAAGTTTGGACATGCCTGCTTTAAATGTTCTGCCTGGGTGTACAGGAAAAGAATGTGAACAGCCTCTTAGGGCAAGAGTGGGATGAGACTGTGGTGCCATGGCAGTCAAGGCTCTCCTCCTTAACTGAGTTTGATCCCAGTGAGCTCAGGTAGCTAGCTGAAGGTTGATTCAGCCTTCCATACTTTTGTGGTTGGTAAACTGAGTACCCAGCTTGCTGGGGTGTGTGTGTGTGCATAGACTGAATAACATTGTAAACCGCCCAGAATGCTTTAAGGACAGTATATAAGCAATACACTTTATGAGATTCTGTTTGAGTTATCCTGGGGTTTGAATAGGTTTAAATAGACGAGGCTGCTGAAGGAACTAGGAAAGCAGAGTTGACATTTGGGAGATGTGGAAATCCACTAAGGTCACAAAGAAATACAAGGCAATGCACAACAATACTGAAATCAGAATGACTAGCAATAAAGCAATGAATGACTAGAGAGAGCAATCAGGAAAAAATAATGGCACCACTACAGATTCAAACTATGAGACTTCCAAACTCTTCAGCAAAGATGAGTGACCTCAGCTGGTACTTCAAGGTTAATAAGGTGGCAAGGTAATGTCGCAAAGGTCCCGGAGGCATTCTGTAATATAAAGATGCCAATATAAAGATTTTGCCCCTGCTAATCAGCACTCTTTTCCTCAAGTAAGATTGTTAGCTCATGCATGTGTGCAGTGGAGGGGTTGGGGGGGAGAGAAGAGAATCTGTCACAGGACCTCACTTGAAGATTTTAATATTTGGGCTGCTTTGTGCAGAGGGTGCTATTCCATCAGATTGCCCTAGTCCAGTGATGGCGAACCTTTTAGAGACCACGTGCCCAAACTGCAAATCAAAACCTACTAATTTTTCTCAAAGTGCCAATACAACAATTTAACCTGGATACAGGTGGCTGTGAAAGGGTGATGTCAGGTGCCCACAGAAAGGGCTCCAAGTGCCACCTTTGGCACCCATGCCATAGGTTCGCCAACACAGCCCTAGTCCAAAAGAACATAAGAACATAAGAAGAGCCATGCTGGATCAGGCCAAGGGCCAATCTAGTCCAGTTTCCTGTATCTCACACTGGCCCCACCAAATATCTCTGAGAGCGCACAAGACTAGGTATCTGTCTCCTGATACCGCTCCCCTGCATCTGGCCTTTGAAGTACCCTGTTTTTTAAGCCTGGAGATTACAGATCCCCATCAAGGTTTGTAACCTTGATGGGGATGTGTCCAATCCCTTTTGAAAAGCATCCAGGCCAGATGCCATCACCACATCCTGTGGCAGCCCACTCCTAGGTGTTTCAAGTTTTGAAAGTTCAAGAAAGAAAAGCTTTGTGTAATACCCAATAACAAACTGGCCTTGTGGACAGAATTTGACCTACAGTATTGCAATTTTGATGGCTCAAGTTAGCAAAGGCAGCACAGAAAATCCTCACCCACGTGTCTATTTCTTCCTTTGCATGAAGCCCAAGTTTAGATAATGTTTGCCACTTCATTACAGGACAGAGATCTGTATCAAGGGTTCCTTGGCCCTCGGAGTGGATCTCTAACTAGTATATGGTGAAAAATTAAATCTCATTACCCTCCTAGCATCTATTTGTTTAATTTACTTAAAACATTTCTATCCCTTTACTCCAGGCATGCCCAAACTTCGGCCCTCCTGATGTTTTGGACTACAGCTCCCAGAATTCTAAGCTTAGATTGCCAATGGCAAAGGACTCTGGGAGTTGCAGTCCAAAAACATCTGGAGGGCCGAAGTTTGGGCAGGCCTGCTTTACTCCAAAAGGATCCAAGGCAGTTTGATTTGCCTTCTTGCTGAAAACATTGGTGGCCATGAACAAAGGCCAAGGATTACATCAGTTAATGGAAATAGATTGATACCAATACGAGTAACCTTAGGATACCCAGAGTGTCGTAATGGATAGAGTGACAGACTGGGATTCAGGAGGTCTTGGTTCAAGTCACCTCTTAGCCATCTAAACTCACTGGGGAAGTGGTAAAACCACTCCTTAAATATCTTTTTAAGCGGTACCCTAAAAATCTTGAAAACCCTACAGTAGGGGTCTCCAACCCCTGGGTCTCAGTCTGGTACCAGGCTGCAGCCTGTTAGTAACTGGGTCACCCCAGTGTCTCAGTGGACAGCAGGGGTACTTTTTGAGATACATGCTTGAGTGGGCACGCACACTTCTCCCCCTTCACGTGCATGACTGAAACAAAAAATGACTGAAACAAAATGACTGAAACAAAATGACTGAAACAAAAAATGACTGAAACAAAAAATGACTGAAACAAAAAATGGTAGCGACAGAACCAGAGTGCACACACACAACCACGATATTGGTTCCCGCCAACAAAAAGGTTGGAGAGTGTCACCAAATTGGGTTGCTATAAATTGGCTACAAATTGACAGCACATAACAGCAACATTAGAAAATGACATTTCAGTAAACCTGGCTTGTTTTTTCTCTTCTGTGCCATAAATAGCACTTTTAAACAACAATATAACAAAAACCTCACTCATCCACAGGCAAGAGCTTTTGGTGAGCTCCACTTTTATAATTATAGCAATGACAATCCTTACGAGTCACACCCGGATGGGATGGGTGAATAAGTGAATATTTTATTTTTACTACCAGAGAGGTGGGTACCAAAATAATTTGTCTTGCTTTTGGTCAAGTGCACCTTGATGTAAGTGAACTAGGGATACCGTTGCCTCCTTTGGCCCAGGCAGCAAGATCTCTTGGCAGGGCTCCTGGACTCAGAGTTGCTGTTATCTTTACATATAAGATTATATGTAAGATTATCTTTACAGATAAGCTCAAGCAATTCAGTGTGTGTATGTGTGTGTGGGGGAGGAATCCCAGCTGTACTTTGCAATCTAGCTCATGTCAATACAAATGAGTGCTAGATGTACATGATAATTGTGGAGAAAAAAATGAATTTTCATAGTGCCAGATAAGATTCTACACTGCAGCAGTATGCTGGCAGGTCGCCATAATCATATAGCTTAATACATATTTTATGTCTGTGTGGTTTTGATAAAACATTTAATCTGTCTAAAGGACATAGTGAGTGTTAATGCAGTTCTGAGAAATGCATCATCGCAGAGTGATTCTTTGGCACTCATACATTTCCCTGTGTTGTCTGCACTGTTTTATCCTATTAAAGCAAAGCTAGCTGGGATGGTCTTTTTTGTAGTAAGCAAAAAAAAATTGTTATTATTTAAAAACTCCACACATAAGCCCTTCCCTTGAAGGCTCCTTGTGTTACTCTGTGTTGAAGCATCACCTTCGTACCAGTTTATAACCCAATTAATGTAATGTCAATAACTGCAGCATTAAAAGGGTTCTTCCTTTTCTTTGTGCTGCTCTAGTAAATAGCTTAGGGTGATATACAATGGGGTATTTGTTGTGAAAAGTCCCTGTATGCTTCCAAACCTTCTGCAGAAGGATTGGAATCCCCCTGACTTTCGGAATGGTTCAGTAAGTCACAGTGAGGAGGGAGAAGGGGAGGAAATGCAAACACATGACAAAGCGCCGGTTAATATGACCCTGGATATAAACCCATATTTAGCATGGGTACCTATAAGGAGGTTGTAGCATTAACATGCTTGCCCCTTGCCCTTTCACAGGCTATTGACAAACACTGCTTCTGATTTTCCTCTATTGCTGCCTCCAACAAGCTTCACTAGTAAATTAAAGTCTTCAGACTTTTTTAAAATTGAATAAAAATAAAAGAAGTTTATTGTTTACAAAGTTGAATCAAAATCATAAATGGTAATGTGTGGAAGTATAAGCAAAAAGGAGAATATAGTTCAAACCCACTCAGTGTTTGGTCACTAATAAAGCTGAATACATGCACACCCAGGTCCTAAGTTTACAAACTCTAAACACTTAGTTTTCTTCACAGACACTCTAAAAATCCTCTCTCTTCTTTAGCCTTGTCTGTCTTTCTCTCAGACGGCGCCAGACCCTATCTGATTCTCTCAGACTCTGTCAGATTCCCTATCTGCAAGTGTAGGTCTTTCTGTTTGTCCCTATCTGCCTAAAACAATGCTAATCAGAGCCTTAAATCCTCTCAGGCCACTCCCCAGACTCTCTAATTGGTCTACAAACACACCAATCAGTTTAGACACCACTCATGCATTATTCATTACCACAGGTAAATGCCACAGAGGACCCAGAAGAACACAACAGAGGAGGGCAACAAGGATGCTTTGGGGCCTGGAAACCAAGTCCTAAGAGGAAAGGCTGAAAGAACGGGACATGTTTAGCTCTGAGAAAAAAGGTCTGAGGGGCGATCTGACAGCACTTTTCAAACACTTGAAAGGTATCATGCATAGGAAGAGCAGGATCTGTTTCAATCATCCTGGTGTGGAGGATCTGTAATAATGGGCTCAAATTACAGGAAGCCTGATTTAGACTGAACACAATGAAAAAACTTTTAATTGTTAGAGGAGCATGACAATGGAACCAGTGACCTTGGGGGGTGATGAATGCTCCAACGCTGGAGGCATTCAAGAGAAAATTGGACAACCATCTGTCAGATCTGCTTTGATTTAGATTAGAGATGGGGACGAATTTAAAAAATGGTGATTTGTCATGATTTGTGATTTGACAAATCTATGAATTGATGTATTTTCATAAATTAATTAATCTCTAGTTTATTTATTTATTTATTTATTTATTTATTTATTTATTTATTTATTTATTTATTTATTTATACCACTGGCTTAAAGCAAACTGCACTACCTGGGTCGGTTCACAAAATGGTTAATTATAAAATAGAATTTTAAAAATACAAATAAAATACAATTAAAAAGGCACATAAAACACATTTAAAAGAGCCACTAACAAAGCCTGTTAGATGGCAAAACCCTCACCCTGACTATAAGAATTTAAAAATACAATATCTTCAAAAAAAAATTGGTGGGTGCAAAATAGGAACCATAATAAAATGTGCCCACTCCCAGATGGCTGATGACGAGGGGGAAGAAACATCACTACAGAAAAATGCTATAAATTGCCCCAACAAGGCACCTGTGTGTTGCATCGTTACAGTCGTGACTGACTCTTCGTGACCCCATGTCCATGGAGTTTTCTTGGCAGGAATACTGGAGTGGCTTGCCAGTTCCCACTCCAGGCGCCTACAGCACTTGGTATTCCCTGGTGGTCTCCCATCCAAGTACTAACCAAGGCACCTAGAGACACCAAATTGGAGGGAATCATCCCATGATTCTCCTCCACAAGCCCTCTGAGTTTGGTGAAGATTTGGTTTCAGACACCTGAGTTCTACACCCACGAAGTGCACGCCCCCTTGGAAAGGGCCCTATAGCAACTGGGTTGAGGAGACCCAATATTCTTGGATTGTTGAAAAAATTGAGAAGAAGATTCCCTATAAATTTGGTGTTTCTGGGTACCTTGGGGGGCATTTTATGGTCCCATGAACTGGCAAATCCAAATCACTAAAAATATCATCAATTTATATTCATCAGGGGAATTTATGATAAATACAAATCAACAACTTTTGATGAATCAAATTCATCAGAAAACGTGATTCATTTTCAATTTGTCCCTATCTTTAATTTGGACTGAGCAGGGGGTTAGACCTGATGGCCTTTTAGGCCCCTTCTAACTCAATTATTCTATGGTTCTATGATATGCACAAATTAGTGTGTTTTGTTCTATATGTATGGATGCAAATTTAGAAATGACTTTTGTAATTTAAGTACAGCTACAATACCCCTCACCATACTGGGGAAGACAGTGACCAAGTGACTCATGTGATGGCTGAATCTGTACTGGTTGTTGTGGAGAAGCAAATTCAGTCTTCAGCCTGTGTCAACAAGGCACAGCAGGGAATCCCAACCTTACCCCTTCACTGGATGCCTTTAAAAGGCAGTTAAAAACTTGACTTTTCTGTCAGGCTTCCCTAGACTATTTCATATCATAATAGCTGGTTCTCCCTAGTCTTTTCCTTCCACTATCTGAAATGATTTTTTAAATCTGAATTTTGTTATTGTTAATTGTTATGAGCATTTGGCAGTTGTATGTCTATTGTTTTTTCTTGTTGATTATATAATTTGTTGTTTATTGTTTGATTTTGATACTTGTTTTATTGTATTATATATTTGAAGTGCGGTAAGTTCAATACTGGCCTTTTACACTAGATGGATGGGATATAAACCAACCAACCAATCTCTAGTTCCACAGTCAGGAACCTAAACTACTAAGTTATCCAATAGTTCAATAATGAGTGACTTTCAAAATGGCCTCTCCTCAACAGTCCTGAGGAGATCTTGTAAACTCAACTCCCTTCTTTTAGGGACAATATCTCAAATGGAATGCTTGCCCCCAAAAAAGAGGACATATGGTCACCTTACCTTTAAACAAAGTATTATTAAAGACATATAAGGGGACAACTAAAATCGTTTAGCCTTTAAGGTGCCATGAAATTCTTCGTTGGTTGTTATGAATTGGTGTTGGCAGTTTTGGGAGTCCTGGTAGGACGGGAAGAGGCAGTTACTAGATGTTTCAGCAACAAAGCATTTCTTCCAAAGCAAGAAAATTCACCAGAACTTTGAAAATGCTAGGGAGGACACATGCAACCCATTTCCCCCCTGCTACAATTTCATTTAACCTCTTTTCTGAGTTAAACATTTCTCCCTAATATACAATAGAAAACATAATGCAGTGCTATAGGAGATCTGTCTTTGAGGTGCCACAAGATTAGATAATTATCAGAAGATGGTAAAAATTTCCTTGCAGACAAGGTGAGCTCCAGAAGCTATGGCATATAGAAGTGGGCTCATTTTTACTTCTAAATCTGTCATTGTAGTGCCAATTCTCCGCCGCACCCTACTGGAGTCAGAAGATTTCACTTCTTTTTCATATACTTTTTTGGCACTTGCTTGGACAGCAGTTTTGGACATGTGTTGACTTCATTCAGCCAGATTTGCTGACCTTATAGGTAGCATATGAGGTGGAATTTTGATGGGCGGAGGGGGTAGAAAAGGCCTGCCCAAAGTCCGGCCCAGGGGCCAAATCCAGCCCGTCAGGCCATTCTGAGTGGCCCGTGGCTGACTGGCCCACTCCTCCCTCCCCCTCTTACCCCCACCTTCTGCCACCGCCAAGGAGCTTTGGGGTGGGCTGGTGGGTGAGCCGTCGCCACTAGAGATGGGCACGAATAAAAAAAATGATGTTTCATTTGTTGTTTGTCATTTGGAGAGTCCGTTTCGGTTCGTTTCCATTTTTTGTGAATTTTTGCAAAAAAATTGTTTTCGTTTTCGTTCGTTTTGTTACCGTTTCGTTACCATTTATTTCAATTTTTGTGATTTTTTTTAGCATTTAAAGCAGTTCACTGTATTGCAGTAACGGAAATGAAACACACGACAAAATTTCCGGTGTTTCTGTTCGTTTTGTTTCATTTTGGAGACAAAATTCATTTTTCGTTTCGTTGTGTAACACCTTTCATTGTGTAACGAAACAAAAAAACAAAAACGGAAACGAAAAATAGTTCATTTAGTGCCCATCTCTAGTTGCCACTGCTGGGGAGCTTGGGGGGTTGCAAGGTCGCACAGATCACCTCTTCCAAGGGGCGACCTGTGGCCATGGCTCCCTGTGCTTCCTTTGGTCCCCACCTTCCTTCTTTCCTCCCTCCCTTGGTCCCCGCCTTCCTTCCTGCGGGTGGGGTTGCAAGGGGTCAGTGGGTGGGGCTTGCAGTGGGGTGACAGGGTCGGGGAGCAACCGGCCCCTGACACATTCTCAGCCACCAAATCTGGCCCTCCTTACAAAAAGTTTGGGCACCCCTGGGGTAGAAGAATGCTATACAGAAAAATAAAATAAAAAAGAACAGAAAATCTTTCCTCCAGAGGGCACTATGAACTTGCAGCAGTGGTCAGCATTGTAAAACATATCATTAAATGGCAATTAGGCTTTGCTCTTCAATGACTGTTATACATTTATGTCTTTGGGTTGAGTTTTGATCATGAAGTATGCCTTTTTGAGCCTGTGTTATGCAGCACAACAAATCATATTTCTCCTTTTCTCTAATGTTGCTATTTCTGGATAAGAACCTATATTTTATAAAATGCTTTGTAAACTGTAATCAGTCTGAATTTGATGAAGAATGTATGTTGAGAATGGGACAGCATTCTTAGCTCTGGAAAGAGACATCATGAAGTAGAAGCCAGGTGTAGGATCCCCCCACCCCTTTTAAAAATGAATTATTTTCAGTTTGGAACAGCAGTATTTGATTGTCTATCAAAATAAGTCTGTCAGAGCAAGACACACAGATGTTAATTATGCTTTGCGAGCATCTTTACTCACAGGACTCTTTTTAAATAATAATTGTAGAACTGAATGGCTGGAAAGGACCCTATAAATTATTGAGTCCCGCCTCTCTCAAGGAAGCACAGTGGGGAATTGAACTCCCAACCTCTGCCTCTTCAGCCAGATGCCTTAGTCACTTTATGAAAGAAGGAGGCCAAGGTTGGCCCCAGACTTTTTTCTTCAGAGGACAAAACAAAGATGGTACCCCACCTTCCTACTCCATGTATACTACCATTCCATTTGTTGCAAGAGTTTTCAATTCTTGATTAAGTTCTGCTGCACAGTAGAAATGTAGGAATTCACAGAGCAAAACTAGCTTCAAGTTCCCCTGGATAGTCCGCCCTAGAGATGGGCATGAACCCATTTGGTAAGAAGGAGATAAATTCATTGGAGTGGCTCCACAGGTGCTGTCCGTACCTTCTCCCCACTCCTCAGCTGCCTCTGCACACCAGCTGGACTGTTCCTCTGAGCCAGCTGTCCAATCTGGTCAGAAGCTCAGGCTTCCCTTTTCCACCTCCTCTGGCAGCCAGCCGTGCAGTCTTTCTCTTCTGAGTGACTGGCTGTTGGAGGAGGCAGGAAAGAGTCAGATTGATTCATGTCTATCTCTGGGTCTCAACTTCTTTTTCTTATTAACTGACACATACAGTCTCAATGATTCATTATGAGACATTAACAGCAGAAAGAAAGAAAAAACCATATGTCATTACTTACAATTGAGCAGATAACAGCTGACTGACTTTTTAGCAACAGGCCTCAACATAGTAACTCAATGGCAACAGACTACAGAGAAGGAGAAAAGCTCTTAGCAGAGAGGTGGGTCTCTGTTTGAATTTAGTGTTGTTGTTAGTCACAGTCACCCCATCCCAAAATGGTCTCTCCTAGCCACTCCTACTAGAGGAATGAAATTCCAAAAACAAAACAAAACAAAACAACAGCAAACAAAAACCCAACACCTTTTTGGGTAATATTTCCACAGCAGATCAAATTATGTTGTGCTTAAAGGCCCTTGCAAAACAATTTCTGGAACCCATCAGAAAATACAGTTTCTAGAACTTTGCCCTCGTGAACACATCTTGTGCTCCTGCTATGCATTTGGGAATTACTGTTGAGGAAAATACGATGCCTTTAAAATAGCAACTCCTTTTGTCCCACCTTTCAGCTACTTAATAGATGTTTGAGCGACTATATTTTAAATTCTATATCCTTCAAAATGCCAGGTAGTGAATATCTTGACGAAAAAGCTGAGGAGAATTGTTTCAGCGGTCAACAAATCCCAAATTCACACATTCCACTTTTAGATTTTAGATTTTTATTTTCTGTACACACTTACTGTACTTACAGTTGTTTTACTTCTGTGTAAACTTTTGGCAGACAATATATTTCCTGCCATTATAGATGTGTAGTTGCAATTATACCTTGTATTTATCAAGAAATTAAATTCAGAGGGCAAGGAGTTCAGGGAACTAGGAGTTCAGAGAAGATGCCAGCCACAGAGTCTGGTGAAACACCAGGAAGAAAAACTTCCAGAACACAGCCAAACAGCCCAAAAAACTCACAACAACTATCAGATCCTGGCCATGAAAGCCTTTGAAAATACAAATTAAATTCAGATCAAATTAAGATTATATAATTATTTCTTCTGTAATTATCATCTTCAGTTATCTTTATCTTTAATCAGATGCAATGTGCTTTATTTCCCTAATTATTGGGATTCAGCATTCAAAAGCAATTTGTGACTTGTCCAGAATGTTTTTTTGAACAACAACTTCATGTACTAACATTTTCCACTGATTCCTCCTGGGATGGGAAATAAAGGAAAGGATGGTAAGAATTATGTCTTATATAATAGTAACTATAGGGCCTTTTTACACGACCCCTAAGATCCGCTGGCCACTAAAGGTGAAAGGCAACATGTTCACTACACACAGATTCAGTTTGTACGCTTTTGGGCTACCAACATTCTTCTAAATTGGGAGAGCTCCATCTGTTAACATCCCAAACAATTCACAAATAGGAATGTTGATAGCAAAGGAGGGTTGGCTACACACACACACACACACACACACACACACACACACACACACACACACACACACACACACACACACACACACTGCAGTTGTATACTAGATTTGTGAACTCTCCAAGGAACAGAGCGAGTTGAAATATACGATCTGAGATATAGACACAAAATTACCCACCCCACCACCAAAGATTAAATATTTAGAGTATCTCAAAATGTAGGTATTTCTTAAGACAAGCCAGTCTGGATGGCAACAAATCTCCCTTGTGCCACAAAGCCAGCTGGCGTTTCTGAGCAGCTGATTTCATGCGCTCATAACAGATTGTGCACGTCTGTTTTATTTCATTTTTCTTTCCTTCTTTTTTGTTGGCTGGGCAGTTTGTCAGAAAGCAGAACCCGAAACATATCTGTGAATACATAGATTGGCTTTACTGAGGGACTGAAAATTATATCATGTAGAAGGGCATCCATTTGTAAACAAATGTTTGGCTTTCAGTCAACCTCACAATGTGCATGTATGTGTCCTTTAGTGTGCATAGCTGTTGGAAGCACTAGAAGCTGAGTTCCAGACATTCAGTTAGAGAGTAACTGAAAAGGCATAAGATACCATCTCAGCTTGGCAGTAACAAGTTGTGTGCAATATGGTTACTTTTGGTAATGAGAGCATAACTAAGTTAAAAAGGAATGTGACATTGGAGATGTTCATTTTGTTGTTGTCGTAACAACTAAAGTTTTCTAGTTACTTTTTAAATTGCATCTTTAGGAATTGCGAGCCCTAAGGGAGAGGTTAGTGGCTGCTCCTTCCACCATTGTTTGCTCCATAAACAACAGTAGTGCAGAGCCTGTGAAAAAGGATCTGGGGACAAAGTTCAAATGAACAGTAACCAGTAACAACTCCCAGATTAGTTTGCTTTGTCCAGAGTTCAGAGTCCAGCTCCACCAGACTCAGGTTCTCTTTCTCTCTGGTTACCTTCACCAAGGGAAGAGATTCCCTGGGGTCTTTCATTGATAGCACCCCTTCAGGCTTAAGGTATGGGGTTTCTAAGGGCCTTTTCACACGACCCCTAAACTCCGCGGCAAATGGCTCCCAGCTCCGGAGCTTAAAATTATTTCCCCACCAGCTCCGGAGTTTACAGATAATTAAGTGCGACCAGGCCCACCTAAGCGCATCCCAGCGCACTTTTCGTGTACCTGCTCTCGGAGGGTAAAAATTCCTGATGCGGATATAACAGTAGTGACTGCCGGGCTCTCCTTGATTCTGTTTGTTCTTTTTTTGCCCCCCCGCCCCTTTAAGAGATCTGAATGCAGTGCCGGGAGCAAAGCGAGATGGCAGAACGGAGGTGAGCGGCATTCTTTTCTTCCTTTTTTTCTCCCTCCCCTCACGCAGCCAGCAGCCAGGAGTGAGGTGGGGGTGGGAACGCAGGAACGGCGACAAACCCCTAAGATCTCTGGTCCGAATTTAAGTGGCCAGTGGATCTTAGGGGTCGTGTGAAAAGGCCCTAAGAGGGATGGATAATATGCCCACACTCAGGCCAGTGGCAGCAACATGCTTCTCCCCTGGTCCCATCTCAGGCCACTGATTCCTTGCATTGGTGGGCTTGCTGATGCTGCCTCTGCTAGAGTCTGTGAGGAAGTCAGGTCTGGTGTGCCGTCCACTGAGACAGAAAAGCCTGGAGAACATAAAGATGAAGAATCAATAGAGGAAAGAGGAAATGATGAGAATATGGAAAAGGGAATGATTATAGAGATGAAGGATTCTAATAACGAGAATGAGTTAAAGAGAGAATGTTGGGATGAACGAATAGATGAGGGAGAGGGAAGTAAAAGGGTTAACTGCAGATGTTGAGGTCGAAGGGATGTGGGTGACAGACAGGGAATTAAGCGAATGGTATAAGGAGAGGGCGTTGAGGAGGAATGTGCATGTGGTAGGGACACAAATGGATAAGGAAAAGGCAGTTGGAGAAAGGAGACAGTTGGAATGGAGGGTGCAGGTGACTCCGGTCGAATATGGTCCTTGGAAAGAGCCTTTTGTGAGGGAACAACAGGACTTTCTGGGTCAAGAGATGCCAAAGTGGGCAGGACACCCCTGTTGCAGCACAGTGTGTCCAGGGATGGAGAGGATTTCGTACTGTCACCCTCAGGGCAAACCCATGGGGTATGGGAAGCCTCATTATTGATGATGGATGAGCGGGATATGTGTGTGTGTCAGAAGTGACCAGTTATTGTTTTGTAACGTTGAAGAAAATATTCTGGAGTTGGGAAGAAGTTCACTTGTTAATTCTGTTAATAATAAAGGTTTACTGCATTTATCATCTCTGCCTGCTGTTAATTCATCATCCAAAGAGAATATCAATATTGAAAGAAACAAACCCGATCACAGCGTCTTAGCTGGGTTGTTGGTGGCTCCCAGAGTCCTGGCTGTGCTTTCTTTCCTATCACTCAGTGCTCTCTCCAGGAGGAGGGCTTTGGTGGCATACAGGCATTTTCAGTATATCACAGAAGTCAGTATACCCCCTCCCATACTAAATATTTTTGCATATCTTTTCATGTGACAACATTGAAGAAATGAAACTTGGCTACAATGTAAAGCAGTGAGTATACAGCCTGTATAACAGTGTAAATGTGCTGTCCCTCAAAATAATGCAATACACAGCCATTAACGTCTAAACCACTGGCAACAAAAGTGACTGCACCCCTAGTGACAATGTCCAAATTGGGCCCAAGTAGTTGTTTTCCCTTCCTGGTGTCATGAGACACATTAGTGTCACAAGGTCTCAGGTGTGAAGGGGGAGCATGTGTTATCACTCTCACTCTCTCATACTAGTCACTAGAAGTTCCACATGGCACCTCATGGTAATGAACTATCTGAGGATCTGAAAAAATGAATTGTTTCTCTACATAAAGATGGCCTAGGCTATAAGCAGATTGCCAAGACCCTGAAAATGAGCTGCAGCATGGTGGCCAAGACCATACAGAGTTTAAATAGGATAGGTTCCACTCAGAACAGGCCTTGCCATGGTCAACCAAAGAAGTTGAGTGTCCATGCTCAGCGACATATCCAGAGTTTGGCTTTGGGGAACAGACATATAGAGGTTGAAGGGGCGGGGTGGGGATCAGCCTGTCAGTGCTCAGACCATATGCCTCACACTGCATCAAATTGGTCTCCAAGGCTGTTGTCCCAGAAGGAAGTCTCTTCTATATGGTTTGCTGCTGGCAAGTATACTCAGGACATGGATTTCTGGAACCATGTCCTGTGGTCTGTTGAGACCAAGATAAACTTATTTGGTTCAGATGATGTCAAGCGTATGTGGTGGCAACCAGGTGAGGAGTACAAAGACAAGTGTGTCATGCCTACAGTTAAGCATGGTGGTGGGAGTGTCGTGGTCTGGGGCTGCATGAGAACTGCTGGCAATGGAGAGCTACAGTTCATTGAGGGAACCATCAATGCCAACATGTATTGTGATATACTGAAGCAGAGCATGAGCCCACCCTTCAGAGACTGGGCCGCAGGGCAGTATTCCAATATGGTAATGACCACAAACACACCTCCAAAATGACCATTGCCTTGCTAAAAAAGCTGAGGGTAAAGGTGATGGACTGGCCAAGCATTTCTTCAGACCTAAACCCTATTGAGCATCTGTGGGGCAACCTGAAATGGAAGGTGGAGGTCCATTTCGTATTTGGTCTTCCTCTTTTCCTGGTGCCTCCCCCCTTTCCCAGCTTTATTGTTTTGCCCCCAGAGAATTCTGCCTTCTCATAATGTGCCCAAACTATTACAGTGACCCCCCACCTACCGCAGGGGTTAGGGACCCAACCTGATCCGCGATAATTGAAAATCCATAATATGTGGATGCAGATCGGGTTGGGCCTGGGGCGCCTAGCTGGGGGCCCTTGTACTTACCCCCAGCCTGGTGCTGGCCCAAATGGGCCCGCAAGGGCCTTTCCGGGTCTTTTGTAGGTCCCAAAAGGGCCTCCCTGCAAACCGGAACTCACTTCTGAGGCCTTGGACAGGCCTTCCCCCCTTCGCCCAGGCCTCCCCCCCTTCCCCAGGGGGTCTTTTTTCATATACTGTGACCCTGTGATATAGTGGGACCACAGTTTATGAACCGCAAATGCGTGGGGGACCACTGTACAACATCAGCTTCAACATTTTCCCTCTGGTCCCACTTCTGATTTATAGTGACCCAAATACAGTTTTTGAGTTATATGCGATGTTGAAGGAGGAGTTTACCATTGCTACTGTCCAGTGAGTTGCTGTAAGTTGCTGTGAGTTGCTCCAGTGAGCACGGGTATAGAATCCAGGCCTCTCATATCACAGTTTGGGGTTAGAGATGGGCACAAAACGAACAATTTTTCATTTCCGTTTCCGTTTTTTCATTTCGTTACGTAATGAAATGACAAACGAATTTTGTCTCTGAAATGAAACAAAGCGAACAGAAACACCGGTAATTTTGTTGTGCGTTTCGTTTCCGTTACTGCAATATGAGTGAATTGCTTAAAATCCTTAAAAAATCACAAAAAATGAAATAAATGGTAACGAAATGGTAACGAAACAAACAAAAACAAAAACAATTTTTTTGAAAATTCGTGAAAAACGGAAACAAACTGAAACGGACCCTCCAAAGGAGAAACGACAAACGAAATGCAATTTTTTTGATTCGTGCCCATCTCTATTTGGGGTTATTTTGGCTGTTGTTATGTTATGATTATCCACATAACAAAAATTTAAATCCATTTTAAAATATTTTGTGAGTTCTCTTGAGCCCACTATGGGGAGAAAGGCAGACTGTAAATAAAAACAAATAAAACAAAAAAATAAAATAAAAATTGACAAATTAAGCCACAACTGGCAACTGATCAGGGAGTGTTCAACTTCATAACCTTTGGAGCAGTCAATTCTTAAAATGAAAATGAAATTAGGAGTTCTTTAAACAAGGATTGTAACAGACTCCCAAGTAGTATGCCAGAAACCTCAAGGTTTTCATTCAAGATACAAAGAAAGAGTCTAGCAGGGAATCAGAACTGACAGGAAGAACAAATTGGTTGAAATCTGACATTCATTAAATAATGGATGAGCAAGTTTCTTATGCAAAGTACTCCTAGAGTATTTGGATGAGTGTATGTTATGATGTCATGCAAGTTTTATAATGGAGATGTTATTGTTCAAACTCAGTAATTTAGCAACATTGGCAAAGCCTCTTTTGATGTATTTGGGGGGTGGGAGAGGGGTCATGTTCCATTGTTCTTTTAACATGGCATTCATATACTTCAGGGTATATTAGGAATTCATAGAAAAGATGAGTCACTGTTTCATTTCAGCCCTGATCCCACTCTTGTGGAGGCTTAAGAGCAGTCATTTTTCATTCTCAAAAAGGCTACTGTTTCAGGTTTCATCTAATGGTTATGAAATAAACGGCCCCTAGATCAAATATCAATATGGAAGGGTCTTCAAGACTCATTTGCCCACCAAATAGGCAGTAAGGAATTTAACGCTGTTTAGGAAAAGAGTTGTCAAGGTGTTTGAGCCACATTTTAAAGAAAGTACTTGCCTAGAGACATGAGTATGAATTCAGGGTGCTTGTTTGATTTTTAAAATGTCCCTTTGCCTGAAAGCAAATTCATTGTCCTCATTTTCCATCTATAAAAAAATTAAGAACTTCCTTCAGTTTTCCTGTAAAAGAAAAGTCTGTGATCCATCCATAACATAATTTTATGTGCATCTAGTAGAATCTGAATACTCTATACCGATTGTCAGGGCTGCCCCTACCATTAGGTTGCGACTGCATTGACAATTTATTGTGCAATTAGCACAGCTGAATTTGAAGTACTTTGCATTGATCACATAACCCCAGAGACCAATGAGAATCAATCTGGCTCATTTGCTCTGAACCCCAATAGACCCTGGCAAAGCGCTGAAGCAAGCCATTAGCAGAGGGACTGAGGTCACCCACCAAAAGGCATGGCCAGGCGTGGAAAGACCAGGCCGGAGCAAACTCTGGATAACCCTGAAGCTGGGCAGAGGTCAGCTGGGCAGAGGTCAGCCATGACTCAGGGGGAAAACAGATGGCTACCCAGATATCAGGCTCAGGGCCGGCGCTTCCATTAAGGCAAACTAGACAGTTGCCTAGGGTGCCAAAATGGAGAGAGGGCGCTGGACAGCCTGCCGCCCCGCGCCACCCATCCCCCCGGCCGCCAGCCGCCTGTCACCATCCGCCCATCGCTGCCCGCCGCCCCCCGCTGCTGCCGCCCCGCACCCATTGCTGCCCCCGCCCCTAACTGATGCAGGCAACTTTAAAAATCCTAAATGCTTGGCATCACATCCTGTGGCCTGAGAGGATTCAACTTGACCCTCAATCCTAAAAATCTGCAGCGTGATATTGAACAACATGGCAGTTATTGACACAGCGGGAGAGGCTCACTCTCAAGAGAAAGAGTACCCTTGATGTGAAAGGTATTTGGACTGGCCCCTTGTTAATTAGCATTTTAATAGGGAATCAAATGATGCCTTGCCATTGCTCTTTGTAAGCCCCACTAAAAATAGAGAGGCCAGCTGAAGTCTTTATTATCCAACTGCTTCCTGCAAAACACACTCTCCAGACTTGAATAGAAGAGCATCTTAGAGCTGCTGAGTGCCTTTTCAATCATCCTTGCCTCATTAATATGAAATTGTTATTGAAGGGATGACACTGGGGGAGACTTTTTTTCCCAAGGGTAATTTTTGGCTTAGAAAGTTCAGTGGAAAGGAATCAGGAGCCATTATCCTCCCCCTAGTTATTTCCTCCCTCTGGCGGAATAACCTGCAACACCCATCAAGAGCCAGAAATGTTCCTTTTTTGAGTGAATGGAAGAGCTATTTGAAGACAAAAGGCCAGATGAAAGGCAAGAGTGTTTACAGGAGATGATACATCGACTGAAGAAAAGGATGAAAGCAAATGCTCTATTAAAGAGGAAGCAATTTTTCTTTTCCCAAACTCTAGATAAAACCCATGAACATTTGAGGTGGACAGTGAGGTACAATGCAACCTTTATAACGGTCAAGAGTGGCCTGCACTATCTTACCACCCGAGGAAGAAGGATAACTGTGGGGCCGATGCCTCTATCTGCCCTGCCCTGCCCTCCCTCCACCTTGCTGCTGCCTTACCTTCCTAGGTGGTTACTTCACGTCCTTCTTTGTTCTGCGACTAGTTTTGTACCGTGACAGCGTTGGTCATGATCACGTGGTTCTGTCCCTGTTTCAGTGTTCCCATGGTCATGATAACTTGTCTCATGACAAGTGTTACCACACAGTCTTGTACCGTGACAAACACTGAATTTGTCTAGCTTCCTTTTTCCTTTGGGGTGGTGGGGGGTGGGGGGTTAAAATTCTTTTTCGATATTTCGCTTCTGAAAAGTCAAAATAATAATTAAAAATAACTTGGACAGTTTTCTGAGAGAAATGAATGTTTTGTTGCTTGACAGTCATTACTACACAGTGTCTTGTCTCGGAACAGAAAGTGGGAACAAAGAGTGACAAGGGAAAACCCTACCCCAGCACCAGGTACAGTATTGTTGCGCTTAGCACTTGTTCCGGGAGCGTGGTCGAGACAAATTTCAGTAGTTGCACGAAGGACGTGAAGTAACATTTTTTTGTACTGCTCCTAAGCACAACAATAACGGAGACAAAACAGACGTGAAGTATCTGCCATAGTAACTCTCATCTTGTTCCACCAATAGCGCTATCTACCTTTTGTCTCACATGGAGACCAAAGGGGACAACAGCAATGGCAGCAAGGGAGGTTAATGATAAGGTGGGGAAGAGAAGGAGGGTGGTGCATGAGGGTAGAAAGGACAGATGGGCTTTGTCGAGAGTAGCCCCAATCACATGAAACATCTGGTACTGCACTCCATGGATCAAGTCAGGCACAAATACCCCAGCATCAGCTACAATGGTCCAGGCACCCAGAGATAATATGTGTGCTGGTCATCAGGTGATTGCCTAGGCCACCCTACTCACAATATCTGTGGGGCCTAATTAGCTCTAGAGAGGAAAACTCATTAGACTAGTGATGGCTGGGCCCCAGGAGTAGGGAGGCAAGATAGTACAGTTCACTGAATTTAGTGTTCTGCTACCAGAGGTGGTTGCCTTACTTGTCATAATGGGCAGCAATGTCCTGGTTGCAGTCACAACTATAATAGTGACTCAGTTTCTGAGCTGACAGACATTTTATAAGCTTCTTATGTTTTCTGGTTAAGGTTCATCTCAAGCTTAGCTGTTAGGAAGTGTGAGGAATGAGGCTTGCATGACTATTTGGATATAGTACAGAGGCTAAAGTGGGGAGGGGTTGGGTCCATCATTCTTATTGTTTTAAAAATTGGTAATTAAGATGATGTCCTTCTCTGAAACAGAATAAGAAGGAAATTTATTTATTTATTTATTTATTTATTTATTTATTTATTTATTTATTTATTTATTTATTTATTTGTATTTTATTTATTTATTTGACTTTTATACTTTTGTTTTTCAACCACTGTTCCGCGGCACCACCCATCTAGCCCTAGGACTACTTTTCTAATGGTGGTGTGCCTCGGGATTTTTTTCATGAAACAAGTGTGCCTTTGCCCAAAAAAGGTTGAAAAACACTGACTAGGACTACTCTGGGCGGTTTACAACATGGACTATCATGACAAACTAACAAAAGAATACACTTAAAAAAGCAAAACACAAGGAGCATAATAAACCAATCAACAAACAATAAACTAAAATGAAGATAAAATGAAGATAAAAATAGCAGGAGATTGATAAAACAGGAAAAAGAGAGAGAAGATAAGCGGTAAAAAGAATAGTGTCTTTGAGAAATCAGGAAAGGCCATTCTATACATCCAGGTCTTCAATAGTTTTTTAAAAATTTGAAGTGAGAGTGCCAGCCGAATTTCAGGGGGTAGATGGTTCCATGACTGGGGAGCAACCACCGTGAAGGCCCTACTCCTGGTTACAACTTTCCAGGCCTCTCCCCTGGTTGGAACTCCCAGGTGTCCTGCCTGGCTAGCATGGGTGATCCTGGCAGTTCTTCTTGGAACAAGTCGCTTTGTCAGATATTGAGGTCCCAAACTGTTTTTAGGGCCTTGTATTTTAACATCAAAACCTTGAAGTCAATGTGGTAGCATACCAGCAACCAGTGCAGATGATGGAAAGGAGATATAGAGCTGGGTGTGGTCTGCATATTGGTGATACGAATCACCGCCTATTGGTGAAACGAAGCTCCATACCACCTTATGAGCAGAAACACAGTCTGTTGATGTCATCTGGGTGCTATTTTATCAGGCCTTGGGATGTGTGTGATTCCATTGGCTCAGCAGACAAAGTGACCAGCAATCTTCAGCAACTCTTCTCTCTGAGTTGTTTATGTTCCAACAAGTTTATTTATTTATTTGTTTTTATATTTGTATACCACACCATTTTCCCAAAGGGAACTCTGGGCGGTTTACATAAAACAAACATGTGAAAACCAAAGATCAAAATCAAACATAAACACATAAGACAATAAAAGCAGACAAATAGCCTGGCATGAGGCAAAAACCATATAATAACAGAACACAAGTTGTGATAAGAGGACTAACAATTCCAGCGTACTGCAGTCATCATCACAGTATGACAGCTTTGTTAGTTCTTCTAAGAACCCTATAAAGAACTAAGCAAGAATTTGTGCTGAACTTTTATTTTCCTTTCTCCTTCTCATCACTTCTACCTGACATATCTTTTAAATGAATACATTAATCACCATTTTCTGTCCTGTCTTCCCTCTTATCCTTTAAATCTGGTGTGCATGCACCTCCTCAGTCCTGATTTTAGGCTTACCAAGAACCCTATGATGGAGAACAGCAGTATCTAACCTTATATCTTCTAGGGACTGTTGGATTTTGGGGCTAATCCCCAAAAACACTTGAATCAGAGTGGTGCTGCCAATAACTACAATACAAGGTAGGGATTCCAACTGGTATTTCATTCGGCTGAGTAAAGCAAAACTGAGGCACGGCTCTCTAACATGCAGGGAGGAGAGATCAACCCCCTTCTGTTTCCTACAGACCTTTATACAAAACTTGGATTGGGAAGAGAAGATGAGAAAAAGTGAGCTTTGCTGTTATGGACATGTCCTCAGAATGGCCCTTCCTACTGTTGCCAAAACTGCTTCCCACCTGAAAATCAATGGCTGGCGGGCCATGTATGCTACCAAAATGGCAGGACACTGTCAAAGAGGACATGCAAATTGTTGGCCTACACCCAGAAGACAGGGTCCATCGGGCAAAGCAGCATTTCAGGATCTGAGTTGCTGGGCCCACATTAGAGTTTTTGCACATGTGAGAATGGATTTGGAGTAAATGGCAAACTGCATAAGTAGCAGCAGCTTTGTTCTTGCATCGGATAGGTAAGTTGTTGGCATTTTTAAAATCTATCAGTCAGGACTTATGCGTTTGCTCTGTGTATGTGCTCTTTGTGAAGAGCAATTTTGTGCAACTGCCTTTTGCGCAAATTGCAGAATGTAGAAGTCGGGGGGCAAGTACTTGTCTCTGGCAGTTAAAAGCCTCATGCGGGGCGTTAATGAATATTTGTCACACGGCATACAGGCAGCTTACCTTATTGAGAAAAGGTGGTTTCTTCATGTCCTTAGTCCTCAGAAGGCACAACAGGAGCTAAGGCCCTTGGGTGTTTCAGTTTCTGCTCCACACCCCAATTGTAGGCCGCAAAGACAAGAACAAATTTATTGATATTTCTGCTGCTCTTTCCAGATGAAAACCCAAGGCAGAAATGCTGCAAATAATTAATTAACTTTTCGGACCTCTTCTTGTGATGTTGCTCTTTTGTACAAGAAATGAGCTCTTGTGAGGAAGTCTGATGTGCTGCCAATGCCATTTGAAAGAAGAAACTAGTCAGTCTTTAACTAAAATTCTTAATACAAAGGGTTTGTGGCTGTCCTGTTAGCTATTTTGAATGGAGGAGAGGAAAGGCAATAAAAGCAGACTTGACATGGGCTCCTCTTTCCCCAAACCAGCTAAGGAATCATCTGCAACATCTTCTTTTGATGCCGAGACCCCTCACAACCTGAAAGATGTATATATTTTTTAATTTTCATTGAAGAAAACTCTGCAAGTGATTTTTGTCTCCTGGTAAAGAGCATTTGCTTAGACAGAGGACGGTTGCTAGTTGTGCAACCCTCTTTTACACAGTGTAGCCAGCCTCTCGCATCATGCGCTCATGCTACATGGCCTGGAAATAATTGGGTGGAAAAAGCTGGACTTGTTTGCTCTACCAACCATCCACTTCTCGCTTTGAAAATACCAATAGGCCCTTGGTTTACATTGGGTATAAAAGAGGTTATATAAAGCTGGCTGTACACCTTAATGCTTCTCGGGAGGATTTATGTGTTTCATACATTAAAACTGTTTCCTTTCCTTGCCAAGTTAGTCATGACACCTTCTGTCCTCTTAAGTGAAATCAAGGATGACTTAGGGGAAAATTAGATGTGACATCAAATGCATTTTTTAAAAAATGTACACAGAGCCTTTGGTTTGGCCACTGTACCAGAACAAGGGGACTGATATCTGCTGTATTTGTTTCAGTTCTTAGGGGAAAAATAGTTTTAAATACCTCTTCATGTACAGCTGAATCTCTATGTAGAGAAGTAGCACATCTGGCAAACTAGATGCAAACTAGAGGTTTTTGTTTTAAATGTAAAAAGATTATTATTATTATTATTATTATTATTATTATTATTATTATTATTATTATTATTATTATTATTATTATTATTATTATTATTAGGAGGAGAAGAAGAAGAAGAAGAAGAAGAAGAAGAAGAAGAAGAAGAAGAAGAATCTTCAGGGATCAGTCTGTGCTTACATAATGAAATAGATTTGCCACTAGAAAAGAGTCCCTGTGCCTTTAATGGCTTGATTCTGACAGATGTAGCATTTTCTATTACTGTATCTCCATGGAGGAGAGAAACTGTGGTTTCTAGGGCTATGGGATTTTGCACTGTGAATAAAAAAATGGTAAGTGGAGTCAAACTGAGGTTGGGATGGGGCCCAAAACACACAAGCAACCATGTAGAAATTAGCTGGTGACGTTGTTTGTGGCAAGGAGCCATGCTAAACATTATGATGTTTTAATTGCTGCAAAGCAAAGGAGGATGAGCACTGCATATTAAAAAGGGTGTTCTCTTTTGTTTGCATTGGCTTAGGGTTTGGAACCTGGGTCAATTCCACATTAAGTTCTGTTTGTGAGCAATTTCTAGAGCTCAATGTGATTATAAGAATAGCAGGGAGGTGAGAGCACAGACTCAGGAGTGTTGCTAGTTTGGATCCACCTTATCTAACATGCTTGTTAAAATCAAGGAAGTGCTTGTTGGAAAAGATTAGCTGAAGTCCTGCAGGTGACTCGAGATAGCCCCAGTGATTCAGTGGGTCTACTCTAATTGTGACTCACTGTGCCAAGCAACAGGATTTTTGCCCACTCTATGTATTTCTTTCTCGCACACAAACACATGCACTCTCATAAAATGTGCTGCTTATGTCCCTTCTTGTAACACTTAAAGCACTCTTTGGGTGGTTTACAGTATTTTTAATTATGCAGGCTCCACATTGCTCTCCCAGCAAGCTGGATATTCAATTTACTGACCTTGGAAGGATGGAAGGTTGAGGCAACCTCAAGCCAGCTACCTGAGGTCATCAGCAGAGTCTATTAGCCCATCCACATTGGCATATAGTTATGTTACAGGTTTCCTGATGGCACTCTTTGGCATGGGAAAAAGGATCTTGTTATCTTGTGTTTCTACTCGTACTTAAAACAATCCAGCCTTCTGCTTTAAGAGCTGGTCCATATTTCTCTGGCATAGAGCTCGAGTGTGCAATCTATTGGGGATGATTAATTGATATTCAAAATAGCGTCTTGTTCTGCCTTTGTGGACAGGATGAGTACCAAGAATTGCAACAGATTGCACTGAAGATAAGGATCTATTAAGCACTGACCACACAAAATTTCACAGTGTGGACTGTTGCTACTATGAGGGACAATTTGGTCACTGTGTGTGGCTTTTTCTTGGTGCATGCTCACAGTTCCCCACCCATGCTGTTTCCATCATGAGTTCCGGGAGGTCTTCGGGGAGCTTCCTGGCGGCTTGGCTGATGATTCAGCTGAAGCCGCGGTGGACCAATGGTTTGAAGATGTCTCCCATGCTGTCGACCGGATCGCCCCTAGGCGCCTTCTCAGTTGCAGAGCTCGCTCTTCGCCGTGGTATACGGCGGAGTTGAGAGCGATGAAGCAAGAGTGGAGAAGGCTGGAGAGCAGCTGGAGGACGGACCGGACGGCGTTTGATAAGGCTGCAGTTACAATCCAGACCAGGCTCTATGTTCAGGCGATCAGGGTGGCTAAAACATCTTTCTACCTCCTGAGAATTAGTGAGGCCTTGAACCGTCAGGTGGAACTATTCCGTGTGGTTCGCGACCTCACTAATCCTGGTCTGGTAAGGCCTCCTCCTAATGATTTCAGTAGTGAGACTTTTGCAGCCTTCTTTAGATCCAAAATAGAGGCCATCCGGGCCGGTCTTGACTCTGGTTGCCCTAGTCTATCATCGGCATCTCCCGATGCTGCACCCCCTCGGTCTCCTCGATTGGTTGAGTTTGGGCCTGTCTCCTCGCTTGAGGCCTCCAGGGCCCTTGCTCATTGCCGGCCTGCGTCCACCCCCTTTGATCCTTGCCCATCTTGGCTCATAAAAAGTGCCGGAGGGAGCATGCCTGAATGGGCTTCCATTATTTCCACTGCCTCCTTCAGGGAAGGGATTTTTCCCTCTCGCCTGAAGGAGACAGTGGTGAAGCCCATTCTGAAAAAACCTGGCTTAGCATCGGACGAATTGGCAAACTACCGTCCGATTGCCAATGTTCCCTTCATGGGCAAGGTTATCGAGAGGGTGGCCGCAGTTTGGCTCCAGTCGTTCCTGGAGGGAGAACGGGTCCTTGATCCATTCCAGTCTGGGTTCAGGCCAGGTCGGGGGACTGAGACAGTCTTGGTCGCACTGCAAGATGACCTCCTCCGGGGGGGCGACAGGGGAAGCTCTACCTTGTTGGTCCTTCTGGACTTGTCAGCGGCCTTCGATACTGTCAACCACGGTATCCTGCTGGATTGGCTCACCGAGATAGGTATTGGAGGCACTGCTCTCAGTTGGTTCCGGTCCTTCTTGGAGAGCTGTCCCCAGCATGTGCAGGATGGGGGGGGGAGTTGTCTGCCCCGTGGATACTCCCTTGTGGGGTTCCGCAGGGGTTGTCCCTCTCTCCCATGCTGTTCAACATCTATGTGAGGCTGTTGGCAGAGGTCATAAGGAGATTTGGAGTCTGCTTCCATCAGTACGCTGATGACATGCAGCTCTGTCTCTCCTTTTCCACCTCTGCAGTGGAGGCTGTCCAGACCCTCGACCAGTGCCTGGATGCAGTCATGGCATGGACCAGGGCCAACAGACTCAAACTCAACCCTGGGAAGACTGAGGTTATGTTCTTTGGGACCTCCCCTTCCAGTTATGGAGGCCCTCTCCCCAGACTGGAGGGTGTTTCCCTCCAACTGGCGGACAGTGTCCGGAATCTGGGCATGGTCCTGGATCCGGCCCTTACCATGGAGGCCCAGGTGGCTGCCGTGTCCAGGACCACTTTTTTCCATCTTCGACAGATTGCCCAGATTTGTCCATACCTCGACGGGGACTCCCTGAGAACTGTTGTGCAAGCGTTGGTGATCTTGAGAATAGATTATTGCAACACTCTCTACATGGGGTTGCCCTTGACTCTCCTTCGGCGACTGCAGTGGGTGCAAAATGCGGCAGCCAGGCTGGTGGTGGGTGTGCATCGGTACGACCACATCACCCCAGTTCTGGCTCACCTGCATTGGCTACCCGTTGCAAATTAGATTCAAGGTCTTGGTTTTAATTTATAAAACCCTCCATGGCCTGGGACCTGACTACCTGGCAGAGCGGATCCCCCAGTGGTCAACTTCGGCCTGACCAACTAGGTTGTCGCGGGCGCACTCGCTGCGGGTGGCCACGCCCAGGGAGGCTCAAAAAACATCCACCCAGAATCGAGCCTTCTCTGTGGCTGGCCCCACCTTATGGAACCATCTTCCTAGTGAAGTGCGCCTTGCACAGTCCCTGCCAGCCTTTAGGAAAGCTTTAAAGACTTTGCTTTTCCGTGAGGCGTTTGGTGACTTTTAATTTTTCCCCCCACCATCTGTCTTCTTGCCTTTTATATTTTGAGGTTATATTGTTTAAATTGTTTAATTGTTTGGTTTTTTTTATATGATTTGTTGTTTTTTGTTCTGTTGTGAACCACCGGAGTTCCTTCAGGAAGACAGGCGGTATATAAGCCATTAAAAATAAATAAATAAATAAATAAATAAACAAAAAAAATGGTTGTGATGGTTGTGTAAGGGAGAAGTTCCACATGGTGGTAGTGGTGATGGAGAAGCATGTGCTTCTTACAAGGAAATTTCCTGGCTATGTGGCCCAGGTCCTAACAGGCCATGAACTGGTCCCAGTTCACAGGCAGAGGCTGGGGAGGGATCCGTGTATTAAAGAATAAATACTCACTGGATGCATTTGAGAGCAAACTGTGAAAATAGCAGAGATCGATTTTTGGAAATAAACATTAAAAATATAATTTGGTGGACTGGGAAAACATCCAAGAACAACAAAAGAATTATGATGAACATAGATGCTACTTGCAATGCTATCAACCAATTAAATAAATCTTTTTGCTTTTAATGGATAGATTAAATGCCTTAAAGACATGGAATCTGATAAAAGGTTGAAAGAATAGAGTTTAGCTAAGGGGTAAGTTTTTACAGAGATACCCATATTGACCTGTTTCCACATCTATAACATAAACAAAATAAAAAATAAAAATATCATGACTTTCAGAAGATGGACAAGGGTATTTCGGTGTGAAGTTTCATGCTTTAAACACCCATTTCTGTAGAGTGAAATATTTAGCCTCAGGTTTATATCCCCACTATCAGGAGAGCCAGGGCTCTTGGGGGGGGGGCAATCCTCCCGGACTTTCTGATCAGTAAAGATTATGACATCATCTGATAGGGCCCCATTTCCCTGTTCCATCTTAGCTTAGCAACAACCCTCTGATGAAATGGCATTGTCCACACTGGGGGAACTGGTGGTTTGTCGTGGTGATAAAATAAAATCCGTAGTACACATACTAAAGCTGTCTCTTTCAGCTGGAGCACTGAAGCAATGACAGATCTCAAGCTGCCCCCACTAGCTGCTCTTCAGGATTTTCATCAACACCAACATTTGGAACTATGGATTCTCTTCTGCTGATGCAGTTGCTACAACTGAAGAGAGTGGTTTAAGATCTGATATCCCAGCTTCGACTATTCCACCTTTGGTAAGCTTGCCAGAAGTCCATGCTTGTAATGGCATCCAGCCTCCTGATGGCAATGCTCTCAGTTTTCCTGTCACACTCAACCCCCTCAGCATGTTAGGGGGTGCAACCAAAAGAGGAACTCATCCATAGACTTTTCCAGTTCTGAACACATGACTCCAGACACAGCATGGGCAATGCTGAGGCATATATGGGAGAATGCTTGAGTCCAGAGTAGTGGGGCAAGAAGGGGTGTGAGAGAAGCAGAGATATCACATCTACTAAAGGCAGAGGTGTGTGTGTGTGGGGGGGTAATATAACCTTGAAGTTGATATACAAGGTATATAACCTTGAAGTTGATATACCAAACGTGCCCAGAAGCCAGTATTAAGACTTCTGCAAAAAGACTGACATGGTCATCTGATGGCAGTGTCAGTTTGCTTAAACCTGATCTTGGCCATTCATAATTCAGGATGTGTTGTCAGCCTACAGCTCTGAGAAATAAAATGGATCATAGGGTAATTCAAACTGCTTTCAACTACAGACAAAATCAATATTGGCTTTCTGATAATGACAGTAAATATTGCATGTGAGCATTGAAAATGTTATGAACATTTGTGTGTGTGTGTGTGTGTGTGTGTGTGTGTGTGTGTGTGTGTGTGTGTGTGTGTGTGTGTGTGTGTGTGTGTGTGTGTGTGTGTGCGCCTGTGTGCTCATGTGTCTCTATTTTTCATCTATTTTGGAAAGTGTCTTATCTGATAAATCTATCAGTTGATCAGTTCTTTTGCCTTGTCATTTATATACTTGGAAGTAACTGCTGCTGCATTAAAGCCACATCTGTCCTGGCATATGTTCTCTCTTGCCCAAAATCTTGTGTAAGAGACCATTTTTAATTTAGTTGATCTAAATTCGAAGGACGGAAGTTTATAAAGTTTTGGAGTGGATTCAACCCCCTTTCCAAGATTTCTGGTGTTGGTTGTGCACAAAAGAGCCTTTGACAAAGCAGTGTGGCATAGAGATTAGAGTGATAGTCTAGAAAGTTCTCTCCAACGTATTGCCTTCAGGTGGGTTTGGTAACTTATTGGAGAGTCTTTCTCTAAGAACATCGACCCACACCACCTGATCCTCACAGGCCATGCTTTTACAGGTTGCTACAGGAAGAAAGGCTAGTAAGCCATCTACTAGAATGGCACTTCATCTGAAAACACAGATGTGCAGCTTGGTGGCCATGACACATGTCTCAGTTAGATCTTGGTGAGATTATTATAATGCACTCAACATGGGTCTACCTTTGGAAGGTGTTTGGTGACTCCAGCAGGTCAAAAATGCTGCAGCCAGATTGCTTGTTAGGGTTGGTTACAGGGAACATATAACTTCCCTGTTACAGCAGCTCCATGGCTGCAGATCTGTTTCTGGACACAATTCAAAGTGTATCCTATAAAACTCTAAATGGCTTCTGATGAAGCTACAGTGACCCCCTGCCTATTGTGGGGGTTAGGGACCCGACCCGACCCGCAATAATTGAAAATCTGTGATATGCAGATGCAGGCCGGGCCGGACCTTGGGGGCCCTAGCTGGGGGCCCTTGTACTTACCCCCAGCCTGGCACGACCCTGAATGGGCCTGCGAGGGCCTTCCCGGGCCTTCTGGAGGCCCCCAAAGACCCTCCCTGTGAATTGGAAATGACTTCTGGTAAACTGGGAAAAATCATTTCTGAGGCCTCCAACACGCCTAGAAAGGCCCTCAGAGGCCTCAGAAAAGATTTTCTGTGAACTGGAAGTCACTTCCAGTAAACTGGAAATGACTTCCAGTACACAGGGAAGCCATTTTGGGGCCTCCAGAAGGCCCGGGAAGGTCTTTGCAGGCCCGTTCAATACAGCGCCAGGCTTGAAGTATGGGAGGCCTGAAACAGGCCTTCCCCCCTTATCCCAGGGGGCCTTTTTTCATATACTGCGGTTCCACAATATAGTGGGACAGCAGTATATGAACCGCAAACGGGTGGGGACCACTGTATTTCAAAGACTGTATCTCCTTTTATAACCTTATTTGAGGTTCAGAGGTCACTGGTAGTTGATAAGTATATCCAAGCACAGACAGATTAACACATGCAACACTTTAGAAGAAGAAGAATCTTAGAACTTCAGAGCTGGAAGAGACTCTATGGATGACTGAATCCAGCCTCTGTCATGGAGGCAAAGTGGGGAATCAAACTCCCAGCCTCTGACTCTACGGCCCAGTACTTAAACCACTGAGCTATCCGGGTAGACTAGAGGAACATACTTGTCTAAGAAATGTGTAGTGGAAACATATGGTTCATGACTGAAATTAGAAGGGCCAAAGAGAATAGAATGCAGCTATTACAGGTAGAGAAAACTGTTTGGGCAGTCCGATCACTGTATAACATAGTTTATCTCTTGCAAGTTTCCTCACATGCAGGACCTCTTCTCGCTTTCTTCTGTCCACCTGGAGCACTCCATTTGATGGCTACAGTGTAAAGTAGACATGGGCACGACCAGAAAAAATGACGTTTCAAGTTTTCGTTTGTTGGAACGGTTCCGTTTCGGGTCATTTCCGTTTGTCGCAAAATTTTTCAAAAATTTGTCGTTTCCGTTTGTCATTTGTCGTTTCCACCGCGATTTAGCGCGATTTGACTGCCCAGAGCATAGGGGTGTCCTGCAATCAGGGCCGGCACTAGGTGTTTTTGCGCCCTAGGCGGTGGCCGGCGGCCGCGGGCGGGCGAATGGGCGGGCAGCGGCGCGGGCCACAGGCGGGTGGCGGCGCGGGCAGACATGCAAATGGGCAGTTAGGATATCACTTAGGATAGAGGTTCTGTTCTTGGCTTGCACCCCAAATGTGTGTGTGTGCAAGCAAAATGAAGTTGGGAAAATAGAAAATAAATGGCAATATATAATATATTTTTAAAATAAATCCACACCTCCCACTCCCAGTCGAACCTCCCCCTTTATCGAATATCAGAAAAAAGTCCTCACAAACTGCCAGAGAAGAAATAAAGAATAAACTGCTATTCCCTTCAGTAGACAAAGCTGCAGGGAATGAAAGAAATTATTTTCTAAATTCAATTCCCTCCCTGCCTGCCTAACTTAAATCCTAAAGCCTCCAGCCTCCCTCCTCAAACTCGATCGGATCACACCAGCACCAGCAGCCAGCCCTCCTCCCTCAACCACATCCATACACCCGACTGCGATTTCTGGAAGGTGCCTTGGCTTTTTATGCCCTCCGAGACATCCAGAAGTGTCAGTCAAAAACCTGGCGATGCCATTGGTGGAATGGTTCAAAAAAATTTGCATGGTCTCATCCCATGCCCAGCCCAAATGGGCAGGTCTAAAAAAATAAAAAATAAAATAAAATAAAATAAAATCAATACAACGTTTTAAACCCACTGCTGCTACTATTAAAATTCAGGCATTTAAAATAAATAAATTTCACATGTTTCTGTGGTGATTTGGTGTGTTTTTTGACCATGATTTCAAAAGAAAAATTGCGGTCGCAATTTTGGATCCCCCCCACTTCATGGCATGGCGAGACGATGAGGATGACCTCCCCCCCAGCCTGGTGCAAGCAGCCCAGGACAGGAGAAGAGGGGGGAAAGGCCAGGGACCCCCCAGAAACCACCCCTCTGGTAGGTGGCAAAGTCTCAGGCAGGCATATTTTCGCCTGCTTTTTTGGCCGGGAGTCGGGTTTTTAAAAAAAACTTTTAAAAACTTTTTCTGTGCTTCGCATTGCGCAATCGCTGTGATGCCACAAACGAAAAATGAAAAACCCGACCAAATTTTTCTTTTTTCGGTTCGAGTTCGAGTTTTGATGGCTTAATTATCGTTACCGTTTCCGTTACGTAACGGAAATGATAATCGAAAATGGAAACAACAATTTCGCCGAGTCGTGCCCATGTCCAGGTGTAGAGAGAAGGCAAAGGTTTACTAGCCCTGCCGTCCTCTTTGCATATTCATTCTGTCTGCGGTTATCGGTTTTCTACATCCTGATCTTTAGATCAAAGTATGGAGAATAATTTTTTTGAGATGTTAGATGAACTGCTCCCATGCACTGCCGCTTGTAGATCAGGGAGAACAAATGAAGCTTGAGGTTCAAGAGGACATTTGTCACATTGGTCAAGTACCTCTTGAACTTCTACATTTTAGTACCAAAGCAGATGCCATGCAGAATAATAAGTTGTAGCATTCATAACCCCTTTTAAAAATATTGGAAAACAGGAAAAATGGAATGACGAAAAGGAAATGAAACACAGGCTTGTCCGCACAATGGTGTTGTCCATGGTCATGACGAGGTTGTTCTGATCATTCTGTTGGTTTCTGTTGCCAATTTAAATAAATCAATCATCCCAGTATTAACACCCGCACGTGAGGAAGGCCACGTGGCACAGTGGTTAAACTGCAGTACCACAGCCAAAACTGCTCACGACTTGTGTTCAGTCCCAGATAGCTGGCTCAAGGTTCACTCAGCCTGCCATCCTTTTAAGGCTGGTAATTTGAGTACCCTGTTTGCTGGGGTGGGGGCAATGTGTAGGGTGCATAAATCGATTGTAACCCACCCAGAGAGTGCTGTGAGTGCTATGGGGCAGTATGTAAGCAGCACACTTTGCTTGATTTGTTCCTGGATGGACTGAGATATACTGTGTCATTCTGGTATTGCCTGTTCACACACAGAGAGAGAATTCCTCTCCACCCCACATCTTGCTCCCAGTACTGCTAGTGTTCACATAATTTTACCTATCTTCTCCACTCTCACTCCCTCCTCCTTACTGTAACCTCTCTGCCCTTGTTTTTTCTATCGATGCTTATCAAACCTTCATAATTTCACTGATCTACATATTTCAGCGTGTGAGCTCATCAACGCGTATCTTTCAATTTTTGCTTTCAAGCTTTTGTGGTACATGCTTTAAGTGGAACTGGTTTTTGTAATGCCTCAACACTCTTGGGGACTTACATATGTACGAGGAATTGTCAGAAGAAAGTGAGAAACAAGGAATATTAAGAAATCAAAGCAAAGGAGAGTAAAACAGAACAAAGATGATGGAGTGCTGCCCACTTTCTCTAGGGTGTCATGGTATTCTGGTACAGTGGTACCTCTACTTATGAGTTTAATCTGTTCCGAATGCATGCTCTTAAGTCGAACAATTCTTAAGTAGAGCAGCCCTATCTTTAAAAAAATAAAAAAGTAAGTAAAACAGACCTCATCTAAAATTTGTAAGGCAGCAGTTAAAACGCCAACCGTTTTTCACTCTTAAGTCAAATTGCTCTTAGGTCGAGCTGCTCCTTAAGTTGAAGTACCACTGTAGTTGTAAAATAAATGCCCGTGTGCCTTAGCAATGAATTTATGTTGTACAGAAGAGCAGAGCAGAGGAGAGGAGAGAAAAGGGAAGGAGCGGCAGCTGATATTCTAAGAAAATGAACCAGAAAAGGCAGAAAGAAAAATAGATTGTGTGGGAGGTTTCTGGTGTTCTGCAATGTATCGCCATATTCCAGGATTTTTAAAACAAGAGCCTATGTGCTTTAACACTAAATGTATGTTTTTAAAAGCAAAGAAGAAAAATGTGGAAGGCAGGACCCCTGATGTCTCAGGTAAATTAAACAAAACAAAAAGGCCAGAGTAGTACTATAGTGCAGAGGAACAGAGATTGACCAAAGAAAATAGAATCAGAAGAAAACATAATACACTCCAAGTGCAGAAACCAGCATAGAACAAAACAGTATTAGGGTCCACATGAGCAGAGTGTGCACTGGAGGAAATCAGAGCGAAGCAGAACAAAATGCACCACCAGCAGTGGTAATAATAATAATAATTTTTAAAAGGAATCAAGGGTTCCCCCCTCCCACTTTGATTCTGTTGACACTACTTCCAGCCCGATGTCATGCGGACACTGGAAAAATACCAGTGCCGTGCATGCAAGGAAAACTGAACAAATGCTGAGTTTGATGAGCTCACGCTGGAGCACAAGGGTATGAGAGAAGGAGAAAAAGAAGTGGTTGTGGTGCAATTTAGCTGTCTAACCCTGACCGTTCCATTGCTTAACTTCTGTGACTCCATTCATTCTCACAGGGCCTTGTTAAAATGAAATAATTTCCCAATTCCCATGGCCTCTTTGGAGTGAGGGATGAGCACAATTTACCTTGAAACGGGATAATCAAAATCGCTGTGAAGAAAAGACCCCAGGGGAACTGAGACACTTGAAAGCATATCTTGCAAAATCTGATTTGTGCGGTGCTTACTCTGAAGGCAGATGAATGTCAGGTTTGCCATGTAACTGTTAGCAGGACATAGAGCTGTAATCAGTTGTTTGTAGGTATTCCTTTGTACTCTACGGCACACTAAGGTTTTATCCATGATTGCCTTGTGTACATTTTACACTCATAGTAACAGAACATTTTACACCTCTTACAGCAAGCCTGCCCAAAATCCGGCCCGTCAGGCCATTCTGAGTGGCCCGCAGCTGGCTGGCCCGCCCCTCCCTCCCCCTCCTTCACCCACACATTCCCCTGCAGTGGCCACGACTCCCTGTGCTTCCTTTGGTCCCCACCTTCCTTCCTCCTCCCTCCCTCCCTCCCTTGGTCTCCACCTCCCTCCCTCCCTCCCTTGTTCCCCACCTTCCTTCCTGCGGGTGGGGTTGCAAGGGGTCAGTGGGTGGGGCTTATGGGTCAGTGGTTGGGGCTTGTGGTGGGGTGGCAGGGTGGGGGAGCAACCGGCCCCTGACACATTCTCAGCCACCAAATCTGGCCCTCCTTACAAAAAGTTTGGGCACCCCTGTCTTACAGCATTGCTGGAATATTTTATCATGAACTGCAGGATAGTTTTTAATTTTAGTAGTTTGCAAATTGACTTATCAAGGGACAGAAGAGTGACCTAGAAATTCTAAAAAAATAAAATGTTTACATTAAAATACAATTATCATATAATATAATGGATCTCAGCTGCTACCTGCACTCCTGTGGGAAGAAAACACTAGGCTGAATAAGACACTGTCCAATCCAGATTTTTATGAAATGCCTTGGGACCACATCACTCAGTCATGGTTTTATATATTGATTTAGAAGTCACAGCAAAAGTCTTCAGGATGATAATTATTCCCCCCCTCCGCCCCGCCACAGCTAATAAGACTACAGGAAGGAGTGACAGAGGGAAAATCCCACCTCCCCCAGTTCTTCTCATAAAATACACAAAATTCCTGACACCATGAATAGCCACATGAAAATATGGTCAGAGAACCATACTGAGAATTTCCAACAGACATTATTCTAGGCCCAGTTCCAGGATATTTTATAAGACCTTTTTCCTACAGACATTTGCTGACCAACAAAAACTTGGAGACATTTGCTAATTTTCAAACAATGTTTAAATTGCATATTGGGGGAGATGTGGTTATTTTGTTCCCAGTGATGCTGCTGAGACTTCATATTTTGCCTCTACCTTTCCACTGTTTGAGGCTTTCCTAGTAGTTGGAACACATGACACCAACGGTAACCGTAGGAAGCTACCAAAAAGAGAATTCCCCCTCTTGACTGCTAAGTACTGCATGAAACATTGCCACGTCAAGATGGCTTGGCATGCTCCTCCTCCATGTGACCGAGGGCTTCAGGTAAACAAAAGACGTGTCTGTATCCTTCATTAGAGGAGTTGTTTGTCCAGTCCAGTAATGTGTTCCTGAACCAGCTCTTCAGGGATGGCTCCCACCCCCTGAACTCAACATGAAATGGACCAGGGACCACGTTGCATGCAGAATACATGTCCAGTGAGAATATAATGAAGTGCAAAAGGTCTTGCTCTCTTTAGAAAAAGAGAGGTCTCCGCTAGAGATGGGTAAACATTTACAACCAAATTGCAACATTCATTCAGAAACCAATAATTCATCTATTTGTATAGACTGATAACCCCTGATGAATACAATTTGATGAACTTTAGCAATTTGTGATTCTTCACTTTACTGGGCCATATAATGTCTCCCAGGGCACCCAAAGACACCTACATTTCACAGAAGCTTCATAGAAGCTGACCCTTCTCTACATTCCTTCCATGATTGAGGAAGACTGGATTTCTGTTGTCCAAGTTATGCCTCTCCAAGGAGGAATTGCAGGAAAGATCCCCACTCTCCAGGCACCTAGAGACTCCATACTTGTAGAGAAGTTTCATCTGACTCTCCTCGGCTATCCCTTCAAACTTGATGAAGATTGGGTTTCCCTAAGGCAGTTGCTAAAGAGCACTTTGCTAAGGGAGGGGACACTTTGTGGGTGTGTAACTTTGATGTCTCAAAAAAATCATCAAACATGGAGGAACTGTAGATGAGAGTTGGGAGAAGCTTCTCTGCAATACTGGCATTTCTAAGTCCTTGGGGGCACTTTCCTTGGGGGGGGGCTCTTTTGGGGTGCATAAATAGGACATCCAAAATTTTGCCAAACTTGCAGAGCTTGTAGAAGAGATAGGAGGAGCTTTGGTGTCTCTGCTATCTCACCTGGGGAAGATCCTGACCTTAGGAATGTCCGGCTTTTCCTCTTCCTCCTGTTACATGACTAAAGCTGTGGCATAGCAGTTCCCACGTACAAAGGTTTTTTAAAGCACAGTTCAGCCCCATGGCCAGCAGGTGGTGGTAGGATTTTAAAAAAGGACTAGCTGACTGGTGCTAGGGGTAGGGGAAGTTAAAAAAAATGCTGAATCGGCCACCTGCCTGGTGCTAGGAGGGTGGGGGGAAATTAAATAAAAAATAAAAAATATTGCCAGACGAGCCAGAGGACCAGCTGACTGGCGCTAGGGGTGGGGGGAAGTGAAAAGAAAAAGAAACAGCGCCCAATCGGCCCCAGGAACAGCCGGTCGGTACTATGAGAAAAAAAAGAAGAAAACCAGATCATCTACGCCAGGGGTCCTCAACCTACGGTCCGCGGGCCATATGCGGCCCCCAGGGACCCTGAATCCGGCCCCCGGGAGCAACAGCAGACCCCCGCCCTGCCCCCCCGCCCGTGGAGGCCGCTCAAGCCCTTTAGAACAGTTGCATCGCAGCTGCCGGCGGGCTCTGAAGACAAGCGCTCCAAGCGGGGCACTCCTGCTGCTGCCGCCGCCGCTGCCTTCACAGCGCGTGCGCTAACCATCCCTCGGGGTTGTCCTTTTCTTTTCCCGCCCCCCCCCCTCCCTGCCCCCCGCTGCTTTATTTTTGATTCTTTCTGCCCCTCGCCAGGACCCGTCCGTGAGTTTCCGGCGGGGAAGCCAACCCGGGGACTGGGCGCACGCCCGCACAAGCGAGCGAGCAAGCGTGCAAGCGTGCTTGCGTGTGTCTTTGGCGCATGCGCTCCCCTCACCCGGAACTGGTGGGAATCGGGCCGGGGAGAAGGAGGAGGTGGAGGCCGCGCGCGAGAGAGGAGGAGGAGGAGGAGGAGGAGGAGGAGGAGGAGGAGGCCCGGCGTCACCCGCGGGGGAGGGTTTGGAGCAGTACGTAATGGGGCGGCGGCGCAACTGGCTATCCACTGGTTTTTTTCTTTCCAGGCTCCCTTCGGGTCCTTTCGTGCTTTCCTTCCTTCGTGGCCGGGTGGGGGGGAGGGCGGAGGGCGTCGAGGAGAGGCCTTGGGCGGTGGGGCTGCCGAGGAGGATGCCGATCACGTTGGTGGAGTCGGGAGTGGCGCCTGTTGTGACGAGACCTTCCGTGTCTATCGGGCGGTGGAAAGAGAAAGGACTCGGGAACCGGCGCCTCTGATTCTTCCTTCCCTTTTATTTATTTATTTTAGAGTATTTTGTTTTTTTACACCGCCTTTCTCCTTGGAAAAAGACCCAAGGTGGCTTGCAATAATGAAACATGTTATGATGATTATGTGTATGTTGATATTATGTGTTTATGTTGATTACTGGTGAGCCACTGTGAGACAGAATGCTCGACTGGATGGGCTGTGGCCTGTTCCAGTAAGGCTGTTCTTTAGTACATAAGAACATAAGAAGAGCCATGCTGGATGAGGCCAAAGGCCCATCTACTCCAGCTTCCTGTATCTCACAGCGGCCCCACCAAATGTGTCAGGGATGTTCTTATATTCTTATAATTGTTCTTCCAAACATGAGCTACTGGAGGGAGGAAGGCTCAGTTATTTCCACTGTATTATTATTATTATTATTATTATTATTATTATTATTATTATTATTATTATTATTATTATTATTATTATTATTATTATTATTATTATTATTATTTGTAATTTATTTTTATTATCATATTAATATTGCATTCTTTTTCCTGTTTTTGTGCACTACAAAAAATATGTTCAGTGTGCATAGGTATTTCTTCATATTTTTTTCAAAATCTAGTCCGGCCCCCAACAGTGTCTGAGGGACAGTGAACCGGCCCCCTGTTTAAAAAGGTTGAGGACCCCTGATCTACATGGTCTCTGCCTCCTTTAAAGGTGGATTTCTTAAGCAAAACAAAAAATTCCCTACCTCTCTGTTAAGTCTTGGAAACCTCTCTTTTCTTTTCTTTTTAAAAAAGCCCGGTGGTCGTAGGGACGACATTTTTTGGACATGGTTTATCTACAAATTTAATCTGCATTTAAAGGGATGTGGGATAGGGGCCATAATATGTTTCTGGAGGGGAGCGTTTTATAGAAAAATTGCCAGCAACTGTGAGGTTCTTTCTTTCTTTCTTTCTTTCTTTCTTTCTTTCTTTCTTTCTTTCTTTCTTTCTTTCTTTCTTTCTTTCTTTCTTTCTTTCTTTCTTTCTCCTGCGTGAGACCAACATTTTTTCCAATCAGTGAGCCAAGAGGTGCAAAAACCTCCAATTTGTTTGTGCAAAATACAAGGTTTTTGTACAAAGATTGTGCTTCTAATTCTTTATTCAATAATTAATTCTCAAACTCAAACAATGTACCTCAGCACTTATAACCATGGACACCTGGGAGAAAGCCATTGCCATGTGTTGTTCTGCCCTGTTAGAACAAAATAAGAGAAGACTTAAACCTCCAGTCTGTCAAGGTCAGTCTTAGGACTCTCAAACAAACTACTGTATTGGGTGAAGTAAGCCACAACTCAACTCTGCTTCTCCTGACAGTGTGATAGGTAGTGCAGTCATTGAGGTATGGCCCATCTCATGGTGTGGAACAATCAGCAGATGCTTCTAAACAACATAATTTTTATTTATTTTACTTATTTTACCTATTTCAGGGGTGTCCAAACTTCAGCCCTCCAGATGTTTTGGACCACAACTCCCAGAATTTCAAGCCTGTACTGCCAGTGACAAAGGACTGTGGGAGTTGTGGTCCAAAACATCTGGAGGGCCGAACTTTGGACACCACTGACTTATTTGTTTGCCCTTCTCCTGGTGAAGGGAGTAAAGATAGGTGCATATATTGTCATTGTGCTCTATCTATTGCCACTAAAAAGGTGATCAGTTGTTTGGGATTAAGAGAGGCATTTTCAGCAGAAATACTAATGAAAAACAAATGTGGCACATCCTTATTTTATTTATTTTATTTAAAATATATCTTGAATAAGTGTTGGTTTTAATATAAAAAATTCTAAATGTGTTGGGTCCAAGGTATCCTTCTCTTCAGATAGACTTTTCTATAGTGACTAGCAGTCTGAGAAGTCCCCCACCACCACCACCAAATTTCCAAATTGAATTGTTTTGCTCCATTGCCTTTAAAGGTGTTTTAGTATTGATTTTATTTACTGTTTTAATATACTTGTTTAAATATTTTAAATATTTGAATATTTACTGTTATAAGCTTTTAAATATTGCCCTTTTCGTGTTGTATGCCACCTTGGGTCATTTTAAGAAGAAATGGTTTAAAAAAATTAAATGAGCAATCAAATAGATAAATATATTCTGGAAGGCTTTCGCGGCCGGGATCTGATAATTGTTGTGACTTTTTCTGGCTGCTTGTCCATGTTCTGGAAGTTCCAGAACATGGCCAAACAGCCTGAAAAACTCACAATAACTAACTAACTAACTAACTAACTAACTAACTAACTAACTAACTAACTAACTAACTAACTAACTAACTAAATACCCCACACCCCTTCCAAACAACAGGATAATGATACTGTGCTTTATCACAGTAAAAGGCAACACGAAGGGGTCCATAAAAAGAGCACAGTGGCTTCTACCATTCCTGGGCACATGGATAAGAAGAGGGCATAAGTCTTCTGACCTCTCATATCTGCAATATTGATGGCCAATTAACTTTTGATGCAAAACAATCCTGGAGTGCATTATTTCCTTATGGTGTTATGGAGAATACCTTTTGTTCTAGCTAAGGGTTAAGCCTAAATGCGTAGATAGCAAAGAACAACACCATTTCATACTCTGCAGTTGCCAGCCACAACCAGGGCGGTCTGTGCTCTCCAAGTGGCTGCTTGGATTTGTGGCCTTCTTCTTGCTGAGTTAAAATTGCATGAACCGCACACACTGAAGTGAGAGGTGAGTTCATCTTACCACCTTGGCCGCTCTGCAACCTCCAACAGAAAGGTTTACCCTGTAGGTTCAGAACGTACAATTGCTCTTCCGCACTGGGAGTCAAAGATGATGTCACCTTACAGCAGGCAAACAGACACAGTCGTTCTCTCCTTTTCCTCTTGGCTGAAAGCAAAATGCCAGAAGCTACTGGGCAGAAGTGATCGTGAAAGGAGGAGACCCTGGAGGAAAACAATCATGTAAGCATGGAATAAGGATTCCAATGAAAAGGAAACGGTAAATGTATATCCCAGCTATGGCCACCAACTAGCCAGATGGCTGGATCCTGGTGTTTGAGCAAGTACCAGTAAGTTTCAAAAAGTAGGATGATACAACACATCAGACCTGCTGTGGATAATGACACATAGTATGCTGGAAATGTGCATGCAATAGGGTTGCAGAAGACTCTGAGCATGTGCTTGTGCTGTGTAGCTGCTCCTCCAGGCCTAGTCCTATATTTTTTGCCTGAGGTGTCTGTTGGATCTCACTCTGCCTGACCTCTTTGGGCAGGGATCCTCAAAGTTTTCAAACACTGGGCCGGTCCATCACCCCCCATAGACCACTGGGGGCTGGACCATAGTCCCCCCCAAAAAAAAGGCTGACATGGAAAAAAGGGGGGAGGGAGGAGCAACTGGGCAGAGCCCCCCATGATCGGTCCATGATCAGTGCATTTCTGGGGCCCCAGCAATGCCTCCTGCTCTGGATCACCACCCTGAGGTGCTGCTCCTGGGATCCCTCTGCTGCACTTCCTCCTCCTCCTCCTCCTCCTCCTCCCCCTCTTCCAGTGGCAGCAGCTGGAACGTCTCTCCTTCCTTCCTTCCTTCCTTCCTTCCTTCCTTCCTTCCTTCCTTCCTTCCTTCCTTCCTTCCTTCCTTCCTTCCTTCCTTCCTTCCTTCCTTCCTTCATTGAGTTGGGAAGGAGGCAACAGCCCAGGCAAACTCAGGCCCCTCATCACCTTCTGGGTGGCCACTCAGGATGAGGAGCAGAAGCTGCAGCAAGGGCGGCAAGGCTGGTGCCACTGTGTGCAGATCCAGCTGTGTGCCCTGGCCATCACTTCCTCACTGTGCCCCAGGGGGAAAGCTGCCTCCTCTCTTGGCCTGGCCCGGCCTGGCCCGACTTGGTGTGCTGCAAGTGAGGGAGGGAGGGAGCAAGGGCTGGGAAGGAGGAAGGGGAGGCAGGAAGGCCTGCCCAATGCCACCCACAGCCCGCTCACTGGCTGAGTCCAGCCAGGTTCCGGTGCTCTCTTGGCTCACCAGCCCACCCACCACCAACCGGAGACAAATGCAGCCCTGTCCACCAGCCTCCCAGGAACCAGGCCCAGGCCACCGTTCACCTTCCCTTCCCTTCTCTTCTTTCTCTGCCACCTCCTCGCTGGTCTCTAACCGGGTGGTGGTGTTGGCGGCCTCAGCCTCCAGCCATAGCTGGGCTCCCTCGTCCCCTCCTTCATTCCACGGAACAAGGCAGCAACTTGGAAGGGGGCTGTGTGGGTGGGAAGTAGCTCCGTTTCCCTCTTGGTTGCCCGCTGTCCATCCCTCCATCAGTCCACTGCTGTGGCTGCTCTGTCTCGGAAGGCTGGGTGGCGCTGCCTCCACCTGCCCCCTTCCACCCTCACAAACACAATAAAACAGGCGTAAGCCACACAGGCGTAAGCCACACATGGAAGGCAGGTGGGCAGGGTGTAGGAGGAGCACGGGTGGGGCCTCAGGGCCATGGAGGGAGTGGGAGACCTTGCTGCAGCCCTCCCATTTTAAATCGCCCCGCTAGGCTGCATCCGGTGCCCTGACCATCTGGGCGGCAGGTGGGGGGGGGATGGAGGAACTTGCTGTGGCCGTCCCACTTTGAATGCCCCACTAACCAGCATGCTGATCATCTGGCAGTAGTTGGGGGGAGTGGGAGAAGCAACATAGCCCACTGCTTTGAACTGCCTCAGCAATAGAAGCAGCTGAAGAGGCTGGCTTGCTCGCAAAGCAGGGGGTAGGTGGGGGGGTTGCAATTGGTCCCAGGGGCCAGATTCAGGACCCTGAGGGGCCGCATCTGGCCCCTGGGCCTTAGGTTGAGGACCCTGTCTTTGGGCTTTGTCTTCCACAGGAAAATAATCTCTGATCTCCTTTTCACTGCCTTAACCCACTGCATATGTCGCCGGGTTGTCACCAAAGAGACATGACCCACAGATGGACAGCAGAACAGGTGGGCTCCCAATCACAACAAATAAATGACAACTCTAGCACTTTGCCAAAAAGGAGCAGAAGAGCTTTCAGACTGTGTAGGAAAATAAGATATAAGCTTGTCTGATCACCCCCTTACTCCCAGGTAAATGTAGGATTTAGGGTGTCCACTTTTCCTTCACCACAACGGAGGACACAGAGGATAAGAAGCAGCCAAAAAGAAAAAGAAAAATTTGGATATACTAGTTTAAACTAATACAGGATATGAAAATAGTATAGGTATCCGGCTGTGGAACCAGAGGTTTGGGAGCCTGATTTCTTACTATGCTTCCTTGACAGGGGCTAGAGTCAATGAGCCATAAAATCTCTTTCAGCTTTGTAATTCTAGGATTATAAAAGATAGTGACAATTAGAGAGTAGTACTGTAATTTAGGTGGAAATGATCTATGTTTCAATATATTGCATAAGATTGTAAGCAGATAAATGAATGAATGAATGAATAAGGCAAGCCTTACTGTTTAAGAACTCTCAAAAATAAACAGAGGTCATGGCTGTTTCATTAAAATGTCTAGCTAGACATCAACTGGTTATTTCAGAAGAACAGTCTGAAGAGTGTTTTTCAGAATATCTACTACTGGGATTGACCTCATATCTGATGTTCTTACAGAGTGACATGCCATACTATAAGTGAGTTGCGCCTACCACAGACCCTGCCTGCCTTCAAGACTCTGCTTTTCTGAGAGGCATTTGGCAACCTTTAGTTCTAGTTTTTTCCCCTAATTCTGTGCTGCCATTTTGCCGATTATTTTTCTTTCTTTTTTTTTATTTTATTTCCCCTCTGCTGTTTGTTGTACTGTTTGTTCGATATTTGTTCTTATTTACTGCCATTGTTAACTACCCGGAGTTCCTCTGGGAAGATGGGTGGTAAAATATATATATATTAAATAAATAAATAAATAAATAACCTTCCTATTCACCAGTAGTTATATGAGCATGTGTGTAGTAAGTGGTTTGCATTTTTCCTGCCAGGTGACCCTCTTCCAAGGATTTTACTTAAAAAATGAGAAAGACTTTAAAAAAATCATCCCCAGAGAAAAAACAGCTAGAATTCTCCCAAAGAAAGCAACAAGCCAAAAGTGTGGGGTGAAGAAAAAGACAAGACTTCCCCCTGGCATTTCATCCTTGTGAAATTCATTGCTTTGGATACATAAAGCGATGGGAGTCCATGGTCTTGCTTGAGCTGCAAGGGTCCAAGGGAGGATTTATTTGGGATGCACAAGAAATTTAACATGAGCGCTGGATCAATTGTACTGAAGGTCATTTTGGATTCCATTTCCCCAGGGTCTAGGTCTGCTTTAGAAAAATCAGCTCTGATGCTGGGCCATCTGCTGAAGCTATGTAGTTGTGTCAGAACATTGTCAGAATTTGACTTGCGGTGATTTAAAAAAAAGTATAGGAGGAAGAATTTCAGTCTGGACATGTTTATACAGCAGCAGCAAGGAGTGTATCATTAGAAGGCTTCTATAGGCCCAGGAATGAGAAGGGGGTTAAACATTGGGTAGAATAAACCCATGTATATTTGACACAAACCACAAACAGACTGGTTCACCCATCTCTACTATTATAGCATTGCATTTATCTTTTGACTTTCTTATTGCATTTATTTGTTACCTTTATATTACACCTTTCCTTCAAAGGGTTCAAGGCAGCACACATGAGGAAAGACTGAAAGAACAGGGCATGTTAAGCGTTGATGAAAGAAGACTGAGGAGAGATATGATGGCACTTTTCAAGTACTGTACTTGAAAGGTAGTCGTATGGAAGATGGGCAAAATCTGTTCTCCACTTTTCCCAGAGTAGAGGACATGTAATTATGGGCTCAAGCCAGATTTAGGCTGAAAATCATGACATGTTTATTTACTATTAGTGCAGTATAACAATGGAGCCAATTACCTTCAAAAGTAGTGAGTGCTCCAATGGAGGCATTAAAAAAAAAGAGAGACAACAATCTGTCAGATCTGGGTTGACATGGATTCCTGAGTAGAGCAAGAGGTTGGACTTGATGGCCTTATTAGTCCCTCCCAGGCCAATTATTCTATGACTCATGATTCTCCTTTCTTCCTACTTCATAAAAGCCATGTAAAGTAGGTTAAGGCTGAGAGATAAGTGGTCCAAGGTCACCTCAACTTGAGAGCTAAGTGGAGATATGAACTTAGCATTGTGCAGTCCTTGTACAACACTATGCTGACTATTTTAAAATATTGCTGAATGCCATTTCTAAAAGTTTCCCTGCTTCTTTGTGCATATAGGGGGAAACTGATAATTATGTGCGTTTTAATCCTGAAAGGCATTCCAAAAACAAAACAAAAAGCATTTCCCATATATCAGCACTTTTTAGGTAATACTATAGACTGGTATTCAATATCATTTATAATTTCTGCATCAAAGATGTGACAACAACTAATTTGCATTTCCCATGCATGGGAAATGGCATCATTCACATATTATTTGTGAAGTTACCACAGGGTTATGACAGAGGATTTAAATGCATAATAGTTATGCTTCACTTCACTGTAGCCAGGCTTTTCCTGAATTATGGTGAAATGTATGTTTTTCTTCCTGTCAATGACAGCAGTAAGGAGCACAACATGAAAAGTAGAACATTTTTAAAATAAATAGGAACAGTCCTATTGGCAGAACGTGAGGCCGTCACCCAACCATTCTTCCTGAGTTTTCTGTTCATCCAGTGCTCTGGGAGAACATCCAGTACTCCAGAACTCATCTGGAGTAGTGTCCAGTTCTGTGCACCTCAATTTAAAAAGGATGTTAACAATCATGAGTGGGTCCAGAGGAGGGCGACAAGGATGATTGAGGGTTTGGAAGAAATGTCTTATGGGAGCTTACAAAAAGAAGGCTGAGAGGGGATATGATAGCTATGTTTAAATATTTGAAAAGATGTCACATTGAAGAAGGGACTGGTTTGTTTTCCATGGCTTCGGAGACTAGGACGTGGGGCAATGGTCTCAAACTACAGGAAAAGAGATTCAATTGAAACATTAGGAAGAACTTCATGACGGTTAGAGCTGTTCGGCTGTGGAATATGCTGCCATGGAGGGTGGTGGCGTCTCCTTCTTTGGAGGTTTTTAAGCAGAGGCTGTGTGGCCATCTGTCGGGAGCACTGTGAATGGGATTCCTGCATGGCAGGGGGTTGGACTAGATGCCCCTTGAGGTCTCTTCCAACTCTATGATTCTATGGTTCTATGACAGAGGTCTATGTGGAACCTAAACCTACAGCTTCTAAACTAGCCCTGTTGTTCTCTGGCATGGTGAAGGGCAAGGCACCATCCCATTAACACAGCTGAACTAACAGATTCAACTGCAAATGCTTCTGTTATAATGGGGCAACAATATCAGCTTTTGCCTTAGGCAGTAATACTACTTGGGTGTAGGCCTAATCCAGTGGGAAAGAACCGCTGGCAAGCTCCATAAAACACAGCAGAATATGTTGGTCATGTTAACGGGTCATTATTAATGTTACTCTGCAGTGTGGTTAGCTAATGCCAGCTTCTTCAGAAACACAGGTGGATGCTCACAGCCTGTTTCAGTCCTTGTTTGCTCATTTTTAGTGTTGAGGGAACTGAGGGTCCTTGAGGTGTAGGGGTTAGATAATTGGAGTAGGACTTAGGAAACCTGTATTTGAGTCCCTGCTTGGCCATGAAACTCATTGGTTCACCTTAGGCTGTCACACTCTCTCAGGCTGACCTACTTCATATGGGAGTTGTGGCAATAAAGTGGAAAAAGAAAGCAAGCAAGCCATACACACTACCTTGATTTGCTGGAGGAAAGTGTACTCTGAAGGCAACAAGTAAATTAGTAGTGGTGGGATGGGTTTGGTAGATCACGTGGATAGCAGGCCCTGAAAAATTCACATTCCTAGAGTGATGAGCTAGTGATGTTTTTGGCAAATGCCTGATTAATTATGCAAAGAACTTTTCACATCTTCATGGAATGAGGGTAATTATCCCAGGGGTTTGTGTATCTCTTATTTCGTCCCCCATTCTCTGTGTGTTATTATTTTAAGCAGCAGGAAGGATAGGAAAGTGCTTGAGCGGCTTGCCGAAGGCTACAGTCAGAAGCTGCCAACGTCAGAACTGGCAAGAGAATTTGAGCAGCTTTCTGGCTCAGCTTCATGTGCACAGACCGTGCCTAATTAAACTGGGGCTGTGCATTTATCAGTGAAGTTCAGTCCAGAGAGGGAAGGAATCAGGAGAGAGGAAAGGAATTGCATGCCATTCTTCTCTTGACACAGAGGGAGGATGACTGAGAGAGGAGCGAGAGAGAGGGGAAGATGGCCAAAAGGAGGAACAGAGTCACATGCACAATACAACAGGGATACTGAAATTATAAGTGGCTGTACTACAGGACCTGTAAAATGCCCAGAGGCATCTTGTGACAAAGCATGGAGATTCAAAAGTGACTCTTTCACATAGAGCCATTGTTACCAGGATTTAATATAGTTGTCCTTTCGGCAGTCAAAAGGAACCTGATCACGGTCAGATTGCTGGGAGGCTGTGGACTAGGCTGTGGACATCTGGAGGTCAACGTTGTCCCAGCCCACAAGAACATCTCAGTCCCTTGCACTCCAGGTTGCCACACCCTGGGAGGCTTGTAAAACCTCCACCCGGAATTGCGCTTTCTCTGTGGTGGGTACAACAGTGTGGAACTATCTTCTGAGTGAAATTAGGATTGCGGAGTCCCTCCAGGCATTTAAGAAGCTGTTAAAAACTTGGCTTTATACGGCCGCGTTCAGTGATCAAGGAGGTTGATTTGTTTTTATAAGTAGGTGCTATGAGTTTGTTTGTCTGCCCATTTTTTGCCATCTTGCCTTAGTAATGTTTTGTATTTTTAGCTTTTTAAATTTTGGTTCTACTGATTGTTGTTGGGTTTGTTTTTGTTCTTTATGTCATACTGTGGAACCGATTCTTATTTTTCTCTGTATTTTGTATGCTATTCCTTGTTAACTGCCCTGAGTTCCCATCTGGGAAAATCTGGCAGTATATAAATAAATAAATAAATAAATAAATAAATAAATAAATAAATAAATAAAATTCGTGATGCTAAAGAACAGGAACAAGGACAACAACAAACAACAATAGTAAGAGCAGCTGACAAACATCCCCTCCTGTTGCGTAGGTGGCAGTCAGGCCCCCAGAGATGGTGGACAGCTTCATGATGGCGTTGCAAGAAACACCAGGCTTTGCAAAACCTCTTTGATAGGGTGCTCTTAAAAATAATGTTTCTTTCAAACAGCAGCAGCAGCAGCAGCAGCAACAACAACAACAACAACAACAACATGATTGTGCATAGGTCTATAGATTGGAAGAGATCTTTATGATCATGGAGTCCACACCTGCAGTTCTGATCCACTTGTGATCAGAGCCTTGTTGGTGACTTTCAAAGCTCTCAACCGCTTGGGACCTGGCAGGGCTGTAACTAGAGCAGGGCAACTGAGAATTTGCCACAGGCACCAAAATCAAAAGTGAACCTGCTGGTGAGCATCAGGAAAATAAATGGCGTCACCCCCAAGTCCTATTTGCTTTCTCTTTTTGAGAAAGAAGAAACCCCCTTTTCCTTCCAGAGGGATACCACACCCTCCTCCTTGTTCGTGGAGGTTTACACCCCACCCGTGTTCAGTCCACCTCCCTCCCTCCCTCCCTTGTTCCCCACCTTCCTTCCTTCCTTTCTTGGTTTCCACCTCCCTCCCTCCCTCCCTCGGTCCCCGCCTTCCTTCCTGCAGGTGGGGTTGCAAGGGGTCAGTGGGTGGGGCTTGCAGTGGAGTGGCAGGTTCGGGGAGCAACCGGCCCCTGGCACATTCTCAGCCACCAAATCTGGCCCTCCATACAAAAAGTTTGGGCACCCCTGCTCTACAGGCTACTTCACAAAGCCGAATACTTATTTGCTTTAATGGGGAACTTGTCGCCACTGTACAGTTCAAAGATCAAGCCCCACTGATTGCGTTGCCAGCCTCTTCAAAGGACATGTCCCCTGACGCATGTCCTCATGCCTTAAGTACCACAAAGATCTTTGTTAGAAAACTTTCTTGAAGTGAACGCGGCCTCTCAGGTGCATGTTTTCTTCAAACCAAGAGCCCATGGTGGAGATAAACCCTGTCACTTATTAAATGTGGAACAATACAGTGGATAAAGAGGATCCAAGGGAATGGCAGAAGGATCAAGAAATGAGGAAATTGCCCTGCTATTGTTATTGCAATAATGCACAGGAATTAAATTTGAGCATAATTTTTCAAATGAATCATATGGGGAAGGGGGTTCTAAATTGGCTCGCCAGATGAAAGAGCAGCAGTAAAGAGTGTGGGGTGCTGTATATGCAAATGAACCTGACTTTATTGAGATTGAAATATTAGGGATTTATTGAAGGTTCTTTTCCTTTTTTTTTCTTTCAATCTCTGGTTAAAGATTTTATTAGCCTCATGGTTATTCATTCTGGTATTGCTGATGCCGTTAAGGCCAGATTTATAATGCGGTTACATAAGTAGTTGATCAAGATCTACCCCTATTAGTGCTCCTTCTGCAATATGATGACAATGGAGCCTTGCTAGACCTGTTGCGCTCAGGCCATGAAAAGGAAGAACAAAGAGGATCTGCACATTTTGGGATGGCCAGTTCAACAACAACCCCGCTGCCAGGGTTTGTACAGCTACTATAATAGGTTTCACAATTACAACACTGGCATTTCACTCTGTATTTTACTCCAAATGGCACAATGCCGCCAGCTGTATGTACCTGTTGAATATTACCAAAGTCTTCTCTCTTCTGGCTTTCTGCAGGCACTGCCTTCACAGTGAGCTAGTAAGTTCTGATGGCAGCTGGCAATAGGTCAAGATAAGTGCCCAGATTTTAATACCACCTCACATACAACAATCAACCTATCTTTTCCTCACCTTGAGAACTGTTCACTCACTTGGATGATCAAGGAAGAATATTAATCCCCGAGACTTCAGTCAGAGCCAGGGGTCAGCACCACCACCAAATTAATGCACAGAAATCTTTTGATTAAGTTCCAGAAATAATTGCCCAGAATCCTACCAGTGGATTTACTATGGGAATGTAGTTGAGAGATGTGTGGATTAAATAGCCTTTTAAAAATGGGCAACCAGAATGATTAGGGGACTGGAACACATTCCTTACCATCTGAGGCTGCAACAGCTGGGACTCTTCTCTTTTGAACAATGGCGCTTAAGAGGTGACCTGAAGGAAGTTTATAAAATCATACATGGTGTTGGTAAAGTAGATAAGGAAAAACTGTTTTCCCCCATCGCACAACACTAGAACTAGGGAGCACTCCATGGAACCTTTGGGTGCTAGATCTTAAACAAATAAGAGAAAGTACTTTTTCACCCAGTGAGTCACTGGTCTGTGGAACTCCCTGCCAGAAGAAGTGGTGACAGCTGTCAGCCTTGACAGCTTTAAGAAAGGATTAGACAAGTTCATGGAGAACAAGGGTATCAATGACTATCATTATGGATGCCTAAGGCCAACCTCCGGGTTGAAGAGATAGGTAGGATATCTCTCAACGCCATTTGTGGGGAATCATAACCAGGTGAAGCTATCTGCTTGGGAATACCCTGAAGTAAATGGTGAGCCACTGTGTGAGACAGAATGCTGGACTGGATGGGCTGTGGCCTGTTCCAGCAAGGCTGTTTTTATGTTGAGTCATGACAACTGGACTTCTGTTTTTTGAGAGATAGAAATGTTTCGCTGCTCATCCAAACAGCTTCATCAGTCTGGATCTTGGTGTTAATAGTTTGTGTATACAAGCAAACTAATGTTCTGCTCCAAAGGGTACAATACGTGTAGGGCTGGGTTGGGGAAGAGGTGTGCTTGCGCGCACACGCACACGCACGCACGCACACACACACACACACACAGAGAGAGAGAGAGAGAGAGAGAGAGAGAGAAATATGAATGCTGAGTCAGTCTCTGGTATGAGGAAGAGGGTTTCGGCCTCGAAATATTAGCAACATCTTTGTTATTTTTCTAGTAGCCTAAAGGTATCACCTGTTCCACTTTTGTATTTGGTTTTTGTGATGGCTACACAGCTCCTCAACTTCTTTTGCTTCAACTGGAAAGATTTACAAGATGATTGTCTGCCCTGTTGCACTGCATGACAGAGTGCTGGCCAGTAACAATGGGTATAGCAATTTGGTATATCTTTACTTCACCACAGTACAAATGATACTACCTGACAGCAGCTAGGGTTGGTACCAATAGCAGAGATGAGATAAAGCCAGCTCTTCTGGTATGGACATGTTCAGAGTGGCACTTTCCATCACTGACAAAACTGCTTATACCACCTAAAAATGGATGGCCAGCAGCCACATAGGCAACCAAATCAAAGATGGCAGGACACTGTCAAAAAGGACATGCAAATCATTGGCCTGTCCCTTGAAGGCATGTTTGATTGGGCAAAGTTTTCTTTCAGGAATGGATCTTGCACCTGTGGAAAAATGCTAGGAGTGAAAGGCTTAAGATCTTCCATAAGCCTCTGTTGCACTGGTGATCCACTTTGAAATAAAATTTCAAATGCAGATCTGTAAAAACAATGTTATTCTATTTCCCTTCAAGCAGGCTTTCCCTGAGTGACTGGCTACCTGTTATGGGATTTTAGATGCATTGCTTTGCATTACTACTTGGACTGAATTTATAGTACTACTTGTGTTTGCCCATTTTTAGTTGTCCATCTTTCAAAGTGGCATTTTTCCTATACTCATTGTTTCCAACTTCATATAGCCTTTCATTGTTGTAAAATTAAAGAAAGAACTTGAAAAAGATAACTCAGAATCTCTCTTGCACTATGCAGAACTGGTTACAGAAACTGGTAACAGGAGAATGGTAATATCTGCACTAGGGTATGTTTTCACAAATTTAATTAAATTCTTAAAATGTTTATTGATCAAGATGTAATCAATTTGGTTCCTGATATTCCTAGCACCATTTGAAGTCCATGTACAGTGGTACCTCTAATTACGAGTGGCTCTACTTATGAGCAGTTCGACTTAAGAGCGGAAAACTGTTGTTTTAACTGCTGCCTTACAAATTTTAGATGTGGACTGCTCTACTAACATTATTTTTTATTTTTTAGATATGGCTGCTCTACTTATGAGTTGTTCGACTTATGAGCATGCATTCAGAATGGATTAAACTCATAAGCAGAGGTATCACTGTATAAAGGCAGAGCGGTGGCATCTGGAAATACGTATTTTGCTATTATAAGTTTTTCTTCTTGACATAACTGAATTAGTTGGTCACCTCGCTTATTGCCAATACCTAATCCATAATTGCCTACTACTTTAGCCCATTGGCCTTGTCCTACCTTTGCATTGAAATCACCCATTACTATGGTAACTTCCATTGATTTGGTAAATGATAAAGCAGTATTTAATTGAGTATAAAATTCTTCTATATCATCATCTGATGCACCACATGTTGGTGCATACACCTGGATAATATTGTGCATTAAGTTGGAGAAAAATGACTTTGTCTGACACTGGCACAAACTTCCTGACAGTCTTGCTGGTGTTTAGATGTACTATAGCACTATGTACAGCATAGTACTATACATTAGAGATGGGCACGACTTGAAAAAATTTTTTTTCGAGTTGTCGTTAGTCGGGCCAGTCTAATTTCGGCTCGTTTCCGGTTTTCGCGAAAATTCGCAAAAATTAGTCAGTTCGTTTTTTCGTTTTTTTGTTGTCGTTAGTACTGGTTTTTTTGGGGGGGGAGCGGGCTCCTGGAGGCACCTCTGTGGGGTGGGTGCCTCCTCTGGCCCGCTATAAAGGGAAAGTGGGCTCCTGGAGGCACCCGTGGGTGCCTCCTGCCACTAGGAAGGGGAAGCAGGCTCCAAGAGAGACCCCTCTACATGGGGGTCTCCCTTCCTCACCTGCTGCTGCTGCAAAATGCTATGCAATAGCCATATGGATATTGCATAACATAATGTGCAGACGTGAGACCAGTGTGAGAGTCATAGGGTCATACCTTCCCTGCACAGGGCTCCCGCACCACCATGACTCACACAGAAGGGAATTGTACTTGCTGCGTGTAGTGCAATGCAAGCAAGTAGATCTGGCTTTAAGGTGGCTTAGTGCAAGAGCTAGGGTTAGGCTAGTGACGGGTAAGGTTACGGTGGGCTAGTGGGTTGCACCTCTGGGTGCCTCTCTGACCCACTAAGAAGACAGTCTGTGACGTATGGGTACGGAGTCAAGGGTTAGGGTTAGGGCTAGGGCAGGTTTTAGGGGGCTTTTTGGCACATCCCAGAAGTCTCCATGGCCAAGTGGCCATGCGACTGGTGGGATGGCTCCAAAAATTTGCATGGTTGTCCACTCCCACATGGCTGGCCACTTGGCCAGCCCATCATTGCGCAGGTGTAAATAAAATAAAATAAAATAAAATCAATGGAGGACAGAGGAGGAGAGGAGAGACATTTTGTTGCAAGAAAAAAACCCACTGCTACTTTGAAAAATCTGGCAGTTTATATATTTTCGCGTGTTTCTTTCTGTTGTGCTTGTGTGTTTTTGGACCACGATTTCAAAAACAATATTGCGTTCGCCGCCCCATTTTGGATCCCCGCCCGCACCACATGGCATGGCGATGGCGACTCAGTCCGGCTGCCCAGGACGGGGAGGCTGGACCCCCTCCAGAAACCACCCCTCCGGTAGGTGCCCTGCGCCCTTAGTCAAGCAGGCATTTTTCCGCCTGCTTTTTTGGCCCGGGAATGGGTGGGGGAGAGTTTAAAAGTTTTTTCCTGTGCCGTCCGTGCATTGCTTGCGCTTTAATTGAGACTGGGCTTTTGCTGGCTGCGAGCCTGCGGCGAGTCCCACCAGAGCAGCCCAGGACGGGGATGAGGGGGAGGCCGGGGACCTCCAGAAACAACCCCTCTGGTAGGTGCCCTGAGGCACGGCAGGCATTTTCCCGCCTGCTTTTTGCCGGGAACCGGGTTTTTTTAACTTTTAAAAACTTTTTTCTGTGTGCTGTGGCATCGCGCGATCTCGCGATGCAAGGAACGAGCACGACAAATCAGACCAAAATTGTTCGTTCGATGTTCGAGCTCGAAGTCTGGGGGAGTAATTCCCGTTACCGTTTCCGTAGAGTAACGGAACCGAGTAACGGAAACGGAAACGGGAATACCGCTAAGTCGTGCCCATCTCTACTATACATTATATCCATCTAGTACACACCTTCCTGAATTAGGCCAACACATTTTCTTAATACCAAGGATATCATTTCCCTGATGGCGTTGTGGGTTTTTCCACTCTGAAATAAGCTGCGAACATTCCAGGTGGCTATCCTTCTCATGGCTGGCCCAGAGATTCTTAGCACCCCCTGCCCACTGAAGGGCTGCCGGGGACTGGGGGCCATGGCTTTAGGTTTTCCGGTCATGTTAAAGATTTGCCTGGGGAAATTAGATTAAGTGAAGTGGTTTCCCTCTTGCCTACTTCAGTGCCATTACTGGCCATTATGCCAGCCACCTATTATGGATCAGACACTGTTTTAAGCCACCCACTCTGGATCAGACACTTCGGAGGAGAACACTGTGAGTCTGGCTTCTCCACTGAGACCTGTCTGGCTTGGGAAACCCTTCTGGTAGCAATGCTACCGCCAGCATAGCTCTCAATTTCACTGAAGCACGTAAGTCCCTGCGCCTTGTCAAGGCCTGTGTCCATACAGGGGCCACATAGGGCGCTTTTACACGACCCCTAAGATCCGCTGGTCACTGAAATTCGGACCAGAGATCTTAGGGGTTTGTCGCTCTTTGTGTGTCCCCACCGCTCCGCACTTCCTGGCTGCTGGCTGCGTGAGGGGAGGGAGAAAAAAAGGGACAAAAGAATAAAGGCTTACCTCCCGGTGCCGGTGGAAGCTGCCGGGAGCCCCGTCACTTCCTGGTTCCTTCTCTTAAAGGGGCGGGAGGCAAAAAACAACAACAAAAAGAAGCGAGGAGAGCCCGGCACATCCGCATCAAGATTTTTCACCCTTGGAGACCAGGTACAAGAAAAGTGCGCTGGGACCCGCTTAGGTGGGCGTGGTCGCACTTAATTATCTGTAAACTCCGGAGCTGGTGGGTAAACAATTTTAAGCTCCGGAGCTGGGAGCCATTTGCGGCGGAGTTTAGGGGTCGTGTAAAAAGGCCCATAGTCTACAAGAAATATAGGTTCCCATAGGTCAAAATCAAGACTTTGAATTTTGCCTACAAAATGGCCTTCAGCAGAGATGCTGTTCGAGCAAAGAATTTCAGCTCTCCCTCTAACCAGTTGTGGTCAGCAGTGCAGCTGCATCTTCATTCTTCACACACACACACATTCTAACATCTTTTTGTACTCAGCTTGAAGCCGTGCACAGCTGGCAGTGGTAATGGTGGTGACAATCCTTCAGGCAAAACAACCAGGCATTCTTCTCCCGATTTCCTCTATCTGGTTTATTGTAAGCAGCAATTACGTGGTTCTCTTTGCATACTTTAGAAATACTGATGTGATGAGGAATTGTGTGGTTGTGTTTTGATAATAAAACGCTCTAGCAAAAACTAATTGAGCTGTTCTAATGCCACAGAACCTATCTGAAGGGCAGTGGCTGAATGCATCTTTTGACTGCCAGGTCTCAGGGTTCTGATATGCTCTTCTGGAGACAAATCTCACACGTTAGTCCTTTCATTTTACAAAAAAGGGCAACCTACTCCAAGATAAGGTCATTAGACCTATGCTGACACCAGTTTATACCACATCCACTACCGAAGGCACCATGTTGTAGTGTGGTGTGTGGGTTGTGTGCCATCAAGTCAGAACTGACTCCCATGGGGAGAAGCAGAAGATGATGCCATCTTGTTCATACATCCCAAAGGACCTGGGCTTGCAACATGGAAAATAGGCAGTTTGAATGTCCCGGCGGGAGAAGGTATGGCTGGACTTACCTTGGCCCTGGGCTTAGAGGACCAAGTTAATTTTCGGGTTAATTGTTGTACAGCCGAGCCTGATATTTCGCTCAGGCAGATTGAGGACTTTTGGTCCGAAGTGGAACTTTTACTTAAAGATAAGGACTTTTCTGCTGGTGAGGACAAAAGCCCTACAGTTGTTACAGTTAATAAAGTATTGGAACAGCAAATGATCACAATCCTCAGTACCTGCTATGATAGGGATAGAGGTGGAGGGCGGGGAGGTGGGCAGCTCCCACAAGGAGTCTGGGAGGAAAATTAAAATCAGAAGATAGACTCCAGAGTGAGGGAGACTGCATATGGCCAGGAGCTTGCAGAGATGACTTACTGTGTTTTGTTTCAAAACTGTCAGCCATGACTGCAAATCCCATTTTCTCTGAAAAACGTTTCCATTACGACGACAACCACCCCTTCTCAGAGAACCATTTTTGTCAACTGCCCATCGTGTCAATTTTACTCCAAGAGCAAATGAGCTGGGTAAGGCCTCTTATTTCCCCTCTGACCCTACTGTAATGACTCTTAACAACAAAATCATTTTATGCCAAATGAGTGTGCGTGTGTATGTTGGGGGAGAGAAGCAGAAATAGCGCATGAAGGCAGTCTTTGAAGTTACAGTAAGAAGGTAAGAGGGGCATGAAGGAGGCAGAAAGAAAGAAGCTTGAATGATTGTTCTAGAAAAGATTGTGGATAAATAGAAGGCCATGCTGAGCTGAGCTCATACACTTTAAGAGCAGATTTACATCATGTGTGTTTGGCGGCAAGCTGGATAAAAGCAGAACTCCAAGGAATAGTCCTTGTGCTCCAGAGACATGAACACTTGCCAATGAAAAAGGCAGTTAATCACTGCACTGAAGTGTCTCCATCTATGTTTGTACTCATTCAAACTGTGTTTCATCTGCCATTCACGTTCTAAAGAATTCCAACACTTTATCAAACATAAAAAATTATTTAAAATTGACTTCCTCAGCAAAGCTTTTTGTCTCCCCTTCAGATACTCCAGTGGTTCCGGTACTACAATAAATACAGTATATTTCACAGGCTCACCTATCTATTACACAGTGGTTTTTCCTGTTCTACATAGTTTTTTTAATGGAATTACAAGGGTATATCCAATTGTTAGCCCTGTCTAGAACACATCCATTGAATCAAAGTAACTTACACACATTTTGACTTAACAAGGCCAAGTATTTTAACTGGTTTATTTCAACCCTTGGATTTTGCATGTCACATTTGAAAAGATCTCAGACTCCTTTATGATGAAGAAAATTCACTGCTGTAGTAGTAATGCAGCTTATCCTGTATTAATGGATGACTTTCAGCTGCTATAGCCAGATGATGTGGTCAGGACCCTTGGGGAGATGGGAGCCACCACATATCTGCTGGATCCTTGCCAATCATGGATCGTAAAAGCTGCCAGAGAAGGTATGGCAGACTGTTTAGGAAGAGTAGTGAATGCCTCCCTACAACAGGGCAGGATTCCTGCATGCTTAAAGGACGCAATAGTAAAACCACTGTTAAAAAGCCCTCCTTAGATCCAACAATGTTGAACAATTACTGACCAGTATCGAATATCCCATTCTTGGGGAAAGTACTAGAGCAGGTTGTGGCCTTGTAGTTCCAGAGGTTTCTGGATGAGATAAACTAGTGGATCCATTTTATTCTGGCTTCAGGCCTGGCCATGGGACTGAGGCAGCACTGGTTGCATTGGTAGATGACCTACACAGGGGAATGGATAGGGGATATGTGTCCCTTTTGGTTTTACTTGACCTCTCAGCTGCTTTTGACACTATTTATATATTTTAGAGTATTTTACCCCTCCTTTCTCCTTGGAAAAGGACCCAAGGTGACCACAGCATCCTCCTGACTTGTCTCTCTGAAATGGGAATTGGGGGCACTGCATTAATGTGGCTCCGGTCCTTCCTACAGGAAAGAAAACAGAAAGTGGTGTTAGGTGATTCATGTTCAACACCACAGTCACTGACTGACTGTGGAGTCTTCCAGGGTTCTGTCCTATCTCTTATGTTATTTAACATCTATATGAAACCACTGGGGGAGATTATCAGGAGTCTTGGGGTTAAGTGCCACCAGTATGCCAATGTCACTCAACATACCTCTCATCACCTCTGAATTCTAAAGGAGCTGATATTTCGACTTTACATGAGCGTTTAGCTGCAGTAATGAACTGGATGAGGAGGAACAATTGAAACTAAACCCAGGCAAGACAGAGGTGCTGCTGGTGAGTTGAAAGCGAGAGCAGGGGATAGGGATGCAACCTGTACTGGATGGGATCACCCTACAAATGAAATAAGTGGTGCACAGTTTGCGGGTGCTCCTGGACTCATCCTTGAGCCTAGATGCCCAGGTCAAAGTGGTGGCCAGTAGCACATTTGCACAATTAAAGCTAGTACATAATTATGCCCATTCTTAAGAAACCTGCTCTGGCCACGGTAACAAATGCCCTAGTGATGTCCCAGCTAGACTACTGTAATGAACTCTATGTAGGACAATAGATGAAAAGTCTCAAAAAACTTCAATGGGTCCAAAATGCAGCAGCCAGATTGCTGACTGGGGTGGGGTACAGTGATCACATTACACCCTTATTAAAGCAGCTCCACAGGCTACCAACCAGCTATCGGGTACAATTCAAAGTGTTGACCTTAACCTACAAAGCACTACATGACCTGGGTCCTAGAATCTCAAAGTGTGAACTGACTCGGGTGTTAAGGTCATCAGGAGAGGCCTTCCCCTGCATCCTGCCACCCTCACAAGTACATCTTGTGGTAACACATGAAAGGGTGTTCTCGGCTGCTGCGTCTTTCCAGAAACAAAGACCTTTCTATTCAGGGAAGCTTTCCCTGAATGATGGACCACCTATTGTGTCTCTTATATGAATCTACCATACATGACTACACATACTTTGTGTTTATAACCACTTATAACTTTGTGTTTATATCTTTTCTTGTGTGAGTGCATTGGCACTATGCTTTCAATGTTAGTTTCCATCCCTCATAACTTTTAGATGCTCTACCATACATGATTACATTGGATTTATACTCTTTTCTTTAAGTGCTCACATTCTCTTTTAGCTTTAATGTTGCCTTTTAATGCTGTAAGATACCCCTCAATTCCCTATTCTCAAACTTGAATATGTGTTAATTGTACCGGGCTGTATCTTGTCCCTCATTACTGTAAGCTGGGTTTATGAGTACATGCATGAACATGCAAACTTAGGGGAGCGTGACTATACATGTTCAGGCCACTACTTCCTCATTAAGGGCCTTTTCACATGACCCCTAAGATCTGCTGGCACTTAAATTCGGACCAGAGATCTTAGGGGTTTGTCGCTCTTTGTGCGTCCCCACCGCTCCGCACTTCCTGGCTGCTGGCTGCGTGAGGGGAGGGAGAAAAAAAAGGGACAAAAGAATAAAGGCTTACCTCCCGGTGCCGGTGGAAGCTGCCGGGAGCCCCGTCACTTCCTGGTTCCTTCTCTTAAAGGGGCGGGAGGCAAAAAAAAAAAAACAGAAGCGAGGAGAGCCCCGCACTCACCAGATTAAATCCGGACCTGGGGATTTTCACCCTTCTAAAGCAGGTACAAGAAAAGTGCGCTGGGACGCGCTTAGGTGGGCGTGGTCGCACTTAATTTCCTGCAAACTCCAGAGCTGGCAGCCATTTGCTGCGGAGTTTAGGGGTCGTGTACAAAGGGCCTAAAATAAACTGGTGTTCCCATAATGTCTCTCCTGCCAATAAGTTGACTCAGCGCATGGTCACACAGCCAAAAACCTGGGATTTGACCTATGTTAAAAATCATGGTGAGTTGCACTTTCACACAATAAACTCCAAAGTGTGTATTTATTTTACTCTGAGTTGCATTATTTCATCAGTAAGTGAAGTAAAATAAATTGCCACCAGAAGGCCATTGTTTTCTTCATCAACGTAAGCCCATGTGAACATTACAGCTAATTTTAAAAGGGAGCATTTCAGTTACTCAGCAGGAAAGTAGGAAATGACTCAAAAACCATGTGACTTGAGTTGATTAAATTTACAATGCCACATATTGTGTTTTTTTAAATAAATGTCAGCAAGCTATTGGGTTAAGTCATGTTTATGATGGATAAAGTGCTGCTTTTGGGCACTATGTGGCCCACAAAATTGTTCCTCAACCCTCATCCTTTGGACCCCTCTTTCTCCAGCAAAAAATATGATGGTTCCCAAAACTGCCCAGGTCACGGATCCTTGTGTTAGTCATAGTGCTCCCCATACTTAACATCTCAAAATGGTCATGGACTTCTATCCACTTTCATTTTTGATCATCTAAGGTTTCTTTCTGTGTAGCCTTTGTGGCCCTCCTGTAATCCTATGTTCAGAAAATTGTCCCCCTTTCATCCCCCCAAATTTGCCCACCCCATTCATGTTGCTTTAATAATATGGATTTATTTCCTCCAGAAATGGTTATTTTCATCCTCTTTTTAGTGTTGTGTTTTGATTTATTATTCTGGCATCCACAGCTTTTCTAGTGATCTATGTTCCCTTTCCCCCTCTTGGTTCTGGTAAAAATTTTTTAGTGCACCATGTTTTGTGGACTGGATCCGAACAACAGGCTTTGAGTTGGGAGGGTGAACTGGTGGCACGTTGTGAACTTTTCTTGCAGAAGTCCTTTTGTTCTTGCAAGAGATCATTTTGAGCCTACACCATACACTTGATAAGCGTGTCAGATGTCATTATTGCCCATCCATCCAGCTTAGTGCCAGGTGTATGCTTTTGAAGATGACCGCTAGATATCTTAGTTGTATTATTCATTTATGCATATTTTATCAATATTAAAAGAGATAAACAAAATTGTTTTTCCTTATATTGGACATTTCCTGATGTCCTCAATGAAGACATTGCTTGGAAAAGAATAAGCATGGGGCGGTGGTGGTGGTGGGAGCATGGGTAGATCAATGGAGTGTCTGGTGACATAAGGGTGGAACACAGGATTGAAACAAAACTCCCTCAATTATAGATAGAAAGAAGGAGCCTTTTTCTTTATTGCTTGGACCACCTTTTTAACCACAGACTCCATGAGTCTTGCAATTAAAACAATCAAACAGTCAAAGATCTGAAAAGGGCTACCTATCTATTCATTTATTCAAGATGGGAATTGTGTTAGGTACTGTATATAGTTGAAAGCCATTACTGTTTGAATAAAATGGCCCCAGAGTATAGCATTTAGAAAGCAATTAATTTAACAATGTTTAGTTGGAAGCAGCAAATGTGTATTGACCGGCTCTTCCTGGTTTATAAACTAATTTGATTTTTATCTTGCTATGTGTGTTATTCAGGGGCAAAGAGTCTTTCCGAATTCAAAAACAAAATGAAACACCAAAGTCCTGAAAACATCTTCAGAGCCTCTCACAATGACAAATGTACTTTTATACACACTGTCTTTTGTCATCTGTCTTGTTCACACTTGCATGTGCCCATGCACATGCAGTATTGTCAGGCACTTTCATGTGTTGCTGGATTAACCATTAAACAAAATAAGCCCGTCCTTAGGGCATCAATAACAGAAGATGGTCCCCCACCCCAGTGCTGGATCTGCTATGAGCCACTGTGCATTTCATGCACCCTCCTTCACAAACCTCATCCCTCCCTCCCTCACCCTTGGCTCCCTCCCTCCCTCCCTTAAAAGCTCTAATAAATCTATCTTTCTACCTACAGTAAATTGAGTAAAACTAGTGCATAAATGCACACTTTTTTTGGGGGGGGGGAATGCATTGAAAATTCACACAAAGTTCTGTTCAGAAAAAAAGCACAAATTCTTTCAACTGAATATAAAATGAGGGCCAGAAGAAAATGCAGGTGGGATTCAGATAAATTCAATGGAAATAAAATGGAGATATATTTGTAACCCTATAATAGCGGTTACTTTTTGGACTACAAATGAGTAATTGATTATGACTCACTCTGTGATTACTGTGTCATTTTGGCCGTTACTTCACGAACCGCTCGCTTCGCGGCAAGCCCTCATTTCTGTGTGAATCGATCGTTTCAGTCCGCACGCTCCTCCTTTTTGGCTGCGATGCCACCCCGACCACGCCCCCTTTACCGTGCTCCAAGCGGGGTGAGTGGTTCCCCTGCCAGCGGACGGGAATCTTTTCGCTTCGCATCTCGCTTCGCTCCCAACGTGACGTGTGGTCTTGGTTTTTGGCTTTTATTTCAAGTTTTTTTTAAAAAAATATTCAAACAGGGATATCGATGCATCGCTATATCGTTTCATCGCTTTGCGCTGTTACTTCCTCGCTCAAGTAGCGGCGGCGGCGGCGGCGGGAGCAGGAGGAAAGAGCAGGGCACCCGGGGCAGGCAGCGTGCAAGCAGCGGAGGGCGGGCGGCTGTGCCATGCGGGGCTCCCCCCGAGTAGTGGCGGCGGCGGGGGGGGGCTGCCAATGATGCCAGGAAACAGTTGAAATCAGTAGAGCCATTGCAACTGACAGTCCAGCATCAGTGCATCGATACGCCGTCGGTAGGTATTTTTTTAAAGGACGGATCGGAAATAAGGAACGTTGAAAAGTGGCATGCGAATGCGAAGGGGGCATGTGAGGTTGTGCTCGAATCGGTCCTAAAACTGCAGCTCGTGAGTACTGAGAAACAGGGGCGGGAGCGAAGTGAGAACACGTGACCGCCACGTGACCGCCTCCGAATTCACAGCGAAGGCAAGGTCGGTTCGAAGCGAGGCACTTCGTGAAGTAACAGCCTTTGTTACAAGCCCTTTTACGTCCCATATGGGAAGGAAGGTGGCATATAAATAATACAAATAATATAAATAAATAACAAAGACAACTGGCCGGATTTTACAGCTAGCATTGGTCTCTCTCAGCATCACTGTTTTGCTTACTAGGAAAGGCATAGCTTCTCAGGTAGCTTGTTTATTATACTTGTGAGTGACCAGAAGGTGCTCACATTTTGTGACTAGCCATTCCCCTATGGCAGGCATGTCCAAAGTCAGGCCCCGGAGGCCAAATGTGGCCCGTTTTCAAATTTTGAGTGGCTCACGGCCTCTTCTCCCCACTGGCTCAGCCTGTCATGCATACCTGCCAGCTGGCCCCTCCCCATACCAGATGGAGGCATCAGCTTGCAGTCTGTCCACCCCCCCATCCACCTTCCCCGCCTACCCACCCTCGGCTCTGTTGCTGCAGCATCCTCCCTGCCTCCGTGCATGTTATAGAGACTTGTCCAAAATCCAGCCTGGGGGCCAAATGCGGCTGAATGGTCGGCCCACGCACATTTTCACCTCGCCAAATCTGTGCCCTTCTTGCGAAAAGTTTGGACACCCCTGCCCTATGGCCACCATTTTTTAAAAAATATGTCCATTGCTCCTGAACAGTTGTGTGTGTGTTATGTCGTTACAGTCGTGACCGACTCTTCATGACTCTAGATCATTTTAAATGATGGTTCTAGGGGCAATTTCTGTTATCACAGCTGGTGCTGGTAGTACAATATTTCTGCTTCACATTTTAAGAGACATCACCAGCTCAGTTTTGTCAGCAGATCAAGTGTATGCATCACGAGGTGAGCCAAGCTTATCTTGAATTCAGATTTTTCCTGTCTTCCAGGATCAGATTGCCTGTGATTTGGTGTAAAATTCTGAATGTTTCACTGCTGTAAGATCAACTGCCTGCAATGTTCTAGTCCCAGGTTCTGAATAGGAAACACAGAGATTTGAGCTACTAGAGGAAGAGTTCATACACTTTCCCTTCCTTATCATTTTTAAAAATGAATCAGAAGAGCAATTTGTTTTTAACAAGGGCTTTCATGAGCCAAGGCGGAACTTTGTTTTCATATCTACTGGGAGGCCTTAGCTGTAGGCCATAGGGAGTGTTACATCACGACTCTCCCTACCCCCACCTCCGTCTCCCAATGGGAGGTTTACTCTGACCTAAATTTTAGATCATGATTAGAAGACTGAGCAGTCGCTGAAATATGCATATTTTTCTTGGAGCTTGTATGTGTGTGGGAGGCTACAGATGCTAACATGCTTTGGCACTTTCTCTGACTTTTTTTAGTAAGCTTAGCATTCCCTTATGTGTGGAACACATCTTGTATGACCTCTTCCCCTGTTGCTCTTGAGAGTGACACATGTAGACATATGTCTGTTGAAATTACTCAGGGAAAGCAGTCATCTGCAGTGTATGTAATTCAACATTACCCCATCATGAGATAATTGTTTACAAGAACACTGCCAGTTTTCCTCAGATTTGTCACTCTTAGCTCATTTTCTGCTCCCGTGTTGGCCTTTATGAGATCAACAAAGAATGTGCAATGTTGTGAAAGTATTACTACCTGGGTTGCCTCCCAGTTGAATGTGAAAGCTGATCTTAGAAACATTCTCATTGTTGATTTTTACTCTGTCTTATTTTATGTTTCTCAGATATTTCATAGCACCAGAGATGGTGAAGATGGACTTCAGGAGGACAGTCAAAAGATAGTCTGACTAATTCCAAATAACCCCATCCATTCTTATACAGGGACTCTGGAAGACGCAGTTGGCCAATAAGCAACACAAATCAAACACCACATCAAAACAAGCAAAAAATGCTTCTTGAATTAGAATAATGTTTCTTCATTTCTATACCAGCACTAATGATAATAATAAATAGACAACAAATACCTTTACAGTAATACCTTGGTTTAAGAGTGTTTTGCGAGACAAACATTTCTTCTAAATTTTGCCTTGATCAACGAGCAATGTCTTGCAATACAAGCCCTGGAGCAGGTTACATGATCACAATTGAGCAAATGGTGGATCTTTATCTATCCCCCTGCTGGATTGTGGGTGACTGTCTCAGGCAGCGGCCAAAGCAGACGAGGAGAGAGGAATAGAGATCTCCTTTGTGCCAGCCAGGAGCGTTATCAAAGGAGAGTGCAGGTTAGGGATTTCCTTTTCCTTTATATTTTTGTATTTAATTTGTTTTCAATATCCTTTCTTATTTTTCAAACCAGTTCTAGGCATGGAACAGTCAAGTGTGTGTAGGAATACAAATTGTACTTTATTATTGTCACATTAAAACACAGAGTAAAATCCAGTTTTTAGTCCTAAGCAGAGGAACCTAAACCATGGTGTGGACGTGGATTTCTAGCCAACTTCTTTTGTGAGTTTTGGCATTTTGTGTGTACAGTATATGGTCTATGGGACCCCAGAATGAATTATCTGAGTTCCCATTATGTAAACCAAGATATTATAGTACTTATAAATACTTCTATTATAACCCTGTGTGTTATATGCCATTGAGTCACATCTGACTTATAGTGACTCTAATAGAGTATTCAAGATAAATGAGATATTTCAAGAGTGACTTTACTAGTTCCATCCCCCAAGTGAATTTCCTAGTGGAGTCTCACAAGTACTTGCCCCTCCCTCTATCTGCAACACCACACTAGGTACAGTTTTATGACCCACCTGCCAAAGTTTGTAGTGCAGACCTAGCCCTGAAAATTGACTAAAGGATCTGAAGTAGCTCCAGTATAGAGGAGGAAAAACAAAACAAAAACCCAAAATATGCCCTCAAAATGCTTCCTGTCTTTGTCTACAACATGGATGTCCAATGTTGGGCAGCCCAAGGTCTACTTTTTTCTCCCCAAGGACCCCCCCCCCGTGGTTTACTTACAGGAGTGCGCGGGCAGCCGCTCGGCCAGGCTGAAGAGGGCCAAGCACGCCCGATGCCTCGTCTGGCCCTCGCACTCCCCCCTCCCTTCCCCCCTCCTTTGTTAGTGTGGTTGCTGCTGTGGCCGTGAGGCCACTTAGCCAGGCCGAAGAGAGCCAAGCACACCCAGCAGCACCCAGCGCCTGGCCTGGCCCTCCTCCTCCCCTCCTCTGTTGCTGTGGCTATTGCTGTGGCCATGAGGCACCCAGCACCTGGCCTGGCCCTCCTCCTCCTCCTCCTCCTCCTCCTCCTCCTCCGTTGCTGTGGCTACTGCTGTGGCCGTGAGGCTGCTTGGCCAGGCCGGAGAGGGCTGAGCATGCCTGGTGCCTGGCCCGGCCCGGCCCAGCCCGGCCCTCCCCCTCCTCCTCTGTTACTGTGGATGTTGCTGCTGCCACGAGGCCACTCGACCAGGCCAGAGAGGGCCGAGCACAGGCAGCAGGTTGGCCTAGTCCCGCACCAAACAGCATTGCTGGCGGCGGATCAGGAGGCTGATGGAGACCTGGCGGGCTACTTCCAACTGCTCCATGGGCTACTGGTCACCTGTAGTTGTGCAGGTCTGGTCTACAAGATTTGTGACTCCACCAGCTCAACACTTTAATTAAACTTCTGGCAAATTTGAATTGTAAGTGGAGTCAATTAAATGCTCAACCGTAACTTTATTCACAGGACTGCATATACATTGCCCTGTACCAGTTGGATCACTGACTTAGACGAGTTTCTCTTTAACAGACTGATTTCAACCAGCTGCTATTTAAAAAAGAAAATATTAAAGATGAAGGATCCTCTTAAGCTTTTTGCTCCGCTGAGCAAAGCTGATAAATATAGTTCACTTCACAAGTGGATGGCGTTGTCACTTGCATGGTGAGACGTTTAAAAATCAGCCGGCAACACTTGTCCTACTTAGAAGCAAATGTGGCATTTCTCAGTGAAGGAGAGGATCCTGGCTTGTTATAATAACTCAAGGGCGGAACGCGATTTGTGCCTCTCCTCCCCGCCCACTTCTTCAGGCAGATGTCCTTTCTACACAGGAAGCCTTCAAATCTGTATTTTCAGGAAACACGGTTTGGTCTCTAATGCTTCTAGGGTTGCAAGTGAACGATTGGGCCATCATGTGTCTGACCTTTTCAGGACTGTGTTGACATGTTCCAAAATAAACCTTACGATGCAAAGATAATGTGCCAGGCACAGGGAAGGGGGCACAAAACAACAAAACCAGGAAGAAGAACAGAGCTGCTTCTGTTCAGCAAAGATGCCATTGTCTGCTTTCCTTTCCTACCCCAAGTGAAAATATTGTCAGCCACTTCACTGATACTACATATATGTCAACCGATCAAATTGTTCTCGTGGAGGTTGCTCTTTTTACCTTTACATCTGAGATACTGCCCTTGTTTTGTTTGGGTGTGAACCAATACATGCAAAAGTAGTCATGTATCTTTTGACACTCCCCAAACCACTTCTTCTAGACAGGATTGAGCAGATAAAATGCTGGCAGAAACACATCCCCACCAGCTGGCCCCTCCCCATACCGGATGGAGGCATTAGCTTGCAGTTTTATGGTTTGCCTGCCCTCCCTGCCTCTGTCCATCCCCCCAGCCACCTGCCCAGCCTACCCCCACCAGCTCCATTGCTGCAGCATCCTTCCCGCCTCTTTGCTTGTTATAGAGACGTGTCCAAAGTCCGGCCCCGGGGGCCAAGTGCGGCTCAATGATCTGTCCCCACACATTTTCACCTCACCAAATCTGGCCCTCCTTGCAAAAAGTTTGGACACCCCTGCCCTATGCTAAGTGGAAAAATGCATCCAGGTTACATCACAGTATTTGACAAGCCACTAATGAGACTCCACCTTAGACATCGACTGGAATCAAAACCTTCAAGGGATAGAAACATGTTCAGTCCATTCCGAAACTGGACCTTCAAGTAAACTTTTGCATTCATCATTAATGTTCAGATACAACTTTTAGATCTGGAAATTCTTTTGCTTCCTATTTTAATTGGCAATATAGAAATATTGGGGAATATTTCTCAGAGCCCCAGCATGCTGCATTTTGAAGGGAAAAATGGTTCTCCAGGGAATGCTACTGCTGCTGTATTCCCTTCCTGAATTTATTCTATTGGCCAACATAGCTTTTAGATTTTGATGCATTTTTTCACGTGCCCAGGACTTGGTCCTGCCATTGAAATAGACTCAGAAGCTGATGAGTACTGGCTCAAATTAAGACCTCCTGCCAATGCTCCAGTGGGAAATGAACCATGTTTGCCAAATCATTCCATCAAGGCAAATGCATAATGTCTAGAATCTGATGACTCTGCTTGCTGTCTTCCATTTGCCTGCACTTGAACAGTGAAATACAAGCAGATTATTAATGGCTTGAAAACTGTATCAAGTAGAAGGTATTTAATTTGTTTTTCCACTCACCGCCAAATGTGTTTTATCTTTGCGTGACATCCTAGTTATTTATTCTAAAATTCAATAGCACTTAATCATATCAATGTAACTTGCGGCTACAAAAGGTACGGGAAAGAATTTCAGCATAATAAAGTTTGTTATAATAAGCTCTTTGTTTGCTAGAACATGTATTCTAAGCCCTTTCTCAAGTGGTGAAATCAGATGGGGAAACTGTTGACAAAATAACAATTATAATGAAATATAATTTCAATTTGGTATCAATTTGTAGATTTGATCCGAGGAGTTGTGTGGCAATTATATGTTATCTTGTCAAATCTCTGTCTGGGGAAGGGAAAAGGACACCCCCCCTTTCTCAAATCAAGATGCATAACCAAACCAAACCATCCTGAGCTTCATTCCTGCATTCAGGATTATATGAACTTTGACTCACATCAATATTACATTACAGAAGCCCACAGTCATCCTGGGGAGATCCACAATTCAGTAGTAGAGCATATATTTTGAAGGCAAAAATACTCACCTTCAGACATTTGCTGCTGAGCGCTTGCAGCAAAAAGGCAAAGTTGGCTCCTAGAAGGCAAAGTGAGGTGGTCACCTCTGGCGGCAGATGCCATGTGACCATTGCAGAGGCCCTAACCTCTGCCTTTGGGTCAGTGTTGAGGAGGAAGTCAGCTGCTTTACCTAGTTTGGAAAGGCAAAGGCTGATATCTTAATTTTTTTTGTCTTGGCCAGCAAAAGGTCTTGAACCAGCCCTTGGCAGCAAAGCTTAAGACTTGCAATGCTACTTCTGGTCAGAGCAGGTAATGTAGCAAATGTTCTCACATCATCATGTTCAAGGGAAAGGCAGGGCTTCCAGAGGTGTAGGAAAACCTCCCTCTCATTTTGGTATTTTGCAAATGTTGTGTTTGCTTTCAAACCAAGATACTGCTCTTTTGGACCAGTTTTCCAGATTTTCACCGGGCTCCCAGCCATCACTGGAGGAGGCAATCATGTCACGGTGCCATGTAGACATATGGTTACATCACCAAGCTCTGCTTGGCCTTCAGTCTGAATGGCAGGATGGGACAGCAAAAAAGCTACAAAGCTAAGACCTCATGTCACAAATTATGATAGGAAAATTCATCGAGTTGCTTTTTTAAAGCAATGTAGAAATGCATTTATCAGAAGTACAGCACCAATACATGAAACCCACTTTTTTCCAGGGACAGATCAGTGTTTCCGTGACCCTGTGGTTCGAGGATGCTCCATCTGACTGACCACAGCTACATGAGCTGCCTGCAAGAGCTGGTGGGCATTGCGAGGAAGCATAACTCTGTGATAGGGCACATCTTTTGGTGGGTGGATGTGCACATGTGCATGTGTCCACTTTGATTACCTGTCCTCTTGGCAAAAGCTTGTGGGCTTTCTGCCTGTCGTTGGTATCGTTTAACATCTGTAGGAAGGGACTGCATGACAACTGGGACAAAGCTCCTGAGGCTGCTGCCAGATGGCTGGCACGAAGTGTTATCAATGCTCTTAATGGAATTGTGTGGGTCCTTAACATTTGGAGCAGGGATGCCACAGAGGCAAGCTTTGCAGGGTCAGAATATCCAAAGTTGTTGAGTAACACTGTTTGTCTTTCACCCCACCAAGGCCAGTCTGAACTATGTTGAAACCCTCAAGTTAGCTGGTTGTGGCAAGGAACTGATTTTCTTAGCAAAGCTATATTATGAGTGTTGCCCTTTGTAAAATATAGTGGTTTTGGGCATGGCTTGGTCTTGAATCACAATTACGACTCATTTGTTTAACAAAAGAACTGTTCCTGCTAGTTAGAAGACTGCTAGAACTGCTTCTTGAATATGTATCAACACAGCTGCCTTGGGGGCATGTTGAGAGCAAACTGCATTACAAAATCTGTTGTGTCACTGATTTTGGAACCACTACATCACCCCTGACACACCAAGTCAGTCTGATTTTGGAAGCTATTCTGGGCCTGGCCTGGTTAATACTTGGAAAGGATACTACCTGGGAATACTGAGATTCTCTGCATAGGACTAGGAAAGAATCTTGCAGGAAACCCATGACAATCACTGCTGAATGAGAGTCAGCAATGTTTTGTTAGATGGTGCAGTGTTGTGGCCTAGCATAAGACAGTTGCCGTGACTCAACTTCCAGATAATCTCACCTGGATGATTTAGTAGAATCTTCACAGACATACTGCAGGAAATGATCCAGAACAGGAATGGCCAGATCCATATGATTTCCCTTTGTGTTCCATGTAAATGTGAATCAATGTGGAATCCCCCCCACACCATACAATACATATTTTTAACCTCCAACACTGAGGTGTCTATTATTTCAGCATTGAAAGCATTCACTTTGTTTCAAATGATTAGATCACTTGAGTCTATTTATGTGGAAGGGGTTTTAGCTGTTCTATCTGAAGTCAGCAGCGAGATAGGCAGGGCAGCAGAGAAACTGGCTGCCTTTTGAAGCCTCTCCTTCCTACATGTGTCATCTGGGTCTACTTTTTTCCCTCTTCTCTTCTTGTTTCCTCCCTCTGTTCCTTTCTTTTTGCTCATTCCACACTCTTATTTTTACCCCCCAAAAGGCTTACTAGGGCAGTAAGCCTTTAAAATTAAGGAATGCAGCAGAAAGAGGAGAGGGAAACAAACCTATGCCAATATCAGGGGTAGAGAGGAGAAGACACAAACAATTAACAAGCTGTAAACAAGGCTGAATGCCAATTTCCTCCCCTCTGTGTGTGGTTGGCTTTAGTGAATTCATCTGGGGAAACCTGACTTTCCTATTGTGACATCACAGTAGATCCATTTGTGTTTTTTTTTAATTCTGGGTCATGCAAAGATAAGTGTTGAGTGGTATTTGGGACATACTAGTTTAAGTCCTTATATAGCCATGAAACTCACTGGGTGCCCTTGTGTGGTTTTTCTCACCCTGATCTGCCTTACCAAGATGAATGCTACTTTAAGCTCACATGAGGAATACAAATATAACCAACAAACTAATAAAATTTGTATCAGGCATGTCTGGAAGTTGCCTCATGGCAACTCGACTTCTTTTTCTTGAGAGATTGAAATGTTTTGCTGGTCATCCAAACAGCTTTTTCAGTCTGAAGAAAGCTGGTTGCAAGTCCTCCATTTTATAGTTCACTTTGACCTCTTGTCACCCTGGTCTGAAATATGTTCATAAGATGAACAATAGCTTGAATAGACTCATTAGGTAGACAAACAGAATCAATAGCTTTAAGGTGAACAATGGCCTAAGGTGCTGAAACCCATAAAGTATGGGTCGTTATTGCCTTGGTGGTGAAGACGTGAGTTATTTTTGATTTGTCTGGGTATTGTTGAAATCACAGCCTGATATGTTGCAAATAGACTGTGCCTGAGCTCCCACCTCTGTTGAGAGAGGGGCTTTCAGTGCTTACATGAATGGCTTCCTTGACCCCTCTCTCAAACCACCTGTCTTCTCTGTCTAATACAGTATGTGCATATCCTCATCTTTGAAAACGCTATTGAGCATTGGAAACCCCTCTCTCAACAGAGGTGGGAGGCTCAGGCATAGTCTATCTGCCACATATCAGGCTGTGATTTCAACAATACCAAGACAAATCAAAAACACTTCATGCCTTCACCATCAAGGCCATAGCTAGCAACCCATACCTTATGAGTTTCAGTACCTTAAGGCTATTGCAGCCATTGTCTACCTAACGAGCCTATTCAGGCCATTGTTCATCTTATGAGCCTATTTCAGACCAGGGTGACAAGAGGTCATAGTGAACTACAAAATGGAGGATTCACGACTAGCTTTCTTCAGACTGAAAAAGCTGTTTGGATGAGGAGTGAAGCATTTCAATCTCTCAAGAAAAAGAAGTCCAGTTGCCATGACTCAACTTCCAGATAAACTCAACTGGATGGTTGAGAATCTTCACAGATATCAAGCATGTGTTGTGCATGGGGCATGCTGTGCCAAATCCTGCATCAGGTATAGTGCATACAGCTCCAGTTGCCAGATGCAAGCCTCTACTGGAGAGAAATAGGCTTGCAGCAATCTGCATTTCACTCATAAATCTTCAATACTAGATTGGTGAGACTCAGTAGAAACTGAGCTTGTATCTACAGGAGACTTGCATTTCAAGCAGGATCCCTTGCTTTGCATGATTACTGGCAATGATTTTCCACTTGTCTTCATTTCCGGAGTTCTGTTTGCCTTTCACGTTGCTTTCTTGGGAGAATTTCAAACACAGTTGCTTTTGATAAACTTTTGAGATTTCAACCAGACCTTCTTTTCTTTTCCATATGGTAATCCTGCCACAATGAATGAGAAATGCAATTGCTTATGTTGGCAGCAGGCTCAGTGTCCTTTTTCTCCCTGAGCAAATTGTGGGCAAAAGAGCTAACCCTAAACTCCAAGAATGAAATGTTTGCAGGGAAATGAAGGGTGTTAGTATCTCCATTCCATTTTCGCCACTCTGCTATCAGAATCCCATTTCTACTTCATAACTACTGGATTGATTGGAATGGCAGATTTGCGAGGCTTCTTTGATTGCGGAGCAGTAAAAATGACATTTTAGAATACCAGACTATCCAAAGCCTAACATTTGTGCTTGATAAATAAAACGATTTTCCGAGATGGAAATCCCAGCTGTCATCTCTTCTATAACATATATGCTTGCTGTGGTTCGGACATAGATGTGATATGAGATGGAAATAAATGTACAGTGGACCCTTGTATAACAAACAGCTTGTATAACATAAAATTTGTACAACATATGGGGAGAATCCGTACAACATAAAAATGGGATCACTCCATTTTCAATGCATTCCTATGGGAATTTGTATAAAGGAAAATTTGCTTAACATAATTTCATTTGGAATGAATTAATTCCTTTATACAAGATACCACTGTATTTGTTTGATGTCAGAATGTGACAAATAATGTTAATTGTTCAGTTTGGCAAATGAATTATTCTTGCTTAATACACTGATGTTGACTACCTTGTTTTTGGAGCAATTAATATATGGTACAATGTAATTATATATCTGTCTCTGATGTGTTTCAACAATTACACATCCCTTTTGGATGAGGATAACACTGGTTGGATAATATTGACCATAATAACCAGCTCTTCTTTGTTCTTGTATCATTTATTTGATTTTGACCTGAATCCAGTTGCTAGTGCCAGGTAGAGTAGACCCACCCAATTTATTCCTGAGTGGTGAATCAATATTTGTATAAACTTCACTGATTTGATTGGTCTGCTCTAATTGGGACTACCCATTGGATTCTTCTTCTTTTTTCCTTTGAGACTAAACGTGCTTGATTTTGCCATTCACCTTGGTGCAATGATTTGGTTCCAGTAAAATTGTCAAGAAGGAAATTGTCAAGGCAGCAGGAAAAAAAGGAGGATCAACTATGAGATGGATCGCGTCCTTATAGGAAACCACAGGCTTGACTTTGCAAGAGCTGAGAACTAGGGCTGCGGATGACAGGGAGATTTGCTCATTCATGGGGTCACAAAGTTCTCATCCAGCATCACATTTCAAACAAATAATTGTTTTCCTTTCACCTTTTTTAACTGTCTGGTTTTCACACCCATACATGGTGATCAGAAATACAAGAGTGTAGATGACCTTGGTCTTGGTTTCCAGTGACAATACTTACATCTGATGATCTTTTCTAAATTCACTGCTGTCTTTCCTAGCCTCAGTCTTCTGATTTCTTGGCTGCCGTCTCCATTTCGATTTATGACTGAACCAAGGTATACACAATCTCTGTTTTCTTCATTGCCAACACTAAGGGCCCGATCCGTCATGTGTATGTGCCGGCTGGGCCTCTTTGCCTCCCCCCAGCCGGAGAGATCGCGAGACCAGTGATCTCCAGGACTCCCGAGGCTGGAAGCAAAGTGGGAGGGACAATATAAAAGTGGGTCCCTCCCACAGCACAGCCTCTTTGCCATCATGACATCCCCTCCCACCCACCCTTATTATAAATGCAGGTGGGATATTGCTGGTTGCCTAAGGGTCTGGATCGGGATTTTTGCCTGGGCTTTGGGATAGGCCACTGAGGACAGGGATTTTTCACTTATCCCTGAGGCACAGGGGCTTCCTAAGCCAGGGGCTCGGTGGGGTGTAGGCAGGTAGTACGGAATAAATTGAGCATTGGATGGGTATGAACCAATGTCAAGCTATAACCTGCAAACCCCTGGATGCTGCGAATCTCTCAGAGATCCACTGAGGCCTGACTTACCAGAATGTCGTGGGCGCTCTCACTTCGGGTGGCCATGCCCAGGGAGGCTTGGAAAATGGTGACATGCAACCGAGCCTTCTCTGTGGCTTGGTCCTGTGCTCTGGAACCATCTCTCGAGTGAGTTGCACCTTGCACAGGTCCCTGCCAGCCTTTAAAAAAGCCTTAAAGACCTGGCTTTTTCGTGAGGCTTTTGGTGACTGTTAATTTGATTTTTTTTCTTCCCTGTCCTGCCATCTTGCCAGTGAATCCTTCTTGTAGTTTTATCACAATGTCTTATTTAGTTTGTTATTACTGTTATTGGTTTTTTGTTGTAAACTGCCCGGAGTTCCTCCGGAAGATGGGTGGTATATAAGTATTAAAATAAATAAATAAATAAATAAATCCAGTGATTACAGCATCTGGGGAGAGGAGGGTTTGGCATTCCCCCTGGGGAATGGGACCGTCCATGTGATGGCACCCTACTACGTGGAGAAAGGCCACATAGCACCAGCCGGCCAAGAGGCTGAGGCTTGGGGAGCGGCGTCCCAGAGGGGTTACGGACTTGCCCAAACATAGAATGCTGTAGGGGGAGGTCCGGGATAGACTTCCTGGTCCCACTTGGTTTCTGCACTACGGCAGCCCCCTCTTGTGGTAGTCTGTTTTGCTGTTAATTGTTAATATTAAACCTTGGCCCAGTTTGATGTCCCAATGCAAGAGTCTTGTGTCCTTATTCCAGCTGCGGTTTGTGTGTGGGGGGCAACTACAAAGTTTTGCAGTTCTTCTATAGTCATGATTTTTGTCTTTTTAACATTCATCTGCAGATCTGGTTTGGCACTTTCCTCTTTCACATTCACTAAAAGTTGTTTCAAATCTTTGGTACTTTCTGCCAGTAAGATGTAATCTGTATACCTTAATTTTTGATTGCACTGTTTTTCACTCCTTCATCTGATTTTAGTCTGTCCTCCCTTATGATATGTTCTGCATATTGATTGAACAGATAAGAGTATAAAATGCACCTGTGCCTATAGGAAACCATTTTGTCTCTCCACGTTCTGGCCTAAGAGTAGCTTCTTGTCCACAATACAAGTTATGAATCAGGACAATCAAGTGCTGAGACACACTCCCTATTTCTTTCAGAACAACCCATACTTGCTCCATATGTACATAGTAAAAAGCCTTTGCTGTAATCTATAGAGGGCAGACTGGTCTTCTTCTGAAAATCTTTGGCCGCTCCACTGGTCAGCAGATATTTGCAATACGATCTAGAGTGCCTCTTCCTTTTTGGAATCCAGGTTGAACATTGGGCATTTCTCACTCTGTAGAAAGTGAAAAAGCTTTGTGGCCACACCTTGAGCATCCTTTTGTTTGCCTGGGAAATTAAAGCAGTGGACCTATGCCACACTTCAGATGAGTCTCCTCTTTTATTGCCCTGCCAGTTTTCTTTACTCTGCAACTTTCACACTCATTCATACTGGTTGGAAATACAAGTGTGCAGACAATTTTGGTCCTGGTCTCTGGTGGCAATGGGTAATGCCTCACTTTTAAAATGTTGTAACTCAGTAAACTGTTTTGGGAGACCCTGTCGCTTATGCTGTGGAAGGAGCCTTTGACTTCTGCTCTAAACTAGTGTCCTATATGATTGTGAGTCAGAGGAGGTGATAAACAACCAGAAAGGAAGTGTGCCGTCTGTGTTGACTGATGATGAGAAGGAAGACAATAAAGAGGGAGAGACATCATGAAAATGGGAGATGTGTACAAGATGCATATGGGCAATATCATTAGAGGAGGAGGGAAGCGCGCGGGAGCAGAAAGAACCCACGGTGCTGTGGGCGCTAGAGGAATTAGAGGATGAGGGGGAGGAACGTGATGCAGGTGGCGCGCGGGATGTGAAGGAGGAGGATGACAGTTGGGAAGAGGGGAAAAAGATGGTTGGGACGCAGACTCTGGAGAGCCGCCTGAGGGAGAAGATGGAGGTGACCCGTTTTAAAAGGAATGAGGAGATCACCTGGGCTGTCACTGTTAAACCTTTAGGCTGGCCGGAGAATTCAGAGAAATTCCAGAGAGAATGGCAGAGGGGTCGGAATTTAGCCCCCATGCCCCTGTGGGCGAAGCATCCCTGTTGTGGCACACAGTGCCTGGGTTGGGCAAGGGGAGCTCCTCCTTTCCATTAGAAGATCCCGACATTGTAACCAACCCGTTTGAATCCAGTTTGACTGATGCCTTGTGTTTGAGAATGTTTGTAAACCTTATTCAATGTTATCGGTTAATGACGAAGAACAAGCCTACAGAGAGTTCAAGTCTGTAAGTAATAAAAATCCCTTTAATGTTGAACCAACAAATGCTTCCCGTCTCATCTGTGAGAATGAACCACACGAACTTCACAAAGAACCCTCACAATGATACAACTGAGCAACCCATTTATTTAAGTATCATTATCAAGCATAGGCTATGGAACCTTTCGCTGTTGTTAAGTTAAAACACCAAATGACCAGTTTTGTCCTGATAGATCTTTATTGTAGGAGGAAAAGCATATTTGTATCAAGTGCATTTTTGTAATAGTTAAAGATTCCCATCTTTACCATAAATGGTGTGCTTCTAACTCTGCTGCTGAAGGGCTGAGCCACCTCTCATGGAAACACAAGCAAGCCGAAACTACTAAAATGCACCAATGCCCATATTTGCCCCAGATAACCCAGCTCAGGATTGTGCAAAGGTCTTCTTTGCATTAAAATGCCTCTTCCATTTCCTGCCCCATATAAATGGCAAAGAGAAGAGCCAATAATACTGAGCCTTATCATGGATTTGTCAGATGGGATTCTAAATTTATAGAGTGCCTTCTGAATTTATTCTCGGGATAAAAAGGTATCAATGGATGGGAGACATTTTATATTTATGGTATCATCCTTTCCTCCTTAAAACAAAAAGGAGGAAAGGATGATGCCATCATTTATTTATTTTTAATGATGGAGTGATTTGCTGCTCTTCATGATTTTGCTAGTTATTTTAAACTCAGGTTTCTGTCAGCAAAGCAGTTGTAAGCAATTAAGTATTGATTATATAGCACAGCACTGAGAAATTTGTCGACATATCCCCAGCTAACTGAAGGCATTTGTTCATCAAGTACTGTATGTCCATAAACAACACGGCTATTTGCATTGCAAAGGCACCTTTTTAAAAAGTGCAGGAGAGTGAATGCAGAAAATTATTTTATCCTCTGAGATGATGGCTGGAGAGACTTATGGATTAAATTTGTTAACAGTCATTAGGGAGAAGATGAGTCACACAAAGGATAGGAGGATTTACCTTCTTTTTGCAGAAGCAAATCGGCCTTATTGTAGCAGAGTCTAATTAAAACTCCTAAATTTTAAGCAGAGCTTGGTATGTTACTTTTTTAAAAGTAACATGTCACCTTCTGGGCTGCAAGATTCACTTTATTGTTTCTGCTTTGACCATGCAAGTAATGAGTTATGTCACATATTGGCTGAAATTCTGTTGTGCAGTTAAGCTAATGGTATAACTTGTAGCTGTGAACTGGAGTAGTTTAAGTAGACATTATCTGTTCCATGCCAAGTTGCATGGCTTAGTATGCAACAGATCTTATCTATGGAGATTTCTTAATATTTAATAATTTATGTCTAAAACATACACCACTTGTCTAGTTGTGAAAAAGGATTTCAACTGTTGTTTTGACACTGATGTTGCAAATATGGGATAACACTCTCTGGTTCCCTGTAGTGACCAATTATGATTTTATATATTGCAGATACAGTATTCATGGGGAAACAAAGCAAAAGTGAAAAACAAAGATGATTTGGCTTGCTACTTCAGATAACTAAGATAAAAATAGAAAGATCCCTGTCAAATGTCCCTAAATGACTTTAAATGGTCCTACAAAGTAAATGTTGAAGGTAATTAGATATTTTTATATCTAACAAGTGATCTTGTAAGTATATGTTACATTACTTTTGGACCAAAAAGTGACCAGCTATATTTAGCAATGTTGCTTGTCACTATTTATTTCCAAACTCTGTTTTACATGGTGTGTGTGTGTGTGTGTGTGTGTGTGTGTGTGTGTGTGTGTGTGTGTGTGTGTGTGTGTGTGTGTGTGTTTTTTAACAAACTGATCAATCTTTTAGCATTGACACTTTGGCAACTACAGCGAAGAAGAGGTAGTAAAATTCAACTTAGGGTGCTTTTACACGACCCCTAAAATCCAAGGCATAGGGCTCCCAGATGCAGAGCTTAAAATTGTTTTCCCACCAGCTGCGCACTTTAAAAAAATTATGTACGACCACGCCCACCTAAGTGTGCCCCAGTGCATTTTAAAAGTACCTGGTCTCCGGAGGTAAAAAAAAATTCTGATGCGGATTGTAAAGCAGTGACTGCCGGGATCTCCTCGCCTACTGTTTGGTTTTTTTGCCCCCCACCCCTTTAAGAGACTGGAATGCTTCCAGGGCTGCTCCCGACAGCAGAGCGGAGGTGAGCCTGCATTCTTTTCTCCCCTTTTTTCTCCCTCCCCTCAACACAGACAGGAGCAATGGTGAGTGGAGGGGTGGGAACACAGCAAGAGCAGCAAACCCCCAAGATCTCTGGTCCGAATTTAAGTTGCCAGCGGATCTTAGGGGTCATGTAAAAGCGTCCTTAGAGTGCACCAAGAAGTTCAGTCGTGGCAAGTACATTTTTTTGTCCACATTTAATTGTAATTGAAGGCATCAGGAAAAGAGGAAGACCAAATATCAGATGGATTGACTCAATAAAGAAAGTTACAACCTTGAACATGTAAGAACTGAGCAGGGCTGTTAATGACACATGTTTGAGGTCACTTATTTAAAATGCAAGAAGTGACTTGATGACCCAAAACAACAACAAAATATATTCTTCCATCTGCTTTAAAGAATCATGTCCCTGCATTCTTGACATTTTTTACGTTTGATGAGGAGCAGGCATAATTGAGTATGTGGAGTGGGGAGGAAATACAGAACAATGGAGATGGACAGATGATATACACTATACAGAGTAAGCCCATTTAAATCGATGGGAGTTAAATCATGATGGACTTCAGCCCAGTGATATTGATGGGTTTGTTCTTCATAGGACTAAGTATTTATTTATTAATTATATATTAAGTATTTAAATTTAATAAATTTAATAAATTATATATTTATTATTTAAATTTAAATCTAGCTGCACGGCTACTCTGGGCAGTTTACAAAGTTGAACAAATATCAGTCAAGACACACAATAAATAAACAATCCAATAATAAAAACATAATAAGAAATAAAACAAACAATATCTATCTGAGCATCAAACAGGAGCAAGATGGCCTAAAAACAAGCAAACAAAAAATAAAGTACATAAACAGCGAATCCTTCATAGCATATATTAATACCCAGGGAAAGCCTTTTTAAATAGCCACGTCTTTAGATGTTTCTTAAAGACTGGGAGGGAAGATGCCAGACAAATCTCAGGGGGAAGTTGATTCCAGAGGTGAGGAACTACCACTGAGAACACCCGATTTCTTGTCAAAGATTTACGGGCCTCCTTCAGCGATGGCACCCTCAGATGCCCTGCCTGAGATGATCAGGTGTTATGGCCAGCATTTTGTCGCAGGAACCATTCTGTCAGATATAGATATTGATGCCAAGTATAGATTCAATCAAAAATGCTAACGATTGGAACAAACATTAGAGGTCCTCTAGTCCACAGGTGATTCTGAAAGGGTTGGTGGGTCAAATGTTCCCTCCAGACCTATCAGACCCACCAGTAACAGGTGTCAAAAGTTCACCTTCACTGTTCTCCGGATGTGCTGGAACTGGGAAGTCTCCAAAACTGAAATGAAACAAAATCTGGAAGTGCCCAGGTAGCCATTTTGCTTGCTTGCTTGCTTGCTTGCTTGCTTGCTTTTATTTATTTATTTATTTATTTATTTATTTATTTATTTATTTATTTATTATGTAGTATACAGTACAATAGCCACAGTCATCCTCACTTTTGATCCTTGGGAGAGTTCAGACAAGATGTGCATTTGGCTTAATGAGAAGACAGTCTTTGCATTATTCAACCCATCTCTCTCAAAAGCGGTAGCCGGATGGGGAATGAAAATTTTTTTAATAAAAGCTGTCCCATACAAAGCATTCTAGGAACAAACACAACACACCCTTGGCAAATACTGCTGTCCTAGAACAAAGTACACAGTTTCATGTGAAAACTGTCAGACACCAGATATTATCTACCAAAGTTGGTTGATCCCCATCCTGCCTGATGTGTTTACTGAAAACATATATGTTTTGGGTGCTTGGTTTTTAAAAGTAAATTATGTTGTTGTTGTTGTTGTTGTTTTGTTTTCACACAGCAGACAAGATAACTATGCTGGATTTTGCATTACAAATCACATGTTGAATGCTTTCCAAGTGCTATGTGATGTATCAGCAAATTATGTGAGCAGATCCCATTAAGGTGGCTTTCTGTAACTGACTGATGGTGACTTTGTCAACTCCAATTTCTTCTAAATACTGTACTTGCTTAGCTCTTTAGGCACCACACCCAGCGTGCTGATTACCACTGGGATCACCTGTACCGGTTTATGCCAGAGTCTCTGAAGTTCAATGATCAGATCTTGGTATTTTTTTCCAAGTTGTTTCTCGGTGACTCTACTATCACCTGGTAAAGCAGTATCAATGATCCACACTTTTTTCTTCTCCATTATTATTATTATTATTATTATTATTATTATTATTATTATTATTATTATTATTATTATTATTATTATTACCATTTGTAGTTCACTGATGTTGATCTTGTCAATCCTGAGGGTTTTCGGATATTGACCCAGGTCTTTTGGGATTGCAACCAAGGCACCTATTATTGTTGGTATTGTTTTTGCTTTCTTATTCCATAGCTTTTCTGTTTCTATTTCTAACTCCTGATATTTGGTTATCTTTTCTAACTCTGCCACTGACTCTTGAGTCTCCTGGTATTGCCATATCCATATGTTCCAGTGGAGCATTGCTGCTATTTTATTATGATGGACTAAATAATCAGTCTGAGAGAGTTTTGGGCAACAGCTGATGATATGATCTACAGCTTTATCTTTTTCTTTGCACAACTGACATTCACTATCTTTTGATGTTTTATCAATCTTTGCCTTTATGGCATTTGCTCTTAAGGCTTGATCTTGAGCTGCCATGATTAGTCCTTCAGTTTCTTTCTTCAATGTTGCTTTTTTTTAACCAAAGCCATTTTTGTTCTTGGTTGATCTTATCATTTGTGTCTCTTATAAACAGACCAAACAGTGCTTTACTATGCCAGTTCTCTATTCGGCTTTGCATTTGTTGACTTTTAAATTCTTGCTTAGTTTCTGGATATTCCTTTATTATGCCTTCAGTAATTATTGACTTAAGCACATCATTTTCACTATGGTGGACATAATGAAATATTCCTCATTTTTCTTCTTCGGCAATTTGCTGAACTTGTAAGAGGCCTCTGCCTCCTACTGACATCACTTGGTAGATGTAGTGCATGGTTTAATGTCATTGTTTTTCTTTTCTTTCTATCTAATTCTTCTAATTCTGCCTGGGTCCAGTTTATAACACTTGCTGTGTATCGCAAGACTGGAATAGCCCATGTGTTTATAGCTTGGATGATATTTTTTCCATTTAATTTTGATTTTAGTATCTTTCTAACTCTTCTGATGTATTCTTGGCTAACTTTATTCTTTACTTCTTTATGTTTGATGTTATCTGCTTGTAGTATTCCAAGATACTTATATGATTCTTCTTCGTCCAATGTTTTTATGAAATTTAGGCATAACAATTCCTCCAGTCTTTGCTATCTTTCCTCTGATGATGCTAAGAGTTGCCCACTTGTCTAATTCGAATTCCATTGCAATGTCATTGCAGAAAATTTGCACTGTATTGAGTATTGACTCTGTTTCTTGTTATGATTTCCCATACAGCTTCAAATCATCCATATATAGGAAATGGTTTATTCAGCTTGATGTTTTTGATATTTGATAGCCCATATTTGTCTTGTTCAATATTTTTGTGAGTGGAATCAGAGCGATTACAAACAGCAGCGGTGATAATGAATCACCTTGAAATATTCCTCTCCTGATGCTGACATGACCAATTTGTTCACCATCAATGGTTAGTTCCACTTTTTCATTGTTGCCTTGATAAATTCTTGGATACTTCCAATAATTCCTGCTAATTCCAAACTTTTTAGTATCCAATCATGTGGCAAAGAGTCAAATGCTTTCTTATAGTCAATCCATGCAACATGCAAGTTGGTTCTGTGTCTCTTACAGCTTTCAATTACCATCTTGTCAATAAGTTGCTGATCTTTGGTGCCACGGCTATTCTTACAAGTGCCCTTTTGTTCAAAAGGGTATAAATTGTTTTATATCAAGTGACTCTGGATGGTATTGACAATTATTCCTGTAAAGAGTTTCAACATTGTTAGTAAGCACGTAATTGGACAATGTTATTAATTATCCTTTGCTCAGACAAAGGGCACTCATTCAAAGATGAGGATGTACACATATTAGACAGAGAAGATAGGTGTTTTGAGAGAGGAGTCAGGGAAGCCATTCATGTGAGCATTGAAACCCCCTCTCTCAACAGAGGTGGGGGCCTCAGACTACTTATCAGGGTGTGCTTTCAACAATACCCAAACAAATAAAAAAAAGCTTTCACCACCAAGGCCATAGCTAACAACCCATACTTGATAAGTTTCAGCACCTTAGGCCATTGTTCACCTTAAGGCTATGGATACTATTGTCCACCTAACAAGCCTATTCAGGTGATGGTTAATCTTATGAGCCTATTTCAGACCAGGGTGAAGAGAGGTCAAAGCTGACTATAAAATGGAGGACTCGCATTAGCTTTCTTCAGACTGATGAAGCTGTTTGGATGAGCAGCGAAACGTTTCTTTCTCTCAAGAAAAAGAAGTCCAACTGCTATGACTCAACTTTCAGATAAACTCACCTGGATGACTGAGAATCTTCACAGACAGATCTTTGATGATGATGATGATGATGATGATGATGATGATGATGATGATGATGATGATGATGATGATGATGATGATGATGATGATGATGATGTATAGGCGGGGATTTTTTTTTGTTTCGATCCTAGGATACCAGATTAGAATTTGGGAGGATTTTCTCTCCAATGGGCTGCACCTTTCCTAATCACAGTGGTGCACTGAAGGTGAACTGTACTCTTACATAATCAGCATGAATAATTGAGCTTGCTAAGGAAAAGCTTAGTGCTGGTTGCTCTTTGATGCCTGAAAATCTCTACTGAAGCATTCATTCACAATTTGATTTGAAAGCTACTGAAAGTCAGTATCTATCTCTCCCTCCCTCCCCCTCCTTCCCCCTGCTCTCTCTCTCTCTCTCCCTCTCTGTGTGTGTGTGAGAGAGAGGGGGGGATGCCATTGCCCTTTCTATCTGATCCAGTGGTTCTTGTTTCCTCTAAAGATTATTGTTATACTAGTACAGTATATGGTAATGATTGCTGATGTGCTAGTAGTTATGCAAACATAAAAGCCCAATATTGAATGAAGGGCTGGTTCACACGTGAAGGTCCATCGCTCAATATCCTATCACTCAATGGCTTGTCACTCAAAACTGTGAAGAGCTTCCACTGAAAAAGCTAGTATGTATTTATTTATAAAAGAGTTATTTTCCTTCCTGCCTAAATATTGTTAACTTCTGGAAAGAGGCAAAGCTTTGAAAAAGTTTCTTTCTATTTTGGATTACAACTCCCCAAATCCCCAGCCAGCAGGGCTAGGTTAACTTTTTTTTTTATCTTCAAAAGTCGTTTTGAACAGGCTATACCATCAGTACTTCTTGTTGTGTTCATGGTGATGGGGGTGGGATAACATTAAAACAGGGTGTAAGGATGGCTACTTTCTTTCCACTACAGCAAGAAAACAAAACTCCAAAATGCACCTTCCGTTTTCAACTTTGCCATGTTCAGGACAAAAGATAGCTGTTATGATCAAATCAGCAGGCTTAAAGAACATTAAAAGAACATTCTGATAATGTGGCTGATATTTATTTTTAGGGTATTTTTACCCCGCCTTTCTCCTTGAAAAGGAACCACGGCAGCTTACGGTAATGAAGGATAATATACCATCCAGTACAATTAAGACATATTCTAGTATTGAGAACTACAGCATCTTACAGCATCAAAAGACATTACATTAAAGTTACCAGAGAATGCACACAGTTAAAAAGAGTAAAATTCCATGCAAAGTTATGAGTGAGGAAAACTAACATCGAGAACATAGTGTCAATGCAATCACAAAGTCGATAAACACAAAGTCAATGTGTTCTTGTATGATAGATTCATATAAAAGTCACATAATAGGTAGTTCATCATTCAGGGAAAGCTTGCCTGAAGAGAAAGATATTGGCTTCTATGTACAGTATTAAATTATGTCTGCAGTCCTGCATAAATCTATCTGGGAGTGAAGACCTTTGATGTAAGGCTTGCTTCTGAGTAGGCTTATATAGGATATTATTTTCCAGTTTCAGGATTATCTATATCCATATGAATTGTTCTCACTCATAAATATTTGTATTTCCATATACAGTATTTAGTGTTGGTTGGTCCTGTGATTTACATGCATACATTTATGTATGTCAATAGCTGCCTAGATGCCCTGAGCACATCCAGTCTCACCTGATTTCGGAAGCTAAGCAGGGTCGGCCCTGTTTAGTAGAGATGGGCACGAATTAAAAAAAGGTGTTTCGTTTGTCGTTTGTCGTTGAGAGGTCTGTTTCATTTCGTTTGTCGTTTGTCGCGAATTTTTGAAAAAATTCATTTCTGTTTTTTGTTTATTCATTTGTCATTTCTACCCACTTTTGCGCAATTTTTAAAGCATTTCCCTAACTCCCACTGAAGACTGCAAGGAGGACGGGGGCTGCCAGAGCTTTTTATGCCCTCTGTGGCTGCCAGACCTGCCCAGTCTGCAACCTGGGCATGCTATTGGTTGAAGTTGTCCAAGAATTTACATGATCCCATCACATGGCTTGCCTCCATGTTGTGGCTGGAGTGTGGCGACATCCATTTTGTCATCCTTAAAGGGAAAAGAAAAATACATTGCAATGGGAGAAGACAAAAGCAAACATTTAAAGGACCCCAACCCCCTGGTAGGTAATAATTTTAAATAATTATCACATTATCGCTGCATTTTTATGGATGTCCAGGGTGTTTTAATACCCAAGAAATCAATATTAGGGATATGGGAGCCATTTTGGGTCAATGTCCCCTAACTCCCCTTAAAGGAAAAAAATACAGCGATCTGAGAAAAGACATAAATGCACCTTTTAAGGACCCCAACCCCCCCGGTAGGTATTATCAGACAGTATAAATAATTATCACTGCGTTTTTATGGATGTCCAGGGCATTTTTTAACATTTAAAACAGCTCATTTCATTGTGTGTCGCCAGTAACGGAAACGAAACGTAACGAACACAGTTTTCGTGGTTATGTTAGTTTCGTTTCATTTTCATCACATTTTTCGTTTGTCGTATCGTTACGTAACAGAAACGACAAACAGTAACGGAAGCGAAAAATTGTTCGTTCCGTGCCCATCTCTACTGGTTAGTACTTGGATGGGAGACCACCAAGGAATACCAGTTGCTGTAGGCGCCTGGAGTAGGAACTGGCAAACCATTCCAGTATTCCTGCCAAGAAAACTCCTTGGACATGGGGTCACAGAGAGTTGGTCACGACTGGTAATGACGCAACACACACATTTATGTCAATAATGTGTACAAATTCATTCACACATTGATATATTTTTTTCTCCCCAGGGTCTGGTTACGCTTAAGCTCCTGCTAGACTTCCTCACTGGGAAATTTCTATTGCTTAATGTTGCTGATCATTATATGTCCAGGACAAAGGGGTGTAACATCAGAGTTAATTCATAGCTACTCTAGCAAAAGGGCAAAGCTGACTGTACCATTAAAAAAAGCAGTTTCTTCTGGAATGATGGATGATGGGGGCACTGTCAGGAACAAGAGAGCAGCCAGTGAGATGTTACAAGAAAGAGCTGTCTCCATCAAGACTGCCTTGTGCTCCTTAAACTAGTCTGCTGCTCTTAGAAACCATAGAACAATAAAAAAGAATTACATTATTTATTTATTTATTTATTTATTTATTTATTTATTTATTTATTTATAGAATAGAATAGAATAGAATAGATGTTGCTCACCTCTGCTTTTCACCACCTCTGCTTTTCACTCCACAGTCATGTGAAGAGTTGCATTGTAGATGTATCAGACCACGAACCTTTACAACAGTTCCGGTGAATTTATGGTTCAGTGCTAGACAGATTTGCTATAGAGCAAACTTTACAGCCATTGCCTGCCAACTTTGGTAATGAAAGCTATTCCAAATTCCAGAATAAATTTCATGCTTCCTAATGAACATTTTGCAACTCTTCCATTCCAGAAAAAGCCACTGGCTATTAACTATCCTGGACTGATAAAAAAAGAAGAGGAAGAAGAGTACGTTCTTAGAATGATTTATTGGGCACCTGACATGAATAAATGAACAGAGTTTTCCATTGACATTGATGGCTTTCTAATTATTTTGAAAGTGTCTTTGAACCACTGAAACCCACCACCACCTGTCTCTCTGTCTCATAGCAGTGAAAAATCTGTATGTGACCTCTGTTTGCTTAAATAAAATTGCAGGATGAGCCAACATGTACTGTATATAGGTCTGAGTCATTGTATATTCATTTTAAAGTGTTCAGAACCCTGGTTTCCATTAAATGGTGAACTCTAACCTCTTAGCATGACATCTCCAGTAGGAAAAAAAAGAGGAGAGCTAGGCAAAGAGCCGACTATGGTAATACCATTTAAATGTTTACATCATTTCATCTAAATGATAAACAGTTTCTGGGTAATTGATCTCCTGTGTATTGTAAGGGCAGAACACTTTGTTCTAAAATGGCCTCTCATGTCTTTACTCCACATTAGAAAAGTCACTCGTATGGGATAATTTTAACACCTTTTTTGTACCACCGCCCTCTTAAACGAGTGGATGTAAATTTTATGTCATGTGAGGGAGATTCAAGTTTGTGTTACTAAATCAGTTCTTTTTCTTTACTGGTACACTAGTTGTGACTGGCCCAGGAAAACGTTCAAGATTTAATGAGAGAGAGACAACTATTTGGGAGCACACAGGAGAAAGGACGAGGGGCACTTATTTAGGACATTTCACTTATGCAAAGTATGAATTTACTCTGAATGTGCCTATCAATATAGGGGGCTCACTCAAACCCTTCTTCCTCAATTTCTACAGAATATGTTACATTTCATTAAGTCCTGTTGTGTTGTTGCTGTTAATTTGTTTATTTTTCCACTTAAATGTCATCCCATAGTGCTAGAGCTCTCTCTGGGCAGTTTATAATGTAGTTATGCAAACAATAACTTACACCTGCTTGCTGTATGTAGAAACCACACCCAGCAGGCCACAAGATCATTAGCTGAGGGAAGGTCCTGGTTCACACAGTGGCTTAGGTCTGGGAGCTGGGAGTTCAATTCCCCATTGTGCCTCTTTGAAAGGGGCTGGACTCAGTGATACATTGGGTCCCTTCTAGCTTCGTTCTAAGGTTTTAAGGCAGTGGTTCCCAACCTGGGGTTCGGGACCCTTTTGGGGGTCGAACGAACATTTCACAGAGGGTCGCCATGACCCAGTGAAGAAAAAGGCACAAACAGCTTGGTTCTGGAGGATGAGGGGGAGGGGGCATGGTGAGTTACATCTTGATAGGTTGGAGGGGATGTCATTCAAAGGCACCGGAGGCTGCAAATGGCTGAGGGTGCCTGTAGAGGGCAGTTCTTTATGGCACCTGCGTAAGGGGCCTGCCAAAGGGGGCTTGTGGCCTCTTCCAAGCAGGGCAAGGGGTCACCACAACATGAGGAACTGTATTAAAGTGTCGCGGCATTGGGAAGGTTGGGAACCACTGCTCTAAGGGATCCTGCACAGGAGACCTTCAAAAACAGACATTTGAATATACACATTTCCATGGCTAATTATGTGGGACAATGAGCAGGATGGGATGTGTTTTATTGTGGGTTGGACTAAAAATGAAGCCTAAAAATATGTCAGCCTAAAAATACGTCGAAGCACTCAGTGATCATTCCTCCAAAGAAAACAAGCCTGTGGTCCAAGCAGAGGTGGGCACTCTATCTTGACATTTTACTTCCTTCCTTCCTTCGATCACAAGTCACCTCTGGAAATGAATCGCAGTTCAGACTCCAGCCCTGGAGCCTTTCTCTGCTGAGGGAAGCAGGGAGAGCATTACCTTACCTGAAGCCTTACAACAGTCCTATAGGAATTTGTGACGTTTCCCTTGAAGCACACTGCTCTGAGCAGCACAGTTTTGGTTATACATTTTTTAAAAAATAAATGCATATTCAATTAATACAAATTCAATAAATACAGTACATATTCAATTAATATTACAACCTTGGCCTTCCCGAAGTGGGGCTCAACACCCAAGGCATCAAAGTGGTCTGTTTGCCCCCAAACTCAACATCTCTAATTCATCCTCTAGATCACAAGGGCCTTTAAGGTTCAGTAGGCACAGTACAGTACGGAAAGGGTTGTCAATGCCATGGAAGTGAACCCCAATGGAGAGCACTGGTGTGTGTGGTTGTAATTATCATTTTGGGAGCATAAGAGTTATGCACAGATTTTGAAATGTATGGGAGTCCTGAATCCCAACCCTAGTGCTAATGAAGTAGAATAATAACTTGGGTAAGACAACAAAGTGAGTTTGGGGCTGTGGTTAAGTTTGAACTTCAGAGGATTCGCTAACAAAATAACAAAACACTAAACGTGGTTGATGTAACTGTTACTTTTATGAATCTGGGTTAGGCTTCCAGTCTTTGAGCGGCGGAAAATATGTCTTAACACAATAGAGAACAGTGTGAAGGAAATGGGGAAAGGAAGTGAGCTTTGTTGATATGGTACCTTTAGTCAAGTTTCCATTTCATGACTACAGCAGTACAACAACCAGAGATGGAGATGAATAAAATACCAAATTGCAATATTCAACTAATATTGAATCACTGATATTAAATAATATCAGTGATTCATTTAATAGCCGTCCCTTCATATTCGTTGGGTCTGGAGACCCCAACAAACAGAGTGACGAATATTTCCCCTTTTTATTCATCCCCATTTTGTTTTTGCCCTAAGGGAAGGCATTGGTGCCATCTTTGCAAAGTGCAGCCTGTTTACCCTTAGGCCTAATGGAAATAGGGTGGCCATCTTTGCTAAGTTGCTGTTGCTAACTAAGGTAAGGAGGTGACAGGGAGGGTTGGGGGGCTTTGGAGATGACAGGGGGCTCTTTTTTTAAAAAAGAGGCAGTTAACCTCCCTACAAACCAATGAATTGATTCATTGGTTCATCAGTTTGCGGGTGGGGAATTTGTGGTTTATAGTTCATCAACCTTGTTGAACCATGACCCATGATAAACTGTCAGTATCGAGGTTTGTTTCCAATCTTAATCTCAACTTTTCCTTGAAGACTTAGCAGAAGTAGTGACTGTAGGATCTCCCCTCAGAACACTGTGGCAAAGAGATAAGTACAACTAGAAGGTATGAGGGTGGAACAATCACATAGATGATTGCCTTTCCCTTCCTTTCCCTCAGTTTGCCTTGTGGGAGCCATGTTTATTTTAAAAGGCCCACACCACTATTTAGCTAGTGGTGTTTTTATGGTTAACAACTTGTTCATAAAGAAAAGAAAACTGAAAATACAAGTCACAGAATATAGAGGCTGTTTTCTCTTCTGACAATGTTCTCAGAGTCTTGGAAGGGGGGGATAATCCACCCCCACCAACTATTGATGGTGACCATGTTGGCTGGGAAATCCCAGCAGTTATAGTCCGGATTGGAATGGAGGATTTTCTGTAACATCTGGAGGCATCAAACTGCAGGTTGGGGATTCTGGGTACTGTAGTAGTTGAAACAACAACACCGCCAGGCTCTGATGTCCTTTGTCTCAGAGAACTATTGCTAACTCCTTCCTTTTGGGGTACTTTTATTCCTTTAAAAGTAAAAATCTCCCCTGTCAATTCTAAGCCATGTGGACTCAGACCAGAACAAGGTCCTTTTTGGCCCATCAGCCCAGGTGTAAATGTGACCAATTGATCTGACCTTTCGTTCCTACACCTTTAAAAGAAGAAAGCTATAAGCCTTGGAATGCTCCTGAGTCTTTAAGAGACCATAACTGACCAAGCGAGAAAATGTTTATATATATATTTAAAATAACAACACTGTAATTCCTAAACTCCCCCTTGCTGGCTGAGATGATGAATCTGTGCATGGGCACCCCCAAAAGGCTCCTTGTTCCTTAAATTGTTCATAATTTTTAAGTTGTACCCAGAGACTTTTCTTTGTAATGTTTCCATCTTGCATTGCAATTGTTGAATGCTTTACATTTGTCTTTTAAGATGTAATAACATTTGGTTGTTTCTTAGAAATAACCCATCCTATGAATTCCTTTTGCTAGGCTCACATACCAACAAGTTGCTTAATAAGGGAAAGGGTCAGAAGTTGTGATAGCCCTGGGAGAGTGAGGGGGGGGGGAGACTTGAATACTGGAAAATTGATGCTACTAGTCTCAGTTCTGGTAGTGGGGTATACGGAGGCTTCTCTAGGTCAAAAGGAGTCCACAGGGAGCCTTGGCACATTGGAGGGCACAGCCAGGAAGATTTAAATTAAAGTTTAAAGTTTAAAATTCAATTAAAAGTTATGAGTGATGGAACTAATATTGAAAACATAGTGTCAATGCAATCACACAAGGTTATAAGTGGTTATTAGAGATGGGCACGACTTAGCGGTATTCCCGTTTCCGTTTCCGTTACTCGTATCCATTACTCTACGGAAATGGTAACGGGAATTACTCCGCCAGACTTCGAGCTCAAACTGACGAACGAACAATTTTGGTCTGATTTGTCGTGCTCGTTACTTGCATCGCGGCGATTGCGCAATGCCAAGCGGCACAGAAAAAAAGTTTTTAAAAGTTAAAAAAAAACCCGATTCTCGGCCCTAAAAGTAGGTGAAAACTGTCTGAGGGCACCTACCAGGCCAGAAGGGTGTTTTATTTGGGGGGGGGTTTCCCCGCCCCCCCTCTCCTTGGCTATTGCTACTGCTGCGCTGCTGGTACCAGGCTGGGAGGGCGCATCCATTTGCCATGCAGTGCAGGGGATCCAAAATGGCGACCGCAATATTTGTTTTGAAATCGTTGCCCAAAACCCCACCAAAGCACCACAGAAACATGCAAAAATTAGCTATTTTAAATGCTTGAATTTTTACAGTAGCAGCAGTGGGTTTTTCTTGCAAAAAAAGTCTCCGTTGATTTTATTTTATTTTATTTTATTTTATTTTTTTACACCTGCGCATTCACAATGATGGGCTCGCCCATGGGAGTGGACCATGCAAAGTTTTGGAGCAATTCCACCAATCACATGGCCAGGTTTTGCTGACTGTACCAGGCTGGGAGGGTGCATCCATTTGCCATGCAGTGCGGGGGATCCAAAATGGCGACCGCAATATTTTTTTGAAATCGTTGCCCAAAACCCCACCAAAGCACCACAGAAACATGCGAAAATTAGCTATTTTAAATGCTTGAATTTTTACAGTAGCAGCAGTGGGTTTTTCTTGCAAAAAAAAAAGTCTCCATTGATTTTATTTTATTTTATTTTATTTTATTTTATTTTATTTTATTTTATTTTATTTTATTTTTTTACACCTGCACATTTGCAATGATGGGCTCGCCCATGGGAGTGGACCATGCAAATTTTCCACCAATCGCATGGCCACTTGGCCAGGTTGACCACAGAGACTTCTGGGATGTGCCAATCGGGCATAAACAGCCCACTAATCGTAGCCCAAACCCGAACCCTAAGCCTAAGCCTAACCCATACGCCAGTACACTGTCCTTCTAAGTGGGTCAGAGAGGCACCCAGAGGTGCACCCCAATACTCACCCTAACCTCACCCGTAACTAGCCTAACCCTAGCCCTTGCACTAACCCGTCTTAACCCTAAGCCAGATCTACTTGCATTGCACTACATGCAAGTACGTGAGACACAGCGGGTGCAAAGAGTCTGCCAGTCCATCACTTGTGGCTCTGGCTGACTCCTGCAGCTCCCTCCAGGAGCCCGCTACCCCCCCAAACCAGTACTAACGACAACAAAAAAACAAAAAAACGAACCGACTAATTATTGCAAAATTTCGCAAAAAACGGAAACAAGCCGAAACGGACTGCCTCCGACACACGACAACTCGAAAACGTCATTTTCCCTAGTCGTGCCCATCTCTAGTGGTTATAAACACAAAGCCTATGTGATCATATTGAGTCATATAAAAGACACATAATACAGTAGTTAATCCATCATTCAGGGAAAGCTTGCCTGAAGATGAAGGGTGATAGGCCAGCACAGGCACAGATACAGTGGCTTGGTTTCCAGGAGCCAGGCCTGCTGATAGGCCAGCACATACACAGAGACAGGCTGCCTCTATCATGGACTCGTTCATTTTTTTACTTTACTTTATTTGACATATATATACCACCTGCTTGTATAAGAACAATTTAAGGTGGGTTTTCTGCAGTTTGGGGGTATTTTTGTTCCATGGCAACCACAAACTGCAAACCACTCAGATTTGTCATATTTCTGCTTCATGCCCATCTCTAATATAGACTGTTCTGGGGTGTTCTGTTTCTGCTGCATGGAACAGGTACATCTCTACAAAGCACTTGCTATCATTCAATAGTAGAGCAGCAGCTTTTCATGCATAAGGTCCCATGTTCAATCATAGAATCATAGAATCATAGAGTTGGAAGAGATCTCAAGGGCCATCCAGTCCAACCCCCTGCTATGCAGGAACCCCCATTAAAATACCCCCAACAGATGGCCATCCACCCTCTGCTTAAAAGCCTACAAAGAAGGAGACTCTACCACCCTCCATGGCAGCATATTCCACTGCCGAACAGCTCTAACTGTCAGGAAGTTCTTCCTAATGTTCCAATGGAATCTCTTTTCCTGTAGTTTGAAACCATTGTTCTGAGTCCTTGTCTCTGAAGCCATGGAAAACAAACCAGTCTCCTCTTCGATATGACATCCTTTCAAATATTTAAACATGGCTATCATATTCCATCTCAACCTTCTTTTTGTAAGACTAAACATTCCCAGATCCCTAAGCCACTCCTCATAAGACATATATTCCAGACCTTTAACAACCCGTTACCTCTCCAGGGATTGAACATGGGACCTTGGTTGAAGATCCTTGAATGAAATCCTGAAAGATCCTATCAATCAGTGTGGACAATTCAGGATTAGATACAGTAATCATCTGACTTATCAGTAGGCAGTTGTTTTTTGCTTACATGCTATAAATATTACATTTCATTGGATTTATAGTTGGGAAGTTTATGGAAGGAACACTCCAGAAGAGGTTTTCCTTCTCTGTAAAAGCTTTTACCATCAACTAGCTATAAGGCATTTGCCATGCCCTGTTTCTGCCATCAGTAATCAACAGGAAAATACCCCATGGCATTTCTGTGTCACATACAGTGAGACTTCCTGATTTTGATTTTAGGGGATTAACCTTAGGCACACTGACATTTGTGGATGTTCTTTTATGGCCCCGAGAAAAAAAATAAATATTAAAATTAAAAAAATATTATTGTAACTCTGCAATGTCCTGTTCAGATGATGAACAACACTTTACTTCTGGAAAGCAAACTTTGTTTTGCTTTTGTTTCCTAGTTACGCGAGTATGCTGACCATTAAATTGCCAAGAGAAGCATTTCTCCTGGAAAATGCTGACTCACTGGCATCTGAACATTGGCTATAAATGCCTCTCAAACACAGCGAGACCAAAATTTCTCAGAAGACATTTTTTCTGAATTTCTAAGATTTTTCTTTTTCTGCTACCCTCAAATAGGCTGAAAAATGCCTCCAAATATTTTCCAGTGTTTTTTTTTTTTTGAAAAAAAAGTGACTGTCTCCAGTGCCCTCAAATGACATTTGGTCCTGAGCATCTGGGAGAGAATGAAAAATGGTTGCCCGGGATGCCAAGAGATGTTTTTGCTGGTGCTGCTGTTGGCACCATTTGCAAAAGCAAAATATTAAAAAACAAAACAAAACAAACACACACACACACACACACACACACACACACACACACACACACACACACACACACACACACCAGACTTTGTGGGGTGTGTGTGAAGCAAACAAACAAGAAAGATGTTCTGTTCCTGCCACCACTAAGACAAGATTGTTAGGTTTTAAGTTTTGCCCCTGAGACTCAGGCTTTTCTCTAGGTCTCAGGCTTTGGCTTGGAATTTCCAAGAGTGGGATGCTGCTAACTTGGCCACCTTGACTTGACTTTGAGGTTCATCCTGACAAAACGTGAAGGCCTTACCAGTAGGTCCAAAATGTACCCCTGTCTAGAGATGGGCACTAAATGAAAATATAGCATTTCATTTTGCTCCAATTCTTTACTAGTTTCATTTTTTCATTAGTAATGGATTTTTAAAGAATTTTTGGAATGTAACAAAATGAAACAAAACGATTTGTTAATGGTTCCCCTAGGTCCTAGGTTCATCAAAATCACAGGGAAGATTCTTTGGACTCTTTCCATTAAGCGCCCGAAATTTGCAAAATGTGTAGAGCACGTGCCACTAATATAGGGGTTAAGCAAGGGGAAGTAATAAATTGACCTCTTGCCGACGTGATGGGTGACTGCAGGGTGGCCCTTCTTTGCAGTTGACTAACTCACTCCCTGAACCCCAAATTTCTCTAAATTTGGGGGGCTTATAGGGAAGAGCTTGAGGAAGGTTCCCCCATTTCTTTTCCCAAACAAAAAAAGGCACTTCATTTTGTTTTGTGATGAAATGGTTTCTATTGTTTCAATTTTGTAATAAAACTGTGAAACAGTGTTTCATTTTTCATTTTGTCCCCATCTCTACTCCTGTCCCACCTGAGATCTCTTGTTTATGAAACAGTACTTCTTTATTTTGCCAGGGCACTTACTGTCAACTCACTTTTCACCCTGCAACTAATTTCCAATAGGCTCAGATTCATTGGCCATTATATTCACCAGTATGTCTCCACATCGGCTATTGATTGCATGGGCCTGAGAGCCATGGTATAAATTTTACTGGCAAATTTTCACTAGCTAACAAGTCACTGCTTGTACCTGTTACTGTGCACCAGTCACATTATATGGTATACAACAAAGGACACAGGCAGTATTTTGTCATCAAGTAGCAATTTACTGCTGCAATTTATACCATTTTTCTTATGGTGTTCTAACTAATCGGATAGCATACACCATTCTGTAATTATTGCTGAAAGATCTCCCCTTGTGAAATCACAGAGACATGACATTTATAGTGTGACAAGGGTGTGTCCCTGGTTTTCTTTTTTATTTTTGGTCCAGAAATCTCATTGGATGCTGCTGATCTGGTAATCCCAGATGAACCCTGAGAAACTTTGTGCTTTCCTTGCAGAAATTGCCTTTCCATCATTTGAATGTCCTTAGTTCATGCAGTAACTTTGTGTATATCAGAGATGTACCATTACACCATTTCTAGACCACAGCCTTGTAAGTCTTCTGGGAGCTCTATTCTGGGAGCTCCACCTAACAGACAGACACCTAAATATGGCTCACCTGGGAGAAAGGCCTAAGCTTGAAGGTTTTGTGGCCTTGCTGGGCCTAGCTTTACTCAGGCTTCTTGAGCAAAAAGGAAGCAGTTGGAAATACAGTGGTACCTCTACTTATGAATGTAATCCGTTACGAATGCATGCTCTTAAGTCAAACTACTCTTGAGTCGGGGTACCTATCTAATTTTTTTTAAAGTTTAAAAAAATCAAAAAAATGGAAAAATATTTGTAAGTCGAGCAGACCATATCTAAAATTTGTAAGGTGGAAGTTAAAATGCCAACACTTTTTCACTCTTAAGTCAAATTGCTATTAAGTCAAGCTGCTCTTAAGTCGGGGTGCTACTGTATGTTACTTTCTGGGTGACAAAATTATTTATTTATTTATTTATTTTGAATATTTTTACCTCACCTTTCTCCTTGGAAGGGACCCCAGGTGGCTTACAATAATGAGGGACAATATACAGCCCAGAACATTTAAGACATATTCGAGTTAAGAACAGGGAGTTAGAAGAGGCCTCTTAGAACCTTAAATGGTAACAGTATTACTACAAAGAGCATGCAAAAAGAAAAAAATCCATTATGAGGGGTGGGAAGTAACATGGGAAAACTGGTCATTAAGGTGTAATGACTAACATCTAGTTGTATTCAACATTTATTGTTACGGGTATTTTGAGGTACTTTAAATGCTTTTGTTCACATTTCCCCATCATTTAATGTACTTCTTTTCTCTGTTCTTACTGAGGTGGGAAATATTCTTTTATTTTGTCGTTTGTGTTTCACCAAGGTATAAGATCAGAATTGGTTGCTATATGGAACTAGAAGGTCTCTGTATTCTTCAGGCTTGTCAGTAAGAACACCACCATGCATCAATAATAAACAATACAACAACTTATTTGTCCAAAGGGAACAGTTACAATGATAACAGTCACTTAGTTGCCAAGAATAATTAGTAACTCAGCAAGTTCCTTTTAAAGTGAAACATTTAGCACTCTAGTCATAGCAGACTTTCTTATAGAAATCAAACAGCAATCCTGTTCTTGGAACAACATTTTTTTCAATCTGGCTTATAGTGTGGCAATTGCTATGCGAATTACTTGGGCAAACACTGAAAAAATTCTTAAAACAAAACAATTAGTTGAATGTGGTTGATTAATCAAAACTGTTTTGAATACTAGAGGGCCATGGAAAGACAGTATCCGGGATTCAATATGTATTAACCAAGAAATGCTCTATGTTGTTTAAAAATTGTTCTGATGTTAAAATTATTTGACTTAGAGTAGTTCACTCCCAATGATTTTTCACTGTGTTTAAAGAGGACTCCAGTTCTAATAGAAATTTGAACAAACCCTTTTAATGACATGAGAAACTGGCGTGCATGGAAGTAATGATCTGATGAACAATGGTGAACAGTGGAGGGTGTCTAAGCCATTTCAGGTCAAAACCATCTGTGGGGGCTCTGTTAGGGCTTTCAGGAAGCTATGATGAGTCAGCCAAGCATATATTGATTAATTAGCTCCAACTGAGGGAGCAGCGCCAGCTGAGAAAATACTTTCTTCTATGCCGAGCCAGACCTTGGAGATAGATGGATTGATGCAAGTCATGCTACAGAGACATTTGCTGGCTTAAGAGAGTTAGACACTTGGAATAAGTGATCATGTGTGGAGTGCTACGAGATGAGATGTCAACAACCAGCACTGATATGATGGAGCAGAAGATGATGGATGGGTGAACAAGAATGCAGAACTGAGACTGTTAATTTCTGGTTGTCCCATCTGAAAATAAAGCATAGTGTTTATTATTTATTTATTTATTGGACTTATATACTGCACCAGCTAGCAACAAGGCTACTCTGGGTGGTGAGTTAACATGTGTTAACATGTGGACATTTATTAAGAATATAGAATAGAGTCCTTCTGGATGAAAGCAAAGCCCCACTACTCCAGCATACTGTTTTCTCAGTTCCCTCATACCATATTTTCTGTCTATAAGATCCTCCCATATACTAGAGCAGTGTTGGCAAACCTATGGCACGAGTGCCAAAGGTGGCACCCAGAACCCTTTCTGTGGTCACCTAACATCGCCCCTTCACAGCCATCTGTATTCAGGTTAAATTGCTGTATTGGCACTTTGTGAAAAATTAGTGGGTTTTGAGTCATAGTTTGGGCACTCGGTCTCTAAAAGGTTCGCCATCACTGTACTAGAGCCTCCTATTTTTTAAGATCCCAAATTCATAAAGTTAATAAATCCTCCTTGAGGTCTCCTCCACCCCACCCACACCCCTGCTGTTTCCTTTGCACATTCTGAAGACTCCTCCTCTGATTGATCATCTGCTTTGCTTTTGTTAGAGGAGGGCAATCAACCCAAAAAAGAAACGAAAACAGCAGGGAGTGGGGTTAGAAGAACTCAAACTGAGTTTAACTTTCTTTCAGGCAGTGCTTGCTTTGCTTTTCAGCATGGAAAGGCATTTCTTAAACCTCCAAGTCTGTCCCTGCTGAAAAGACCCTGCCAATTCTGGGGAAAAAATGAAGTGTGGAGAATAAACAAAGGCAGCTGAAAAGAAGGAAAACAATGTCAGTTGGGGTTCTCTTCCACCCCACCCCGCCCCTTTGGAAAGGCTTACTTCCATGTATATGACCCCACATTGATTTTAGTGTCATGATTTTAGGAAAAAACAGCGCTATATACACGGAGAAATATGGTAGTTACAATTATACCCTGCTTTTCTGCAGTTAGTTCAATGTGGGAGATGTGGATCCTCTAATTTTTATCGCAAGAACCTCGTCAAGCAAGTCCTGCCAAGAAAGCTTTTCTCATGGAAGTAAATTCAGCAGCTCAGGGTCAACTAGGTAAACATTTTCAAAACAGATGCTCTCCTGAAAGGCAAAAGGTATCTGTTCATCATAGAGTGTGATTTTTGTTGTCTGCAGCTATTTAGCATGTTTTGTTTTAAGAATGGAAGGAAAACATAAGCTTAATTTGCAAATTGGATGGCCAGGAGAGATATATCTAAGGAAACATTGTTGAGGACAAGAAAAGGTTATTTAGAAGAAAGCAAACTCATCCCCTTTAATAGCAACTTTGATCCAAAGAGAGGACTAAAACATGTCTAGCACTCTAGCTAGTACATCACACTGATATGCAGTAGTACTGTTTGTGATAATGATCAATTAGTATGTCTTTGCTTGCTTGCTTGTTTTTTATCTATATGCCACCTTTCTCCAAGAAATGGGACCCAAAGCAGCTTATAGATAATTTAAAATAATTGCATATTAAAACAAGATAAAATGACAGAAATGAAAATAGAATTACAGTAGACCCCCATTTATCATGGGGATTAGGTTTAGTAACCTTCCGCGATAAATGAAAATTCGTGATATGCGGATGCTGTCTTAGTGACAGCGTCCACATATTAGGTCAGATCTGGAGGCCTCTGTTGTGGCTGCTGCTGGGTCCGAAGGCTCTCCTTCCCTTGCCCTTCCTTCATTCGCCTCAACTGGCTGAGGGGAAGGGCCCCACTCGAAGGCAGATGAATGGTAGGGCGGCTGAAGGAAAAGGCAGGTGGTGGTGGCGTGGCTGGGAATGAGCCCCTTTCCCTCAGCTGGCTGAGGTAAAAGAAGGAAGGGTGAGGGAAGGAGGGAGAATGGAGGATAAGTTACCACCACTGCTGCCCTGGCTGAGGGGAAGGCACATGGGCAGATGCTCCATCCAGCTGGCTGGTGACTCCCTCCAGCGGGCTGGCCAGCGAATGAGCAAGCGGGTGGGTGAGGGGAAAGGCAAGTGGTGGCTGCTGGTGGCTGGCTAGCTGTGGCCACTTCTCCTCCTCCATCCATCAGTCTGTCTCTCCTAGCAAAAGCCTCCCAACCTTTGCATGGAACCCGTCTCCACCCCTCGCGGAGGCCTCTGGACCTAGCCCCAACAGTGGCTGCAAAGGAGGCCTCCAGACCCAGGACCTAGAATGCAGGAGATGGTGCTCAAGGTTAACTGCTTTGGTCCTATGGAGTGACTGGGAATTGTGTGTGCGCGCATAGCTGTCTATGTGCATATTTCTCCGTAAGCTCCATAGAGAGAGCAGAGTGTATTTGGAATTATGTACTTGCTCATTCTAAAATAAACCCTTCTGATGTGGGCTCCAAGTACAGCAGCATTTACTCCCAAGTAAGGAGAGGGATGGATGGCAGGCCAAATACAGTAAATAAAAGAAAGAAAATGCACTTGCATCCCCCTAAATTGTATTTATAGCTCAGACTGAATGATAATTGAGAAATGATTCAAGCCTCTCTCAGAAAGCCAGAGGTGCCTCAAATCAGATTATCCATTTTGGCACTTGCAGTACAAGGATGGAAGTCAATAATACTGCCGTAAGTGAGCCTTTCAGAGTCATGTTGACAGCCCTGGCCCTATTATTTTAAATGATTATTTCTCACTCCATGTTGCAGCTCAGCAGTCACCAAATGAGAATTAGGGCTTATCGTACCAGGCTCCATACGAAACAGCAAGGTCTGTGCCCTCAGAACAAAAAGCCACACAGCAAACAGCTGTTAACGGCTGGCAGATTCCAGAGAGCTATATATGGGAGTCACCAGTCTAAGGAAGGCTACATTCGCTGGATGGGTCATAGCAAGAATTTCCTGAGGCAAGGAGCCACAGGGGCTGGTGAAACTGTAATCCCCTCACATCGCCCAGGCTTGATATGACAGTAACTGGGAATGGCTGGTCAGGGCTGAGTGCGATAACTATAGGCTTAGCTTGACCTCAAAACACAGAGTAAAACAAACAAACACCCACATTCATACAAGGGCAAATCAAGCGGGGAAGGAGATGGGCCTTAGCAGTAATTTTACTTTTGTATTGGAAAAAATGTGTTTCTTTTTTAAAGGAAGTGGTGAGTTTGGAGCCTCTTTGACTGCTCCCCTCATATGTCAGGTCAAATCAGAAATGGAGAGCTATTTCCTTTAAATGGCTGGTTGACTAAGGGGATTTGTAAAGGTTGTGTTCTCATTATGAGTATTAATATTATATTTAATGCCTTTAAAATATGGTAATAATTTATTTGTTTCTTTTAAATGCTGTAAGCTGTCTTGGATCCTTTAAGAGAAAGCTGGCATATGATATAAACAAACAAACAAACAAACAAACAACCTCTCAATGAAGCAAATCCAGGAACCCTTTTATTTGTCAGGAACCAAATTTCCAGAGAGCTCTGTCTTTCAAAGTATCCTTGTGTAGAAGGATCTCAGGCTAAGAAAAAATGGTAGTTCCAGAGGCAAATACATGACATCCCTGCCCCTCCCTCCTTCCACTGACCCTTCTGCAGACACATATTTTGACATTCTCCGGAGAAAGGGAGGGGGAGGCGACTGGGAGTCTATTGTTCTCTCAATACTGAAACTTTAAAATTCCAATGCCAAGACTGCCAAATTAGACTACTGAGGATTTCCAGAAGATTTTTTTCCCACCTGTTGGGCCGGACCACATAGTCCCTAGGAGTTACATTTCTTTTTTTAAATTTTTTTTATTATAATTAAAAGAATAAAAGAAATAAACCTCAAAAAGAAGAGCAGAAAAAACCAAAACCAAAAAGGAAAAAGAGTAAAAACATATAATACAGTTTTGTAATGTAACATATCTCGTTTGGTGAGTTTCCATCTTTGATATTCTATTATCGATCTATTATCATCCTTTCCCCCTTTTTTACTACAGTGCTTTTGACTTCCGCTAGTTGTAGAAGAGGTCCCAACTCAAAAAACAAATAAAAACCCCATCAAATCTTGTTGTCCCTTTATCCAGTGGTGATCAAACTTCGGCCCTCCAGATGTTTTGGACCACAACTCCCATAGTCCTTTGTCACTGGCAGTACAGGCTTAGAATTCTGGGAGTTGTGGTGCAAAACATCTGGGGGATGAAGTTTGGCCACCACTAATCTCCTTGTTAGCCTTTCCATTTGTGCGTATTCTAATATTTTCTTAATAATCATCTCATTGATTGTGGGCTTTTCACATTTCCAAAACTGGGCCCGCAATAATCTAGCTGCTGTCAAAAGATGTAATATTAAGTAAGATGTTGGCTTATCTACCGTGTTTGGCAGTAAACTTAGCAAATATATCTCCGGTTTAAACTCTAATTCTACTTTTGCAATTTGCTTTATCCAAGTGTGAATTTTGACCCAGTGTCCCCTTGCTTTCTCACGTGCTGACCAGGCATGTCAAATGTGTTTCCGACACATTTGACATATTAGGGAACATATTAGCTAAATTTGCTGGTGTTATATGCCATCTATAAAACATTTTATAAAATATTCTTTATATGGAGTAGCCAATGTTAGCATAACATTCTTTATCCATAGAGTTGCCATTTTTGGAGTTTAATACTATGGCCAAATTTTTTGGCCCATTTTAGCATAGTCTCTTTGCCTCTTCATCTTGCATGTCCCATTGCAGTAAAAACTGTAGATATTTTGAATTTGTTTATATTCTTTCATTAGTAAGATTTTGTCAAATACCGTGTACTCTTTATAAAAAAATGTACCTTTATATCTTGCTTATAGATTGATTGTATTTGCATTTGAGGCCACCGTGAAAAAATCCTTGATCCAGTAATTGAGTTTTCTAGGTGTTACACTTCAGCATCCACAATGGAGCACGTGAAAGCTGACCTTAGACAGACATTAACATATACAAGTGGCCATCCACAAAAGCTTACCTTTCTGTATCTATATCTATATCTTTTAGAATCATAGAATCATAGAGTTGGAAGAGACCTCTATATCTTTCCAATCATAAATCATGAGTTGGAAGAACCCCAAGGGCAGTATTCCTGACATATGACCATCTATCTATCTATCTATCTATCTATCTATCTATCTATCTATCTATCTATCTATCTATCTATCTATCTATCTATCTATCTATCTATCTATCTATCTATCTATCTATCTATCTATCTATCTATCTATCCCTTTAAATTAAGATACCACAATTTTTAACATTTATTTTGTTTTCACCTATAATGCTTGTATAGATTAACACAGATACCCCTTCAATAACTAAAATATACTACTTAATCTTTAAAGGGCCACAATGTTTCTCCATCTTGTTTGGTATTTGTTTGTTTGTTTGTTTGTTTGAGTCACATGGCAACAAGCCTCAATGACATCAATGATGTGATGAACGTCCAGATGCATACATACAGCTGCCACAGGGAGTCGCCATGTTGTCTTACATCCACAGGGTCCCTTCCAGCTCTGTAGTTCTAAGATTGATGATGATGATGATGATGATGATGATGATGATGATGATGATGATGATGATGATGATGATGATTTTGGATACCTAGAATTACAGTGCCAAGACATAGAGGCTGCAGCACTGCCTGCCTGCTCCCACTCTATGTAAACTGGGCGCAAAACCATCTCCAAGCAGGGAAACTGCTGGACTCTTTCAAAGAAGACCGTTAGAGAGTTAAATGTACAAGCAGCGGTGCTTCTGCCGATGAATATGTTCCTCCCTGCCTGGAAAAACCACAGAGACTTGAACAAAGAAATGTGATACCACTTGACTGGCCTCTGAACTTTAGACAACCTACTAAAGATTCTTGAAACATACAAAGATCTGCCAAAAATATGGAAATTATTATGTCTAGAATGTTTTGCGCAAGCATTTTAAAGGATCGGCTTACACAGCAAGCCCCTTGAGATGTGACCATGGAATGAGCATAACTTTCAAAACATGAGGTTGTTTGAACAGAGATGCGGTGTTTTAAACAATGGGTTAGAGGTGGTGTTACATTTAGAGTAGGGGCTTAATTTAAGTCTTTTCTAAATCTGATAAAATTTCAGTTCAATCAAAGAGCTTTCCTCTTTCTCTTTATTCCTTTTTTCTGTACCCCAGAAGCCAGGACATGTTAAGGTGTAACATCTCCCAGAATTAATAGAATTTTTCCATTGCTATTTTATTTACACCCAAACATACTAATTAGAAACAAAACAAGGCCAAATCAGATGTCAGGAATGCTTTAAACCCAGCTAGTTGCTCGGGCCAGTACACAGCTCATTAGCACATTAAAATTAGTCCTTCAATATACCAATATGCAATAAAAATGTCCCTATTTATAATAATGTCCCCCTCGATTAGTGCAACACATTTTTCTTGCGATGTGCTTGGAGTTTCAAGTCAGCCAATTAAGCAATCATTTCAACATGCTTATTCTTGCTTAGTGTTCAACAGATATTAAAATGCCCATCAAATTTCCTAAACTGAAAATTATAGCTAAGGAGAGCTTCACGTTTCACTAAGGCATTCCTGTCTTTTATCAGCAAATAGAGTTGAAAGAATCTTAGGGAGTGGATGTGATCCTCTGTGTATATGGCTCTGGAGTAATGGAATCTTAGGGAGTGAGTCATCTGACATGACATAAAAGTGGAATCTCAAGTAGCTTTGGAGGAGAAGCAGATTTGAATTAGATCTGGACTCTAGAAATTTATCTAGAAAGTTCTCAAACACTGCATTTCCCATTATGGGCTTGCTTGGGTGTAAAGTTTCTCAAGAGAGGTGTTTTCTCGGCCCCACCAGCTTTACAGGTGTGTTTGGTGGGGATTCAGGAGAAGGCCTTCTTTGTTATTGCTCTGTGACTTTGGAACTCCCTTCCACAGGAGGCCAGGCTGGCCCCATCTTTGCTGTTCATCTGCAGTCAGGCAAAGAAAGACCTCCCCCCCCGACAAACTTTCCCTCAGTGGTTCCCTGAGTGGGCATTTTTAAATGGGTTGTTATGCCTTACTGTTTTAAATATTATTTGTAGACTCATATTTAGCTTTACATATTGTCTTGTAATGATGGAAGCCACATTGGGTCCTTTTAAAGGAAAAAGATGAGGTAAAAACATTTTAAACAAACCAGGAAACAGTGCAGTATAACTGCTTGCTATATACTCCTTCCAGATCTGGAGCCTGTCATAAAAAAATGAAATGGCACCTCTGATTCAGTGTCACAAATATATGTAGTTGACTGCACAGAGATTCAGTGTCATACATTTGAAGCCTTCTCACTAGATGAGCAAATCTGACAGCTCAGATTCCTTTAAAAGAAGACCACCGGCCTTCTGTTTTGGCCTGCCCCCGGAGGCTCATGGACCCCCAGCGGTTCGGTGAGCTCTTCGGGGGACTACCTGGTGGTATGTCTGACGATCCGGCCGAGGATGTGGCTAATCTTTGGCACGAAACAGCTATCCACACCATAGACCGGATCGCCCCCAAGCGACTCCTCCGTTGCCGAGCCCGGCACTCCCCATGGTTCACGGGGGAGCTTAGGGTTATGAAGCAGGAGAGGAGGAGGTTAGAGCGCAGCTGGAGGAAAACCCGGAAGTAAGGCTGCCGTTGATGCCCAGTCTAGTCGCTTTATTTATTTAGAACATCTTTTACCTCCCTGAGAATTGCTGAGGCCTCGAAAAAGCTTTTCCGGGTGGTTCGGGACCTTAGCAATCCTAGTCTGGCCAGGCCTCCTCCTACTGAGTTCAGTAGTGAGCAATTTGCAGCCTTTTTTTCGAACTAAAATAGAGGCCATCCGTGCCGGCTTTGACTCGGTTGCAGTGGTCCATCCCCGCCATCCCCAGTTGCTGGTCCGCCTTCGTCGCCTCGGTTGGATGCGCTTGGGCCTGTTTCTGCTGTCGAAGCCTCCGGAGCTATGGCGCATTGCCTCCACTCCTTTCGACCCTTGCCCTGCCTGGCTTATTAGAGCTGCCAGAGGGACTATGGCCGAATGGGCTTCTGCCATCGCCACCGCCTCCTTCAGCGAGGGATTTTTCCCTCTCGTCTGAAGGAGACGGTGGTTAAGCCCATTCTGAAGAAACCTGGCCTGGCGGTGGAACTTAACAAACTATCGCCCAATCGCCAATGTCCCCTTTATGGGCAAGGTGATCGAGAGGGTGGCGGCAGTCCGGCTGCAGTCATACCTGGAGGATCGGCAGTGCCTCGATCCATGCCAGTCCGGGTTCAGGCCTCACCGGGTACATTTTTGGTCGCCCTGCAAGATGACCTTCTCCGGGGCGGCCGACAGGGTTGCTCTACCCTGTTGGTCCTCCTGGATCTGTCAGCGGCCTTTGATACCGTCGACCACGGTATCCTGCTGGACCGGCTCTCTGAGGTTGGAATTGGAGGCACTGCTCGCAGTTGGCTCCGTTCCTTCCTGGAGGGCCGTCCACAGTTGCAGCATGGGGGAGTTATGGCCCCTTGGATCCTCCCTTGTGGGGTTCCACAGGGGTCGTCTCTGTCCCCCATGCTGTTTAACATCTACGTAAGGCTGTTGGCGGGGGTCATCAGGAGTTTTGGAGTCTGCTGTCATCAGTACGCTGATGACACGCAGCTCTATCTCTCCTTTAACACCTCTGCTGTGGAAGCTGTGGAAGTTCTCGACGGGTGCCTGGAGGCCGTACTGGCTTGGACCGGGCGAACAGGCTTAGGCTCAACCCGGGAAGACGGAGGTTATGTTCTTCGGGAGCTCGCCGTGGGGTTTGGCCCTCTCCCCTGTCTGGGGGGAGTCTCCCTGCAGCTCGCGGAGAGGGCGCGGAATCTGGGTGTGCTCCTGGACCCGGCGCTTGCCATGGAGTCCCAGGTGGCGTCGGTGACCAGGTCCGCCTATTTCCATCTCCGTCGGATCGCCCAGATCCGCCCGTACCTGGACGCGAACTCTCTGAGAACAGTGGTCCAAGCTCTGGTGATCTCGAGGCTGGACTACTGTAACGCCCTCTACATGGGGCTGCCCTTGGCTCTTCTCCGGCGTCTGCAGCGGGTACAGAATGCAGCGGCCAGGCTGGTGGCTGGTGTGCGTCGTTATGACCACATCACCCCAGTCCTGGCCCGCTTGCACTGGCTGCCCGTTGCAGCCGGATTAGATTCAAGGTCTTGGTTTTAGTTTATAAAACCCTCCATGGCTTGGGACCGGACTACCTGGCAGAGCGTATCGCTCAGCGATCAACCTCGGCCCGTCCCGTTCGGCAGGTGCGAGCGCACTTGCTTCGGGTCGCCACTCCTCGTGAAGCCCGGAGGACGAGTACTCGGACCCGGGCTTTCTCAGTGGCGGCCCCCAGCCTCTGGAACTCCATCCCCAGAGAAGTGCGCTCTGCAGAGTCCCTGCTGGCCTTCCGGAAGGCGTTAAAGACCTATCTTTTCCGGGAGGCCTTCGGCGATCCTTAACTGACTTTTTTTTTCTTTTTCCCCGCCATCGCAATTTGTTTTCATTCACAACTGTACAGTGATTGAGGTGCCATAAGGTTTTTAACTTCTGTTTTATTGTTATTACTATCTGCTCTACTTGTGTCTTTTATTGTAATTTTATGGCTTTGGTAGCCTTGTAAGCCGCTTAGAGTACACTTTGTAGATAAGCGGGGTATAAATGCAACAAATAAATAAATAAATAAATAAAAAACCAAAACCAAACCTCAAATTCTTTCCATCAAGCTTAAGCAGCATGTGAAATTTTGGAAAACCTTTATTTATTTCTTTTTTAAAATGAACCAAACCAAATACTCTTCATTTTTGTACCCAGAGATGATCATGCGGTGCAGTGGGGTGTAACTGTTCAATTACATGTTTGAACCAAACTTTAGGGCCAACCTGTGTTGGCAACACCAGATAGTTGTGAATAAAAGATACATGTACCATCAACAATGTTTGTGGACTTCCAAAAGCCTGCGCTTTCCATGATGCTCTTAGAAAGTGAATTAGTTTGTCACCATCACACACGGGAAATAAAAGGATGGTACTGAAAGCAAGATGTATTTGACACGGCATCACAGTAAGCTAAGCATATTCCATTGGTTTGGTAATGGGTGTGTGTGTTGTGTCCGTTAACAGTCGTGACCGACTCTTCATGACTCCATGTCCATGGAGTTTTCTTTGCAGGAATACTGGAGTACTTTGCCAGTTCCTACTCCAGGCACCTACAGCTGCTGGTATTCCCTGGTGGTCTCCCATCCAAGTACTAACCAGGGCCGACCCTGCTTAGCTTCCGAAATCAGGAAAGATCGGATGTGCTTAGGGCATCTATTTAGCGGTTACCAAAGGGGCAGGGCATTAACTTGTCCGTTGCACTATGACCTTGATCTTTCCTTATTTGAGCAAGACATGTCTGAAAACAGACTTCCAAAAATGCACCCTAGGGCCAAACCAGATGTGATCTATTGTTTTTATGTAATGAATGCACATTGGTTATATAATAGCTGGAATGGGGGAAAGCAGCATCAGGATTGCACTAGGCAAGAAACTTTGACTTTTTTTACCACTATGTCTTTACCACTATCTCCTTCCTGAATCTTGCAACCTGCCCCCTCCAGCCAATTTTTTAAAGCAAAGCGTTAGGGTTTAAAACACTCTCTGGGCAATTTACAATTCAACTACGCAGGGCTTATAATGGGGGGTGCCCCTTGTTTAGCCTACCTTTGGTGAAGTTTGGATCTGGTGGAGGAGCAAGGCCTAAGGTCTGCACAACAGAACTCTTTTGGAGCATGGGAAACTGGGAGTGAGCTAAGCTCTTAGAAGTGCAGAGTTGGAAGGGACCCCATGGATCATAAAGCCCAGCACCTGTCTTGGAGGCACAGCAGGGAAACAAACTCCTATATACCTAAACCACTAAAGCAGTTGACTCCCAGGTGCCCGGTTGATGCTTAAGTTATAGTGGGCTTGCTGTCCCTTTAAGTTGATTCATTGTTTAAACTAAAAGGCTACCATTTTATTTATTTATTTATTTATTTATTTATTGAATATTTCTGCCCCAAAGTGTAGCCTGCATAATTAAACTGTAAACCACCCAGAGACTTCTAGAAGTGTTATGGAGTGGTATATGAGAAGAACACTGTGGCCCCTATCCCATGTCCCTTTAAATGCAGATTAAATTAGTAGATAAACTGTGTCCAAAAATGCCATCCCCATAGCCACTAGGCTTTTTGAAAAGAAAAGAAAAAGAAAAAGAAAACCCGGTAACGCCCCCTTAAGTGAGGTGTCCAAGACTTACCGGAGAGGTAGGGAATTTTTTGCCTCGCTTAAAAAAATCCACCTTTTAAAGATGCAGACGTCGTGGGACCTCGTAGATTATCCATTTTTCTTTTTTGTCTTTTTCTCACAGCGCCAACCGGCTGTTCCTGGGGCCACTCAGTGCTGTTTTTTTTCTTTTAACTTTTCCCCACTCCAAGCGCCAGTCAGCTGGTCCTCTGGCTGGTTCGGTGCTATTTTTTATTTTTTTATTTTATTTCCCCCACCCTTCTAGCACCAGCCAGCTGGCAATTGTGCTTTTTTAAAAACTCCCCACTGGTCCTTTAAAAAAATCCTAGTGCCACCTGCTGGCCATGGGGCTGAATGGTGCTTTTTTAAAAAAACTTTGTACGTAGGAACTGCTATCCCACATATTCAGTCACATGACGGGAGGAAGAGGAAGAGCCGGAGCTTCCGAAGATCAGGATCTTCCCCAGGTCAGATAGCAGCCTGAGTGGTATATAAGCAGAACATTTCTCCTTGGAAAAAGACCCAAGGTGGCTTACAGAAAGGAGAAACAAAATACAGTCCATTACACTTAAGACATATTCAGTTTGAGGAAAAGGGACTTGAGGGGCATCTTACATCATTAGAAGGCAACATTAAAACTAACAATTGATAACATCGTGTCAATGCAATGTTATAAGTGGTTATAAACATGAAGTCTATGTGGCCATGTAAGGTAGATTCGTATAAAGACACATTAGGCCAGTGATGGTGAACCTTTTAGAGACCGAGTGCCCAAACTGCAATTCAGAACCCACTAATTTTTTGCAAAGTGCCAGTAATTTAATCTGAATACAGGTGGCTGTGAAGGGGCGATATTGGGTGCTGTGACAACAACCTGGAAACAGGAGTAATGCATATGCAGATCATTGGCCAATCCCAGCAGGAGGGCGGGGGATGGTATGATATAAAAAGGGTGGAGCCTAGGCTGTTTAGGCAGTTCAGTTAAGTTGAGGTTTTGAGAGTGAGTGCTGGGATAGAGCACTGCTCTGTTAGAGTTCTGTCAGGCAGTGAGGGCTTTACTGTTTACTAGTTATTAAAGACAGGGAGGCTTGTAGAGTTGATTAAATCTATTCTATGTTAAAGGCAACACATACCATCTTCAGTCATTGTTATATTTATTTATTTTCTCAATAAACTTCATTATTATTTTTATATTATACATCTGAGTCTGTCCCAATTCATAAGGCGACGATTTAAAAGGTGGCAGCATTACCAAGTGAATAAAAGGTGGCAGCATTACCATTTCCATCACAATTACATTGTCGTCACAATTTGGTGGCACAGCAGTGGGATGTCGAAATAAACCCAGTTGTGCCTTTGAAAACCCAGTCTGTGAAAGGGGTGATGTCACAGGTGCCCACAGAAAATGTTCCAAGTTCCGCCTTTAGCACCCATGCCATAGGTTTTCCAACACTTCAGTAGGTTGTCCCTCATTCAGGGAAAGCTTGCCTGAAGAGGAAGGTCTTTGCCTACTTCCAGAAAGACAGCAGAGAAGGGGCAGTCCTGGCCTCCAGTGGGAGGGAGTTCCAAAGTTTGGGAGCAGCAGCTGAGAAGGCCCTTTCATGTACTGGTGAGGGTTGATGGAAAGATGTACCTGTGAGGGTTTTGCAGCAACCCACTGTGTCTTCCTGGAGGGGAGCCAGGGGCTGCTCACACTGATGTTTCAGAAATTGATTTTTAGAGAAGAATAGCAATGCACCAGCCCAGAACCATTCCTCTTCTGTAACTAATATTAAGATTGCTCCTTGGCAGAACTTGGAATTTTGCTTTGAAAGAGGAATAAAGATGGCAACATGACATGTATTGTACAACATAGCAGTGGTGAGATGATGTGCTAGCTCTCAGAACATCATCCTACCAGTAGTATGTCACTGATGGTTTCAGGGGGGTTATTTTAGATTCAGGTCTTCTGCAAACTTTCTCTGCTCTTCCACTTGGTAAGAGATGTGCAAAAATGTGCATGGTTTCTGTATAATTATCTTGTTGGCATTAATCATTTAACATGGAGGAATATGTTCACCCTTCTCAGACTTAAACAAATCCTCTCTCGTATGCTTTAATTGGATTTTTGAAACCGGGGATGTTCTACTTTTGGCACTTCATGAGAAGGCAAGATTCTCTGGAAAGACACTAATGCTAGGAAAAGTTGAAGGCAGCAAGAAAAGAGGATGGCCAAATGTGAGATGGAAGCTATGGGCTTGAATTTACAAGAACTAAACTGTCCATTCATGTGTTTGCCATTAGTCAAGAGTTGACTTGATGGAACTTAATAACAACATTGCTTATACTTATAGTTGAAGGCTCCCCCCACCCCTGTGGCCACAGGAAGATTGAAGGTATTTTTATTCATGTACACCATAAGAAATAATATTCAGATACAGTAGTCTCAATTTCCACCCTTCCTGTTTCTGTCTTGCTGCAGAAACACCATTCACAGGCAGGTCACTTTGGAGCACTGCCCAGGATTGCTAGGAGTTTAGTGCTAGGAGAGTAGAAAGCAAAGCCATGCAAAGTGTGCTGCTTACATACTGCCCCATAGCAATGAAAGCACTCTCTGGGCAGTTTACAGTTTAATTATGCAGGCTACATATCCCCCACCATCACCACCACCAGCAAGACAGGTACTCATTTTACTGACCTCGGAAGGCTGGAAGACTGAGTGAACCTTGAGCCTGCTACCTGGGATGAAACCCCAAATCATGAGCAGAATTTTGACTGTAGTACACCAATTTAACTGCTGTGCCACAAGCTGAACTTGTTCAACCAGGGCATTGCACTAGGCAAATTCCAATTTATGTGTAAAAGAACTAGTATTGACATTGAGAGAAGAATGTTTGATTTCAGAGCTTTACTGTCAAGAAAATCATCATCTCCTGTAAATAGATTCTGGCAATTATTGTTTTGGACCCCTTGGGAACATACCTCCTGATGTAAAACCCAGCTCTTAACTGTATCAAGCAAAACTCAAATAAAAATAACAAATAAAAATATAAGAACATTGTGGCAGTTTAAATGCAAGCTTTTATGGACAAGTCCACTTCGGCAGGCATGCGGAGTAAAATACAGAGTTCGCAACTAAAACATTTATGCTGGCTTTAAGACCCAGTGGTTTATGATCTAAGTTTGGTGTTCACTTCTTTCGCAGCCTGGTTTTGCTGCAACAATTCTTACAAGGGACAGAAAATGGAAAACAAGGCAAGAGGGAAAAGGTGGTGGTGGGGAATACGGTGCTTGTAGTGCTGTAGAGACCAACTGTGAGCAGTAACATGCTTAATGAAGACAGCAGAGGAACAATGTGTGTTAGTACAGAGAATATTAAGAGTTTTTACCTTTCAGCTTTGTACTGAAAGAAGAGTCTGGTAATTGTAAAGGAACATAACAGTAGATGACAGCATAAGTATTACCACGTATTCTGTAAGGACTTAAGAAACCTTGACTTCTATTCCATCCATTTATATGGATGTCCATCATAGTAGATAACAGCATAAGGGCTGTATTTGGTATATAATGTTTTAGTCTGTGATGTTTGGAGAACATTAGATTTGGAATGTATTGGTTTGGTATATGCCATTTTAAGAACATTATGTCCTCGCCAAAGTCTGTAAGAAGGAAGTAAGATCCTACAGGTCTTTAGGTCAGAATGTCTTTCTTTCCCATTAAGTGAACTCTGCATTTATCAACTGTGACTTTCTGCCTTCCTATGTTCAGATTGTACAGTGCTCGGGGGAATATTTCTGCATGAATTGCACCACATGAAATAAACCAAAAGTGACAGCAATGAAAAATGAAGGCTTTTACATCGAAAGTGCATTATGTAGTTCTTATCTTCAAACGTGTCTTTGCACTGAATTCTCCCAAGCATTTTTGTCACATGCGCAGAGTCTGGCAGCAATATTTATTTTTAGGAGACTAATAAGTCAATGTTGTGTCTCTGTACGTACACCAACAGTTTACTATGTGAATGCCTGATGGAAATAATTTCTTCATGCTTTATGCACATTGGAATTGTACACTGCATATTATGATGACATCTGATTTTCCTATTTGATGTCTGTTCTCATGAACTGCCATAAACTTTTCTTCTTCCACTATCTATGCAGGATATATTGGTGGGTTATACATGTATGCTGTACACAACATGTACAACATACAATAGCATACTACAACATTGCTTAGCATAAACCAAATTGTGTAACCATTCCTTCTTAGCAACAAATCATCCCTGTCATAATTTTCAAGGGCGTGTGTCCATGTTGGTTCAGTGTATGTACATACGCACTCCAAGGGTTGCAGTGATCCAACAGTGTAAGTGCTCCATTCTAGTCCATTGTCTTGTAGGGTTTCTTCCAGTCACATGACCTCTGTATGTTCAACTTGTGAGTCCAGGCTTTGCTTCAGTGTCATGTTTGTAAAACAAAAGACTGAAATAAATCCAGTTATAGAGGAATGTGAGGGTGAGATTGTCTTGCATTTCGTGAATTACTGCTAGATACGTAATGAAATTTGCCCACCTGACAAAACCATTGTGCGACACCACAAATGCCATGGTAGGCCCTCTCCCCACCCCCTGAACTGGCTAGGCCACTCCACTGTTGTTGAGTGGTCTAGCCAGTCCAGGATCTCTGGCTGCCCATCCCCACCTGCATGCAACAGCCAGCCTGACATCAGTTGTATGGGGAGAATCTCCTTCTCACCTTCTTAGTGGAGCGGTCAGCTGCTGGAGGAGGTGGAAAAGGGAAGCCCAAGCTCCTACCCAAATTAGAGCAGAAGGACTCCCAGCGCTTCACAATGACAGGGGAGTGGCCCAGCCAGCTTGGGGGTTGGGGAGAGAGTGCACACAGTACTGGTGGTGTCATGTGATGAACTTCATTGGGGGAATTAATTTGTAATCTCTAACTACTACCCTTCCATGCTTCTCAATGGACTCTAAAGGCCTCATGTATCTGTCCTTTTTGTTGATCCAGAATCCAGAGATCTAGGACAAGGGGAATCTCTGCACTCTCTTTCAGCAGGCAATAGTTGTGATCCTCATGAAGCAAAACAAAGATTCCCCCACCTCATTCTCTACACATGATCCTCAGTACTGCAGGGCCCAAAACAACACCTGAATAACAGAGAACCCAAAACCACGTCAGGGAAGTGAATGACTTAAGCAGTATCTTCTTTTCCAGTGGAAAGTGGAAATGGTAGCATTGTTAGACATGAAGTCTTTGTCTCTGACCGAGCTTGAAAAAGTTCCTTTTTTCCTTTTTTATTTTATTTTATTTTATTTTATAAAATAAAATAAAATAAAATAAAATAAAATAAATACCGCCCATCTGGCAAAAAGCCACTTTTTTTTGCAACTCCAGGAATGAATCCTGATAGTTCTAATCCAAAGTGCTGTATATATATTTTTTCCAAGCTTTGGTCTCCATTCCTTGGAATATAGCCAACCTTTCAGGATTACCATATTTCAAGTCTCTAAATCTGGGTAACCTAATTTGTGTTGAATCCAAGTTAGGTGATGCAATGTACTAATAATGAAAATGTATATATTGTGTACAGTGGTACCTCGGATAACAACTGCCCCAGATAACGAATAATTCGGATAACAACTGCAAATTTCCAGATATAGGGCTGCCTCTGATAACGAATTTTCCCTATGGGCTGCCTCAGATAATGAATCGCATTTCCTAGGTATAGGTCTGCCTTGGAGAACGAATTTTCTCTATGGGCTGCCTCAGATAACGAATTTTCCCTATGGACTGCCTCAGGTAATGAATTTCCAGCATGCATCAGTAAAAAATTTATCCCAGGTGACATTGCATCTGTACCTTTAAAGTGCACTTTTTAAAGAGTTTTGAGCAAAAAACCAGGTGTCTGTGCCTTTTTCCTAGGCTCCAGAATGGATTAAATGGTTTCCCATTAATTCCTATGGGAAACTGTGTTTCGGATAACGTGTTTCGGATAACAACTAACCTTAGAGAACGAATTACCGTCGTTATCCGAGGCACCACTGTATATTTTATTTTTATGTGTTGTGTTGTGTGTTGTGTCATTACAGCCATGACCGACTCTTTGTGACCCCATGTCCATGGAGTTTTCTTGACAGGAATGCTGGAGCGGCTTGCCAGTTCCTACTCGAGGTGCCTACAGCTGCTGGTATTCCCTAGTGGCCTCCCATCCTAGTACTAGCTGGGGCCGACCCTGCTTTGCTTCCGAAATCTGGCAAGATCGGATGTCTTAGGGCAGGCCTGCCCAAAGTCCGGCCCGGCAGGCAAATCCGGCCCGTCAGGCCATTCTGAGTGGCCCGCGGCTGGCTGGCCCGCCCCTACCCCCTCCTTCACCCCATGTTTTTTTAAAGAAAGTGGGTGGGGCTTGCCGTGGGGTGGCTGGGTTGGGGAGCAACCGGCCCCTGACACATTCTCAGCCACCAAATCTGGCCCTCCTTACAAAAAGTTTGGGCACCCCTGTCTTAGGGCATCTAGACAGCAGTATTTTATTTTTATATTATGCAGCTTAAGCACAGAAAGTGCTGCACTGGTTTTCTACCAACATGTTTCATCCTTGGCATCTGTTATCTAGTAACAACCAACCCAAGACATCCAGTGCTAGCCTAGTGGTTAGCAGCTTTGACTTGGAAGACCCAAGTTCAAATCCTTGTTTAGTTACAAATTTTAGCCAGTGTCCTGGGGCCTTCCAGTGCCTCTCAGCCAAATATGCCTAGTGTATCTGTTTCTGCATCACCTCCCTGCTAACATTCCTTCCTATGGCTTCACGGCTTTTATGCATTGTTTGAGGGGAGGTCTCAAAACAAGTTTCAGATGTTCATGGACCAGCTACAGCTCAGCTTTCCCACAACTGCAGCATTTAATTTATACATCTGTGAGGTCCTGTCAGCCTATGTGTGGCTTCACTCATTGCTACTCACAAAGAAAGGCCTGTTTCTCACAAAGTAATTGACAGAACAGTGGCAGCATATTTTGCCTCATATCCTAGGTTCTATGAAAGCCAGAGACTTGACTTTTGTACAACTGAAAGCTTGGCATCTGGGCCAGTTGATGGTCTAAATGGGCACTAGATGGCATGTTTAAAATCCTGGTAAAACCTGGCCAACTTGATCATATGGCAGCCTTACCATTTTGCCACCTTGCAGTTAAATCCCAGGCTGAACTTCTTCTATCTTCTTAGAACAACAGTTTAAAGATTTGGAACAATCATGGTTAATTCATTGCTACAACGTGGCCTTATGAGCTCAGGCTTTTGATGGAGTGGGACAAATTCAATGAGCATGGATTGTCAAAAATGAGTAGCTATGCTGGTTCAATTAATTCTTGATGTACGAACTAGGGATGGGCACTGTGATCGGGTTCATTTCTGTTAGTGTCAATATTCTCTTCTGATGATGAATTCACAGCAAGCGGAGATGTTAAATGTAATAAACCTTTATTATTCATAGAATTAACAAGTGAGCTTCTTCTCTCCAACTCCAGTGCATTTTCCTGAACATTACAAAACAGCAACTGATCACTTCTAATGCAAATGTCTCCATCATCCATCATTAATAATGGGGCTTCCCATAACCCTTGGGTCTTCCCCAAGGTAGATATATTCTCCGTTCCCAGACAAATCATGCCCCAACAGGGATGTCTCGCCCACCTTGCCATCTCTTGACCCAGCAAGCCTCGGTGTTCCCTCACAAGCGGCTCTCTTCATGGACCATATTCCACAGGCTGTCCGTTTGTATCCCAACCTTGCGCACCTCTTTCCTCAACGTCTCCTCTAACTTAATCTCCTCATATAGGTAAAGGTTCCCCCTCACATGCGTGCTAGTCATGTCTGACTTTTGGGGGCGGTGCTCATCTCCGTATTCAAGCCAAAGAGCCAGTGTTTTGCAAGTCCATGGCCACGTGGCCAGCATGGCTGCAAGGAAACACTGTTTTACCTTCCTGCTTTTTACGGTGGTACCTATTTATCTACTTACATTTACGTGCTTTCGAACTGCTAGGAGCTGGGGTTATCAGTGGGAGCTCACTCTGCTGAGTGGCACCTGGGTTTCAAACCACCGAGCTGACTTTGGAAAGGTTTGGGTTCAGGGAGCTATGTTATGAAGTTCCAATTGGGGTGTAGGGGTACTTAACTGAAGAAGTGTGTTCAGCTTGCTTTACCAATATAAGGTTAATTTATCAGCTTCCCCTCTCTATTGTTAAAGCGTGCCGAACACACTCCTTCAATTAACTTCCAGCACACCCTTTGGAGCTTCATGACTCAGCTCCCTGACACCCAAACCTTTCATAATTTGGGGAGTTTACAGGGAAGAGCTTGAGGAAGCTCCCCTGCCATTTCCTCTAGAATGAATTGTTTCATTATAGAGGGGGAAATGGTGTTTCATTTCATAATCAAACATTGGCTGTCATTTCATTGCATTACAAAACATTTTGTAGCCTTACATGACAAAACAGTGTGTCATTTTTCGTAAGATGCCCATCCCTAGTACCAACATCATACCTGAGGAAACAGATAAGTGATTTTAAAAAAGCAAGAGAAAAGTGCTGTCTTTTCTCTAGCTTATGGCTTTTCTGGACACTGTTTATGGAGAGCTGGGATATCTACAATAGGTATAAATTTGCTCTGGGCTTAGAAGAGGTATTTTGAGGGGACTATAGCTCACAGAATGTAGCTGGGGAAGATGAGAGATGTAGTTTTATAAGAGATTTTTCTCAGCTCTGGGTCAGGTCCAGGAGGACTCTGCTTACGATGTACCTACATAACACTGGGAGTAGAGATATTAGCATCAGTGGAATTTGTTTCCTTTTGTTCTTTCAGCAATATAATTTTATTTGAAAACACATACTGTATTGTCTACAGGATCCATAAACTAAATTATCTTGGGTTTTGCCAGTGCAAAAAAATAATCTCAGGCAAAATATGGATTGTGTTTTGAGCAGCACATGGGCTTTTATGCAGGCAATACATCACAGGAGGTGCTAGCAATTTGCTAGTAACTAGAGGTTTGCATTCCTTCCAGCACACTGTTCTTCCTGTGTCGGTGAAACTGAAATGTTGGGTTGGATCTAGGATTTGCCTCCTTTGAATAGAAAGAGTTCAGTGCAAAGGAGGCTTCTGATTCACTCCCTAAAAGAAAGGCATAGGTGATTTTTGCCACGTGCCCCTAATTGGAGTTCCCCTTATCCCACCTCCCATTGGATCCAGCAAGTTGGGAGGATCTTAGAGCAACAGCATCCTTTTCTCCTAGCAGAAATACCACTCCAGTAGCGGCTTTTGAAAAGAAACCGAGGGTGCAGTCAGAGAGGTATTTTGATCGCTTTTTAGAGTACTGACAGCGTGGTTTGGTTTTGCTGTAATTGCTAGTGAACAGACAGTATACTACAGATTGCAAACCAGTCTGATCTTGCTCCCTGCCTTCCCCAGATCCCAGAGTGGCCTGATGTGATTGGAACTGGTAGCTCTAAAATGGTTCCTCTTAAGGTTGCACCCTGGACATGACCCTTTCAGTTGCAAGCCATTGCGATCTTTCCATTACCCTCTGATCGGTTCCAGAGTCCAGCTTAGTGTTCTTCCACTTTTGACTTTCTTTTCCTTTTTCTATGGTCCACACAAGGCTACAAGATCAAACATCTTCAGTATGGGGAATAGAGATGGGCACAAAATGAACTTTTTTCGTTTCCATTATTCGTTATTCATTTCGTTACTTAATGAAATGAATAACAAACATTGTAATGAAATTGGAACGAACCGAACAGAACCATGAAAATTAGGTTTGTTACGTTTCGTTTTTCGTTAATGGCGACGTGCAATGAAATGAGCTGTTTTAAGTGTTAAAAAATATCCTAGACATCCATAAAAACGCAGTGATAATTATCTATACTGTTTGATAATACCTACCGGGGGGGGTTCCTTAAAACATTTGTTTTTGTCTTCTCCCATTGCGATGTATTTTTCTTTTCAAAAATGGATGTCACCAGCCACAAAATGGAGGCAAGCCATGTGATGGGATCATGTAAATTCTTGGACAGCTTCAACCAGTAGCATGCCCAGGTTGCAGACTGGGCAGGTCTGGCAGCCACAGAGGGCATAAAAAGCTCTGGCAGCCCCCGTCCTCCTTGCAATCTCCAGTGGGAGTTAGGGTGGGATTGCTGTCTCTGCGATTTGTTATTTTCACTTTAGGCCAGCCAGGCAGGTGTGTGTCTTTGTGTTCCTGCCGGCTGCAGCCTGGCTCTTAAGGGAGAGAAAGAAGAGATTTCTCTCTAGCTTCAGTCCTGCAGCCTCCCTGTGTGTGTGTGTGTGTACCTCTCGGTGAGTACCCTCCCCTGCCCCGCAGTGCAGTCATTCTGCGGCTGCCTTGCATCCTGGGCAACGCCCACCGCTGCCTTTGCAGCCTCCCTGCGTACCTAGTCTATACTGTTTCTCTGCCAGCATCAATTTCTTTTAGTCTTTTCCATCTGGTCTGGGGCGTTCGGGGACGCCCGCACACGGAAATGCTTTAAAAATCGTGCAAAAAGTGGGTAAAAATGAAAAATGAATAAATGAATAAACAAAATGATTTTTTTCAAAAATCACAAAAAATGAAAACAAACCAAAACGGACCCCCTCAACGAAAAACAAAAAACTGAAACACCATTTTTTTCGATTCGTGCCCATCTCTAATGGGGAATGACAATAAGTGGGCAAATGAAGCCTGTTAGTTCCTTTTAATATGTCACCAAACAAATGTGTGCCAATTTGCATCTTCAAAGCTAGTTGCTGTATTGTGCCTACCTGAGTGGGGATCCCTGAAAATGCTCCCCACCCCAGGTACTTCTCTGTTTATAATGTGTGCTGTTTTGCTCTGTTTATATGGTATAATAAGGGGAAATAATGCTCTTCTGTAAATGTATCCTAGAACAGTTGGATGGGCTTATGGCACCATGTGTGTGTGTTGTGTCGTTACAGTCATGACTGACTCTTCATGACTCCATATCTATGGAGTTTTCTTGGCAGGAATACTGGAGTGGTTTGCCAGTTCCTACTCCAGGCGCCTACAACACCTGGTATTCCCTGGTGGTCTCCCATCCAAGTACTAACCAGGGCCGACCCTGCTTAGCTTCCAAAATCAGGCGAGATCGGATGTGCTTAGGGCGTCTAGGCAGCCATGGCACCATGCATTGCCCTTTATTTTTTTCCTGCAGGCAGCTTTAATATATGCCTTTTTAGTGCTGGAACTGCTATGCTGGTAGAACGCTGGTGGCGGCTACTGTGATTGTCTTCTCCAACAGTGCCACTTGCATTACAAACCTAACCTGGGCCTTAGAAGGTTTGTTTTCAAGGCAGGTCTGCTGGTGCATAGTGTGGCTTTTGACATATTATGCCATGTGTTTCTCATCTATGCTGTTAAAGGGCTGCCTCCAGACCATGTTTCTCTCCAAAGACTAATAGGGAGTGTGTTGTTTGATAGCCACTTCTTCTACCTCTCCTTATATGCTGGTCTTCCTGAAAATGGCTTCAGACTTGCACCTTAGAGAGTCATGGATTTTGAATCTGTTATCACCCTCTTAGGTCGTTCAGTACATAAGTTGGCCCATTTTTGTCGATTTGTTCACTGTTAAGTTTTGTAGTACTTGGGACACCATATGGGGAAGTTCTTTTAGCGTTTCTTTATAAACACAAGCATTATATCAAGACCACTACATTTGACGGAGATTCTAGAACAGCTTTTATTAGGCCCGTTCTTTCCAGACTGTATTGAATTATAACTTCCATAACTCCAAGCCAATCAAGGGAACCCCAAACAAATCTAGGGAAACTCCATCCTCTAGTGGGCCAAGAATTCCCAAATAAATGTATTATCCTGTACTCAACTCCCTTCTTTTCTACCAATGTTCACTGAAAATTGTCCTTCCACAATGACCCAGTCCTGCTGTTGCTTTCTGTCCCCTTCTAATCATACGAGACTATAAATGTCCCTGAAATCTAATACGATCAAGAGAGAGAGGTCAATGTTTCAAATAAATCAGTGACTCAAGAGGAAAGTGTGGCTGGTGTTATGCTATGCACTTTTCTCTAACTTATTCAAGTTTCCTTTAACCAAATGTGTGCTGGGGTCACCAAGCTAAATATACGCTATTCCCCATCTTTGGCATTCTTATTCAGTGCTTTGGGCAAATCATGTTTTCAGACAGAATTAGTGGTGGTTTATTGAGAGGTTTTGGTATAACATACAGAAGGGGGAAATCTTTCACGATCATCTCATTTTTGCTGGCAAATAAGGGAATAAATACCATTATCTTTTTTTCTGGAATTTGTGAACTTCTGAATTTCAATTAAGAGCATGTTCGTAGTTTCCATGTCACATTCTCCCCCTTTGGAAATGGGAATATTTGCTTCTAATTCCAGAGCTTGGAAATGCTGCTTTTGATAGAGTAACCATAGAAGAATGGAGTTGGAAGGGCCCTATAAGGTGACTGAGTCCAACCCTCTGCTTTGTGCAAGAATCCAAATCAAAGCAGATTTGACAGATGGAGGCCTTTGGACTGCAGTTTCCAAAACCCAGTAGTCAGCATGGACATTGGTCCTTTCTATTCCTGCCAAGATAACTCCATGGACATGGAGTCACAAAGAGTCTGTCATGACTGTAATGACACAACACACACACACATGCAGATTATATGGTTTCACTACCCCCACTTGTAGATGTAGAAGTTTTTTTGGGTATTGTTTTCATGGCAGCTTTCAGAACCTCCAACTGGCCCGCTCGACCTGCTAGCTGGCTGGCTGGAGTTATAGCCTCTCAAACCAACTGTTTTTTCAAGTGCTGGTTTCCAGTTAGACCACTGGGACCTGTTCTTTGAGATGTTATCCCTCACACAGGTCAACACGGCTTTTAACCCTGACTGGCAGCCAGAGAATTTTCTCAGCATTTAAACTGTGGAGTGGTTTTCAAGTGACATCACAAACAAAACATCTGCCAAGCCAGGACGTTAAATTTCATTTTTGGCCGGCTAACAAAGTCAGGAAACAAAGGGCTAAAGTTAGCTTTTCAACATTTTTTCTAACCAGGAATAATTTTGGTGTTGGTTTTGCTGTGGAAGTTATACATGGTTTCCTTTGCCTTTATTGTGCCAAGCCACATAAGTCTTTTCAATACTACCTGAGATTATCTAACTAAATAAATAAACACACATCCTGTTTCTTTCTAAAACCCAGACCTTTCACCATGTGTGGGGCAATTTAAGTTACATGTGGCAATGACAGAGCAGAAATAAAATATGATTGACATACAGGTTCCTTGACAGGAAAGGTTGGATTGCACAGAGTTTGGACACATTACCTTTTTAGACTACAATTCCCAGAATCCCCCAGCCAGCAAGGAGTCTCAGCCAGTTGTTATCCAACAAAAATAAAAGTATCCAGCTCTGTCATGTCCCTGGCCTCCATCTGTTTCTGTTCAGATTAGAGCAGGAAGTCTCACATTACAATGTGTCAATTTGATAACCACAGATTAGTGTTTAAGTCAAAAATTTAATTGGAAACAAGTGTGATCTGGTGCATTGTGTGAGGAGGAGAGGAGAAACCTTGAATACCAATCAAGATTTGTCTATGAAGTGCAACATTGAGTGTCTATTTGAAAATAGCTGTTAGGGCAACCGGTACACGTGCATTTAGAAACATAGTTTGCTTAATCTTCAAAGCAATTGCTTTAATATTATGGGAATTAATACACTTAGCAAAAATCAGGACGTTTACTGAGAGGTTGACTGCATGAGAGGTTGACTGCATGGGCATTTACTCTGTGGTTTGGCCCACTGCAGGATGGGCTGCTTTGCTTCTGCAGATGGCAATTAGATGATTCCTTTGTTGGAGCAAACTAGCTCACCCCCACATGTAATGCACATACTAAAAAAAAGTGGATGTATGCCATTTGGGTGTGAGGATTGCACCAAATGGCATACTGGACCACCTAATGTCCCGTGCCTACTCCAGCCTGTAACCCAACCAATCCCTGATTTCTCCTGGTGCATCACAATTGACTAGCAGGCCATGCTGGACTTGTTATTTATCATAGCTGGCCATGGGTCTCCTAGTCTAAATTGGAGCCCAGTTGGGGCCTTGAGAATGTCTGGCATAATTTGGGTCCATCCAAATTGATTGGGAAGCCTGTCACTGAATTGCACTGCCAGATCAAAATATCTTTCAGTTGCTTCCTTTCATTATGATGCATTTCTACCAAATTTCACACCACTAGCACAGGAGTTTGCACCTGAAATATCTTTCAAATGTTTCTTTTTCAAAAGGGAGGGAAGAAAGGAAGAAAGGTAGAAAAGAGAGAGGGAGAGAGAGAGAGAGAGAGACAATTCAATTTGGGCTCTAGACATGCATGAATTTGTAAATTCATTTCAGTTTAGTCTCAGAACCAAATCTAGCAATTCCAGTTTGATATGGACCTCATACAAAGAGGGCAAAATCACATTCTGTTTGGAATTTGTGTTCTGCCTGAATCTAGTGTGCAGCCTCATGCCGAGCAGCTTAAATCATTCTCTGCTTCCTTGTTGCATTTCCCTCCATCTTCAGAGTTTCAATAAGAATCATTGAGTTAGTTTACATTCCGTTCACAGTGCCTGCTCACTATCAGTTGATGCAATGATGAGACGACCTTCATGTTTCTCCAAAAATTTAATTAGGGCATTCCATTGGAGCAATGCAGTGGTCCATCTCAAGGTAAAGGTAAAGGTTCACCCTGACATTTAAGTCCAGTTGTTTTGGATTCTAGAGGCCAGCAGTCATATCTGTTTGTTAACTGAAGTGCCAGAGTTTGGTCTTAAACATATTTCTGTGGTCATGTAAAAGCAAAAGTGTTCTGCTTATATACCACCCCATACCACTTTTAAGTAGTCTCTGGGCGGTTTACAATTTTAATTACAGTGTGCAGGCTACACATTGCCTCCCCCCAGCAAGATGGGTACTCATTTTACCGAACTTGGAAGGATGTAGCCAGTGTGATTTTCAAGCAGCATGGGCTGAGCGAAGACAGAGCATGGACCCATGGATCTTCTCCTAGACCTGGAGGATCACTGCCACTTGCCTTCCAAGCTGCACGGGCTGGGAAAAATCCATTTTAAAATGTCCCGCCATGAGCGCTCTGGCCCACCATGAGCGCTCTGGGATTTTCTCCCAGCCGAGGAGAGTGGGAAGGGAAGTGGGGCTGGCGATCCGCTGCCACTGCTTGCCTTGCAACCCTCTGGGGCTGGGCAAAAATCTATGGCAAGCAGAGCACAGACCCATGGATCTTCTCCCAGCCTGGGTGGCTTGCAAGGTAAGCAGCAGTGGTGGTGCTTCACCATCCCCGCTTCCCTTCCAAGCCGCACAGGCTGGGCAAAGATCACTGGGACCTTGTTTTGCCCAACAAATTGGTGGGCAAAGCAGGGACCCAGTGATCTTCACCTAGCGTGGGCTGTTCCCTTGCAGACAGCCCAGGCTGGGCAAGGATCAATGGTACCTCATCAGACAAATGTAAACGGGAAGGAAATTGTATGAGATTTTTTTGTATGAGTTTTTCCTATCCCCGGAAATTGCATTCGTCTTACGGGTTTTTCATCTTAAGGGGCATTCATCTTACGAAGTATTACTGGAGCTGGGGCAAGTGATGGGAGCTCACCCGTCACACGGATTCAAAATGCTAAACAATGGCTCAACCGTTTAACCTGCAGGGCCACCCGCGTCCCTTTGTTCATTTCACATCCTTTAAAAACTAGAACATAAAGACAAGGCAACTGTGCCACTGGGAAGAGTGACAAAGAATCATAAAATGATGGAATAATAGTGTCATTCTGACAGATGGGGGGGTCCAATTTTCTTTTGAATGCTTCCTCTGTTGGAGCACTCCCCATCTAAAGCTTCCATTGTTGTATTGCTTTAACAGGATATCTTTTTCCTGATCTTCAACTGAAATCTGACTTCCTATAGCTCGGGCCCATGTCCTGCATGCTGAGATGACCAAGAACAGATCCTGCTCCTCCTCTGTATGATAGCTTTTCAAGTATTTGAAAAGTGCTATCATATCTCCCTCTCGGTGTTCTTTTTCTCAAGGTTAAACTTGCAGGGTCCTTTCAGCTTTGCCTCACAGGGCTTGGTTTCTAGCTCCCCTGATCATTCTTGTTGCCCTCCTCTGAACTTGCTTTAGTTTGCTGGCATCCTTCTCAAATTGTGGTGTTCAGAAATGGAGACAATACTCAGGATGAAACCTAAACCCGCGCAGAATAAAGGGTAACTGATCTTTCAGGTGATTTAATGAATACATTGGAGTTAATAAGGCCTGGATGTTTCATGAGGGCAGAGTTTCTTTGTTGCAGCTGCATTTCGAACCTCTTGCATCACCTTCCTCTGGCATCTTCACAAAGGGCAGACTATACACATCCTATCCTCCCCAGTGGAATGGGAGTTATAATCCAATACATCTGGAAGGCCACAGGTTTTGGAAGGGTTTTATAGCTAATCTGCCAAGAATTGTTTTCTTAGGATGGAAGGAGGGAGCTGGGACCAAAAAAGGAGATTTCTGTGGGGAAATTCAAAATAAGCAACTCATTTGGGATAGTTTGGAGGGCCACAATGTTTATAAATTTAGAAATTCCCACTCCTTGGATGCATCTGAGATCATGTAGGCAGATGTGGTGAATGACATCAGTTGCTATGTTTAGGTTTTTGTGGTGGCTCTGCACAACTGGGTGTCACTCATAACATTGGCTTAAAAGCCACTTGTCTCTTATACAAACACCACTAAGCTGTTTGTTTGACTTCCAATTTGTAAATTTTCTCCCCCTCCCTTAAAAAGGAAAATAAATGAGCATAAATAAACCTTCTTCAGTTTATTCCATGAAGTATTTCATATAGCATTATTTCAAAGCCAGGGTGACATAAACCTATCACAACTCGAGGCAAAACTACAAATGATACTTAGTGATCTCTGTGCAACGAGGTCTTCAGATTTTCCACAGAATGGCATGATGGGACAGCCAGAAGGAGGGCAGCATATGATATGAATGCAGAACACATTCCTTCTTTCTACAAGGGTGGCTTGCTGAAAATGACCTCTTTCAATTATGAGATGAAGAAGAAAAAGCTCCCACTGGTGCCAATGGGATTTGTCTTATATCCCAGTGGGTGTTACAAATGTGGCCCTGGGAGCATTACAAATAGAAGGGTTAAGTCTCCCTTCACGAAACCATCCAAAATGCATACATTTTTCCTGGGGCAATTGAAGTAGAAGAAAGTTAAACCCGGGGGGGGCAATAACCCTAACACAATGTTGGCGAACCTATGGCACTGGTGCCAAAGGTGGCACTCAGAGTCCTTTCTGTGGGCACCCAACATCGTCCCCTTCACAACTACCTGTATTCAGGTTAAATTGCTGTATTGGCACTTTGTGAAAAAATAATGGGTTTTGAATCGCAGTTTGCGCACTCGGTCTCTAAAAGGTTCGCCATCACTGCCCTAACATACGGTTTGGCGAATGTTTTTTGAGAAGATTTGCTACTATCTGTTTTACCCATATCCTCCGTCAGAACACTCACTTCTAGCTGCTACTCTGATGTATATGTGGAAATGTGTATTTGTACGGACTCGCATTATGCTTATATAATGTGTGATGCAGCAAGGTGTGAAGAAGATATGGTATCCATCCTCATGAATGGATTCACTGCTTTGAGCTGCCTTGTGCAAGCTGGCAGTATATAAATCCTAACTAAAGTAAAGTAAAGTAAAGTAAAGTAAAGTAAAGTAAAGTAAAGTAAACTAAACTAAACTAAACTAAACTAAAAACTAAACTAATGAATTGCACTACTGAGGTTAACCTTGGAAAATTGTTTTTTTAGGCTACAACTTCCCAGGCAGCCTTGGCACAACTAGAAAGAGCTGGGTCAACTGGCATAGCATGGCTTCTCCTTGTCACCTTCACTTGATCACTGCCATTCTCCTCTGCAGAAGAAACAAGCCGAGAAGATTCTGTCAGTGCTCACACTTAGTCCAGAGTAAGAACCAAAGGAAGGCCAGGAAGCTAGGTTGAAGGTCAAGTCAGAAAAATTACAGAGGGGAGCCCAAACGTCAACAAAGGTTGTGTTGGTATATCCTGCCAAAAGCTCAGCTTGGGTTACAGCCATGGTATTGCCTGGGGAAAGCCTGATCAAAGTTGGTCAAGATATGCACAGTGAGGCCAAGGGCATCTGGACAATGGAAGGTCCCAATAGGCAAAGCATGATCTTCTGGACCTCAGCCAGGAAGAACTGTTACCTCAACAATATGACGAGGCCTTCTGGGCTCTTATAAATACTGGATACGATCCCTAAACATCTGCCTTTATATCTGAAAGGTCCGCTGCCCAATTTCCCAGCTTCTAGCTCTGCACAGAGCACTGACGTGAATTGGAGAGATGTTCTTTGAGTCCAAGAGGTATACAAAGCCCACATTCTCTGGCATGGAAAGACCAAGAAGAGCAGGAAAGAGTTCTCAGCGTGAATCTTCCATGAACCCCCCCAAGCTCTTTCTGAGCCAGAAGGAGAATCAAGGCCAGAGAACATGACACAAAGTCCATAAAACTTGTGTTGTTTAGAAAAGGTTCAGGTACAACAGGAAGCCCTTTCTGAAGGAAGTACTTGCTGCCTTTGTGGATGGGTTACATCAAGGATCTCATAAATCAGGTGTCCTGTTATTCATGGGATGAAAATGCCAAAGAACTAGCAGAACTGGTTGGGCCAGACATATGCTGTTAATAATCCTTTTATATTCTGCCTTGGCCGATCATAATGTCACACATTTTGCTAGCTGTCCGCAAAGTTTATTACATCTTGGCTAAAAGCCCCCATCTACACTTGGAATAGGCCTATTCTAGCATATTCAGCATTACACGACCCTTTAATGGACATGACCTCAATTATATAGGAAAAGCAACTACAACACCCCACATTTAAATATGTGGCATTGAAGCTTGATGGCTGACCCAGAGCTTGGCTGGCTAGACCTGACAGGCTAGTTAGTGTTATAATGATATGATCCCATTAGGGTTTATTGTAAAAATGGCTGTGTTTTTTTTACTGGAGAAACTGCCTCAGGATGAGCAGCCTCAGCAGCTCATCAAAGATGGTACAACGAGTACTTTTCAGGAACTGCCATTTTTCTGTGCTATATATTGGCTGATAGGCTGTCAAAAGGAGAGGACTGTCATTCACATCACATAATTGACTGAAAAAATACCCATTGTTAATACAATTGTACTGACAAAGTGTGTGAATTTAAACACTGTCCTCCCTACTCAGTTTAGCAGTATTGCTTTCGTTTCTGACAGGAAGAGAGGGGAAGTGAAGAGGAACGGGGGGGGGTCAAGCATAGTAGATAGACCCATGAAACTATCCTCCCTGCTAAATGGTAATAACTAATAATGTTTGCAATCTAAAAACCTGCATTCTAAGGAGGTTCCTGGATGCAGAAAAAAGAACAGCATACAACCAGCATGTGAACAAAAAAAAAGTATAAATTAGGGTTTCAGAAGCTGTGTGCCACGAACCCATACAGAGCCCCCATTCTTTTCATGGAACCTGTACACGCCTTCTTCTTACTCTTGCTGCCACCATTCAGGGTTATCCATTTAAAATAACCGAGTCCCAGTCGAGCTGTAACATTAATAAAGTAAAATGAAGTTTATTGAATTCAACAAGCTGTCTCAGTTTCAGGTTTTCTTGAGCACCTTGCTTGAAAGTTCCTATAAGCAGTTTACACTCAAATTCTGTCCTTTTACTATTCTCAAACCTCTCTCATCTGTCTCCCTTAACTTTTTCTTAACCTTATCTTCACTTTTTCTCTTAACTCTCACAACCCAAAAGGCTGAGCCTTTTAAACATGTGGGCTCCGCCTCCACACTCCCTCCTTGGCCCACAGCATTAACCCTTCACATCCTCCTGCACAAACACAACTGAATACGAAGAGGGTAAACACCACACTGTGGTTCTTCAGAGCCTAGATTCACAGACCTGTAGAGCTGGAAGGAACTTAAAGGGTCATCAAATCCAACCTCCTGTCAAAACAGGGAATCCGCCACAGCTGCAGCATCCCTGATGGATGGCCACATAAATTGTGTTTTAGAACTTGCTATGAAGGAGGGCCCAGTGTTGTCTCAGATAGTCCACCCCACTAATGTCACAATTACAGTTGTTCCTAAAGATCTGTTGAATTTTCATTTCATTTTGGACCTCAGCTCCCTTGAGTCTCAGACAACATGGTCAATAGTCAGAGATGGTAGCAGCTAGAGATGGGCACGAAACGAGCAATTTTTTGTTTTCGTTTTTGTTTTTTCATTTCGTTACGTAACAAAATGAAAAATGAATTTTGTCTCCAAAATAAAACGAAACAAACCGAAACAACAGAAATTTTGTCATGTGTTTCGTTTTCGTTGCGGCAAATACATTGAACTGTAATGAATGCTAACGAAACAGCAATTTTTCATTTTCATTTTCGTTTTTTCATTTTGTTATGTAACAAAACGAAAATGAATTTTTTTGCAAAAAGTTCACGAAAAACAAAAATGAACCGAAACGGACCCCTTAAATGACAAAAACGACAAACGAAACACCATTTTTTTGAGTCGTCCCCATCTCTAGTAGCAGCTATAGTTCATCAAGGCCTGGTATTCACAGCTCTACTGTAAACCTCCATGTCATACCATGAGGACAAATGCTGCTTGTTTCGGGGCTGGTTCACATTTAAATTTAATTTGCTGCAGTTGTTGCATGTTTTCATTCAATTATAATTATTGTTATCATTCCAGTTTTTCTTAAAAATTTCTTCAGGCTCAGTAACCACAAACCAGTTAGGACTGATTTTTAAATCAACACATTTCAAAGTAGTGTGGGAAAATCAAATATTGTTTACTTTTTATGCTGATTTATGGAGTGAAGTAGAGCATGATAAGTCAGAGCTGTGACTTGCCCTCTTCAACCTGGTGTCTTAGGAATGCATTATCCTTGGCCTGCCTGGTGAACAAGTTGCTTAAAAATCAGTGAGGCAACTTCCTGATCTGAAGTCTAGGTATGTTATTTGTGTGCAGGTGCTAAAGGTCTAATAAACAAAAATGATGCCACCAGCATGCTGTTAGGAAGCTATAAGTGTGTTTTTATGAAAATTTGTAATTATTGTAATCATTGCAGTTTTTTTAAAAATTTGGTTGGGACTCAATAACCACAAGCCAATTAGGGCTCATGCATACATGCATGCATGAATGCATACATAGATGCATACATGCATACATGCATACATACATTCATACATGTCAGTTATGGCAGTTCCTTACAAATATTGTCAGTGTAAGTCAAGGAAAAATAGACAAGAAGCGTGGCCTGGGGAATAGAAGAACATTCTGGCTTAAGAACTTAAGCCAATGGTCCTCAGTGAGCACAGCTGCTCTATTTAGAATAGCTTTAGATAGAAACCAGTTCAGCTACTGATCACCAACATTCTATGAGAACACAGCACTTGAAGAAGAAGAAGTGGGTCATTCAATCTTTAACACACAGGCTACCAACAATATATAGAAACCTTTAAAATAAACCATAGGCTGATATGAATTTACTGGATCAGGAAGGTGGCCAACAAATAATAAGCTGAACAAATAAAGAGCAAACAACTCTAAAATATTAAATGTATAAACCTATTATGCTTTGTTTGCATAGTAAGAAAAGAAAAGTATAGATTGCTACAGCTCAAGGAAAAATAAGGTGAAGTCAAGAAAAAATAAAAGGGAGAAAAAGTCCAAAGAGCCGCATGTTTTGGCTAAACACCTTAAGGTTAGTTAACATGGAACACAGCATCATTGGTAGCTACAGAATGAGGAAGGGGAGGGGGTATTTGTTTGTAAAAATTATTTAAAAGAAGTATTTATCACTTCTCATCCCATAGGGATTCTTAAAGCAGTGTAAAAATAACAAAACGTTAAAACAGGGAAAACATGACATTGAAAAACCAGTTTTATTAAAAGTCAATGTTATTTTAAAAACAAAGCTAGAGACCATTATAAGGCAACTATGAAACTCATTTTGAACATCAAAGGGCATATGAAACAATATAGCTTTGGTTGCCTGGGAATTAGCAATTTATGCACGAAAAACTCTTGGGCAGCCTTTTGGTGATAAGCAGCCAGGTTTTCCTTCGCCACTGCTGATTGCCATTTCAAATCTTCGGATGAAATCCAGAAATTGGAGATCATCATCATCATCATCATCATCATCATCATCATCATCATCATCTTCTTCTTCTTCTTCTTCTTCTTCTTCTTCTTCTTCTTCTTCTTCTTCTTCTTCTTCTTCTTCTAGGGAGAGTAGCAATGCTGGTTGCAAGGTGCTGAGAGATTGAGCCCAAAAAGTAACTTTTCAAAGGGTGGATAAAAAAACTGAAGATTTTTTTTCCACTTTGGCCATTGGGCAGGAAGAGCTGAGCCTTGGGCAATTTATTCTGTGCATGCACAGATATACTGTAATTATTTTTCAACATCAATTGCTCAAGATCAAGGACTCCCTAGCCACTTCCTAACATTGGCCTATACCAGGCCTGCCCAACAAGTAGACCTTGGCCTGTTCAAAGTTGAACAGCCCTGGCTTATACTGTACCTCTGATGGCTTTTCTGCTTGCTTTAAATAAACTCTTATGATGCTTCATTTTGTAAACCCCCCAATCTGCCATCTAATCTGTTACCACCTTGTGAGTTTCCGCACAATCGATATGAATAAAGTTCAACAGCAGAAAGAGAGCCGAAAGTAGGATCTTCAAGTACAAATCAATAAGGTGTTTAGGAGATAAATGGCATGTGTTATAACTCTCTGAAATCCTTTATTTCTGCTTCCTAGAAACTGTCACTATGATGTACAAAATCAGTCCAGAAATCTGCTCGCTTCACCTGAACTCAATTCAGCAAGCATTCTTTGGTAAGGATCACACAGCACAAATAATGAAAATAAATTGCCCCAGGAAAACAGATCATGTTTTGAACTGCTTGTGGAGTGTTCCAGTGTGATCTACTTCCCAATGATCACACAACATACAAGAAAATGTGTTCCAGCCTGACCTCAGTACAGGTCAAAACTGGACATTTAAAGGCTACTATTTGGGGGAAAGTGAGTAGTTTCTTTGTTTAATTGTTCTTGTGCATTTGTTTGATTTGATTATCTGTTTCATTTTATATTGTTGTAAACCGCCCAGAGTTCCTCCGGGAAGACAGGCAGTATATAAGTTCTAAAATAAATAAATAAATAAATAAATAAATTCTCTGGTAGACCAAAGAGTCACTTTAAGGGAAATCACTTTCTACAATGTGACCCTTCTGGTGAAATCAGGCAAATATTTTCCCCACTGTCTGATTGCAGTCTTAGGCACTACAGTCAATGATAAAGGAGTCCTGGATTTGTAGTTCAACACAGCTATAAGATGCTGGGTTTCCTCTCCTTAATTCACTTAGCTTAGGTGGAAATCTCAGAGGCCTGATTAGACTACTGGGTGGACAACTCGCTGGGCCGCAGTACTGACTGTGAAGGGTGGAGAGAGTTCTATTCCCCAGTTTGTTTTCCAGGAGTAATGCCAGACTGTGCAGCCTTCAGCAAGCTAGATTCTCCCTAGAAAAAGGAGAAGAAGAAGAGCACCCTGGGAAGAAGAGAATGGTAAACTACTTCTCAATATTTTTGTACTAGGAAATCCTCAGAAGGGTCATCATAAAGCAAAGAGTTCTACCACTTCAAGTAGTCTCTGGGCGGTTTACAGTTTTAATTATAGTATGCAAGCTACACATTGCCACCCCCAGCAAGCTGGGTGCTCATTTTACCAACCTCAGAAGGATGGAAGGCTGAGTGAACCTTGAGCCTGCTACCTGGGATTTAACCCCAGGTCGTGAGCACAGTTTTACCTGCAGTACAGGCATTTAACCACTGTGCCACGGGGCTCTTATTTGTCTCTTATAAGACAAAATTGACGTGACAACCTTCAGTTAGGAATAAGTAGACTATGCCAGACAATGTTTGGAAAGTGGGTATGATAGAAAGGATTGACCCCTGTCTTGTTATGCCAGTTCACAATGAACTGTGTCATCCAAAGTAACTAATGAGTATATATTAATAATACAGTAGTACCTTGTATAAAGGAATTCATTCATTCCAAAGGAAATTCTGTTAAACAAATTTTCCTTTATACAAATTTCCCATAGGAATGCATTGAAAAGGGTAATCCCTAATCACAACCATTTTTGTGTTATACAGATTTGCCTCATAGGGCAATTCCCCTATCTACGGAATTTTTATGTCGTACAGATTTTATGTTATACAAACCCTTTGTTATACAAGGGTTCACTGTAATTGAGGATGAGGATGAGGTTTAATTGTGTAACTAGCCTGATAAAAGCATATGGTCAGATTTAAAGGAAATAAGCTAAAATCCCATTGATTTTCATAGCAATAATAAACATCAAAACAGATTTCTCCCTTTAAAAATAGCAGGTCTTGCCATTCCTTGTGAGCCCGATTCAGAAGCAGCCACAGCCTTGGGGTTAATGGAATTTACAGCCAAAATGGACGTTGAATCATGGTCTTAAAAACCTTTGCCTTGGTTAGATTATAACCCTACATACATACAGTACTTTGCAGTTTATGGCAAATACCATTATGGGCTGGGTCAGGAAGGTGAGTCATGGCAACTGGACTTCTTTTCTCATAAGATCGAAAACATTTTGTTACTCATCCAAGTAGCTTTGTCAGTCTGAGGAAAATTGGTGCAAGGCTTCCAATTTATAGTCCACCTTGGTTTCATATCACCCTGGTCTAACCACCTAAGAAAAGCTGAACCTGAAATCCCAAGATAAAAGTAAAGCATCCTGGCAGGTGGCTGTCCATTCTGTGCTTACACTACCAACCCCCTTTGAGGCTTTTCATGTCAAGACATTCTTCCTAATATTGTACCGAAGCTTTGCTTTCTCGTAGTTCCCAGCCCCTTATTCCACTTCTGTCTCCTGGAGAAGCAGAGAACAAGTCTATGACATCTCCTGCTTAACATTCCTATAAATATTTGGTGACAATTCCCTTATGAATTTTGTTGTTGCTCTTTCAACCTTTAGCCTCATGGTGCTAAAGGACTCTATGGAAGGTTTACAACATAATTGTCCCCCGCCCTCCTCCAGTGAGATGAGTACTCATTTCATTGACCTTGGAAAGCTGGGAGGATGATTCCTGAATCCATCAGGATTGAACTCAAGTCATGATGGATTGACTGCAACATCAAAATTTAATCACTGTGCTATTGAACTCATTTGAATTTTCTATTTGCCATTTAAAACATATCTAGCTTTTACAACTTTTTCTTGCAGAACTTTTGAGATTCCTTTCCACATTGCCATCTGCAGTACACTCAGTCTAGTTTGTGAATGTCCACTGTGGTGGCCAGTACTTTGCAGCATTGTATTGGCTGTCTGACCAGCTCAAAGCAGAGTATAATCATGACTTCCTATGATCTGCACAATTCGTTTATGCAACTTAATTTTGCATTAGTTGGCTGATTTGTTGTTCTCTCCCCTCACTCATGCAGGCCCACAACTAGGGTCTGTGTCACCTGGGGCAAACATGGATTCCATAACCCTCCCAGGGGAAACTCAGAATAGTACAAATTACAAATGTGATTTTGTCATTTTGGTGCCACGCTGGAACACATGTCCCCCTCCCGCCCAGTTGCAACTCTGCAGCCATGATTATGGTTTGTTGTATAATGTATCCTACTGTTATAGCCTCTTTGTCTGTATCCTGCACACAGTTTTAGCAGTATAGAGTATAAGGTAATAAAATGTAAATAATGTAAGTTTTCTTTCAGCAAACACATTTTACCACTTGAGATGGGCACGAACCTTGATTCAGCAGTTCAGCCTGATTCAGCACAGCATCTGCAAAGGAGTTGCATGGGTGTCCAGTAGAGATGGGCACAAAACGAAAAATGACACACTGTTTCATCATGTTGTAAGGTTATGAAATGTTTCATAATGAAACAAAATGGCAGACAGTGTTTCATTAGGAAACAAAATGAAATCAAACGAAATGCCATTTTCCCCTCTAGAACAAAATGATTCATTCTAGAGGAAATGGCATGGAAGCTTCCTCAAGCTCTTCTCTGTAAGCCCCCCCCCAAAAAAAAATTTGGAAGGATTTGGGGGTCAGGGAGCTGAGTTATGAAGATCCAAAGGTGGTGTCCCTAGGAAAAGAATCTTTCTATGGGAATCGGAAGCCAAGCGATGTGATTAACTGAGAGTGTATGCGGTGCATGTGCCAGCAATTTAGGAGTTAATTTAACCAGCATATATGGGAGCGTGGCGGCTCAGTGGGCTAGAGCACTGAAAACTGTCAGCTACAAAGTTGGCAGCTCAGCGGTTCGAATCCCAGGTGCCATGCAGTGGAGTGAGCTCCCACGGTTAACCCTAGCTCCTGCCAACCTAGCAGTTCAAAAGCATGTCAATGCAAGTAGATAAATAGGTACCCCCATAAAAAGTGGGAAGGTAAAACAGTGTTTCCATGCAGCCATACCGGTCACATGGCCACAGACTTGCACAACACCGGCTCTTCGGTTTGAATATGGAGATGAGCACTTTCTATTTGAATTGGAAGCTGATCGGGTGAACAACAGCATCGCTGTCGCTTGGCTTCTGGTTGATTCCAATTAGAAATATTTTTTCCTAGGGGCACCCCCTTTGGAGCTTCATAACTCAGCTCCCTGAACCCAAAACCTTTCCAAATTTCAGGGGGTTACCTACAATCGCTTGGGGAAGGTACCCCTGCCGCTTTGGTGCCAAAAATGGCTGGGATCAGTATTTTCAAAAATACTGATCCCTCGAAAACACTTATCCCAGCCGTGTTTCAGCACCAAAGTGGCAGGGGTACCTTCCTCAAGTGATTCAAGATAACCCCATGAGATTTGAAAAGATTTAGGGGTCAGGGAGCTGAGTTATGAAGCTCCAAATGGGGTCCGGGTAGTTAATTCAGTGTGCGGCACGCATGAATCGCTTGAGGAAGCTTCACGATCACATGGTTTGGACCTGTTTCAGTGTTCCCCTGGTTGTGATAAATTGTCTCATGACAAGTGTTACCTCACGGTCTTGTACCGTGACAAACACTGATTTTGTCTAGCTTCCTTTTTCCTTTTTTGGGTGGTTTAAAAATTATTTTTTGATATTTCGCTTCTGAAAAGTCAAAATCTTTGCAGGCAGGGAAGGAGCCTGTGGCTCATCTGGCAAGCTTTCACTTTCTCCACATGGTCGCAATGGAATGTACCGGGTGATAGCCTTTGGGCTTTCTTTGATCTTTATTCCTTTTGCTTGCTAATTAATCGTCTGTCAGGTGTCCCTCTTGCCTGGCTCCTTATGGTGTCTTGTCTCAGAACAGAAACCGGGAACAAACCGTGACAAGGAAATACCCTACCCCAGCACCAGGTACAGATTTGTCTTGCTTAGCACCCGTTCCAGGGCGTGGTCAAGACAAATTTCAGCTGTTGTCCAATGGACGTGAAATAAGATTTTTTTTTGTACCACTCCAAAGCGCAACACTTAGAGAGACAAAACGGACGTGAAGTAACTGCCTAACTGGGCAGTTGCTGGAGTAGGTGCTTGTGAAATCAAGATATATTAGCTGTATAATGTTCCCATGATCTACCAGATTGGTGATCCTATCAATAAAATAGTTACGTTTGGTCTCAAATAACATACTATTCTCAAATGTGGTGACTTGATTAGCAAAATATTCTTTTTCTGGCTTAAAAGCTGCTTTGGCAAATAGGACTTTTGCTTTGGGTTCCCATAGGGCAAAAGCAGGACGATGAAGGAATGTAGGTTGAGGAAAAACATTTTTTTTTTTACTGTATAAACGAACAGGGATGCAAAACTAAAATAAAGAGGAACACAGGCTGAGCATTTCAAGCTGAAAAGATTACTTCTCTGGCAAAAAGGGTTTGCCTAAGGCAAGAGTTATAAGACCTGCACATCCTGTTTGTGTTGACACTTAGCAACAAAGCAAGCTGGATATTGAGACAGCTAACTGAACACTTGGTGTTGCAGTCTCATCACAGATTAGATTCAGCAAAGAAAGAGAAAATACCCAGATAAATAGCACCTGCCCTGCCCATGTTGGGTTCTGGGCAAAGGTAAGCAAGCATTGCATCCTTTCAGATCTCTCAATTTGTTAATTGAGAGGTGGATTGAAAAAGGAATCTTAAGGAATCTTATGTTCAGCTTGCTGGATAACTGTACATCAGTATCTAATTTTTGCCCTGAATTGCCCCTTTGACATGTTAGTACAGGGGTGGGGAAACCTTCTGCCCTCCAGATGTTTTGGACCACAACTCCCACAGTCCTTTATCATTGGCAAGATAGGCCTGAGGAATTTCTGGACGATGTAGTCCAAAATCTGGAAGGGCAAAGATTTCCTACCCCTGTGTTAGTAGAACAAAATGGAATTCGAATGAAAGCTACTTGTATGGCATCATGAGCTGGATCTAAGACCAGAGGCCTGCACAGTTAAACTTGTGGCTTCCACTTGTTAGGTATTTTGTAGTGGGGGAGGGGGGATTGTGTAAATACTGGAGTGTTCAAAGGGGAAAAAACCAGGCAAGTGGCCCAGCTGAGAAGCCCCACAAGCTACTCTTCTGCTGTGGTGTTTGCCTCAGAGGAAGAATAAGAGGAAGTAACTATCAGGATTAGCCAATATGTTTCCTCATCATTCCAACAAAATGGAGGGCCTTGCCAGTTGCTCTGAGTGAACCTTCAAGGGTAAAAATTCCATGGCTGTCATCGCCTAGATTGCCCTGTTTTGTATGGCCAATTGCACGCCTGCCGTTGAGGAGCTGTATGAGCAAGCAGGGTAAGTCATGCTTCTCCGTTTTTCAGTATCACTATGGAAAGTTGTTACAAAACCAAAACATTCTGACCACAGCTCTAAACGTGTGAAGTCCAAGCTAGAATTTTCATTTGTAGGTCACTGCTTGGAGTTTACATCATCGACATGTACATCTGGGAGTGACATTTCCTCACCAAATCTCCTCACATCAGGGCTGCCCTTCCGTCTCTTTGTGTTTTTTTAAAAAAGAAAACTAAAGGGGGTGGTGGTTCTTCAGTGCATCATCTCCTAATCAGGGGTGACTTTCCCATAGGCCTTTGTGGTTCAATGAACCAGGGCGCCTGAACCCCCAAACCCCAAAACTCTTAGATTCAGGAAAGCAGAACCCGAAGTGAAGCTGCTTTTCTTTGCTTTCTCTGCCCGAACGGCAGCTACACTGCGAGAGGGAGACAGCTTTACCGTGGCGGCCGGGGGAGGGGAGCGCGGGCCTCCTCCTCCTCCTCCTCCTCCTCCTCCTCCTCCTCCTCCTCCTCCGGGGGCGCCTCCATTTGCCAGCAGCAGCGGCGGCGACGGCGGCGAAGGCAGCAGCAGCAGGAGGAGCCTCCGGTGCGGGTCCCCCGGGAGCAGCACCGCGCCTCCTCCTCCTCCGGCCGGGCTCGGCGACGGCGGGCCCCACCGCCGCCTCCACCTCCTCCGCTCCTGCTGCTCCTGCTGCTGCTGCTGCTGCTGCTGCTGCCGTCCACCTCCTCCACCTCCTCCTCCTCCGCTGCCTCCTCCACCTCCTGGGCTCCCCGCCCCCGCTCCTCCTCCTCCTCGTCCTCCTGGTTGCAGCACCATCCTCCTCCTCAGGGCCAGCCATCAGCAGGGCCAGCCAGTGCTGCTGCTGCTGCTGCTGCTGTGCGGGCCCGGCCCCATCCCCAGGCCCATCCCCAGCCCCCCCCAGCCGCTGCCCCCAGCCCCAGCCGCAGCGGGACCGGGAGGGGCGCCGGGACTGGGGGGCCTCCCTCCTCCTCCTCCTCCTCCTCCTCCTCCTTCCTCCTCCGGTCGGGCTGAGCCGGGCCATGCCGCCTCCCTCCGCCTCCACAGGGAGGGAGGAGGGGGAGGGTGCTGGAGCCACCACCGGGCCCGGCGGACTGACATCATCTGGGAGAGGAGCAGCGGACTCCAGGGGACGGACGGACAGACGGACGGACGGACGGAGATGAGGGGAGAGGAGAGGAGGGGGGGGGGGCGGCGGTGGCGCGCAGGAGGAGGAGGAGGAAGAGGAGGAGGAGGAGGGCGAGCCCTGGGATCGGGGCCTCCAAGAGCTTCCCCCCCGCCCGCATGCCTCTCCGGTGATGAGAATTGAACACAATACTCCAGGTGCGGCCTTACTCTCGTTTGTATAATGTCATTATAATGCAGAATTAAGGGGAAGATAAATTCTGTGAGGAGGGGGCTGGACTTGGTGGCCTTATGAGCCCCTTCCACCTTCACTGTTCCGTGATTGTATGATAAAGAGGTCCGGTGTGGGCACCTCAGGAGGTAGCCAGAAGGTGGCTGAACCTGGATATCTTCTCTTTTTGAACTACAAATCCCATGCTGGCCGAGGTGTTTGGGAGTCACAGACACACAAACACCTCAATAGATTTTTCCACGATCTGGGCTGAAGGACCCTGCTTTCCTCTTGACCGCCTGGGACACATCACACTTGGAGACAGGCACCAGTTGACTCAGAGGTGCGGCCTTTCCCTCACTTGGGGTGGGCAACGTGCAGTCCTCTGGGTGTTCTTGGACTACAACTCCCATTGACCCTCACAACTGACCATGCTGATTAGAGCTGATGGGAGTTGTAGTCCAGAAACACCTGGATGGCACATCTGCTTTTATTTATTTTTTATTATTTTTTGTGCCAAGACTGGAGGGCAGTCCTTCAAGGTTCTCCTTGCTGCTCTTATAGGGATATTTTGGAATGAACAAAGGTCTTCTTTTCTCTTCAGCATACCTAAAAAAAGGGCTAAGAACAGAAGCTGAACACTGCTCTGCCTCTTGCCGCATCCAAGGAACAGGGGCCGAGAAGGACAAAGGAATAGAGAGTAGACTGACTAAATTTGCAGATAATACCAAATTGAGAGGGGCTGCTAATTCCCTAGTGAATAGGATGAAAATCCAAAATGCTAGGCCAAAGCTAACGGAATGGGTTTCAACAGAGGGAAATGTAGGGCAGTGTATCTAGGTAAAAATAATGAATTGCACAGATATAGGATGGGAGATACCTGGCTGGAAAATAGTACCTGTGAAAGGGATCTGGGAGTCTGAATGGACCACAAATTGAACATGAGCCAGCAGTGTGATGTGGCGGCCAGGAAAGCCAATGCGATTCTTGGTTGCATCAACAGAAGCATAGTTTCTAGAGCCACCTCTACCATTATAAAGTTTTGTTCTATGGATACAGAACATTCTGCCTGTCTTGGAGCCCTTCTTGTCCTAGGACAGGGGTGCCGTCTCCTGGATTGGTACAGAATGATCATGTTTCCTAACGGGGGAAAGGGAGAATTGTGGATTCTGCACACCAAGCCAAAATAGAATGTGAGAAGAAAAGGTGGATGGCTGTTTTAGAAAGAATAATTGTGTTTATTAGATTTATTAGATTTATTAAATTTTTGGCGGTTCAAAACTTGGCATTGAAAGGAAAAACAGATAGCTTGTTTCAACCAGATAATGGAAATTTTTTGCAGCTGGTTGAAAATATTGCTACTTTTGATAATATATTAGCAGAACATATTATTCATATTCAAAATGCTCAACAGCGCATGCCTCATTATCTGGGTCATAATATTCAAAATGAATTGATCAATGTAATAGATGAAAGGATAAGAATGACCATTATTAATCTTTTGAAGCAATCTAAATACTATTCTATTATTTTGGATTGCACTCCTGATGTCTCACATGAGGAACAACTTACTGTTGTTGTTAGGTTCGTACACCTTAACACAGTAACAAAAAAGGCTGAGGTGAGAGAGCATTTTTCAGGCTTTCTCTAAGTTGCTGACACTTCTGGACAAGCACTGGTGACGATTCTCTTGGATTTTTTAAAATCTGCAAATATTGAATTAGATGACATGCGAGGTCAAGGATATGATAATGGTGCAAATATGAAAGGTCTCCAAAGAAAAATATTGGATATAAATCCACGTGCTTTCTATGTTCCTTGTGCAGCTCACAGCCTCAATTTAGTAGTCAATGATGCTGCTAAAAGCTCCCTGGAAGTGACTTTTTTCTGTTGTTCAAGAAATATATGTATTCTTTTCTGCATCAACAACACGTTGGCAAATGCTCTTGGACCAGGTGCCAAATTTAACCTTAAAACCATTATCAAACACACCTTGGGAAAGTAGAGTAGAGGCACTGAAAGCACTTCGTTTTAATTTGGAAAAGGTTTATGATGCCCTATATTCAATTTATTCAGATAACAAGAGAGATGGTGACACAAGAAACATTGCAAGTTCATTGATGCTGAAATTGAAGTCTTTCCAATTCATATGTTCTTTGGTGACATGGCTTAAGATATTAACAAAAATTAATGTTGTTAGTAAAATCTTACAGAAGCCTGATGTTGTTCTCCCAGAAGCAGTCAAAATGATCGAGCAGACCAAGAATAACTTAGCAACAATGCCTACAGACTCTGCATTTGACAGTATGTTGTTAGAAGCTACATCAATTGCTGAAGAAATAGAATGCGAAACTGTATTTACAAGCATTGGACGACCACGGCCCAGAAAAAGATTTTTCAGTTATGAGCATGCCGATGAGAAAATTACAGATCCACAGAACAACTTTAAAGTAAATTTTTATTTTCATTTGTTTGACGTGGCAATTACAAAACTAAATGAACGGTTTGAACTGTTAAGTGCACACAATGACAGCTTTGCATTTTTACAAAATATAGACAAATGGAAAAAATTAGAGGCAGGCCAGAAAAGAGCAGTGTGTCTGAAATTGCAACAGAAACTGACTTCGGAAAGTGGAGCTGCTGATATAGACAGAGAAGATCTATTTCATGAGCTAGAACTCTTACCAATTGTTTTCAATAGTGACACAACTCCACTGGATGTTTTCAATTATATATACTCAAATAATTTGACATCAGTATTTCCGAACTTGTCCATATCACTATGTATATATTTAACAGTACCAGTGACTGTTGCAGAAGGTGAAAGATCATTTTCAAAATTAAAATTAATAAAAAATTATTTAAGATCAACTATGTCTCAAGAAAGATTGTCAAACTTTGCCATGATCAGTATTGAAAAAGAAGTAGCAATAGATACCAGTGACCTTATAAAGGATTTTGCTCATAGAAAGGCTCGAAAACTAGATTTTTTTGGGACATTAGCAAACAAGCAAAAACAAAACAATGTCGTGGTGTTGTATACTTAATAAGTGCATTGTTAATAAATGAGCAACCTGAAAAGTTTCCTGTTTTCTTTATAATATTTAAGTGTCGCGTTAGCTCCCTTAAAAAAGGAAGGTAGACAGCTCTGTGAAACGGGGGGGGGGCAGAGGGATCTTCGAACCACGGCTCCACATATCCTTAAGACGGCCCTGCTCCTAATGATTCTGACAGACCCATTTTTTAAAAAATGAACAATGACTTCAGCAAATGCAAGCAAGCGACAAGGAGAATGCAGGGAGCCAAGCCAACAAACACAAAAGGCAAACTGATATGACATTAGCTATTCTGGCCCTAGAAATAATAAGCATGCTGCAGAACAACTTTTTGCTAGGTGCAGTGCAGGTTGACTTGCTTTTCTTAATGCCCTCATCATCTTATGCCTGTGTGTGTGTGTGTGTGTGTGTGTGTGTGTGTGTGTGTGTGTGTGTGTGTGTGTGTGTGTGTGTGTGTGTGTGTGTGTGTGTGTGTGTGTGTGTGTGTCAAAATAGCTATCCACCCAGAGGCTATGAGTTGACTGTTCAAAGCTGAAGAACCTGCCTGCCATGTCAATACTTGCCTTTCCCCCTTGAGCTGGAATTAGCTAAGAATAAATGGGAGCTAAATGAGAGAAAATGTATCTTGCAACAGGTTCTGGCTGGCCTTCAACAGACCTTTTGTGGCTGTTTTTCAGAATCATTTTGGATGCATCTGCTTCTCCCTTTTCATTTGGAAATGACATCCGTTCTCATAGCAATAGGACATCTGAAAGCCACACAGTTCCTCTTTTGATCACTACCAAATTCTGTGAGCTATCTTGCTGAGCAATATTTGGGAAAAAAATTCTTGCCAAGAAGGCTAGAGGCAGAAAATGAAAGGTCAGCCTCCAAAGAATTTGGCGAGAGTTAAAAATCTGAGATTACTGAATAGAGCTAAGAATCCAATGTGGTCTTAGAAGCCGCAGCTGTTACCATGATCTCTTATTTTACATCTTATTTATAGGAAAGTGCGCGGGGGAGAAGGGGGAGAATCAACATCCTAAGTGTCTGGTGCTTCACAACATCTTATTATGAGAAACAACCATCAAACCAATAAAAGTGCAAAATGGTCGCAATGCCAACACAACAGACAAAATATTGAAGATAAAACCTCAGACAGTTAAACTCTGCAGCTGTGTGGGAACATAAAGAGTCGCTCACAGTTCAGTTCTGCATTGGCAATGATGTCATAATAGAGAAGCATCTGTTAGATATAAACAGGGTTGGATTTCGATTCCTCCATTGAGCAGGGGGTTGGACTGGGTGTCCTTAGAGGCCCCTTCCTGCTCCATTTTTCTAGGATTCTATTAATAGTCTATTTCTTCCAAGGCTGATTGACTTGGTAGAACATTTGGAAAGGAGACAGAATCAGAAGTAAGGATGGATGAAACTGTCAGCTCTACTTTATTTCACATCAAAATAGTTGTTTCCATCTAACTAAGCTAGAGGTTTGTGAATATGGCTATGTTTTTTATTAAAAAAACAAACAAACAAATTTCTCAAGTATTTGCCATAATCAGTAAATACTGCTCTTCCTAGGATAGAGGAATAATCATTTTGTATTGCCCGCTATTCAGGCAATACAAAACGAGGAGTATGTTGAAATTAAACAATTAAAAAAGATGCAGCTACTGTAATCCAGTCCTACTAATATGGTGAAATGGACAAAGACATTCAAAATCCATGGCCTGAATGGGCAATCTGTTAGTTCGTTTTTTATTCACATATGATTTTTTTTTAAAAAAAACTCTTCTCTCTGGGAACTTATGAAAAAGTGTGAACTTCGGAAAGTTCTTAATTAAGACTAATATGAAGTGGTATAGCTGAATTTATTTTTGATGCCATACATTTAAAGATGGGATTACAAGATAAATTAACCTTGAACTGGCTCTCTGGAATTGAACCCAGGGGTTGTGAGTACAGTTTGGCTGCAGTTCAGAAGTTTAACCACAGCACCATAAGGCTCCAAAGATGCTGTGTGTGTGTGTGTGTGTGTGTGTGTGTGTGTGTGTGTGTGTGTGTGTGTGTGTGTGTGTGTGTGTGTGTGTGTGTGTGTGTGTGTGTGTGTTGTGTCATTACAGTCGTGACCGACTCTTCATGACTCCATGTTGATGGAGTTTTCTCAGCAGGAATACTGGAGTGGCTTGCCAGTTCCTATTCCAGGCGGGTACAGCACCTGGTATTCCCTGGTGGTCTCCCATCCAAGTACTAACCAGGGCCGACCCTGCTTAGCTTCCGAAATCAGGTGAGATCAGATATGCTTAGGGCATCTAGGCAGCTCCCAAAGATGCTAAAATCCCTTAAAAGCTGGGAGAAGAAAATCTGGATATAACTAATAATAATTGTGTGCTGTCTAGTCAATTCTGACATATGGTGACCCTTTCCAGGGTTTGCAGGTATAGAATACTCAGAAGTGACTAACTTTCCTCAGACTGACAAAGCTGCTTGGATGAGTAGTGAAACATTTTGATCTCTCAAGAAAGGAAGTCCAATTGCCACAACTAGGGATGGGCAGGAAACGAAAAACGAAATGCTGTTTTGTTGTTTCGTTACATAGTGAAATGAAACAAAATGAAATGAAATGAGGAAGCAGGATTTCATTATAGACGAAACAAAACAGTTGTTTTCCCATTGAAATGAACCATTTTGTTCCATCATTTTCGGCCTCCTGCTGAGCTGTCAATGGCTGGAGCCCTTTAAACCTGGCCCAGTCGGTTCCAGGGGGAGCCTATTGCACCGACTAGGTCAGGTTTAAAGGGCTCCAGCCATTGACAGCTCGGCAGGAGCCCTCAGAATATGGTGCGGAGGGCAGTTCTGGCGATCGGGCAGCCCTCCGCACCATTTTCTGAGCGCTCCTGCCGCTTTGTCAATGGCAGCCGATGATAGTACTCAGAAGTGTCAATGATAATACTCAGAAGTGGTTTACCATTCCTTTCTTCCGGGGGCTCCCCAAGACACTATACTTTACCCAAGGCCAGAAGGCTGGCTGTTCTCCTGGGAGGCTCAGTGGGGACTCACACTCCCAACCTCTGGCTCTGCAGCCAAATACCCAACTCACTGAACAAGCCAGCCAACTATTCAGGAGCTATTTCAATGGTTGTTTAGCATTATATAGGCATGCAATTGGATAAGGTTAGATTTTGATTTAGATCAGAGTTTCTTTTCCCCAGCCAGCCTGTTAAGATTTAGTAGACTGAGGGATTCTGGAAGTTGTAGTCAAAAAGAAATAATCCCAAATTCTGATTTGGGTGCCTTTAATCCTTACCCCAACTGCATCAAAAGTTGAAATGACTGCACGAACTATGTGGATCTTTCCAGGTCTTGTGGTGGACTGACATTCTAGGGAGGTTTGGTTAGCAGAGATGAGAATGTTGTGATATGTTAAATCTCTCCAGCTTCTCTCTGAGTTTAGCTGTAATCCTCATGGTTGCTTGAGGAAGTGGGTGGATTTTCACAGCAACACTATATTGCTATGAGCTATCCCTATTCTAATGAAAAGTGTCCAGAAGGGCGGTTTTGGACCTGAATGGGCAACTAAGTCCCATACGTTTTACAAAAGACCTATCCCTGGTGAAGAGGACAAGTGCTAAATGTAATTTGCTGAGTGCTTCTCACTGAGAGAGAGAGAGAGAGAGAGAGAGAGAGAGAGAGAGAGAGAGAGAGAGAGAGAGAGAGAGAGAGAGAGAGAGAGAGAATCTCTCCCATTGCATATCGTTGTTCAGTCATGCTACCTTTCAAAATATTAAATCTGTAATGCCACTTTCCTTTTATGCCAATCCAGCAAGGCCTGTTGTCCTGGAAGAAGGGTGGGGTGTTCATGTAACTACAGTTGTCTCCCACTATATTATGGTTCATATACTGTTGTCCTGGTATATCGCGGGACTGCAGTATATGAAGGCAAGGGCTCCTGGGGCAAGCTGTGTGGGCCTGTTTGGGATAGGGCAAGTGCAAGAGGTCCCAAACAGCCCCCCCAGTCCCAACCCAACCCAGCATCTGCATAACACAGATTTCCCTTTATCATGGGTTGGGTTGGGTCCCTAACCCCTGAGATAAATGGGGATTACTATAGTATATAAATGAATAAAATAAAATAAAATCAATTTCCAGTCTTAGGTTGCTACCGCACTTCCTTGAGCAGCTGTTTCTTATTTTGCATCGCCTTATCTCCTCTCACAATCACGTGGTCACTACAGTGGTTTGGCAGTTCACACTTCAGCAGTAGCTTAGCAATCGGCTTCCCCGTCCGCACTTGGCTGAACTGCTTTAAACTACAACAGGGAAACAGCAGAAACGGGGGGGGGGACCAAAAAAAGGCAGCATAGTATGTCCGCAAATACATCCAAATCGCTTTAAAAGGGGGTGCAGGAACCGATTAAAAAAAAAACACCACCCCCAGTGGCCGTCACAAGTAAAACCAACACAGTGGTCAAAAATGGGCGTGGCCAAGGGGGCTCTTCAGAAAAAGTGATTTGAAAAGCAGACAGTGATTTTTAAGACGATTTGTCTTTAAGGAAAAGGCATTTCAAATCTAAAGTGCAGTAGCGTTCTTAGTTATGTGGTGAGTTGAAATATCAACAGTCTGGGACTTCTGCTTGCATTATTCAGACATTCTCTTTCAATTTAAATGGCACAAATGCAGCCTTTTAGCACTTTGGTCCTCTTACCAGTTAATGTGGGTTTCAATCTTTTATACTTTAAGTGCATTTTAAGTTATGGGGGGAAATGGTAATGTGTGGAGTGACTGCATAGACCCTGAATATATTTTCAGAAAATGGAAGACAAGAAAAAAGAATTTTTCACACTTCTACATATGCTAAACATGCTAATTTTTCCCAGTCCTACTACTGCGCCAGCAGTTGGAAAAGTCTTCTCCTTCTGGCCTCCAGGGAACATGGATATGCAGCACCCGTGTATGTGTTGCGACGTTACAGTCGTGACCAACTCTCTGTGACCCCATGCCCATGGAGTTTTTTGGCAGGAATACTGGAGTGGCTTGCCAGTTCCTATTCCAAGTGCCTAAAGCACCTGGTATTCCCTGGTGGTCTCCCATTCAAGTACTAACCAGGGCCGACCCTGCTTAGTTTCTGAAATCAAGTGAGATCGGATGTGCTTAGGGTACCATGCACTTTAAAAAAGGAATTTAAATATATTTTCAACTGAAAAACTTCCTTGTTTCCACTAGGGGGTAAATGGCCACTTTTTATGTATTTTGGTGCTTCCCATATCCCTGCCCTTCACCCCCACGTCTGTTTGTATGTGTGTAATTAACATGTATGCAAGGGCAGGGATCCAGGGGATCCCCAAATTATGGGAAAACTCTAGTGGTCTAATTTGCCTTCCAGTGGTCCAGTATCTATCTATCTATCTATCTATCTATCTATCTATCTATCTATCTATCTATCTATCTATCTATCTTCAGGCTTGGTGAATGATTGCAGTTTCTGAAGTGTCCTGCACTTACTTTCCCTGTCACAAAAATAAGATGTTCTTCTCCCTTCAACAACCCAGGAGTTAGGGGTGCCCAAACCCCATGTAGTTCAAAATCCATGTATAATGCTGTTCCAACAGACATGTAACTACAAAGCATAAAATAGTTGGTTCTCTCTCTCTCTCTCTCTCTCTCTCTCTCACACACACACACACACACACACACACACACACACACACACACACACACACACACCTTGTGTCAGCCTCCTGACATGCCCCAGCACCCTTGCTAGCCACCATGTGGACTCATCATGCCAGGAGAAGAGGCCAGCTAGGTCACTGCCATCAGATCAGGGGCCACCACACCATCAGCAACACGGGCCTCAATACTAGGCTCAAGCCACTTGCTGGAGACAAAGAACAGCACAATATTTATTTATTTATTTATTTAAATAAAATCCATGTATAACTAAAATGGTACATTTCAGTGCATTTCAAAGGGAAAAGGCACTTAAATAATGTTACCCTCAGTTGCCCTGTGGTACAAAGTAAATATTCTCTCAGGCTACTTCATCATTTCCTTTTCACTAGCTATAGAGCACAAATGAACTGTATAGCAGAAGGTGCAGCAGGAAGTGGTCTATCTTTCTTCTTAGTGGACCTGTGATTCAAAAAGTATCAAAATGTTGCAGTTCCATCAGAAAACGAAATAAGTTAGCCTTGTTAAATTTTATTCATTGTGGCATGTTTTAGGCCAGGGCTGTTCAACTTTGAACAGGCCAAGGTCTACTTTTTCCGGCCAAAAGTGCCTGAAGGCTAATAGACTAAAACCTATACTTACAAATTTTATCTGTTCCGGGCACATGCTCATAACTAAAAACTTTTGTAAGTAGAGCAGTGGATTCCCATAGGAATGCATTGAAAACCAATTAATCTGTTCTGATTTCAATATACCATGGCCCTTGAACTGCCCCGCTCAGCTGAGACAGTGGGCTGGCAGACCCAGAACTTTGCTGGGGTAGTGGTGGTCCTTGGGATGGGGGAGGGAGGGGTGGAGAACTTATCCCCTCACTTTTTTGATTGATGGCCTGTGGGCTACTTTTGAACCCTTCGTGGGCTACCAGTAGCTCATGGTCTACCTGTTGGGCAGGCCTGTTTTAGGCCATATAGCATGTATAGTAAAAGGAATTAGTTACAAGTACCTAAATAAATGTAACTAGTTACTTTTGCACTCTATTTAAAGGACTGGCGGGGATAGGGCATTCAGGGCCCAACTGAAGGGGAAAAAGATGGGTTTGTAATAAGAAGCCTGTTTTCTCTCCAAAGAAGCATTATTTGAAAGGCACCATGTCTGTGCAATCAGTTTGTGAATAAAGCCTTTGATTAGCTCTTGAAGTATGGTTCCAAATAAAAGCAAGTTAACTTGCAACTTGTGGAGTGTGGCAAGCCTGTGGTAAGGTAAACAAATATCTTTTCATTCACAAGGAAGTGTCAATTCTAATCATAAAGCTGAGTTTTACACCGTTTAGTCTTCTGTGCTGTAAGAAAGGAAGGAAGAGGTTGTTTGTGTAAATGTACCACTGTATTCATTTGGGAATTAAATTTGTTTAAGTGTCTCACTCACAATATCTCTTCAGGGCCGTGGAATCGTACCATGGTAAACGCTCTTCCTTAAGTACCACATGAGTCTGAATACAACTGGTTGCTGTTCCAGGATATTCATTCAGCAAGGGAAATTTAATGGCCCCGGCATAGTAATAACATAGTCTGGCATAAGTGACTATAGTGTGCTGCTTTAGCCTGCATAAGTAATTAGTTCAAGAAATAATTGGCTTTTTTGGTTATTACAATATTAAATAGAGATCGCTCATTCACTCTGTCTCCCATTCACTCCCTGTTTCATTCATTCCAGCTGCTTTATCACACCTCTCAAATGTTGCCAGGCAGCGACAACATATTATAGTACTGATATTACTAGTATGATTTGTTTCACCGAACTACGTAGATGCATTTCCTCTGTACAGGAAATGTATGACTCCCAATGAACATATTCCTTATCTTTAGCACTGTAGAGGCCTTGGTGTCTTTTTCTGTTATTTTGTTTTACATCTTTCATCAGCATGTTGACTCACAGAACTCGCGAACAGATGTTTAGATACATATCCGGAGATGATACACCAGTCCCTTTCAGATAATATTCGGCCGTGGTGGGTGGTGGGTGGGGGAGGGATGAAAATTACTCTCTGCAAAACTTAAAAGATTTCCAAGCAATTGCCTTAAATGGTTGTCAAAATTGTTCTGTAAAATCCAATTTAAACGAGGTTCTAAAGTGGCACACTAATTATAAGGTGGTTGCATTAGTGACAAGTGACAGAAGCATGGTTAAGGTGAGCCTTGGGCGGGGGTCGCGATGTCTATTCCAATGTGGTCCAGATGTTGGGCTATAACTCCTGTCAGCCCCAGCAAAAGTGTTGCTGGGAATGGTAGGGGTGTTCATCATTGAACACATCAAGAAGACGACAAGGGTTGATAAAAGCCTAACAAGTCCTAGTCCTTTATATTCTAATCAATCTGACACCAAAGTATCCTTTCCACACTGGTGTGACATTTTTGGCTGAGTTTCCATCCTGCAGCTTACCTTGATGTCCAGTTGTTGCCAACACACTTAGAGAGGAGGGACTTCCTTCACAAGGACAGTGATGCGTCTAAAGAAGGGACACTCCTGGTTCATTATGAGCCAGAAGCACAATTTCCCCGTATTCTTGCTTGTGGATACAGCCTACACGTAAACAGGAATTTCTCCTTTTCAGACATTGGCGATCATAGGGGAAAAGGGATGATGGAACCAGAGAGGCAAAATACTTATTATAGTGGTACCTCTACTTATGAGCAGATCTACTTACAAACAATTTGACTTAAGAGCAAGAAATTGTTGGCATTTTGACTGCAGCCTTACAATTTTTTTTTACTTTTTTTCCTATTTTTTATTCATTGTTTTGATTTTTTTTTTTTTAGATATGGCTTCTCTACTGACGAGTTGTTCGACATGAGCATGCATTCGGAATGGATTAAACTCGTAATAGAGATACCACTGTATGTTGAAACTAGATGGGAAGGTAGTGACAGTAAAGGACTTGTGACACTTAACTCTTCTGGTCTTTTCTCCTTTGGCTCTGAAGATGAAAAATGTGCACAGTGTTACCAAAGTCACGGCTATGTGGTATTTGTATGCATTGACGTGGGAGGAGTGAGGAGGTGAGTTGTGCTGGTTTCCAGCAAGGACTCTCTCCCCCTCTAAGCCTGCATCTCTTCTAATCCAAGATATTTCTGCCTTCTTTTCCTTTTTTTGAGGGTCAGAATTGGATTCACCCTTCAGCAGCATGCTTTCCCCTGAGCAAGAGATGGGCCTTGATGTTATCAGAAGGGCAGGGCACTCCAAGAAGGATGCCAACAAACAAGTTCAGAGAAGGGCAACAAAGATTACCAGGGGACTGGATGCCAAGACTTTTGATGAAAGACTAAAAGAACAAGGCATGTTTAGCCTTGGGGGGGGGAGACTAAGGGGAGATATGGTAGTACTTTTCAAATACTGGAGAGGTAATCATACAGAGGAGGGAGAGGATCTATTCTCAATCATCCCAGAGTGCAGGGCATGTAAATATGGGGTCAAGTTAGAGATAGCCACATTTCAGCTGAATATCAAGAAAAAACCTTTTCAACTATTATAGCAATAGAACAATGGAACCAATTACCTTGGGTGGCGGTGAGAGCTCCAGAACTGGAGGCATTTTAAAAGAAAATTGGACATCCATCTGCCAGATCTGTTTTGACTCAGATTCCTGCATTGAGCAGGGAGTTGAACTTGATGGCTTCCTGGGTCCCCTTCCAACTCAATTATTCCATGATTTTAGGTTCTTGTGGTACAGTGGATAAATGCCTGTACTGCAGGTAAAACTGTGCTCACAACCTGGGGTTCAATCCCTGTTAGCCGGGTCATGGTTGACTCAGCCTTCCATCCTTCCAAGGTAGGTAAAATGAGTACCCAGCCTGCATAATTAAACTGCAAACCGCCCAGAGACTACTTGAAGTGGTATGGGGTGGTATATAAGCAGAACACCTTTGCTTTGCTTTGCTTTCTCTGCCTTCAAATCATTGTTCCCCAAATGGGTCCTGGAATGGATGTAAGGAGAGTGGACAACTTGGTGGCCGTCACTCCTGAGTTTCTCTGAGTGCTTTTCTCACTATCTCCCTCTGTTTGTCAAATGTGTTCTGCGTTTTGTTGCACCTGGGTCATTTCATTTGGCCAAGACCTGAGCTGGAAAGTTTTAAAAGAGGTAAGCCTCCATCGGAGGGGCTTGGATGAACTTGGAAGATCAAGCGGAGTTCAGTTCTCATTTAAGTTTGCGATTACTGTATATACTCGAATATAAGCCTAGTTTTTCAGCCCTAATTTTGGGCTGAAAAAAGGGGCCCTCAACTTATATCCGAATCAGTACTTTTAACCACTGAGGCAAGTGCTTGGGTCGGTGGCTAAAAGTCATTTTAAACATTGTGCCCCACTTCTCCTGACCCCCCCCCCCCAATGTTGCAGGGGAGCGGTGTACAATGTTTAAAATGACTTTTAGCCACAAACCCAAGCACTTGCCTCGGTGGCTAAAAGTCATTTTAAACATCACACACACACATACACACACACACACAGCTCACAAAGGAGGAGTTGCCAGGCCCTGCTGCATTTCCCACCCTAGACTTGAGAGTCAATAAATTTTCCCAGTTTTGGGGGGTTAAATTAGGGGCCCCGACTTATACTCGGGTCGACTTATACTTGAGTATATATGGTACTTGGGATACAGCTGTGACATATTTTTAAGATGCGGTTTGACATTTGGAGGTTGATGTCAGTGAGCTGATACAGGTCTTGATAGAACGGCAGCGTACGTTTGCAGTACGCATGCAGGAAAGGAAGTGGGTTCTCCTCTGTAACGTGACACCACAACAAGCTTCAGGGCAACCAACAGTAAGCTGGCAGTTAAATACTCCTAGTAACCCTGCCCTCCAAAAATGTTTATTTGCTGATTATAAATAAGGTACATATTACTCAAAAGGACATGCTGCCTTACAGCATTTCTGCTCACGGGACGGCTGACAATTCCGTTGCTTGCGTTCTGTGTACATGGTCATGAAAGCCACACGGTCTCAAAGCGACAAAGAGTGTGTTGCCGCTGTGGTTTGACAGCATCTGTTGAGTTCTCATCTTGTACAGGAAATGAGTAAAAACATGAGGGAATTGCCCTGTGCTGCAATGGTGCTGCTGTTGTGAGGATGATCTGCAAAATGATGATGATCCCGGGTTCTGGTGTTGTGATGAGGTAGCCTTTCCATCCGGCGTCAAAATGAAAGGGGAAAGAGGAGAGGGTCCGGCCCCAAAACATCTGTCTCTGAGATTAAGGAAGCATGGCCCACAATCTGCGTGTCATGTATCCGAAGCCACAAGCCACACTGGCAGAGTTGGTGCTGCTGGCAACAGAATACTGTCTTCCGCTGTATTTGAGGTCAACGGGCTAGTTAAGGGGGTGAAGGACAGGCAGAGTGGCGCAAGGCACTTGCCCCTGCAGGCATTTTCCATCCCACAACATCAGTAGCTGAACAACACAAGGATATCCAGGAAACTGACTAATCCATCATGTTGTCGATACAGTGGCAAACCAGATAAATTACGGGGGACCGCAAACAGGACAAGAAAAGAAGCATCCTCCTGCTCATGTTCTGCTGCAGGTAGCATTCATGAACATGGTGTCTCTGATATGAGAGGTGGAGCAAATGCCATTATGGCTAGTAGCCAGAGGGAGCCTTTTTATTCTGAATCACACTGGAGAACAGATCCAGAAGATGCATATTCAGAAACTGAGGACAGAATTTTTCTTTCAGAGACATGGTTCCTCCAGAGTTGCATGCAGGAGAGTCTCTGAGGGCTCCCTTCTCCCTCCCATTCACTTCCTCAGGATGAAACAGCAAAGCCATTTCAGAACTAAGAACGTGGAACTGGAAGTGTAGGTGTGAAAGTGAAACCCTATTCTGACGCCATCAAGCATTCCATGATTCCACTTTTGCCTCATCCAGTCATGGATGTATCCTTGGAACCATGCTGACCAAAAACACTTGATAAATAGTGTCAAATGACTGAATCTTCAGGTTTCCAATGTTAAACTAAGTTTTAAATCCCAGTTACCATTATTGCAAGGTGATGTTCATGGGATTAATGGAGTGGGGGGCAGTTGTATATTTTAGGGTGGAAGAGGATTCATTTTGTTGAATTTTATCTGAAACAAACTGCAACTTAGAAGCCCTTTCCAATCTACTAAAAATCATCCATAGATCTAAGAGTAGGCCTAGCTATAACTCACCTGTGCTTCTGCTACCTTTCACCAAAATATTGCCCCAATTTTTTGTCCCAGTCTGTCTGTTCATTCCTGCCTAATATCTGTGGCTCAGTAGCCACAGAAACATAGAAAACTTACTACATCCTGGGTGGGAAATTCTGGGAGATATGGCCCAAAGACGTAATGAAGGGACCACAAAATTGTTTTTATGCTAAAGAGGCCCTTAAAACTGATGGCAGATTATCATGATTATTTGTAATGGTGTAGATGTATTTTTACATGTGCTTATTTAATGGGCAAAATGCTATTCAATATAATTAAATATAAGATAATCAAATGCTAATAATATAATATAATATAATATAATATAATATAATATAATATAATATAATATAATATAATATAAATAATATAAAACATGCTATTCAGTATAATTTACTGAATTCAGTGTTGAAAATTATTTATTGTTTTTGATTGTAGTTATTGATGTTATGTGTTGAATTATTTTAAGGTTCTATTCTGGTGCTTTAATTTGTGACTGCTGTGCTTGTTTTAACTCATGGTGAGCAGCCTGTAAAGAAAGGTGGAATATAAATAAAACAAATAATGAATAAAACTGGATGCAGTTTGCTGGATAATTTCAGGGTGGTCTCAACTTCTCCTAGCTCATTTGAGAAGGCTCCGGCCCTTCCACTTCCACTGTCCCATGTCCTGGTTTCTCAGCTCTGGTCAGAAGAACAAAAACCCCTTTCCTTTCCTTTTAGAAAGATACAGGACTGCTTTTTTACCTGCATTAACAGTGTTGCTACAGCTATTCTGAGGCTTAAACCACAGCCACAATGAATGCTCTCATAATTTGTTTCCTGCCTCTCACAATTTTGTTTGTTCAAGACTGGGCTTTTTAAAAAACTTCTCTGATACGTTCTCCTGCTCCCAAAGAAGATGAAATGAGGGTGGGATGATTGAGAGGCAACAGGGATTTTAGTGATGGATTAGCCCCTTGGAGGTCCAGTTTCACATGTACAGTGAATAGTGAAACTCCCTGGGTCACCTCAGCCCAGCCGTTGGCCTGTGTAGTGACCCACCCTACTGGGTTGTAATGAAGATTTGGGCCATGGCATCTTACCAGCGTTTTCTGCATAGTTTTGCTGCAGTGAACTGCACAGTAAAAAGTGGAAAAAGAAAAGCCACATATGCTATTTTAACCTTGTGAAAAGAAAGATGGCATCATGCAGTGTTGGATTTCTGTTGCCTAACATACACCTGCGGAAGGGCAAGTATGATACCAACAGGGGAATTTTTCAGTAATTAAAGATTTCCTGCTTCTATCCGAAGGCTTTTCTGACTTCCATGTGATTTCTGTCCCTGACATGGAAGACCTGGAGCTGTAGGATGAAAGAATGCCCTTAGAGATCAGATTTTTCTCCTGCCAAAACCATCATCATTATTCTTCCACAGGCTTAAATCATGCAATAGGATTTCAGCCAACAAAATTAATAAGGACAAATAAAGAAGAGTCACAAAGAGTCGTTCACGACTGTAATCACATGCACGCACGCACGCACACACACACACACACACACACACATTCCTCGGAGTTACTCCAAGTGGAACTGAAGGCCATTACAAGTCCCAGACCACTGGGGAAGGTAACCTCCAGAGTCTGGAGCCTTCCTCTGCTCCAGATGTTGGAGGGCCATCTCTCTGCTTTCCATGTTCACATTTTCAACTTACAATAGTCCTGTGCCTCCTAGAAGGTGTAAGACAGTGATGGTGAACCTTTTAGAGGCTGAGTACCCAAACTAAAATTCAAAATGCACTTGTTTTTTCGCCAAGTGCCAATATGGCAATTTAACCTGAATCCAGGTGGCTGTGAAGGGGTGATGTTGGGTGCCCACAGAAAGGGATCTGAGTGCTACTTTTGGGTCCCATCTTATAGGTTCACCAACACTGGAATGGGAGATGAATTTTGCCATGCTTCTGATGCTCTAAATCATGTTAGGACAGGGGCTTAAAAAAAAAAACTAGCAGTAACCTGAAGTTGCTTGAAGTTTTGGTGTGTGTGTGTGTGGGGGGAGGTTCCCTGGGCAGTCACCCCCTGCCATTTCGCAGTTCAGGTACTGTGGTCCCACTACATCGCAGGATCGCAGTACCTGCACCTCGGAGCTGCACAGGGGGGGCAGTGGGGGCGATCTGGTCGCTCCACATCACCCCCGCGCTCCTCCGAGAAGCCTCGGAGCTGCGCAGGGGGCAGCGGGGGGCAATCCGGTTGCTCCGTGCCACCCCCTGCGCTCCTCCGAGATGCCTCAGACAGGCGCGCGATCACCCCGCCCCCCCACCTGCTTCCGCATATCGTGGATTATCATGCACCGTGGGTAGGGTGGGTCCCTAACCCCTGAGATCAGTGGGGGGGTGACTGTGGGCCTAAAACAACTCAGGTGGAAGCATGGCAAGCTTGTCCCTATGTTCCTCATTGCACTCAAGGGTTTTGTAGAATAAAAAGTCACTAGGCATGGATGTTCTGGGGAACACGCATAGGTGTTGCACGTGACCCAGGGAATACACTTTGCTTACCATGTGCTACTATTGACTCTGAATGGCTCCCATCTCTTGTACAAACCCTGAATTTAATTTCAAATCATTTTCCTCCATCACCTTCCTTACCAGTTTTTTTTTTAAAAGCAAAGTGTTCTGCTTATATACCGCCCAAGACACCTTGCCTCTTGAAATGATGGAGAGGGTAGAAAAGCTTGCCAACATTTGGGTGCCCTGTTGCCTAGCCTTATAAAAGTATTTCACAAATCTGGAGCATAACATTAGGACCATGATGAATCCCATTAATTATGCCTGCCAGCGTATTTCATTTGGCCTAAATCTTAGCAGCCAAGTGTCACGAGTTAAGAAATCATTAACTTGATGGGGAACAACAAATGCCTACATTGGCTCCTTAACATGTGGCAATTCAATTGGTTATGCTTTTGACCAGGGACTGGACCCCCCCTTAATCTGGCTGAAAGCCATGTCCTAGGAAGTAATCTGTTGCAGAGCTATAACTGGATGGCCCTTTGCCCGCAGGCACCACCATGTAGATGGCCCCGAAACCTTGAGATGAATCTTGTGGAGTACTTTTTAAGGGGAGAAAAGTGGAACATCGATTAGCCCTACTTGCTTTTCTTAAACAAACTCACACTCACCTAAACTTTCCTTGTATCCCCCCCCCCCGTTATGGGTACCACATTCTCTCCTTCCTTTTTCTTTCAAAAGAGTTCATGTTCATGCCTCAGGCTGGAGCGGGTTAGAGAGGGCCCTGACTGCTTCAGCGTGCCACGATTTGATTGGTTGTGAGGCAGGTTAACACCCAAAATTATCCCCCCTATCCCAAAAACATTTTTCTCCCTCTTCCTTTGCCAATGGTGGACAGGCAGGAGAAGAGAAGATAGCTAAAGGTCTGAACAGATAGACTGGAAGCAGTATTTTTAAAAAAGCCGAGAGGTAAGGGCCACAGCTCATCCATCCCAGTTTATCTATGAAGTTGAAATGGTCCACCCAAGGCAACCCCCACACACAGCTGAGCGAAGCCACTTCCTCCAGATTATACTTTGAGGAATGGACGGCAAGAACTGGTGCCTTAAACAGATCTGGCAAAATCTAGTGCTTCTAATGTTTTCAATCTTAATGATTTAGCATATGTTTAATTCAATTATAGGGGAGTTGGAAAGCAGTCAACCTTTCGTTGCATTTGGGCACCAGAAACCTGCATGAAATAAGAGTGGAATGAAACAAATGCAGTCAGGAATAAATCGTAAGACATTTAAAGCTACTGCTGCACACACACAGTCCTACGTATTTTAAACACAGGAATCATAAAATAAGAACCTTACATGACATTTTTTTTAGTGCTGTGAAAGAAACAATAGAACAAAATAACCGGAGTGAAGTGCCAGTCACAAATGAGATTCAAAAACAAAAGAAAACAAAACTTGGCATTCCTTTCTTTCTTTTGACCTTCAGCTACATATTGAAGATTGTCAAGAAAATGACTCAGAGTTCTGCATCACCGTTTTTTCTTGATAGTTTCTTATGGTTGGGCATTTGCTCTCCATGCAAAACAGCTGCACCTCCTTCCTCTCTAACTTAGTGTGTCATTATCAGCAGGGCTGCTGTGTTCATTTTTGCAGTTCTGGAATGAATTTGGCACATCATATTTTGATATTGAGAGAGCTGTCACTTTGGGGAGGCCCTGAAGAAAAGGGTTTCACAAGTCACAGCTCCCCCCCCCGGGTGCCAAAAATTCACATGGAAGCTGAGGTTAGGAAATCAGTGCTGGCTCACAACTGCCATGATCGGATACCTGATCCACTAAAGGGCAGTTGTTTCTGTTGCCTTATGTTTTACGGTGTACGAAGAACAACAGAGCAAATTCATGTGGCTTTCACTTTAATGAAGAAACCGTCAAATAATGGGGAATAATTATGTCCAAGATTGCCCAGGGCCAAAAGGAAAGGAGAGCCAACTTCCCTAGTTCTTGTAGTTGTGGTGCACTCTCTTTAGAGGTGCATCCAAACTGTTGCCTACTGACCAAGTGTCCAACTGTACATTATAGATAGGCTGCAAAGAAAGTAAGGTACACATGGGCTGAAAGATGACTGATACAACACAGGCTCTTTGCAATGTCAATAGTTTGCAAATATCTGTATGTTTGATTTGTCATCATTAGTATCACGGACTTCCTTTGCAAGCATTATGGCTTAGAGATGATAATCTGTTCTCTGCCTTCACCTCTCTGAGCCAACCGGGGAGGTGATGATGTTGGCAGGGAGCCCATCCAGAGGAGTCAGGCAACTGCCTCTGCTCATGCGCTTACCGGCCAATTGGTGTCAAGGGAAGCGCAGCACCGCCTTCCATAACAAAAAGAAAATATACATATTATTCTTCGGTTTATAAAAGTTATTCTAGAATAGATTTTATATTTGTATCCCATAATTTGCTTTCTAAAGTAACTGAAACAGAAATTAGTACTATAAAAGTAACAGACCATGCTCTAATAGAAATGGAAATGAAGGTTTAAAAAGATTATAAAGAGGCAAGAAGATGGAGAATGAATTATAGTATTTTTCAAAATGTAGGTGTAATAGAAAGGGTAAAAAAGGAATGGTTAAAAATATAGTCTATAAATGAAGCAGCTGGGAGTGAAATGGGACTGATATGGGACACCATGAAGTCAGTTATGAGGGGATTAATTATAAAAGGAAATGTGTAGATTTAAAAGATTGAAAGAGGAGAATATTAAGAAATTAGAAGATGTAATTAAAAACCTGGAGCATAAATATCTTATAAATAGAGATAAAACATTTTTAGATCTTCAGTCTAAAAGAAAAGAATTAGATAGTGTAGAATTAGACAAAGTTCAGAGAGATTTAATGTATATGAAGAGAATTTTTTTGGAATTTAGTAATTAAAACTAGATTTTAGCACGGTTATGTCAAGCTAGAAGAGCAAAAAGCATGATAGGTATGATTAGAGATAAATCAGGAAAGAAGTGTAGCCTGATGAAAGAAAAATTGCAAATATTTCAAGAATTTTATGAAGAATTATATAAGGGAGGTAATGTCTCAAAAGAAGACATAGTAGATTATGTTAAAGAAATTGTTAAGAAAAAGATATTAGAGACAGACAAGAGGGAATTAGAAAAACCAATTCAGGAGGAAGAGATTGGAACAATTATTGATAAGCTAAAAATGGTAAAACCCCGGGTTTTGATGGACTAGATTCAGATTTTTATAAATTGTTTAAATCAGTTTTAGTTCCAAGATTAAAAACACTTTTCAGTGGAATCTTAGAAGGAGACAAAATATCGTTATCTTGGAAACATTCATTAACAATTCTTATTCCAAAACCTAATAAGGATGTGATGGACCCTAGCTCATATAGACCAATTTCATTAATAAATCAAGATGCTAAGATTTTTACTGCAATATTAGCGAATAGAATGAATGGGTTTATTACAAAATATATTAATGAAGATCAAAACAGGTTTTTAAAGGGAAGACAAATGTCTAATTTAACTAGGAGAGTGTTGAATATCATATTCAAATTGTTCAAATTGAAGATAAGCGGGATATAAATATAATAAATAAATAAATAAATAAATAAATAAATATATGATATAGAAATGAATAAACAGAAGGCTGGTATTTTGTCATTAGATATATTTAAAGGTTTTGATTGTGTGGAATGGCCAACATTAAAAATAGTGAATGAAAACTGGGGTTTGGAATGAAATTTAGAGGGGTGATAGATCAACTATATTCTGAAAATACATCTGAGATCATAATTAATGATGGGATTTCAGATCGGATATCTCTAGGCTGAGGTACTAGACAAGGTTGCCCCCCTCTCCCCTGTTCTATTTTGTTTAATGATTGAAATGTTTGCGGACAAAATAAGGAATGATGAGTTAATTAGTGGATTAAGTATTGATGACAAAGTAAAGATTAATCTATTTGCAGATGATTCCTTATTGACAATTAAAAATCCAATAGAGAGTATGGATAGAATTAAACATCATTTGGAGAAATTTGGGTTAATATCTGGATTGAGTGTTAACTGGCAGAAATCACAGGTGATGTTGTTTAATCATAACAAAGAAGAACAAGAAGTGATTGCTCACAATTATGGATGTAAGATAAATAATTCAATTAAGTATTTAGGTATAGATTTAGTAAAGGACATATGGAAATTAAAAGAATTTAATTATAACAGAATAAAGAAAGAAATTAAGAATAAAATGTTAGAATACTCAAGTCTAAAACTTTCTTGGTTTGGAAAGATTGCATTGATGAAAATGAAAATTTTGCCAAAATTAATTTTTTTCTTTATGATGCTTCCAGTACAGCTAAGTAAGGATGATTTTAAATTTTGGCAAGATTTGATTAATAACTATTGTAACAGTGGTAAAAAGCTAGAATAAATAAAAAATATTGGTATATGGCCCAAAATAAAGGTGGTATAGGTTTACTGAATGTAAAAAATTATTATTTAGCAAATCAAATAAGGTTTATTGGGGATATTGTGTATCATCCAGAAAGATTATTATGGTGGAAAATGGAATCATCGGAAATAAAGGAAAATAATGAAAAATATTTATTTGGTACTATTAAGAAATCAAAGTTAAATGAGATTAATAACCCCTTTCTTAGATCTATGTTAAATGCATGGTACATACAAAAAAAAATTATGTCCCTTGGATTCACCATTGAGATCTGTAACCGAAATGGAGAACCTTTTAAATTTGAAAGTTTTTAAAAATGTATTTAGGGAGAAACAAGTGATTAGATTGAAAGATTGGATAGGCAAGATGAGAGAGAAAGGACAAATGAAGGAAATTCTTCAATGTAGGGATATATCTTGGTTTAATTTTTTACAATTAAAGAAATGGACTGACGCTTGGATAAAGAAAAATAATAAATGTAGAGAGTACACAAAATATGAACAACTCTTATTGTTGTATGAGGATACCCAGAAGGAGAATATAGTAAAAGGTAATGTTAGCAAATTATATAAAATTATTTTGGACTTAGATGAAAATAGGGAAGGATCTGGATCAAAATTATTGTGGGAACAAGATTTTAAAAAAGAAATAAGAGAGAAAGATTGGGCTAAAATGTGGAGAATGAGAATACTTAGATCTATGTCTGTTAGAATAAAGGAAATTTCTTTAAAATAAGTTTAAGATGGTATTTGACGCCAGTGAAATTGAATAAAATCAATGCTAATTTTTCTAAGTTTTGTTGGAAATGTGATAATGAGATTGGTACCTTTTTTCATTTGTGGTGGGAATGTAAAATGATACAAAAATTTGGAAATGTATTTTTAAAGAACTAAGTGACATACTAGAAATGCTCATAGAGCCCAATTCTGAAATTGCTTTGTTATCAATATTTGTTGATTATAGTTATTATGTTAAAAGTAAAGAGTTGATTACAAATTTGTTGACAGCAGCTAGATTAATAATTGCTAGAAATTGGAAATCTAAATACGAACTATGCTTAGATGAATGGTATAATGAAATATGGAATATTGCTTTAAATGATAAATTGACATGTTCTTTAAAGGTTAAAAAGGGAGAGTTAAAAAGAGATATATTCTATGATATATGGGTTGATTTATTGAATATGTGCTTGTACGAGATAAGGGTAAGGCTTCCGCGCAACAATCGATTTTGTTCTGGAGGGGAGGATAATGACTGTAAATATGAAGAGTGATCCTGTTGGTGAAGGGGTGCACTGTTGTTGATGTTTGTCTTTTTTGTAATTTGTATAACATTTTAAATAAAAAAGAGAAATAAAAAAACAAACAGTTGGCCACTGAGTGCATGCTTAGATGCATAAGCACCTTGAACAAGACAGTATAGGATAAATTAGATTGAATAGAAAAGATGTTATCTTATTAATGATTGAAGATTATGCAGTAAATCTGGTAGTGATGGTTTTGACTGTCAGGAAGAAGTGATGGACAAGAACCAGTAATCTGGATCATCATCACCATCATATAGTCAGAGATGCTGGGTGAGGTAATCCAAAACACATGTCTGTCCATGTATACCTGTACTATATATTGCCTTCACTCGCCTTTACCCTCAATCACGCTCATTTGCCTTCTGTAACTCAAATTCATTCTTGACACATTGCCCCATCATCTCGTAGAAGTGAGTGAGATTGGCTTTCAGAATAATAAAGAAGAGAGAAAAGAATGAAACAGGATGCTGGCACTTTAGCATTTGGGAGGGGAAAAGAAACAAAAGCTCAAAGAAAGAAAACTATTTTCACAATTGTTCAAGTATATATATAACCCTATTATGCAGATAGGAATTTGTTATGTTCAAGGAAATATAAACTACTAGTAGTTAGCAGTGCTGTGGAAGAATAAATGCACTTAGTGATTATGAAGCTAGGGGACAAATGAACAAGGCAATAGGGCCTACTCGTACTGTCAGGGTGCCAAACTGTTTTTATTATAACCTTAGAATTGTTGAGTCTATGGTACTATTATGTTGCGTGTTTGTTGTTTTCTATTTGTTTCGTTGATCATTGTAAGCCGCCCAGAGTTCCTAAGGGAAGATGGGCAGGGTATAAATGTAATAATAATAAATAAATAAATAAATAAATAAATAAATAAATAAATAAATAGAGCTTAGTACAAAACTTATATTTCATATGTACAAATGACAAGAGTAATATACAATAACAATGCACAAAGCAGAGCATATAGAGAAAATACAACAAAACCTGGGGAAAGCTGCATCTCACTTTAGGCAGTCCCAATTTTTACATTGGCTTGCCTGCTATTTTTATACATACAGCAATATGGTGTAAGCCAATCATACACAAAATGAGATGAGGTGATTAAGCTATACCACCTGTGCCTAATCATCTTGTCCTTCCAGTGCTGATTATTCCTTACACCTGTGTCCTAGACCTAATACACATTCTTGTCTAGCTCATGACATGATACAATTTACAGAATCCATTTTGTAATCTGTTAAATAAATACATATTACAGACATTCTGTCAAAACTACAATCCTTGACAGGCCTTTGAATACTTGCCAAAAGGCTCAACTTTGACTGTGATAATTTCATTAGTAATAAATGAGCTTTTGTAGCTCATGGTTTTATATTTGTTATTTTAATTGTTACATATATTTAATATTTTAGTATTTTAATTGTTATGTATAATATTATTATTCTTTGTATTTACTGTTTTTATCCATAATTTTAAATATTTAATATTTAATATATTCAATTTTTTAGTATATTTATCTATACATTTTACTCAATAAAAGGTTAATGCAGGGTTATCTCTTCTGCATGTTGTTGCTGCTTGTTTTAGGGTGGCTATATGAATTCAAATGAGGGTTACTGAAGGTGGAAGCAAGGAGAAGGGAGAATAAAGTAAGAAGTGGATGCTTTGGTAACATTGATAGGACGTTGGAAAAGATACATGCAAAATTTGCACCATAAAATGCTATGCAGATGGATTTTAAGATTTGTTTATATGGATCTGGAAGACCAAAAATATCCATTCATTCAGTTCTCTCAAACTCAAATGATGATGAAGAGGTTCATTCTGCTGTACCAAGTGATCATTGGGGAATAGATAAACTGAAGATGGGGCAGTATATAAATATAATAAACAAACAAACAAATAATCTCTCAGGTAAACTTCTGTTTTACTTAACAGCGCCTGAAATGTAAGGCTTTCCAAGAGACTGGAGTTCACACATTTACTCACCAGCCTGAGTGAAGAGATGTAACACACAACTGTGCAAACCAGCCATCAGATTTAATGAGGACCTTCCCATTGCTGACTGGCTGGTCCAAGTGACAGTTCTTCCTCCACTGCTATTTTTAGTTTCTTAAAGCATAATGATTTTCATCAGGAGATTTGGAGTCTGTTGCCAATCAATATGCTGATGACACACAACTCCCCTTTTCTTTTCTTCTTCTGCAGAAAATTATGCCCCATCCGAGGCCTGATCAGCTGGCGTGTGGGGCTTGGGAGAGGGGAAAAGTTTTAAAAGCCCACCCTTTCTCCCACCCAATCCTGTAACTCTGTGCATCTTATTCCTCTTCTTTTTTGGGGTAGTTGCCATATTTTTATTGTTATAATCTGTATTGTTTTGACAGACTTCAATTAGAGAGATGAGTACAGAGGATGCGTTTTTGTTGTTTGTCATGTACAGCACCTGAACTAATGCTTTTCACTAATTGGGCAATATAAAAATCCAACACATACATAAATAACACATTTTCAGTGTCATTCTCTTGGGAAGGAGAGCGAAGTTTAGCTGACTATAGAAGAGAATTGCTGAGGTGCACAACCTTTTGGCCATGATTCATATCCAATATTGCGTAGGAGTAGCAACACACGTACAGCATTGGTATTTCAGCACTGAGAAGGCAACATACAGACATCCTCAATGAACTCCAGGAGACACTGGATAAGCATTGAGACAGCTGTTCTTGAAAACAGCAGTTCTAGAAGCCAAAAAAAAAAAAAAAAAGCCATGTGATCCTTAGTCAATCCAAAAGCAAAGGCAGGTGATACCTTTGTTAGACAACTTTTAAAAAGTTATTTTATCCCTCATTCATAGATAGGGGGTTGCCACATTTCTGTGTAACTTAAATCCCTGGACAAAAAGGACTCTTGGCTTTCCAACAGAGGAAGGAAAAAGCTGAAGACCTGACAGGTCTTTGCTGAAAGAGATAATCCGGTCAAGAACCACCAGGGTAGAATTTGAAATCTGCACACTTCATTTCTGTTTGCAATGTGCATTTGGGAAATCACTTTTAAGAAACAGACTTGGCACAGACATCTGCTATGACTTTTGGGACTTTCATGCATGTACAAGGGCTAACAAACTGAAATTGAATCCAGACAAGGTGGAGACCCTTCTGTTGGGGCCTTGGTAGCCCGATGGGCAGTATAGAAATCACTCACTCAGTCAGTTAGTCAGTCAGTCAATATGGGGTGGGGAAAATTAAGTTAAGTGGGAAGTTACCTTGTTTGGATGGAGTTACACTTCGCCTGAAATACCAAGTTTACTATCCACAATATATTCACAGCTTGATGAAATTAGGATAGGTCAAAAGCCAACATTTTTATTTGATTTTTAATAACAATAATTGTGTGCCATCAAGTTGATTCTGATACAGCAACATTTTCTAAGGGTTTCTAGGCAGAGAATGCACAAAGATGGTTCACAAGTCCATTCTTCTGGGGGTGCCCTGTTACTGGTCAGGCTACACAGGCTGGTTCTTCTGCCGGGAGGTTCCAGGGGTGGGGGTGGGGGGCCTGAACTCCCAGGTCCTGGCTCTGCGGCAAGATACCAGCCATGGTCTAATAAAGTATGACTTGCCCTTCTTTCTGGAAACCAGGAAACATTAATAGTTCCTCTTCTTCCACCCACCTTAACAAAGAAAAGTTGGTGGAGTTCCACCAGTTTCACAGGCTGCATAGCAAAGGATTAAAGTCCACGAGTTCTCCCCCGCTGCTCCAATTGTGTGGATGAAGAAGACTTCATGTTACGCCAAATAAGAGCAGGTACCAAGGACAATCATTGCCGTCGCACTACTTCAGCAGTGTTAGACTGTTAAATATTTGAGGATGCCTGGTACAAAGTGAGTAGTAGGGGAAGGGGTGCTCCTGTCAAAGGGGCAATAAAACCATCAAACACTGGAAGTCCCGCCCCCTTACCGGAAGTCGCGCCCCTTACCGGAAGTCCCGCCCCCCTTACCGGAAGTCCTTACCTTCCGCCCCGCCCCCTTACCCGGAACCGGAACCTTCCTGGGCCCTTTGACCTGGAAGTGACGTCCTCTTCCGCCTGACCCGGATGGGGAGCCTTGCCCCCTCCCCCCAACACGTCACGGGGTCCCCTACCCCACCCTCAGGCATGCCCGGGCATGCCTTCCCCTAGGGCGCTGCCGCTGGCTATGTGTTGCCTGGGCCTGTCTTGCTGCGTGTGCGCATGCCTGAGAGGCCTTATAAGAAGAGGGGAGTGTTCTGCGGTGCCCGCCGCCGCCTTTTCCGCTGTTCCTGAAACCGACTGGCTCATGGTCCCCGCCGTCCCGTTTATGTGGAGAAAGATGGCGTCTTCAAGCAAGATCGGGTTTTCCTCCAGCTTACCGAAAGACACCCCGGACTCACCGCCGAAAGCAGAGAGCGTGGACTCCCCTCCGAAGCCCGAGAGCCCGGACTCCCCGCCAAAATCCTGGACCCCGAAGATAGAGAGGCAGCGGTTGAAACCGAAAAGGCGTCTGCACCCCCACATGCACCACGGGCCTACGGGATTTTCCATGCCCTCTGCCCCTAAACACCCCATCGCGGAAGCCCAGCTCTGCGCCCAAAAAGCCGCCCAAGTCTGCCCTTCACACTGAGGAGACCCTGTTTTGGTCCGATCTTGAGTGTGATTGTCCTCATGGAGTAAGAGCAGGATGGCAGAAACCAAAAGAGAAATCGGGGAGTGAATGCTCAGATGGTTCCGAACCTGGGCCTCTAGAGGAGCCACAAGAGGATATTTGGACTTCTGCCGATGAGGGTTATGAGAGCGGTTCAGCGGCCGAGGTGAGTTTTTCATTAAATTGTTTATAACTCTCGTTCGGGTTTGGGGGTGCTGCAAAATTTAAAACTAAGAGGCTGTTTAATGCTCTCTCAACAGGACACTCTGCTGGAGAAAAGAATCTGCCGAGAAGTCATAGCGTGTGAAAAAAAAATTCTAGCGCTTCAAGTGGTTTCAACATATACTCTGAGAATATAACAGCTTATTCAATAATGTCTGTCTTTATGTTTAAAATTAGAAAATAGCCTTTTCCGTCCTATTATTTGCAAATATTAAACACATTATAAGTCTGGTAAAGCCTTGAAATCTTAAAATGCTCCAGCCTTATTCTCTTGTGAATAAAGTTTATTTTACCCCTTAATCTGTGTTCATATGTCTGTGGGCTGCTAAGATGCCTGACCACGGGGATGTTCTAAAAAATATATATTATACACCAGATTCTGTAGGAAGTTTTGGAGGTGTGAACCCTCTATTTAGTGAGGCAAAAAGCGTATCAAATCATTAAGGGTCAAGGATGTTTCTCGATGGCTTTCTGATCAGGATGCCTATACACTCCATAAGCCCGCCCGAATACATTTTAAAAGAAACAAGACTATTGTCTCTGGAGTCGATGCACAATGGCAGGCGGATTTGGTAGATATGCAGCAATTTTCAGAGTACAACAGGGGCTACAAGTACATATTAACATGCATTGATATTTTATCTAAATATGCCTGTGCTGTGGCTCTCAAAGACAAGACGGGGCGGGCGGTGTCCAAAGCTTTAGCGGACGTTTTCAAACAAAACCATAGACGTCCAGAGAAGCTTCAAACAGATCGAGGTTTAGAGTTCCTAAATAAGCCTGTAAGGCTGCTGTTAAAGAAACATGGGATACACCACTTTGTCACCAATAATGAGGTCAAGGCTGGTGTTGTGGAAAGGTTTAACAGAACTTTAAAAACAAAAATGTGGCGGTATTTCACAGCCAATAATACGTACAAATATATGGATGTATTACCTCAGCTCCTAAGAAGCTATAATCACAGCATGCACAGAACTATCAAGGCTAGGCCTGTAGATGTGACCCCTCACAACTCTTTGGCCATCTGGAAAACAATCTATGGGACCTCTGCTAAAACGAAAGAGGAGAGGCCACTGTTCAGAAAAGGAGACCATGTCAGGGTTTCAAAAATAAAGGGGTGTTCGATAAGGGTTATGAACAGAATTTCACTACAGAGATATTTATAGTGGATCAGGTTATCAAAAAGCAAAGAGACCCGTATACCTGTTAACAGATTACCATGGTGATGCTATTGTGGGGACATTCTATCCCGAAGAACTACAGAAAGTGAACCCCCGAGAAGACCGGGTGTATAGAATTGAAAAGGTATTGGCCACAAAAGGCCGTGGCTCAAGAAAACTTCACTTAGTGAAATGGAAGGGTTGGCCCAGTAAGTTCAACAGTTGGGTGGCTGCCTCTGAAATTTGCGACCCTGTATAGAAGAGTTGGAAATGGGAGATAACGGATTTTACATCACACTCCCCAGCAATGCATGCAAGGAAATATTTCCTCAAAATACAAATGCTAATTTTACAACACTGCTACCACAACCCTTAGATCTGAGCGGTGCATGGGAAGTTGGTCTGGCTGAAATTCAGTACCCCGCAGCTGGTACACACTGACTAAAAATGCCATGTTTTACATTTATCAGGATGCAACTAAATGGGGCTTTCTACTACACAGAGTTATTACAAGAGCATTCAATCTGTTTTGGATGAAATGAATGACAATATAAAAGTAGCCATAGATCCGCCTAAAATACGTTTTGTCTACGACCCTGTAAAGGGTAAAGTTAGATTCATAGGGGAAAACACATACAAATTCTCGGCCTCTGGGGGGTTAGCCCACATATTGGGTCTACCACCCGATGTTCCTGTTGATAAAATAGACCACGCTGCAGACATTACCGGAGGGGTCAGCGCCTTGTACCTGTATACGGATATCATAGAGCACCAAATTGTAGGAGACAGCTCTGTACCCCTGTTACGGTGCATACCCGTCAGAGGAGAAACTTATGAATGTGTCACCATAACTTACGATAAGCCGCATTATATGTTAATGAGCAAGAGCCACATCAACACAATAAGCATTGAAATAAAGACCGACCAGAACCAACACGTGCCATTCAACTGGGGGAAAGTTGTCGTGAGGTTACACGTTCGACCCAGAAGAGGTTATTTTTAGAGCGTGCAAAAGAGAGCTGCATGAGCCAAAAATGGTTGTCGTTAAAGATTATGGAAATGTAGATGCCTATAGGGCCTACTACAAAGCCCAGGCAGGCCGTGGTCTACCTGGTTTCCATGGAGCTGTAAACATGTATGGAGCAGGTCTGGGGTGTAGGGATTTCATACCCCAATAGCTCTGTACCCCAAGAAATGGGCAGAGCACAAAGCGCACCTAGAGGAAGCTGAGGACCTGGATTTCCCAGAAATCCCCAGGGCTGAGCAGGCACCCAGGTGCAGCTAAGCTGATGCTGATCTAAGCATAGGTCAGGAGGGCAGATAACCAGGATATCAGGATACATCTGCTCAGGCTCAAGGAAGCCTCTTATCAGTAATGCCTCACTAGCTAGGGAGCATTTCCCCCCCACCTGTGGAACCTATTTCCCCTGCCCATTGTCTATGTGTTTACTATGGTCTCACACATAAGTCTTGCATTCTTTCCCCCCACCGAGGAATGTTTCTCTGTATCTATTGTGTTGCTCTCTTATAATAAACACTGGGGCTCAGGCAGCAGCAGGAGAAGGCTCAGGGAAGAGAAGGCTCAGAGAGAAAAGGCTCAGAGGCAGAATCTTCACCACATAGAAGGGAGAATCATCATCAATCTCACATGCACGCAGCCGAGGCAGACACAGAGAGACACACAAACATCCATGGAACCCTGACAGACAGACAAACAGGAAAGCTGCCCTGAGCACCAGATATTGCACCCCGAAACTCTGTGTCCCGTGTGATTCGTAACGCAACATATGGTGACCCCGACGTGATTCCCCCCAACGCAACGGCAGAGGTGATTCCCCCAACGCAACTGCAGACGTGATTCCCCCAAGGCAACAGCAGACGTGATTCCCAGAAGGCAACACAGATGCAATCTCCTGCAGCAAGGCAGATGCAGAGGAACCACTAGGCACAAGGACCAGGCTCCAGGCCAGACGGCACGAATGTGGCCCATCCTCATCTCCCTACGCCTGTGAAAAGGCTTCGAGACGCGTCCAGACATCCTCCCCAGGGGATCCCAAAGGTGAGATGGGAGCGTTCTTCTCGGTTGAAGAGCGAAATGAATTCAGTGGGTCAGCTAATTTTCGGAGCAAAAGCATGCCAGTAATAGTGCAGCCTTTGCCCACAGTCCCTAAGGTGGGATCAGGGGGGCAGGGAAAGCCTTGGGAAAGCCAAGAGTCCCAGATAGAGTTTTGGGAGTCACAACAGCCTTTGGGTTGGGAACCAGCAGTAGGAAGGAATCTACAGGCTAGAGCAGAGTCTGGGCAACCCCTGGGTCAGAAACCAGTAGCAGGAACGGAGATTCAGGCAGAAAATTCCAGGATTGGCAAGCAGAATGCAGGTGATAGAGCAGAGCAGCAATGGGGACGCATGGAAATGCCCGCTTCACTTCTCCCCACAGATTTTCAGATGTCCCTACCAATAATTTTTCCACCTAGTGACCTGCAGTTAGGAACAGTGTCCCACAATCAGGAATGGGTGGTGCAAAAAAGGAAACCCCAAGAAGATTTAGGAAATTCAGCAACAGAATATCTGGAAAGGTTAAGATCAAAAATTTCCATCAAGAATGGTCTCAGCACAGGGCAAAATGACACTCAGGAAGAGTTCATCAAACCCCAGAAGCAAGAGGGGAAAAATTTTGTCCTGCCAGAAAATGTATCTCCAAAAGGCAAGGAGATGCCCCAAAGGCAGTCACTTTCTTGCAGCAAAGAGCCAAGCCATGAGGCAAGATTTCCCAAAGAAATGCAGAGAGGCCAAAAATTTGTCCATGGCTCAGTAACGCAAGCCTTGAAACCATTTAAAGCTCAGGATTCCATTTCCCAGGGAAGGCACCTCAGGAATCAGAAGCAGCCAGCTTTAGAGCATATGCAGAGTTCAGCCTTGGGCTGGACCAAAGCAGATTTGCCCAGAGAGGGAATCCCAAAGATAGATCTCTTTTCCAAAAGGACAAAGTTCGCCATTAAGGCAAAGGTCAGCCTTTTGTGTGCTGTGGCAGATGCCAGGCACCCTCAGTATAAGTATAGGAGAAAGGCAATTTTTCCAAAAGATTCTGTACCCTATTTTTCCCTAAGAGATTTTCATCTTTCTCCAAAGCCATGGAGAATTTAGATTTTCTCTCTCAGAAAGCTTAGGCAGCCAGAATTCCCCTCATACCTTCTTTAGCAAGCTACAGGAAAATTTAGGAATCAAAAATGCTTCTCTCTCTCTCTCTCTCTCTCCCCCCCCCCTCTGTCTATCGACTGGAAGCAGCTCGGGGGAGCGGGGGGGGGAAGGGGGCTGGAAAGCAAGCAAGCAGGGGAGGAAAAAAGGTTTTTGGATAAGAAAGTTTGCTGGAGAACGAAGTTTGCTGGAAAGCAGGCAGGTATCAGTTGTCAGTCAGGAATTGTGAGAAAGATTCCTGAGGATTTCAAGCTCCTTTAGAAGGAAAATGTCCCAAAGATCTAATCTGTCCACTATTCTCATGGGGTAAAAAGGAATTATATGGGTTTGATCCATCTCACTCGCACAAGCATGCAAGATAGCAGGAAACATGGAATGGTTATCAGTTTGCTAGGAAGAGTAGACTGTTATCTTTAGAGACATTGTATAAACAAAGCTAGCTTATCACCTTCCTGTGGGTTGTAATTACAAGTCAGCAAGCAGAGGCATCTTTCAGAGTTGGAAGCAAATACTACAAATCCCATATGCCTTACATTTTTGGGCACAAGCAATCAACAGGGTTTAAAAATGTATAAAAATCATCACTAATGCATGTTCCTTTTGCCTCCAAAAATCAAGCAGGGAAAAAAACCTTCCTCTCAGGGTATGAATTTCAAATTTAAAACAGAAAGCCAAAACAATTAGAAAAAAAAAGAAGGGGGAGGAATCTCCCCCCTCTCCAGGCTTTTCAAGCAAGGCTTGATTTTAACTATACAGTATGTACCCTGAGAGAAAGAGAAATATTCTCACAGGTATGCCTTCCATGGCAGTTTGAAGCTTACCAGCAGAATGATCCCAGAACATACATTCCTCATTTCTCAATTGCAACGACTATGGTCAGAGGGCAAGATTGATGTCCTCTTAAGGACTGGACTTGGCAATCATGCAAACCAGATTTGGCTAAATCAGATTTCACCACCAGAAGAAGAAGACATTTCCCAGACCCATGAACTTTTAGCAAAAGGACTCTTAAAAGGACTTTTCAGCAAACAGCCATCCATGGAAGCAGAGAAGAAATATAGTTAGGTAGTCTTTCACCTTCCCCCACAAAAATGTAAGCCCCTAGCACAGACAGATATGCTTACTTATGTATTCTCATGTATTCATGTAGTTTGAAAATATTCACTGTCTATACCTGCAACTTCTTGCTATAAGTTACCTCTTAGCCACAAAATCATCTATTCCTGTATTGCTAATGCTATAGCTTATTGCTTGAGTATTGTTAATGCATCTATATCTGTATGCTAGATTATGCCTATGTACCTTTTAAGTCTTGGGAGACAATCATGCTTATTGTGCCATTTCAGTTATTATTGCAAGTTATAATGAGCGAAAGTTTATATCTCTGAAAGTTATATAAATATTGGGTGCTGTGTAACTCGGTGGGAGAAAGAATGCAGCCAACATTCCAGAGGGGTCCCCACATTAGATAACACACCACAGCCAATGGTTTCTGCCATGCCCTAGCTTAGTGCTCTCACAACGAACATGGGGGTGGGAGGAATGTCACCACAGCAGCTCTCAAGCACAGCCATAAGACACCTCACATTTTAGGGCACAATTCTTACATCTCAGCCCAGATATATGAAGCTTGTCTTGCAGAGACATGTCACTCCCTCCTACATAAGGAGTTGAGTTTCCTCTTGGGCCAAGCAATGAGGCCCCTGGGGCAAATGACCTCAGGTTGCCAGCTTTCAAGGCCTGCATGGGTTGAGCACCAGATGAGTGCCTGATTTCTGGTAGGTTTACACCTGTGCCTCCTGACTGGTATGCAAGTGCTCTCTTAATTAAAAGGAAAGGGAGAGATGTAGGGATTTCATACCCCAATAGCTCTGTACCCCAAGAAATGGGCAGAGCACAAAGCGCACCTAGAGGAAGCTGAGGACCTGGATTTCCCAGAAATCCCCAGGGCTGAGCAAGCACCCAGGTGCAGCTAAGCTGATGCTGATCTAAGCATAGGTCAGGAGGGCAGATAACCAGGATATCAGGATACATCTGCTCAGGCTCAAGGAAGCCTCTTATCAGTAATGCCTCACTAGCTAGGGAGCATTTCCCCCCCACCTGTGGAACCTATTTCCCCTGCCCATTGTCTATGTGTTTACTATGGTCTCACACATAAGTCTTGCATTCTTTCCCCCCACCGAGGAATGTTTCTCTGTATCTATTGTGTTGCTCTCTTATAATAAACACTGGGGCTCAGGCAGCAGCAGGAGAAGGCTCAGGGAAGAGAAGGCTCAGAGAGAAAAGGCTCAGAGGCAGAATCTTCACCACACAGAAGGGAGAATCATCATCAATCTCACATGCACGCAGCCGAGGCAGACACAGAGAGACACACAAACATCCATGGAACCCTGACAGACAGACAAACAGGAAAGCTGCCCTGAGCACCAGATATTGCACCCCGAAACTCTGTGTCCCGTGTGATTCGTAACGCAACACTGGGGGGCATTTTTCGTGGACTTTTCAGAAGGGCTGTTCCTCTTTTGAGGAGTGGGTTTCAAATTATTAAACCTCATGTTAAGACAGCCATGCACAACATAGCTGGAGACGTAGTGAGTCATGTTATGAAAAAGGTGAGAACCCAAGAAGGCTCGGGTCTCATGTACCTAAAAAGAAGGGGAGGAGTTAAACGAAAAGCATCTCACCAACATATTGGAGCACCTCAGCCCCTAAAAAGAAGGGGTATCCGTGGTAGAAAAAATCAGAAGCTGCAGGTCAGGAAGAGGAGTGGAGGCCGCAAGACAAAGATACTAAATCACAGCAGAAGAGACATATTTTAAAATGGCATTCATTCATAACTCCTCTGAAGAATGTACCAAATCCGAGCTGGATCTTTTTCAAATATCACCAACACAAACCTGCGTGGAAAGCAGTATGTACGTTGAAGTCCCGCCTCTGTCAGCCCTAAGCCCTAATGCACCTGTGGAATTTTATATAACAGGGGCGAGTGAATTTTATTTAGACCTCAGTCATTCGCTTCTTTTTCTATGTTGCAAAATAACAAAAGCAGATGGTTCAAACATGGCTGATGCCGCCAAAACGGGGTTGGTCAATTACCCCATTGCCTCGCTGTTTAGCCAGCTGGATGTTACCCTCGGCGATAGGCTGATTAGCCAGAGTCACAACTGCTATCCCTACAGAGCCATTTTAGAACTGCTTCTGAACTACAGCACCGATGCCTTGAGTACACAATTTGCAGCAGGTGGTTTTTATAAAGATGCCTATCAAGCGATGGAATCTACAAGCCTAGCCGCTGGTGAGGGAAACTGGGGCTTTAAATCTAGAGCACATCAGACAGCGGGTAGCCGGACCTGGGATTTGATGGGCCCATTACACAGCGATATATTTTTCCAGGACAAAATGCTGCTGAATGGTGTAGATGTGAAGATCAAACTCACACGCAGCAAGGATGCGTTCTGTTTGATGAGTGGAGATGACAATGCAGGTATGAAAAATCCCTTCATAGCCTGTTTCACAACTGCATATGCCCGTTTGGAACTTTATAAACTGTTGGACCGGCTGCAGGACAGGGTCCTGTACCATGATACAGACTCTGTTATTTTTGTTCACAGAGAGGGCGATTGGAATCCCCCTCTGGGGGATTATCTGGGTGACCTAACCAGGGAGATACCAGAGGGGGAGCACATTACTCGTTTTGTTTCAACAGGCCCTAAGAGCTACGCTTACACATTGTCGGGGGGCAGTGCCTGTGTGAAAGTCAAAGGAATCACACTGACTGTGGCAAACAGTGAGAAAATTAATTTTGACACTCTTCAAGACCTCGTGTTTGCCTATGTTTCAGACAAGAAAGATAACCCTCCTTGTGAAATAGTTGTAGAACAGCCGGGCATTGTGAGAGATAAACGACAGTGGCTCATCCACACTAAAACTTTAAGAAAAACACAAAAAGTAGTGTATGACAAAAGAGTGATTACAGACGGATTTAAAACGGTCCCTTATGGATACTAAGAGGAGCACTCTGTGGAACCATCCTTTTTCAGCGATTCTCGCGGGACCCAGTGGTTGTGGGAAAACCTTCTTTGTAAAAAACATGTTGGAGAATGCGCGTTATGTATTTTCTGAAATGCCTGAGAATGTTGTATGGTGTTACAGTTGCTGGCAGCCTCTGTATAAAGACCTATTGTGTAAATATTCCTTTATTAAGTTTGTAGAAGGATTGCCTGAAAACTTTGCTGATAATGTCTTGTTACCCCCCGATAAAATAAACTTCTTAATTATAGACGATTTGATGAAATGTGCTGCTGATAATAAGGAGGTTGAAAAACTCTTCACGCAATATGTGCACCACAGAAATGTGAGTGTATTTTTTCTTACACAGAATATTTTCTGCCGTGGTATACGGGTCTCTTTGCTTTTTTGATAACCTGATCCACTATAAATATCTCTGTAGTGAAATTCTGTTCATAACCCTTATCGAACACCCCCTTTATTTTTGAAACCCTGACATGGTCTCCTTTTCTGAACAGTGGCCTCTCCTCTTTCGTTTTAGCAGAGGTCCCATAGATTGTTTTCCAGATGGCCAAAGAGTTGTGAGGGGTCACATCTACAGGCCTAGCCTTGATAGTTCTGTGCATGCTGTGATTATAGCTTCTTAGGAGCTGAGGTAATACATCCATATATTTGTACGTATTATTGGCTGTGAAATACCGCCATTTTTGTTTTTAAAGTTCTGTTAAACCTTTCCACAACACCAGCCTTGACCTCATTATTGGTGACAAAGTGGTGTATCCCATGTTTCTTTAACAGCAGCCTTACAGGCTTATTTAGGAACTCTAAACCTCGATCTGTTTGAAGCTTCTCTGGACATCTATGGTTTTGTTTGAAAACGTCCGCTAAAGCTTTGGACACCGCCCGCCCGTCTTGTCTTTGAGAGCCACAGCCCAGGCATATTTAGATAAAATATCAATGCATGTTAATATGTACTTGTAGCCCCTGTTGTACTCTGAAAATTGCTGCATATCTACCAAATCCGCCTGCCATTGTGCATCGACTCCAGAGACAATAGTCTTGTTTCTTTTAAAATGTATTCGGGCGGGCTTATGGAGTGTATAGGCATCCTGATCAGAAAGCCATCGAGAAACATCCTTGACCCTTAATGATTTGATACGCTTTTTGCCTCACTAAATAGAGGGTTCACACCTCCAAAACTTCCTACAGAATCTGGTGTATAATATATATATTTTTAGAACATCCCGTGGTCAGGCATCTTAGCAGCCCACAGACATATGAACACAGATTAAGGGGTAAAATAAACTTTATTCACAAAAGAATAAGGCTGGAGCATTTTAAGATTTCAAGGCTTTACCAGACTTATAATGTGTTTAATATTTGCAAATAATAGGACGGAAAAGGCTATTTTCTAATTTTAAACATAAAGACAGACATTATTGAATAAGCTGTTATATTCTCAGAGTATATGTTGAAACCACTTGAAGCGCTAGAATTTTTTTTTTTCACACGCTATGACTTCTCGGCAGATTCTTTTCTCCAGCAGAGTGTCCTGTTGAGAGAGCATTAAACAGCCTCTTAGTTTTAAATTTTGCAGCACCCCCAAACCCGAACGAGAGTTATAAACAATTTAATGAAAAACTCACCTCGGCCGCTGAACCGCTCTCATAACCCTCATCGGCAGAAGTCCAAATATCCTCTTGTGGCTCCTCTAGAGGCCCAGGTTCGGAACCATCTGAGCATTCACTCCCCGATTTCTCTTTTGGTTTCTGCCATCCTGCTCTTACTCCATGAGGACAATCACACTCAAGATCGGACCAAAACAGGGTCTCCTCAGTGTGAAGGGCAGACTTGGGCGGCTTTTTGGGCGCAGAGCTGGGCTTCCGCGATGGGGTGTTTAGGGGGCAGAGGGGCATGGAAAATCCCGTAGGCCCGTGGTGCATGTGGGGGTGCAGACGCCTTTTCGGTTTCAACCGCTGCCTCTCTATCTTCGGGGTCCAGGATTTTGGCGGGAGTCCGGGCTCTCGGCTTCGGAGGGAGTCCACGCTCTCTGCTTTCGGCGGTGAGTCCGGGGTGTCTTTCGGTAAGCTGGAGGAAAACCCGATCTTGCTTGAAGACGCCATCTTTCTCCACATAAACGGGACGGCGGGGACCATGAGCCAGTCGGTTTCAGGAACAGCGGAAAAGGCGGCGGCGGGCACCGCAGAACACTCCCCTCTTCTTATAAGGCCTCTCAGGCATGCGCACACGCAGCAAGACAGGCCCAGGCAACACATAGCCAGCGGCAGCGCCCTAGGGGAAGGCATGCCCGGGCATGCCTGAGGGTGGGGTAGGGGACCCCGTGACGTGTCGGGGGGAGGGGGCAAGGCTCCCCATCCGGGTCAGGCGGAAGAGGACGTCACTTCCAGGTCAAAGGGCCCAGGAAGGTTCCGGTTCCGGGTAAGGGGGCGGGGCGGAAGGTAAGGACTTCCGGTAAGGGGGGCGGGACTTCTGGTAAGGGGCGGGACTTCCGGTAAGGGGGCGGGACTTCCGGTGTTTGATGGTTTTATTGCCCCTTTGACAGGAGCACCCCTTCCCCTACTACTAAAGTGGACAGTCAGATATATTGCACATCCGGTTAAACCTGGGAGCAAACATAACTATTTCCCCAAGCTGTGGCAAGGATGACTTTCCTGGCCTTTCTCCCCATCTGGGACAAGCAGCAGAGCATTGCCCGGTCCCGTAATCTGTCCCTTACACTTCTTACGTGGCTTCACACCAGAATCGCAAAGCAGCCTGATCGTTTCTCCGCTCTCCTCCCCTGCAGGCTGTCATGGTCTCATGGCGGAGGCCTTCCGAGGCCTCTTTGGGCTTTGTGACTTTCATCTGATCACAGCGAGTAAGGCAGGAACAATGGTGGGGTGGAAGGAGTGCTGGTTTCCCTTCTTGTTAATGCCTTTTAATAAACTGACGAGTCTCAGCGCCAGCAAAAGCACTGGAGGGGATATGATGCTTGAGTTCCTCGATAATAATTAGAAAAATAATCTCAGCCGGTTAAGCTGAGTCAGCTTCATTCTTCTGTGCTGAGAACAGCAAGGGGAGAGGCAAACCATGTCTTGCTGCGTCCTTGGAGTCCTTCACGGGCAGTCCAACGAGAGAAAGCTCCGAAAGGGAAACAAAAACTGTTTTCCATTCACTGGGGAAACGGTAGGGATCACACTAACGATATCGAAAGTAGGTCAACGAAGCTCCGAAAGGGAAACAAAAACTGTTTTTCATTCACTGGGGAAACGGTAGGGATCACACTAACGATATCGACAGTAGGTCAACGAAGCCCTCTTGATAAGAGGAATGATATTTCAAGCAAATAAATAACAATATTAGGAGAAATAGAATTTGTACATATAAGAATTCCTGCTTCGTAACTTGCAATAAAGGAGAAGGTTCGGTTCCAGGGGGGTGCTGGGTGTGTAAAATGGCATATCTAACATCACAGATCCTTGCATGCAAAAAATAAGTCATTAATGAGTTTAATTGAGTGACCTCGCTACCAGAGGGGAGGTATAAACATCCAATAAATAAATAAATAAATAAATAAATAAATAAATAAATAAATAAATAAATAAATAAATAAATTTACTTTGCATGCACTTTTTTTTAGCCTCAAAGCATTTCAGCAGATCAGCATGACTGAAAGTTATTTTTTTAAAAAATACAGGTATAAGCATTATTTTAGCTAAGGGTGAGACTGAAGTTTTTAAAAAGGCATAAACTCAATGAACATGGAAAGGGGGCTTCAACTTTGGACCACATTGCCAATGTCTTTATTAAATCACTAGAATATTAAAAACAGGTAGGACGTTTCTTGAAGCTGGGCATTGCAGAGCTAAAGAGGGTGGAATGAGAGCCGCGGACAGAAAGACTTTACAGAGGGTAGTGAACACAGCACAAAACATCATGGGCTGTCCCCTGAGTCCACTGAATGATATTGCCAGGGACCGCTGTCTTAGGAGAGCAAGGAAAATCATCAGGGATGACTCACACCCCGGTCAGCACTTCTTTACTCTCCTACCCTCGGGTAGGAGATACAGAAGTATAGCAAGCGGTACCAACAGGCTAAAAAACAGTTTTTATCCATGGGCTGTTCAACTGTTAAACGGGACGTGACAACTCGTGATAGACTCGTGGGGCTGGCGAGTTATGCAGCAAGCACACAGTGTGAAATCAGATTGAATGGCTTGATAGTGGGATGGTGTTGGGGGGGGGAGCTCAGCCAGTTTCATTGTACACTGGTTGTACAATGACAATAAAGGTTATTATCATTATTATTAGAAAAGTCCCAAAAGAACTGCTGGAGACCTCATAGATGTAGGCATCTAAGATCGAGTGTAGTGTAGTATAGGTTGTGAGTTTGATTCCCCACCATGCCTCCTAACCTAAACCTAGCCAGAGAGTCCCTTCAAATGATGCAGTTCAAAGACGATGAAGTATTCCAGTTAGATGTTGTAGGGTCTGGATCTCCAAGATGAAGACAGCAGCCTTTTTGCATAAGCATGCGATGCCATGTTTTAGGGTGGGAAAGGAGGAAGAGTTGTCTTTCCCTGTGTCTGTTGTAGACCAAGGGCTGTCAGTAAACCAGTAGGGTCTCTGCCATCCTGTGTCTAAGTCCATGGCTTCTTTTCAGCTGTGAGTAGAGGTGCACGGAGACAAGGCTACCCCTGGATCAGAAGGGTTGGAGATAAATTTAATCAATATATTTTACAGGCCTATGGATTTTCCCCTCCCAACAAAAGAAAACAGTGTGAGCCTACTTGTAAAGGTGAACACATACATAACTGACTGATGCATTTAGGGCTTAAGGGGGACAGGTGTGAATTCACACTCATTCAACATAACAAAGTTAACTTGTTTAATCGCATGGAGGGCTGTGCTTGTTTAGCTACATTCCTTCCTCCACCCTGCACCATCAAGGGAAACATGCCAAAAAATTATAATAGGCTACTGAGTATTCTCACAAGAAGCCCTATTACTTGGCTCGATATTCCAGAGGGCAATGTTAATATTTATGACAGCTGGATGTGAGGCCTTCAGGAAAATGCCAAGCTGCTCTCCCCTTTTACTGAGGTCTGCTCCCCCCCCCCCCAGAGTAGAGCAGGAGGTGGACAGGTGCTCTCTGTGTCATTCTTGCCAGTGTTAGGTCAACTGAGGATTCATGGCCTGTGCAAGATTGTTAGAGAACACATGGCCCATTCAAATTCCTTTGTGTTGTGTGAATGCTCCCAAACCTTGCAAAGACATGAGGTGGGTGTAAATAATTTCAAAACATATCCAGCTTCTTAAAACAGTGGGAAGGGGATTTCACCCCCGAAAAAGTTAAATTAATGGGTAAAAGCTGGAGAAACTGTCTAGCAAGGATAGCAACTATAAATATAGTTAAGAGGATATTTTAAAAGAAAAAAAGGTTGTAGCGGTTATACAGCAACTCTTTCAGGTTATGATTCAGATTCGACTCCCTCTCTATCTCCATATATGTCATCTGGCTGCTCTGATGTGTGCCCTGATTCTTTCTTTCTTTCTTTCTTTCTTTCTTTCTTTCTTTCTTTCTTTCTTTCTTTCTTTCTTTCTTTCTTTCTTTCTTTCTTTCTTTCTTATTTATTCATTCATTCTTAAAAGGACCCAAGGCAGCTCACATCATTAAAAAGCAATATTTAAAAGCTAAAAACTGTAGATATACAAATATTTAAAAAGAAACCAGCAAGTATTCTAGTAAAAACAGCCAATAAGATCAGTACTAAAACACAGGTTAAAACAACAGAGCACAACAATCCATAACCCTCTCCCTCTCTCAGATAGCCAGTCACTGAGAACAAGCCTGCCTGAAGAGAAAGGTCTTCACTTGCTTGTGGAAGAACATCAAAGAGAGCACAAGCCTGGCTTCCCTTGGGAAGGAGTTCCAGAGACTGGGAGCAGCAACAGAGAAGGCCTCCTGCTGTGTCTCCACCAAGTGCACCTGTGAAAATGCTGGGATTGAAAGAAAAGTCTCCCCAATGCTCTTAATGCCTGGGCAGGCTCATAGAGGGAGGTGCAGTCTTTTAGATAGGTCTATTTTAAAAAGAAAAGAAGAAGGTTAATCCAATATAATTAATTTTGCACCTAGAAAAAGAAAAAAGCAGATACTGCTGCCTGGGCAGAACTTCTAACTAGAGATGGGCACGAATCGAAAAAACAGCGTTTTGTTTTGTTTCATTTAGTTAAGGAGGTTGGTTTGTTTCATTTCGCTTTTCGTGAATTGTTGCGGAAAAATCATTTCATTGTTTCGCTAATTCATTATTCATTTTTACCCCTTTTCCCCCAGTGCCCACTGCGCGGCCCCTGGGGCACGGTCGGTGCTGTTTTTGTTTTTAAAAAATTCTTTATTTTTGGGTGCCGAGTTGACCAGGCCACCCTTGGGGGCCGGTCGGCACTCCTTTTAAAAAATTATTTTATTTTATTTTTTCACTTCCAGGTTTGTCCCGCGCTACAGCTGTAGCATGGGGCTTTTGTTTTGTTTTTTTCTTTCAGCACCAACCGCCCCTGGGGCCTGGTTGGTGCTGTTATTTTTAACTTAATGTAATTTATTTTTTTATTTTAGGGTGCCGACCAGGCCACCCTGGGGTCCCGTCGGTGCTCTGTTATTTATTTATTTATTTATTTATTTATTTATTTATTTATTTATTTATTTATTTATTTATATTTATATTTATATTTTATTTTATTTCCTCCCCCCTTCCGGGTTCAGGCCCCACACTACAGCTGTAGCGCAGGGCTTTTTTTTCCTTTCAGAACCGACTGCATGGCCCCTGGGGCCCAGTTGTGCTGTTTTTATATTTTATTTTGTTTTAGAATAGAATAGGTGCCGACCAGGCCACTCTTGGGGTCTGGTCAGTGCTCCCTTATTTATTTATTTATTTTTATTTTTATTTTATCCCCCCCCCCACTTCTGGGTTCAGGCCCCACGCTACAGCTGTAGCGCGGGGCTTTCCCCCCTTTTCTTTCAGCACCGACCGCGCGGCCCCTGGGGCCCAGGCAGTGCTGGATTTTTAAATTATTATTTATGATTATTATTATTTTAGGGTGCCGACCAGGCCATCCTTGGGGCCTGGTCGGCACTCCTTTTTATTATTTTTATTCTTTTCTTTTCTTTTCTTTTCTTTTTATTTTTTTTACTGCCAACCACATGGCCACGCTACAGCTGTATCACGGCCGTCGGCTTTTTTCCCTGGTCACGGTCCCAGAAGCCAGGAAGACTGGACCTCCGGACCAGCACCAGGTAGGAGACATCTCTGCCTCCCTCCATTAATGAAACAAAACTAACTGAACCAATTTTTCTTGGTTTGGTTCGGTTCGTGTTAAATTTGCCCCTAGGGTCGTTATTCATTTTGTTACATAATGAACCGAATAACAAATAATGAAACAAAAAAATTCATTTCGTGCCCATCTATACTTCTAACCATTATCAAAATTCATGGATGTGGGAGCAGAACCCATATGTCATGATCCATTTAATCTTCTATAGGCCTAAAGATCTGGTGCCACCACACCCTGTATATTGTGTACATACTGTATGTGGATCCTTCCCCACATTATAAACTGGATAGAGATCTCTAGGGAGGTGGGGAAATGTCACCAACTAGCACTCCAGTATCACAAACTGTGTCCTGGATCTCACACGGGCAACAAACCTCTGCCTAAAGAGAGCTGATGTGTACAAATCAGGAGAATTTGGACACCTCTTAGCAGCAGGTATTCTTTGAAGGCATAGGGTGACTTGAGGCTGTATTTCAGATCCGATGCCACCAGCCTACTGTGAGTAGTTCAGTTCCATTGATGGGAACTGTCCCTGCTGGCCTTCAAAAAAAGCCCTTAACATTCTGCTTTTTAGAGAGGCATTTGGTGACCATTAGTTAGTTGTGTTTTTGTGTGTGAAACATTAGCCAAATAGCCTATCATTCTTTTCTTCTTCTTCTTCTTCTTCTTCTTCTTCTTCTTCTTCTTCTTCTTCTTCTTCTTCTTCTTCTTCTTCTTCTTCTTCATTAATTAATTAATTAGCCACACAGCTAACTATGCTGGATTTTGTAATACAAATCACTAGTCAAATGCTTCCTAAGCATTTAGGACTCAGTGATGTATCGGCAAATTATGCGAGCAGATCCCAGTAAGGCGGCTTTCTGCTGCTGACTGATGGTGACTTTGTCAACTCCAATTTCTTCTAAATACTTGCTTAGTTCTTTAGGCACCACACCCAGGGTGCCGATTACCACTGGGACCATCTGTACCGGTTTATGCCAGCGTCTCTGAAGTTCATTTTTTCAAGTTGTTTCTCAGTGACTCTATTTATTATTATTATTATTATTATTATTATTATTATTATTATTATTATTATTATTATTATTATTATTATTATTATTATTATTATTATTATATTTGGGTTTTTAAAAATTGTTGTTGGGCGGTATATAAATAAAGAAATAAAGAAATAAACCCCATGTCAGGCAGAGATTGGCAGGGGACTACCCAACTGAACCTATAATGAACTGGTGAGAAGGGGTTTGACTGGCACCCTTCATTTTCTTCTACCTTATTCTCCATTTTTAAGAGAGTCAAATTCAAGCAGCTCCAGCAATTATAAAGACCATGACAGACCATGACAGAGGAGGGACTTCCTGCCACTCCCACCTTCGGCAGGGGCAGCCTTCTTCACAAAAGCACAGCTATTTCTAAAATAAAACTATCCAAGAGCGCTGTGATACTTGAAAGACTAATGGGCTTTATTCATTATATGCTTTATAACCATCAGCTGAAGTCTGCAAAGGCTTATGGTGCTGCACCAATAATAAATTAGCTAAAGAATTATTTCTTGCCTTTGACAACCACACTCAGCTGTCTGAAGAGCAACCACCTCCCTCTGTCAGCAGTAGGGCAGCCGTGCCTTCACAGTTTGAGTGTGTGCCGTCTCAGATCAGATCAGGCTACGAATGTAGTGGGTTCAGAAAATCCAGCTGAGAGCCATGGATCTCCTGAGAATAAATTAATTGCTCATCTCCACTCGCCACCTTAAGTTCCATTTCAAAATGCAGAAGTCTGATGACACACCTATAAATTCACACAATTGATTTTGGTTGTTTACAATATTTCTTTAATATTTTGAAAGAATCAATAAATTCAGGGTACATTTAATTCTATGACTGCAAAAGAAGGATTTTATTTATTTTTGAGTATTTTACCCTGTCTTTCTTCTTGGAAAAGGATGCAAGGCATCTTACAGTAATGAGGGACAATATACAGTCCAGTGCAATTAAGACATATTCAGGTATAAGAACAGGGAATTGAGGGGTATCTTATAGCATTAGAAGGCAAACATTAAAGTCTGTGTAGCCATGTATAGTAAATTCATATAAAAGACACAACAGGATGACATATTTTTAATGAGCCAGCAACAAATCTTCAATATTACCAATGAAACAGATGAAGGAGCACAATGTCCTTAATGTAATTGTGGCACAGACTGTGTCTGCATACCTTATAATACAACATTTGCAATTAGTCAACCAGTGTATTCTAGGTGTTTACACTCCCCATAAGGTGCAGACTTCATTTTTGTGCATAAATTCCATGATGTGAACATTCTGAATCATAAATGTTCTGCACTGAACTTGGTTCTCCTTGAATTGAATGAAACCCTCTGTATGAAAAATTCCATTAAATCAATTGCAGTATCAAATTAATCCAATTTTTTCCCAAATTGAAACAAATGGGTTGCATGGTGAGCAGATTCCATCACTTTCCCACGTGCATAGTTCTTCATATGGTGGTGGAAGTCAGTGTGGATTCAGGAAAAGGAGCCATACCCAGAGAAGGAAGATCTCATATTATTTTATCAATCGATTTTGAGTCTCCTCTACATCTACCTTTTCCCCTAGGGGACTAAAATGTCCCATCCTGGTAGATGAAGATTAAACATCAGGCAGAAACCCTTAGCGAAAGTTTTGGGAGTTTCTGCAACCTTGTATGTTGCCTATAGTTTGTGCAGCTGAGATTATTCTGGGCTTGGGGGCTGTGAAATATCCAGCATTAACCAAGCTTTCCTTCCCTACCCCTGAATCCAAAGAGAATCCCACCTCTCTGTGAAGTGTTCCTCCCACCCCCATTGAGTCTGTTGAAATCTGTTGCTGAGAGCAGTCACATTTGTCAGTTGGTCTGCAAGTAAATGGATTTTTCCCCTTCTATCTTCTATTAGAGCAGGAATATCCAAACCTGGGCTCTCCAGATGTTTTGGACCACAACTCCCAGAATTCCAAGCCTGTATTGCCAATGACTAAGGACTGTGGGAGTTGTGGTCGGGAACATCTGGAGTGCCGAAGTTTGGACACCACTCTATTAGAGTGTCAGAGTGAGTTATTCAGACTGACGATGAATGAGGGCAGTCTAATCTGGGGACTTTGAAACTATTCTACTCCGTGCAGTTCTGCACTTCTGCTGCACAGCTAGAGGCATTTAACCAAAATTTCAAACTCTCCAACAAAATCACCACTGAGCATCAAAAACCAATACTTTCCCAGACTTCAAGCACCAGTTTCTGACTCGTGTTACCATGCCTCACCATGTCCTCTCCCTTTGCTTCCATTTCTTCCTTGCCTCCCATATGTTTACTAGAGGAACTCCATGCTGACCCTCGGGGGATCAGATAATTAATGGTGATTAAAAACATGAGCTTTGGCTGAGCTAAATCTCATACAAATTTAATCCTCAATAGATCATCAGCTCAGAAATAACGTAGGCAGTGTTTAGAGAAGAAATGAAAGAGTGTATTTCTCTGATTCAGGCAAAGGGAGTGAAATAATTATGGAATAAACCTTTCCATTCATGCTCATGAAGCAACAGCTTTCATTGAATGACAGAGGAGTGTGTGTGTGTGCGTGTGTGTGTGCGTGTGTGTGTGTGTGCGCGCGCGCACGCGTGTGTGCACGTGCATGTATGAAAGAGATTGAGTCATACCGCACTGATATGGAACTGATGCCTTAATCATATTAACAGTAGACATCTGCTGCTTGTTCATGAGTTGAAGAAGCGTCTGGTGAGATATTATCTGATTTGCTCAATATGACTGTGGTTCTCGAACCTGACTGCTCAGATGTCAAATTCTTAAAGTCCTTGTCCAGAGTTTCTCTGCTCAAACAGAAATGGAGGCCACACAGTGCCTTCTGCAGTGACACATTCAGGAAGGGTTAATTGGGGCAGGATCAAGTGCCCTGACATACGGGGATGAAAATGTTTCCCTCTCAAGCCGTGGTTCCTAACCTTATGACAGGTGTTCGTGAACCACAATTCCCAGAAACCCTGGCCAACATGACTTCTGGGAGCTGCAGTCCAAGAACTCCTGGGTTAGGGTTGGGAATCACTGGACTAGAGCATTCTGGGAACTATAATCCTAACCCTAATAATAATAATAATAACAACAACAACAACAACAACAACAACAACAACAACAACAACAACAACAACAACAACTTTCTTGGGTTTCCATTGTGAAACTGTCATGCAATTCTACATTCTATCCTAAATCTCAAGAATGGAAGAAGAAATGAAGAACAATTCGGAAAGAATTTCCACTACAGCAAAATAACCGGATATAGAAATCCCTCCAACAGTCCTTTCTCTCTTTGCTTCCCACCTTTTTTAGGTTGATCCTCCTTGGCAGTGATCTTTCAGATGTGGTCTTCACCACTAAACTATTTGGGGCTCACCTCTTTCTTTGGAATTTCCCACAGGAGTACCGAAAATGTTTTTTACTGATGGATAGATGCTGGCACGTGGGATGGGTTTTGAATACTAAAATGAATGCTAAGAGGTTCACAAAGCAAAATATATTCAGAAGCACAAATTTCTTAGCACGCTCACTTAGCACAAACATTCAGTGTAATTTTAGGACCTTTCAATCAAAGCTTTCTGCAACACCTGCTCAGGCATGATAGCAGACCTGGTAATAATAATGGCATCTGTGTGCAACATAGATGTTTTCCCTGGTCCTCACTGGTTTCTCTCATAAATTGGTGGAATTAGTGAATCAATCTTTCCTTGGTTTTGTCACTTGTTCATTTCTACATCTTCTCAAGAAAAACACTTTCCCAATTAAGCAACAATTTGCTGTCATTTTATGACACCACATCCGATCTCGCCTGATTTTGGAAGCTAAGCAGGGTCGGCCCTGGTTAGTACTTGGATGGGCAACCACCAGGGAATACCAGGTGCTGTAGGCGCCTGGAGTAGGAACTGGCATGCCACACCAGTACTCTTGCCAAGAAAACTCCATGGACATGGAGTCACGAAGAGTCGGTCACGACTGTAACGACACAACACACACAAAGATCTGCTGCTGGCCCCGCCTAACAGTTGGACTGACTTTGGGTTATGACCATGCCAAACAAAATGTGACACAGTGACATCAACCATTTAATATGGGAAGAAGTACATTCTATATTGTTTGCCAGCTATAGTTTTAATTCCTTCCTGATCCCATTCATGCCCTGAGGTGAGGATTTATATAGATCTGTTGGCTCCTCTCTTCAGTGCAGTGAAATATTTTCTGTCAGTGTTAAGGGAAATCTGTACAACGGCAGGCACAATTTTTCACACAATTTGTGCAAATGGAACAGTTGGGCTGAATTGCAACAACTGCTGTTGTGTTGCATGCATATTTTCAAAATAAGAAAGGTCTGGTGAGTTCTTTGCATCTTTTTGATCACTCAGCCAGATCTTCTTTCCTTTGTATGCCTATGCTTTGCTTCATGAAGGAAAAGACTGTACTTCTATGGAAATAATATTTGTACAAAGTGCAGAAAACCTGTTTGGATGGGGGGGCAATTCTTTGTCTCCTATTTAAACTGGATGGGGGAATCATAGCATCAGTGGTTTCTTCATAGTCTGTCTCATCAAGAGTACTCATTTCTGAGGAATTGATCTCTTCTTGACAACAGTCATAAACTATTACCCTGTGGGATTTATTATGTGCATAAAGGAAATTGTGGGTAGGGCTGCAGCTGTCTGGGAAAGAGTTGGTTATGGGCTGGCGGGTGACAAACAGTTTACCAAAAGCCACGGTCACATTTTCAACTTCCATTCTACACGCAAGCAAGGATATTGCCAACAATCAGCAGGAGGGGTATAAAACTTCACTTGTGTCTGTCATTCATGTGTGCAAGAAGACGTAAACATTTGCTCCTTGCCTTCAAGAGAAAATTTTCAATAATCTTTATATCTGCACAAATTTCACCAAAATGTACATAGCTCAAGTAACACAAACTGCATGGATTGTGGATCCCTGATCATTGCTGACTTGTTTTATGGACTTGGGGGGGGGTTGTGTCTTTCTGAACTATCCATCTGGTGCGACGGAGGTCTGCTTTCCTTCTGAAAGGGACATGATACTAGTAGAGATGGGCACGACCAGAAATTTTTTTCCAAGTTGTCATTTTTCGGGATGGGTCCGTTTCGGGTCGTTTCCGTTTTTCGTGATTTTTTTAAAAAATTGTCGTTTCGTCGTGTCATTTGTCGTTTGTCGTTACCGCCGCTGCGATTTCGCGCGATTTGACGTCCCAGCGACGAGTGGCGTCCCACCGGCGCTAGATGTTTTTGCGCCCTAGGCGGTGGGCGGGGTGGTGGTGGGGCATGGGCGGGTGGCGGCAGCAGCAGGGGGGAGGGGCGGGCGCGCGGGCGGCGGGCGCGGGTCCTGCAATGACCCAGAGCAGGCGGAAAACACTTTAAACTGACTTGCTGCACAAGACTGCATTGAATAAAGCAATTGCAATTTTGCAAACAAGGTGGGCAGTGCACCCACAGCAGAGCTGCAGGCAGGGTATGAAATGACCTTGGCTTGCCACCAAGCAAATGAAATTTTTAAAATAAATCCACACCTCCCCTCCCACTCAAACCTCCCCCCCCTTTGAAGCACTATCAGAAAAGAAATCCTAACAAACTGCAGGAGAATAAAAAAGAATAAACTGTGTTGCTATTCCCCACAGCAGACAGAGAATGAAAGGAATTATTATTATTTCCTAAAAATTCAATTGAATCAATTCCCTCCCTGACTGCCTAACTGAAATCTAAAGGCTCCGCGAAATCGAAACTAGTCTAGCACAGCAGCCAGCTACACACAGCCCTCTCCCACCCACATCCAAGCCCGGACTGCGACTCTTCTGGGAGTGCCTCGGCTTTTTATGCCCTCTTGCACATCCAGAAGTGTCAGTCAAAACCTGGCCATGCGATTGGTAGAATGGGTCCAAAAATTTGCATGGTCCCATCCCATGGCCAGCCCATCATTGCGCAGGTGTAAAAAAATAAAAATAAAAATAAAATAAAATAAAATCAGTGCGACCTTTTACTGCTATAAAAAACCCACTGCTGCTACTGTAAAAATTCAAGCATTTAAAATAGCTAATTTTCGCATGTTTCTGTGGTGCTTTGATGGTTTTTTGGACCACGATTTCAAAAAAAATATTGCGGACGCCATTTTGGATCCCCCCGCACCACATGGCAAATGGAGACGCTGAGGATGCCCCCTCCCAGCCCGGTACCAGCAGCCCAGGACAGGAGGGGGGGAAGGCTGGGGATCCCCCCCCCAGAAACCACCCCTCTGGTAGGTGCCCTCAGGCAGGCATATTTTCGCCTGCTTTTTTGGCCGGGAATCGTTTTTTTTATTATTTTTAAAACTTTTTTCTGTGCCGATTGGCATCGCGCAATCGCCGCGCGATGCCAGGAACGACAACGACAAATCAGACCCAATTTTTCTTTTTTCGGTTCAAGTTTGAGTTCTGACAGCTTAATTGTCATTACCGTTTCCGTTACGTAACGGAAACGATATCCGAAAACGGAAACGACAATTTTGCCAAGTCGTGCCCATGTCTAGATACTAGTTTTGTTCAGAAACACTTTGTGCCAATAGCAGATACTTTGCAGAGGGTGGCATGCACCTTGTATCACTCTCACGGTGGAGGTGCAGAATCTCGTGGAGCTTCTTCTGTGCAGAGTCTCCCTTAAACTGATGAAAACAAGGAACAACTTTCCTCCTCATCCATAGTCAGCAGCCAGGAAGCTTCTCCCTTTACCCATCCTTGTCTCAATGAGAGACCAATCTTGGTGATGTCAACATCTAACTGCAGGTTTCAAAGCATATAAACCTGGTAAGTATAGTATGGCTGCTGCTGAGGATCTGGCAGGGTACGGCGAGCCTTCTGTGCAATCTTTGCATCCTTCTTCTGGCGTAGATTATAAACACCTCAAAAAGCGGGCCTATTTTTAATCACTGACAGGCATGGCAGCTGCAGGAGTGGTTAATTCACACCCAACATGCAGGACTTTGTCATTCAAAATGTTCCTGTCGCAAAGAAAGGGCAATCAGATATGTGCCTCTGGGAAGGAGACTTCGCAATAAATGGATAGCTATTGATGTTGCTAAAAAAAACCCCCAACAACCCAAACAAATCAATTGAGTTTTATGATATATGTAGACGAGACTGGGAGCTGCCCGGTTTCAATGGTATGACTTTGTTTTATCTTTTAGAGGCTAGAAAATTATTTTTAAGATACACAACTTCCAGAATACAGTACTTACTGTAACATGGCTGCTATTACTCTTATAACAGATCATAGGGTAAGGTGTGGGAAATGGTTCAAAATGTATCACCATAGTGTGCTAAAATTTATTTATTTATTTGTTTTTATATTTCTATACCACCCGTCTTCCAATGGAACTCTGGGCAGTTCACAGCAGTTATAGAGGAGTTTAGAGAAGCCTCGTGGTGCAGCAGTTATTATTTATTTATTTATTTGTTAGGCTTATATCCCGCCCATCTTCCCAGGAGGGAACTCTAAATGTCTCTTAAATGTCTGTACTCTTAAATGCCTGTACTGCAGGTAAAACTGTGCTCACAACCTGGGGTTCAATCCCAGGTAGCTGGCTCAAGGTTCCCTCAGCCTTCCATCCTCCCAAGGTCGGTAAAATGAGTACCCATCTTACTGGGGGTGGGAGGTGGGCAATGTGTAGCCTGCATACTATAATTAAAGCTGTAAACTGCCCAGAGACTACTTGAAGTGGTATGGGGCGGTATATAAGCAGAACACTTTGCTTTTTCTTTTTTTGCTTTTATAATACAACAATGACAACAAAATCAGAGTAGAAAACAAAAAGATATAAACAATAAGAATAAAATCTGTTACAGCATCATATAAGAATCAAAACCTATTAATCTGTGAGTGCTGAACATCTCAGTGGCTTGGGTCTCTGATTCTAGAACCAGAGGTTGGGAGTTTGATTCCCTGCTGTGCCGCCTTGACTGGACCTGGACTTGATTGATCCATAGGGTTCCTTCTTGCTCTGACATTCTAGGCCAGTGGTGGTGAACCTTCGGCACTCCAGATGTTTTGGTCCACAACTCCCACAGTCCTTTGTCATTGGCAGTCTGGGCTTGGAATTCTGGGAGTTCTGAAGGTTCACTGTCACTGTTCTAGAAGATTGATCACCAAATTTTTTAAAATTTTCTGTTGCCCGGGGTGGGGGCCTGTATGATTATCCAGCCCTGAAAGCAAATGATGGGAGGAAGTTTTATTTGAGGCATAGGATCACCGCTTTCAACATTATATTATCTCCTCCGTGACAGTGCTGCTGGTTATTGGCCTTCCTCCGCCGGGAAATGAGAGCTTTGTGGATTTTCACGGAATGGAAAAGTGAGGATATCTGAAAACCAGGAAGCGCCCTGCCAGTGATCTGAGCCGCCGCCGCCACCTCCTGCTCCTGGTTTGACTTGGCGGCGGGATGGGGGCGATTAACTGGCTCATCTTTTGCAGTTCAATGTTTTATTTGGGAAACAGAAATAAAAGGAAGAGGAGGGGAGGCGGCAGCTTAGCCTTCCTCCATCCTCCTCCACCGGCCGCCCGCGGGAGAGAAGAGGGGAGGAGGAGGGACTGGGAATTACTCCGACCGGTACTGGGACCAGTCAGGGGGAAAGTCCATTATATTATCTTGTGACATGCTGCTGGTAATTGGCCTTGAAATGAGACTTTGTGATTTTGGGATGGAAAAGTGAATATCTGAAAAATGCCCGCGGTTTGACTTGGCTGGCTCATCTTTTGCAGTTCAAAGTTTTATTTGGGAAACAGAAATAAAAGGAATTACATCACTGGCAATTACTCTATGTCAGAGGGGGAAAGTCCAGAACTTCTGTAACCAAGCAATACAAGTCCCCTGTCAAGATAAGCAAACGGAGCTTTGCACGTGAGATAAATAAACATTGTTTTAGTCTTAAAATATGCTGACACCTCTTTGAGCATCTGACGCCCTAAGGTTAAATCTACATTTCCCCACTTCGTTTGGGGAAAATGACTGCCCTCAATGGATTGCACATAGAATCAGCTTTGTCCTTGGAACCCAGGATTTCACGGAGGGCTAGTATTACATACTGAGACCTACCCCCCGCCGCCCGAAATGATGTTGGATGAGACAAAGTACATCAACACCCCCTTTTCTTCCTTATAAATAAGGGTAGGGAGGGACATGCATACCTCTTTTCCTGACCACAGAATTCTTGATGTCAGTGATCTGAACTGTAACTAGCAAATATGGCAGGTGACACCATTTCCCACTCATTCTACCATGAGTAAGACTTAAGTGCCCCCCCCCGAGAGGAATGTGGTCTCCTCTCAAACAAATTTACACTTTCAAATGAAAAACAAAACTCAAAATTTAACTAGGGCTAGGAGGTCTTGGTTTATTTTTATTTTCCTAACGTGTGTCAGATTGAGGTGCCCACTAAATTTTGGTGTCCTGGGTAGACGATACCCACCTCTTGAGACCTCTACTATGGGGTCCCTCAGGAGTCAGATGTTTCCCACGTGCTTTTCAATATATCTGTGAAGTCACAGGGAGAAGTCACATGGAGATTTGGAGTTCATTGTTCTCAATACGCAGATGACATGCAACCCTAGCTCTCCTCCCCCCCCCTCCGCAGGTGATGTGGTGCAGGTCCTTGAGCACTCCATAGCTCCAATAATGGACTGGTCACGGGCTCATAAACAGAACCTGAATCCAGATAAGACAGAGATCCTACTATTGGGAGGACTGTGGAAACAGTGAGAGGGGTATTTGCCTGACCTCTATGGGCTTACACTTCCCCTGAAGGATCAAATTCCCAACTTGGGGATTCTCTTGGATCCAGCTCTCTCTATGGAAACACAAATATCTGCTATGGCCAAAAGTGCCTTTCATGGTTGATGCCCAGCTGCAGAAGAAATGCCTAACAGTGTACTAATGTCAAGAAACCTCAGTAGGTCCCAAATCGGACTGATCACAAGAACCAGCAGATATAAACAAATATCCCCCATCTTGGCACTCTTTATTTGGTCCCCTGTTAGCTTCCCTGCCCACGTCAAGGTGTTGGTCATAATCTATGAAGCTCTTAACAAGTTTAAGACCTTGATATTTGTGGACTGTTTCCCCCACAAAACAGGAACCTATCCCAGCACTCTCACCGCCCATGATGTTAAAAAACGGTGGCACCTAAGGAGGCCAACAAAGTTAACACCACGGACGCAGAGGTGTAGCTAGGATTTTGAGCGCCTGGGGACAAAGATAATAATAATAATAATAATAATAATAATAATAATAATAATAATAATAATAATAATAATAATAATAATAATAATAATAATAATGAAAAGTTGCAGTCAAACGCAGAATCATCCTTGGCAAAGGCAAGGAGGTTGCCCCTCTGGTGTCACTGGAGCATTGAATGGCGCAATGAAGGCTGTTTGAAGACAGCCAGCCACGCACAAATAAATGAAATGTAGGAATCAGTTCTCACTTCCGGTTTCCTATCTAAATCCAATTGACTGGGGATCTATGGAGTTATGCCCTGCATTTGCTTTTGAACTCGCTTTCCTCCCCGCTCCCCCCCGCCCCCGTTAAACTTGCTGGGAGCGGCGAGTATTGATCAGATGTAGGACTCCTGTATCTCCGTTTTCAAGTCCCGGAATGTCAGGAGGAAATTAGACGAACTTTATTAAGCTCCCCCCGCCCCCCAATTTGTTTGGAACCTAATGGCCATTCAGATTCTGGCTTCCATGTGTCGCCCATTGCGCAAGAAGGATCTAGCCGCGGACGTGCGATTCATTCACTGCTCCACTCATTCATTGAAAGAAACACAACACAGTGTGTATGGGGTGGGGGTGGGGAATACGTCTTAAAGGGAGCAAAGGGGACGCTGGAAAGCGATGCGGTGGAAGCCCGGAGGGAGTGGATTCGTTTTGCTCACAACCCCTCGTCCCCGAGAAAAGATCTCCCGGAGAGAACCAGGCGATCCGTTACGGGAAAGGCAGCGAGCGAGCGCTTGCTGCACGCCATTGACAATTCTGCGCTTGCAAGAGTTAACCGCCGCTTCCTGGTTAAGTTTACATGTAAATAGAGAGCAGCTGCCGCTGCTTCTCTCCGGCTCGGGCTGACCCGCGGGAGCTCTTGATTGGCTGCAAATGACATCACCCCCTCCGCTGCTTAGATCACAGGGGACTCGAACCGACGACAACTAAATCAACCCCCCCCCGGCCACCCCCCCGAACGCGACCGAGAGGCCAACCCCTGGCTCCTCCCCTTCAGCCGCCCGCCGCCAATCATGGGCATCCCCGCGAGGGGGAATCGAGCGGCTTCCGAGGGAGAGCCTCTATTGGGCCCGGCCACCGTCTGACACGCCCCCTTCGCCACGCCCCTTTCGAACCTTACATTTAATGTGTAGCAAAAGAGAAAGTAAGTATGTTGCAGCGGGAGATCAATGAAGCCAAGTGAATGGGGGCTTAGCGCGTAAATCGATAGCCATAGACGAGCGCCAGAGGCCGAAGGGAAATATTCATTTATGAAGTAAGTGGAAGACGGGGGTAATCAGAACGAGGGGCCGCAGATTGGCTACGTACAATCTTCTAAAATATTTGCTATTTTAGGGAAGAGAGGACTTCTGTTAAAAATAATAATAACAACTAGGAAATGCGTTACATTGTGGGTAACGAAATGCAATCGCGCCTTCCCCTCCCTTTTCGTCTGGTGAGCTGCGTGCGTTTCTCGAGTGGACGGGATCGGAAGAAACGACGGCTTTTCGCGTTTGGCAGTGCTGCAGTGTCGGGGAGGGGGTTGTATAAGGGGGATCGGAGAATATAAGAGGTTTTGGGGATCAGTATATTTTTAGGACACTTCCCCCCCATCTCCAGCCAAAGCTCTGTAAAAACGCCTTCTGTTGTCGTTGAGATGGGGGGGGGTTACCTCTTTTTTGGACTGGGATCTTTTTTAACTCTGACTTCACGGCTTGGCTGGGGATATATATGACCGATGCTGCAGAGAAGCAGATCGTCCCCAAATACCCTCTTTTTGTTGGGGGGGGAGGGGGACGTGAGCTGTTCATACCTCCACCCCCCCTCCAAAAAAAAAAAAAAAAAGCTGTGATCAGGAGGTTCCAGCAAGGTACGATCTTCCTGTTGGCTCGCGTGCTTGGATTACAAAAGTAACCGCTTCTTTCTGCTTTTATTTCTAACGGGGGGCGGGGGGGCGGTGTGGGCATTGAAGGAGGCAGGGCTCCCGTCCTCCGCTAGTTGCTTCTCTGCTCCCCATCTCCGTGCGCGGGTACGAGGGGGAAATAAGAGTAGCAATAGGTGCACATGTCTCCTCCGAAAACAAGGGACGGGGGGGAGATGAAGAAATGGAATACAACTGGTCTGGCGTCTGCCCGATTTCTTCTCCTTCCGTGTGATCGCCTCTCTCTCTCTCTCTCTCTCTCACACACACACACACTCACACACACACACACACAACCCCCCCCCCTTTTTTGACGGTGGAAATTCAAGTTCATCTTTCAAACGCGCCTCCCTCACGGGGGAAGTTTTATGCTTGTTGTTGACCTAGGAGAGCAGCCCACCGCCGGTAGGAATGAGGGGGAAAGAAAACAGGACAGGATTACAAAAGCAGTTGAACGCTGGAAGGAGGGAAAAGCTGATCCCAGAGGAATGGAAGTCATTGGGGGAGGGGGTGTGGAATCAAATAAACCAGACTCTTGAATGGAGTGATTTCTCAGTGTTATCCTGCTTTTTTAATTGAGCCACCCCATATTCTGTTGGAGGGGGGGGGAGGGGAGTGAAAAGTGACCTTAAGTCTCTAATGTGTGTGATCTGGTCCTAGAGAGAGCCTGACCAGAAGAGAGCTCATTCAAAAAAATTCCTGTCCTTTGGTAGGTTCAATGGGAATTTGGTTGGTGCTCATGGCTCAGGATTTCAGGAATACACTGGGTGATGATGCATACCCTTAACCCTCCCCCCCTTCCACAGCACCTAATGTCACCTGACTGACCTCAGTGGGATGACTCCAAATATCAATGCAATGGCTCACCCAATGGTGCCCTAAAACAAATCTATAATATGATTTCGGAGAGTGGTGACTAGGACCTTAGCTTGTAGGGATGGGAAAGAACAATATCAGGCCCCCTAGATGCGGAGGATGATTTTTTAAAAAAGAAAAGAAAGTGTAAATGGAAGAATGGGAGCTTTGCTGTCTTTGGGTTTGGATAATCCAGAGCTGTATGTATCTGAGGGCTGCCTTTGCCCTGGAATCCAGTGCAGTTCTGCTCTACAACAGCCCCTCGGCTCTGAAGGGATGGCACTCCGCTTCTTATCTCCTTGCCTTTTTCAGTGTGTGTTCAGATTACTGGCCAGAGCGTTCGGAGGACTGTGTTAAACAACAGCAGCAGCACATACAACAAAATCGGAGAGGCTGTTTTGAAAGCCACTTCCTCGGGGAACGGTGGGCCATTCTCTCAAGGCAGGTTTGCCTGCCATGCTTTTCAATTAGCTGCTAACTTCACATGCCACAGGGGTACCTTTAAATACTTCCTTGCCTGAAAGCAGGAGAAACATGCTAGGGAAGGGCCTGTCCTGCAAGGAGAAAGCAGGAAAAAGAGACCTGGTCTCCCTTTCTTGACTCATCTGAGGTGGCCTGCTCCTGGGATCCCTTGGCGTTTTGCCACGTTAAGGATATTGTTTGGATTACTTTTCCTAGCAGGCCTGTTCTTTGTTCTTTAAGAAAAAGGATATTCATGTCAAACTTAGGCCTCAGCAAATGACGAATTCTGTCACTTACATAAAGCATGTCCATTGCAATCGGATCTCTTTCTCTCTTTTCCCTTTTTTTAAATGCATAACTCTGTTACATAATATTTACTGTTTTGCAATCCTCCCCCCCCCCCCAGTTCTAGTTAAGGGGAGGAGCAAGTGCCTAATTTGGTTATTGAAACCCTGCCCTTCTACCCAGCAGAAAGTCTAGTGAGTAACTCCTCTAGTTTTTGATACTTGACTGTCGTTACTCACTTATACCCAACCATATCTTTGCAATTATAGGGGCTCTCTTTTCATGGAGCTGTGCGATGCAATTTAGAGTTGCAGCAGACACATCATCCTGGTTTGCAGGGTTTGAGCCGTAGCCAAAATGGAGGGGGAATCTCCTAGTTCTGTGGTCTGTTCTGAAAAGTTCACCAACCGACACTACTTCTGTTCTATACACAACCAGTAATAGCTAATTATAAGTTAGAATAAATGATGTTAATAGCATATACTGTGTGTGTATGTATAAAGAGGTTTGGAGTTGTGCAGCCATTAAAACAAAAGCAAAAGTAGACTATGGGTGATACCTTCATAGGCAGGTATAGAAATCCAAACATTAGCAAGGGATGTAAAAGTGAGCTTTCAGAACTTTCTCCTGGCCAATTACATCACTTGCCATGTTTGGACTTCTATACCTGCTTTGAAAAAGGGACCTTGCTCCCGAAAGCTCACAACTTTTTTATTTTTCTTCTAGCAGCCTATGAAGGTATCACCCACAGTCTAGTTTTACACACACACACACACACACACACACACACACACACACACACACACACACACACACACACACACACACACACATGACAATTAGTAATAATTAGTCATTGTAAACCATCCAGAGTTCCTTTAGAAAGATGGGTGGTAAATAAATAAATAAATAATTAAACAAACAAATAAATATTGAGTAATGCCTTCTCAAAATTATAACGCTTTAATAAAGTTTGATCTTATGCAAATGTTCTTGTATCATCAGAGTTTAGGCCCGTCATGTCTGGAGTTCTCTTGTTTATGCAAAAGGATAAGAAATAATAATCAGAATAACTAAATACAGTAGCTGATAATTTTACTGCAAGTTTTGTTTTAGCTAGGGGCAGGGTTTTATTTATTTAAGCATTGGTGGACATGTGTTGCATTTACATGTGTTTCTGATGTGATGAACTGGCAACAGAGCTTGTGCACTATGGAGTACTATACACACTGAATAAATAAATAAATAAATGCTGAAAACCAGTAGTTAATCCCAGCTAGAATAGGCCCGTTGAACCAATGGAACTTATGAAAGCCTTGACTCACCAAATCCCCACAGAAGAAATGAGCCTACTTAGTGACTTACCATTGGATTTTGGTGAACAAATTTGAATAAGAAAAACTTGACAGTAATAATTGGTGATAGGTTGCAATACCTTGTCAAAAGGGATATTGAGTATCAGCTTTACACGAAAAGACTTGGACTGTCATTGCTTAAGAGAGGGCCTTAGCGTCAGTGTGGAGCCTGTGTAAACTACAACGCCCAGAATCATTAAATGACTTTCAGGCTTGCTGATGGCTGGCTGGAGGGTCCCATCTTCCCTAAGCCTGGTTTTTAAGGCATTGCTGTGTGTGTTGTGTCATTACATTGGTGACCGACTCTATGTGACCCCATGTCCATGGAGTTTTCTTGGCAGGAAGACTGGAAGTGGTTTGCCGGTTCCTAGTCCAGGCGCCTACAGAGCCTGGTATTCCCTGGTGGTCTCCCATCCAAGCACTAACCAGGAACAACCCTGCTTAGCTTCCAAAATCAGGTGAGATTGGATGTGGCCGGTAAAATGAATGTCACCAGGGTCAGGATGATGATTTCCTTTTTGTTGTTGCTGTTTCTGATACAGAAAGAGAGCTCGAATTCCTTTTGGCTTGCCATCCTCGGCCTCCTCATGCCTCCATCTCCACTAGACGACAGGCTAGTAGTGGCTCTCCCAAGGCCCGTCCGACCTCAGGATCTCAACCTCTGCTTAGACGCCAGCTACCTGGAGCCTGCCTCTTCTGCCGGAGAGAGTCTCCGGGGTGCCGCTGTCGTGTCCCTCAAGGCTGCTAATCTCACGTATATGCCCTCATCCAACGGCTCTGCCCGCTCCTTGAGTTGTGGATGCAGCAGCACCAGTTGCTGCACTGTGGCAACCTACGACAAGGACTCTCAGGCCCCGACGCCCACCAGCACCAGCAGCGCCTCTGCCCACGTTGGCACCTCCACCCCTTGCCCTGCGAACCCAATGGTCAACAACCATGAGAACTCAGGCATGGTGAATCCCTCCAGTGGCGTGGGGAGCCCCGTCTCGGGGCCGACCAAGCCCCTGGCCAGCATCAAAATCATCTACCCCAATGACCTGGCCAAAAAGATGACCAAATGTACCAAAAGCCACCAAGGGCCGGTCATCATCGACTGCCGGCCCTTTATGGAGTACAACAAGAGCCACATCCAAGGGGCCGTGCACATCAACTGCTCCGACAAGATCAGCCGGAGGCGTCTCCAGCAGGGCAAGATCACCGTCTTGGACTTGATCTCTTGCCGGGAAGGCAAGGACTCCTTCAAGAGGATCTTTTCCAAAGAAATTGTTGTGTATGATGAGAATACCAATGAGCCCAGCCGAGTAATACCTTCGCAGCCCTTGCACGTAGTGCTGGAGTCTCTCAAGCGAGAGGGGAAGGAACCGCTGGTTCTGAAAGGTATTCATTTTGAACCCACCTTTGGCAGCTTCTCCTCCCAGCCCATCCCCTACCCCCACTACCCTCCCTGCCACCCCTGTGCTCGTGCCAACAATGCCAGGTCCCCTAAAGGCACCACTTCAGATGCTGCAAAGACATTGCATGATCCCATTTCTTGATGTAGTAAAGGGGCGTTAAAAAGGAAGACGAGATGGGAGTGCTCGTTCTGTGTTCTTTGCTAGGATGAGGAAGTCAAGGTTAGTCCACCAGGACGGTAAGGCTCAGACTGACCAGCGTTACTCATGTTGGAACACAGATTTCTGAGTTCCACTGAACTCTTTTGAGGCTGGGGTTTAATACACAAATGGTGTTTGGATTGCTTTGTTGAGATGGAGAATTAGGATCCATATCTATAAGAAGGCGATGAGATCATTTTAATAAAGCTAGGGGCATGAGAAGGTTTGAGGACATCATCCCAAATGATCTTCCTAGATTCTCTCAATTTCATGTGAAAAGGCAAATGTGAAGCACTTTTAGGTTCCAAAACATGGGGGGGGGGAATAGCCCCTATCCTTCTCAAGTGCTTTGGGAGAAACTAGCTGATTCCTGTCTTTTGCTTGTCTTTAAGCAAGTCATGGCAAACTTTTGGCATACCTGTTGTTTGTCAATGAATTTCCTAGTTCATTTAAAAGTCTTTGGGGTCCCCCCCCTCTATGGAGAAAAGACAATGGCATATAAGAAAGCAACTGAGAAATCCAATATCCCCTAGCTATGATTTGGGCAATTATTATTTCTACCTAGACAGATAGACAGATAGATCAAAGGAAAGTATGCCTATCCTGTTTAATGTTGGCATTTATTTTATACAGAGCTTGGAAAACTTAAAAAAATACTATTTACAAATTGGGGAAGGGGACAAATAACTTTTTTGTGTTACAAAACCAGAAGCTTGGAAACATCAGTTTTTTAGACTTACAACACCCAGAATCCATAGCTAGTGTGAACACTAACATGCTAGCTGGGAATTCTAGGTGAAAGAAATATGGAAGCAGAGAGGTTTCAACCAGGCATGGAAAGACTTTATCCAGACACAAGGCCAACTTGTTGATGGACACCAATTCAACGCCTTCCCCCATGAAACCTTGAAGAGGGTTATTACTGAGACTGGGTTTCTCTGGTTTGGTGGATGTGATGTCCAGGCTTTGAAATTGCTCAGTCACTGGATTTGCCAAAAAAGCGGAGATCTGCCCCTTAACAGGGGATATACATTATGTTGTCTGGTCCTCTTCCCTGATAGACTTCCTGTGGTGGTGGTGGTGGTGGTGGTGGTGGTGGGGTGAGGGTGAATAAAGTCCAGCCTTAGAGTCCCATGCCACCCCTAACATTCTTTTGGTGGCCCATCTCAGTCCTTTTCTGGCACTCGCCTTATCCAGGGGCTGGGGTTGGGGGAGGTGGTGTATTGCTCCAGGAGGCATGCTATACATAGGTAACATTAGGTTGCTCTTTTTAATACCACTTTGTATGAAAAGTAGAAGCAGACTTCCAGCAATTTCCAGATTTTGTGTTTGTGTGGTGTGTGGCATGTTGGGTGATCACGGCGGGTCCTGGAAGATCCCAGCAGCAGAACGTTGTCCCAGGGACTAACTAACCCCCCACCCCAATGGTTCATAATAATGCAAGCAGTCTTAGAAATGTCTTTGAGAATGAAGTGACATATTGTTCCCCTGATTCAGTCTGTGGTCCCAGTGAAATCTGGGTTTGGATATGGGTGCGCGCGTGCACTCCTTAGAATAGATCACATGTTGTCATTGATAAATATTTCCCTGCTCCTTTTTGAGCACAGAAATGGGGCACTACTTGTCTGGAATCCTTGGGGGGGGGCTCATGGGCCTTGCAGTTGATAGGAGGAACTCAATGCCACATGTCAGAGAAGAACTAAAAGTCATCCATGCTACATTTTGGACACCTTGTTAATCTGTGAAATAGTCTGCAAACAGCTTGAAAATGGGATCAAGAGAAAATGATATTTCCTAAATGTTGCAGATCTTGATCTTGATGGGTTGACCACACATCTACCTGACTAAAATCCCAATTTAAATTATAGCAAAATTTCCCATATTCCATTCCATTCCATTCCATTATTAGATTTTCATTCCTCCCATCTATCCCAAAAGCTACTCTGGGTGGTTTATTTATATTATATTATATTATATTATATTATATTATATTATATTATATTATATTATATTATATTATATTATATTATATTATTTAGAAATATGGGGAAGGACGTATATAACTGTCCTTATATTGTATTAATTACTGTTTGTTCTGCAGTCAGTATTTTATTTTGCGGGATTTACCAGTAATTAAAGCTCCAAATTTATTAGGATTGGTTGATCTTTTTACCTAGAGCGTCTTGATTTTAACAGGACAGCAGGCTGAAACATTGAATGTTGAATTTTGCGGAAATCTTTTAAGCTGTGAGAAATCTACTGATAGAAGAAGGGGAACATATGTTATGCAGTGAAACTATATTTTCCTGGAGAGGTAGCTAAAGTGCTACAGTGATCTGCATGCTTGAGGATTGGTGATTGGTGGAAGGGCTGTAGGTCAGTGGTAGAACTTGTAGAACAGTTGTGTACTTCTACATGCCTTGCTTGTAGAAGTCCACAAGTTCAATCACAGGCATTCTCCGGGTAGGGTTGGGAAAGACTTTGGACCTTGTCTGAAATCTTGGAGAACCACAGTTAATCAGTATACACAGTACATTAGTATGTTATGTGGAACCATAGACCTAACCCTATAGAAGGCAAATTTCTTGGTTCCTACTGGTCAATAGTGGCAAACTTGAACTTGAAAATCTGGTGGTCTTTGGCCATCAACATTAACAGAAGGCCTCCTAGCATTCTCCAGATATTATGGATACCAGCTTCCACCAAATTCATTGAAGTAAGAACAATGTGATCAGGAATTAGAACAGCCATATTAAAGGATTTGTAGAAGGCACCCAGTATGCGGTGGTGTTTTAGGAAGATGTTTGCATTTTGGGGATAGAGCATGTGCTAATGCATAAAAGACCACAGCTTGGTACCTTGCTGAAAGGATCTGAAATAGCAGATCTGTAGAACACCTGGTCAAGATTCTGAAGAATCGTTGCTGATTGGAGTTTATTTATCTGAATTTATTCATAAGAAAATTTTAAAGGCCAGGTTTTGCCTTTTTCAGGTGGCACAGATATAGTACTGATGCTTCTAGCTGCAATCCTACCTGTTACAAGGAAGTTTTGAAAGAGGAGGTTACAAAATAGCTTGATTCCATGACAGAAATCTTTTTGTTTAAAAATAAATAAATAAATAAATAAATAAATAAATAAAGCCTACATATACATACAGTGTTGGGATGTTTTATTCTAAGGTTGTTAAACTAGACCAGTGGTGGTGAACCGTTGACACTCCATATGTTTTAGACCACAACCCCCAAATTCCACGCCTGTATTGTCAATGACAAAGGACTGTGGGAGTTGTGGTCCAAAACATCTGGAGTGCTGAAGGTTTGCTACCACTGAACTAGACTGTTGTGGACTACCTGGAACATTTTTACTGGAAAGCTAGAATAAACATTTTTCTCCAGTGGAGAAGGTTCCATAATGGGGAAGGTCCCACAAAGTGGGACAAATGCTAAGAAGAAGGAGAAAGTTCTCCATCCGTGGTGGTTCCCTATGATATTAAAGATTCTAGAAAATTAAGGTCTTAAATTACATAGAAATATAACTTGGAAAAGATAGGTAACTACAGCTTGTATCGTTCCCCAACTGCCCTGGCTACGGGGTTGGGGTTGTAGTGCCCTTCTGTAGGGTCTTTTCCAAGCTCTGCATGGCACAACTCCAGGGATTCCTATGGGTACCTGACATCTGGGGTAGGGGGCAAAAATGAAGCCCTGTAGCCTAACTGTACCCCATGTTTGCTGCAAGGGCCCCTGAACAGGGGGTGAAGACTCTGCAAAGGTTTGCCCTGAGAGGTTTCATTTCCACATCTCCATTGTCCAAGTATAGTGTACTTCAGGACTCATTACTAAAGAATAGTACCTTCTGCTACATTGCATTTCAATCATTTGGATGCCATTGTGGTTGTCATGGCATCATCCTATAAGATAGCAGTGATTTATAGTTTGGCAAGACCCTTCGGATTGTCTCCTGTTGTTCAGAGGAGTGTGGTAGACGCTTCTAGCAGAGTTTTCTATGTACTTCAGCAAATTAAACATCTCAGGATGTTGTGGTATGGATAGTTTGGTGGAATCAAACTGCTATAACCGTGTAGAAGAGAGAGAGAGACAGCCATCACTACAGTATGTTGTATTCCTAATAACTTTACCACTGGGGTTGTGATCATTCACTTCTTCTAGGCACGCCAATTCTTGCAATTGTTTGGTCAAGATTTTTTTTTTGGGGGGGTCTCCTGTATCCCCCAAATGCTTAGCAAAGTGGTTATCTGGAGGCACGAGAGATGTAAAATTTCTGGAAATTTTGAAGCCGTGGGAGTGGGGGTGGGGAAACAGCTTTGGAAAAAACAGAAACATTGGTGGAAAAAACCAAAGAGGTTTTCGTCCTCCCCTCAACCCCACAAAGTTTCTGGAAATGTTACACCTGAGATCTTCCATATATTGTTGATCCCAGTATTCCTCAACATTACCAATAGCGACTAGGGCAGTGGTGGCGAACCTTCAGCACTCTGGATGTTTTGGACCACAACTCCCACAGTCCTTTGTCATTGGCAATACAGGCTTGGAATTCTGGGAGTTGTGGTCCAAAACATCTGGAGTGCCGAAGGTTCGCCCCCACTGGACTATGGCTTCCAATAGGTGCATTCGATTAATAACGGGAGACCCCATTTGCCTGTCCTTGTTTGAATCATTTTCTCAGTGTGCCACCGGTATGGTCCAAAATATGAGAAAGAATTCTCTCCCCGTGCCTGTGCTCAGATTCTGGCAGATAAAACTGAGAAAACCGTGAAACCTACTTCCCGACTTCCAGTTTTAACTAGGACATGAACGCTTACCTGCAGTCCTCTTACCTCTTACCTGTAGTCAAAATACAAAACATATCTCCAAGGAAGCTGTCACAGAAAGATAAAGGGGAAACAGCATTCCCTAACGGATGCTTGTGATTTAAGCACTGTTAACCTGCAGGGTTTAGCAGTTCTATTCTGCCTTTTGTGTGTGTGGGGGGGGCACGTGGCATTTATTTGCTTCTTATAAGCTTAATATACTTGGGTCATTTCCTTTTCAGTCGCTTGCAGGGGCTTGTGAAGCAGGATGTAGCAATGGCACTCTAGCGGCAGAGCTGAGACTAGGAGGGAGAAAGGCCTGAGGAGTGGCTTTGTTGGAGAGGCAGGCCAGGCAAAAGTGTTGCAAAGTGTGCTGCTTATATATCACCTCATAGTGCTTAAACCAGTCTCTGGGCAGTTTACAATTTAATTATGCAGGCTACACATTGCTCCCCCCCCTCAGCGAACTGGGTACTCATTTACTGACCTTAGAAGGATGGAAGGCTGAGTGAACCTTGAGCCTGCTACCTGGGATTGAACCTCAAGTCATGAGCACAGTTACAGCTGCAGGACAGCAGTTTAACCACTGCACCAAGAGTCTCTTATAGGCCCGGTTGCATCTATTGAAAAATGGGAAGAAGGCAAGCCTCTTTGGCTCCACCACTGACAACAGGGGCCTCTGTCTGGTCTGACCTTTACAGCTCTTGGAAAGTTCAAGTGTTGTTTTTTTTTTTTTTAACTCTAACCACCAGAATCCTTCAGCCTGCACAGCCATTGTGAATTGTAGTCTAAACCAACCAACCAACCAACCAACCCAAAGTGAAGCAAATTTCCCACAATCTGCTTTGCCAACCTATTTAATGCTAAGGAGTTTTTCTTTGTAGCTAAGCACATCCGATCTTGCCTGATTTCGGAAGCTAAGCAGGGTCGGCCCTGGTTAGTACTTGGATGGGAGACCACCAGGGAATACCAGGTGCTGTAGGTGCCTGGAGTAGGAACTGGCAAACCACTCCAATATTCCTGCCAAGAAATCTCCATGGATATGGGGTCACGAAGAGTCTGTCACAACCGTAACAACACGACATGACACGACACACACACACACACACACACACACACACACACACACACACACACACACACAGAGAGAGAGAGAGAGAGAGAGAGAGAGAGAGAGAGAGAGAGAGAGAGAGAGAGAGAGAGAGAGAGCAGTCCCATACTACCCGTGGTCACCATGGCTATGGTTGCTCTTGCTCCTAACCAGCCATTCTCCAAACTTGTTCAGCAGCGTTCATGCCATGGGGTGCTGATTGTAGGATGGGAATGGGAAACTGTGCATCTGCATGTTGTGCTCCTCTTCAGAGCATCTATGGCAGTAACTCAGAACCCTCCACATACGGTTGGACTATAATCCCCTTTTATTCCTGATCACTGCTGGTGAAGGCTGTTGAAACCTGTGACCCAACAGTGTCTGGAGAAATGGCCTTTTCTTGTTTACATCTGTCTTGAATGTAGGCATCTGTACCTGACGGCTTCTGCAGGAGTGTCCCTTCATATGTGTACAGTAGGACCCCCATATCCACTGATTCATTATCTACTGATTCAATTATCCACAGTTGGCAGAGGAAAAAATTAAATAAATCAGCAGCCGTAAAGCAAGCTACTGTCACAAAATAACAGTTTAGGGGATTTTTAGTGTTCTTTTTATCTACAGTTTTCATTATCCATGGGAAGGCCTAGTACCAACCCCAGCGGATATTGCGGTCCTATTGTATTGATTTAACCAAAAGCATACATCAACCAAACAAGCAGCAAAGAACAGGAATCTCCCAGTGTCTCCATCTTGAGGTCAATGGAGGAAAGGCAGAACATATGCATCGTTTAAAAAAAAAATTCTCCCCAAGAAGCGAAACAAGGCCAGCCTTTTGTTAGATGCAAACAGATGGAGCTTATGAGTTTGCTACAGTGCCCACAAGTGTAGTCCTAATTACTAAAAATTGTACCGACTAAAAGAGCTCTACTATATTTAGGCCAATAAAAGTTTGTTGCTTTATTCTGTTTGCTTCTTGAACTTGTGGAGACCTACCAGGGACCAAGTTTTGAGAGGCTAGATAACTGAGATAATAGCAACTCTTATTGCTTCTCTACTAAATTAATCTCATTTTGTGAACAGTTTTGACAGCCTGGGAATGGCTGAAAGAGAATATGGTATTTGTACACCCGTATTTCTCTATGCTGGGATTCAGCCTTCAATGCATTGGTTCCCAACCTGGATTCACCCTGGCCAGCATGCTAGTGGTGAAAACTGGGAGTTTTAGCCCAAGAGCATCCAAGTACCCCAAACTGGGAACCACTGGTACAGAATACTGAGCTCTTTTGGATCTGAGTGAGAGATCCAGATGATGGCAGAAAGATAGCCCTTCAGGAGAAGTCTGGCAGGGGGTTGAGGACTAATGACTCGGATTACATCACTTGGGTGGGAAAGAGTCCTCCCTCTCACATCCAGAGTCACCCAGCAGATACTGCTCTGGCCCCGTTCTGAGGCCAGGAGTTTTAAAATTAGCCCAAAGCAGTTAGCAACTTGATTTAAAGAAGCTTTGCAGGAAAAAAGAGAGGGGGAGATTATTTTCTTATTCTTCTTTTTTGCCAGCGAGAGGAAAAAATGTGGGTAGAGATCAAAGGATTAATAACTGCTGGGTTTTCATTTTCTTTTTTAAAATCTAACGATGGCAGGGAAAACGGCAAAGAGTGAACCAGGGGCAGGGAATGGAGTGGCAGGAAATTCTCTGTCTGTCTGTCTGTCTGTCTGTCTGTCTGTCTCTCTCTCTCTCTCTCTCTCTGTCTCTCTCTCTCTCTCTCTCATCACCCGTACTTGAAAAGAGCAGCAACTCATGAAACCCCTTTCCTTAACCCTGCCTTCTTTGGAAGTGTTGTTCCCTGCCAGGGATATATATTATAACAAGGTGGTGCTCCAGCCACTGTGCTTACAATGTGGTCAGTGGGAGAGGTGTTTGTTATTCAATTTCACTTGTCAGATGGAATTTTTTCCATCATGCTTCAGTAGCTTTTAATGCCCTGCATGTGATGCAATTTTTGTTTTTAGCAATTGGACTAAAACTGAAGCTGGGGCTATAAAGCCTCTCCGGCTTTTTATGTTGAGTGAGGCCCTGGCTCAACTGCGATCCAGTCATAATTTATGGCCCTCTCATCTGATCTTCCCCCGCTTATGTTTGTAAACACTGGTTGCTAGCTGCCCCGTCCAAGTCTGTCTCCATCCATCTACCCTCCCCCCCCCAATCCCCCACCTCCACTGATCTGGTGCCATGTTCTCCATGTTTGGTGCTGCCTGTAAAGCAGGCGGTCTCCATTGCCATTTCCGTGGCACAGTGTCACACAGAGGAGAAACTGATCAGAGAGCCCTCTCTTTCCCCCACCGCTCCCCCCCCCCGCCCAGGATTAGATTACAGGTTTAATTTACAGCTCTGGCTGGTGACCTCGATCAAATATATATTCTTGTTTCAGACGTCTGCTGTTTTTTGTTGAAGGATCTCTCTCTCTCTCTCTCTCTCTCTCTCTCTCTCTCTCTGTGTGTGTGTGTGTGTGTGTGTGTGTGTGTGTGTGTGTGTGTGTGTGTGTGTGTGTGTGCGTGTGTGTGCGCGCGCACGCGCGTGTTTCAAGAGCACAGAAATGAGGCCATAGTAACAGAAGACCAGAGAGCAGCTTTTTAGTAAGAGACCTCTTAAAATCATCCACCAGAATTTAGCCTTGAAACATAGACTTACTTCATTGATACTTCATTCACAGTCTTTTTCCATTGAAAGACTGCAGCTTAGCATTCCCTTGTCTACACACTGTACAACAACTGAGAAAAACAAACAAACAAACAAACAAACAAACAAACAGTTACCAGTTACCAGTTACCAGAACCATCAGATCAGAAGGGCCTTGTTGACTGAGGCCTTCTCAGTACTGCAATTGAAACACACACACACACACACACACACACACACACACACACACACACACACACACACACACACACACACACACACACACACACACACACACTTCATGCCCTTTGATCCTGTGAAATAAATTAGGCTTAAAGGGAAATAACGGGTCGTTGGCCTTCTATGGCAGTGTTTTTCAACCTTTTTTGGGCAAAGGCACACTTGTTTCATGAAAAAAATCACGAGGCACACCACCATTAGAAAATGTTAAAAAAATTAACTCTGTGCCTATATCAGTCTCTAAAAGGTTCGTCATTGCTGGTGTAGGGAGAAGCAGGACAGAGGGGCCACAGATTGAGGCAGCCCGCTCTCTAGCACCCAGTTCCCACTTACCTGTGTTGTTTTTTTAAAGACATTTTGCCCTGCATGGACTTCTGTGTCAAGTGGAGACCTGAGAAGGGGCACTGACTCTCCAGGAACACAAATAAGACCCAAAAGCCCATCTTGCTCTCCACACTGTGGCCAAGGCAGATGCCTTCAGCAAGTCCAGCGACAGGAGGGGAGGAGGAAGGCAGGAAGGAAAGAAGGCAGAAAGTGTTCTGCTTGTATACCGCCCCATACTACTTCAAGGAGTCTCTGGGCGGTTTACAGTTTTAATTACAATAGGCAGGCTGCTAGACATACACATATGCAGGCTAGAAATGAGCACGTTTCTATGAGGAGGGGAAAGGGTACGAATGGAAAGAGAGAGGTGGGGAAAAAAAGAAAGAAAAGACAGAGAGAGAGAAGAGGGCGACCCAAGACAGAAAGAAAGGGGCAAGACTTCAAGGAACCCATCGCGGGGCCCCTCAGAGACGGCTCTTCCCCTCCCGGACTCTAAAGGCCGTCCGGCCGTCCAGCCGTGCCAGTAGCCCCCCCCGCCCGCCCGCCTCCTCAGCCCAGGCCCGGCGGAGGCCTCCTCCATCCCCTCTTCCTCGCAGCCCTGCCGCGGTCCTCGTGGGGCAGCCGGGCGCCCCTCATCCCCTTCCCCTCACCTGGTGGTTTGTTCTGGGCTGGGGATCCCGGGCCGGCTCGTGTTGGCGGGCGGGCTGTTGGGCGGTTCAGTCCATTGGTAGCTTCCAGGAAAGGGGTGGTGGTGGTCCAGGGTAAAAAAAGGAGAGGGGGAGAGGGAAGCGAGCAAGTCACGGCGGCGGCGGCAGGCACAGGGCAAACACTAAGAGAATGAGCGGGGCCAGGTCTGGCCGGGGAGTAAGTGACGCCAGCGCTGCGGGCCTCGGGGGGAGGAGCCAAGCTGGCCCTTGGATGCTATTTATAGCGCCTCCCAGCTGTGGGCCGCCCGCCGGCCCTGGGTTGAATTTCTTTAGAATTTTTCAATTTTTCCCATGGCACGCCAGGCAACATCTCGCGGCACACTAGTGTGCCACAGAACAGTGGTTGAAAAACGCTGATCTATGGTTAGCAGCAATTTGTACCTGCTTTTCCTTTTCTTAATGATGGAACTTGACTCTCTATTCCTCATATGGGCTCTTCTTTCACGTAAAGCTCTAACAACAACAACAACAACAACAACAGCAACAGCAACAGCAGCAACAACAACAACAACAACAACAGACTTTGAACTGCAGAGCTGGAAGGGACCCCATGGATCACCAACTGGATGAGGCAAAGTGGGGAATTGAACTTCCAACTTCTAGCTTTGCAGCCAAAGTCTTAAGCCACTGAGCTAGCTCTCTATTTTGGAAGGTAAACACATGAAAGCTTGTAGAGCACTTACACTTACAGCCTGAAAGTTTGACATAGAAAGTTGTCAACAAGCACAAAGTGGCCCCAATCCAAGGCCAGGTTGTGCATTTATTTGAGCCAACAATGTGCAATGAAAATCTCTTTTGTAAACCTAAAACCCTGCAGGATGAGCCACTGTTTAGTTCTAGAAACAGCTTTCCACTTCTTCTGTGTCAGTGAAGTGGGAAAGGGGCAGCACTATGGTTTCATTCTGGTTTTCAGCCTTTGTGTGACTGAGCTGTCAATGTGTTGATTCTAGACCACTATAAATGTCTTGAACAGTACATAGCACATTTTGTAAGAGACACAAGCAATAAAGTTTCATGACTGTTATTAGCCTCCTTGTACCATAATATTATGGCAATGACCTTGGTGCAAATGATATAACATTTTTACTATAAAGTTGTTATTTAATGATGATATTTAATAGATGAAACCTTGTGTTTCTGAAATTACAACCTGTTCCTCATCTAATTTACCTTGATTTTAATGACTTTGTAGTACAGTACTTCATTGCCTATTGTACACTTGTGCTTTCTCTCCACTGATGACTTTGAGATGGTTAGCCAATAGCCATAAAATGTTTAAATTTAGCCCGTGAGCCCTGGGTGGTTCTCACAATGAAGAGAGATAAACAGTGAGATATGCCAACAGTTTGCACTGGGACTGGTGCTTTGTAGCTTGCTGATAAATTGTCCAGAGATTGGATATCTGATCAACCTAGCCAGGCAGTTAGAGAGGGATAGAGATTGAGGGTAGCCCCAACAGAATATCCTGAATCTGGGATGGAATGGACAAGTGAACGACAAGTGAAGTTAGGTATAAGTGCAAATGTGGTGACCAAGACATCTTAACAATGTACATTGAAGGGGTCTGAATTGGCAGTGTCTGATCAGAAAAGATGTATTGTAATTGTGACGAGGAGATCAATAAAAATGTCAGTCCTACGGGCCTCAGCAGTGAAAGAAGCAAATACCATTACGGTGGGCCAGAAATGAGAAAGAAATGTATCAATCTCTTGGTGCTGCTACACCAGGCATGTCCAAACTTTGGCCCTCCTGATGTTTTGGACCACAACTCCCAGAATTCCAAGCCTGTATTGCCAATGACAAAGGACTGTGGGAGTTGTGGTCCAAAACATCTGGAGGGCTGAAGTTTGGACATGCCTGCCCTACACACTCATTTTGGTCTATGACCTTAAATAAACAATTATTATTATGTCCTACACATATCCACAGCATGAACACTCTTGGAATATAATGTCTTCAGGTTTGGTCCTTCACAAAGTTGGAAAATGTTCAGGAAAAGGCAACCAAACTGACAAGAGAGCAGACATTACTCCCCCTATGATGAAAGGCTTCAAAGTGTGAGATGATGATGAAAAGAGGAAGGAAGTGTATGATAGTATTCAAGCAGAACCTGGAGAAGTTATTTTTGGACTAGAAATTCCAGAATTCCTCATCCAGCACAATCAGGGGCCAGGTTAGTAGGGAATTCTGGGAGTTGTAGTCTAAAAAAATAACTTCTCCACTCTCTGTCTTATATTAGTAAGATATAGGGTCACCCACCCAAACAGAATGGTGGGAAAGAGAATAGATAGATATGAAAGGAACTAGATAGATGTGGTTCAGCTCTGTGTCCTGTTTGGCTATGCATTTTGCTATTCCAAGGTATCATGGTGGTCGCCAATGGGGGAGCTCTAAAAAAAGAAATGGCATACATTTATGAAGGGTAGGGCTATAAAAAGTGGTAAGTTAAGAAGGATATATATTGATCACCCAGTTTCACTGGAGTTCCTGGGGAACCTGAGCAAGGAAGCCTCTTGTGCTAAAAAGAGCTTTGGTCTAATATAGCACAATTCTTGTGTTAACTTTGCAGTTGAGTTTTGATATGATTTGCAAATAACATCAATCTGCACATTAATTATCTTGGTGAGAATCTTACCCTATGTCTTTAAATAAACTGGGGAATTGCCAACATAATTTCAAGCAAAATTTGCTTACCGGTTTTATTTTTTTGCTGTTGCTAAGAGTTTGTCCTTAAAAAGATTATTTCTCTCTTAATATTACTTTAGTTAATATGACCTTTGTGATTTCTGTCATACAAAGAAGTAAAAGAGCCAGAGACCTGACAATGAAATTTGGGGAATTCAAGATCTGGAGCCTTCAAGAACAGGTCTGGAGAATCCTTGAAAGGTTGGACTGCTAGAAATCCAAACTGGATCACCCCACCCCATGCCCGTCTCTGTGTTAACCCCAATTCTGATCAGGGCCAAGAAATGGCACAGTTGTTCTCACCTTTGGTCCAGTTAGGGGCATGGTGGCTCAGCAGGCTAGAGCTCTGAAATGGACTGAGCTCCCACTCTTAACCCCAGCTCCTGCCAACCTAGCAACTCAAAAGCATGTACTATAGATGCAAGTAGATAAATAGGTACCACCATAAAAAGCGGGAAGGTAAAACTTTGTTCTTTGTGCAGAAAGGCGTTCAGCCATGCTAGCCACATGGCCACAAACTTGCACAACACTGGCTCTTTGGCTTGGAAACGGAGATGAGCACCACCCCTAGAGTCAGACATGACTAGCACACATGTGCGGGGGGAACCTTTAACCTTCGGTCCAGTTAGGGGCTGTAGACAAATTCTGTAATGAGGGATAGCATTTCATGGCATGAAAAGGATCCGGCATGCAGTAGTGAGAAAGGGGCACCTTTGGCATCACCATTGTTTCAACTATTTGATCTGTGCTTGTTTGTTGGTCAACATCTTTCTGCTCTTTAAAAAAAAAACTATCACATGACCACTGCCTTTGCAATGGGGTCAAAAAGTTAGAGCAGCACAGGCTAGAGAATGGAAAAGTTACTGTTCTGGACGACAGGCTCTCAGGGTGCCCAAGGCAGCATGACCAGAAGTCAAGGTGGCTGGGAGATTTCTGGAATAATGAACTTAAAAATAAATATTAAGAGCACTAGAACAGATTGCTTTATTATTTTTACCCTTCTTGTTGCTGATTAGCTGTCCTCAGTAGCTTTGCTGTCACGTTGGAGAAAGATAGAAATGTTTCGCTGCTCATCCAAACAGTTTCATCAGTCCATCAGAAAGATGGTACACAGACAAAAGTGGGTGATGGAAACCAATTGTGAATAGAGATGGGCACAAAACGAATAAAGATATCATTTTGTTATTTGTTACTCATTTCATTAGGTCACAAAAAGAATAACAAACAGCCCCCTCTAAGGAAAAAAGAAACAGTTCAGTGCAGTTCTGTTCAGTTTGTAGGAATTTTTGTTTTAGATATTCATATGAACCGAACCGAACAGAGCCCCCCCGAAACAGAACCAACCAATCCATCAGTTTTGTGTTTCGTGCCCACCTCTAATCATGAACTGCTCTAAGGCAGTTTCTTGCATTCAGTAGCTTACTTGTTTGTGGGAATGAGTCCCAAGACTGAATAGCTCAGTGGCTGTTTGTGGATGGGAGTAGAGATGGGCACGACTCAAAAAAATGGTGTTTCGTTTGTCGTTTGGTCGTTTAGGGGTCTGTTTCGGTTTGTTTTCATTTTTGTGATTTTTTTGCAAAAAAATTTTGTTTTCTTTTTCATTAGGTAACAAAATGAAAAAACAAAAACAAAAAATTGCTGTTTCGTTAGCATTCTTTTTAGTTCAATGCATCTGCTGCAACGAAAATGAAAAACACGACAAATTTGGTCATTTCGTTTTCGCTTTCGTTTTGTTTTTTAAAAATTTCGTTTCGTTTTCATTGCATAATGAAACGAAAAAATGAAAATGAAAACAAAAAAATCGCTCGTTTCGTGCCCATCTCTAGATGGGAGTTCAATTCCCTAATATACATCCTTGACAATAGCTGGACTTGGCGATCCATAGGATCCAATCCAGCACTCCAGTTCAAAGCTGCTTATTATACAGCAGGGCTGTCCAACTTTGAACAGGCCAAGGTCTACTTTTTCTGGCCCACAGTGCCTGAGGGCTACTACACTACTTCCTATGGGAAGGCTGAACATGCACACTTCCCTTGCACCTGCTCAATCATCTGGCCAGTGGGGGAGCAGGGGACTCTGCCACGGCCCTTGAACTGCCCTGCTCGGCTATGACAGTGGGCTGGTAGACCCAGAACTTTGCTGGGGCAGTGGTGGTCTTTGGGATGGGGAAGGGTAGGGTGGAGAACTTATCTCCTCACTTTTTTATTGGTGGCCGGAGGGCTACTTTTGAACCCTTCATGGGCTACCGGTAGCCCGCGGTCTACCTGTTGGGCAGGCCTGTTATACAGAAACTTTATGGCATTCCTCCTACATTTCAAGTCAGGGCTGCCAATGTGATGCAGTTCTCCTCACCCTTGAGCAGACTAGCTCGCCCTGGTGTGCATGTGATCATGCCGTGAGCCAACCATGCACATGTTGCTTCTCTGGTCTTTTAGGTGCTTCTGTGTTCTCCTGTAGTGCTGTCTGCTCTTAATGTGTCTTGACATGATTTTCCAACACATTGCTTGCTAGCTGTCCCTCCAGCTCCTAAAACTCATTCAGATTTGCCGTGTTACTGCTCCGCCATGATCATTCATTTTCCTCTGCAGAGTATGTGATTGCCTCTTTCAATTTTCAATGGATTATATTTTTTTTTTGGAAATTGTGATGAATACTCACATTCAAAATTAAAACGACGTAAGAGTGCTGCTTCATTCCAAAAATCTCTCCCACGCACTCTGTCTGCAAGAAATCTTCATGCATTTGGAAAAAGGATTTAAAATACTGGGGCTTGATAGATCAAGACATTCATCCAGCTATCTAACTTGTCATATCTGTAGCAGAACCGATACTGTTATTTTGACATTTCCTTCACCCACATTTAGTTCACCAGCCAATCTAAAATCCCCCGGGTTCCTTTGTAGGCTTATAATTGGTAAAGATCAGGTTTGGTATGGGAAATCAAGGAGTTATAACTCATGGTGGACTGTGGAATTTCATCCTTTCAAACTATACTTCATTGTATTTGAGAGCAGCCGTGGCCCTGTTCAGGCATTCATACTTACAATCTCCCCATAAGTTGAGTGGGTGGGAGGAGTGGGCATATGCGTGCTCCCCTATTCTGACTGCTTAGTGAAGACATTAGAAAAATACCCTAAACATTAAATCATTGCCCCTGGTTTCAAGGAATCACACAACCATATAATAGTGAAGTTGGAAGGGACCTACAAGGCCATCAAGTCCAAACCTCTGCTCCATGTCTTTGGTTGTCCAGTGTTGGAGCACTCCCCACCTCTTGAGGTAATTGGTTCCATTGCTCTACTACTCTAACAGTTAGGAAGTTTTTTCATGATAGTCAGCTAAATGTTTCAGAAATTATATTTAAGAGCTTTTGGTTTTATTGGTAAATGCAAGTGAAATTGTTTTGGCATTACACTAGGACTGTTCTGAGGATACCAGTGAAAATAGCTTGTTCTGGATTTTTTTCTTTTATTTTTTTAATAACTTCAGACTGTGGAAGAAAAGTGAATCAGTGGGTCCTTATCCTGTGGATAAGGGCCCCCTACTGTACATTTTTCTTATTACATCAGTTTGCTGATGGCTTTTTCTTCTTTGGCTGTTTAAAATGGAATTTTTAGTGCAACTACAGGTATTTAATTAATTACGGTATTATCAAATTAGTCTTAGAAGACTTCCTCACTGGTTTTGCTACAATCAGGTATTTATCTTTAAAAGTCTAATGATAACTGCATAAAGTATCTAAGCTGGTGCAGTTATTCTCACCTTCTGCAATAGTAGGGTCAGCTGACAAATTCAGCAATGATTGTAGATCATTGGGTGGAAAGAGGGCTAAAAGCCAAGAGGCATTCTTGGTTTGCCACCGTTTGTCTTGGTCCGATCTGCAGCTATTTGCTGGTCAGTATCTTTATGTCCTGCACTGCTTGATTGTTGCCTATAAAATTGATGTTTTTAAAAAAGTCAGAGCAGTCCAGACTAGCACCTGCAAAAGTTACTATTTTGATCTACAGCCACTAGCATAAACCCGATGGTATGGCCAGCAGTCATACTGACCGAGTGGATGTGTGGGGTCATGATCTAAAAATAACCCTGAGCTCTAGGGTAGGTTGCTTTCTTATTTTTTACCCTTCTTATGGCTGACTAGGTGCTGAACCTAGGTAGCTTTGTTGCTATCTGTCCCTTTAATGGGTGGATGCTCATGGCTGATGGTGGGGGAGGGCTCAGGCTTTGTTCAAAGAAAACACACAACAACTGTGCTGGTGAAGAGAGAGGGAACAGGGTTGCTCATTCTCACCAACCACTCACTTTGGCAACTGTTGGCCTGCTATATCTTATATCTTCCCTGCTGGATGGGACTCGCAGGGTCATCAAGTCCAGGTCCTGCGAAGGAGGCACAGTGGAGAACTGAACAGCCAAACTCTGGCTTTGCAGCCAAATGCCCAAACACTGAGGTAGTTCTGGTATCACTGAGTGATACTGAGGCACTGAACAAGAAGAACGGTTAAGACCGCTCAAGTGGTCGGAGCCCCTGCCTAGAGTTTGATTCCCCTCGGTGCCTCCTGGACAGGGGCTGGACGTGATGGTCCCAAGGGTCCTTTCCACCTCTGCCATTCTAAGCCTGTAGTTAGCTCTACACTGTAGAGTCTACAGGATACAGATCAAGATGGAGTAGCAGTAGTAGTAGTATAGTAGGACTTATGTAGGGATGGGGGAGAATATCCCAGTGGGTCTGCAATAGCAGCATCCAATACAGAACCGCACTGTGTCACGAAGAGCCATATGGAGAAGAAGAGTACAGAGGGATGTGAATTTGGGGAGCAGTAGAGCAGTGGTTCCCAACATTGGGTAACCTAGGTATTCTTAGACGGGGACTCCCAGAAACCCCCCAGCCAGCACGGCTAGTGGTGAAGGCTTCTGGGAACTGCAGTTCCAAGAACACCTGGGATATCCAAAGTAGGAAATCACTGCCATAGGGATTGATTTGATTTGATTTGATTTATTTAGCTTGTATGCCGCCCACTACCCAAAGGTCTCTGGGCGGCTCACAATAAGAATAAACAGTTAAAACATCAAATACAATAAAATTAAAACAATAAAACATGTAGATGCAATAAATACAATACATTAAAAACACACCACTAAAATTGCCATCAGGGCCCACAATCATTAGTTAAAAAAACTTTTGGAATAGGAGGGTTTTTACCTGGCGCCGAAATGTTAGCAACGTCGGTGCCAGGCGAGTCTCATATGGGAGGGTATTCCATAGTCTGGGGGCAGTTGCTGAAAAAGCCCTATTCCTGCAAGCCATCCCCTTCACCTCCTTAAGGGATGGCTCTTTCAGGAGGGCTCCCTGACTAGATCTTAATTGCCGGGTAGGTTCATATGGAAGGAGGCGGTCCTTCAGGTATCTAGGTCCTAAGCCGTTTAGGGCTTTATATGTCAAAACAAGCACTTTGAATTGGGCTCGGGCAGCAACTGGTAACCAGTGAAGGTTATACAGAATCGGCGTGATGTGTTCCTTGGTGGCCCTACCACTCACCAGCCGTGCCGCACGATTCTGAACCAGTTGCAATCGCCGAACCGTCTTCAGAGGCAGCCCCACGTAAAGCGCATTACAGTAATCTATACGGGATGTTACCAGTGCATGTGTAACTGTCATGAGGCTCCGTTCATCTAGGTAGGGGCGCAGCTGGTATATATTCCGCAGCTGGAGAAAGGCACCCTGGCCACCGAGTCCACCTGGGCTTCCAGAGTTAGACCGGGGTCCAGGAGCACCCCCAAGCTACGGACCCTGTCCCTTAGGGGAGTGCAACCCCATCCAGAACAGGGAAGTGGCCCTCTAGCCTGTCTGACGAAGCACCCACTAACAGCACTTCCGTCTTGTCTGGATTGAGTTTCAATTTATTAACCCTCATCCAGTCCATTATCTGGCCCAGACACGAGTTCAGAACAGAAACCGCCTCACCTGGATTGGTGGAGAACGAGAGGTAGAGCTGAGTATCATCAGCATATTGCTGACTCCTCAGCCCAAACCTCCTGATGACCTCTCCCAGCGGTTCCATGTAGATGTTAAACAGCATGGGGGATAGTATTGAGCCCTGTGGAACCCCATGACGTAAACGCCAAGGGGCAGAGCTACTATCCCCAGCACCACCTTCTGGACACGGTCAGCCAGGAAGGATCGGAACCACCGCAAAGCGGTGCCTCCAACTCCCAACCTGGCCAGCCTATCCAGAAGGACACCATGGTCGATGGTGTCGAAAGCCGCTGAGAGGTCCAGGAGTATCAACAGGGTTGCACTCCCCTGTCTCTCTCCCGGCAAAGGTCATCGTGACAGGGCGACCAAGGCAGTCTCTGTTCCAAAACCCGGCCTGAAACCAGATTGAAATGGATCTAGAAAATCCGTTTCATCCAGCAGCGCCTGGAGCTGTCCGGCCACCACCCGCTCCAACACCTTGCCCAAATAAGGAAGGTTCGCTACTGGTCGGTAGTTGACCACCAGTCCTGGGTCCAGGTTAGGTTTTTTAGGAGTGGTCTGATTACTGCCTCTTTTAAGGCAGCAGGGACCACTCCCTCTCTTAAAGAGGCATTTACAGCTTCTTGGACCCAGGTGCGAACCCCCTTGGCAGATCTTTCAATTAGCCAAGAAGGGCAAGGGTCGAGCAGCGTGGTGGTGGAACGGACAGATCCAAGCACCCTGTCCACATCCTCGGGTCTCAACAATTGAAACTCATCCAATAACACTGGACCTAAGCACGGTGCACTGGACACATCCCTTGATACTGTATCAATAGTGGAGTCCAGTTCACTGCGAATCTGAGCAATTTTTCCCTCAAAGTGAACAGCAAACTCCTCACAGCGTGCCGCCGAATGGTCCTGGGCCTCCACCCTATCTCCTGGCTGAAGAAGTTCCCGGACCACCCGAAACAGCTCCGCTGGACGGCACTCTGAGGAAGCAATACGGTTGGCGAAATACTGCCTTTTCGCCAACCGTATAGCCACGGAATAGGCTCGATAATGGGCTCTAAGCCGTGTTTGATCAGACTCACTGCGATATTTTCTCCACTTGCGCTCCAGCCGTCTCCTCCCGTTTCATTGCCCGCAACTCAGATGTATACCACGGAGCTGTCCGGGCTCTGCGTAGGGGGAGAGGGCGCTTAGGTGCGATCATGTCAACTGCCCGGGTCATCTCCCTATTCCATAAGGTGACCTGAGCTTCGACAGGAGCGCCGATCATGTCAGCTGGATAATCCCCAGAGCTTTCAGGAAACCATCCGGATCCATTAGTCTCTGAGGGCGGATCAACTTAATGGATCCCCACCCTTGCAGAGGGTTGGAGTAGCTAATAGCCTAAACTTGACCAGGAAGTGGTCTGACCATGACAATGGAGTCAAAGCCAACCCCTCCACATCCAAACCACCATCCCCAGTCCCGTTGAGAATACTAGGTCCAGGGTATGACCCTTCTCATGTGTTGGGCCGATGACATGTTGAGACAGCCCCATGGTTGTCATGGCGGCCATGAAGTCCTGAGCTGCTCCAGTTAAGGTAGCCTCGGCATGGATGTTGAGATCCCCAGTACCAACAGTCTGGGGTCTTCAACACCAGGTCCGAGACCACCTCTGTCAGCTCAGGCAGGGAGACTGTTGGAATGCAGCAGGGTGGGCGGTACACCAACAGAATCCCCAATCTGTCTCGTGAGCCCAACACACAATACAGGCCCTCCAGACCTTTTCCCAAGGAAACAGGAAGCCTGGCCAAGGAAATGGAACTCCTGTAGACTATAGCAACTCCACCTCCCGGCCCACCGGGCGACACTGGTGCTGGACTGAGTACCCAGGTGGGCATAGCTGGGAAAGGGGGACTCCACCCTCCTCTCCCACCCAGGTCTCAGTAATACATGCCAGGTCAGCACCCTCATCCAAAATGACATCATGGATGAGGGTGGTCTTATTTTGTACTGACCTGGCATTTAATAACAGCACCGTGTGGCTCGTGGGCTTGCTGACATGGTCACCTGATTCCTTCTGGCTAGAAGTGGGACCAGAAGGGGGATAGATGTAAAATATCTAACCCCTCTTCTCCTACGCAGGCATGTTCCACTCCTACCACCATACCTTCCCCTACCCAGCACAATTTCAATGGCTGCCCCTCCATTGCCCTCCCCCTTCCTGTTCTTTCAGTTCCATTGTGGGTCCCAACCACCTACACCTAATGGCAAAAAAAAAAAAAAAAGCAAAAAATAAAAGTAAAAAAACAAAAACAAAAAACAAAAACAAAAACAAAAAACAAATGCACCTAACAATTCAGCTAAAAAGCCTTAGGTGGGAGTCCTCTTCTTCAGCCCCGCCCTTCTGATGTTGTCTGGCCCTGCTTCTCCAGGTGTCCTCTCACCGACACCAGAGTAGCAGGGAAGGAGCAGTCGAAGAGGAAAGGCAACTCCTCCAGGCTTAGTCCTGTAGCAGCAGCAGCAGAGTGTTTGCTGGATGATGTTGTGGCTTCCAGGAGCTGAGGTCAGCTAAAAGCCTTAGGTGGGAGTCCCTCTTCTTCAGCCCCGCCCTTCTGATGTTGTCTGGCCCTGCCTCTCCAGGTGTCCTCTCACCGACACCAGAGTAGCAGGGAAGGAGCAGTCGAAGAGGAAAGGCAACTCCTCCAGGCTTAGTCCTGTAGCAGCAGCAGCAAGAGTGTTTGCTGGATGATGTTGTGGCTTCCAGGAGCTGAGGTCAGCTAAAAGCCTTAGGTGGGAGTCCTCTTCTTCAGCCCCGCCCTTCTGATGTTGTCTGGCCCTGCCTCTCCAGGTGTCCCTCTCACCGACACCAGAGTAGCAGGGAAGGAGCAGTCGAAGAGGAAAGGCAACTCCTCCAGGCTTAGTCCTGTAGCAGCAGCAGCAAGAGTGTTTGCTGGATGATGTTGTGGCTTCCAGGAGCTGAGGTCAGCTAAAAAGCCTTAGGTGGGAGTCCCTCTTCTTCAGCCCCGCCCTTCTGATGTTGTCTGGCCCTGCCTCTCCAGGTGTCCTCTCACACCGACACCAGAGTAGCAGGAAGGAGCAGTCGAAGAGGAAAGGCAACTCCTCCAGGCTTAGTCCTGTAGCAGCAGCAGCAAGAGTGTTTGCTGGATGATGTTGTGGCTTCCAGGAGCTGAGGTCAGCTAAAAAGCCTTAGGTGGGAGTCCCTCTTCTTCAGCCCTGCCCTTCTGATGTTGTCTGGCCCTGCCTCTCCAGGTGTCCCTCTCACCGACGCCGGAGTAGCAGGAAAGGAGCAGTCGAAGAGGAAAGGCAACTCCTCCAGGCTTAGTCCTGTAGCAGCAGCAGCAAGAGTGTTTGCTGGATGATGTTGTGGCTTCCAGGAGCTGAGGTCAGCTAAAAAGCCTTAGGTGGGAGTCCTCTTCTTCAGCCCCGCCCTTCTGATGTTGTCTGGCCCTGCCTCTCCAGGTGTCCCTCTCACCGACGCCGGAGTAGCAGGAAAGGAGCAGTCGAAGAGGAAAGGCAACTCCTCCAGGCTTAGTCCTGGGACAACTACTACATCTGCTAGCCAGTGAAGGCTTCTGGGAATTGTAGACCAAGAACATCTGGGTTACCCAAGGCTGGGAACCACTGCCCTAAAGGAAGGCCCAGGCCTGAATTTACAAGTGCTGAATGGAGCTGTTAAGGACAGGACATGAAGGAAATTGCTTGTTCATAAGGTCAACATAAGTTAGTGGTGACTTGATGGATCACAGCACAGCTGTCTTTGTTTAAGAGCGTGGCAGTTATAGGGACTGTCCGGTGGAGCACTTACCCTTCAGAATTTCCTACTGTAATGCTGCTGTGCATGTTCTTTGCTGTTGGCGTGGGAAAGATCATTGCCCAAGGTCTTAAGTGAGCTGAGCAGTTCTAAGCATGGTTGCTTTTGCTAAACCCGCTGCTTAAGCAAAATTGAGCATTCTCTACCTTCCTTCCATGGGTTTCAGGTTTTGACATCCATCCAGGGGGATTCTTCTTTTCCCCCTTTGCCAAACTTCTGAATGTTGCCTTTTGTGTCATCTTAATCCCTGTGTCATCTCCCACATGATGGCACCAGCGGGTGATTCTGCCCCCCCCAATGAAGGCTGCAGTGAAGGGCAGTCTGTGTTGCAATGTTGCATTGATGCCAATACCCTGCCAGTTGGGTGAAGGTCAGAGTGAGAGAGATGCAGCAATACAATCCCAAAATGGACAGATGAATATTTCACTCAAGGCCCTTTGGAAGTGCTCTGTGCAGACACATGAGCCGACTAAGGCTGTGCAAAGCAATAAAGCACCTTTCACTTTTGTCAAATTTGGGTGCATGTGTTAATGGCTCATCCTTTGACTTCTTCCTCTACAGTATTAGGAGTTTTATGAATTCTGACCAGCATTGCACAAGCTTGGGCTTACTTGCTGTTTTTTGCAAATATAGTCTCCAGGAGAGCCTGCTGGCCACGCATGGCTTAGGCATCCTGCTCCAGACCCCGAGGTTAAGGAGTTCGATTCCCCACTGGTGCCTCCTTTACAGGCAGGCTATGCTTGATGAGCCATAGGTTCCCTTCCAGGTTTGCAGTTCAAATGTTGTCATTATTACGGAAGAGAGGTCTTCTGTGTGGCCCACAAATTGTGGGGCAGTGCTGTTTGCTCAGAGATGCAATGAGTTTCTGCTCCCGTTGCTTTTAAGAAGGGTTGGAAGACATTGTTTAGTTTAAAGGGTTTAACTGCTTATGATTATTTTAACTGGGTGTTAATTTTTATTCATTTGTTTGCTTTATTTATTTATTTCACACCTCTCTCCCAGTAAAGGGACTCATGGTGCTTACAGAATACTTAGAACAGGGGTCCTTGAAGTTTTCAAAAACCGGTCCGGTCCACCACCACCCAGACACCACTGGGGGCCGGATCACAGTCCAAAAGCAGCTGCGGAGGCTTGCTTGCTCACAAAACAGGGAGTAGGTGGGGGGTTGCAATTGGTTCCAGGGGCCGGATTCAGGACCTTGGGGGACCGCATCCGGCCCCAGGGCCTTAGGTTGAGGACCCCTGACTTAGAACCACAGATATGGCTAAAAATACAGTAAACTACAATGTTACAAACACAAACTTTTTTAAAATAAGAAAACACAGTTAAACATGTTATATTAAAAATCCACTCAATAAAACAAGCCATTTAAACAGTTTGAGAAACTGCTTGGGTTACTTTTAACGCAAAAGGTGGGGTAAAATATTTTGAATGAATGAATGAATGAATGAATGAATGAATGAATGGACATTAGGAGACATTTCAAAAGGAGACCGTGGTTGCTGAGGCAGCACAGCAAATGTTACTCATCACATCATCCTTACCCAAATCCAGATGTATGTGCAATACTAAATACCAGCCAGGTTGTTTTGGCAGAAAATCCCACCCGCCTCTCTCCTCATCGGTGCTGGTAAAAATGCAACAATAACAAACAAGAAGACTAATTATATTCTGCCAATTAGGATACCTACCCCAAGTTTTCTCCCCCTTCCCCCAGCAGCTGTCTCACTTTTCTTAACAGCTGGGTTGAAATTCAGTTGCACGTGCCTTATTGCATCTGGCTCTAGTCTTTATCATGACAACAATTTCCATGCAGCAACTCACGTATGACCATCTACCAATTCATTCCTTTTTTTTTTTTTTTGTCAAATTTCCTTCTGGCCCTCTTTAGCTGCATGTGGGGCCACAGTATTTAGGATGTGAAAAAAGAATATTTATTCCAAAGCACTTTCCAAACAAAGATTTGTATGATAAACAACACTCGAGACAGCCTTAGCCTGCAGGCATACAATCTAATTTTAACCTCCATTTGCCTTGCATGCATGCATGCGCACATGTGGTCTGTCATAATAGTTCATCTTCTCTTTCGGACAGGGCATGTTTTAACTTCCCCCTTCCCCCCGCCTTTTGTTAATAAAAAAAAATTAATGAGCAGCCTCTGTCTAGAGGATGATCTTTTGACTCATTCATGGGATATGACTTTGGCCTTCTCTGGCTTTGAACAATGGACATCCCCTATGTGTTTGCTTTCAAGATGAGCTGGTCCTGAAATGGTCCTATCTCATGTGATATATACGCTAGTGGGATGCAACTCATGGCACTTTACGGTGAGATTGAGAAGGCAAGAATAAGATTAACCTATGCCGGCAGGGATCTAAGGAAACCTATGAAACAAGAACATGTGAAATCTTTGTGAAATAATTACTGTATTTCAGAACCCCTTCAGTAGACCTTTCTGCTGTTTCTGGATCCCTGAGCCACTATATTGGAACTAGGAGATAAATGGAATATAAGTGAAATCAATGAATATCATCAAATTAATGGCTTTTGAGCTCCATTTAAGCACTGGATAGAAAAGTTCTGAACAGTCAAGAATACTATGTATCCTTGGTCCTGCATTTTTTTCCACACAGGGGCCATTTTTAATAGGGCTGAATTACTGAATAGCCTTTAACACCCTGGTTTAAAGCAAAGCAAAGCAAAGTGTTCTGCTTATATACCGCCCCATACCACTACAAGTAGTCTCTGGGCCATTTTTAGGCTATAGCCCCCAGCAAGCTGGGTAATTTTACTGAAGGATGGAAGCCTTTGCTAACCCACCACAGTGGTTTTAACCACTGGTCTATGATTTTTATTCTATGCTGATACTACAATCAAATAATGTCTTAAAAGTTGTCACAGAAGGGGCCCCTTCCCTGGGTCATTAATACAGATGTTCTGCCTCAGAAGCACCTTCAAATTGGGCTCAGATCTCATAACAAGAGAAATGGTGGTAATTCAAATTTCCATTCTCCTTTGATCATACTATGGGATCCTTCTAGTTCAGAGGGCAAACATGAAAAGAGAAAAAAATATAGCTGTTCACTATAAAAAAAGCACACCTCATGAATGTACAGAAATGAGTTTCCCAGACCTACAGTATTTAGATAGGTCAAGCTAATAATTTTTTCCCGTCTGCTGACTGAATAAAATAGGACAACCAGTCAGCTGTAACCAAATAAAAGAACAATTGAGGTAAAGAGGATATTATTATTTACACACACACACACACACACACACACACACACACACACACACACACACACACACACACACACACACACCACTTTTTGTGCAGAGTAGTTAAATATATATTTCCACAGTAAATTACATTGCAGAACTATACAAGGATGCCATTACAGTGGACTAGAGATGGGCACAAATAAAAAAAATGGCGTTTTGGTTTTTTGTTTGTCATTGAGAGGTCCAATTCATTTTGTTTACGTTTTTCATGAATTTTTGGAAAAACTTCATTTTCATTTTTTGTTTTTTTGTTTTTCGTTTCTTCCCGCTTTTTGCGCGATTTTAAAAGCATTTCCGTGCGGGGGCATCCCCCAACGCCCCAGACCAGAGGGAACACAATAAAAAAATGATGCTGACAGAAACACAATATAGACTAGGTACGGAGGGAGGCTGCAAAGGCAGCGGCGGGCGTTGCCCAGGGTGCAAGGCAGCCGCAGAGTGACTGCACTGTGGGGCAGGGGAGGGTACTCACCGAGAGGTATGCACACACGCACACAGGGAGGCTGCAGGACTGAAGCTAGAGTTGCAGAGACAGCAATCCCACCCTAACTCCCACTGGGAACTGCAAGGAGGACGGGGGCTACCAGAGCTTGCTACAAAGTAAGATTAGGAAGCAACAATGTGCATTAATAAAAACATTAGAGAACCAGTGTAGCATAGTGGTTAGAGAGCTGGCCTGGACCATGGGACATAGAGATATAATATTTACTGAGCCATGGTACAATTACTCAACTACTTGTTTTGAATCCAAACTATTCCACAGGCCTTTTGAGAAGGAAGAGGTGTGCAAACTATTGAGTTCGTTACAACACAGGTGAATGCAAAGGCAATTTACTAAAACTATGTGAAACAGTCATGGTTTGTCACAATGAATGCATGCATGAGTCAAGCTGTATTTTTCTGTTGCCACAAAAAGAAAAAACAAGAACTTCAGAAGAATGCATCAAGAGATTCCGTTCTATGTCCTGCGCCTTGACCAGCAGGAAGATATTTTATTATTCTGTAGATTTACATTAGCTCTTTAAAGCAGTGGATGTAAAGGTTGTTTCATTACACCTAACCAGTTTGTTAGTGGCCTCTGTTAAGCTAATCATAGCTGATGGCAAATTTTGTATTTCAACTCTCTTTGACTCCACTGATTCCCATCAAAATGTGCAACCCGCAAATGGGCCTAACCCTCCACACATCTTGTGAAATGAGCTGTAGTCCAGAAAAACTTTCTGCCAAGCAAAATATGGTTAGTCTTTCACACGCCACATGCTTTTATGCTGTTAGTGTATATCTGAAACATGGGTCTCAAGCACAGAACCCCAGAGGGGTCTAGGATGAAGGTGGAGCAGCTCTGTTCTAGACATCATGAAAGCATGGGGTGGTGAGGTTGGGATGTCATTGTAATGATTTTTTTCCTAACCTTTTGCCTTGAGTTGGAGGTCAGTGATTGCTCTTGAGCTGGTGTGGATTGCTCTGCTGTTCTGAAAATAAGAAGATCAAATGTTTTATGTATAACTCAGTACTGTTATACATGCTTTATTTATGAATTGTAAAAGTAAAAAAAAATCCCAGGCTTTATTCAAACACAGTTGCAAGTACAGCATATCCACACAAATGTAGCTGCATTCTCAGAAGGGGAAAGGAAGAAGGGAGACCCAAATCAATTAATAGTTTCCTAGGTGATGATTTGTAGGAGATCTGGGTTTGGGGGCTGCAAGCTGGTTAACAATATAGACAACAGTCTCTCATTCTGTGTGAATGGTGTTCAATGACTGAGCATATGTAGATCTTGGAAAAGTTACTTTTCTTGACTGTAACTCCCATAACCCTCCAGTCAGCATGAGTTAGAAGGAGCCCTGAAGATATTAAGTTTGAGAACACCTGAGCTAGGTAGGTGGAGAATGATGTCTGAATTATTGGGCTAACAACACAACAATGATTTAAATGGCATGCACAATCTTTTCCAGGTTGAAAAGACAAAGTTGATAAGAAGAGCAGGATGGGGATTTTGTTTAGGGAAAAAACAGGAGAGCTTGTAACCCTGTTAATCCTGCAGAGTTTTGAATTTCTGGTAAAATTCCCCTTTTGTTACATAGGAGAAATTCACCAAAGAGACCCACCAAAGGAGAATAGCTACAAGATCCCCAGAGTCCACCTCTTTCACATTAACTGGCTCTTAAAATCTCAATAACTTATTCTGAGACTTATGTAGGAGGAATATTTTTTTAAAACTTACATTTGGTTGAAATTACAGAATTATACCAGTATATGCTGCTTTCTTTATGGCACACACACACATATAGCAATCAACTGAATAGGTCAACAAGAGAAAGAGGTATAAAAAGAAAACACTTAGCTTGGCTCTCATTGACGTTCGAGTCCGAAGGAACAAGATATTAGTGATAGATTAATAATTACCCCAATCAAGAAGAAGAATCCCTCCCATCACAGCATGCAATGTTGCAAATAAACTCCAGCAGTTAGAACTTTATTGTGTGTTGTGTTTCACTGGTGTCTGACTAATCAGTGCATCCCCCAGTGTCTGTATCCAGAGCCAGTTTGACCCTTGGACTGAAAAAGGTCACCAGTCCTACAGAATAAAGATAGCGTAAATAAGCATAGAATTTATGTACAAAACTCTCACTCTTCCTCAGTTGTCCATTTTAACGGGCATAATTTTGCCTTTACTCTTGTCTCTGTGGTAGCCTAGCCAGCAATGCTCAATCTCCTTCTACCCCTTCTCTCTTTAACCTTTCACATTAGATAAGCAAAAGAGTTTCATAGTGAGCTTGCTCAGGGAAGACCTTGTGAACTCGGTAAAATGGACAGGAAATTACATGTTCAAATAAAAACTACAGACTTATTACACTACTGCTACTGAAAAGCATGTCCTAGGCCACTGCCATGATATAATTTGATAAACCTTCTCCTGAAAGTCATTGTACAGATATGGAAAACAGTTTGTAAATCTCTGAGGTAAAACAAGGTGTGCACACACTCCAATACCTGCTAAACAGTTCTAGGTCCCTCATGACATTTTAAACTCCTACAAGTAAGCTATTTTCTTATTCCTTCTACCTCACAATAGGCAGCAACTAGCCTCCAACCCATCTCTTTTAAACAACCCATCTGTTTTAAACTGCCAAGTTTCAGATTAGTCCCATGATCCAGTCTCCGGTCAGCAGGTGCAGAATCACTCTATCCCAGTTTATGATGATGATGATAGATAGATAGATAGATAGATAGATAGATAGATAGATAGATAGATAGATACTTTATTGTCATTTACATAGTACAACAAAATTGAATACTATCCCTGGTGCAATTAAAAATAAAAAAGGTAAAGAGAATTAAAAGCACTCATACACATCCATCACAAACCATCACAAATCCCCAAGGTCACACTATTTGGCTACAAATATAATGGTGGAAGGTGATTAGTTGGACTCTTTGTGAAAAACAGAAGGTCTGTGTGGCAACCCTTATCATGTCTAGAATACAGAAGTCTGTTGGAAAACCGGGCAGAAACCCTATGGGCTCCTCTGAATGTGCTGTCTTCCAGAGTGAACGCCCATAATTTGAACTGATGGAATTCTTACTATGCTGCTGGATACTCATCTAAGAAACTAATATGTGCAACATCTCCTCTCTATGTGCAAAAGAAAATCTGAGCCTTGTGGGGCTGTTAAAGCCACCGGGCTTTGGGATGTTCAAGGCCTATTGAGTTGTTTTCTTTCCGGTGAGGTTAGAAAAATTATCCAGAACTAAACTTAATCTTATCAGGAGGGGTGGAAATATACTCACTATCCCAATGTTTTGGATTGCAACTCATAGAATCATAGAATCATAGAGTTGGAAGAGACCTCAAGGGCCATCTAGTCCAACCCCCTGCCATGCAGGAACCCCCATCACAATATTTCCGACATATGTCCATCCAGCCTCTGCTTAAAAACCTCCAAAGAAGGAGACTCAACCACCCTCCGTGGCAGCATATTCCACTGCCAAACAGCTCTAACTGTCATGAAGTTCTTCCTAATGTTCAGATGGAATCTCTTTTCCTGTAGTTTGAAACCATTGCCCCGACTCCTAGTCTCTGAAGCCATGGAAAACAAACCTGTTCCCTCTTCAATATGACATCCTTTCAAATATTTAAACATAGCTATCATATTCCCTCTCTGTTTTCTTTTTGAAAGGCTAAACATTCCCAGTTCCCTAAGCTGTTCCTCATAAGGCATTTCCTGTCTTTCCAGCCTGTCCCCCATACTGGCTGCGGTGGATGAGAGTTGTACTCCTCCAGGACACTGCGAGCCCCTGCTTTCTTGCTTCTGAACTCAGCACAGTAATAGTAAATTGTTTCTGCCAGTGTAACTGGAGGAGTTGCATTTCACATTTTCAAACAAGAGATGGGCAGTTTCTTTGGAGTCAGGGCTCATTTTTGCTTGTTGGCTTGTTTGCCATTTCATATATTTGCATCCCCTCCCCTTCACCCCAAAGGTCTGGGTGGCAAAGGTTTTTATTTATTTATTTATTTATTTATTTATTTATTTACTTACTTACTTACTTACTTACTTACTTACTTACTTACTTACTTACTTGTTGACCACCCAATTTTTCCCACGGGAACTCTGGACGGGGTACAACACGTTGCAAATAAACAACTTGCCCAAACATATAAAACCCCGGACATACCAAATCAAATTAATAATAATAATAATAATAATAATAATAATAATAATAATAATAATAATAATAATAATAATAATAATAATAATAATAATAATAGAAATAGCACATCAAATGCTATATGAGAAGGTCACTGAATATTCATCTGCTCTATGAACCTCATATGTGTGGTTGCTCATTTTTGGTAAAAATCCTAGAGAAATGAATGGGGTTCCAATGCAGAATTGCCGAAGCATAAACAGAACTGCTAAAATCAGCAGCACACCCTTATTCTCTCTCCTCTCTTTATTTTTACCCATTATCTTGATTGGGATGCGACACCAGCTTTGTGGCAATGCTTGGCTTGTGCAGCAGCAATGCTTTGGAAGACTAATGGCCACTTCCTTCCTATATTAAATCTCATAAAGATAATCTTGGGACGAGCGCATATGATGATGCCATCATTTGCTAGGATTTCCTCTACTGCCCAGTATTCTCACATCGTGAAAAGCACTGATCATAAACTATGTGCAGTAAACAGTAGACAATCAAGCAAAGCAAAACAAAACAAAACAAACACTGTTATTTTGTTTCTCCTGTGTAATGATCCTTTTTGTGCATAATTCAGCCTTTACTTGATGTTTTCATTATTTACGTATGGAAGGACTGGTGGTGAAAAAGAGTCAGTCATTCTCTTAAGTGCCAAGGTGGGGAAGAATACAGAAATAAAGCCATTGGCCTATGTGCAGAATTGAAAAAGGTTACTTCCTTGGATTATAAGCCCCAGAATCCCCAGCTCCCAAAGGTACTTGCCATGCTGGTTGAAAGCGTTTGGGGACCTGAAATCTGAAAAAGTAACTTTTCCATGTCCTTCCTAATACAGTAGATAGAAAGCTGGAAAGTCAATGTACACCCTTCACAGCTGAGAATCCTTTAGAGAAGTTAGAGAAAATTCTCAGCACCCTAGGAGTCTGCAGTTGTGTTGGACTATGTGTTGTGTGTGTGTTGTGTTGTTACAGTCGTGACTGACTCTTTGTGACTCCATGTCCATGGAGTTTTCTTGGCAGGAATACTGGAGTGGTTTGCCAGTTCCTACGCCAGGCACCTGCAGCACCTGGTATTCCATGGTGGTCTCCCATCCAAGTACTAACCAGGGCCGACCCTGCTTAGCTTCCGAAATCAGGCGAGATCGGATGTGCGTAGGGCATTTAGGCAGCTGTGTTGGACTATACATAGTACTAATCACTCCCAGCTATCATGTTGTAATCTAGCATCTCCAGAAGGTATCAGGTCAGGGAGGCTCAATATATTTAGTCTGGAGCTCCAGTGACATTGGAGCAATAAGTGCAGCCACTATCAAGACCAACATCACCTTTGTGTTCCCACTTTCTTAATCTTGCCCACCTCTCTCACTCTTTGTAGAATGAAATAATGGCAGGGTCATTTGCTTGGTCAGAGCTCCTGTGGCTAAGCTAGATGGGGAAAAGTTACTGCAGGGGGGTTGTGGGGAGGCAGTAAATTCCTTCCCATAATGCTTTCTATTTCCTTGCGTAGTCCAAACTGTTAGAGCTTGGAAATGTTCTTTTGTGGATTCCAAGTCCCAGATTCTTCCAGCCAGCAATATGTTGCAAATCGGGCCCAAAGGTCACCTTGCTGTCATCTTGATTAATGCTCTTGGAATTTTGTGGAAAGTTCTGGTGGGAGTAAGAAGTACTGACTGGATAGTCATGGTGGTGGGGTGGGTCTGGCCCCTTCCATACTGTGAAAGAATGCATGTGGGTTTTGTGAATAACCACACTCCTATCTCCCATGTGTGGGGTACGATTGGGGCCCAGTCAGCATCAGTACATGCTTGTTACTTGTGGATCTGAAGATGCCTCCATATCGTCTTTCAGTGCATGACATCACTAATGTGTCACATATAGGTGAGACTATGCTTCCCTCATTGGATAATTCTGTTGTGGTATGGATTACTTTCAAGGCTCCAAAACCTCTCACTGATTCCAGTGGTAGTACCTCCAAGCCAATGTGTATAAATTCAGGCCATGAGCACAAAGAAACCCAAATTGCATCTATACTTGGAATATATAATACAAGGTATATCAGTTTACTTGTGCAGGTTATACCGTAATATACATACTGCAGTTTTGAATTAATAAGAAGGGGTCCAATGGAAAACAGGATGTTGGGGGACAATATTGCTTGTGGATCAGCTCCCATGATCACGCTAATTGTCTTTTGAACCGGTGCTGTTATGTTTTCCAAAAGGAGCAGCACAGATCTTTGGATTGTATAAAATCAGTTGTGAATGCTTTCTGTCATCCCAGCTGTAGGCATCCAGACCGGTTGTCTGGATGAAGCAGGGCTTGAAAAAGTTACTTTTGGGGGACTCTCGATTCCCAGAATCCCAGATTTTAAATGGAATATTTACAGAAAGACACCCCCCCAATTCTTGTAAGAGCTATAGGAAAGTCAAGTCAGAAGCTCATTCTGGTTAACGCTCCCCCCCACCTGATGCCCCTACCCAGCTGTTTTGTGTTTCGCCCCCCATGAACCCCAGTGGATGATGAGGATGATGGTAGGACCCCTATTCAGTCCAGCTCCTGCTAGGGAGCCCCAGCGGGAATCAACTTCCAGCCTCTGGCTCTGCAGCCAGAGGCCTAACCCACGGAGTTATCCAGCAGTTCCATATGGGCTCCCTATGAGAGATGTCATCCAAAAATCTGGTGGGCACCAGGCAGGGGAAGGCTAGCTCAGGACAATAGTTAATAAAATGATGGATGATCAGTTCCCGCATCTCTCTGCCACCTGCAAATTTAGGTGTGGTAGGGAACCAACCTTTTCTTCAATCAGTGTTCATTGTCTACCAACAATGACGAGGAAACTGATCTTCAGTATGTCAATGCACAAAATGTATCTGTGTGGTACAGTGCACAAACCTAGAAGAAAATGCAAAATATTACCTGAACAATAGCAAAAACCTTACCTAGGAAGTGAGCATAAATGCTATATGTACATGTCCTCCTTTTAGGGAACACCTGCATAGTTTGGTCTTCTTAACGAGGGAGACAACCTCTCCAGTTTCTTGACTGGAAAAAAAAAGCAGTGGGGTTCCAGGACTTGTTGGTTCTTTCGCATTTTATTCCCCAAGAAACTAAGATGATAATTGAGATTAGCAGATTTGATATTTGCCTTAATTAACCTAAGAGCTACATCGCCTCAGGGCAAGGCTCTCCTTGACATCCCGGGGTGATACTGTGAATTAACATTGGTTTATGGAATAGCCTTAAAGGTATAATGGGGATTATAATACAGCTCATTTATATTGAACTTGCCTTTAGCGATTCCAATGTGTGTGTTTTTCCCCTTCTATGTCCTGTTGAGACCATTGCACTTAATTATTATTGACAATCATTGTAATCAAACCTATACACTACAGGGCACTAATCTCTTACTATGTATTACCTATACATAATATAGACGGGAAGTACAAAATGTGCTTTCTGGCTTGTGTGTCTAGCTAGCTACTGCCTCAGGAGCAAGAGGCAGACCACAGAGCAAAGGCAGAGACCCTGTAGATCTCCAGGACTTTCTGGATTTACAAGTCATATTATCTCCCACTAAAAGTGTTCTGCTTATATACTGCCCCATACCACTTCAAGTAGTCTCTGGGTGGTTTACAGTTTAATTACAGTATGCAGGCTACACATTGCCCCCCCCCGCAAGCTGGGTACTCATTTTACCGACACTGGAAGGATGGAAGGTTGAGTCAACCATGAGCCTGTTCCCTGGGATTGAACCCCAGGTTGTGAGCACAGTTTTAGCTGCAGTACAAGCATTTAACCACTGTGCCACGGGGCTTCTGAGCTCCACTAGTACCATGCAGGGCAGTTCTTGTGGGAGCCGGAGTCCAGCAACAACTACAGAGCCTTCCGCTCTCCCACACGTGCCTTAGACTCTTTCTAAGGTTCAGCACAAAGTGATTGGCATGGGCTGGGTTCATGGGACCAACCTCTACATGACTGATAATCTGTCATTACAGCTGAAACCATGCTAATGCACCCTGGACATGTTTCTAGTAGACTTTGGCTTTGAGAAATCAGACATGCAAATGCAGCACATATGTAGCTGCTGAAGACCGATCACAAAACAAAGCAAGCAAATTTGCAAACTCCGGCAGGCGAGAAAAGTTTTTTCTGTGATTAAAAACATAACATAAGAACAAAAGAACAGCCTTGCTGGAACAGGCCACAGCCCATCCATTCCATCATTCTGTCTCACATAGTGGCTCACCATTTGCTTCAGGGTATTCCCAGGCAGATGTCTTCACCTGCTTAAGATTCCCTGCAAATGGCATTGAGAGATATCCTGCCTATCTCTCCAACACAGAGGTTGTCCTTAGGCATCCATAATGATAGCCATTGATACCCTTGTTCTCCATGAACTTGCCCAATCCTTTCTTAAAGCTATCAAGGCTGACAGCTGTCATCACTTCTTCTGGCAGGGAGTTCCAAAGACCAATGATCCTCTGGGTCTGTGAAAAAGTACTTTCTCTTATTTGTTTAAGATCTAGCACCCAAAAGTTTCATGCAGTGCCCCCAATTTCTAGTGTTGTGCGATAAGGAAAACAGTTTTTCCTTATCTACTTTGTCCATATCGTGTATGATTTTCTAAATTCAACCAGGTCGCCTCTTAGATGCTGTCATTTGAGTGAAGAGGCCCAGCCATTGCAGCCTCAGATGGTAAGGAAGGTGATACTTATACACTTTCATTAGTTAAGGAATTATCTCTTCTAATGATGGATTGCCAGTAACAATATGGTTCTGCTCATAGTTCTCCTTGTGATAAATGTTGCTTCCTGTAGTCATTCCACATACATATACAAGTGCAGTTTAATATACCAAGGAGGTTTCCCAGCACGGTAATTAAAAAGCATCAGATGGGATCATCTTTGTATTTATCATATGTGCAGTGGTCCACTACATGTGCCGTTGTCGCCCTGCATTTGCTCATGTGCCCATGGAAGCCCTGTTGCTTTAAATGAGGCAATCACTGGCTTGTATAGTTGTAAAACAGAAATTGTATTCTCTCTCTCTCTCTCTCTCTGTGTGTGTGTGTGTGAGAGAGAGAGGGGGGGAGCTCCTTGTTTCCCAATGTGATTCTGCTTGTGGTATGTCATCTTTCCCTTGTGTGTGGATTGTTTTCTGGTAGGAAAAAAAGGGAATAATTGGTTGGAAACTAGGAGGATTACCAATAAAAGACTATACCGTCTCTACTCTAGGTAAAATTTCATGTTGGAGGCAGGATGGGTACAATATAAAAGTCTTGTCTGAAAGTGCTGTGTCTGTGGCTAAAATTGCACTCTTAAATTAACAAATAGGGGTCCATGTCCAGTACTGTACTATACATGTAGGGGAGTAAGTCCCACTGAAGTCATCTGCAGCAGAGATCTGTGTGGAATATGTAGTGCAATGTAAGTTGTTGCAATATTTTTGCCCTGTGGTGATACTTTAAATTCTAGTTCTGGTCGTTCCACGGAAGGAAGGAAGGAAGGAAGGAAGGAAGGAAGGAAGGAAGGAAGGAAGGAAGGAAGGAAGGAAGGAAGGAAGGAAGGAAGGAAGGAAATCAATACTTCCACAGAAACCCAACCAACTTTCCATACCTTCATGGGGCCCTATGCTGAAGTGACAAAATCTTAGATTGGCTCTGTGTGCCCTGTGTGGATTCATTGCATGTGTTCTAAATGACATTGCTTTATCCTTCAAACATTTCATGCCCTGAATCAGTTTTGACATAATGTCCTCTGCTCATTAAAACACAGAAGCCATTTAATTGTTGTCTTAGTGGAAAAATACATAAGGCTGTCATCAGCTGTTACTCTGGCAGGCTCTCCACAGCAGTATAAATAAATGAGGTCACAGGTTTTAAACAAACAGACTGTACTTGCATTGCACTGGTGGCTTCAAACGCTGCGAGCGTGTGTGAGAGACGGTGTGTACGCATACTTTTTCAAAGGTGACTCCACAATCTGATTCAGTGTGATATCAGTATGGAAATATAACAGAGTGGTGTTCTGAATCCTTTGGCATTCCAGAACCTTTAAATCCTCCAGACTTGGTCCTAATGTAATCTGTGTCATCTTCTGTCAATCACCTCTGCTGGCCAGATGCTGACGTTCTAGTCTTAAAGCTTAAAAAACTTCACAGTGGAATGAATCTTTAAAAATAAGCTTTGTACTGGGGGTGGGGGGAATAGGAAAGGTTTCATAACCCCCATAATATATGTATTTTAAACAGTCTTAACCTCCTTAGGCTGCCAACTCATAGATCAGTGTTGGCGAACCTATGGCATGCGTGCCAAAGGTGGCACTCTGAGCCCTTTCTGTGGGCACCCGACATGGCCCTTCACAGCTACCTGTATTCAGGTTAAATGGCTGTATTGGCACTTTGTGAAAAATTAGTGGGTTTTGAAGCGCAGTTTGGGCACTCGGTCTCTAAAATGTTCACCATCACTGCCATAGATCCTAGGTGGGTGCTGCAAGAGACATATGCTTTGGGTTTCCAAGGGAGAAAGAAGAAACTCAAAAGGGAAGATGTGGCCTCATGGGCATTTATTTTTATTTTTATTTTATTTTTTGTGAGACACCAGGAAGGCCAACGGAGTAATGGAACAAGGCCTTCAAAGAGTATTCCAGGAGAGGCTGTGGATGAATGAATTCCAAAGCCTTCCTATTTTCTCGGTACAGATTCTCCATAGTGGAATGACTGTGTCCAGGATTCAGCAGTATTTATTTCTTATAGCTGCCTAAATGTCCTAAGCCAGTGGTTCTCAACCTGTGGATCCCCAGATGTTCCTGAACTGCAATTCCCATAAACCCCTTCCAGCACAGCGAGTGATGGAGGCTTCTGGGAGTTGCAGTCCAGGAACACCTGGGGACCCACAGGTTGAGAACCAATGTCCTAAGCACATCCGATCTCACCTGATTTCGGAAGCTAAGCAGGGTCGGCCCGGGTTAGTACTTGGATGGGAGACCACCAGGGAATATCTGGTGCTGCAGATGCCTGGAAGTAGGAACTGGCAAACCACTCCAGTCTTCCTGCCAAGAAAACTCCATGGACATGGGGTCATGAAGAGTCAGTCATGACTGTAACAACACAACACAACACAACACAACACAACACACACACACACACACACACACACACACACACACACACAGAGAGAGAGAGAGAGAGAGAGAGAGAGAGAGAGAGAGAGAGAGAATCAGTGGTAGAGAAATAATAATAAATAATTGTGTACTTCCAAGTCGGTTTTGAGTTAGGGTGGCCCTTCCCAGGCTTTTCTAGGTAGACAATTCTCATAAATGGTTTGGTATTCCCTTCTTCTGGGGGCACCCAAGGCCATATGGGCCAGCTGTACTCACAGAAGGCTCAGAGGGGAACTGAAAGCATAACCTCTGGCTCGGCGTCCAGATACTGCTTTTAGCACGCCAAGAAAGATACTCTAGAACAGTGGTGGCGAACCTTCAGCACTCCATATGTTTTGGACTACAACTCCCAGAATTCCAAGCCTATATTGCCAATGACAAAGGACTGTGGGAGTTGTGGTCCAAAACATCTGGAGTGCCGAAGGTTCACCGCCACTGCTCTAGAACCAAGGGTTGGCAATAAGTTAGCTAACAAAGTTAATGTTTACCCCACAGTGACCAATCATAAAGCAAAAGCAAGGTAATTTGCAATGTGTGGAATAAAACAAACTCATACTAAGTTATACAGATGGCCTTGATTTCTTAAGAGAGCTCTTCAAATTGCCTCTAGTTTGAGCCTGATTCCATAGCCCAGTGTTTCGTAACTTGACCTTTCATAGGTCAAAGAAACCTATGACCCTCTTGAGTGTCAGCATTTCTGATATCCACTGCGTGCTGGTCCCATTCTTTGAGCCAGGCTGATGCTCCAGTCGGAAGGGCTGATGCCAGTGCTCCAAAGAGGGATGCCCAGTAGCAGAGAGAAATAACCACAAGATGCTCTTTTGCAAAATACGGGAGTGATATGCATGCATCAAAACCTGCTCAAAAGATACAGAAGTAGTCAACAACTCAAGGTTGCCTGCAATTCAGGTCCAGATTAAAACTACTGACCTGTGGGCCAAGAGGTAAACCAAATAAACCAGCATTGTGTTTACTAAGTTGAATGTAATAATAAATATAAAAATAATGGTAGCTAAAAATAACCATGGTGACTCACAAGAAAACACTTTGCCACACATATCTCCTTGGGGGTCCTGGCCCCCAGGTTGGGAACCCATGTAATCTCTGTCTCATGTTCTTTTTCCTAAGAATAAACTAAGTGGAGTGGGGAGGGGGACTGTCATGTTCAACACCTTAATTGCTAGAGGAAACAGGCCTGACTTCATGAGGGTACCCGTATGAGTTATATGTAAAACCTTCACTGAATCTATTTCAATGCTGAATTTATAATATTTATACCTCCCTACTACTCTAGTTACATCCCTCCAATGCCCCTGTCCTTGCTGGTTCCTTCATGTACTCATCTGTTTGATTAAAAAAGATTCCATTATATGATAAGATCTACCAGCTGCTTCTGAGATTATTGGTACAAACGACAGATTTGGGAAATTGAGGAGCTGCAGTTAGCAATCACAGTGCATAGCTGGTGGACTGTTATTACTGATGTTCATATTCTATACTGTATGAATAGGTTTTGTACATGATAACAATCAGTCAGATGCAGGCTTACATCTATTATGTGTTCAGTGTTTAAGAACAAGCATTGTGTCAATAACATTTATTCCCTTCAGTCATGCCACTTGCCCTATTGGTTCTTTCTTTCTTTCTTTCTTTCTTTCTTTCTTTCTTTCTTTCTTTCTTTCTTTCTTTCTTTCTTTCTTTCTTTCTTTCTTTCTTTCTTTCTTTCTCTATACCACGCCCTTAGTGCCAACTGCACTACCTGGGGCGGTTTAGAAAACAGTCATAAAATACAATACTAAAAAGATAGGGCTATACAGTAAAGGCTTTTCCCTTCCATCTATGTATCACATCCAATCTCACCTGGTTTCAGAAGCTAAGCAGGGTCAGCTCTGGTTAGTACTTGGATGGGAGACCACCTGGGAATACCAGGTGCTGTAGGCACCTGGAGTAGGAACTGGCAAACCACTCCAGTATTGCTGCTAAGTAAACTACATGCACATGGGGTCACGAAGAGTCAGTCACAAATGTAATGACACAACAACAACAACAACAACAACAAGAACAACACAGTAAATAAAATAGCTGTGACATGAATGGTAGTGGTTGGTGGGGATCTGAAATCCCAGTATATTGAATTAATTATACATTCCCTCTTTTTCCATTAAAGAAAAATGTCTAGGATTGTGCTTGCTGACTCATCAGCTTTGGAGATGCAAATTTACACATGAAATATTAATGATGCATTGAAATACAACCTTCAGTTTCCCCAAAAGTTTCCTCATTCTTCTTTTAGGCGACTTCAGAATTCCTTTGGGCACTGTTTTTGCATTACCGTCGTTATGAAGTGCTATGCTTATATCTTTTTCTAGTGATCTACATGCAGCTGCTCCCACTTCCTATGCTGCCTGGCCTGAAAAACTCAGTGGGATGAATTAATCCATAGTATCCCCCCCCATTCCCGCTTTAATGAAAACTCAGGAATCCAGAAAAGCTACGGAATTCTTTCTTCCACTTTACCACTATGGCCTCTTCCTAACTGAGGTGACAGTAAAGATTTGCAGCGGAACACACAAGAACTTCCCCAAATGTAGTGAACTGAGTGGCCCTATCCCAGGGAATGAGAACAGCTGGGAAATAATGCAGCTTTTGCAGTTGATCATTGGAGATGATACGAGGAAGCGGGAAACGCATTGGGGACTTGGAGAAGCAATGAGCAAAAAGCAAGCTTAGAAAGATGCCTGGATCGTAGGCTCTTCTTGGTTTTTGGAATGCAGCGAATGCTGCACAGGATCACTAGCTGAAAGTGCTAATAAATGGCATACCTGGCTGCTGCACACCGAATTCAACACAAAAATACTTCCTGAATAAACAAAACCGACACTATTTTCTATTGACGCCCTTCTCCTCCATCTCAAAACAATGTCTTTAATATAGTCCTGTCAGAGGAAGATGGATAGAACAGTATCGTTGATTATTAGTCTTAAAAATAGCTTTGTGTATTTTAGAAAAAGTGTGTGTGTGGGGTTGATCAGACCAAAATTGGTCAGACTTTTTCCAAAGGACCCTGAACATTTCAAGTCTTTGTATTACAAGTTTTTCAGGAAGTGCAACTGCACAGGTGTCAACAAAGCTTGAAAACACTTTGCTTTTATCTCCCTTTAGCTTGGATGTTCCTAACTCCTCCTTGTAGTACTAAATGGAGCTGATGGTGAGTTTCGGGTGACTCTTGTTTAGGGAGACACACTCTATTATGTAGAATCTGTGCATATGCAGAGGAACTCCCATCTCATGTGCTTTTCCTCTGCATGACAGAGATGCAGTCACTAAACTGTGCCATCATGCAAATATTAAAAAGTAGACGAGGTTCTACTAGGATAGAAAAAAAGGAAAAATCCTTCACTCTTAATGACAACAACAAGACCAACAGCAAACTTATAGTTGGGAAACGAACACTGGAAGTTGAAGGGAAACATTTCCTTCTTGTTGAAGCTCAAGTTGTTGTAATCGATTGATGTTCACCACCACCCTTGTGCAATGTTGTTGTTACAAGACTTTCACCACCTTGGGTAAAAATAGCCCATTGATCTGAACTGGGCGAAAGGGCCTCTGAGGACCTGAATGTCGCCGACAGCAAAATATATTTGCCCAATTTTCTGAAATGCCTTAAAACTACATTTAAGTCCAAAGTGGCCTGCACATTGATTTAGTCAATTGGCAGATTCCAATGAGGTCTTTGAACTTGGTCAACAATAATGGGAAATGACAATGATCAAACTCTTCATTTCCAGTATCTTCACTTGCGGTAGCGTTTCTACATCTTCCCCTTTAGAATACAAAAATTTCCCTTTCATTCTTTTGAATGATGCAAATTTTTATTTATATGCAATTTAAGGGGGTATTCTGTCCTTAAGGGCCTAACAATCCGGTATCTCTGAAGGTTTTTGTGGCTCTGGCACAGGGAGGCCTATAGACAAAACAATGAGAATAAGAGTTGTGTGTAGATACTGACACTTTGGGTTGCCTTGTTTTAAATAACATTTGAACAAAATGTTTGCCATGAGAAATGCCTTTCTCTTTCGACGTCACACCTCTGGTCCCTGCAGATCCCTCTGTCTTCTTTGTGTGAATCTGTGCATAATTTTGCATGCTTTTGGTAGAAGCTTAACGTATAATCTCCCATGTATAGAGGAAGGATAGAACTTTTCTTGTTTCCTCCTCCTTGTTCAGCAAAAGCTAACCCAACCACCTGTTAGCATTACATCATTGGCTTGTTGTACCAAAAAGACCCCAGACAAAGTCGCTCTTCTTGCATTGTTTGCACTCAAAGAGCTGATGTCATGCCGAGCTGATGTCATTGTGTGTCTTTGTGTCAATGCCATGGAAACTGGGCAGGTGGAGGGGCTCCACTGATGTCATCTGGGAGTGAGGTGTAAAAAGTTTTTCAGCTTCTGCTTTTCCCTTCAGAGTTTGTGTACAACAATTCATTAAGAAACAGACTGGAAAATCCTGTAACCTGTTAGGGAAAGAAATAAAGTCTTGCAGCCTCCAATTGACATCCTAACCTCTATAATTCATTTCTCGTTAAATAATCATTACGGATCAGATTGGTCAAATGGGGAACATCATTACTTTTTCAGAAGAACTTCCACCACCACTACCCCAAATTCTGTGGGAGCAACTGGGTTGTTTTCAATTTGATTTTTAAAAAAAAAGGCAAGGCAAGAAGATCCTAGCTGGGAGTTCTCCTGCCGACTTGTACCTCCTTCTGAAAAAAGAAATTATCAGACCTGCAAAGTGGAAAACATTTTAAAATACAGGCAATGTTCACAATAGAAAACACTTAAAACACATTGAAAAAAATCTTCTGTGTTGGCAACTTAAGTGCTTTATTGCCACTTAATAGATACTTGTGTTTATTTGTGTTGCATCATTACAGTCATGACCGACTCTTCGTGACCCCATGTCCATGGAGTTTTCTTGGCAGGAATACTGGAGTGGTTTGCCAGTTCCTACTCCAGGCGCCTACAACACCTGGTATTCCCTGGTGGTCTTCCATCCAAGTACTAACCAGGGCCGACCCTGCTTAGCTTCTGAAATCAGGCGAGATCGGATGTGCTTAGGGCATCTAGGCAGAACTAACAGATACTTAGTAAGTTCCTTAAAAGACATCTTAAGATCTGATGCTAGCTGCCCCAAACGAAGACTCCATGCTGCCCTTTACTGATTGAAAATTATCAAATATATTTACTAATTGTACGGTAATACTCATGAATTTGCGGTAGTGCATATTAGTAAAGACTCAAAGAAAAAAATGCTAACATGAGTTTAGCTTTTGAGGGGAAACAACAAGCAATAAATTTGTTAAAGGTTCCTTGTAGAAATGTTCACATAAATGAATAACGCTTGCCAAGGCCAGCTCTACTGTTAGACACAACGAGTGAGGTAGCTGCCTTAAGTAACAGATTTGGAGTATTGTGAAAGAGCAGCAGATTGGTAGCTATTGAATTTATCATTTTATTTTTAACCTCCAGTGATGGGAATAATTATTTGTGGCATTGTTTGCCTCAGGAGCTGTAATAACCTGGCTGGCTTTGGGTAGCACACCTGTTGATTCGGGTAGAAGGTGTCATTTGCTGCTGCACCACAGGTGGAAATTTGTCTTGGGACAACCTTGACGCTCCCAGTACTGCTGGCTCTTTGGTGTGTGTCTGAGTTTTATACGTATACTGTTGGCACCTGCAATGTGGCAGCTACTTACCACCTGCAGCACAGTTGTCCATCTGTTTGCTGCCACTGGTGGAACTGGGAGAACGAGTGCTGATTAAACATGTTCTCAGACTGCAAGGCTCATGAATGCCACCCTGCCTGAGCAGCTGTATTGTTTTCAGGCTATGTTATTTGCTTGGCATGAAAAGAGAACTGCATCCTTGGTAACAGTGCAGTTATATGCTTTCCTGATATTTGCTAAATATCCTGAGTGGATCTACATTAAATAGTTTTAGCAGTTTGATGCCACTTTCACTGCAATTTAAATTATTTCAATTAAGTACACTACTTACTTTCAATATACTCACTTATTTAATTCTTTAAAATTTTATAATACACTATGCTTTTTAACTGTTTCTGTTTCTAATTCATGCTGTGAGCCACCCTGCATCTTGTACTGGGAGAGAGGTAGAAAGAAAATGAAATAACTCTCCATCCTAGAAAAAGTTAGGATTTGTAGTTTGCTGAGGTACTTTGAATTCTCTGCAAGACATCTCTAGTGAATTAGACCACTAAAGGTCCTTACCAGACAAGACTAAACAAGTAGTGAAGTTCACTACTAAAGTTCTCTCTTGGAGATGTCCAGGCCTCACACATAGAGATCGGTGTTTCGTTTTGGAAGGGGACTGGTTCTGAAACAAAGCACGCCAGCACAGCTGGCACTCAGAACCCAATCCCACCCTCTGGAACAAAATCAACTACTATCTTACCTTGCTCTAGTTTGTGCTGGGCGAAAATCCAACCAGGAAGCAGCCTCCGATGCGTCATCTTTCCCTCTCCCTGGTGCTGGCCAATCAGGAGCTGTGCAAGGACATGCACCATCCCGCCTCTGTGTCTGACTGACCAGCACCAGGGAGCATCGGAGGCTGCTTTGTGGTTGGATTTCTGCCCAGTGCAAACTAGGGCAAGGTAAGACAGTGGTTGATTATGTTCCGGAGGGTGGGACTGGGTTCTGAGCACCAGCTGTGCTGGCGTGTTTTGTTTTGGAACCAGTCCCCTTCCGAAATGAAACACCCATGTCTACTCACACAAAACTACAAATCCATGGGACAGAACCATGGTGGTTCATACGGTATCAAAAGTGATGTAGCATAGAGACACTCAAAGGCTGTACCCAAGCTCCATGTTACTCTTGTGTCATCCTGAAAGCCCATGTTGAGACATCACTCTCTCTTGCAGGTGGACTCAGCAGTTTCAAACAGAACCACGAGAACCTCTGTGATAACTCCCTCCAGCTCCAAGAGTGCCCAGACAGTGGTGGTGGAAGTGGGAGTGGTGCCACCGCAGTGACCTGTACGCTACCTCAATCCGTTCCAACCACTCCGGACATTGAGAATGCCGAGCTCACCCCCATCTTGCCCTTCTTGTTCCTGGGCAACGAGCACGACGCTCAGGACTTGGAGAAGATGCAGAGGCTGAACATCGGCTACATCATCAACGTCACCACTCACCTCCCCCTCTATCATTACGAGAAAGGGTTGTTCAACTACAAGCGGCTCCCGGCCACAGACAGCAACAAGCAGAATCTCAGGCAGTATTTCGAAGAGGCTTTTGAATTCATAGGTAACTATCTCAACCGGCTGTCCTTTCCTTCCTAGTAAATTGCTGTAATTGTGGTTTCCATTATGTTGAATGTATTTGGTCCTGGGCTGGTTGTTATGGAACTGGGTCTGTTTGCTTAAGAGGCCAGGCTAGTGTTTCTAACTACCTTTGGGGGTCCGAGCATCTGAACACCAGTAGATCGTTATCTGTCTCGGGAGCTATCACTGTTGAAACAGACTGTATCACTTACAGTTAGACATGCAGAAGGATTTACCCAAATGTTACAAAGGTCTTCAGATCTGTGTTGGAAATGACTTGTGGTTTCAGAAGTTGAAAACTAGGAGAAAGTTAAAGAGACAGAACTGTCCATCTAAACTAGGGAGCAACGTGTTACACTCCAGATATTATTGGACCACTGTCCCCACCAAGCCTGGCATAAAACAAAGCAAAAAGCAAAGTCTGCTGCTGAAATACTGTACCATAGTGCTTAAAGCACTCTCTAGGTGATTAAATTACAAGTAATTATGCAGGTTACAACCCCACCCCCAGTGAGCTGGGTACTCATTTTACCAACCTTGGAAGGATGGAAGGCTGAGTGAACCTTGAGCCTGCTACCTGGATTTGAACTGAAGGCTGTGAGTACAATTACAGCTGCAGTACAGCAATTTAACCACTCTGCCATGATGCTCAGATTGCTAACAGTGAGAAATGTAATTCCAACAACATATAGAAGCTGCACTTTGCTTCACTCTTGATTTAGGCCTACAGCTTTGAGTACTTAACTATAAAAAGTCTGGATTTTATGCCCTGGATTTTCAACCATGGTGGTATTGAACTGGGACTGTCAGCAATTTTTCTAGAGAGGCTCCTCATGTTTAACATTGATATGCCAGGCAGATAACAGATAGTCCACTCTATGCAGTGAATAGCAAAGCTATTGAATTTCACCTTGGTAACACAAATGAACCACTAACCAAACATAGGCCAGTGTGGATCAGGGCTGTAACCTATAGCTTAGGCATGTCCAAACTTCGGCGTTCCAGATGTTTTGGACCACAACTCCCAGAGTCCTTTGCCACTGGCACTACAGGCTTGGAATTCTGGGAGTTGTGGTCCAAAATATCAGGAGGGATGACGTTTGGACATGCCTGCTATAGCTCCTTCTCTTGACATTGAACATATGATGTGTCTATGTAGTAAAGCATAGACATCTGGCCTGTGCTGTAGTAAACCAAGGGGACTAACTCTGTGCAACATGCCAGAACTTTCCAGCTTTATAATACAGGCCTCAGACATGGATTCTTGTTCATATACTGATGCATCTCTTTGACATCAGAAACCTGGCTGAATTCCTAAAAGTATAATTTTTAGATCGTTTAGTAGGGGTTAGATTGCTTTTGGTGCATTATCACAGGAGGAAAATTGGAACAACATTTTCTAAGATGACCTAAGTGAATGTTTACCTCAGTCCTTCTTTATGAAGTTGGTGTTCAATATTAGGCCTCTGGTCTAACCATGGGGCAATTTAATTGACGCCCATTGGTTGTGATGGCCTGGGGATGGGATGAAAAGAGAATGACATACCTTGGTGAATCAAGGACAAGGTGTGTATCAGGTTATTGTTTGTTCGGTGGCAAGTTAAAGTGGGAAGAGACATTATGGAAGGGCCACAGAAGGAAACTAGCCTTTTTTAGTTTGCCGTTTTGTCTCTACAAATTGTTGTTGTTGTTGTTCAGTCATTCAGTCATGTCCGACTCTTTGTGACCCCATGGACCAGAGCTCGCCAGGCCTTCCTATCCTCCACTGCCTCCCGGAGTTTGGTCAAATCCATATTGGTTGCATCGATGACACCATCCAACCATCTCATTCTCTGCCGTTCCCTTTTCCTTTTGCCTTCATTCTTTCCCAACATCAGAGACTTTTCCAAGGAGTCATAGCAATGGCAATGGCTCCACAAATACATGGTGGAAAATAAGAGGATGTTAAGATGGAACTTTTGAAGGGTACCACATACCTGGCTGCCTGCCAGAAATCCTTATGGTTGTGTTTTATATTTAATGTACTGGACAGACAGACAGACAGACAGACAGACAGACAGACAGACAGACAGACAGACAGACAGACAGACAGACAGACAGACAGAATAAGAATGTAAGACAAGCTAAGCTGGACAACACCAATGGCCTAGTGCAGCATTCTTTTCTGACAGTGGCCACCCATTTGCCTTTGAATGGCTTACACAAGAAAGCCATACATGAAATGGCACCTTCTGCTTTTCATTCCTAGCAACTTAATATGCAGAGACATACACCCTCTAATACAAGAGGTTATAGCTATAATGACTAGTAGCCATTTATGTTGTTATCTTTTCTAGGGTAAAGAGCGTCAGAAGTTCTAACATTTCCTCATAAGGAAATTGCTCAATCCGTTTGATCATTCTGGCCCCCTTGTCTGTCGTTCCTCCAGTTCAACAATATTTGTTTTCCAATGTGTGATGACCAGAATCATATGCAGAATGCCATGTGATTTGGACTGTATGATGTGTGCAGATTTCTTTTTGATTTCTTTTCTAATTATGCCCAGCATGGAATTTGTCTTTTTTAACAGTAGCCAAAAACTGACTTGACATTTTACTGTGCTAATCTATTGACATCCTAAAGTCCCTCCTTTGCAGCTCATCAGTGTAAATAAATAAATAAATAAATAAATACATTTGTGACTCCACATTACACCTGATTTACATGTAATCTTACTTGCCATTTTAATGCTGATTGCCCCCATTTGCAGAGGGCCTTTTGCAGTCTTTGCCATTTCTTTCTCCCCTTTAAATAATGCTCCAATAGTTCACTTTTGTCCATAAATTTGTGGACACCTTAAAAGGTCTGTAACAATCAGACAGAAGAGGACCAAAAGCATGCTGTTATTTTGGTAGGGCTTACTCACCTGCGTGTTTGGCGGTTTTGTGCTTCATAATGCCTGGAACTGACACTGAACAAATTGTCCTAAAATTTCCTGAGTCATTCCTGGATTAGAAACTGATGTGGCAGTAGCCACTCTCCAGCCCTATGATCTAGAAACTGGGCTTAGGGACAGTTGTCATGTTTAATTTACAAGATCAGGGATGTCACGTTTGAGTTCTTAAATTGCTCTTCAGTGGATACCATCACTCCACAAACTTCTGATCCCAATTTTAAGTTGGCCAGTGCTAGAAACAGAGCTTGGATGAACTAGAAAAGTATGTCGGTTCTGGACCTTCTTTGGATGGAGCAGAGAGTGAGTCAGTGAGTGAGTGAGATCTTTTTAAGTTTAGACAACATAAGCAACTAAGAAATCCCTGTTGGAAAAATTATTCCATAGATTTTTTCCCCTTTGATTTGCCACATAATATCTGCAGTATGTAAAAATTAAATAATTCTAGAAACAACCCAAGAAGATGAGGTGCATTTATCTCCTAAATATGACCTCCCTGTAACACGGGTGAGAAACACAATGGCTATATTGACTGCAATGTTTTTGCATGTGAAAAGTTGCCAAGCCACTAAGATTTACTGGATCTACAGTTTAGCCCTATATTTCATTAATAGACTCTTGTATCTTAAACATTGTCCACTGAGCTTGTGAAGGTTGTATTTTTGGACTGCATGTTCCAGAATCCTGCAGATACCATGGCTAGCAATGCAGAATTCTATGACTTGTAGTCCAAAAATATAACTTCCCCAATTGATTTGTCCTTTGTATCAAGCCCAGAGCCAGTCTTCCCCTTCCCATCATGGATTTCTATTTGTTTGTTGCTTAAGTATCAAGTTGCTTCCAGCTTATAGCATCCCTGATGGGGTGTTTGATGTGCATAAGATATTTCAAGTGAGCTCCCATTCCCAAGTAGGGATTTTTTAAATCCAGTTCCTCAGAGGCCTAGATCAACCATAACCCTGTGTACCACAGTGCACTACAGGAGGTCCCCGTATCCACAGGGGATTGGTTCCTGGCTCCCCCACAGATAACAAAAACCACAGATATGAGCAAACGCTCTTATCTGTCATGATAATGGTGACAGTGTCCTGGACATTGTGGGCTGAGCAGCAGATCGGGTGCTGCACCTCTCAGTCTGCCACTGGGTAGTTGAATTGGCTGGGTACAACCGATCTGCTGCTCAGCCCAGCAGTGTGGCTGAGCAGAGCGGTGGATCAGGTCCATTGCCCCAGAAGTTTTGAACTTCCTGCTCTGTCTTACTGCCCAAGCTGGAAGTTCAACCCTTCAGACCTCCTCCCCAGTCACCACTTCTGACTCCTTCCGGATAGAGCTCCCTACCCTTGGCTGGTGGGGTGGCTGTGCTGGGGTTTGCCCAGCGGCCCCTGGCTCCCCAACAGGGAGTCGAACCCCACATTGCCGCTGCCTCTATCCATCCGAGATATCCAGCTCCAAGCTTTGACAGATCCAATTGTGAGCTGGGCAGAGCTTTTTAAGGTGGACTGGAGGGAGAGTGACTAGCAACATGTGTGGCTGGTCTCTGCCCAATCCACAATCCAGTCCACCTTAAAAAGCTCTGCCCAGCCCATAATCGGGTCTGCTGAGGCTCAGAGTCAGAGATCTCAGTTGGATGGAGGAGGCAGGCAGTGTGGGGTTCATCTCCCTGTTGGGGAGCCAGGGGACGCTGGGCAGAGGCAAGCCCCTGGTGCAGTTGCCCCTGCCGGCCAAGGGCGGGGAGCTCTACAGGTAGCTCTCAGTCATCCAGGTGAGTTTATCTGGAAGTTGAATCTTGGCAACTGGACTTCTTTTTCTTGAGAGATATAAATATTTTGCTGCTCATCCAAACAGTTTTGTCAGTCTGAAAAAAGCTGGTTGTGAGTCCTCCATCTTATAGCTCACCTCATGGTGCAGTGGTTAAATGCCTGTACTGCAGGTAAAACTGTGCTCACAACCTGGGGTTCAATCCCAGGTAATCCTTCCATCCTTCCAAGGTTGGTAAAATGAGTACCCAGCTTGCAGAGGAGTGGGGGGCAATGTGTAGCCTGCATACTGTAATTAAAAAATGTAAACTTCCCAGAGGTGCTGCCTAGATGGCCTAAGCACTTCTGATCTTGCCTGATTTCAGAAGCTAAGCAGGGTCGGCCCTGGTTAGTACTTGGATGGGAGACCACCAGGGAATACCAGGTGCTGTAGGCGCCTGGAGTAGGAACTGGCAAACCACTCCAGTATTCCTACCAAGAAAACGCCATGGACATGGGATCACGAAGAGTCGGTCATGACTGTAACGACGCAACACACACACAAACTGCCCAGAGACTACTTGTGGTGGTATGGGGCAGTATATAAGCAGAACACTTTGCTTTTCACCTCTTGTCACCCTAGGCTCATAAGGTGAACAATGTCCTTAATAGGCTTGTTTGGTAGACAACACTCTCAATTCCCTTAAGGTGAACAGTGGCCCAAGGTGCTGAAACCCATAAAGTATGGGTAATGGCCTTGGGAGTGGAGACATGAGGTCGTTTTGATTTGTCTGGGTATTGTTGAAATTACAGCCTGATAAGGGGCATATAGACTGTACCTGAGCCCTCCATCTCTGTTGAGAGTGGGGTTTTCAGTGCTCACGTGAATGGCTTCCCTGACCCCTCTCTCAAACCACCTCTCCTATCTTTCTAATATGTGTCCATCCTCATCTTTGAATGAGTGCCCTCTGTCCTTCAAGTGGAGGTGTACTGCTGATTCTGGTCCTGAGCTGCTACCCCTCCTATGTTGGGCCATCCTTCTGTTTAATGGCTGTTTTGTTTCTCCAGTGTAGAGGTCTGCTCCTTTTGTGTTTTGGTATCGAGTCCTTTGGGTGGACGTGTCTCTGCCTTAGTGTGTTTGTGGGTCTGATAAACAAATATTTCATAGCTCTGACTTCTTAGTTGAATAAATATTGTATCCTACTAATAGGATAAATATTGGTGCCCCCCCCCAAAAAAAAACAGTGATCAGCTTTGCCCAAGAGCCATCTTAAATTGGATCAGAAATTACCAGGAATGCTTCAAACAGAAAGAAAACAGTTGTCCTTCCTCATCCCAGTATAGGATGGGTAGATGATGTTTGAGGGTGTTCCTTAGAAGTAGAAGGTGCCTCGCAAAGCAATATGTGCACTGAGCCCTGATGCGAAATCTGATTCGCTGAAAAAATGTCATGTTGCAAAAGACTGTCTACATACATCTTGTCAGCATGACGTGAACGAAATCTTGGGATAACTAATTACAAGTAACATGTTACAAGTAACATGTTACTTGTTCCTTTATTGGAGGTATAACTACCTTACATCAAGATTATAACTTAATGAGGACTAAACAAGAAAATTTTAGTTGCTTTCAGTTTGTGAGGGCAACTTCATTTAAAGATGGAGGAGGAAGTACTTTTTTGTGCTGTTACCTTATGCTCTGTTATGGCTGCTGAGGAAACAACAATGGCAATCGAAGGGAGAGTGTGTTTTATATCACAGGCCAGTAGCTTGTAGCATTCAGATGTTTTAAAAAGAGGGACTGAATCCAGACAGCAAGTTTTGAAAATGTACCCTTTGGAAAATGTCAAAGGCAATGATTACCTTTTTGAATTGTTAAGTATAAAGGTAACCAAATACCTGGGTGATGGGGAAGCTGTAATGGTGGCAATTAATCCATTTTGCAACATCACTTTCTATGTTGAACACAAATGCAAACAACAGGATGTACGAGCTTCCTCTTAAGTGCCCATTAAACTCTCTCTCTTGGTGCAATGTGTGAATTAAAGCCATCATCACACCCTTGAAAAACACGGTTAGAATTAAAATCATGGATTCTTTGTGGCTTTCATGATTTTAGCTAGTCTGGCATGAAATTCATGCTGTTGTACGTACCTATGATCAAAATGCTAGGCAATGTGTTCTAGGGATGGGAACAAAACGGAAAAATAATGTTTCATTTTGTTTCGTTTTGTTTCGTGCTCACCCCCGTTTTGTTTCATTTTGTTTCTTACAAAAAAATTAAAAAATTTTGTATGAAACGAAATTAAATGAAACAAAACGGCTCCCTTGGGTCCTAGAGGCACCAGATTTGGTGCCCGGGACTCTGGGAGCCATTTTTAAAGGGCTTCTGCCTAGCTGTCAGTGGCTGGAGCCCTTTAAACCTGGCCCAGTCGGCACTAGGGGGGATCCTAGGCCAGGTTTAAAGGGCTCCAGCCATTCACAGCTTGGCAGGAGCCCTCAGAAAATGGTGCAGAGGGCAGTTCTGGCAATCGCACTACCCTCTGCACCATTTCCTGAGGGTTCCTGCCACTCTGTCAATGGCTGGAACCCTTTAAACCTGGTCCAGTCGTGACCAGGGGGTCCCCCTGGTACCGACTGGGCCAGGTTTAAAGGGCTCCAGCCATTGACAGCTCGGCAGGAGTCTGAAAACGATGAAATGAAATGTTTCATTTCATTGGGAAAATGATCATTTCATTTCATCTATAATGAATACTGCTTCCTTGTTTCATTTTGTTTCATTTAGTTACGTAATGAAACGACAAAACAGCATTTCATTTTTATTTCCTGTCCATCCCTAATATGTTCTGCTGGATTATGTTGGACTGCAACTCCCATCAGCCTTAGATAGCGTAACTGGCCATGAGGGATGAAGGGAGTTGTAGTACAACATGTAGCATGGAGCTACCCTCCCCAGTCTGATCTCAGAAAGTGTGTCAATTTCTTTCTCCCACAGCATAACAGCTATTAATAGCAAGGTCACTTGTGCCTTTGGCATGTAGAACAAATCACATCTCTGCCATCCCATATCATTCAGCTAATCTTAAATTGAACATCCTTAAGGCTCATGTGTCATTGCCCCCTTGTTTTCTTTCCATCTGCATATGCACTTGCGTGTTTGTACTCCTCTAGTGTATATGCACACCCTTGCCATGAAAGATCCTTCTAATCCACAACATTTCATTGTAGAAGCCACTCATTTTATATACACAATATTCATACTTTCGTGGGTCTACATGGATTTCCCCCGATCTTGGCACAAGGGTTCGGTATCCTATTGTTGAAGTACAGAAGAGTATGTCAAAGTCATGTGAACAGCATATTGCATGGTATTCTGTACACTTCTGGCCCAGAAACAGGGTGTTCCAAATACTTCCTAGGCAGAATACAGACATATTCTCCAGTGGCGACATTAGTACGGTTAGTGTAGGCTATCCTCACACCTTCTACCAAGGAAGCTGGGCAGACAGCATGCCAAAATAACCTTCCACCACCATGTCTGGAGAATGGACTGCTGCTCTGCAACATTCCCCTTTCAAATGCATGAGTGAGTTGATCAGTAATTATTTTGTCAGCACTTGTATCAATCACTTAGCCCTCCACGTTTTGGGGTTGCATGACCTTTCCCAACCAGGAAGCCCAATGGTGACCGATGAGGAGATTTATCATCTCACATGATCTTGGAGGCCATATCCACCCACCCCTGTGTTAAATCATGCCCTAGCATTATACAGTAGGACCCCCGTATCCAGTGGTTCAGTTATCCATGGTTGGCAGAGGGGAAAAAAATTAAATAATTCAGCAGCCACAAAGCAAGCTGTAAAGCAAGCTGTTGTCACAAACAGCAGCTGTAAAGCAAGCTACTTTCATAAACAGTGGCCATAAAGCAAGCTACTGTCTCAAAACAGCAGTCATAAAGCAAGCTACTGTCAGGAAACAGCAGTTTGGGGTGGGTGCACAGGCGTTCTTTCTTATCCATGGTTTTCATTATCCATGGGAAGGCCTGGAACCTATCCCCAGCGGATACCGGGATCCTACTGTATGTGAGCAAACCTTTTTTTGGTCCCTGCCCCCTCTCCCCAAAAGTAGAGCCCTGGGTTATGTGGAATGTTGTGTGGTGTGGTTCAGATTCAAACTGAAAGCCCACCTTTGTTTCTTTTCATTTCAGAGGAAGCTCACCAGTGTGGGAAGGGGCTCCTGATCCACTGCCAGGCCGGTGTATCACGCTCCGCCACCATCGTCATTGCTTACCTTATGAAGCACACACGGATGACCATGACTGATGCCTATAAATTTGTCAAAGGCAAGAGACCAATCATTTCTCCTAATCTTAATTTTATGGGGCAGTTGCTGGAGTTTGAAGAAGATCTAAACAATGGAGTCACGCCCCGCATCCTGACGCCAAAACTCATTGGGGTCGAGACGGTCGTGTGACCGTAAAGAGGTGTGCGCCCGATGATCGCGTTCTTCACTTGACCTGGACTTTGGGAAGCTTGGATGCCCCCCCCCCCAACACTTCTTTTAATTTATTGGGGAGGGTTTCTTTTTAATACAGACTCTGGACAAAATCCTTTTTTGAAGAAAAGGTTCTACAAACACAAGAACTTCAGAAATATTGAGGTGAATGCTACCAAGAGTCCAATTTACCTCAAAAAAAAATGAAGGATAGATGCTTAAAGGAGAACGTGCACCCCCCCTCACGTCACCCCATCTACGTGTGTGAAAGAAAAAAACTGGATGCTATATATATATATATATATATATATATAAATATTTTTCTTTTTGGTGATTCAGCTACTTGTAGAGATTATGACTAAGTAGTCTGTGCAGGTTCATAGACCGAAGACAGCTATGTTTTAAAAAAATAAAAAATAAAAATAAAACACAACCAGCCAAAACAAAAGCAAAAAGACAACTAAACCCACGGCCTTGAGTTTGCAAAGGCTTTGCTAAAGAAAACCTAAGCAAAATGCTTGCTGGTGCATTGAAGGTCAGAGCAGCTTAAACTATCTACAGATCACTCTCTCGCACTTCAGACTAGAGGAAACTTTTTATTTGCCATATTTCATCTTCTGGTACTATTTTTCTATGGGTGGGGTGGTGGGGTGGGGGAACTGAGTGTTTTGACACCAAGGGACTTGACTATTTTATGCCATATGCCTTTACTGGCTTCTCGTGCAATAATAGTTTTGGGGGAATTGAGAGAGTTCTTTGTTTTGAGTGTTCAGACCAGTTACAAGTGGCTGCCCATTAATTATAATAATAAATATATTTTTAAAAAATAGCGCAAAGGTGGCTGGCTTGATTAAAGAAGAAAGAATACAAGAAAAGCAGTTATTTTTCCCTTTTTTATTCTGGTTATAGTGCCATAAATCTTGTTACATGTGTATATCAGAATGTATAAAGAACAAGCAAAATTTATTTAAGTATTTTTGCACAAACTGCTGGTGTGTTTCTGTTAATGTAAAACAAAGTTGATTATAAAATGAAAACTGTTTTAGAAAAGTTGTGTGTGCATCCTTTTTCTTATTTCTCTAGTAAATGCTCCTAAGGAATTATGTTTTCTATTTGATGTTTCAGTTTAAGCCACCTATAGAAGTGTTCAGTGTTGTTCCTGTTCCATTGGGATACATTTTGAGTAGTTCAAAGTAAGGCACAATGGCTGAAATCCAATAGTACATCATGGCTAGAGTAGGGCCGTTGAATCAGCAGGGACTTGGTGAGTCAACTCTTCCATAAATTCTATGGATTCAACAGAGCTACCTAAGTTGCAACTTACTATTGGATTTTAGCCAATAACTTTGGTTCAGTTAAGCCATGGTTAAGTGGATGAAACCGAACAGGCATGTCCAAACTTTGACCCTCTGGATATTTTGGACTGCAACTCTCACAGTCCTTTGCCATTGGCAATCTAACCTTAGAATTCTGGGAATTGTGGTCCAAAACATCCACAGGGCCGAAGTTTGGACATGCCTGAAATAGAAGCACTAAACCCATACACCCCCTTCTCCTTTACCACATTTTAATTCAGTATTTCTGGATTTCCCTCCATTGTAATGTCCTTGTTCAGACAGAACAGGGAATGGTTGTGTAATATCTGGACCTCTGGAAATTGCCCACCCCATTATAGGAATACCTACATAAGGCTTTTTTTTGGCCAGGGCTTTATTCACACCATGGGCATTTTGGACATCTGCACAGCTCATGCGCTGCCCCCTGATAGGACGCATTGCCGAAAGGAGAATTGTGGCAGGTGTGACGTAACCTGCAGAGAAGAACTCAGCTCAGCACTTCTAAAGCTGCAATTTCACAACCTTTGGATTGTTTTGGGTTTTAAAACTTGTTTCATTTATGTTTGCAAGAATCCAAACCGGGAGAACCAGCAAGGCAGAATGAAAGTAGAGATGTCTCTTTTTGTGTGCTTATCACTGAGCGGCACCCCTTTCTCTAGAAAAGCATGCAGACCTGGCTTCCCTGATTCCCTGCAAGTATTCTATTGCTGGCTGACTCAGCGCCTATGCTCAAAATTATAACTCTGTTCTCTTTTTTCTTTGGAATATCTGTTTGAAACCCAATTCCTCTCCATTTTCAATGGCATCTTGCCTTAATTAGCCCATTGATCTTGCTTTTTTTTTTTAAAAAAAATATGTTTTTCTTGGTCACACCAATGTCAAATGTATGTAAATTCAATGTTCACCATTAACATTTCATTTGATTGTACAGTGGAACCTTGTATAACAAACAACTTGTATAACATGAAATCTGTACAACATAAAAAATTCCAGATAGGGGAAATTTGCTTAACATAATCGCCTATGGGAAGAATTTGTACAACATAAAAATGGGATTACTCCGTTTTCAATGCATTCCTAGGGGAATTTGTATAAAGGAAAATTTGTTTAACATAATTTCATTGGGAACTAATTAATTCCTTTATACAAGGTACCACTGTACTATCTTTTTTTCTCCAAGGGGCACTTTTGGAAGGCTTCCATTTAATAGCATAATTTTGCTACTTGCCATTTTAAAGCCTGGGTCACGACTCATGGCCCCAGGATGCTGAAGAACATCGCCCATTTAAATGGTTTTTCTGCCAGGAGAGCACTCTGGCAAATTGCACCTTCCCTTACTATGAATTTGCAATACATTTCAGAACAAACCCACCTTTGTGGAAGTTATTTCAGGAAGCTTCATAGCTGGGTGAGGGTTTTCATTTCTTTCCAGGTCAATGTGTAGATAGACTGAGCAAAATGACATAAACTGTGTTGAAAGAAATGATGTATATTGCCCCAGACATGTATCCTTCTGTGCACTTTTGCCTAAACATGTTACTATACAAATATTTTCTTGAAAGTTAATGCCTTTTATTAAACTATTTTTCTACAAAAATTGATCATTATTGCTTTCTCAGAACAGTGGCCCTTTTCTACATGAATTTTCATCCCAAAGGATTTTGCTAATAACTGAAAAACCAGGAGTTATTGGGTCCTGGCTCACTTGAAAGGCATTTAACAAAATTTGTCTAAAAACAGTAGAGATGGGCATGAAAGGAATTTTCTAACAAAATGAAAAACAAATGCCCTTTAAAATACCAAAATGAAGTGAAATTTCCATTTTGTTCCATTTCATTTTTCTTTTTTAATTATTTATTTTGACAAGTGCCAACGTCGGTGCTTGTCAAAATCAATAATAAAAAAATATGCACTGATCAGCTGGCACAGGGGGCTGCATGCCAGCTGGTCGGCAGGAAATAATTTTTTAAAAGCCAACTGGCTTCCCTGCACACCAGCTGGTCGGGGGGAGGGGAGGACTCACCAACTGGCCTCCCAGCAATCCAGCTGGTCAGTGTAAAAAAAAAATTAAAAACTGTTAACTGGCCTCCCTGTGTGCCAGCTGGTCGGCAGGAGAGAAAAAAAGCCAACTGGCCTCCCCGTGTGTCAGCTGGTCGGCAGGAGGAAAAAAACCTCTGACCAGCCTCCCTGCATGCCAGCTGGTCGGCAGGAGAAACAAAAATAAAAAACTGCCAACTGGCCTCCCTGCACGCCAGCTGGTCAGCAGGAGGGGGGAAACTGCTGACCGGCCTCCCTGAGCGCCAGCCGGTCGGCAGGGGGTGGGGAACTGCCAACTGGCCTCTCTGTGCACCAGCTGGTTGGCAGGGGGGGAACTGCCAATCAGGTGGCCCAGCCCTAACAGTGTAAATTTTTTTAAAAAAATGAAAAATGAAACAAAATGACATACAAAATGAATTTTTTTTAAAAAAGTTTCATAATAAATGAAATGTAATGAAAACACCATTTTGGGATTTTGTGCCCATCTCTGAAACACAGTGAGTTTGCTGAAGGTCTGAAGGCCTGGCTGAATTTAAGGAAATTTAAAGGATTCCTTAAATTCAGTGCAGCTGTCTGGACATCTTAGTGAGTTGCAGCACTGAGCCAGGGTTGGAAGGGTTGCAACGCAGGAGAAGAACCAGCTGTATAGCCTTGGGCAAACTGCAGGGGCCAAGAGCATCACCAGAAGAGTGATGGGTCAACCATTTCTAAATACTTGGTTACCTCAAAAACTCTGGGGTAGATCACTACAGGTTGTAATTGACCAGACAGCTCATAAGTGTTACTAACTTCAGTACTGTCCTACCTCATGGGAGGATTTCGGTTCAACAAAATGCTGTGGAACTAGGTAGGTGTTTAGTCTGATCTTGTGTCTTCCTGATCAAACAAGCCTGGCTTTGCTCTTAGGCAGAGTGAGTAACTGCTTCATGCAGCAGAACATGGGGAGTGAGGGCAGGAGCAGCTTCTCTCAGTTGTTTCTGCTGAACTTGCTCTTGGATGAGTTCGGTCTGTTTTCCGAACTTGTCGTTTTTGGCTATAGCACCCTGTCCCACCCCCTGCCTGCCTAAAGTGTGATAGAGGACACCTTCTGGTCATAGGGAAGACATTTCAGCTAGTGTAAGGCTATTTTGTTCCTAAACCCAATGTGGTGTATTTATTTATTTATTTATTTATTTATTTATTTATTTATTTATTTATTATTTTATACCGCCCATCTTCTGAGGGAACTTGGTGTAGTGGCCAGAGTGATGGATTAAGACTATGTAGAACAGGGTTCGAGTCCTCACTTGGCCACGGAAATTCACTGGAGGAGTAGCACTGGGAAAAGCCACTCCTTAAATAATCACAGTATTTTTCCGTCTATAAGATGTCCCCATGTATGTGACGATTCCCCCAGTTTTCAACCCTAAATTGCAAATTTGCAACTGCGTACTTGTCTCCTTGGCTTATTTTCGTGTATAAGAGGATTCTGAATTTTTTGTCTAATTTTTTTTTACTTTTGACTAACAGTTTTAGAGAAAAATATAGTCTTATACAGAGAAAAATACAGTACCGGAAAAGTCCTATTAGGGTAGCTATAAGTCAGTTCTGACTTCTTAGCACAGAGATCATAGAACACACACACACACACACACACACACACACACACACACACACACACACACACACACACACACACACACACACACACACACACACACACACACACACACACACACACTTGTCCTTACCATCGGGAAGCAAAATATCCTCACCCTGCCCAGTATAGGAAACTAGGAGGAGACTGGTTATAACTCCGTTATAAATCTTATTTTGAAAATGCAATTAATCTGTTGCCAAGTGTTGAAAAGTCTGTGAAGTGTACAGTATGTTGTCCAGTCTCTTGAATCAGAAAAACAGCACCACATACATCTTTGCTAATATTCCCTTGTTAAAATCTCCTGGAATACTGAGCAACACCTGACATTAAAAGTCAGATTTCAAAGAAATGTAAAACTTAATGGAACCAGGAGCATCCCAGCCTTGGGAGAGATGACACAAGTTCAAACTGCAGTGCCCAACTTATGCCCCAAATAAAAACGATGAACCTCTGTTCTTCCCATGAGAATTGGTATCATGGAGGCCTTTTGAAGTTAGTTTTTATGGAGTTGCTATAACACCTACTCCCTTTCCAAGTCCTACCTGCAACCAACCCTGGCTTGGCTTGTTGCTACTCTTTGGGTAGTTACAATTAGACCAGTCAATGGTTGCATGAAGTGATGTTAAAAACCCCACAAGCTCCCTAATGCTGTTTATTCTATTCTATTCTATTTTTTAAATGAAAAATAGCCCTTTTCCTTTTAAATGAAGCAAGGTGGGAATGTGGAGGTTGCTGCTGCTCTTGGCGTGATTATCCTGTATTTATAACAGCCCTCTTTTTGCGTGGGGGGGGGGTCCCAAGTGGCTCAGGCCTCCGATAAGTCCTAGTTCAAGTTCTCTCCCTAGAAAGAGCCCCAGAAGAGGTCATGCGTTGTTCTGATCTGCAACGGATGAGCAGGCTGCTCAAGGATCCTCCCCTATCAGCAGTGCACCACTTGCTTGTACTAAAATAGTCCTGATCTCAGCAATTCTGCATTTACCCTTAGGTTTCTATGTTGAATGTATTTGGAACAAGACAGCGGGCTCAAAGGGGCCGCTACTTGAATCAGCTTGCGTTCTGTGGCTGAGCCTGTGCAGAACCCTGTGAAGTTTATGGCATTTCGTGAGATGATATCGGTGTGTTTTCAGTATTTAAACCCAAGTCTTAAGCTGCTGCTTTTATTTATTCTTTCGCAATCCACAGCCAATCCCAAACTCTGGGATAGAAGGCAAAAAGCTACCCCTCCTCCCCTCTCTGCTTCAAAGGCAGAACATGTAATCTCAGGACAATCTGCTGGTTTTCAACATTCCAGTTTATCCCTATGAATGTTTCCGAGATGTATTGCGTATGGAAGATGGGAACCCTGTGAGTTACAATTCCAATGCTGTTTAATGCACAAGAAGAAAATGCCATGCACTTGGCATCCTTGAGGAGCAGGGAAATTCAGAGGTTATGTGCAAAAGAACTAGGCATGGGGAGGGAAAGATTTCCATTTAAAAAAAAATCAATAACATTCCAATTCCTTTCTAGGTAGCATGGGAAAACCTCAGCTTTTAAGCAATGTGAAACAAAATAAGAGTAGCCAGATTTGCTCAGCTTGGTATGGGTGAACAAAGTCCTGTTCATGTATATAATGTTCAACCCTTCAGGGGTCCAAATGTGAAACACAACACTGCTAAAGCCCAAAAAGACTTTGCAAACCATTGTCTAAGAAATGCCTTGTTGTGGGTTTGGGACTCATTAAAGAACTCTATTTATACAGCAATGCCACTTTGGGTCTCCCCACAACTGGCACATACAAAACCCCCTATAACAGAGGAAGGGAAAACTCTGAGAAATAAAGACTTTTTAACAGAAAAATTACAGCTAAAATCAAAAGAAGAATTACAGCTACAAGGAATTAGAATAGATTAATTAGAATAGATTAAGAATAGAATTAGAATGGATTAAATTAATGAAAAATTATAGCTGTTTATTAGCTAGACAGGTAGAAGATGAGAGATAGTAAAAAAATGTATGATAAGATGGGCACAGGATCTAAAGCCAGAAATTCAGTTAGTTGAATGGGAAAAATTATGGAAAGTTAATATAAAGATCACTAAGTCAACAACATTTAAAGAAAATCTTTATAAAATGTTTTATCGGTGGTATTTAACACCTGATAAGCTGGCTAAAATGTATAAAATACCCAATGTTTGTTGGAAATGTAACAAAGGGCGAGGATTTTTTCTCCATATGTGGTGAGTGTATAAGAGGGCTAAAAATACTGGTGTGTGGTACAAAAATTTATTTTACAAACTATCTTAATTAATCTTGAGCTAAAACCAGAGATTTTTTTACTATCTATGACACAACAAAATATTAGTGATATTTAAAAAAATGTAATAATCCATATTATCACAGCAGCTAGAATGTTGTATGCATAACTATGGAAGACAAACAAGATTCTGGACAAAAAACAGTTAATTATGAAGGTGTTAAACTGTGCAGAAATGGACAAGATCTCAGCATTAATGAAACCAGATGGCTATTATGAACACTTCGAAGAAAGGTGGCATGATTTCTACCAATTTTTAGATCAATGTTATAAGTCAAATTAAGTTTCCTGCTTAATTTATGAGTAATTGAAATAGTTAAGGATCATATATTGTTATGATGAGATGCAAATTTTGTTTGAGAAGATTAGAATTGTTCAATTTTTTTCCTTTTTTTGGTTTACAACTTTTTTGTTTGAAAACTATAAATAAATTTCAAAAAAAATGATCCTTTTCAGGGTGCTTCCTCCACTGCATTTATTTTTTCCTCAGCATTTTCCTTCTCTGTTTTGTCGTGCTGCTCTTCCACCTCCGGTCCTCTCTTGGCTGTTGCCGCTCAAGAGCTCTGTCTACCATTTTTATCTTCTCTTATAGCCCTATGGATGGTTACTCACTGCTCAAGGTCTCTCATTTTCTTTTCCAACAGTGAAGTCAGTTTGCACTTGCAACATGTGCATGCCATGTCCTTCTCAGGCACGAAGACAAACACTGCACTTTGTCTGCAGGCCACCACTAAAGAAGTGTCCCTTCCATTCATGAGTCATTGTTATTTTCTTCTATTCCCCCACCACCACCCCACACATTTACCTTTGTTTCAACTTTTCTGCCTTGAATCCAGTAAGTTTTAGCAAAGCAGATCACAGGAACTAGACACAGACATCTCCATGTGAATCTAATTTGGAAGAAGGAGGAGAAAAATTAATTAACAAACTCCCTTTCTCTTCTCCATTCTTTGGAGAGATTCCCCCATATCTCAAAAGTAAGGGAAGTAGCTCGGTTACAGTTACATCACAATGCAGTGAAGTTGTTTCATATTAGACTACAACACAGTAATGTCTTGGTAATAATATGTTCTGGTAAAATATGCTTGTTAAACCAAAACACTCTTATAACAAAGCAAATTTCCCCAGAAGAAATAATGGAAACTCAGATTGTTCCTTCTGGGGTCCCACAGATCTCATACTGTACACACAAAATGTCCAAATTCACAAAATAAGTTGGCTAGAAGTCCATGCCCACACCTTGGTTTAGATACTTGGCTGCAGAATCTGCTGTGCTTGGGACTAACAACCGGATTTTACTCTGTATTTTAATGTCACAATAATAAAGTGCAATTTGTGGCCTTATATACACTTGACTAGCTGCCCCATGACTAGAAATGGTTTGAAAAAAATATGAAAGAATGTTCAAAAGAAATTAAATAAAAATATAAATAAAAAGAAAAAGAAAATCCTAACCTGCACTCCCCTTTGAAGATGTAACTGGGTGGTGCAAGGGAGACCTCTAGTCCTCTCTCCTCCCTCTGCTTTGGAGGCTGCCTGAGATGGAACGTTCCAATCACCTACAATCCAGCGAGGGGATGGAGAGAGAGAGAGAGAGAGAGAGAGAGAGAGAGAGAGAGAGAGAGAGAGAGAGAGAGAGAGAGAGAGACCATTGGCTCACTTGTGATCATGTGACCTACTCCAGTGCTTCTATATCAAGACACTGCTTATTGATCAAGGCAAAATTTAGAAGAAATGTTTGCTTGTATTGCAAAGCTATCTTAAATCAATATACTCTTGAACCAATGTATTACTGTAGTAATATTGTTATCTCTTTGCTATTGGACAAAAAAGGACTAATGACAAGTAAAATGTCTGTAACTAGCTACTTTCGAAATGCAGCATTGATTCAGATGGCTGGCCTGCCTTGCCTTGCATAGTCTATATTTCTTGGAGCCTCGTGGTGCAGGGATTAAAAACAGCTGTACTGTAGCTAAAACTGTGCTCACATCCTGGGGTTCAATCCCAGATAACCTACTCAAGGTTCACTCTCTGCCTTTCATCCTTCCAAGGTCAGTAAATCAATCAATCAAACAAACAAAAAACAGTTTGCTGGACTGGGGGTGGGGGTGGCAATGTGTAGAATCATAGAGTTGGAAGAGACCTCAAGGGTCATCCAGTCCAACACCCTGCAATGCAGGAACCCGATCAAAATATTCCCGACAGATGTCCATCCAGCCTCTGCTTAAAACCCTCCAAAGAAGGAGACACCACCACCCTCCATGGCAGCTTATTCCACTGCCAATCAGTTTTGTCAGGAAGCTCTTCCTAATGTTTAAATTGAATCTCTTTTCCTGTACTTTGAGACCATTGCCCCGCATCCTAGTCTCTGAAGCCATGGAAAACAAACCAGTCCCCTTTTCAATATGACATCCTTTCAAATATTTAAACATAGTTATCATATCCCCTCTCAGCCTTCTTTTTGTAAGGCTAAACATTCCCAGCTCCCTAAGCTGCTCATAAGTCATTTCTTCCAGACCTTCAACCATCCTGGTCACCCTCCTCTGTACCCATTTAAGATTATCAACATTTTTTTTTAAATTGAGGTGTGCAGAACTGAACACAGTACTCCAGATGGGGTCTGACCAGAGCAGAATAGCCTGCTGCATAATTAAATTATAAACCACCCAGAGTCTGCTTCAAGTGCTATGGGGCAGTGTATAAGCAGAAGACTTTGTGTTTGCTTTTTGCTATTCTGCACCCTACGCCAGTTGTCAGCAAATCTACTCAAGTTAAACCTGAAATCCTTTAACTCAGTGGTGCCCAAACTTTTTTTAAGGAGGGCCAGATTTGGTGGCTGAGAATGTGTCAGGGGCCGGTTGCTCCCCGACCCTGACACCCCACTGCAAGCCCCACCCACTGACCCATAAACCCCACCCACTGACCCCTTGCAACCCCACCCGCAGGAAGGAAGGCAGGGACCAAGGGAGGGAGGGAGGGAGGCAGAAACCAAGAGAGGAAGGAAGGAAGGTGGGGAACAAGGAAGGGAGGGAGGTGGGGAACAAGGGAGGAAGGAAGGAAGGGAGGTGGGGAGCAAGGGAGGGAGGAAAGAAGGAAGGTGGGGACCAAAGGAAGCACAGGGAGCTGTGGCCACAGGTCGCCCCTTGGAAGAGGCGATCTGTGAGACCTTGCACCCCCCAAGCTCCCCAGCGGTGGCGACGGCTCGCCCGCCAGCCCACCCCAAAGCTCCTTGGCGGTGGCAGAGGCCTGCTGGCCTGCCCACCCCCATACATTCCCCTGCGGTGCCGGTGGCATCAGACAGCCCGTCCGCCCGTCTGCCCAAGCTTCCCAGCAGTGCCAGTGTTGGCAGAAGATTTTTTTTTTTAAAATGGGGCAAAGGAGGGAGAGGGAGGGGTGGGCCAGCCAGCCGTGGGCCACTCAGAATGGCCTGACGGGCTGGATTTGGCCCCCGGGCTGGACTTTGGGCAGGCCTGCTTTAACTGGAGATTTCAGGATATAACTAGGAGAACTCTTCATTTTAAAGCCAATTACCTCTACATTGGGTTGCTCCTACCTTTAGACAGAGGGAGGGCCATACTTCAGGCAGCAGATACTGGGAGGTCATAGCAAGACCACTATGTATCATGCCACTTTGTCTGGCATTATTTGAAGCCTGCTGCCTCCAGGAATTTTGTCCCATTGTCAGTGAAGGAGATTCTGTTATCATTGCTGTGTAGAACTGGGCGTCATCCTCAGGCATCCAAATGACTTGAGGTGGCCTGGCCCCATCTGTAAGTTACTTCTATGAGTCTTCTCCTGGCTCCTTGCCTAGGCTGCTCTTGTTTGATCAGCAAAGCACTGTTTCCAGCTGAGATGCAGGTCACCACAACCTGAATGTGCTTCCAGTGCATGAAATAACAGTGGGAAAAACAGGACTGACCTCACTGTTTAATGTCTCATCAGTGGAACATTGTCTATTGCTATGGAATGGTGTGACTAAGCACCGTATCTACCTGCTGTAATTATAATGAACATAATTGTTTATGGTTGGTGATATTTACATCACAGACGGATAAAAGAAAGGCATAACAGACGTGTGTAGGAGATTGCAGGGTGTGATGGGTGACCCTTAATCCATATGAAAAAAACAAAACAAAAGTGGAACTAACTGAAATTCCTTTGTACCCACCTAGGCAACAGAAATCCAGAAGCATGAATATATCAGATATACTAATGATGAATTATAATCTAATTCTCTTATTGTATTGCTCACACCCTTAATCCATATAAAAAAATAAAAGTGGAAAGAAATGAAATTCCTTTGCAACCACCTAGGCAACAGAAATCCAGAAGCATGGTTTATATAATTCACAGGTCCATCTGTCCAGATAGTTTGGCTGAAATCCTCTTGCTTAGCATAGGAGGCCCGTTGAATCAGTTGGGCTTTGGTGAGTCACCTACTCGGTAGTTTCAGTTGATTCAGCCAGGACTATTCCAGTTGTGACTTACTTCACTAAGCAACAGGATTTTGACCTTTGTGCTTTAAGTGGCAGGAGCTTTCCTGGCCTTAAGGTCTTTCCAGAATCAGGCCTGCTATAAGGCACAGTGGGATAACTGCCTGAGGAACTAGATGCTGTTGGACAGCAGTGGTAGCCCAACACATCCCCCAAGTTTTATTTCCTCTGCTCCCTGGCTGTCCCTCTTGCTTCCTGGAGCACAAAGTCATGGATTCGACATGGCCTGTCCTGAATCCCTAAATTAGACTGCTGTTGAACCATGTCCCTTTGCGTGGGATGAAGTACAATTATTCGCCCAGTCTAGAGATGGGCACGAAATGAAAATATAGTGTTTTGTTTCATTTTGTTTCATTAGGAACAAATTTTAAAGAGTTTTCAGAATGAAATGAAACAAAATGATTCATTAATGCTTCCATTAGGTCCTAGAGGCACCAAAATCAAATTCTTTAGACCCTTCCCTGTAACCCCCCAAATTCGAAGAGGTTTGGGGTTCAGGGGGAGTCTATTCTTGCTGTCTATTTTTTGTTTCAGGCAATAGTAATATCTTAGGTCAATAGTAATACGGTGGTCCCCCGCCCTTTTGCGGTTCATATACTGTGGCCTCGCTATATCACCGGACCACAGTATATGAAAAAAAGGCCCCCTGGGTTAAGGGGGGAAAGGCATGTTTCAGGTCTCCCATACTTACACCCAACCTGGCGCTGTCCCAAATGGGCCTGCGAGGGCCTTCCCAGGCCTTCTGGAGGCCCCAAAAGGGCCTCCCTGTGAACCAGAAGTGACTTCCCGATCGCCGAAAATCATTTCTGAGGCCTCCGGTAAGTACAAGAGCCCCCAGGTAGCTGCCCCAGGGCCGAGCTGACCTGCATCCACATATCGCGGATTTTCAATTATCATGGGTCAGGTTGGATCCCTAACCCCCGCAATAGGCGGCGGGGGGGGGGTTGTCACTGTAATAATATCTTAGGTCTTTCCCATCACCATGTGGCCTGCTCCTTTAAAATGTCAATGCCTGGGATCAAGGTCCCCTCTAAAATGTGTCTTTGCCTTCCTCTGAGCAGCACTCCTGCCACAGGCACCCATCACAATTGTTTGAGTTACAGAATTTCTTCAGGGGGAAGTTGCATATAGGCACTAGGATGAAGCATGCATGAGGAACAGACCCCTGCCCAGGGGGGGGGCTGAAAATTAGACCATACATTAGCTAAGATCAACCCAGGCCTGGATCTTCTGCATGCAATCCAGCCCATTGTCTCATTCCATCATAGGCAAGAGCTGCAGCTGTAGTTCTTTAACAAGAAAAAAAGAGATTATTGATAAAATGCTTGTTGATTCTAATGAGGCAGAACCTTGATCCATGTCCAGACACAAGATGTCCTAGATATTGATGAGGGCAGGCACAGGCTGCCCATCATGGGCCTTGCAAGAGACAAGGGTAGTCCAATTTAATTCTACAGAGGCGTTGAAGCTGCTGCCATCAAATATTCAAGAGCCTTTTCCTATTTAGAGGAGAAATGAATAATTGAGTATGGACTTGAATTATGAGAGGAATCCATTGTTGCTGATAAATAAGTCACACAAACCCATCTAAAATGTTTGGGTGGCTGTAGCCTAGGGCTACACATACAAAGGGATAGTCATGAAAACACGAGACTGTCTAATAAACAGTTAAATCTCTCTCTCTCTCTCTCTCTCTCTCTCTCTCTCTCTCTCTCTCTCTCTCTCTCTCTCTCTCTCTCTCTCTCTCTCTTTCTCTCTCTCAATCTCTCTGGTCAGAAATCCAAACTGCAGACAGGTTTATTAGGAATGCTAGAAAGTGAGGAGGAAGTTTGCATAAGCCCAGAAGCAAGAGCAGAAGAGAATGGCATGTTCATGTTCCAAATTTAGGCAGTCTTGTTTTAGAGATCGAACTACATGAGACACTGAGGTTATCATTTGAATATACATGGTCTTTGAATATAGAGCTATCCTGACTGAGAGCACTCTCTTACTCCTCAGTACATGATTTGAGCACTTTGGGGGCCTTTGGGGGACTGGAAAGCCTCTTACAGGTCTGTTTGGGGCAGCGCCAGGCCTGGGGTAAGTACAAGAGCCCCCAGAGAGCTCACCCAGTCCCAACCTGACCCAGCATTTGCATAGTGCGGCTTTCCAATTATTGCGGTTCAGGTCGGGTCTCTAAGGCCTGACGGTGGGAACACGAGGTATACTTGTAATTCTGTTAGGGAATATTGTTCTTTGGCATTCCTCAAAACTGCACCAGTGTAAGTAATTAAGGCCTTACACACAGGGCTGGTGCTAGGTTTTTTTGCGCTCTAGGCGAGGGGTGGGGGGACAGGGCAGGGGGGTGGGGTGGGGTAGGGCAGGGGGAGGCAGGGGGCAGGGGGCGGGGCAGGGAGAGGTGGGGGCAGGGGGCTGGGCAGGGGGAGGCAGGGGAGGGGCAGGGGAGGCAGGGCAGTGGGGCAGGGGTGGCGGGGGCGGCGCAGGGGTGGATGGCAGGGGACGGTGATGGGCGCGGGGCACGGGGGGTGACGGGCACGGGGGGCGACGTGCAGCGATGGGCGGACGGTGACGGGTGGATGACAGGCGGTGGGGGGACAGACAGCGGTGGGGCGGTGGGGGGCGGCATGCCTGGCCAGCACCCTCTCTCCATTTTGGCGCCCTAGGCAACTGCCTAGTTCACCTTAATGGAAGCGCCGGCCCTGCTTACACACAGGACCGGCGCGCCCATTAAGGCGGACTAGGCAGTTGCCTAGGGCGCCAAAATGGAGAGGGGGCGCTGGCCAGCCTGCTGCCCCACCCCTGCCGCCCCACCACCACTGGCCACCACCGTCTGTCCCCCCACCGCCCACCGCCGTCCACCCGTCCCCGTGCCCATCGCCGCCCACCCCGTGCCCGTTGCCGTCCCCCGTCATCTGCCACCCCTGCTGCCCTGCCCCCTTGCCGCCGCCCCCACCCCGCCCCCCACCTGCCCCCACCACCCACCGCCCCCCACCCCTCACCTAGGGCACAAAAAAACCTAGCGCCGGCCCTCCTTACACACACATTTCAATCTTTTTTTCTCCTACCCACATCAGAACTCGTCATTGACAGTATTTTTTTTTTCATCAGTGCCATGGAAAGCCTGTTTCTGCCTCTACCAGACGGATGTCAGAACAAAACAGTTCATTAGAGGACCTAATAAAGGCAACAAATGCTTTTTACACCATCTACAATGTACCTTAAAAGCAAGTGTGCCTTTGTCAGGAGAAGTGCCTTTCTTTTTTAGGGGACTTTGCAACCCACCTGAGACCTCTCTCACTTATAATGGCCAGCGGGATTGTGTGTATGCATGCATGGAGTGTTTAAAAAAAGGATTTCAGTTCACAACAGAGATATGAATTGGCCACAAATGGTGATAAGTGGCCTGGTTTAAAAAGACCCTAGAGCTTAAGAAGAAAGGCTACTGAAAGGGGAACAAAAAGAAAAGCACTCTAGTATAAGTCAAATGTGTCTTTGCAAAGAAAATTGGTTGGTTTAACACAGGGGTGGGAGAGCATATGGCGTTTTAGATGTTTGAGTGCATCTCAAAACCATTACTTGTAATGGTTTGGAGTGGGCTACTTGCATAATACCTAAAAATAAGACATATTTTACAAGGAATTTATGTATTGTATGTATTTTGATATGGTCAAAATAACTAATAAAATAAACTGAAGCTGAAACTCATAGGAAACTAGGATAAAATGGGCCATGGATGTGTACTAAATTGCAGCTAACTTATACACAGAGATACCACGCTGGAAATCTGTTTAATCACCCTTTAAACCTTAGGCTGGCAGTCAAGTCCATTGTTTTTTAATCTTGCAATTATTGGATGAAGACCTTTGTCTCTTTTCTTAACACCATATGTAATTTATAATGTGCTTTCCTCTGTATTAACTGCAAAACAAATGGAAAGCCCCAATCTAATAATCTTTACCTGTAGAGGAATTGTTCCTGCCCCCTGAACATTTAAACTGCCTCTCCTTCTCTACTTTCCCTCTAGTTTTAGACTATCCTTCAGTAAAAATGATATTTTTAAAATTGCCTCTCTGTGGTGCATGCAGCTCTGTTTTAGCCATCTGTTGTGCAAAGGTCCAATTCAGAAGGATTACTCTGGAATAAATAGGCAAAGTTTTCTAAGCAAGATATTTTCAGTGAGCACAGAGCTTGGAAATGCCCTTACCAAAGGTATTTAGTTACAGTTACACTTCCAAAGATACCCCTATATGCAGAGTTTTAAAAATAAACACTTTCCTGTTCCTCAGCCTGAGATCCGCAACAGAGCAAGGAGCAGAGAATGAGCCTGCACTGGATCATTCTGGAATTCCTACCCCCACCATTTAATGGAGGACACATGAAATGGAGGACACAAAAGACTAAATGGCTTGCATGTTAAAGATACACCGCAAAATGAAAGACCATATGCCTAGTTAAATTACAGCTACAATGTAACTTTATAATACCTCTGTTATTTGGAAAATAACTGAATTGCAAGCAGCCAATTATTTATAACAGGTGACTTCCAAAATGTAAGAAGAGGCAACACATCTTGAGTTGGTTCTCCTCCAGCCCTACTGCTGGCTGGAAGGATCACTAAAGGCCAGACTTTCTGACAGGACTTTCAAGTCTTGGCCTTGACAAAGCAATTGTGGAAGAACCGCTGACTGTTTTATATAGTTTTGATAGATGGCGTCTGCTTCCCATCTATTCTAAAGAAGATTCAGTCCATTTTTCAAATTCAATTTATCACGGCCACCCTGCACTCAAACAGAGGCCCTTTAAGAATCCAGCAAAGGAGGTACTCTTTGTGCCAGGAAAACATTTGTGCAGTGATTCCATTAATGTCTGTTCCACGGTATGTGATATGTGATGATCTGCACATATCAAGGGGATGATGACTAGCTTTCTAAAACTGAATAATCATCAATAATTCCTAGTCCATTTATCTTCCTCTTGTCCTCAGAGGCACATTTGTAACATTCACAGAGTGCTGCATAACAATATTAAAATCTCACCCATCATTTTTAGTGATAACAGAAATGCAAGGTGATAAACTTTTTATGTATGTGAATTTGGATGGGTGGTAACATGAAAGGAATGTTACTCTTCCTCTGATTAATCCTACACACTGGTGTTTTCATTGAGGCATGGGTGTCCAAACTTTTTGCAAGAAGAGCCAGATTTGGTGAGGTGAAAATGTGTGGGGGCCAAACATTCAGCCGCATTTGGCTCCTGGGCTGGACTTTGGACAAGCCTCTAGGATATGCAAAGAGGTGGGGAGGATGCTGCAGCAACGGAGCCGGGGGTGGGTAGGCTGGGCAGGTGGCTGGTGGGATGGACGGAGGCAGGGAGGTCAGGCAAACCATAAAACTGTAAAATGACATCTTCATCCCGTATGGGGAGAGGCCATCTGCTGGGGATGCATGACAGGCTGAGCCGGCAGGGAGAAGAGGTTGCGGGCCACTCAAAATTTGAAAACGAGCCGCATTTGGCCCCCGGGCCTGACTTTGGACATGCCTGACATAGAGGCATGGGTTTTTTTATTGCCAGGACTAGCAATGAAGTAAATCCAGCACCAGATCAGTGGGATTCTGGGGTCACCTTTCCCTAAGGAGGAGAGGAATTCTCAGTGTAAGATGAGACTCCATCTGCAATCAAGTCTCCCTCTTTTTGTGATCAAATTGAGATGTAATCTTTGAACAGATTACTGTTCAAAGGAAGCCTGTGGATCATCGAGTTCAGCCCCTGTCAGGGATGCAGAGTGGGGAATTGAACTCGCAGCCTCTGGCTCTGTAGTCAGATTATCTACATGAGCTATCGCTCACCCTGGAACTGGTCATCTGCTCACCTCATCCTACTTTGGATGGAAAAGAAGCTTCTAGATGAGGGCCGGAGAGCCTCTAGATGGAAGGCCAGAGATGTGGATGACTGCATTTTGGGGGCATTCTGCCAGTCTAGGGATGGAACACTCAAGGTCGACAGGAAACCTTGTGAAAAGGAAAAGAGGATGGTGCATCATAAATGGTTAAAGAGAACATCCAGCCTCAGAACTACCAAATGAGATCACAACGGATTCTTGAGTCTAATGCTTGTTTCCCTCCCCTCCATACAACCCAACGCTCTCATGTAGGTGGAGGTGGGCGGGGGCAAAGCAAACTGAAGTCGTGGTGATGGAGGAGGAGGGAGGAGGAGGAGGAGGAGGACCAGGCTGGGTGGCTGCAAGCGCTCATGTAAGTAGACTACGGGGGCCCTTGGGGAGATCAAAGTAGACTGCAGGGTCGTTTGGGAGAAAAAGGTAGACCCCAGGGTGCTCAAAGTTGGACAGTCCTGTCCTAATAGATTGGCAGGACATGCAGGATTTGGTACAAAAAGGTTCTCCACCAGAAACTGTGAAGCATAGGAAAACAATAAAATGGGTATCTCTAGCGTTCTTGATATAGTACTGGGGTGCACTAAATACTACTAATAAGAACATTTGCTCATTGAAAGGTATTACATTGTACCTCACGGCACAGTGATTACTCCCAACAGGCTCAGGGAGCTGGCTCAAGGTTCACTCTGCCTTCCATCCTTCCAAGATTGGTAAACTCATTGGGAGGGCAATGTATAGCCTGCATGATTAAATTCTAAACCACCCAAAGGGAGCTGCAAGCACTGTGAAGCAGTATATATTGCACTCTTTGCTCTGAATTAACGAAGATATTTGCCCTTTTCATATGGATGCACTTTTTGCACTTTATTTGATGTCATGTTGTTGTTTGCATTGTAGTTTTGCTTTTCAATTTGAAAAAGAACATAGGAGAAAAATGTAACAACTATTTCTTCATTTTTCCTGGTGTTTATGACATATATATAGAGAGGAGGCAGATAATTGTGGAAGAATGACAGCAAATATGTCAAATGTGCGTTCACTCTTCAGCTGTCATCCCACCCCTCCCTCCCAGATTAAAATCCAGGAAAGGTTTTTCAGAACATCATTTAATCTTGACAAGACAACCAAGAATGCCAGGACTATAACATGGAAAGAATCACCCACCCACCACCGCACTCAAGATGAGTAAAGCCCTAGGGAAGCCTAGCCACCATGCATGCATAGGACGTAAAGATCCAATGTTCCCCATTACTGAGCAGAAACTTAATGCAATAGTTGTATCATGGTGTGCTTCTGACACAAACACACCGTGGTGATCATGGGTGATCAAACAAAACAAAGGAATGCAAACAAACCATACAGTCCCAAATATATTTGGTGCCTTTAATGTTTATTTACTCATGCCGTATTTTATTTCATATTTCTGCCACTTGATATGTGGAACGTTATTTTGTGTTTTGTTTTTATATTGTTGTTTTAGGCAATAGTAAACTGCTCAAGGTAGTACATCTGCACTAATGGGGCTGGATGCTAACAAACAAACAAACAAACAAACAAACAAACAAACAAACAAACAAACAAACAAACAAACAAGACATCAAGGCCAAGGAAGCTGTTATAGTGATCTGCATGATCGACACAAAAGTAATGGAATCAGCTTTATTTGGACCCACAATACATTGCTGTTTGGGTGCTCCTCTGCACGCATACGAGCAGGAAAATGTGGCTAGTTTGGGTTCCATGTGAAGCTTATTTGTTTTGCCTGCCGACTCCCTGAAAGCAAACTGTAACTGAGCAGGCAAGGTCAGCCAAGCATCCACTATTTGTCAAACCAATCACAGACATACACTTCACAAATGTATTCATTTGCAACCTATGAGTTGGTCAGAGGACGTGGCTTTTCAATCTATTTTTAACTCACCAGTCTGTCATTGGGGGCTTTACGGAGCTCTCCGCTACATACCGCAAGATCTGTAATGTAATAGCAGAGTATATTCTAGGATTTCCTCTATCACTTTTTAGAAACAGCAGGTGCGATGTCAGCATTCAATGCTGACAACAAAATGCAGACACCATTACACATGCATTGCATAACATACCTAATCTTGGAGGTATTAGCTGCTCAGAGGATAAACACATTCTTGGTGGTTCATTTGGTGGTGGTGGTTCATTTGTTACTTGAAATGTCTCCTTGTGCCATCCTGGGGGCAATTTTGCCATGTTTTGAGGTCTTCCAGAACTCCTGGGGCATGTCATTGTCTAAAATATTTTGAAAGCTTTAAAACCCTCCCCCATTTTCTTTGTCTCTCTCTTTCATTCTTTGGTTAAACCCGTTCATCATTTAACAAAAACCAGCTGCTGTTTTAAGGTACCTAAAACCTGGAGTAAATAAATAATGTGCATAATGAGTTCCTCGCACACATCCCTTTCCTCCTGTTCCTTTGGAAGTGCAGCCTTTGGGCTGCTGCTGCAAATCCAAAAATGGTACTCAACCTTGTTGAGATCAACCATCCATCCCTGGTTTACTGAAACAATGGTTGCACTCATTAGGACAGTGACACACTCCACTCAGGTGGCCCATGGATCCTTGCGGACTAAAAAAAATACAAGAGGACCTCCTATTCTATTTGAGACTTTCTTGAGGTAACCTTTTCCTGAGATCTGATGTATCCCTGGCCTGTTACCTATTCTTAGGCAGATATATGGAGAATTCTCAATTGCTGCGCCCAGACTCTGGAATTCCCTCCCACTAGAGGCCAGGACTGCCTCATCTCTTTTGTCCTTCCGGAAACAGGCAAAGACCTTTCTCTTCAGGCAAGCTTTCCCTGAATGATGTACTACCATGTGTATTTTATATGAATCTATGGGTTCACATAGACTTTGTGTTTATGACTACTTATAACTGTGTTGCTTTAATGTAATGTTTGTCTATTAATGCTGTAAAATGTCCCTCAATCCCTTGTTCTTAAATACTTAAACATGTTTTAATTGTACTGGACTGTATATTATCCCTCATTACTGTAAGCCGCCTTGGGTCCTTTTCCAAGGAGAAAGGTGGGGTAAAAATACTCTAAAATAAATCAATAAATAAATAAATAAATAACATATCTTGGCCAACAAGACCCTCTCAACATCTCAAGACAACCCCTTGAACATTCACCAGCTCTTATATGAATGTTCACCTGTTGTGGAAGTACAAAACTTGTCTTCTCATTGTGTTTTCCACTTTTGGGGGCTGAAATCAGCAGCAAACAAAGGCCCTTTCCCCTGAGCTCTGGCCCACACAGGAAATTGGGCCTTCAAATCATTTTCCTCTCCTGAATCATATGCAGGTGAGGGGCATGATCTAGGTGGCATGACAGAGCTCTCTTCCATGGCTGTGTAGGGGATGAGGGCAAGGAGTGACAGCAAGATATTGGAGCAGAATGCAATATGCAGCCTGCCCTCTCTGCTCTCTAAGCCAGCATGCATTAGGAAGCCCTGTCTCCTCCGTGCCATTAAAGTAAGATAAATTTGCCAGCCTATTCATAAGTAGAGGTACCACTGTAAAACAGTAATACCTCGTAAGACGAATGCCCCTTAAGACAAAAAACTCGTAAGGCGAATGTAATTTCCAGGGATAGGAAAAACTCATAAGACGAATTGTTCCTTCCCCTTTACATTCATCTTACAAAGTACTATTGATCCTCACCCAGCCTGGGCTGTTTGCAGAGCAGAGACAGACTGAGCTTTGGCCAGTCCGGGTGCCCTGCAAGGTGCCCGGGCTGGCCAAAGATCCATCATTCCCCACCCTGCCCCACAGTTTGTTGGGCAGAGCAGGGACTCCTCCTCTCCACCCGAGTCTTTGCACAGAGACGTGGGCAAAGAGGAGGTGGCTGCCCCCTCAAGCAAGGGACAGCGGAAGGCTGTTCCCTCTTGCAGCCGAGAGACACCTTATGTGACAGCTCTGAGCTGTCAAAATCAGCTGTCTGTCGGTTGCAAGGAGGAACAGTCTTCCGCTGTCCCTTGATTGAGGGGGGGTTAGATAGCCTTCCCATAGGAATGCATTGAAAACCTATTAATTGTCCTTGATCAAAGGCCTACTTAACTCAAAAGGTTGCTCCCAAAGCCAACACCAAGCAGCAGGAGGTAGGTGCAGCAGTGCCCTCTGTTGCATGTCACTGGGAACTGCAACATAGGAAGAGTCATCTTGACAGATACTGAGGGAAACATATAGGCCTATTGTCCATGAAATCATCTAATCCATTTTAAATGCTCTCAGGACTCTTTTGGGCGATGAATTCCACCATTTCATAACTCACTGTGAAAGAGTATTTCCTTTTCTCCGTCCATATGACCCACTGCTCAGCAACAGTATTCTTAAGAAGAAAGAAACAGTTCACCTCATCAGCATTTTCTACATCATGCATATTTATACACCTCTGTGTTCTGTTCAATTACTTGCCTTTTATCTAAGAGAATACACCCAGATTTTTGTAACACTTCCTCATAGAGAAATTGGCTCCATTCCCTCAACCATACTGGCTATTCTTTTCTCTACTTTTTCCAGATGTAGTAACTGGAACTGCTTTATGGAGTATAAAAGCAGTATAATGTTGGCAGTTTTGTTTTCAGTTTCATTTCTAATTATGGCAAACATGATTATACTTTTTAACTAGCAACTAGAGATGGGCACGAATAAGAAAAATGGCATTTCGTTTGTCGTTTGTCGTTTGGGGGGTCCGTTTCGGTTCATTTCCATTTTTTGTGAATTTTTGCAAAAAAATTTTTTCGTTTTTGTTTGTTTTGTTACCATTTCATTACCACTTATTTCATTTTTTGTGATTTTTTATGATTTTAAGCAATTCACTCATATTGCAGTAACGGAAACGAAACACACGACAAAATTTCTGGTGTTTCTGTTCGTTTCGTTTCATTTTAGAGACAAAATTCGTTTGTCATTTCGTTATGTAATGAAATGAAAAAATGAAAACGGAAACGAAAAATTGTTCGTTTCTTGCCCATCTCTACTAGCAACCACAGACTGGCTTGCCATTTTTAGTAAACAATATACTACAATACCAGCTTAGATTCTTTAAATGTATCTGTGAATATTGGCAATACCAGGAAATACCAGAACTAGGGGACATTCATTCAAATTGAGGGCTGGGAGAGTGAGAACAGACAAAACATTTTTTTTTAACCCAGCATGTTGTTAGTCTGTGGAACTCCCTGCCACATGATGTGGTAATGGCATCTGGCCTGGATGCCTTCAAAAGCGGACTAGACAGATTCCTGGAGGAAAAGTCCATCACAGGTTAAAAACTATGATGGAGATGTGTAATCTCCAGGCTAAAAATGGGAGTATTTCAAGTGCCAGATGGAGAGGAGTGGTATCAGGAAACAGATATCTAGTCTTGTGCACTCCCAGATGCATTTGGTGGGGCCACTGTGAGATACAGAAAGATGGACTAGATGGGTCTTTGGCCTGATCCAACATGGCTCTTCTTATGTTCTTATGTTCTTATTAGGGGACCTACGCAGAACACCGATGGAGACATGAAGTCCATTGCTAGCCTATAAAATGCCACAGAAACAAATAAATAAATCTCAATCCTCCTTTTTAGAGTTTTTTTTGTTTCAGAGATTCCCTGTTCATTTTTTCTTCCACCAATTCAAATTAGGCCACATTATAATAATATTCACATAATGTCAAGTGAGATTTGTTCTTGTTTGCTGCCGACCACCACCATCAGTCACTCCAGTTTCTTTGCAATAGCACTGATATTATTGGATGAAAAATTTATCAGGTGATTTGTCTTAGAAAGGGTGAAATAGAGGTTACATACAAAGTGTGAAAGGAATGTTAGACATCCAAAAATAAGGTTAAATGAATGAAAGGAGTAGGACAAAAATGAAACTTTGGTGCAGGTCTCGTTAATATGAATAATTATTTTAGAGGAAATCAATGAAATAATACAAAAATTGGGAAAAGAGCTTCTTTCATGATTTATTTTCTTTAATAAAAACATTTAATGCTCTATCTCAAGCATTACTTGCTTATACTCCATCTCATGTGCCTTTCCCCCCTGTCTTTTCCTATTTCCTACCATTCAGAGAGCCAAGGGCTTTTGGAATTCTTCATATTCCATTTTGTTCCTACCAACCTAAATTATAATTTACTGTCCGCATCAAAGTTGGCCATTTCATTCCTAGCTCTAGGTCATTTAAAGACATGTTCAAAAGAGCCTGTCCTAGTACAAATTCCTGACAGTGTTCTTTTCATCCATACCTGAATGTGTTTCATCTCAAGTTCTCTTTTCCTAATAGGAATCAATTTGCAAATTTTAGCAATGTCTTTCAAAAAAGAAGAAAAAAACAAAACAAGAAAAAAAGAGCTAAGGTAAAATTCTCCCAATCCAGCTCTGCAGTGAAATCTACATCCAATCACAAGTAGTCTAATAGCTGCTTGGATGCCTAGTTATTTAACTGGTTATTTATTTATTACACTTTTTACACCAGTGGCTTGTGAAAATGATTATGATGCCTACCCAAAAGGCTCTGTGACCCAGCAACAAACTAGCACAGTTTGAATGCTAGGAATTGTGTAATCCCAAAAGCAAATGTGATATTTTCAGTGAAGATACAATTTTTTTCTTGGAATCACAGGGCAATTGTCCATTTATTCTTTTAGCCACCTACACCAGGCTCCCGATTGTTTGGGAAGACATGACTGAGAAAATGATATGAAGTGACAAACTAAATGTTCAGTGGTAATAAATACAAGGGATTCCATTTGTGCTATATTTGCGCATTAGCTATAGATACACTAGAAATATGCTGAAGTCTGGAATAGAGGAAACAGTATATTTTATATCCCCATCCCTCTTAGATTTTAAATGGTATATATTTCCCATACATTCACCCACCCACAACAACCCTGACACAGGATACCCTCCAGCAATCTAAATCATTGTGAGGGCTAAAGTGAACCACATTGTTTCCTAAAACCTTATGAAACAGCCTTATTTTAACAGAAGTTATTTTTATTACAGCTTTCATATAATCCACCAGCTGTTAATTTCATTATAAAGATAGAAGTGAATGCCAAAAGAATATAAAAAGAGATAGCAGGAATGTAATCCCGATGCGGGTCTTTGCTTGCCCACGTGTAACCCTCACTTGTAATAAACAGGTATAATTCCCACCCACTGCAACATCACTGCCGTCCTAGCTGCCTTATAAATCCTTGTGGATTCAGCCCAACAGTATGAGAACAATTCTGGGGACACAATGGGTTGCGCACACACTTACAGAGTTCCCATGTTCAATATCCTTGAAAAGTTTGGTTGGTATAGGAGGTGTTGTGTCCAGTATTGTTATGTGCTGTCATGTAACCTTTGAATCATGGTAACTGCTGAATAATCTACTGCTGGATAGCTCAGGCATTTCGGTCTGTGGCTTCAGAGCCAGAGGTTGGGAATTCAATTCCCAACTATGGCTCCTTGACAGGGATTAGACTTGGTGATCTAGAGAATCCCTTCCAGCTCTGCAGTTCTAAGATTCTAGGGAACTGAATGAGAAACCTCTAAAACAGGTATGTCCAGACTTCGGCCCTCCAGATGTTTTGGACCACAACTCCCACAGTCCTTTGTCATTGACAATCTAAGCTTAGAATTCTGGGAGTTGTGGTCCAAAACATCAGGAGGGCCGAAGTTTGGACATGCCTGCTCTAAAATATCTTGTGATTAACAGCCCAGCTCAAATCTTGGCAAATAAGGCCAGATCTTCCTTTATGGAATCAAGCTCATAGTTGGTCTTCCTCTTTTCCTTCTGTCTTTGACTCTTCCGACCATTACTGTCTTTTCCAGCACATCTTGATGTGGCCAAAAGTACAACAGATTCTGTTTCATCACATTTGCCCCTAGGAAGTGTTCAGGCCTGATTTGATCTAGGACCAATTTGTTGGTCTTTTTCTCAGTCCATTGTACACACAAATCTTTTCTACAGCACCATTTTTCAAATTAATTGATCTTTTAATTTATTGTTACATACAATAGATCATCTAGAGATGTTCTAATATATCACAGTTTACCTGTTGCATCTTTACTTTAAAAAACTATGCCATTTTTCTCTGTACCAAGCACTTAGTTCCCAATATGTGTTCTATCTTTCAGCCTGTAGATCTCTCCCAAGAGATTCTGAAGGCAGGCCCCTAAGCACTGCTTCACTGATGTTTAAATGCACCATTTTATCTCCACGCTGTCTTATCACACATACATCATTTTACAATTATAGCAGAAGAATCTCCTTCCTATTGTTGGCAAAGCTAGAAAATCGTTTGAATTTCTGTTTCAATGAGCAACAGAAGTGTGGCTTGCATACAAGAAAGTAATCAACCTTTAGAAGTTCCCAGTTGACATAACTCCTGCAACATCTAGCCCTTTAAGCAACAAACACACAGGAAGCTTCTTTGGTTTTAAAAAACAGTTTAAAAAGAGTTTACTTACATAATTTTCTAGCAGGCAATTATACAGCTCAGATTAAATGCAGGTTCAGGGAATAAAAGAAGAAAGAATGTCCCTGGAAAATGGTTCTGTCTGTGTCCTTTTTGCCAAGTGTTGGGGCAGAAAGGACACACATCACAGAGATTACATCCTTTCTCTGTGAAGTCAAAATGGGTAATGGCTTCTAGCCAAGACGGAAGTAGAAAGGTGTAGTTTGCAAGTCCTGGGAAATATAAATCCCTCTAACTGGCCCTCATGCAAATAGACCAGGTTAGGTTGTGGCATGCATAGACCCTTCCATCTGTGTTGAAATCAGCATGATAGATTTATTTATCCAACACCTATTACATTACAAGGCCACACCCCATGACATGTAGTGTACTTCAGATTTTGACCTTAATATCTCGGGGAACTGAACTTGGGGCGCTTTTACACAACCACTAAAATCCGGGGCAAAGGGCTCCCAGATCCGGAGCTTTAAAAATGTTTTCCCACCAGCTCTGGACTTTAAACAAAATAAAGTACGACCATGCCCACCTAAGCACGTCCCAGCGCATTTTCCAAGTACCTGGTCTCCGAAGGTGAAAAATTTCTGATGCGGATGTAAGCAGTGAGTGGCGGGCTCTCCTCACCTTGTGTTTTTGTTTTTTTGTTTTTGCCCCCCGCCCCTTTAAGAGACTGGAAGAGACTGGAATGCTTCCCAGGGCAGCTCCCAATGGCAGAGCGGAGGTGAGCTTGCATTCTTTTCTCCCTTTTTTTCTCCCTCCCCTCATGCAGACAGGAGCAAGGAAGTGCGGAGGGGTGGGAACACAGGAAGAGCGACAAACCCCAAGATCTCTGGTCCTAATTTAAGTTGCAAGCAGATCTTAGGGGTCATGTAAAAGCGCCCCGATGACCTCACATCTCTGATCCTTCCTTCTACCCTTAAGGTCAAACTAGGAAATAAAATTGTCCCTTCCTTCCTTCCTTCCTTCCTTCCTTCCTTCCTTCCTTCCTTCCTTCCTTCCTTCCTTCCTTCCTTCCTTCCTTCCTTCCTTTCTTTTTTTTGGTAGTAATAATGAAAGAAGAAATAATCTGGCTACCTAAAACCTATTTTTGGCAGCATGTTTTCTTTTTCTATTGCACAAAATGAGTTCAGGCCCATGATGGAAAAATACCGGAATCACAAGTTCCCATTTACAAGAGTGGGATAATAAGGCACTCAGGGGTTGAACTATGGTGAAGTACAGTCTCATTCTGATCCAAGAAGATATGTCAGATAAAATAACAGTAGCATACAGTCAGCATTTTGGCTACACAGGAAAACTACACAGATCAAGATAAATGGTTTGATCATGACACTCTTACAGCAGGTCAGTTCTTGTTATATATACTGCTGAGAGTTGTAAGATGGCCTGGCAACATCCTTCTTCAGCCACTGCACAAGGTCAAACTACAAGACAGTCATAGATATGTCCCAGTCCTGCAGAAAATGAGAGGAGGAGGATTTACTTTAAAGAGAAAACAAATGATCTATTTATTTCACATCTAAGCAAGCTCTAGTATTCATATTAAGGGGGAAAGGGAGGGACAGACCATGGGGAGGTGCTTCCATATCCAATGTGAGCCAAGTACCCACAAGCCTACTGTTGTTAAAAATAGGCCACATCCTGTGATTGGGATGCATCCGTTTACTGCCATCATCAGATCCAGCAGAATGGTTCTCAGTGGCAATGTTCTGACTTTTTTCTAGATTCCCCAAAAAGAGGCACAGTGTGGAATCGGGCTACCAACCTTTGACTCCAAAACCAGAGGCTAAACCACTGAGCTATCCAGCAAGTTTTTTCTATAAAATTGTTCCAAAAGTGTTTCAATTGTCTCATGTTTTTCATTATTTTTCAATAGGTGTCACTTGGGTCATCTTTGAAATTAATGGAAGCGTGTAGAGGAACCTGAAACTTGCTCTGTACCTAACATAGTGTGGCCATTTTGATGAGGATGCTTAAAGCAGTCATCTTATCTGGAAAATGGTTGTGGAACATCCCCTTGATGACACTCCTTCAACATAGCAGACTTATACATAGTGCTTCCAACATCACTGGCAGAAATATAAGTATTCCAAACTTCTGCCTGACCATTGGGAGACAGATATAAATAATATGAAAGCAGCTGGAATTGCATCTGCATCAACAAACAGCAGAGGATCATCAGCAGGTAGAGATAAGCATGTAGATGTGTCAGCAAGTGGTACATGATGAGGTAGATGAGCTAGCAGAGACAATGGTGCATTTTTGGATGCTCCAACCCAGTTAGACAGAAAGCTTCATCTTGTTGGAATCTTGTTGGAGTCAATCCAAGTTGGAGTCTTGGATTGATGTCTTTTTCTTTTCTTTCTGGTGTAAAGTAGAACAGGGAAGGCTATGCAAGAAACCACCAACGCAGTGGTTGCTCAGGTGGGTTAAAGGAAGGCAGAACAACTGTGTTTCTCCTCCTTTCTCCTCAAATGTATCCTTAAATACACAAGCTTTATACTTTTTTCAGTCGATAAATATATGCTTTCCAGCTCAATCATTTAGGTACCTGGCTGTGGATCTGGAGGTTGGCAGGATGATTCCTCCCTGTGACTCCAGGAAAAGTAGCCCGCTTGTGTCAATTTTGCAAGCGGCACAGTCCCACGGCACACTAGAAGATAGCAATAGTAAACCTCTACTCTGTATTCTCTACCTAGAACATCCTAATGACAGTTCATCATGATTTGTGGTTCATCAATAGTTACATACCACAAACCATGAATTTTGCCCACCCACTAACTGACAAATCACAAATCAGTTCATTGGTGGGGGGAAAATCAAGCCCCCCACTCCATCACAGCCACCATTTCTTCTTTTTGCTTTGTTGTTGTTGTTTCCCGAGGCAAAAATGGGTAATGAAGTCACTGGGTTCCATCCTACCAACATATGGTCCAGCTACTGACTCTAGCATGTATAATGTCTTTTCTTTCAGCCCTTAAGAACAATGTAGTTTTGGTCACCCAGTGTTCTAATCTCTTCCAGCAGATGGCTCAATGCAGAAAAGTCTACTACTGTCTGTCCAATTCTTTGTGAAAATAGTCTGCAGTAGATATCCTCTTTAATTATTCCACACCATAAGTGTTGTCTAAGTTCCTTGGCATCTCTTATTCCACTTGGATCCAGGGCTGTGGAAAAGTGGTTGCTGGTTTTCACATGCATTACATAGGAGTTTAAGCTTCCAATTAGAGATGGGCTACTTTTAGCGGAATTCTGTTCTTTTCTTACTTCGTTCCGTTCCTTCAAGGGAATTCTCTCCAGAACTCGAACTCGAACTGACTAAAGAATAATTGGGTCTGATTTGTCGTTCCTGGCATCGATCCCTGCCAAGCACAGAAAAAAGTTTTTAAAAGTTTTTAAAAAACCCGATCCCCGGCCCTAAAAGCAGGCGAAAACTGTCTGAGGGCACCTACCAGGCCATTTGGGGGGGTTCCCTGCCCCCCTCCTTGGCTAGTGCTACTGCTGCGCTATTGGTACCAGATGGGGGGGCATCGTCTTCTGCATTTGCCATCGGTGTGCGGGCTAAAATGGCGACAATATTTTTTTGAAATCGTGGTCAAAAACCCACCAAAGCACCACAGAAACATGTGAAAATTAGCTATTTTAAATGCTTGAATTTTTACAGTAGCAGCAGTGGGTTTGTCTTGCCAAAATGTCTCCGTTGATTTTATTTTATTTTATTTTATTTTTTTACACCTGCGCATTCACAATGATGGGCTCTGGAGTGGACTGCAAATTTTGGAGCCATTGCACCAATAGTGGCCAGGTTTTGGAGACTGTACCAGGCTGGGAGGGCGCATCCATTTGCCATGCAGTGCGGGGGATCTAAAATGGCGACTGTAATATTTTTTTTTTTTAATCGTGGTCCAAAACCCCACCAAAGCACCACAGAAACATGCGAAAATTAGCTATTTTAAATGCTTGAATTTTTACAGTAGCAGCAGTGGGTTTTTCTTGCAAAAACGTCTCCGTTGATTTTATTTTATTTTATTTTATTTTATTTTATTACAACTGCACATTCGCAATGATGGGCTCGCCCATGGGAGTGGACCATGCAAATTTTCCACCAATCGCATGGCCACTTGGCCAGGTTGACCACAGAGACTTCTGGGATGTGCCAATCAGGCATAAACAGCCCACTAATCGTAGCTTTCCCGAACCCGAACCCTAAGCCTAACCCACACGCCAGTACACTGTCTTTGTGGGTCAGAGAGGCACCCAGAGGTGCACCCCAATACTCACCCTAACCTCACCCGTAACTAGCCTAACCCTAGCCCTTGCGCTAACCCGTCTTAACCTAAGCCAGATCTACTTGCATTGCACTACACGCAAGTCTTTCCCAGCGGGTGCAAAGAGTCTGCCAGTCCGTCATTGTCTTTGGCTGACTCCTGCAGCAGCATTTGTGTGCCATGCAAACCATGCCTGCAAGTGCTGCCTGACTGTGTCTCACCGACTGTTGCAGGGAAGGCACCCCAAAGAGGGGTGCCTCTGCCAGTCTGCTGCGTCTGCAATATGCATATCCATAGCATATGGCTGTGCATGCCCTTTTGTAGCAGCGCTGGCGGGTGAGGATAGGAGGCACCCACCACAGAGAGGTGCCTCCAGGAGCCCGCTACCCCCCCAAAACCAGTACTAACGACAAACGAAAAAACGAAAAACAAAACAACAATTTTTTGCAAAATTTCGTGGAAAACGGAAACGAGCCGAAACGGGCTGCTTCTGACACACGACAACTCGAAAACGTCATTTTCCCTAGTCGTGCCCATCTCTACTTCCAATTACTAGGATCTGATGTCTGTGCAGTGTACTTAAATTGAAAACAGTAGTAACCAAAAATCCAAGGGACAAGGGTCAGAACACAAAGGGAGAAGCAATGGAGAAATGAATCTTTCCCAGGCTGCTGTAAGTCATTTGTTTCCTGAAGGGAAGGGCAAGATGGCGTCCTCTTCCCCAATTCCACATAGAGAGGTCTACTTTGACTTACAGTACTGTGTTGATCGCTGCCTAGATGCCCTAAGCACATCCGATCTTGTCTGATTTCGGAAGCTAAGCAGGGTCGGCCTTGGTTAGTACTTGGATGGGAGACCACCAGGGAATACCAGGTGCTGTAGGTGCCTGGAGTAGGAACTGGCAAACCACTCCAGTACTCCTGCCAAGAAAACTCCATGGATGTGGAGTCACGAAGGGTCAGACATGACTGTAACGACACAACACACACACATACCGTTTTGATAGGATTTCATCTTCCACTGTACCCAAGGGAAGCAGAATAGCTTTGGGGAAGCAGGACAACAATATGATGCACAAACCTCTCACTTCTGGCACCTTGCTCTTGCTTTGTACCCACAGGCAAACACATGCACATCAGGATTTGTTCTCTCCACACACTCTTAGGTCTCTATCAACAGTAGGTGGAAATGCCAGATGAAAGACTAGTGCAGTGATGGTGAACTTTCGGCGCTCCAGACTAGCGGTTGGAAAAACTTTACCCTTAGGTGCTAGGCATGGTTATTTCTGGAACCGATCCTATTTCTAGTTGATGACTAGAAGGAGTGGGATTAAGGTTGCCCAGGACACTGATCGAAGCCTCAGGGAACTGCTATTCTAGGCTGCAAAGCACATCTCAGGACTCTCACTGAGTGGCACTGGGGGAGAGGGACATGTTTCTTTCTGGTGTGTGAGGTGGCTTTACAAGGGCTACTGCAGCCACTGGGCATCTTGAGCATCCTGCCCCGTTATCCAAAAACAGCACGTAGAGACCCATTTGCTTTTGTTTGCCATGTTACCTGGTTAGCCTGTTCCATTTACTGGACATTGTCATGCTTATTTCCACAACCAGCTCTCATGGAAAAACTTTCCCGTTCTACCTTCCAACTTCACAAAGTCTTGCCCACATCTCTTCTACCTTGGCTCTGAGCCTTGGGGATTGGGATCCTGCAGACCTGGTAACCCTTACAGACAAAGTAAAAGAATTGAAGGTTCTTATAAGAAAGCAGATGTAGCCATCAGAAAAATACCAGGCCAATGAAAAATGCAACATTCTTACAAGAGAGTAGGAATAAATATCTCCATGTGAAAACTGGGATGTATTGTAACTACTCAGCATTTCTACTGTGTAGTGGTCTATTCAGAAGAAACAGACAGCCTGGAGGGACCTGCCCAGTCTCTCCTTTTTCCATGTGTTTGTATGTCTGTTGTGTCATTACAGTTGTGACCGACTCTTTGTGACTCCATGGGCATGGAGTTTTCTTGGCAGGAATACTGGAGTGGTTTTCCAGTTCCTGTTCCAGGTGCCTACAGCACCTAGTATTCCCTGGTGGTCTTCCATCCAAGTACTAACAAGGGCTGACCCTGCTTAGCTAGGAAAACAAAATTGATCAGTCTGGGTGTTTCTTGGTTAAAGGAATCAAATGGCTTTGTTCTTGTATGCATATAAAGTGGAGGTACTTAGCCACATGTCTATCTTCAGAAAGCAGAAAACAGAAGATAGAGGAAAGGTGACTAGTGGAGAAAGGCAACTGAAAGGGAAGTATGGGCTTAAAGTGTCATGAAAAGCATCTTGAGTTTGTTGGCAGAATACGGAGCATGCTTCCAACAAAAAGTGTTAGAGGAAAACCATGCAGGGTTGTATTTGCCCAACAGTTGTTTCTAGAGAGCCAGCGTGAAAAGGTAGTCAGGTGTTGGACTAGGACAGAGGAGGAAGGAGGGGGATTTAAACTTCCATTTAGACATTTAGTTCATTGGGTGATATTAAACCAATCCCTCTCCTTCAGCCTAGGTTACCTAAAAGATGTGTTGAGAGGGTATAACTAGAGAGGAGTGCTATGGACGTCTCCTGAGCTTCTTAGAGGAAATGATTAAATATAGCAAATAAATAATATTATTTTTATATCAAAAAGGGGAAAATGGTAGCTCATCAAAGGCCACGTAATGAGTGCATAGAAGAACCACATTTCATGCTACACTAGTTCCTACATGATCACTGCCAACATCATGCATTTACTTCCATTTTTAAATCCCCCCTGCCAACTGCTGTAGATTATTCTTGCTGTTCTCAAGGACCCCCCCCCCCCAACGTTAAAAAGTCTTGGCTTTCAGTTTCTTCCCTGTTGTGAACAAGCCAGTTGCTTTTGTCGTGGTTTTTATTATCAGCTCCTGTTTTAGCAAGCAGGTTTGGACTTGACAAAGTTCTGAAGTTCAATCAGATCAGCTTGCAAAACTATCAAGAGAGCACTTGTTGCAATGTTAGAAAAGTGATGACCTTCAGTGGCCCATCCAACTATAACCAAAATATAGGCCTGACATTGTGTCAGAGTACAGTAGCATAAATAAGAAGTTTGCCATTGATCTGTTGATGACAGACATGAGTGTGTGTCTAAAGTGAGCACTCCTAAAAATAGAATATATGGAGAAAGTGCTTCAAGTGCCTCATGTCTGAGTTTCTCGTAAGTAGGTCGCGGATGACCACCAACAGAATAAAACAGCAGCTGCCTTGCTATTGTTAGTAAAATGCCATAGTTTCAAGATAGGCCATGTGTCAGGAACCAGTTATGGAAGAAGGAACACCCTGAAAACATATGAGGAGCCCAGCTGGATGAAGGCAATAGTACGAGATCCATTAAAAGCCAACACAGCAGAACTCATAGGTATAATGCTAGAGATGACATTTCAGAGAAATAAGATTGATACTGAAAAAGCTTTATCTCATATGGTATTTCCTCCTTTGTAACTGAGCTTGGTGACTGGACCATGGCCCAAGTCCACATTTTTTTAAGAACTTGCTTTCTTGGAGTTATGACATAAATGTTGTGGCACCTTAAAGACTAACTGCTATATTTTAACATGAGCTTTTGTGGATCAACTATCCTTCAAATCAAGACTGAAACTATATGACAGTTATACATGGTCTCAGTCTCATGATCAGATGGAGATACTGAAGGACAAAGTGCCAATAGTTGTTCATTACAGTTAAAACCAGTTGCAAATTGTATGAGTTGATGTGACATTTCTCATTTTGTAATATCTTAAGATCCCTAATTGATATTCAGTCATTTTAAGTGGGGATTCTTTCCCTTTGAAGCCTTGTTCTGTATAAAGTGGCAATGGTTTGTTGATAGAGGAACATTAGGTTGTAGATAACTACAGCAGAATTGACATGATCACTGTAGCATTTCACACTTCATAATGGCTTAAGAACCTTTGACTGATATTAAAGCCTTTCAAATGGGTTTCCAGCAACTGCATATATTTTATCTCAGCTATTTCCCTTTGAAGTATTGTAGAGTTGCTTTTCTTGGACCACAATGTCATACTGAAATGTTCTAAAAGAGATTTGCCATTCCTGGCATTTTATTTATGTCCATGAATTATTTTGTGCAGAGATTGTCTTGTCTGTCCTGTGTTGAGTGCAGAGGGGCAATGCTTGCAAAAGGTGGCATAGATCACATTACCAGAGGAAGAAGTAAATGTGCCCCTAATGTCATACGTGGCATTGTTAAGACCTATCATTGTGTTGCCAGAGTAGATGTGAGGACAGGGCTGGCATCTGGATATGAAGGGTTTAGTCCTCCTCATCTCTATAATAGTGTTATGGAGGGTGTTGTGTGCCAATAGTTGCTTGATATTGGAGGATTGTCTGTAATCAAATATAAGCCTGTCATTTCACTCAGGTGCACACCATGGCTCCAAAGCTTGTAAAAGTTAGTTCTTCAAGTTACCACTGCCATAATCTTCCAGACAGTGGTCATGCTGGCTGAGAGATTCTGAAGTGGTCCCCCTAAATTATTTTTTCCAAGCTCTTGCGATGATCTCAGGCACAAGCACTGCTTTGTTCTGTAATCAGTGTGTGTGTGTGTGTGTGTGTGTGTGTGTGTGTGTGTGTGTGTGTGTATGTGTGTGTGTGTGTGTGTGTGTGTGTGTGTTGTGTCGTTGTAGTTGTGACCGACTCTACGTGACTCCGTGTCTATGGAGTTTTCTTGGAAGGAATACCTGAGTGGTTTGCCACTTACTACATACTTGTAACCTCAGCCCAAAAACCCCACATACATAGTAATGAAAACCAAATCTGCCCGTTCCCTTTCTGAGGGTTGCTTTGACAACATTAACTCCATACAATCTCAAGGGCAGTGGTTCCCAGTGTGGGGTAACCCAGATGTTCTTGGGCTGCAATACCCAGAAACCTTCACCTGCAGCTGTGCTGGCCAGGGTTTCTGAGAGTTCCAGTTCACGAACACCTGGGGGCCTTTTTACACGACCCCTAAGATCCACTGGCCACTTAAATTCTGACCAGAGATCTTAGGGGTTCGTCGCTCTTCCTCTGTCCCCACCCCCCTCCGCACTTCCTGGTTGCTGGCTGCATGAGGGAGGGAGAAAAAAGAAAGAAAAACATGCCGGTTTACCTCCGTTCTGTTCCCGGCAGCATTCAGATTTCTTAAAGGGGCGGGGTGCAAAAAAAGAACAAACAGAAGCCAGGAGAGCCCCGCACTCACTATCCTTACACCAGATCAAATATTTTTCACATCCAAAAAGCAGGTACCTGAAAGCTGCACTGGGACGCGCTAAAGTGGGTGGGGTCGCACTTAATTTCCTGTTAACTCTGGAGCTGGTGGGTAAACATTTTTAATCTCCGGAGTTGGGAGCCATTTGCCCCGGAGTTTAGGGGTCGTGTATAAACGCCCTGGGTTGCCTGAGATTGGGAACCACTGCTTCAGAGGAAAGCCCTTTTCATTCAGATACATCAGGGCACCTGATCCTGCCCCAGTTAAACCTTCCTGAATGAGTCATTCCTCCAAACAATTAACCTTACTGTTCTACCGTGTTTCCCTGAAAATAAGACACTGTCTTATATTTATTTTTTTCTCAAGAAGACACACTAGGACTTATTTTCAGGGGATGTCTTACTTTTATTAAGTATAATATGCTTGAATGTGAGCCCTGCACATAACCATAGCCACGCCCATCACTAGGTTTTATTATCAGGGTAGGGGTTATATTTAACAAAAATGCATAGAAATCCTGCCAGGGCTTATTTTGGGGGAGGTCTTATTTTCAGGGAAACAGGGTAGCCAGTTGAAACCCCCACACACACACTGGAGCAGTTTTGGTGGGCAGATATGTGAAAGGGGGGGCTGAACTGAAAGGGAGAAATTACTGAAAAGGTGCCCAATCCTCCATGAGTACTTTCTGCTAAATTGAAGGCACAATGGGAGACAACCCATTAAGGGCCTTGGCCTTTAATGTTGTCATGGAGAATGTAAACTGTAAAATCTAAACTTGGGGAGAGGGATTCCATGAGTGGTGTAAATGAATCATTACACCCTCATCAATGGGAGATGGGATGGAACACATCATTTCTGGAGCCAACCTATTTCTTCAATTCCAACCACCTCTCTCCATTCCACCCTGCCACCTAGTGGATTCGGATTTGATGACTGCTCCACCATAGAGCATCTTTTCTCAGTTGCAATGATGATACATTTTTCAAAAGCAGCTTTGCACATAAATTATATTTCAAAGGTACATTTCTGTCAATATGCTTTTGTACAAAAATGCCATTCAAAAACACAGACCGAGACCTATCTATGGTTTTTTTTAAATTTTGTGAGCACTATTATTTTTTCATTCCTTTTTATTTTTCTGTTGGAGGATAATTGGCATGATTTCCCCCCTAGTTATTATTCAATTGAAGTTATTCTGAAATTTGAACATGATTATCTTTTCAAAATAACATCAAAATACAAATACCTGCAATTCTTCACTTAAAGACAAGGGAAATCCTTCAGCAAAATAGTCTTCAGATGTAAAAATGACACAAATGATAGATTATTTTCTTTTTCAGTTGATAACTACTTTTATCCTTCAAAACACGAAAAAGCCCCTAAACTGAGACACTTTGTAAATAACAATTGAGGAACTAAGACTCTAAATGGATTATTTTGTGTGTCCTATTTGATAGGGAAGGAGCAAACCACCTACACCAGAATAAAAGAGGATAAAGAGAAAGGAACAAATGTAAAATGTTTTGGATGTTTATCATAAGAATGTCTGGTTACAGGAAGAAATTAAAAGGGAGATCAGAACACAGAGAATCAATTATATTTTATTGTCACAGTAATTTCATATTGTATTCTGACACTGATTAATCAGTTAAAATTGTCATGACTAATTTTCACATTGAAATTAATTGAAATGAATGTACTGCTGAGCTGGGAGGGATTTTATGGATCAACAAGTCCAGACCTATCCAAGAGACAAAGTGGAGATCCAAACTCCCAGCCTCTACCTCCCCAAGTCTGTGAAGATTCTCAGTCATCCAGGCGAGGTTATCTGGAAGATGAGTCATGGCAACTGGACTTCTTTTCTTTTGAGACTAACCCATTTCATTACTCATCCAAGCAGCTTTGTCAGTTCAATTCAAGTCTTTATTACAGTCATTGACCAGTAGAAAAGAATAAAATATAAACAGTTTTTAGGCCCATCACAGACCAAAATAAGGCTTTATTGCAATATTGGGCAGCAATTCAAGAATTAACATTGATGTTAATAAAACTGATATTAAAATAATCCAAAGAGCAATAAGAGGAATTATAAAGTAGTTCCAAAAATTTTATAGATAGATAGATAGATAGATAGATAGATAGATAGATAGATAGATAGATAGATAGATAGACAGACAGACAGACAGACATGCATACATACAACTCAATATACATATGCATACACCTACAGATATACAAAAAGGATAAAAGCAATAGTCACCATAAAAGGTCTAAGTTAAGTATAAATGTTAATTGGTGGTACCAGTCATTGCCTGGCAAATTTTAATCACTGCCGCACAAAACCTGGCAACATTATAACTTACAACAAAGCTAGTATCTGACAACAAAGAAGCATAAAAATGACCTGAGTGCCCTGGGCATTTGCAAACTATTGATGAGATAAAATTGGTTCAAATGTCTTGAAAATCTCTCAAAAAAGTAAGTGCTCTGTTGGTTCCACATCACTGGAGTCACTGGGGCATAGTCTCTCCATATAAGGGATCTTCGATATCGACCCTCAGGGACAGCTGAAAGAAGGGTGTGACATCATGCCAAAGTAAAGGTCCTCTGATGGTTTGGTATCTCAAGCCTGGTTAACTATACCATAGGGCAGTGTTGGCGACCTATGGCACGGATGCCAAAGGTGGCACTCGGAGCCCTTTCTGTGGGCACCCGACATTGCCCCTTTATAGCCACCTGTATACAGGTTAAATTACTGTATTGGCACTTTGCAAAACAATTAGTGGGTTTTGAATTGCAGTTTGGGCACTCGGTCTCTAAAAGATTCGCCATCACTGTCATAGGGGAAGAGAGATACCTACTGGATCCATTATAAACAAATGTTGCAGATCTAGCTAAATCCAATTGTCACTCTATGTTGGTTACTTCACATCCTTCTTTGTTCCGTGAATAGTTTTGTACCGTGACAGCATTGGTCACAATCACGTGGTTTTGCCCCTGTTTCAGTGTTCCCATGGTCATGATAACTTGTCTCGTGACAAGTGTTACCTCTCGGTCTTGTACTGTGACAAACACTGAATTTGTCTAGCTTCCTTTTTCCTTTTTTTTGGGGTTTAAAAATTCTTTTTCAATATTTTGCTTCTGAAAAGTGAAAATTAAAAAAACAGACACAGTTTTCTGAGAAAAAAAAATGTTTTGTTGCGTGACATTCGTTATTACATTGTGTCATGTTTCAGAACAGAAAGCGGGAACAAAGAGTGATAAAGGAAAACCCTACCCCAGCACCAGGTACTGTATTGTCGCGCGGGCATGGTCGAGACAAATTTCAGAAGTTGCACAACGGGCATAAAGTAACATTTTTTCATAAAGCTCCTAAGCGCAAAGCTAACAGAGACAAAACTGATGTGAAGTAACCGCCTATGTCTGTTATCCTCTGCTTAATGAGTGCTTTGGCCTGATCATATCCATGCTGAGCAGCTTTGGCAGTTTGAGGAAAGTTAGTGGCGAGGTAGTATAAATTGGAGGCCTCATCACTAACTTTCCTCAGACTGACAAAGCTGCTTGGATTAGAAGTGAAACATTTTGATCTCTCAAGAAAAGAAGTCCAGTTGCGATGACTCAGCTTCCAGATAAGCCACTGACTTAATTTCATTTATGCATTTATGCATTTATTTTTTCCAGATAGGCCTTTTTATTGCCTCAGTTCCAGGATGGTTCAGACAGACAGGCAGACAGAAAACCGATTGAAAACCATATCAGAAAGCACAACTGTGCTTAAAATCAGTCAGAACTTTAAACAGCTAGAAGAATGCAAATGCATTTGCTCAGCCTTGAAGATATGATAATGTGAGCAGCACTCTTTCTCTTCTGGGAAAGGAAGTCTGTTACCACAGGGGAAGCTGACTTTCTAGCCGATGGTGGCATTATTATCCCAGATGAGGAGCGCGACTAACATGGAAAACCTTTGAAGACTGGTTCCATACATACTGTAGGCAGGCTAATGGGAGAGCCACACACGGAACGACATAGGGTTTTCCCAGTAAACACTGGTGCTTTGAAGGATGCCAAAGTAATCTTGTCATAAAGCAGAGCAAGGCAGCCACCTCAGGTGGCACATTTTGGGAGACAGTAGCAGGGAGTTAGAGATGAGAATCATATGACACGTGGGAGTTAGAGATGAGAGTCATATGACATGTCATGATGTGACTCAGGCCACCTAAGTCTGGCAGTCACTGCCAGGCATGGTCAAGGAATCCCATCCTATAGCTAGTATTTAGGAAAGTGTAAGTTGCCTCTTCCGCAAACCTCTGTGCATGGAAGAGGAAAAGATATGAGCATCACCTTGCTCTCTGCCTCAGGCAACATCACATATTTCTTCTTTAGTTTGCTCTTTGAATGAAACTGAGCACCAACTGGGCTGCAATCTTTTGGTTTCTGGGAAGACATCAAAGATATGTTAGTGCCTTCTCTCTTTGTTTATTAGATTTGGACTCCTAGTGTTCTGGGAGAAATTGATAAACTGACTGACTGACTGATTGATTATTGACTGGTTGATTGATTTATACTGCTACTCTGTTTGTCAAAACATCCCCAAAATGTAAAGAATGATAACTCTGAATAACAACCACTACCATTACGTGGACACTTCCAGTTAGTTCCTAAATGATGTCAATTGTCTCTTAAATTAATCTATTTCCAGGTTGAATCTGAGGGATTCATATGCACAATTAAAGACCACTTATTTGCAGAAAAATAATTATAAAGCAAAGTATATGTGATATATGTAGCAGTGCCTGTCAAGAAATCAAAGAAACAGTCCATCACATCATAGTTGAATGCTCTAAGAAAGCGTCAACAGATTATAGATGAAGCCATAACCAACTTGCAAAGACAACTTGTGTTTTTCAGAAGTTGAGTTAATCTTACAGATTACTCACATCTTTTTTGGTCATATTATAAAATCTACCCTCACTGATTTTTAGTGCAGTGGTACCTTGCATAAAGGAATTAATTTGTTCCAAATGAAATTATGTTAAGTAAATTTTCCTTTATACAAATTTCCCATAGGAATGCATTGAAAATTGAGTAATCCCATTTTTATGTTGTACAGATTTGCCCCATAGGCAATTACGTTAAGCAAATTTCCCATATCTCAAGAATTTTTTATGTTGTGCAGATTTTATATTATACAAACTGTTTGTTATACAAGAGTCCACTGTACTATACCAGGACAGGGACGTTATGGATGAATCAGTTTCCTTACATAAACTAGTTAGTATACTTTTGGACAGGCAACAAAGGCAATAACATATGTTACAGAATGTGGAGTTTTGTCAATAAGCAACCTCAAAATTATAGAAAGCATAAAAACTGTCAAGTATGAAATATTAAGGCAAGAAATTAAAAGAATATGAGTTCAGGTTCACCTCCTCTTGGTACTAATTTCAGCAACTGGAGTCATTTCAAAATCTTTGGTTACCAATTTAAAACAGTTGCCAAAATAGTTGCTAATTTGCAGGCCTCAAACAGCTCCATGGCTGTTTCATGGCTCCCACGGTGCCATGGTGCCCCACCCTACCCATGTGTTGCATGGGGGCATGTGACCTGTGACCCGCAAAACTTGTCTTGTCTCACATGCTGGGAATCCACACTATACCACTGTGTGTGTGTGTGTGTGTGTGTGTGTGTGTGTGTGTGTGTGTGTGTGTGTGTGTGTGTGTGTGTGTGTGTGTGTGTGTGTGTGTGTGTGTGTTTGAGAGAGAGAGAGAGAGAGAGAGAGAGAGAGAGAGAGAGAGAGAGCATGACTACAGACACCTTTGTGCATATGAATGCTCACACTCATTTTTGCCTCTGGATCCATCTGCCTCTGTCTTTGCCTACTGTGCATTCTCCACTACCAATCATAATGGGCATCTGGCAGGATGTACGGCAGGGACTGGCAACATGCAACCATGTCTTCAAAACTGTAAAAACTTTATTGAAAACTGTTTTTGTTCTAATGTTCTCTTGTGACACTTCTCATGGTTTCCTATGTATGGAGCATTTCAGAACGATATTGCTTTCTTCTGCGGGTACTCTGGGGGCTCTGCAGTTTGCCCAAGGCCAGGCAGGCTGGCTGTTCTCTTTCAAGGCACAGCACAGAATTGAACTTCCAAGCTTTCCAACTTACTGAGCTACCCACCCAGTTTAACCCCTGTTCCCTCCACTGCTGTTTAAATGTTAGAATTGTTTTCAGTTAACAGAAACGGTGTGTGGCAGTCTTTAAGTTGTATACCTGGAACATTAAAATATTTAGAGAGAGAAAAAAGGGAAATCAAACTCTTTGTTCATGCCTGCCGCCTTTAACCCAACCTCCTTAGAACTGAAGAACTCGGGCTGCCCACATATTAGAAGAAACAGTCCTCACTCCACTAAAATTGCCCATTCGTTTTGTGAGTGAACAGTCAGAGAGCACTCATGTGTATGAGTCAGGTCAATGGATATCTTTGGCGTCTATTTTTTTTTTTGTCCAGAAAAAAAAACCATGTTACCTTTTTTCATGGTACAGTTTTTTTTTCTCCCATGGCACCAAATTCTCCAAAAGGAACTTTTAAGATTCCATTTTATGGTCCTATTTCCTTTTTTTCAGGACACAATCTTTTCATCTCTTCGGTAACAAACAGCAGTAAAGCATGAGAAGCAAAGGCCTTTGCAGGACAGAGACATAAATTCTCAGCCCTGTTCCAATCCCTCTGGCCTCTTCTCTCTTCTCAGAACTGCTGGGGCCACCATTTCTATTTGGGTGGCTGGAAGCATGACTTATGCAACCATCACCTGCTGTTTGTAAATCTGTATCATATTCTTCTTTGACTTATAACATTTAAAACAACAACAACAACCCTGTCCAGATAACAATATTATAAAACTGCACCGGGTATCCAAGCCAGGAATGAAGACTTATGGGGATTTAAGCTGGAAGGAATGCAATAGAGGTTGATTCCAGCTGAAATGCGATGCTAGAAAGGCAACCATTCATTTCTGGCAGCCCCCCCCTTCATCCCTCACTCTCCTTAAGGTCAGTTTCCCTTCTAAAGTCACACATAAAACAATAATGCCTGTGCATGAGGAGGGAGCAACAGGGAAGATAATATAATTGCTGCAAAAGGGCTGATCAGCAGAGGTGGTGGTTGTTGACAGCCTGCAGCAAGGGAATGAAGAGGTGTTGATGTCAACCGTTGGCTTCTCTGGCACAACTGGTTCACCAAACCTTGTTGTGATAGAACATGGGGAAGTGACTCTCTGGACAACAAACCCCAGAATCACCCAGCCAGTGGTTCTGGGACTTGTAGTCTGAAAGGCAATCTTTCCAAGTTCTCTTGGTTCATGTCAGTGGGGAGATTGCCTTACTTTCCCTTGACTCACTCTTCTTCCATTTGCGTGTTATCTTTCCTTCATCTAATTAATAACCAGCAAGTTGATGGCAAGTGGATTCTCAATGACTTATTTCAGCCGCCCACTTCCCTTGCACCCACTGGCTGGCATCCTGCATGTTTGCGCAGTGAGCTGCACTGGAATAGGTGAGAATCTGGCAAGTCAGACACTTAATAGATTTCGTTTATGCAAATAGGCTTATTCTAATTGCCACTTATGGTAGTGTAGTAAGTTGCAACTAGAGAAGGGCCATTTGAGTCAATGGCATGTATAGAGGTTGACTGACCAAATCTCTGCAGATTCAGTGGGCCTACTCTAGTTGAAACTCTCTATGCTAAGCAACAGGACCGCAGTCATTCTATGGGAGAGGGGGACCAACTGAACAGCAATACCATTCAGCAACACCATTTTTATATACAAGCTAAGAAAGCTACCAGTAGGACCTAGACTGGCCTTTAAAAACATTTTACAAGTTTTATACTTGGGGAGGGGCATGCTACAAGACTTAACTCAGGTGCCTTCAACCTTATTCTGGTGCTCAGAGCCTCTTTGCTTCAGAGTATGAAAAAGTTAGTTTGTGGACTATAATTCCCAGAATCCCCCATAGAATAGAAAGCACACAACCCAGAAGTAATAATTCTAACTCTGGGATAATTACATGGACAGCTCCTGATCTCGCTGCAGGTGTACAAGTAGAAAACTGGACGCACTGGATTCATGGGATAAACTGTGTTAAACATACACCTAAAAATGAAACACTTGCAGTAAAATTGGCAATGCAATAATTATTGCTCTAAATGTACCCTAGGAAGCATCCTAAATAAGCATCCAGAGACATGTGGCTCAGATCCAATTACATGTATGGAGCTCACACACAGTTCATTAAATTAAATTATTTTTAATTTAATTAAATTATTTTTCATTCTCTGTAAATGCAGTTTCCAGCCATAATAAGTTAAGTGATTATTTTTATTTGGCACATCGTTGTCTGCAGGCTTGAAAGCTGGATTCCTCTAAAGCAAAAACAAAGACCTATTCCTGGAAATGTAGAGGTTCCACTTTGGACAAAAGAAAACCAAAGGTTGGGGGTGGGGATCCAGCACAACCTCTTTTAGGCTGCTGGCAATGCTGGAGCCATTTCCTGTCTGTTTGGGTTTAAATCAGCAAAGGTTATGTCACATCTCCTCTAGTGGATAATACAAATTAAGCAAACAGTAATAAGCCTGAGCCAATGCGACTGTATTCAGAGATACAGCCCTGTGTAACTGGGTTGCATTTTTCTTGATGTTTGAGATTTCCTGTTCCTATGGCTCAGAAACGCATACATGCACCCCATGTGTGGCATCCATTGTTTCATTAGTTATACGAAATTCAACTTGCATTGTGGTTTTGTATATTAGCTGTTTATTAGGATGTATTTATCAACTGCCAATGACAGGACACAACATGGTTGTGAGAGACTAAAATAAGTCAGGAAGCACTATGAGGTGACAACATCAGCAGAGGCAAACAATTGAAAGATGATCATTATAATGCACGGCCCAATATCAATGTCACCACAAAATCATGTGACTTTGGACACATATTGAAAGAAACTCAGCAAGGCATGTTTATTCCTTTTCAGCCCCTGTCCCCCTGGTAGGATGAGGCAAAAAACAAAATGGTGTCACCTCTCGTTCCATTTGTGAAGTTAGGATGGCCAGTTTTTAATTTTAATTTAATTTTATTTCATTTTATTATTTCTCCCCAAGATGACCAGAAGCCGTTAACAATGTTGAAACAGACGAGATTGCAAGTGTTCAGCATACAATGAACTGTTGGAATATTAAAAAGTAATTAAACCAGTCCTATTTCCGGGAAGATTCTCAATCATCCAGGTGAAGTTATCCAGAAGTTGAGCCATGGCAAGTGGACTTCTTATTTTGCTAGATTGAAACATTTCACTATTCATCCATGGAGATTTTCCAGTCTGAGTAAGGTTGGTAGGAGACCTCTGACCTTCCTCAGAGCGAAAAAGCTACTTAGATGAGCAGCAAAATTTTCAATCTCTCAAGAAAAGAAGTCCAGTTGCCATGACTCAACTTCAAACCAGTCATATTAAAAATTAGTGCCTAAAATTAAGCAAAGTGTTCTGCTTATATACCATCTTGTACCACTTCAAGTAGTCTCTGGGCAGTTTACACTTTAATTATGGTATTCAGGCTGCACGTTGCTACTGACCTCAGAAGGATGGAAGGCTGAGTCAACCATGAGCCTGTTACCTGGGATTGAACCCCAGGTCGTGGGCACAATTTTACCTGCAGTACAGGCATTTAACCACTGCACCACAAAAAAGAGTTGTAAATAAAATAAAATATTTGAAAAGCCCTATTTTAAAAGCTCTTTCATAGGCAACCAATTACTTTGAGAATAACGACCCAAAGAGAATGATCTTGGTGTGCAGATAGTGGACAAGCATGGGTCTGGGAAAACAACATTCCACTCATCGTCATTAACAAGATTAGAGATGAGCTAAGTGGGGTTTACACCTCGGATTTCAGCAGTCAATCTTGTTCATCCATAGGGGAGGGATTCCTGGATTTTGGCAATCAAGAAGATAGCTGCTATACGTAGCAACTTCACAAATCAAGTTACAATATATAGGACAAAGCAGGAATTGATGTTCATGGGTTAACCTTGAAACAAAGATGCTATGCAGTTCCTGAGAGCTTTTTGGGAAGGAGGAATAAGAAAGTTTGGCAATTCAATATTTATTTACTGCATAATAATGTGTTGTGGTTTATGTTAAAACAGTTACACCCCACCTTTCTGGTGCGAAAGTGCTATCCCAGGTGTCTCCCAACTTTTAAAACCTGTAGTTCCCTAAAAGCCAAGCCAGCTTAAAACCCATCAGCTAAGGAGACCAGATCTGAAGTTATGGTTTCCCAAAAGATGAAACCATTGTCTGCCACATCACACTTTGGTTAACAAGAGGGAGGCATCACAGGTCAAGGTGTTCCATAATGCAGGTACAATTACTCAGAGGGCTATATTTCCAAATAAATGTGGAACACAGAAAGAGCATTTTCTAATCTTAGGGAACATGCAAGATGCTGTTGAAGGTGATTTCCCAAGAACTAGGGGGGCTAAATAGCCTGTAGTCCCCAGATGACAAGCCTAGTGCAGTGGTTGGTTACACTTCTACTGACTAGGAAGAGTCTACTTATATACCGCCCCATAGTGCTTAAAGCACTCTCTGGCAATTTACAGTTTAATTATGCAGGCTACACATTCCCCCCACCCAACAAGTATTGATTTTACCAACCTCGGAAGGATGGAAGGCTGAGTGAACCTTCACCTTCCTGGGATAGAACCTCAGGTTGTGAGCACAGTTTTAGCTCCAGTACAGGGATTTAACCACTGCACCACGAGGCTCCTGTGTTGTTAAGTGCTGTTAACTTGCTTCCAAATTATGCCCCACCCCAAGAGGTCCTATCATTAACATCCCTGATCAAGTCTTGCAAACTATAACTTTATTTCTTCAATCAATTCATCTAATGCTAATTCTTTTTCTTCTCCTGCTCCCTCTAACTTTTTTTTTTAGCATTGTTGTCTTTCCCATCAAATCTTGTCTTCTCATTCTGTGGGCATAGTGCAGTAGCCTCTGTTCATCATGTCTGGGAGAGAGATGCACATCAGTTAAACAACAGATTGCAAAATGTATTCAAAAATTGCATGTTCCTAAATTTGTATTGATATGAATCAAAACCTTGACAAATACGAATCAACAAATTTCAGCTATTTTTATTTTTTTTATTTGTGGGGCTAAAAATGGCCCTTACGGTATACCCATTTCTTTCTTTCTTTCTTTCTTTCTTTCTTTCTTTCTTTCTTTCTTTCTTTCTTTCTTTTTTTTCTGTGCCAGATGATATATAAATCATTAAGCTATCTGGCCAGCTTCAGCTGATGAATATCAGGATGTAAATTCTTGCTTATCTCTGAAAAGAAATATTTTCTACACTCCATGAAAGGGTGAGGTATTTGTGGTGCTTTTGACAAAAAAAGAGAGAAACAAACTTTTTTATGCTAATTAGTCAAAATTGCACAAAACTGCCATTGATCTGTCTCCCAGTGTGACTTTCTTTTTAAACACAATTCACTTTGGAGAGTTTTTGTCTGCTAGCCCTTGACAAAGAAGGCTATTAGTGAAGTGGGATCCAAGGCTGCCGTACTACTGCTGTCGTGATCATGATTTGTGGGCTGCTTCCAATGACTGCCATGTCCACAAAGTATATATGTGATAAATCAAACCATAATGCATTGACAAGACTCGGATCCTACTTAAGCACATAGTTCATGGTAAAGTACGTCTGTGTGCAAGGAACCTTCCTTTTAATCTATCTCTAAATAATGCAAAAATGTCAGCCATCTGGCCAAGGGAATTACAACTACTTTTCAGGTTTTTCTTTTTTACTTTAGTTAATGCTTAAAGTGTGGATTCCATGTCATTAAGCACAGCAAGCTTTTTATTAGGAGCAGATGCTTAATCTTTAAAAAAATTAAATAAACACATTTTGGTATTTTTGCCAATTGAAAAAGAGAAAGAGAAAGAGAGAAAGAAAATATTTTTAATTTTTTTGTTAGATAAACTACCTCCATTGCATTGCTCATGACAGGTAGCTAAGAGAATGAAATTAAAATGAATTATAGTCACTGGAATGCTCAGCTCTAAAATTATAATGCTCTTGAAATTGAGCACTTTCCTTTATATTTTGAAAGGATCCATTTTTCTGCTTGATGCATAGACATTCTGGAAAGTTTCTGATAGGGTAGTTATTGAAATTAATAGCAGGTATTTCTCTTGAGTGTCTTAGAGGGATTCCTTAGAACTCATTTGTCATGGTATATTTGCAAAGTCAACTTGCCATGATTTCGTTCATTTATTCCTCATCTTTATATCTGTCTAGATTTGTATATACCATATGTATGAGGTCTGCCTACCTGCCTGCCTGCCTGCCTGCCTGCCTGCCTGCCTGCCTGCCTGCCTATCTATCTATCTATCTATCTATCTATCTATCTATCTATCTATCTATCTATCTATCTATCTATCTATCTATCTATCTATCTATCTATCTATCTATCTATCTCTTGGCTGCAATGATGCACCCAAAAAGCTGAAGCAACAGAGGAACTCTGCTATACACTTTTCAAACCATCTTTGAAATCCTCCTAACATCGTATAGCCATCCCTGATTTTATTTTCACTAGATTTTATCTGTTTGATTTGGATGTTTAAAATATATCTCCAAAGCAGTTCTACATGCATGCTGTGCAATGGAGTCATGAGGTCAATTGTGCAACTTAATTGGACAATACAGGGTGTAACTCCCAGCATGAGATGAGCACAATGTCAAACACTACTTCTTTGTCCATCTGCATCTAAGGGTATTCTGCTTTGCTCATGGGTCCCACCTTCACTCCAGTGCCTGCACCATTTTCTGCTGCCCCCTATTGTTCACACTCTCTCCATCCCTCCCTCTGTCTTCTTCCTCTGATATTCCTTTATGTATAATCAAAAAGAAAGACATGCATCACCATAACAGCGGGACAAAAGAGATAATTGTTTTGGATAAAAGTGTGTATGATAATTGTATTCTGTCTTATCTATATTTCTATCTTGCTTTTCTCCCAAAAACAAACCCTGGGGAGCTTACAAAAATTAAAAGAAATATACAACTAAAACAATAAATTATTTCATTAAAATACACTTAAATATATATTATTTTTGTTGTGCTGTCAAATCACTTCCAACTGGGGGGGGGGGTAATAGGGCTTTTGATGTATGTGAAATATGCAAACAGTGATTTACCATTGCTGGCACCACTACTCCTGAGTGAGTTTCCACAACTCAGCAATGAATTGATCTCTGGATTAAACATATATCAATACAAAACAGTCACTTATCAAGACAAGAAAAACTTAATTTCTCACTGGGGCTTTGAGCTTCCAAAGGCCTCATATAAAAAGGAATGTTTTGCTTCCAAACAGAAGGACAAATGAGCGACAGGCAACCTTGTGTCACTTAAGAAGGAGTTCCACTGCCTGGGATCAGGTTTGGAAACAAGTTCTCTCTCCTGCTGTTACCAAACATACCAATGACCAAACAAACAAACAAACAAAAAACCCACCCCTGTACATCCCAAAATTTGAAGAAGATTATATAAGAAGATACAGTCCTTCAAATAGCTTGGCAACAAGCTGTAAAGAGCTTTATCACCCATAGCCATCCTTTGAACTGGAAACAGGTAGCTAGTTAGTATCCTCCCTAAAAGCAGACATATGGCCACTTTGATTTTGGACAGCATTCTATGTTGGACCCAAAGAAAGCAGGCTCGCTAAAGTGATCATATAACACATACTCTGGATATAAACACTGTGCCACTACTCATTCACATGCTAGGAGCCCATTTCGCCCTCTCTACCTCAGATTCCTTTTCCCGCCATTTTATGTTAACCTCAATCAGGGTTCTGAGTCTCTTAGGAAATGTTAGTGTTAGTGTGTTCTGTCAAAGTTCAGTCAGTTAGTCAGGGAGTCAGCAGTTCGAGTCTGGGTGAAGTATTTATGTAACCAGTTAGTTAGTAATGCAAATAGTGAAGTAGACCAGTTGAGATATCAAACTACATACAGTAACAACATAATGTGTTTTGTTTGTATTCTGACATACTGTATATGAAGATTTCTGTGAGCAAAAGAGAAACATTTTTCATTCTTTTCTCAACACCAATGTTTCTAACTGAAGTGAGAGACTATGTAATGGCAGTTGAGATAAATCTATTTAAAAACAAACTGAACAAAAGCCAAGGTCAACTGCCACACGTTGCCTAATAAGTGGGCTGGCCTGGCTAACCACTTTCTTAGCTGCTTCACTATCAAAGTTCCTTTTTTTTTTTTTTTTTTGTGTGACAATTCCAGCTGGGTGATGGATTCTAAAAGTAATAGACCAAAGAGGAAATGATGAAGCTCTGCCCATCACTCTACCTCCATCTGAAGAGCCTGTTGATGGTACCATGCAGATGGGTAGAGGAGAAGGTTATACAGAAGAGGGCACTGCAACTGTGCAACAGTGACTATTAGTCAATTTCCTGTGTTGTGTCATCTTGAAGCTGGCAGCCTGAAAGCCTGAATTATCTCCAAACAATGGGCCACTGTTTGGAGGTATCACCACAGACTTTCATTGAAAGTTCACCTCCTGTATTTTTGTTTTGTTTTGTTTTGTTCTGTTCTGTTTTGCTTTGTTTTTTTCAGTTTTCTGAACTCATCTAGCCTTGTAATTCCAAACACATGTTCCTCCTGTCTAATGTGCTCACCTCAAAACTGCAAGAAGTTTATAAACATGCATGAAACAGCCCTGGATTCAATCAAGTTGCTTCCTCTTTTGGCTGAATAATTCTAATCACAAGGGGAGGTAAAAAGCACTAAACAAACAGCTTCCATAAACCCCAAGTAAATAGAGCTGGAGCTGGCAAAGCACTTAGCATCAGATAAAAAATTCATTTTGTTAGCATTTCTAACAATGTAACTATGGTTTCCAAAAAGCTCATGACTAACTGCTGCTTCAAAACAAAGTACAGCCTTCTGTATTAGTAAGATGTACCAATTGGATCATGTAATTAATTATGCATTTACTCACCATTTGAGTAATCATGAGTAAATATTGATGTCTGGCAATTACCAGGGATGGTGGGATGACTTTGTCATGGAAGGGGTTGAGGCTTGGATTCTGTGATCCCATTTCCAGACAGCTCTTTCGTTGGTGTAGAAAAAGGCCCACATCCTCATAAGCTTTCCAAGGCAATCTGCTTGCTGGTAGCATACCTCAGAAAACTCCTGTAATTGGGTCACTTGCTTTCAGTTGTCATTGCAAATCAGGGAAGAAATTACTGCGGCTTCCGGCCAGATGATGAAAAGATGTATTCTGTACATATGATTGTGTTAGTCCTATCTTGGACTAGGGGTCCAAGATGTTTTAGAATATAGGATGTTCATCATCAGCATGCTGCAAGAAAAGAATGGCCTGATTTGTATACTCAGAGGTAGGCGATATCTTCCTTAAAATGTTTAAAATGGTGCCAGTGGTGGCAATGAAGGCAGTGAACTGGTGACTTTGAGGTCAATGGGATGGTGAATTTGCCCCAGATTTTAACCTGACATTTGAAGGAACTGTCCAAATCCTAGTATGGTATTGTGGGCAGATTGTTGGATTATGACTCAGGAAACCTGAGTTCAATTTTCTGCTTGGCCACAGAAACTCACTGGCAGGGAAGAACTTATAAAACTACTTCTTAAATACCTTACTTGCCCTGAAACTCCTATTAGGACCACAATAAGTCAGATGCAAGTTAATAACATATCATACACACACATCCAAGACTCAGAAGGTGATTGGTAACTAGTCTAATATAATGTCCCTCTGATAAGCTTGTTATTCTGTGAATCAGTCATCAGCATTTTACAACTTGAGTTTGGTCATTTAGAGTGGTGTTTTGCATATGATAACATATCCAGACTGGGAGACAGAGGAAGTGAGAGAAAAGAAATTGCTGTGCTACAAAATAATATTTCAACCTGAATGCTTTTATTCTGTTTCATTAACCATGTTAGGAAAAAGATAAGACTTTGATAAACATTGGTGGCATATCTGGGGCAAATGGCTTCATGACACAGCTCTCAATTCATCAGCCCACTGCACGTAAAAACTGAATGATGACATTAATACAAGGCTGCATCTTCACACTACTGTTGAGTGCTATTAAGGGTATTTATCCCCTCTGCTGCGCTCCCAGCTTCGTCTGCTTGCAGATTTCATAGTGGGATACATTTTAAAGTGTTTGTTTGGTTGTTGCTTCTTTTAAATCTTCCACACAAACTTAGTGAAGAAGAAACTCACATGCCCTACATCAGCGATGGTGAATCTTTTAGAGACTGAGTGACCAAATTGTGACTTAAAACCCACTAATTTTTCACAAAGTGCCAATGCAGCAATTAACCTGAATACAGGTGGCTGTGGAGGCGTAATATTGGGTGCCCACAGAAAGGGCTCCGAGTGCCACCTTTGGCATCTGCGCCATAGGTTCGCCAGCACTGCCCTACATTATCTTGCTTTAAAGCTCCAGTCACATACTTCCCCTCTTTAGAAATTGCAAAGGAAAAAAACAATAATTCTCCCTTTAGGACTCCTGTTTAGGACAACAAAAAGGAGTTAACATTGCCATGAAAGTACACATTCATCTTTGGGGGAGGGGGAGAGGGGTCAAACTAGAGATGTACAGTAAATCCTCCTGTTTCTCATCCACACATCTGAAAAGAATCAAAACCATCTCTTTTCACCTGTTCTAAGATACCTGCCACAGGGTAGTCTGAATTGATCCAGAATGCATATTCCAATCCTTTACCATGACTTCTTTTTGTGATATAATTTGCATGTTAAGCTTTTCCTGCTGCTGTGCCTGGGTTGTGGAACTCTCTTCCCCTGAGTTTTGATTGATGCTGACATGGAATTAATGTTTGGCAACAAATCAAAACACAGTCATTCTCCAGAACTTTTATGCTTTAAGGATCGGGGTTTCCATAGGTTTTAAAATTCCTTGCAATACGTACGACTTTGCATTGTTAAAGGTTTCATTAATGTTATAAATGGTTAATTTTTAAATGATTTGGCACACTGTGCCTGATTAAAATTGAGATGGTATTTTTCTTGTACTTGAGATCTTTCGATCCTTGGTCAAGAATTGCTTTTCTATATGTGTCCCACCTTTTGTGGACAACCCCTGGTGCTTATTTTAAGAGAGAAGGGGTCCTGGCAGGAGAACATTTTGTTCCACTCTGATTCTGGTGACAAGTATCTGATGAAATATTAATAGAAATGTTTATGTGGAGATGGTACTTAACACCAGTAAAACTGCATGCAATAAATAAGGAGGTAACACCCTTGTGTTGGAGGTGTAAGAAGGAAAAAGGAACCTATTATCTTATGTGGTGGTCTTGTGAAGATAAACAAAAGGAATGGATAATAGTTTTTGGTGAAATAAAAGAAATTATAGGTGGACGTCCGGCTTCCGTTTTGCTGCAGCGAGACACCTTGATAAGCCCTCCGGTTTATCAAGCTGAATTTCCCCTGATAAACAGGACTCTGAATAAGGGTAAGTCCCCTTGGAGGGGTGACAAAGAGAGGCAGCATCTGGGGGCTGCGAATAATGCAGTGGTAGACTTCGCAGTTCCAGAAACAGCCTAAACTCCCTGCTGGGGGAAGTCCAGTGGCCGTTATGGCGAATGGTCTACAGCTGTAGCCTCAGAGTGTAAATAAACTTGGACTTTACAAAGCCTTGTTGTCATGAGTAGATAGTTTCCTTTCTCTCTGCTTTACCCCATCATTCTATGAGGGAGATATGTTGGCGACACCCTGATTTCTATTCTTCATTAAGCCTCATTAAGCTTCTTCAACCTCCTTTTCCCGAAATGGCGGCTACAATATGAGGGTAGAATAAATAATTACTTCATGATGCTAATACAGAAGTGACTTTTATGATTACTACATCGTGCCTTTTGGCATTTTCAGCTGGTAAATTACTTTGAAGAAGAAAAAGAGAGAGAGAGTTTATTTTACAATATATAAACGCCTTTCATATACAGAGACGGTGTGCGCTGCAGCGGTCTCTGTCCTTGGACAATCTAAATGCTTAATGTTTTCAAAACATTCTGAGATATCAGACTTGTAACATTTTTTTCTCTCCCTGCCCTCTCTCCCACATCCCTCCCTCCTTGAAACTCAGTACAACTGAAAGATTAACCCTTTGAAGGGATTTATAACCGATTACAAGGACAAGAATCAGCTGGAAAACAATGACAGATCAACAAATTGATATTTGCTCCTCATAATACAAAGAGTATTGGACTATTTACAGGCTGAACTTTCTTCTGAACTTTCTCCTGAACTTGCTTCTGAGTGGAATGGGGAGCCAGATCGGAGCATTAATCCCAAATTCCAAGCTTACAACTCACAGAGCAGCACTGAGGAGGAGGAAGTGGAGAGTACAGAGTTTGGTCTTGCTTTGGAAACTGAACTTTCTCTTGAACTTGGTGAAGAGGCAGAGGAGAGTCCCAGAACTGGTTTTGTTTGGAGCATGAAGCTGCAGCAGAGCATTGAACCTTTCGAGAGGAGTGTGCGGCCTGGTCTTACTGGGGAAGCTTCTGCTTCATGGGAAGGATGTTTGGATGGGTCAGGTCTCGAGAGGATGGGAACTGACGGATGTGCATGGTTCATAGGGGCAGTGGATCTATTGGGAAAGACCAAGATTTGGTTTAATGAGTCAGTTACTTAGAAGGTCTGTTTGTGTGTTTGGCCAATGATGGTGTGTCTTTGAAGCCCTGGTTGTCTGGTATATTGGAGACTATCAACAAATAATTAATGGATTATGAAAAATGTTAACACACACATGTGTATAGCAGAGAAATAAATATGAGCTTAGCAGCAGTAGCATGTAGATAAAGTGTAGTTAATTGTTATAAGTATTATCAGTAACCAGAAATGGAGAGACAAAGAAACATGACTTAGAATAAAACTCTTATATTGAATATATACAGCAAATATACAACAAATAACAACAGCATAACACCAAGCAATATCACATATACAAATCAACAGAGCGTGGAGTACTGTTTTCTCACCATAAACAGTCCCAATTTAACATTATACAAGCCAGTTCTTATATACACATTTAGACCTCATCAGACATGATTTTAACCAATCACATTCTGACATACCATGATGTCATTAACTATTCCACCTGTGCTAAATCACTTAACCTGCTGGTGATTTCTAATTCCATGCACTTGTGGCTAACATCATGACACTGCATTTTTGACTGACTCCATTTTACAATTCTCTTCTCACTCTGTTAAATATACAATACATACATTTTGTCAATTCTACATATTATGACAGAGACACACCACCATCAGCTTTTTGTATGTGGACCATCCTTAAAACATTAAATAAATATTAAGATGTGAATATGGAAAGGGGAGTGAGATTACCAGCCTGAAATGTTAATCTGTCTGACATCCAAGAGGATTATACTAGCCAAGAATAGAAAATTTTAAATGTACTATGAAACTGAGAGACCAAGATATAATTCTTTTTTATTAGCCCATTAAGTATTAGTCTCAGCCATATTGATATATTTGAAAGTTGATAGAACTTAGCTGAATAGATAAAATATAATGTGTTGATGATATTTATTATTTACTTAATCTTATAGATAAGATAGGATATCTTAAGTCAAACTTACTATCTTCACCCTTTGTACTAGATGAAAACAGATATAAATGTATGCCTATTATATATTGAGATAGACAAATAGATTTTAAAGTGATTAGTAAAATGAAGAACTAAGATTAAATAGGCTAGTTTAATACTGTACTTTGTTATTTTCACTTTTTGTACCAGATGAAGATGGATAAGTAATGATAAATACAATGATGGAAAAGAAGCATGTAAATGTGGAATATTCCAAACACTTGGGCTGCAATATTGGGAAAATATTTGTATTTGAACTATGCAACATGGTAACACACAAGCAATGTCTCTGTTATAACTTGTTATGTTTAGAAAATTAAATAAAATATTTTTAAAAAGAAATTATAGGTACTAATACAGAAAGATGTTCAAAGATAGCATTGCTAAACATAGTTAAAATTGTCAAATAGAAAAAGAGGTAAAGGATTTGATTATAATTATGGTAACATCTGCAAGATTATAATTATGGTACCATCTGCAATGGCAAAAAATTGGAAAGATAATAAGAAATTGTGTCTAGAGGAATGGTATGATGAAATGTGGAATTTAGATATCAATGATAAACTGACCTGTGAGTTGAAAGTTATAAAAGGGATGTTAAAAGAGAATGTTTTAAATCAAATTTGGTATAAATTTCTGGATCACGTATTTCTAAAACATAAGGGTTATTTTCCATCTGAAGAATCAATTCAGTTTTGGAAGGAGACAGTATGTATAAGATAAAACATGTATTCCCAAAGAAGGGAAACCCAAAGACCTGATACAGAATTACAGGCCAATTGCTCTCTTAAATGTGGATTATAAAATATTTGCAACCATCTTGGCAAACAGATGGTGGAAGATTCTACCATCTCTGATATCCCATGATCAAACTGGCTTTCTTCCAAAAAGACGCCTCCAATCCAACATTAGAACCTTTCTTGATGTGTTGGAGTATTATGAATGTCACCCTGAAAAGCAAGTAGCCTTCGCATTCATCGACGCCGAGAAAGCATTCAACAATGTATCTTGGTCCTTACTCAAAACTCAGTTAGATTATTTACAGTGTGGTCCCAGAATGCTACGAGCTATAGAACAAATTTACTCCGCCCAAAACACTAGGATTGTAGTCAATGGCTACCTTACAGACAAAGTCAAGATACACAAAGGCACTAGGCAAGGATGCCCTCTTTCTCCTCTGCTGTTTATTTTAACGTTAGAGGTACTACTCCATGTTATAAGAAACACCCCAGATATTCAAGGTCTACAAAGCAAAGGAGAAGTTTATAAGGTGCAAGCCTTCGCAGATGATCTGTTGGTTATTATGGAGGACCCACAGACCTCCACTCCAGAACTACTAAAGATCTTGGAGGCCTACTCCAAAATTTCAGGACTAAAGATAAACAGAGAAAAAACACTGTTGCTTACTAAAAATATGACCCCACCTGTGATTGAAAAATTGGTTAACCAGTTGGGCTTCCAACATGCTAGTAAGGCAAAATATCTGGGTATAACTGTGTCTAATCACTGCAACACTTTACTTAAAGATAACTATGTCAATGGTATAAAAGCAATCAAAGCTGACCTGGAAACCTGGTCAAGACTTCAGCGATCCTTAATGGGCAGAATAGCTGCAGTTAAAATGAACGTCCTACCTAAATTGCTCTTTTTATTTCAATGTTTACCTATACTACCTAACTTTAAGATTATTTCAGACCTGGAAAAAGTATACGTGTATTTATATGGCAAAAGAAAAAAGCAAGGATTAGAAATGTTTATCTACAGGACAGAACAAAAACTGGTGGTTTTGCCCTGCCCAACTTGGTGCTATACTACAAGGCTGCAGCCATGACTTGGATTAAAGACTGGATTCTGATGATGAATAATAGAACACTGCAGCTTGAGAGTCACAATTTGGATAGGGGCTGGCATCATTATGTATGGCATAAGGGTAATATACCTACCCTTTTCAAAAAGCATAAGGAATGGATAAGGAATGCCTTAGTTAAAATATGGTTAATGATAAAAAAACAATTTTACCCTAAAGCACCAATGTGGCTATCCCTGTTGGGAGCGGTTACCAGCCGCCATACAAGTGCAAGCCCTAAATTTCCAACTTACAGACAACTTCTGAATGCTGACCTCTCCCTGAAGTCACTAGGAAAATTAGTATCAGAAGGTTATGAGTTAGATTGGTGGAAGTACCAACAAATATATTCACACTTTAAAAATCTCATTAAAGAGGGGGGATTTATGACTTATGATACTCCACTTGACAAAATACTATCCTCTGGTGATTCAAAGCTTCTCAGTAAATTTTATAGTATTTTGTTAAATGAAAAAATGATTGACACACTGGTCAAAGATACTATGATAAGATGGGCAGAAAATTTTGGTTATTCTATTCATCTAAACAAATGGGACTCTTTGTGGAATACAGTCAAACTCTTTAAATCTATAGCCTTTAAGGAAAATTGTTATAAGTTGTTTTATAGATAGCATCCCCCCCCACCATTTATCTAAGATGTATAACTGTTCACCCAAATGTTGGAAATGTAAACATGATAGTGGCACCTTTTACCATATGTGGTGGACATGTATAGAGGCAAAGGCATACTGGACAATGGTAAAATTATTTTTAGAAAGATTCCTGAAGATTAAGTTAGAGCTTAGACCAGAATTTTTTCTATTAAATATAGTAGATATTAATATCTCATATGACCAGAAATATATACTTCATCATGTAATCGTTGCTGCAAGGATACTGTATGCGAAATCTTGGAAACAACCTGAAGTGCCAACAGAGAGAAGTTTCCACGAAAAGATAAGAGAATGCATTGAAATCGACAGACTCTCCGGCTTTCTAAAGGGAGACTACGATGAGATTTCCCGGAAAAGATGGCAAGAAGTAACAAACCTATTAGTATTGTGATATTATTTGGTGATTTGTAAACATGTCAAATCGTTATTTTTGGCTTGATATACTCAATGAAATTTTATACTGTATCCCCCCCTTCCTCCACATCTTTCCCTTTCTGTTCCCCCCTCAAAAACCCAATAAAATTATTCAATAAAAAAAGATAAAACATGTAATTGTAGTGAATGAAATGTTATATAATATTATACAGTATATTGTTATATAATCCTGAGGGTGGAGAATAATTAAGCACAATGTGTTCTGGGGATTATATGTGTTGTTTTAAATTTTTAATAAAAAGGGGGTGGGGAAGAAATGTTTTTGATAATTTGCAGATGTATAGCATCTGCATGTGTGCTGCAACAAATGCTTAAGAGAGTATTAAGTGTTTACAGGGGTAAAATACATTTCTTCCATCTGAGAACACACAGAAAGAACTGATCAGAGAAATGATCTCTTTTAGAGTGAACCAGTAAATCTCATTAAGGGGTGGGAGTAGAGTATCTTATTTACCTGAAAAGAAAACTAACTTGAGCATGTGCAGTGGTGTACAAATGGCTAGTAAGGGGAAGAACAACAGCTAATGGCTTATTAGAGATTGCCATGGCAAGGCATTGTTGAATCCACAGCACTCGGAAAGGCTAGAAGTCAAAACACTAGCCAATAGATCTAATCTGCTTACTAAGAGTTTTCAAAGAGGTTGCACGGGCAGTCACGTATCACAAAAACAACACCAAACAACAATAACAAGAGCAATAATAACAACAACAACATAGCTATCATGGTATGTTTAAGACAGACAGATTTATGACAATGTGACCTTTTAAGGATTAGGTAATTGGGTCTGAAACCAGAGGGAGTTTGCATCCTTGTTGTGTGACTCCTTAATAGGGACTGGATTCAATAAGGGCTGCTTCCAGCTGTGCAGTTCTAAGATGATGATGATGATGATGATGATGGTGATGGTGATGGTGATGCTGACAGTGCTGCCGCTGCCACCACTGCTAACCCACTGCCTCAACCTTAAACAGTATTTGACCCACAATCGGCCACACAGTCTGGATATGGAGAGAGGAACACAATCTGGTTACAAACCCAGCTGTCCACTTTTCTTTATTTGTGCCAGAAGCACCAACTATACTGACAGATAAACATACACTTCTAAGCAGAATATAAATAAGTTATTAAACTATTAGGTGTACTGTGTCCCCACAAATACTGTACCACCACCATACGGGCCCCCAGCAATTTGATTCGGAAGATGGTGCAGTATAGAAATGATACAAATAAATAATAAATAAATAGATAACCAGAATTACATTTAAGAGGTATTTAACTTATTTATTTGAAATACAGGTACTTCTATCACCCCAAAACGGCCCACGGCAGCTTACCAGCCATATAAGGTATCCATCCATTAATGTGAATGGTGTCACTTTTTGCCACCCAAGCCCCTTGGCCTTCTCTCTATGCAAGAGATTAACTGGGCACCAGTCTGACATCAGAAATGGCAGGACCCAAAAGCCCATTTCAAAATAGTTCAGTCTCCTCAGACATTCCATCCCTGTTCCCAGATAGATTGCTGTGGAAAAACTCACCAGCTGCATATAGTGACCTTAACCTAGACATCTTTCATTTTGTGCTGAGTAGAGATATGTGTTAACACATACAACCCTCAGTCCATGCTCAAATAACGAAGCACAGATAGGCCCACATACACACAACATAAGCTTTTTGGGAGACATCCCATCTAATTCTCTCTGAGGGCTGTGAGAGCCGTTGAGCATTTCTGGTGCTCTGTGAAACCACCATTTGTTCCTGCAAAGAAAGAAATGGAAATATCAAGGCAAAGTTGACGAGAAGAGGAGGAGGAAGTGGTGGATTAATATTCTGACCTGAAGTGTGGGAGACGGTCAAGACCTCAGCACTTTTGATATCCATTGTGTCTTTTGTGTGGCTTTTTTTTTTGACAACATCCCTTCGATCCCCTTAAGGTTTGCCCATCTCTGCTTGAGGAGTGGATGGGAAGCCAGGCGTGAAGAAAGCTCGCCAAGCTGATGAACTGTGTAAAAGCTCGTGAGACATTTTGCTTCCTGCCTGATTATACTGAGCTACATAGAATGCTCTACTCACAAGCTGCCTCAAGGACTAGTTGACACACAGGGAATAGATGTACAGCCTTGGAAACAAGATTGCTGTGGCAAACACAAAAGCCTTGGAATGGCAGAGTGGATACAAAAAGGATGGATTCTTCCTTTTTTTCATTGAGCAGTCTGTGGGGGGAAAAGAATAGTGACTGTTCTTTTAAACTTCAATGACAGGACACTTCCCTAGATGAATGAGGGAAGAACTTGATGGAAAAACAGAGAGATGTGATGAGGCAGTTTCTGTTTTATCAGCAGAAAAAAATCCTAAAATAATAGAGGACCTACCAGAGAAAGAAAGCAAATGGGAGAAAAGAAAAATAAAGTCTCTGGGAAGCATTAGCTGGGTTTGTGGGAGGGAGAGACAGCTAGTCCTCCATCATTGTTTATGATGAGCTAGAACACATAAGTTCAACACCTGATAGATGAAGAGGTTCTTCCAACCTTTGGTTCCCAGCTACAAGAGGGAGCTGAGAATGCACTTTGGGGTTGAGATATGGTGGAGAAGGTATGTCTGCGGCAGATAAACTGCAGTAGCACACAGTCAGCATCTTGGCTGCACAGATCAAGAAAATTGGCATGGTCTTGACATTCTTACAGCAGGTCAATTTTTGTTATATATACTGTACTGCTGAGAGTTGTAATATTATACAGCAGTATCCTTCTTCCACCACTTCACAAGGCCAAACTACAAGATAGGATGGGGATTCAACTGAAAGGATGTCACTTCCTGGTATAACAGAATATCAGGCACTGGAATCTAGAGTTGAATGGATCAGGCTGCGTCTGGTCAACATCATGTGTAGAATCATAGAAGAATTAAGTTGGAAGGGGCCTATAAGACCATAGAGTCCAAACCTCCCACTCAGGATATCTGCTGGGTAAATATCTCTTGAATTCATTCAGTGTTGTAGCGTTCACCACCTCCCAAGGTAATTAGTTCCATTACTGTACTGCTCTAACAGTTAGAAAGTTTTTCCTGATATTCAATCGAAATCTGGCTTCCTTTAACTTGAACCCATTGCTACGTGTCCTGACTCTAGGTTGATCAAGAACAAATCTTGCCCCTCCTCTGTAAGACAGCATTTCAAGCATTTGGAAAGTGCTAATATATATACTCAAGATGAGGCCTAACCAGTGCCAAATAGAGGGGAACAAGTACTTCTGTTAATGCAGCCTAAAATAACATTTGCCTTTTTTTTGCAGCCATTTCACACCTTTTGCTCATATTCAGCTTGTTACAATTCCAAAATCCTACTCATTTGTAGTATTGCTGAGCCAGGAATTACCCATCTTGTCGCTGTATGTTTGGGTCTCCGCCCCCGGTGCAGTAATTTGCATGTACAGCATCCCTGTTAAAATCTCATTCTGTTGTTTTCTGCCAGGTTCTCAATCCTATCTAGATCCTTTTGAATTTTGCTTTTATCTTCCAGGGTAATAGCTATTCCACCCAATTTCATGTCATCTGAAAATATGATTAGCATCCCTTAATCCAGGTGATTAATAAAAACTTTGAAGAGTACTGGCCTCAATACTGTGTCCTATTAAGTCTATCTCATCCTGTTTTACCATGCACTCGTTGTTTTTAAAAGCCAGTAAAGACCCATTTGATGTGCAATGTGGTGTAGTGGACAGAGTGATGAACTCAGGAGATCTGGGTTCAAATTACTACTTGGCCATGGAAAATCACTGGTGGGTAGTGCTGTTAAAACCACTCCCTAAATATCTCCCCTTGAAAGCCATACTAGGGTCACTATAAGGCAATTCTCAATTAAAATTGAGACTGTAGCTAAGAAATCAAAGGACTGGGACTGGGAATAGCAGCAGAGAAGAATCAGAAAAGATTGTCAAGTATTAAGGATGGGACACTGGAGGCCAAGACCAAGACCATCCGCTATGTCTGTGAAGATTCTCAGTCATCCAGGTGAGTTTATCTGGAAGTTGAGTCATGGCTACTGGACTCCTTTTTCTTGAGAGATAGAAACGTTTTGCTGCTCACGTCTGTGAAGATTCTCAGTCATCCAGGTTCGTTTAACTGGGAGTTGAGTCATGGCTACTGGACTTCTTTTTTGAGAGATAGAAATGTTTCGCTGTTCATCCAAACAGCTTCATCAATCTGCTCACCCAAACAGTTTTTTCAGTCTGAAGAAAGCTAGTCACGGATCCTCCATTTTGTAGTTCACTATGACCTCTTGTCACCCTGGTCTGAAATAGGCTCATAAGAGGAACAATGGCCTGAATAGGCTCGTTAGGTAGACAACAGTCACAACAGCCTTAAGGTGAACAATGGCCTAAGGTGTTGAAACCTATAAAGTATGGGTTGTTGCTGGTGAAGGCTTTTTGATTTGTCTGTTGAAAGCAATGATAAGGAGCAGATAGAGTATGCCTGAGGCCCCCACCTCTGTTGAGAGAGGGGGTTTCAATGCTCACTTTTATTTCCAATCACGATGTATGGGTGTGAAATCTGGACAATTAAGAAAGCTGACAGGAAAAGAGTTGATTCATTTGAAATGTGATACTGGAAGAGAGCTTTGAAAATACCCCAAGACTGCCAGAAGGACAAACAAGTGGGTCCAGGATCAAATCAACCCTGAACTATCAACACTTGAGGTTAAAATGTTGAAGCTGAGGCTGTCCTACTTTGAACACAATTCCCTGGAAAAGCGAATAATGCTTAGAAAGGTGGAAGCAGCAGGAAAGAGGAAGACCAAATAGGAGATGAACTGGCTCAAAGGAACCCACAGACTCTAGTTTGTAAGGGTATGGCTGTTAAGGACAGGACACTTTGGAGGCTGCTCATTCATAGGGTCACAATACGTCAAAGATGACTTGACAGCAGGTAATGGCAACAGTAAGTCAATCAGACTTGACAGCCCACCAAACAACGACAAAAATCCACTCTGTTGACACCAGGAATTCAAGAGGGGATGTTTCATCCTTCCCCCTTCAGGTCTTTTTCTCCCAAATTTGCCCCCTCCCTGCATGGCAATTCATATTTGTGCAATGAGTCCTTTGCCCCAGTTTCATCTGATGATAGTTATCTTGTGAAATTTGGATTTATTTGCTTTTTTCCCTCTCTAGGGCTGTGTGACAACGACCTCCACCAAATTTCCTTCCCTGGTCATGGACAGCAAACTTAACAGAGAGGGCTTCATTTAATTTTCTTTTGTGGGGAGATGTATAAGATTCTTTGGTGCTTCAGAAGAGAAAAAATTATAGTTTTCAGAACTTCGGCTCTGAAAAAAAAAGAGAGAGAGAGAGATCAAAATGATACTGATGTTGCATATTTGTAGGTAAAGGAAATAATGATCTAAGTGAGAATGCTGAAGATCAGTCAAGGCTGCAATCGTGGATGGGGTAAGGGGAGAAGGCAGGGCATGTCCTTTGGTGGAAGGGATGGTTTTCAATGAGGCATGTCCCATGCTAGAAGGGATGCCAAAATGGCCAAGTATTATTTGTACAGTGGACCCTCGTATAACAAATGGTTTGTATCACATAAAATCTGTACAACATAAAAATTCCGGAGATAGGGGAAATTTGCTTAACAGAATCGCCTATGGAGCAAATCCGTACAACATAAACATGGTCGTGATTAGGGATTACTCTGTTTTCAATGCATTCCTATGGGAAATTTGTATAAAGGAAAATTTGCTTAACTTAATTTCATTTGGAATGAATTTTAATTCCTTTATACAAGGTACCACTGCTACTTTGTATTATTCCCTAGTAGACATGGGCACAACAAGAAAAAATGACGTTTCAGGTTTTCGTTTGTCGGAACGGGTCCATTTCAGGTCGTTTCCGTTTGTCGTGAAATTTTTCAAAAATTTGTCGTTTCCATTTGTCATTTGTCATTTCCACCACGATTTAGCACGATTTGACTTCCCAGAGCATAGGGGCGTCCTGCAATCAGGGCCAACGCAAGGTGTTTTTGCACCCTAGGCGGGGGGCGGGGAGGGGGGCTGGGCGAGCAGGTGGCAGCGCGGGCTGCAGACGGGTGGCAGCGCGGGCGGGCGGGTGAGTGGGCAGTTAGGATATCACTTAGGATAGAGGTTCTGTTCTTGGCTTGCACCCCAAATGTGTTTGTGTTCAAGCAAATTGAAGTTGGGAAAGTAGAAAATAAATGGTAGTATATAATATATTTTTAAAATAAATTCACACCTCCCACTCCCAGTCGAACCTCCCCCTTTATCCAATATCAGAAAAAAATCCTCACAAACTGCCAGAGAAGAAATAAAGAATAAACTGCTATTCCCTTCAGCAGACAAAGCTGCAGGGAATCAAAGAAATTATTTTCTAAATTCAATTCCCTCCCTGCCTGCCTAACTTAAATCCTAAAGCCTCCAGCCTCCCTCCTCAATCTCGATCGGATCACACCAGCACCAGCAGCCAGCCCTCCTCCCTCAACCACATCCATACACCCGACTGCGATTTCTGGAAGGTGCCTCGGCTTTTTATGCCCTCCGAGACATCCAGAAGTGTCAGTCAAAAACCTGGCAATGCCATTGGTGGAATGGTTCAAACAATTTGCATGGTCCCATCCCATGCTGAGCCCAAATGGGCAGGTCTAAAAAAATAAAAAATAAAATAAAATCAATATGATGTTTTATTGCTATAAAAAAACCCACTGCTGCTACTATTAAAATTCAGGCATTTAAAATAAATAAATTGCAAATGTTTCTGTGGTGATTTGGTGTGATTTTTGACCACGATTTCAAAAGAAAAATTGTGGTCGCCATTTTGGATCCCCCCACTGCATGGCATGGCGAGACGACGAGGATGACCCCCCCCCCAGCCTGGTGCAAGCAGCGCAGGACAGGAGAAGGGGGAAAGGCCGGGGAACCCCCAGAAACCACCCCTCTGGTGGGTGGCAAAGCCTCCGGCAGGCATATTTTCACCTGCTTTTTTGGCCGGGAGTCAGGGTTTTTTAAAAAAAACTTTTAAAAACTTTTTCTGTGCTTCGCATTGCGCGATCGCTGTGATGCCACAAACAGAAACGAAAAACCCAACCAAATTTTTCTTTTTTCGGTTCAAGTTCGACTTCTGATGGCTTAATTATCGTTACCGTTTCCGTTATGTAACGGAAACAATAACCGAAAACGGAAACGACAATTTCGCAGAGTCGTGCCCATGTCTATTCCCTTGGCACCCCTGCTGGAAGGTGGATGGAACAGAATCCATGTGTTTCCCTGAAGAACACAGATTGTAATTGTGGGCTTGCCCACTTCTTCCTTTAACAGTATTAAAACTATAAATGTGCCCCAGGTGGAGAATCCTATTTAAGTACTGTGTTCACACTGTAAGCAAGGGTTGGAATTAGAGATGTAAAATTTCTGGGAATTTTGAAGCTCACAATAATACCCATTTTCCCTCTTTTTTCTGGGGGGGGGAGGATGGAAATTTTCAGAAAAATTAAAAAAAAATGCTACATTAGCACTCCCCTCCCTTTTACAGCTTGAAAGTCATTCTGTTACTTTTAGGAACATAAAATATGACTATGGGCAATTTGATTTGGCATAAATTTATTACAACTAGCATATTAAAATATATTGTATCTAAACAATTATTGAAAACAGAATTTACTTTTTAAATAATATTTATTTGTAATTGTAAGTAACAAATGGAGCTACAAGCTCCTGATCTGTTTACTAGTTTATGTGGGACAGAAAAACCTCTACAAAACAATGTTTAAAAATCCACAATTAACCATTATTCATATTTCCTCTTCACAATATTAAATAAAAAATAAATAAAAACCTAATTCTCATAAAAAGAATTGAAGAGGGCTGGGGGGATGTATAGAAGAGAGTGGGACTAAGTTTCAATTATATTTTTTTAGAAATGATTTGGAAAATATTTGAACACCCTGTCTTAAAATATTTTATTCATCATGTTAAAATATTCCATAATCATTTTTATTTTTTTATTTTTTACTGGGGGAATGGGGGGAAAGATCTTTTTCCTGAAATTTTCTGTTTGTTTTTTCCTGGGCCTTCACATTTCTAGATGGAATCCTTCAAAGGAGGGAAGTTTGGTGTTTGTTTGTTTGTTTGTTTGTTTGTTTGTTTGTTTGTTTGTTGAATGGTGGGTGCACATTTCCCAAGACCCTATAGCTCAGTGATGCTGAAGCTTTCAGAGACTGAGTGCCAAAACTGTGATTCAAAATCCACTAATTTTTCCTAAAGTCCCAGTACATCAATTTAACCTGAATACAGGTGGCTGTGAAGGGGCGATGTCGGGTGCCCACAGAAAGGGCTCCGAGTGCTACCTTTGGCACCTGTGCCATAGGTTCGCCAACATTGCTGTAGCTAGTATGGCCAACATGAATTTTGAAAGGGGTAGTTTTTAAAAAAGGAATGTTTCCCCCCTCTCTGGCATTTCCTAACATTTCAGCAACAAAGAAAAGTCTGCAGAGCCTGAGGCTGGGAATTGGATTTCCCATTGTGCTTACGGTGAGTAGAGCCAACAACCCGTGTGGCCTTGGATAACCTGCATGGTCCCAGGTTGCCCTTAGAAGAAGGAATGGCAAGCCACTTCTGAGAATTCTTTATTTGGAAACCTCTGGAAAGGTTTGTGATAAGACAGAATTGACTTGATAGCACATGCTGATCATATTATACTCAGCAACTGACAGGGTAACTACATTAGTTATTTACCACACAGTTTCCTGGGCACAGATGAATTTGGGTTTATTCCTAGTGATTACACAGCATAACGCTTAATGTGGGGAAGCCTGTCATCAAATCATTTTTTTCTTTTGAGCAGAGAATTCCTCTACCCCTCTTTTTTTTAACAGCCAGCAGGCCTGGTTTTAAATTTGTTGTGGATGAGATGACTTTCTCCCCATGTGATTGCCTGAATAAAGGAAAGGGATGCTTTGGAGGGGCATCAATTCCCATCAATTGACGAAATTCCGCATCATTTCATTCTCTTTTTTTCAGGTTTCAATTCAGCCATGGGACACACAATAGCTAGGCCACTTAGGAAAACTAATACACAAAAACAGAGAGGTGGAGACTGCTGCTTAGCACCTTGTTATTAGCACCTTAACCCCTTTTTACTCCTGCAAATTGCTTTCTGGATAGCTACAGGAAATTACCTGGGGAAACCTGACTTGGGAAACTATGAATCAAAACATAGTTTCCACTCTCCTTTTTTGCACCCTTCGCCAGATTTGGCACCCAATGACTTCCGTTTCCACGCTGCTTTATAGGGCTCTTATCAGCCTCTACATATTCCTGCTTCCCAACAGTTTCTCTCCTTGTGAACTATGCCATCCACGCTTTAATGCAATCCTTGAGCAGAGCAGCACAAGGCACTGCATCTATTAGATTTCTTGTTCGGCTCCCCTCCCTAAGGTGCAGAACCAAGCACCAATTTAGTCATCAAGTGGCTGACTCATCTAGTAAATAATTCAGCTCCCTTTTCTCAGACAAAGTAAAGTCAGTTGCATAAACACCCCAGGTTTTTATGTCAAATGGGCAAAACTGTTGTCTAGGCAAGGAAAATCACATGGTGAGATTTTTGCAGAGATAAGACCCAGGAATCAAGGAGGAATCTGGACAACGTCCAGAGATAATGTTTGCCATGCATGTGTTTTTAAAGTGGAATTACTCGTTGAAAACCAAAGTGTTTCAACCCACAAAGCCAGGAGTTGAGCAACTTCCAAAAATCCATACAAGTTCTGTTCTGGATGTTGGAAAGCTACCCCTGCCTTCCAAGCCTCTCAATGGCAACAAATTTCTTTAAAAATACTTTTTTTAAAGAAGGGGGCTAGGCCTAAAAGGGGGTGGGGGCAAAAAAACATCCCACAGCCCCTAAAGAACTTGAGGGACATGTTATGTCATCACTAAAAAAAAAGTAATAACTGAGTGCTCCCTTATAATGGCTTAATTGCATCTAAAATAATGCCATGGTACTACCACCCCTTAAGTGAAACATAATTGTTTTCCCTTAAGTTTGGAGGGAGTGGGGGAGGAGGAGAGTGCTCTGTCACATCCAGCAGTTGAAATAAAAATCTTTACATTCAAATGTATCTTTTATCAGAGGAATTACTGTTCTGAGGTCTAGTGGTGAACACATATGCTTGGAGTAAGTTTTGATATTTGTCTATGAACCAGTGGCACCTGCCACAAAATGCTTCAGCATGGAGTCTGGTTGTTCAGGATTACAGACAGCAAAACCATCCCTCTCTCTACAGATTTTATTCCATTTCCCTCACTTTCTTGGAGGCTTTTAAACAGAGGCTGAATGGGAGTGCTTTGATGGGGGTTCAGGCATGGCAGGGGGTTGGACTGGATGGCCCTTTGAGGTCTCTTCCAACTGTGATTCTTTGATTCTATGATTCTAGTTTCTAGCTGCCCAGCAGACACTCAGCATTCTGTGACCTCTCTGGGCTGTTCTTGGGATAATATAAGAGATATTTAGATTTTCTTCCCAAATGTTTTGTATTTCTTCAGATTGGCAAAGCCATAGATGTAACTGGATTCCATGACATTTTTGAAGCCTTGCCTTTCACCTGAAAAAGAGTACAATCCATTTATGCTCCTGCCGAAATGTAAAAGCCACTGAGCATTGTGCAGTCAGAAAACGAGAGACCTGCTTTCACCTGCTATGAAGGAAATGACAGCCTTAATTCAAAACACTCTGTTGTGCAGAGCATATAGACGGAGCTCAGATTGGGAAGCCGGTGCCTGACACATGAATTCTATTTGACATGTTTTTTCACTGACATTTGCTTTGAGCTTCTACTGTATACCTGAGGCACTGTCCCTTTTATGAAGGGACAGTCCCATTTTGTTTAGTTGCTTGAAACTACAGCAGCCAGCGAAAAAGACCAACTGCCTTAAATGCCATTCTTTTTTTCCAGCTGGATCCTGTTGAAAAATGTTAAAGTGAAGCTTGAGTGCAAAAATGTTGTCTTGAATTTTTCCATACTATTTTGTGGACAGAGAAAATGGGAGGGCATTTTTTTGAATTTCTCCAAGGGAAGAAGAAATTGCCGAAGTTTTTCACAGGTAGGGCTCAACACAAGCTGGGACTGGGATGTAATTTGTATCTTTCCTCCTCCAACATTTTAGGTTTTGCCTTGTCACACTAAGTAGCTACAAAGGCAACGGTGCTAGTATCTTGGTGGCCATTTGGCTTCCTGCATAATGACCTCAATTTTGTGTCATTCTAGGGAATTGTGGTTGGCATGGTTTTGAGGAGGTAGCTGCAAAAGCAAACAAAACTCACACAGAAATTTTGGAAAATAATCCCACAAAACTATATCCTATTTTGAGGGGAACAACAAGAAGAAAAATCTCAGACTGTTTCAGAGGGGAAAAAAGTATTCTGAGAAATTTTGACTCAGCTAGAAACAGGCATGAATTGGGAAAATGGCGGTTTGTCGTGGTGCGTGTTGTGTTGAAGCCCACGACCCACTAATTTCTGAACTTTTCACTGCTGAACCATGAACCATCAGTTCATCAGTTCATTGCTTCCCCCTTTTTAGACAGCCACCACATTATCAGTATCACTAGTATGCAGATGACACCCAGCTCACTCCCCCCCATTTTTACCACACCTGACTAGTGCAAACACACTACTCTGGGTCGTTAACAAATGGTAAAAAGCCAAACATTACAATAAAGAAACATAATAGAAAATAAAACAAAACAAGGTATCAATCGACATAAAACATAAAATAACAAGACCAAAAAATAAGACAAGATGGCACCAGAGAAATGCAGAGTAGATGCATTTTAACACAATTAAATTTGGATAGGAAAGGGAAATTATCAGCTGTGGCTGGTCTCAAAAACCTCCCTAAACAATGAGGTCTTTAACTGTCTATGAAAGGCTGTCAGGGAGGGAGCTAGATGAAGCTCCAACACAAGTTGGTTCCATAACATTGGGGCCACCACCAAGAAGGTTCCATTTCGCATGGTGGACTTCTAGACCTCTCTCGGTGTGGCCAACATTTATACTGTGATGCCCTGGATGATATTGGAGTGATGTGCTCCAAGAGGTACTGTGGCTTCAAACTGTGGAATGCTTTGTATGTCATAGCATAGACAGAACCTTGAGCCTGATCTAACTCTGCATTTCCCTGCCACTTAAATCTGAGGAAGCTGTTTTGGCTTAAGATCACAGCTTTGCATCGGTAATGGACTGGATGATGGCAAAGAAATTGAAACTTGAGGCAAAATGGAGGTGCTTCACATCATTCAAAAGGCAAATCATGGAATGAGGATGCAGCCTATACTGGATGGGGTTACACTCCCTCTGAAAACACAGGTGCACAGCTTAGGGGTGTTTTTGGAGCCCTGTGAGCCTAGATCAGTGTTGGCGAACATATGGCACAGGTGCCAAAGGTGTCACTCGGAGCCCTTTCTGTGGGCACCTGACATCACCCCTTCACAGCCACCTGTATTCAAGTTAAATTGCTGTATTGGCACTTTGCAAAAAAAAATAGTGGGTTCTGAATCACAGTTTGGGCACTCGGTCTCTAAAAGTTTCACCATCACTGGCCTAGATGTCCAGGTTTCAGCAGTGGCCAGAAAGAAATCTGCACAATTAAAGCTAGTGTGCCAGCTGATTTGGCCATGGTGACCAATGCCTTAGTTACATCCTGGCTGGATTACTGTAATGAACTCTATGTGGGGCTGTGAAAAGTGTCACGAAAGTTCAGCAATTCCAAAACACAACAGCAAGACTGCTAACTGGCCTTCGATATAAATTAAAGTGCATGTCTTTTTTTCAGACACCACTCCCAAAATAAACCAGAACATGTGTGAGATTTTCAGAATTTCTTCATTATAAAGCTCACCTTTGAGGGCACCTCTCTTCCTTGCATTATACTATAAGGGCATCTGAAAGAAAACAGATATTGCATCAATCTGCAAAACTAGAATCAGAAAATCATTTGATGGACTGATCCCCCTCCCCAGAAAAAAAAGGCCTTGGCAATGTTTTAGCCAAAGAAAAGCAAATATTTCCCAACATTAGTTTTCAACGGGAGTTAACAGTACAGATCAGAGGCAACGTATTACGTGCTCAGGGAACCCACATGCATAAAAAGGTTTGACAAATATTACCACCTGCTGGGCAGACTGTAACAGTGCAACCTATAATAAGTGCCAGAGGTATGTAGCTTTGGTGTAACACAAACAGGAATCAACCCTGCAGTTCCTTCAAAGTTAACAGTGTTTTTCTTTTGGTCATAAACTCCTATGAACCAGGGATTATACATATACATATACATATACATATACATATACATATACATATACATATACATATACCCAATATGGTGTAGTGGTTAGAGTGATCTGGAAGTTGAGTCATGGCAACTGGACCTCTTTTCTTGAGAGATCGAAACGTTTCGCTACTCATCCAAGCAGCTTCATCAGCCAGAGGAAAGTTAATGGTGAGTCCTCCAATTTATAGTTCACTTTGATTTCATGTGACCCTGGTCTGAATAGTCTCATAAATTGGACAATGGCCTGAATAGGCTCATTAGGTGCACATGCAGACACACACCTTAGAGCAGTGGTCCCCAACCCCCGGTCCGCGGACCGGTGCCGGTCCGTGGACCAATTGGCACCGGGCCGCCCGGAGGGGCGGGGCGGGGAGAGAAGGCGAAACGGGAGGCCCCTTTGCATGCTGGGGAACGTAGTTTCTTGCCCCGCCCGCCCCTCCGTTTCCTACCCAGCCTTCCGACTTCCTTCTTCCTGACGGGGCTGCCAAGCCTGCCGGCCCGTGGTAGTCTTCCCCCCACCCCCTCCCCACTGACTGCCGCAAAGCCTTTTGGGAGCGGTTCTGCCCCCACCCCCAGAGGGGAGCGCGCGAGCGAGCGAGTGAGGGCCGTTCCTCTGAGGCTGAGAGGAGGCGGTAGAGGGGGAGGGGGCGGGGCAGCGAAGGCAGCAGCCGCTGCTCCTCTAGTAACGGCGGCGGCGGCGGCGGTCTGGCTGCAACCTTACTTCCTCTTCCGGGCGCGCGGGCCTTGGCGGTGGCGGGTCAGTTGGTCGGTCTTTTTGGAACCGGCGGCCTCCTCCCACCTCCCCCTTCTTCTTCAAAGGAAAGGGGGCACCGACTAAGGGGTTTTTCTCGCCCTCCCCCATCCCCCGCCCCAGGAGGAGCCGCCGCCGCCGCCGCCGCCTCTTCAACCACCCCCGACCCTCATCACTCCCCCACCCCCACCCCCACCCACCGCCTTAAGAGCCACCGACGGGATGGAGCCGGAGTCGGTGATTGTCAATCACCGTGATTGAGGACAAGAGAGAGAGAGAGAGAGAGAGAAAATCCGGTTCTCTCGCGCTCCTGCCTTCTAAGCTGCGGAGTGATTTCGACCACTTTTATTTCCCCCGTTAGAAGGGAGGGGGGAAAGAGCGCAAAGGGCAGAAGGGAACGGCACGCACCGTCCGGCCAGTGAGGGCGTGCGGGCGCGCGCGCGTGTGATGCGGCTCCATTGAAACCTGGGCTCGCCGGCCGTTAGTTGAGAGGGAGACGGTGGCCCGAGGGTGTGCGTGTGCCCGCTTGCCGGAGGAGGGGGGGAGAGAGATGGGGAGAAATGTAGTTCCTTTCAGTGTGTGGCTGGGCTGAGGTGGAGGAGAGCGACGGAGCCGGAGCCAGGGGACGGAGGGGGGTGGGGGTGGGGGAGAAAGAAGGTGAAAAGGAGGGGGGAAAGCCGAGGATGGGGGGGAGGGAAGCTTTGGGGAGTGGCTGCCCCTGAGCTAGGAAGCTGAAGGGAGGAAAAAATAAGAAAGAGGAAGCCAGAAATTGTTGAAAAGCCCCAAGGCACTCACAGAAGCAGGGATTGTGTGTGTGTTTGTGTGTGTGCGTGTGTGAGTCGCATTGAGATGAAGGGTGACCTGTGAGGACCCGTCGAGGAAAGGTGTGGGTAGGGTGGGGGTGGGGCCCTTCCTTCTTTTCTTTCTTTCTTTCTGGGTGGTGGTGGTGGTGGTGGTGGTGTGCCTGCCTGGCTAAAGCCTCTCCGGACAGCATCCCCATCATCATCATTATTGTTTCTGGAAGGAGGACTTAAGAAGAAGAAGAAGAAGAAGAAGAAGAAGAAGAAGAAGAAGAAGAAGAAGAAGAAGAAGAAGAAGAAGAAGAAGAAGAAGAAGAAGAAGGGTGTCTTCGGGAGAGCTTGTCTCCCCCTGCCTCCTTTTCCTCTTTAATCCTGGATGGGGGTGGACGAAGAAGAGCCAGAGCTGATCTTGTCTGCGGAGCATGTCAGTTGCAGTGTGTGTGTGTGTGTGTGTGTGTGTGTGTGTGTGTGTGTGTGTGTGTGTGTGTGTGTGTGTGTGTGTGTGGTGGATGGGGATCAGGCTACATTGGGAAGGCGAAAGAGCGATCGCTTTCCCCTGAGCTCGCCTGGGGAGGGGGGGGGAAGAAAAGCGACTTGTTGGAAAGGGGTGGGGAAGGGAGAATGTGGGTTCTGCTCTCCGTGTCACGTTCGCGCTTTTCCGTGGCCGGGGGGATAAGATTAGCTCGGGAAGCGCTTCTTGGGGTCAGGGGCTCCCTTGCCAGCGTATGTGTGCACGCTTGCCTTGCTGGCTGGTAGCGTGGCTGCTGCAGACGGGAAGTTTGCAGCGGGTGAGGAGGGAGAGGAAAGAGAGGCTTGTGTGGCTGATGTAGGATCGCTCCTTTCCCCTCTTCTCCTTCCTCTTCCTCTTCTGCTCAGAGAGAGGAGGAAGAAGGAGTCTGTGAGAGGCATTGGGAGGGGTGGCGGTGGGGGGCTGAAGCAGAAAATGAACATCGCCGGGCTCGCGATCGCTCCCTTTTTGGATGAGGTGGGACACTAAGTGTCGGTTGTCGCTGTAGCCCTGATTCCTTTGTGTGTGTGTGTGTGTGTGTGTGTGTGTGTGTGTGTGTGTGTGTGTGTGTGTGTGTGTGTGTGTGTGTGTGTGTATCAAAAGTACGTTGCGATCTGGGGTTGTGCAACCTATCTGTGTGAAGCGGGGTTTTCTGCAGTGACAGCAACCAAAACAAAACAAGCGGGCCACGGAAAAATTATCTAACATTTACCGGTCCGCGGCGATAAAAAGGTTGGGGAGCACTGCCTTAGAGGGAACCATGGCTATGACCCTTCTAGCTGTGCTGTGCTAATTTAGAACTTACAGTTGCAATGAAGACATTCTGTACTCTCTGGTAAATCAAATTTGAATAGTTAGTAAATTTCAGTTTGAACTAAATGTGACTTAGTGTGATATACTTGTATCTTAGTGTGATAGACTTGTTTATACTGTTGTTATATGTGGCTGTTTCTTATTTTCACCGTTGCTTTTATTATTTTGAATGGTAGGTTGTAAATTGGATTTTATTTTATTTTGCTGAAATTAATTGTTTGTCCTTGCTATTGTTGTTGGCTGCAATGACATTGTTTGTTGTTGTCAACCAACCAGAGTGTCCTTGTAGCCAGATGGACAGTATATACATGGAATAAATAAAATAATAATAATATATAAATAACTATCTAACATTCTTGGAGAAAACTGAATAACCTCTGAGTACCAATTCAATCATTCAAATGGAAACAATCAAGCAAACAAAAAGAGCATGCATCATTCAATCTTCATAGGAAGAGACTTCCATGACAAAAGTGAGAGATAAGAAGAAAATTTATATGAAGAAAATGGAGAAGATGCAGCTGGATCCTCTTTCCTTACTATGCCAGTTTACCACATGCATGATGTTGTACATAATTAGCTACCTATAATATAAAGTATGTACAAAAATTTATCTGTTCTCAACAGGATGCCTACCACATGATAATAGTGTATAGATACTCTTGTTCCATGGCTGACTTTATTTCATCTCACTGTATTTGCTCTCTGTTCAAAGTACCATTACCTCTGCCCAGTATCTCACCTGCAACCTTCCAACCCCCAATATCTTTCTCTTATTCTTTATTTGAGAACAAAAATCCAGAATCACAAGCAATCCCTGGTTGAAATCCAAGAAGACGGTGAAAACCATTTAGCCGTAAATTCAGCAAAATTTATTTTATGGGCCAAAAGCAAGAAAAAAAATAAATATCTCAGAACTTTTCCCACCACGCAGGGGAAGCCTTCTCCATATTTTAGCTCCACTCTTCTCCCATACTTTCCTCACTCCCATCGTCTATTACAAAAGGCTATTTTGCCCAGGTGTTTTCAAGTTTTGGTCCCTTTAAAATTTTCCATGTGTTTTTGAAGGCCAGGAGGTGGAGCCATAAGGCAGCATTTTAAATAGTGTTCATCTGAGGGCAATTGAAGACTTCACACCTACTTGATAATGGGCTGGAGTGTTGCTCGGAAAGCTCACCAATATGTTGATGAATCTGTGTCAAGTGCCTATGGATACTGCTTTACACAAGCAAGATATATCCCAAAGTTCTTCCTCTTCCTTCTACCCCTTGTCAATAAGGCAAGGATGAAAAAAAAACAAGCATGTGGAAAGCTCCCTCTGAAATCCAAATTTATTGTCTTCTTTCAGTTCTGATCTATAAACCTATGGGATGTACTTGGAGCAGCATTCACCGCCAGAGGATAAGATCATGTAGTGGGGTTTTTTTTTGTACACATGCTGCTTTGGAGCAGGCTGGCATGGGCTAAATAGGTTGCTTTGGGTTGGGTTGAGGTTTAGTATGCCAGTTGGTGCAACCCTCCCATCCGAATGACACACTAGACCTCAAGCAACCCTGTTTGGTTTGGCTCCTTTTGCTGTCATTGTGCCCGATTGTGAAGTGGCTTAAGAAGAGAGCGACTTCAGGATATTTGCAAATTTTAAAAACTTCCTCTGCTCCTTCATGGAAAGGGCAGAGTAAGTTTAAGAAAAAACTCTTTTAGCGTAGCACAGAGGTATGGCATCATATATACAGTATACAAATAAAAACCTATACTCTGAAACAGGAAAGGATAGGTGAAGGCAACAAGGGACATTTCCCCCTTTTATTTGACTTGTCTTAAAGGTCCAGTCAGAACCTGCCCACATCCAAATCAACTGCCAAGTACTGCCTGATATCACCACTAGGGATGGGCACGAAATGGAAAAATAGTGTTTCATCCCCCTTGCGTTTCTTCCCCCTGCATTTTGTTTCCTTTAGTTACAAAATTGATTTTAAAGAAGTTTTGTTACGAAACAAAACAAAACAAAACGAAATGAAACATTATGCTCCCCTAAAGGACCGAGGGAAGAAAGTAATTTTAGGTCAGCCCCTGAAATTTGGAAAGGTTTAGGGGTCAGGGGACTGAGTAATTAAGGTCCAAGGATGTGCCTCTAGGAAAAATTCTTTCTAATTGGAATTAGAAGCTGATTGGGTGAATGATAGCACTACTGTGGCTTCCCAATGATTCCAATTAGAAAGAATTTTTCCTTGGGGTACTACCTTTGGACCTTAATTACCCAGTCCCCTGAACCCCAAATCTTTCCAGATTTTAGGGGATTACCTAAAATTGCTTGAGGAAGGTACCCCTGCTACTTTGGAACCCAAAGTAAGTAAATTTTGAATGCCCTTTTTTCAAAATATGCACTCAAAAATAATTCTAAAAATTAAATTTACTTACCTTGGGCTCCAAAGTAGCAGGTGTACCTTCCTCAAGCGATTTTAGGTAACTCCCTGAAATCTGTAAAGATTTGGGGGTCAGAGGACTGACTTTTGAAGCTCTAAAGGGGTTCCAGGTACTTAATTGACAAAGTGTGCTGGGAGGTTGCCAGCCACTCCAGCAATTTACAAGTTTACTCTATAGTATTAACTCCTTAATTGCTGGCAACCATAGAGAGGGGAAGCTGTAAATTAACCCTGTAATTGGTAAAGCATGCTGAAGACACTCATTCAGTTAAGTACCCCTACCTCCTTTGGAGTTCAATATCTCTGTCCCCAGAAACCCTAACTTTTCCAAATTTAAAAGGGTTCCCTAAAATCCCTTGAGGAAGCTAGCCCAGTCACGTTGGAGGAGATACATAGCTGGGATCAGTATTTTCTATAGCATATTTTTCTATGCTGTAGAACAGGACTGTCCAACTTTGAATATCCTGCGGGCTTCTTTTGCCCACGGCACATCCCCATGGGCTCCTTTTGCAAGTCCATGTGCACAAGACCACAGACACAAACAGTCCTTGCAACTGCTCTGCCCCACCCTCCACCTACCAAGCTCTGTGGCTGGCATTGGCATCGGCGGCGGAGGAGCACCCACTCGCCCCCCAACACCCAGCAAGCCCTGTGGCAGCAGAGGAGGAGGAGCTCCCCAAGCTCTGTGGCACTGGTGGCAGTGGAGGAGTGCTCGCTCGCTCGCTCGCTCGCCCACCCACCCACCCACCCAGTTCAGCAGTGCTAGTGGTGGCGGAGGAGTGCCCCCAGGTCGAGAGGAGGGTGGAGACCTGGTGGGTGAATTGTTAGCATCCTTCAGGCTACCAGTCACCTGCAGTCGATGTGTTGTGCAGGCCTGCTGTAGAAAATACTGATGCCAGCTATGTATCTCCCCCAAAATAACAGAGGTTGCTTCCTCAAGCAATTTTGGAGACCCTTTGAAATTTGGAAAAGTTAGGGTTTCTGGGGGAAGAGATACTAAACTCCAAAGGAGATGGAGGGGTACTTAATTGAATGAGTATCTTCAGCACACTTATTCATAGAGAGGGGAAGCTGTAAATTAATCCTATAATTGGTAAAACATGCCAAAGACACTCATTCAATAAAGTATGATGTTGATGATGTTTTGGTGCCAGGTAAAAATGTCCCTGTTCCATGAGTTCTTTAACTGATACAGCATAGACTGTGGATCCTGGTGGCAACTTTAGTGTATGGTATTTTAATGTTTTAATTGCTTTTAATTGTTAACTAAAAGCAATTGGTAATTAATTGTTAATTTTAATTTTGAATTGTAAGCCACTGGGAGACACTTTGGGTAGTGGGCAGCCTATAAGTTGTATAAATAAATAAATAAATAAATAAATAAATAAATAAATAAATAAATAAATAAAGCAAAGCAAAGCAAAGCACAGCATAGCAAAGCAAAGCAAAGCAAAAAGTGTTCTGCTTATATACCGCCCCATACCACTTCAAGTAGTCTCTGGGTGGTTTACAGTTTAATTACAGTATGCAGGCTACATGTCCCCCCAGTAAGCTGGGTATTCATTTTACCAACCTCAGAAGGATGGAAGGCTGAGTCAACCATGAGCCTGCTACCTGGGATTGAACCCCAGTTCGTGAGCACAGCTTTACCTGCAGTACAGGCATTTATCCACTGTGCCACGGGGAATAAATGAATGAATGAATGAATGAATGAATGAATGAATGAATGAATGAATGAATAAATAAATAAATAAATAAAATGAGAAAGAAATAACTCTGACCAAATATTATGGTTTCAAGTCCATGCATAATAAAATAAAATAAAATAAAATAAAATAAAAATAAAACATGTTGCTTTCCTTCTCCTTGTGTGAACCACCACCTTCCCCCCAGAATTCACCTGTCTCCCAAGGTAGGGAAACCTCTATTAACTAGATGCTGATTGGAGACAGAAGCTTTTCCTGCTGCATCCTCAGGAATCCCTCAGAACCTTGATTGGTAGGGAAACATTTGAGACATGCCTCTGAGGACAGAAAGGGTAAGCCCTCAGAAATAATGCATCTCCCCTGCACTCCCCAAATTTTAATTAGATTTTTTTAAAAAGAAAAAAGTCTAGTTGTTGCCCAGAAGGGACAATCATGTGTGAATAAGATCTGAGCTGCCATGTAACAATATGGAGGGGCTGCCAATTTGGGGATGCAGCTTCACATGCTGCTGGCATGGTGCCCCCATATAGTACCGCCCAGAGTGACCTCGCTGTCAGGTGGGTGGTATAGAAATCCAATAAACAAACAAACAAACAAACAAACAAACAAACAGTTCAATCCCAGGTAGAAGTGGTTAAATGCCTGTACTGCAGGTAAAACTGTGCTCACGACCTGGAGTTCAATTCCAGGTAGCAGGCTCATGGTTGACTCAGCCTTCCATCCTTCCGAGGTCAGTAAAATGAGTACCCAGCTTGCTGGCGGGGGGGGGGACAATGTGTAGCCTACATACTGTAATTAAACTTCATGCAAACACAGCCCAAGAAGGCACAACTATCTCTCAGTACCTTGTTTTGAAGATCAGTTGAATTGTGAGCAACCTTCTTTGGGGGAAGGACACACTTTTTCTAATTCTTTGTTCAATCATCTTTAATAAGAGGGCTAAAGATGATTTGCTTCAGTGGATGAGAATATGCCGAGAAATAACAGTTCCCCTCGCCACCAACTACAGCTGTGTAAACTTGTTTCAGTTCGACATTGCTTCACTGTGATATTTTGACTTCTTTGACTTTCTTGCACTTCAGTGGCCATAGTTTGGAACTATGTGGCATAGTTCTGTCATCTATAATGTCCGTCAACCAGATGGCCTAATCCTGAATTGCTTTTCTTGATATATCCTTAAGCAGAATTAATTACTGTTTATTATTATAACACATGAAGGGCAGAGGTAGTGCACTGATCTGGGGTTGTTTTCCCTTCAGTTTTCCACTGCTACACATATTTGAATTGTTGCTCATAATTTTCATAAATGGTGCCAGAAAAATTGTTTCCAAAAAAAGTGGTATGGAATTTGATTCTGAAATCTCTTTGTAATGGCTAATAATTATCCACTTGGACAGCTCTTCTTCCCACCCAAAGCTTTTTCTCTTTTACTTTCTAGACAGAGAGATATGTAGACAAAGAATATTTGTTGATAAAACTGCATATTGACTGACAGTTACCTCAGTGCCAGATATCTGCCCTAAATATTATACTCCAAATGATGTGATCATTCTTTTATTTATCTTCTTTTCAAGAACTGCTTAGCTGAGGTTAGATTTTTCTTTAGACCATTCCTATAACATGACCCAGATGTTACAATGAGAGTCAAGGAAGGCACACAGCTGGGTGTTAAATAGACATTTACTTTTTGTGAAATCTGCTTCATGTCTAGTTATTTTAAGAGGGAGCACCGTAAAAACAGGAAAAAAATCTATTTCTCTTCTTCTAATTGCGTAAATTAGGTTATTTAAAAATAATAATAATTAAAAAAATTATTTTAAAATAGGTAATCAAAAATAAATAAGCAAAATTAGCATAGGCCTTATTGAGATTTCAATGAAATGGAGATGTATTTGCTCCTTTTTTAATTATTAGAATAAGGATAATTAATCTATTGTACCTTTCTTAATCAGCTGATAGCTTGCCTTAAAATGTAATCATTGCTTCCTTGACCTACACATAAACAAAAAACAATGATCCTACTGTTAGTGAGACACTGAGTGATTTGTGAGAGTGGATGGATCTTGCTTTTTGCTTGGTTATGTTTTGTTCTTAAACTTGTATGTGTTTGTGCATGCACAAGTAGGTATGCTCATCCATATTAATGGGAATCAGCAATCTGTCAGGACCTTGGAGAGCTCCACATGGATTTAAGCGATGTTCTGGGCTGGACAGGTGACTATCAAAGCAAAGGAGGAGCAAATGTTGCTCTAACAGAGACTTGGAGATCATTGACTGTTGGTAGTTCTATCCGTAGAATTGACTTGAATTACAAACTAAAACTGGTTGTTTTATCCCCCTACCCCAAAGAGAACACAAATGGAAAAAACCAAAGTGGTAGGCTTGACTTAAACATCACTACTTGGTATAAAAATGGGCATTTTGTCTCATAAAATGTTCTCTTTTGCATTAAGATGCAAATCTTTTCCTAAAATGTCTACTCTTACTGTAATCTAATAATACGTCTTTGAGGTCAACAGAGCAATTGCATATGGGTCTAACAATACTGGTACAAAAATATTAGGGTTTCATTGGGGACATATATTTTCTTATTTGAAACTTTTTAATGTGTTTATTTATTTATTTGCCCATTTTGGTTTCTATATTTCAAAAAAGCAGAAGCTGAGCATTATTATAGACTATTTTCCACAAAAGATGTATTTAATAGACATCTGTATATGAGTCATACCTTAGACAAAATATTTGTGAACACTGAGCACAAAAATAGACATTTTATATACATTTTGGTACATTGTTTGACCCAAGAATTTTCCACAAATTTAGGAAACAGGCAAAAGCACATTCCTTGTATTAATCTAGGAAATAAAAGCCATTGTTTAAAAATTGAAACTTAGCAATTTGGAGTTCCTGAGTAGTAGAGTTTTTGGACAACTTTTTAAAAAAGATGTATATGTGTGTTGCATCATTACAGTCATGACGACCCTTCGTGACCCCATGTCCATGGAGTTTTCTTGGCAGGAATACTGGAGTGGCTTGCCAATTCCTACTCCAGGCGCCTACAGCATGTGGTATTCCCTGGTGGTCTCCCATCCAAGAACTAACCAGTGCCGACCCTGCTTAGCTTCCTAAATCAGGCGAGATCGGATGTGCTTAGGGCATCTAGGCAGCTTTTAAAAAGATAACAGTCTGGTATTTGCAAATAAGGACCAACTACAACACAGAGATCTAGTTAAAATCAGAATCTGCTACTTGGTAGATACTGAACCAAGCTCCAAAAAAATTTGTATGTTATGCCTTTCTGATGGATGGTAATAGGACAATTCCTTCCATCTCTCTTCCTCCTGTGTAAAGCAAACTCTGGGATTTTGGAATTGGCTATCCCATTTGTCAGCAGACTTGTTGGGACAGAGTGTATATCATAGCCATCTCCATTGGTAACATTATCTAGGACTGTCTTTGAACTCCCAGAGCAACTGTTAATGACCCCCTCCCAGAAAAAAGCAATCTGGTTGGAAGACTCCTTGTGTGGGGCTTGTTGCTGAGTGTCCCAGTATTTTTCCTGAAACATTTGGCAGAGGGGTCAGCCTTGATCAGTTCCATGAATTAAGTAACCACACTGTACCGCAAAGAATATGAGGAAGGCATTCCCATAGTGCAGTTCTTGATACTCCCACCCTTCACAGCCCCTGTGCCTGCAAATTGCACACTTTGGCTGAGCAAGCGGTAACTTGAGCTCAAACCTGGGCCCTTATTAAGCAAATGCAAGCGAAACGAGGCAGCGTCTTGGGTTGCATTTGTCCACTGAATGCTTTTTATTGCCGCTCATTAGGAGAAGGGATAGCTCAGTGGTGAGGATTCATTAGCCGCACGTTGACCTTTGGAGGGGCAGGTCATTAAACAGTCCTGGAGGCGCTCTAAGTAAAGGAGCTGGCCCACACACAACAGGCCACATAAGTCAGCTACTTCTTGGGCTAAGAGTAATTACTGCTATTCATTACTTGTTTGGCCCAAGAGGCCATGGAAGAAATGTTGTGACCGATGTGTAGAAGGTGGGGATATTGATCTGTCCTTTCTTTCTGGGTCAGGAATGAGTGGAATTAACTCGGGAAAATCTTCTTTCAAATCATGCCCTATAAAATGTCAAGGCCCACAACTCGATCCAGCTATTACAAAGGGTCAAATGACGGATGGGGCAATCAAAATTTCATTCAGTTAATCACACCAGCCGTACACCGACCACTATGCACCACAAAGATATTTGCTCCTCTTGCATGAATGCCACAGAGAAAGGCATCTACATCACATAAGCAGCATCAGGGACATGCACAGTTAAGTAAGATTTGGAAGGCCTTCACACAGCTGATGTTAAGTGTCTAACTCTGTTTAACATATGGGTGAGTGGTTATTTAACTAAATGGTGGCTGTAGAGGAGGACTGGACTGGATCAGGACCTACTGGATCAGGAGAGGGAGACTTGTTCTTTTCTGCATGTCATTATCTCGATCAGAATTGACCTCTGCTCCAGATTTGCCCCTGGAGAGCAGCTGCTCTTGGAGTTCAAACGTGCTTCCCTGCTGTGGAAAACAACTTGAGGAGGATTGTCAGTTTAAGAATAGTGCAAGTGGAAGGATTTTAAAACAGTTTGCATGTTCTGGCCTCAATCCTGTTTGGTTTTCCCCATGCAGCTGCCATTCTTAAGATGAGACCTTTAGCGTAGATAGCACGTGTGTCACGCACATATTTTAATATTAGTTGTTTAATGAAATTCAAAAGAGTTAATCTTACAAATTAGGAGGCTTGCAAAGAGCTTATGTTAAGTATCTGATCCTGTTTAATATATGGGTGAGTGGTTATTTAAATAAATGGCAGCTGTAGTGGGGATTCAGTGGCCTGTTTACACTGTGAAATTTCATAGGACCTGACCCAGTTCTTAAAAAGTCTTGTCTTCAATGCAAACTGTTTTAACTCTTGGTACCTATGGGTGAAAAAGAACAAAGAGATATTTTGCATTTCAGTGAATGATCTCAAGAAGATTGCTTGCTCTAGTTCTATGCCAGAAATATATGGGTCAACTCGTATAGGGGGATGGATCATTTTAAGTAGAGACATGAGCACACAAGATTTTCCCCCATGCCAAACAGTGCTATTTATATGCCTGTGTGGACAGGCTCTGAGAAAAGAGGAGATAGTCCTAAAACAATACTAACATCACAGCATTAAAATATCAGTGGTAAAGAATTGAATATATTCCAGTCAGCTACCAAACATTAATTTCTGGATTACTCTTTAAAATGCTCTGATCACCCGATATAAGCATGTCCTCAATGTTCATTGGAGCAGCATTGCTTTCATTGCCTGTTGAAAGACAAACAGTGCTGGAACAAAGTATATCTCTTCAGGATTAAATGAGGAATGAAGAGTAGATCCATTAAATCATGGTAGCAAAGTTGTACCTCCTCATCAAAAGGCTTTTGTGAGGAGAACAACTGGAGAGAAAATAGGCAGCAGGCTTCCAGTCCTATCTTCCAGAAGAGAATGGCTGAGAGCTGTGAGGGACAAAACAGCTGGCTAGACAGTTCATTGGTCTGGTTCAACAAGGTTCCTCTTGTGCTCCAAATTACACCCTCAGTGTGACAGATTTGGTGGCAACATCCAAGTGTACAATCTGCTTGCTATGGCAACTCACTCCCACTGAACTCTGCCGCTGGAATGTTCATGACCAGGATATTTATCTGAAGCCTAATAACAATTCCAAAGCCAGTTAATTTATGTGTTTGATCAAATTCTCTTGGAAGTCAGACTGTGGTACATGTTCAACTCACACCCATCAATAATCTACTTTTCCACACCTCTCTGTCTAATTTTCCTTTGCCTAGCATCCTAGGGGAATAACCCTCCAGGTTGATCCCCCTGTTATAGCAAAATAAACCACCAAAGTGTCAAAACTGGACTGCTCCAGATTTTCTACTTTAAAGTCTTTGTGGGTACAAAACACCCCAACCTCCATTATTTGGATAGGTGGTAGACAGTCTTCCCAGTCTATCTCCTACTATTGTAGGACCAACCTAGATGTGTGGCTGCGTTTCCCAGCGGCTTTGTATACTCTCCATGATCATGCATCCAACATTTTAATATGCTATATTATTTATGGACTCATAATTATTTAGCATCTGTATGTCAACATTAGAGTGTCCCTGTTGGCTGTAAATGGGCAAAATCTTACTTTAATTAACATGACACAGGCTGTGTCAACTTTCCTTGGTCCTAGCCTTTTAAAATTGAGTTGGGAGTTTGTATTCCAAGCCAAATTCTTGTGTTTTAAGCAAAGACTAAGAAAGACAGAGCTCTCATTCACTAAAAAGGGTCATGGGTGCCAGTAATTTTATGTGTTTTAGGGAGGTTAGTGCTGTACTGGGAAGTTTACAATGGAATTCATTGAATAGGAGACCACAGTGGTTGTATGTGTATATGTGTGTGTGTGTGTGTGTATATATATATAGGTACAATTTAACAAGAAGGAAGTAGCAAATAATTCAAGCTACCTACACTCTTAAATGAAAGCAAACACTTTGGATGTCTCAAAGAAGCACCGATACAAGAGATCTCGGTTTTTTTAAATGCACCAAATAATTAACATTTTTTCCCTTTTAGGATGAAGAAAGGACACATCCCCAAGCATACTAGAAACAAATTGAGCCTCAATATAATTTAATTACTCGCCCACCCTGCCAGTTCTACAACCCAAAATCAGTTCTAAAGCAGGCGGCTAAAACTCCCACTGGGAATGGCACTCTCTGTGCCAAGGCTAAAAATGGCCTCCTGCTTTTTCTCCCCTGCTTTCCTTCAGGGCCAACACTTTTGCTATATTGTAATTGACAGCTACCCCATGTTCCCCACATGGAGCTGTTGGTTTTTCCATACACTAAAAGCAACCTTACACTTTATGGTTACAGGGCCTTTTGCTTTAGATGAAAGGAGACAATCCCAGATGAAACTGTAGAGGTCAGGTCGAGCACAACACGGATCCCAAAATGGACTTAGAATCTGCAAGTGAAGACGCATGGCTTGTGCTTAAATTCCATGAAATGTGTTTAAGCCCCTTGAAACACGTGAGGTTAACACTGATATTTATGTCATGGGAATGCTGCAGTATATCTGGTAGCAAGAGAGGGGCTTCATAGTTCCCCATGTTCTGGATGAAGCCAGTAGGTCTCTACAAAAGCTCAGAAGAGAGAAGCTAGAAACATGTAAAGTTCAGGTGGATACCAGAACACATTATGAATGTGCTTATATCAAACTGTATATACAGTAGGACCCCCGTATCCACTGATTCATTATCCAATTATTCAGTTATCCACGGTTGGCAAAGGAAAAAATAAATACATAATCCAGCAGCTGCAAAGCAAGCTACTGTCACAAAACAGCAGCCATAAAGCAAGCTACTGTCACAAAACAGCAGCCATAAAGCAAGCTACTGTCATAAAACAGCAGTTTTGAGGATTTTTGCTGTTCTCTCTTATCCACGGGAAGGCCTGGAACCAATCCCCAGCAGATACTGGGGTCCTACTGTATTGTGATATTATGACAAAAACATGATATGTTGTCTTGGGAAATGGCATCCATTAAGAGGACTTTATGCCATGCCTGTTATAAGTCAAATGCCCACAGAAGTATCAACTGAGTCATGTCAATCAAGAAAAAGGGGGAATACTGTACTCTATTAAAAGAACCAGCACCCAAAGGCCAAAGATAGGAGGATTCTTCATGCTAATTTTTTTTATATTTTGTTGTTTAAACATCACATCCCATTTTCCCTGCAGGGTACCACAGAAGAGGTTACATGCCTTGCTACATTGCATCATCGTGCTGCAGGATCACAGTCACAGTTCAAGATAGCCCAAGGCATGTGCATAGGTGAGAGTTTTCTTTTTCAGCAACCATTTAAAATGGAGGATTCTGTCTTCCCTTAAGCTACCTTGCAAGTCCTTCAGACCACCTGTAATATGCGTGCTCAACAAAAGCAAATCAAAATTCTTGTGCCATTTTAAGAACAATAAAAGTGCGAACTTTTGTCACTTACAGTCCCCTCCATCAGAAATGGGGAAATGTTCACCCACAGTATGCAATGAGGGGGTGGGCACTCAGAGAAGAGGGATATAGGCACAGAAAATGAATTTCAGAAATGATAAAAAACATTTATAATATGATCAGCTTTGCTTGTGTTCATTTGATAAACATCATGAGAACAGCTCAAGGGAAAAACCAATAACCATTAACCACCCAAGAGATAAGCCTAAAATTTTCCTTGAAGAATGAAGATAAGATACAGTCAGGAAGATACAGGCAGGTCTTAAAGGGGGAGAATGGATCATTATAAGTAGACATACAAGTGGACAAGATTCCCCCCCCATACCAAACTATGCTGTCAGGGAACCAAAGGCCATAACTATATGCCAGTGTGGACAGCCCTAAGAAAAGACAGACCTAAATCAATACTAACATCACAGTATTAGAGTATCCGTGATGAAGCATTAAATAAATTTCCAGAAACTACCAGACATCAAATCCAGGTGTTTCCTTTCTACTTTTTGCTTCTCCCCTGTTTCTTTGCACTGGCTATTTTAAGAGGTCTGTTTGTCTAGAAAACTATATTCAGGATTAGAGATGGGCACGAAACAAAAAAATTGGGTTTTCATTTGTCGTTGAGAGGTCTGTTTCGGTTCGTTTCTGTTTGTCATGAATTTTTGGAAAAATTTCATTACCTTTTTTGTTTTTTCATTTGTCGTTTCTACCCAGTCTTTCTCTTTCACTTTTTGCGCGATTTTTAAAGGATTTCTGTGCACAGGCATCCCCCAACGCCCCAGACCAGAGGGAAAACACTAAAAAAAAATTGATGCTGGCAGAGACACAGTATAGACTAGGTATGCAGGGAGGCTGCAAAGGCAGCGGTGGGCATTGCCCAGGGTGCAAGGTAGCCGCAGAGTGACTGCACTGTGGGGCAAGGGAGGGTACTCACCGAGAGGTACGCAGCACGTACGCACACAGGGAGGCTGCAGGACTGAAGCTAGAGTTGCAGAGACAGCAATCCCACCCTAACTCCCACCAGAGACTGCAAGGAGGACGGGGGCTGCCAGAGCTTTTTATGCCCTCTGTGGCTGCCAGACCTGCCCGCCCAGTCTGCAACCTGGGCATGCTATTGGTTGAACATGATCCCATCATATGGCTTGCCTCCATTTTGTGGCTGGTGCGACATCCATTTTAAAGGGAAAAGAAAAATACATTGCGATGGGAGAAGACAAAAACAAACATTTTAAGGACCCCAACCCCCCTGGTAGGTATTATCAGACAATATAAATAATTATTGCTGCATTTTTACGGATGTCCAGGGCGTTTTTTAACATTTAAAACAGCTCATTTCATTGTGCATCGCCATTAACGGAAACGAAACGTAACGACTATAATTTTTGCGGTTCTGTTTGTTTGTTGCATTTTCATCACAATTTTTGTTTGTCGTTTCGTTATGTAACGGAAACGACAAACGGTAACGAAAATGAAAAAAATGTTCGTTCCGTGCCCATCTCTATTCAGGATTCTAGCATTATTCCTGTAAATATCTACTTTTGCTTCTTGCCAGCCTTGATGATTTCCCCATCATCCATTTTCTCTGCTGCCATTCCACGATATTATCTCCATCAGGCACATCCCTTGGCTACATGGCCTGCTGATGCTCTTCTCTTCTGCTGCTGCTTTTGGATTTTTCTTTGCCCCTTTTTGCTACATTACCCATCTCACACTTTCTTGCACAACATACACCCTTCTTCTTTCCCCCAGCCCCAAAATTCTCCTGAGATCCTGAATTCCTCCATGCTTCCTTATTCTAAACAATCTCACTGAGAACTTGGGAACATGAGTGAAAATGTCAAAGGTGCTTTAGTCATATATTTGAAAATTTGTCTTGCATATGAACAATAACAGTTTGTGCCTGAGCCCCCCACCTCTTTTGAGAACAGGGTGTTCAATGCTCACATGAGTGGCTTCCCTGACCTCTCTCTCAAACCACCTATCTTCTCTGTCTAATATGTGTACACCCTCATCTTTGTATGAGTGCCCTTTGTCCTTTAAGTGGAGGTGTACTGCTGATTCTGGTACTGAGCTGTTGCCTTGCCTGTGCTGGGCCATCCTCCTGTTTAGTGGCTGTTTCATTTCTACAATGTGGAGCTCTGCACACTCCTCACTGCACTGCATGTTTGGCATCATCCTGCATGATGGTGTGGCAATACTTCCCACACAGAGGAGGTGGAAGTGAATACTGGCCATTTGGTATTTTTATTTTGTTTTATTTTGAGTATTTGAAACTCATTTAAATTGAAGAAATGGCCCCAAATAACCAAAGCATCTTCCCAAATGACCATTTGTATGTAATACATCTGAAAAAACAAGTGTTACAATCAAATCTATTCTACACTGGCATTGATGCTAATGAACACACACAAGGGGGCATGCTTAGGTCCCCATTAACCCATGAAAAATAATGTCCGCATTAACCCATTACAAATAATGCTGTGATCTGTAATGTTTTCCCCCTGGGCTGTACTCTTCTTCAGCCTCTTTCATAACCCCTCTGGCCAACCTCTCTGGACTTCATGCCACACTTTTACTTCAAAACTGGACCAATTGGCATCCCACTGCACAGGCCTCCCCAACCCTTAGAGCAGTGGTGTCCAAGCCTTGGTATTCCAGATGTTTTAGATCACAACTCTCACAGTCCTTTGTCATTGGCAGTACAGGGAGTTGTGGTCCAAAAATTTGGAGGGCTGAAGTTTGAATACCCTTGCCTTAGAGCAGTGGTTTCCAACCTGGGGGTCAGGACCCCTTTGGGGGGTCGAATGACCATTTCACAGGGATTGCAATGAGCCAGTGAAGAAAAAGGCACAAATGGCTTCGGTCTGGAGGAGGAGGGAGAGGAAGGGGGAGAGTGAGTACCAGCTTGATAGGTTGGAGGGGATGTCAGTCAATGGCACCAGAGGCTACGATTGGCTGAGGATGCCTGTAGAGGGAAGTTCTCTATGGCACCTGTGGCAGTGGCCTGCCCCAAAGTGGACTTGTGGCCTCTTCCAAGCTGGGTGAGGGGTCACCAGAGCATGAGGAACTGTATTAAAGGGTTGCGGCATTAGGAAGGTTGGGAACCACTGCCTTAGAGCAAAGCTTGCTCAGTGGGGCCAAAATGATTCAAGCCCAGCCACTTCAGTGTAACTACTCAGAGGTGGAAAAGGCTGCTACTCATTAACTCATTATAATTTCTGGTATGTAAGAAGGGATACAATGTGCTTTGAAAGAGGCTGTGTTTTAAATATAACCACTCTGTTCCCCTGGGTGGATACAGTTTCGAAAGCTGTTTCAAAGATGGTGGTGTGTGACACATGGCAAATCACTCCCTCCTCCTAGATTTCTTGCCTGTTCTGCTGAAAATAGTATTTAGAGCCAGGCCGCTACCACGGCTTGACAGTTACGCTTTAATAAGGAAGGCTTGATTTCACTGGAGAAACTCCATGGGGTGAAAGCCTACTGCTACAACCGAAGCTCCAGAAGGCCTCCATTTTCTAAGGAATAAACTAAGCATTTCCACTCTTCAGCCTATTCTGAGATAATGCTGGGAATGCCACTAAAAAAAGAAATGTGAATGGTCCCGTGAAGTATCAAGTTTTGCTCTAGTCTTGAAGTTGTGGCTTCTGGGGGGTTCTTCAATTCAGATATCTTCATAGCCGGCAACTGCATAAAATTAACAGAAGGATCTCTGACGCATGTTGGTGTAATTGCGGGTGTAAAGGTTCCTTAGAGCATATGTGGTTGGCATGCCCAAATATAGAGACATTTTCATGGAGAAAAAACTAAACAGAAAATAGTTCCAAATGAAATGTTGTTATTCTCATTATTTACTGTGGGAAATGAAAAAGTAGCTAATAAAGAATTAATGGCAATTATTATAGGTGTGGCTAGAATGGAAATTACTCATGATTGGAAATATGCTCAGGATTAGAGATGGGCACAACTTAGCGGTATTCCCGTTTCCGTTTCCGTTACTCGTATCCGTTACTCTACGGAAACGGTAACGGGAATTACTCCGCCAGACTTCAAGCTCGAACCAACAAACGAACAATTTTGGTCTGATTTGTCGTGCTCGTTCCTTGCATCGCGCAATTGCGCGATGCCATGCGGCACAGAAAAAAAGTTTATAAAAGTAAAAAAAAAACCGGTTCCAGCCAAAAAGCAGGCGGAAAAATGCCTGCCGTGCCTCAGGGCACCTACCAGAGGGGTTGTTTCTGGAGGTCCCCGGCCTCCCCCCATCCCCCGTCCTGGGCTGCTCTGGTGGGACTCGCTGCAGGCTCGCAGCCAGCAAAAAGCCCAGTCTCGCCGCCGGCCGCCACAATTAAAGCGCAAGCAAGCGGCACGGATGGCAAAGGAAAAAACTTTTAAACTCTCCCCCCACCCATTCCCGGGCCAAAAAAGCAGGCAGAAAAATGCCTGCTTGACTAAGGGCACAGGGCACCTACCGGAGGGGTGGTTTCTGGAGGGGGGGTCCCGCCTCCCCCCGTCCTGGGCAGCCGGACTCGCCATGCTGTGCGGTGCAGGCGGGGGATCCAAAATGGAGCGGCGAACACAATATTGTTTTTGAAATCGTGGTCCAAAAACACACAAGCACAACAGAAACACGCGAAAATTTATAAACTGCCAGATTTTTCACAGTAGCAGTGGTTTTTTTCTTGCAACAAAATGTCTCTCCTCTCCTCCTCTGTCCTCCATTTATTTTATTTTATTTTATTTTATTTACACCTGCGCAATGATGGGCTGGCCGAGTGGCCAGCCATGTGGGAGTGGACGACCATGCAAATTTTGGAGCCATCCCACCAATCGCATGGCCACTTGGCCATGGAGACTTCTGGGATGTGCCAAAAAGCCCCCTAAAACCTGCCCTAGTCCCCTAACCCTAACCCTAACCCTTGACTCCTTACCCATACGTCACAGACTGTCTTCTTAGTGGGTCAGAGAGGCACCCAGAGGTGCAACCCACTAGCCCACCGTAACCTTACCCGTCACTAGCCTAACCCTAGCCCTTGCACCAACCCACCTTAACCCTAAGCCAGATCTACTTGCATTGCACTACACGCAAGTACAATTCCCTTCTTTGTGAGACATGGTGGTGCGAGAGCCTTAGGCATCAACCTATGGCTCTGGGTTCACTGCCATCACTAGTCTCACTGTCTGCAACTGGTATGCATATCCATATGGCTATGCATGCATTTTGCAGCAGCAGGTGAGGAGGGGAGACCCCCATGTTGAGGGGTTTCTTGGAGCCTGCTTCCCCTTCCTAGTGGGTGTGGATAGGAGGCACCCACGGGTGCCTCCAGGAGCCCGCTTTCCCTTTATAGCGGGCCAGAGGAGGCACCCACCCCACAGAGGTGCCTCCAGGAGCCCCCCCAAAAAACCAGTACTAACGACAATGAAAAAACAAAAAAACGAACCAACTAATTTTTGCGAATTTTCGCGAAAAACGGAAACGACCCGAAACGGAACTGGCCCAACTAACGACAACTCGAAAAAATTTTTTTCAAGTCGTGCCCATCTCTACTCAGGATCTCTCATTCACAAAATTTCTAAACCGAATACGGGAAGTTGCAGTTATGGAAAAACTGACTAGTAGGTTTAAACTATACAGGGGAGAGATAAAACATGATAAATTTCTGAATATATGGCAACCTCAATTAACCTCAGATGTTATACAAAAAACTAAATTGCATAAATCAGAATATGGATTGGACTGTTGGATAGTTTAAGAATGTTTAATTTGTTGTGTTATTCGGTATTGCTTGTATAATCAAGCTTGGAATGTATGTATTATCTTAAGTGGATTGTCAATAAAATTTATTTTTTAAAAAATAGCCAGCCTCACCTTTTCCCAGGCATTCTCTATGCATACACGTAGACCTGTAATTTGGTCTTCAACAGTGATCACACTGGCAGACTTGTACAATAGGCCCTGTCCTCCCTACAGTGTATTTGGGAGAACATGGACTGTTGGCCAAGAAGGGAGGAGCCTGTTCACCCTAATATTTGTGATTTTTCTGGCAGACAGAAATAAGTAGATACAATTCTTTATTTACACAGGGCATCCACTCAGCTCTTTATATGTTAAGGACCACTTATGGTCATCTACATTTTGGAGGCCTATTTTTTTTAGGGTATGGCTTTAGCGATTTTGTCAACAGGACTCTGAGCTTAAGGAAGGTGCTGTTTTTGGTGCACAAACTGCAGCCATCATGATAAAAAGTGAGAGAAAATTTAAAAGATTTTCACTCAATGCCCAAGAGATGTTAGTGTTGGCACCAGATGAGGATCCTCAATACAAGAGTTCCACCAATGTCCCAGCTAGGAGGTCCTCGTTGTTTTTCTTTGACTCTAACATGCTAGTATGTGGTTCTGTAACAAAGTGTAGCACAGACAGTAATTGATGAGGGTGTGAGAAATGTGTAGGTCTTTATTAGCAGTGTTCTACACCCCCATGACAAGTTCGCCATATGGTTTGAAAATCAGGGAGCTGCAGACCCACAGCAAAACAGGTCTGAAATGTGACCACTAGGTGTCTCTCTTCCCACAAGTAATTTTCAAACTAATTCCTTGATCACATGGCAAGAGTCTACCAGCAACTGTCATTGACCCTACTTAAAACCTCATGATTTGCACACATACTAGCTTTATTCTGCAAACATTTGGCGGATGGACAAGTTTGTTGAACCAGCATTAACCAATAGTTCTTCCTGTCTGTCAGAATTCTAAGAGAGCCCTGCCTCTTTGCTGATATATTTTTCTCAGAAAGTCTGTTAATGACTGTTAAAGATGGTTGGTAGAAAACGTATGAAAATTGAAACAGTGTTGTTAAAAGCAGCCCTGTTGTTAGTGATTTTGTTGTTAATATGTAGGTAAATGGAACATTGTTATTCTTTATACTAATTCTTCAGTGTGAGTCACTGAGACTGGACTATAAGTGCCAGATAATGAGAGAGGGGTGGGTTCCATGTTTGACACAGGCCACACTTGTGGGTTTATGTACTGAGGACAGAAAACATGGAATTCACAGAACTCCACTGTAAGGATCTGTTAACCCATTCAGAGTAGTAGCATAGTTCGACTAGTCTATGTCAATGTGTATCTCTAATCAAACTGCCAGTACTAAGGTGACAAGAAGAGCATCTCCTTGTGAGTCTGGAGATCTCTTGCTGGTCCACATAGAGACACTAGGTATGTCGATGCTAACCATATTCCAACTTCTGCTTCTGAACTGGTACTGGATAGTCTAGATATACTAGTACTGGATAGCCCAGAGTAGCCTTTGGGCTAGATGGCTGCGGTATATAAATTAATTAAATAAATAAATATCAGGAATATTAAAAACCTGCAATATAAAAGCTCCAAATACAAAAGCTTTGCTGGCTTACAACAAAGGCCTTCCAAGGCCAGGAAATGGCTTTCAAACCAAATGCATCTGGGAAGTCCACAAATAGAGTTTTAAGGTCATAGCTTCCTCCTGATATTGCTTCTCAATAAATGCCTGGATGCCCTAAGACAGTGATTGTGAACCTTTTAGAGACTCAGTGCCCAAACTGTGATTCAAGACCCACTAATTTTTCGCAAAGTGCCAATACAGCAATTTAACCTGAATACAGGTGGCTGTGAAGGGGCAATGTCAGGTGCCCACAGAAAGGGCTCCGAGTGCCACCTTTGGCACCTCTGCAATAGGTCCACCAACACTGCCCTAAGATATTAGACTGAGTCAAAGAAGTCATACATTTCAATTGAACTGGTCAAACAGCAAACTGATAAAACATAGCTGCTGTCATCAAACAGGCTTCAACAGATTCTAGAGAGGGAAAAGGTAATGGGCGGAGAAGTAGGACTTTCTTTGAATTTGAAGGCAGGCCAAGCATGATTGGGTAATGCTGGATAAATTGACAGTCATCCCAGCCACACCTTCTCAAAGCAGCATGCAAGGTTGCAAAACAACTCCATCACACACATCCAGGATAGTTTGAAATTTCCATGCTATTTCCAACCAGATCAAACCGGGTTGGTATTTGGATGGGAGATCACCAAAGAACACCAGAGGAATTGTAAGTGAAGTTAGGAATGAATCTTGCCTGTAGCCCAAGGAAAACCTCTGTCAGTAATTGTTGATATTGCTGTCTCACTGGGTCAAAGGTTTGACTCTGTCAAAGGTAGCATTCTGTGTTGCTATGAGCTACTGGGAATCAGGACCCAGTTAAGACTTCAGGTTAGCTTTCACACTGCCTTGCATCCAAACCAAAATGAAACAGCAAAATTTCACATTTTGCACTAGTTAGGAACATCTGTGATAGTTTCAGGGAAGCATAGAAGGGGCTTCTGTAAGACCAGAGGAATTTCTTATTAAGAGTGGAATCCTAAAGATACACTAGGCCATCAAAATATGGCAGTCTTGCAAAGAGAAGATTTATGGATGTTGTACTGCAATGTCAAGTCGGCCTTAGCACTTCCAGAATTTATAACTCCCGTTCCAGAGATGTATAGAGGCACATTTGCTCTGAGGTGTGAAATGGGCCTGACACAATCCATTTTAATCTATTTTTAAAACCTAAAACCCGGCAATGGTGTGAGATGGTGTAGGCATGGGATTACTATTTCAAACTCCTTACAGACAGGTGGCTGATTCCCCCCCCTTTTTTTTTTTCTCTCCATAAAAGCTCTTGAAGCTTAAATAGATGGAAATCTGATTGGCAGAGAAAGTCTGAAGAGTCAGAGGAGAAACAAAATGAAAAACAAAGAGCAAGGCATTGAACTTGGAAAGCAGCTACTGAGCAGTGCAAGTGCTGCCTCCCCCCGCCCCAAATAAAATTCATAAGGAGTTTTATTACATGCCTAAATCAAGAGCCATGCGAGTGACTTATCCAGTGCTATAAAAATGAGTACTTCTTTTGTTACCTTTATGGGAAATCTAAGATATTATTAACATTATAAATCTCAGGCAGAACCATGACAGAGTCAGATACAAGGAACTGTTTTTTTGTAAGTTGCTGCAAGAATCTACACCCAGAGGTGTCACTTGCCATGAAATAACTTTAACAGGCAGGGGCATTTCATAGTCAAAACATAGGTCAGAATAAAAATCCTAAACAAACGCCATTCCTTGACCATCCTCCTTTGTATATCCTAAAGCAACCAGTGCTATGTGTACCACTGGTGGGATGTACAAATAGATTGAACTAGGAGACAAAAGGGTTCCATAATGGGTGCTATGTATTTGTAGAAACAATGTTTATAGTGGTTAGTAGGGATGGGCACAAAACAGAAAAATTGTGTTTCGTTTCATTTTGTTTTGTTACGCCTGTGATTCGATTAATTAGAAATGATTTTTTTAAAAAAATCATATGAAATGAAAGAGTAACAAATCAATTTGTTACTCTAAAAATGGCTCCCCTGGGTCCTAAAGGCACCAAATTTGGGGGTACCTTTCATGGACTCTCCCCTTTAAGCCCTCCAAATTTGGAGAAATTTGGGGTTCAGGGGTCTTAGTTATTCAACTTCAAAGGTACCCCTGGAAAAAACATTTCTAATTTCAATATTATGTGCTTGAAAGTAGTGATCCCAGGCAGTTAGCACCGTAGGAATTACAGTGGAGCTTGCTCTAGCTCTCCCCTTGAAACACCCCCAATTTGGAGAGGTTTGGGCTAGAAGGGGCCAAGTTATTTAACTCCAAAGGGGGTGCCCCTAGGAAACTTTTTAAAAAAATATTTGAAAATACTGATCCCAGGCATCTAGCGGCATGGAAATTACAGTGGAGCTTCCTCAAGCTCTTCCTTTTAAGCCCAGCAATTGGGCTGTATCAGAATTGCACTTCACCAGGCAAGCAGGCAAGAATTAAACATTGGGCTTGGGTCATATGACCCTCAGATATGAAGATAGAATGTGAGTGGAACTCCCTGAATGTCCAAGGTATAAAAGACACTAGAGATGGGCACGACTTAGTGGTATTCCCGTTTCCGTTTCCGTTACTCGTATCTGTTACTCTACGGAAACGGTAACGGGAATTACTCCATCAGAATTCGAGCTCGAACTGACGAATGAACAATTTGGTCTGATTTGTCGTGCTCGTTACTTGCATCGCGGCGATCGCGCAATGCCAAGCAGCACAGAAAAAAAGTTTTTAAAAGTTAAAAAAAAAACCAATTCCCGGCCCTAAAAGTAGGCGAAAACTGTCTGAGGGCACCTACCAGGCCAGAATGGTGTTTTATTTGGGGGGGTCCCCGCCCCCCTCTCCTTGGCTATTGCTACTGCTGCGCTGCTGGTACCAGGCTGGGAGGGCGCATCCATTTGCCATGCAGTGCGGGGGATCCAAAATGGCGACCACAATGTTTTTTTTGAAATCGTTGCCCAAAACCCCACCAAAGCACCACAGAAACATGCGAAAATTAGCTATTTTAAATGCTTGAATTTTTACAGTAGCAGCAGTGGGTTTTTCTTGCAAAAAAAAGTCTCCGTTGATTTTATTTTATTTTATTTTATTTTATTTTATTTTTTTACACCTGCACATTTGCAATGATGGGCTCGCCCATGGGAGTGGATCATGCAAATTTTCCACCAATCGCATGGCCACTTGGCCAAGTTGACCACAGAGACTTCTGGGATGTGCCAATCGGGCATAAACAGCCCACTAATCGTAGCCCAAACCCGAACCCTAAGCCTAAGCCTAACCCATACGCCAGTACACTGTCCTTCTAAGTGGGTCAGAGAGGCACCCAGAGGTGCACCCCAATACTCACCCTAACCTCACCCGTAACTAGCCTAACCCTAGCTCTTGCGCTAACCCGTCTTAACCCTAAGCCAGATCTACTTGCATTGCACTACATGCAAGTACGTGAGACACAGCGGGTGCAAAGAGTCTGCCAGTCCATCACTTGTGGCTCTGGCTGACTCCTGCAGCTCCCTCCAGGAGCCCGCTACCCCCCCAAACCAGTACTAACGACAACAAAAAAACCGAAAAAAACGAACCGACTAATTTTTGCGAAATTTTGCAAAAAACGGAAACGAGCCGAAACGGACTGCCTCCGACACACAACAACTCGAAAACGTCATTTTCCCTAGTCGTGACCATCTCTAAAAGACACCTCTATGTCCAGGGAAGCTCTTACAAACATTATGGGCCGTTTCAGAGTTTCAGATATGAAGGGAGTGTGTGGATCTCTTTGGCATCATTAAGAAGACCAAGGCAGGTCTTAGAAATAAATGGGTCTTTCAGACCCATGACATAGGGCGTTTATACACGACCCCTAAACTCCAGGGCAAATGGCTCCCACCTCCGGAGCTTAAAAATGTTTCCCCACCAGCTCTGGAGTTTACAGGAAATTAAGTGTGACCACGCCCACTTTAGCGCGTCCCAGCGCACCTTTCAAGTACCTGCTCTCTGGAGGTGAAAATTCTTTGATGCGGTGTAACGATAGTGAGTGCGGGGCTCTCCTCACTTCTGTTTGTTATTTTTTGGCTCCCGCCCCTTTAAGAGCTACTTAAGATACTGGAATGTTGCCGCGGCAAGAGCGAGAGGCAGAATGGAGGTGAGCCACGTCTCTTTTCTTCCTGTTTTTTCTCCCTCCCCTCACGCAGCCAGCAGCCAGGAGTGCGGAGGGGGTGGGAACGCAGGAACAGCGACAAACCCCTAAGATCTCTGGTCCAAATTTAAGTGGCCAGCGGATCTTAGGGGTGGTGTGAAAAGGCTCATACATGCAGGCTGCCAGGCCTGGGAGGAAGGCAGGAATTTGCTGGAATACCCCAGCTAGGAAAAATGGAATAGAAAGACTCCGGTTCTATTTTGTTCTTTTTTTGAAATGGGGCCATGATTAAGAGGGACGGCTGGGCGCATTTGTATTGTGCCAGTTGAGAATTGGGGAACTGGTACTGGTTGATGGTGGGAATAACAATGTATGTGATTAGGAAGGAATGTAGTTTCAAGGGGGTAGGAGGTGGGAAAAGGATAAAAAAACCCTGCCCAAAATGCCTCCCTTGGAACCCTAATCCTAAATAAAACCTTCCCAAACAGAAGCTCTGCTGTTGTTCCTGCTCTCTGAGCACAGAGACACACACACAGTACACACAAGGAGAGAGAGAAAAGGCTGTCTCTTTTACACACACACAAACCACTCTCTCTTTGTCTACTGACACAACACACAAAGCAGCTTTGAGCACACAGGGAGAGCAGAAGTGAAGCTAGTACTGCTGGAGCCATCTGTAACTCCTCTCACTCCCACAGACAACAAAGAAAATGAAACCAGCCAGCCTCTTATATACCCTAGCCCCAGTAGGCAGTTAGAAACCACACCAAACCTCCACCCCCCAAAATAGCACTTTAAAATGGATTCCAATGGGCTTGGTCCCAGGTACTCCTAACCTCTATAAATTGGGTGTGCTTAAAGGGGAGAGCTTGAGGAAGCCCCACTGTAATATCCATGCTGCTAGCTACCCGGGATCACTATTTTCAAGCACATAACACTGCAATTAGAAAAGTTTTTTTCTGGGGGCACCCCCTTTGAAGTAGAATAACTCAGCCTCCTGAACCCCCAAACTCTCCAGATTTGGAGGGCTCAAAGAGGAAAGTCCAAGGAAAGCACCCACCAAATTTGGTACCTCTAGGACACAATGGGAGCCATTTTACAGTGAAACAAATTGGTTCATTTTAAATGGGGGGAGCACAATTTCTTTTCGTTACCAACGAAACACTGTTTCCCCATTTTGTTTTGTTTCATTAGCTTAATAAATGATGAAACAGCATTTCATTTTTTGTATTGTGCTCTTCCCTGGTGGGTAGTATTAAAATGATTCTCACCCACCAACAGAATAAAGTATGTAACTTTCTCTGAGTTTACTTTCAATAACGCTACTCTGATTTTTATGTTCGGGACACATTTTGGCCTGAAACACCCAAGTAAATAAAAAAATAAATAAAAACAGTGCTGACCCAGCCTGTGCACTAGCTGGTTGGCATGATAAATAAATAAATAAATAAATAAATAAATAAATAAATAAATAAATAAATAAAAGCTGGTAGGCACAAGTTTAAAAAATGAACAATTACAAAAACAAAAAAATGAAACATGAAAAATGTAATGAATGTTTTTTTAAAAAATGTTTCATTTTTAACCACCCAAAAACAATTTTAAAAATGGAAAATGAAATGCAATGCAATTTTGGCATTTCGTGCCCATCTCTAATTCCTTATCATAAGATGCCCACATTCCTACAGGTTTTTATGTCATAGCAAGTTACTTGGAAGTCATTTTTCCCTTGTGCTCTACACTTGCTATTCTTCTGCTATATTTAGTGCCTCAGTACTTTGGACATGAGATATGCTAAAGAGAACAAAAGAAAGAAATCAAGGGGACTGGCACCATTTCTATAGAAAGAGTGCCCTTTGAACAGCTTTAGCATCCTCTATTTTGATTATGTGTCAGCTTATTGTGTGCAAGATATAGAGATATGAGGCTGTTTTTTCCTTTTGGTACAGAATGAACAAATAAGTCTATGATGATGATTCACATGCAGTCATTGCAGAGTTGAGACAATGGGGAACAATAAAGGTTTCTAAAACCAAGCACTTTCATCTACAATATTTATAGGTTATTATGACTGAAGAGCAGCAATTTTTAATAACACCTTTGTTTGTGCCAAATACTTGTCTTCCATCAACTCCTAACTTTCTTTCTGGGGAGTTTCTTTCTCAAGTCTTAGTCATGAATGCATTCCATTTTAAGATTTAAGAAACAGAATTACGTGGACAATTATGAGTTTTAAAGGGTTCATCTGCTGATTTGCCACTTTCTCCACAATTTCTCTGCTAACATGTTTGAACCCCTCTATCATAACAATAGGACAAATTGGAAACAAAAAGATGTCTGTGTATTTTAATTAAGGAAACAGATTCTAAAAGTAGCATATCTTCCTATTTTCCGTTCCATAAAGCTGAAAAGCAAAAATGAATATGTCAATATAATTGATTGATTATGTAGAGTTGGATCTCCAAATTTATTCCATTGCTGTTTATTTTCTACTGTTTTCATTTACAGACTTCATTTTGACCACATGTTAAATAGCCACACCTTTTCTAATAACACTTCAGTCAAAAGTAACACTTACAGTATTTATAACTTACAGTATAAATATTTCCAGTATTTATTTATTTATTTATTTATTTATTTAAAATTTATTTATTTAAAATACTTCCAGTATTTATTTAGTTAGTTTGCATGCAGTAGCCCTGCTCTTATCTAGTTCTTCATAACATAAAACCCTGTCTATATTTAGTCTGGAGACAAGAAACAGAGAGTAGGTGTGATAGTCATTTCTAAACATCTGAAGAAGGAGGAAGCTTATTTTCTTCTACTCCAAAGGGTAAGACTTGAACCAATAGATTTAATTACAAGAAACAAGATTTTTGACTGAACAGATGGAGTAACTCTTTGACAGGAAGTGCTGGTTGACAGTGAGATGTTCTAACTCAGAGGAAGCACCTTCATTGGAGGTGTTAACTCAGGCCCCTCATCACCTTCTGGGCAGCCACTCAGGATGAGCAGCAGCAGCTGCAGCAAGGGCAGCAAGGCTGGTGCCACTGTGTGCAGATCCAGCCATGTGCCCTGGCCATCACATACTCATTGTGCCCTGGAGGGAAAGCTGCTTCTTCTCTTGGCCTGGCCCAGCCCAGCCCGACTTGGTGCACTGCAAGTGAGGGAGGGATGGAGGGAGGAAGGGCTGGGAAGGAGGGAAGGGAGGCAGGAAGGCACGTCCAAAGCCACCTGCAGCCCGCTCACTGTCCGAGTCCAGCCAGGCTGCGGTGCTCTCTTGGCTCGCCAGCCCACCCATCACCAACCGGAGACAAATGCAGCCCTGTCAGCCTCCCAGGAACCAGGTCCAGGCCACCGTTGGCCTTCTCTTCCCTTCTCTTCTTTTTCTACCACCTCCTCCTCGCTGGTCTCTAAGCCAGTGATGGTGGCAGCAGTTTCAGACTCCGGCCATGGCTCTGCTCCTTCCTCCCCTCCCTCACTCCATGGAACAAGGAAGCAACTCAGAGGGGGCTGGGTGGGCAGGAAGTAGCTCCATTTCCACCTCAGTCACCTGCCGTCCATCCCTTTGGCGGTCTACTGTCATGGCTGCTCTGGCTCGGAAGGCTGGTTGGCGCTAGCTCCGCCTGCCCCCTTCCTTCCTCACAACTACAATAACACAGGTGGCAGCCACACAAGGAAGGCAGGTGGGCAGGGTGGAGGAGCAGGGGTGGGGCCTCAGGGCCATGGAGGGAGTGGGAGACCTTGCAGCAGCCCTCCTGTTTTAAATTGCCCCACTTGGCTGCACCCGGCACCCCAACCATCTGGGCAGTGGGTGAGGGGAGTGGGGGACCTTGCCGTAACCCTCCCACTTTGAATGCCACACTAGCCAGCATGCTGATCATCTGGGCGGTAGTTGGGGGGGAGTGGGAGAAGCGACATAGCCCACTGCTTTGAACTGCCTCAGCAATAGAAGCAGCTGCGGACGCTGGCTTGCTCGCAAAGCAGGGGGTAGGTGGGGGGTTGCCATTGGTTCCGAGGGCCGGATTCAGGACCTTGGGGGACCGCATCTGGCCCCGGGGCCTTAGATTGAGGATCCGTGGTTTAAAGTCATGTAGTAGTCCCTTGATATTTGCACAGTGTTTGAGTCCTCTTGGGAAAACTATGAATCCATTGTTAATCAGTTTTATATATTGATTGAGATGCCACATTTAATCTTTCTGATATATCAGATTCCAGTACACAACACCTCCTTTCTCTTTAAAGACTCAGAAAGAATAAGCCCATTCCAGACTGAGATGAAATGTCATCCCTCTTTAAGTTAGAAAGCCCAGTGGCAACTGTCCTGTTTGAGTAGCATGAGGTGTGTGTGTGTGTGTGTGTGTGTGTGTGTGTGTGTGTGTGTGTGTGTGTGTGTGTGTGTGTGTGTGTGTGTGTGTGTGTCATTACAGTCGTGACCGACTCTTCGTGACCCTATGTCCATGGAGTTTTCTTGGCACGAATACTGGCGTGGGTGGCCTACTCCAGGCGCCTACAGCATCTGCTATTCCCTGGTGGCCTCCCATCCAAGTACTAACCAGGGCCGACCCTGCTTAGCTTCCGAAATCAGGTGAAATCGGATGTGTTTAGAGCATCTAAACTGGCCTAAATAAGCTTTAATCCCATTTATTTGGCTTACTTGGGGAGTTAATAGGGAAGGCTGCTCCAGTACTGCTGCCAATGATAAAATTACTGTACACAGTAATATAGTTTTAACTTTTACTCTAACATACATGTGGTTTGCCATGGCTAATGGCAATAGTGAGACTTACTGATGTCTAATTTCTATCAGATTTCCTCCAGAAGGAACACAAATGTAAAAGGTTGAGACCGTGTAATAAATGAAGTCAACCACCAGAACATTCCAAAAGGATTCTCAACTTGATGGACAAACAGCCAAGTGGACTGTAGTGTCTTTCCTTTCTCTTTTCTTCTTTAAGTAACCTCTGGTTGATATGTAATATGTAAATGACTACTCTTGGGCTTCCGTCCTTCTTATCTGAAAATCAGAGTTGCTGTTCTCTTTCATGAGAGACAGCACATAGGTTCTTCTGTTATGATGGTTGTCTAGCCCAGCATGAGCTAGGAGTTTCTGTAATCAAACTTATGGTTCTTTCCTTCTGTGCTATTTTGGGATGAATTTCCTGAAGCAATACTGTACATGCGAGCTTGCTTGATTTGCCTAGATATAAGTCCCAGAGAAGATACTGTGGTGCAGGCTCATCATGAACCCATTATATTCTGCCAGCGTAAATTCCAAATGTTCTTAGATGTTATGCTAAGAGAACTATGGCATCCGTTCATATGTAGCATTTGATAAGGCATGTAAGTACATCTCTGCTTTCCTTAACCCAATTAGTTGACAACAGTGAGCTGGCTGTCATTGTGAAGCAAGTGCCGGATGTCTGGTACATATGGAAGGAGAGTGCAACAGGAACCGAGAGAGAGAACAACCAGGTGCTGAGGCAGCTGAGGGAGAAATATTGGTGACAGATGTTCTTCCTGGTCTTTTGGGGAGGTACATACCAGTCAGCATCTTCATCATATCACCTGACATCTTCTGCAAAAGAGAAGCATGAGATTACTTGATTACTTTTACAACTGTAGAACATGGACAAAGTATGTGAAGGTTTTGCACCACCTTTGCCTGTAAACACCTCCACAGCACAGCCTCTCGGCGAGGGGACCATAAAGTACAGAAAGGATTCTTTAGTGGAAACCTGCATAAGCAGATTAGGTTGTTGACTTGCGAAGCTAGGCAGCTGCCCTCCTTATAAACACCTTTCTTGCCAGCCAGCCTATTGACCAGAGGGATGTAAATAGCATTGGGAAAATGAAAGGCTATTTCATCAAAGCCAGTCTCAAAGGCACACCCAAAATGGCTTCCCTGTTTGCTAGAAATTTTGTACTCAGCAACTGCTGGGTATGGTCTAGTTACATGCTTCCCAAGCAGGGGTCCCCAGAAGTTTTTGGACTATAACTCCCAGATATCCTGGCCTGCATAGCTAGTGGTGAAGGCTTCTGGAGGCCAGGAATATCTGGGGACCTGAGGTTGAGAACCATTGAGATCCCTAAATAGTCATGTTCTCCACTTAGCAAAATGTTCTATATGCAAAATATCTATAGTTTAGGGTCAGCTTTGCCATTAGGTAGAATGAAGGAACAACCTCACCATTGGTAGGAGGTAGCAGTGGCTACCTGAGCTCAGTAGGTTGTATATTTGAGTAAACCAGATTGCACTGCTGCTATGTCATGTTCACATACCACCAGTTAATTCTATGAGGTGCAACCTCCAAGTGCTGAATTGAGGCTGGGGTCAAAACCAGACATTACAGAAAGCCTGAAATTAGAAGCATCTGAGTATCACGGCTCCACTCTTCTTACCTCTGGGAATACATCAATTAGTCTTGCTTTGTTCTTTCATTGACCTTCTGGACTTAAACATGGAGTTCTTGTTGGGATGTTTAATATGTATATAAACGTTAATTTAATGTTTTGTATAAAATTGAAGTAAAACCCCCAGTCATGTTGTACACAATGGTTGAAAGGTGTTGAGTTCTGCAGACATTCTGTGAGATGCAACATGTATCAGGTGTAATTACCATATTTTTTGCTCTATAAGATGCACCTGACCATAAGACACACCTAGTTTTTAGAGGAGGAAAACAAAAAAAAGTTTCATCCAAGATTTCATGGGGGGTGTGGAATCCTGCCTGCAAAGGGGGAGGACAGAGGCTCTGTGCAGGAGACCTCCTTGCAAACGAGGTGATTTTGGACTGGGAAATACTTGCTGCAGAAGGGAAGGGGTGGGGAGAGGCTCCCTGGAAAAAGCCTCTTTGCAACAGAGTGTGTGATTGGGACTGTGGAATCCTGGCTGCAGCAGGGGATGGGAGAGACTCTGGAGAAGCCTCTTTGCAAACAAGGTGACTGGGACTGGTGAATCCAATCTGCAAAAGGGTGGGGGGGGTGCAAGCAAGGTGATTGGAATTGTGGAATCTAAGCTGCAAAAAGAAGGGGTTGCAAACATGTTGACCGGAACTGTGGAATCCAAGTGCAAAAGGGGAGGTTGCAAATGAGGGGATTGCAACTGGGGGATCCAGGCTGCAGAAGGGGAAAGCAGAGGTTCTATGGAGGAGACCTCTTTGCAAATGAGGTGATTGGAACTGTGGAATCCTGGCTGCAGCAGGGGATGGGAGAGGTTCCATGGAAGCCTCTTTGCAAACAAGGTGATTGGGACTGGGAATCCAGGCTGCAGCAGGGGATGGGAGAGGCTCCGTGCAGGTAACTTCTCTCAGAATGAAAATGTGTGATATATATGTAGTGGGGACTACTTTATTCACTCTATAAGATGCATGGGCATTTCCCCTTATTTTAAAGGGGGGAGTGCATCTTATAGAGCAATCTAAACTGGCCTAAATAAGCTTTAGAGCAAAAATACAGTAAGTGGTGCATGATGTAATCTGGATCCTGATAGATCACAGGAAGTATAAAAGTATGCATCTGGAAATAGATGTCATCTGTTGTAAGTCAGATCACTTTACTATCTCATATTATGCTGTCATGTTATGCTGTCATGCATGTTATGCTGCTGGAATCTATGTCAAATTGAATTGCTTCTTTGTTTCTCTGTACATATACACTCCACATTTTACATCCCCATGTGTCCATTCATTATTATGTCCACTAAATTCTGCTTATAAGCCCACAGAGCACTCACCAACAGTTAATTGGACATCTGCTTTTACAAACCTGAAAGCCTGCCTCAATCATCTATCTATGATAGATCCAATTATGGGACATCTATGATGTCTTTTAAAAAAACTTTACATCTCTTGCAGAGTATATCAACCAAGGAATTCCAAAGGTATGAGAATGTGATGGCAAATATCCTTCCTCCATTTCCCAAACGACGAAAGAAAAACAAAACCTGGGGGTAGTTTGCAAACAGAAGGCCTGTACAGGACAGTAAATGTAACAAATCTGGCTGGATCACAGCTACACAACCAGTGTGACCTGGGTGGCCAGCTTTACATGTTCAATTGCCAGCAATAACTAAATCAATGTTCATTTTTTAGAATTTAAAATGTACACGAGAATGGAGTTTCTTTGCAGCTTGCTGCTCCTCTAGGGGGCTACTCTTGAATCAGATCCATGCAGTTAAGACCTTCTCGGTGTTAAAATAGGAAGCAAGAACTCTTGGCAGTAGAAAGAGGCAAATACAATACTATAATAAAATAAAATAAAATAAAAATAAGAAAGATTTTTTTGTCTTCCCCAAGCAGACCAGTGTGCGATCTTGACAGGGTGAGAACAGCAAGTCAGCTCTAGAGGGACAATGATTATTCTTGAATTGGGAAAGGAAGGCAAATAAAAAGAGGCTGTTTGCCAACAGTTAGGAGCCATAATGAGTTTAGTTTTCAAAGGCCTTGGGATCTCTTCTTCTCATGCATTATTGAGCCAGGTATGGCGATCTTTCCCAGGCTTCCTGATCTGAATCTTTTCACACAAAGTGGAAAAGACAAACTAGCAGACACTAGGGATGGATAAGGTTTATTTTCACTGCATTACTGTGGGTAAAAAAAAGAAAACTTGGACCAAAAACAGCACACAAGATAAAAACAATACAAGAATAAACAGCTGTTTCAGCATCATTAGTAGAGACAACTTAAAGCCAGCCAAAGCTCAGATAACCTGGTATTTCTCCTCTCTTTTCTCCGTTTAATGTGTTTTCAAACATTTTTAATATCCTTGTCTAATAATTTTAAATAGCTTTTTGTATGTTGCTTCTAATTCTTATTTCTTTTAGTGCTTTGTGAGTGGTCTCCTACTGCTGGGAGCAGGGTGGCACAGAACTGCAAGTTACAACAAACAACAAACAACAACAAAACCAAAGACAATAAATTAAAAACCACCAAACTCATTTAGGGAAAGTGACTGGGGAGACAGCCAAGGGAGATCAATATCTCTTGAGTGCTTTCCTGGGACCTTTGCTTATGGGCTGGTAAACTTGTTTTTAATAGCACATGCCAGAGATGTGGGGCTGCTGCGGAGAAGCCTCACTCCCTTCTGCTCATTAACCTTATTCCTCCCAGTGCCAGGGAAGTAACACCTCAGTGGCCAATCTAAGAAACATTGCCACTGATATCAGTAAAGAGAATGGCCAGGCCAGGCCTTTCCCAACACAAGCTGTGCTCCAGAGAAGATGTGAAAAAAGCAGGGAATAAAGCAAACTCAATGCTAGGGATCATTAGGAAGGGTATAGAAAATAAGTCAGCAAGTGTCATTTTGCCTCTTTATCAATCTATGGTAAGGCCCCATCTGGAGGATTGTGTACAGTTCTGGTCACCATACCTCCTGAAGGATATCATGGAAATGGAAAAAAGTGCAGAGGAAGGCGACCAGAATGATTACACCTTCCTTCCCATCTGAGGCTGCAACAGTGGGGCCTCTTCACTCTTGAACAACGGTGTTTAAGAGGTGACCTGATTGAAGAAAAGCAGAGAGCAAAACAGTACAAGTCTTTGGTTCCTGAAACATCTTGAGTATTTTTTAGAAACAAATACAATAGATGGATTTCACTTCTGATCAGACCTGAACACAAATTGCTCTTGGTGCTTTTGATGCTTAAAGCCCTCCATGGTTTGTGTACTTGTAGGAGCATCTTTTCCCGAGGTCATCTGCCCACTCCGCCAGATCCTCCCAGGAAATGCTCCTCCAGGAGGCCAGGAAAACATCGACGAGAAGCCGGGCCTCCTTTGTTGTGGCACCAGCGCTTTGGAACCAGGTCCTGATAGAGTTGTGCCTGACACTCTCCCTTCCATTGCTTAGAACATTGCTTTTCCGAGACCTCTCATTGGCCTGATTCCATCCTTCCTGTTTCTCTGGCTGGTTTTAGTTATATTTTCATTATTCTTGTTGTGTTCCATTTTATCCTGTTGTAAACCACCCAGAGCAGTACATTGTGTGCTAATGGGGCAGTATGTAAATAAAATAAATAAATAAAACATGACCAATGGGTCTGTGGATGGCACGGCCATGACAGATCTATACACAAAATGGCTGTATCCCATGAAACTATACTGTGGATGACATGGGCATGACAGATCTAGATGCAAAATGGCCGAATCCCATGAAACAATCAGGTGATTTAAAACCAGAGTATGGAAAGAACCACAGAGCAGAATTGAGCAGAGTGAGTAGCTGGTAGCGAGCGTGCAGTTTTGCTGGAGGATCCATCCCAAAACACGCCAAACAAATGTAACAGCCTCAAGAATATTTTCAAAAGATGATCAATTTGTTCTCCTTTTGCAAGAAATGGTGTTTTTCTATCAACCGGGGTCCGGGATAGAAACAGGACATTCATAAGGCAATTTTTTCTCTCTCTCTTTCTCTTTCTGTTACTTGTGCCTTATTATTGCTTTGAAGGAGCTGATGGGCTGCTTTGCACACAGCCAGAAGTACGCTTGCTTACAGTTCCCATCTTTTAGCTATTATCAGTTTATGAGAAAGGAAGCTCAAGGAAGATCAATACATCCTTTGTGCAGATTACAAACGACTTCTGACGTACGTCCACAGGAGCTTTTTTTAGTGGGGATTCTTCTAGCTATTATGGATTTGACATGAACTTGGCCCATTGCCCTTAAGGGAATGCAATGTAGGCATAATTTGGCCTTCCTGTAATTGTCTATTTAACTTGGCCATCGAGGGTAATTTTTTCCTGTGAAATGAGCCCAAGACGTCACAAAGGCAATGCTCAGATTAATTAATGAGACATAATAACTCTCCTAATAAGAGCTCATGATATGTGCCCTTTTTCTTGCCCCACCATGAGTTCCTCTTTCATAGTCTCCCCTAAAAACACTTCTTTACAGGAACCTGTGAGTCACTTTCCATCAAGACATGTTGCCTTTGATTGACGCAAACACTGTCGTGGAAAAAAACAAGCACCACAGAACCATCTGTTTAATTGAGTCCTTGACATTTTATTGCATTTCCCCCTATTGCATATTAGAGGAAGCCAATAGAAAAACACTGGCTAATTATATGCTGTTTACGGATCCTAGATTTACTTTGATTGTGTTCCTCTAAATGACTATTCCGCCTTATTGCACGCGTAGCTTCTGCTTCCTCCTGCCTTCACAGGACATGCTTGCATAACAAACTGTTATCGTAGCTTTGAATATCACATCCCTCAAAAACACTTCAGGAATCTCAAAAATAGCTCCAGAGGATTGGAGTGGGGTGGAGTACAATCTCATGAAAGGGCTGTGTGTCTTATGGCCAGCTCTAAATGACCTTTTAAAAGCTTAAAGTATTGCATTTTGGGTATGCCTCACTTTGGTTCCAACTGTGATACATCCACATTCTCTGATTCTGCTTTGCTCCCTTGCTAATGAATGCATGTTTGACCTGTTGTATCTATAACAACATTATTAATGTATATCTGCTTCATATGTTGTGGGCTTAAGCACTCATAAAAATATAAGTGGAAATCTGGGCTCCAGAGAATCTAAAATATAGATAATATAGATAACCAAAGAATGAGTGCTGTGGTATGAGATCTTTATGAGCTAGTGTGTGTGTGTGTGTGTGTGTGTGTGTGTGTGTGTGTGTGTGTGTGTGTGTGTGTGTGTGTGTGTGTGTGTGTGTGTGTGTGTGTGTGTGTGTGTGTGTGTGTGTGTGTGTGTGTGTGTGTGTGTGTTGCAGCTTGATACATATTTCTAACTGGACTTTTTCATATGTTCTACAGGTTTCATATTCCTCTGGCATTTCTTTACCTTCCTTTTGGGGGGGAAAAAGACTATTCTGTAGGCTTTGCTGAAGTGTGCTTGGCTGTACTGCAGTTACATCTTTATTGTATCAGTTTTTGTATGATTAAGTCACAGCATATTTTGTAGTAGAATATAGGGATGGGAACCTTACAAAAAATGACATGCTGTTTTGTCATTTCGTAAGCTTACGAAACTTTATGAAACAAAATGAAACAGCAAACAGTGTGTGGTCAAGAAATGAAACGAAACACCATTTGTTGTTCTGGAAGTGAAATGATTCATCCTAGTGGTGAGAGGCCTCTTGATCCAGCCGTCTTGAGAACAGGAGGTTTATTTTTAAACTGATTGATTTATTTTGCTTCCTTCTCTCTCAGGCCTAAACTGTTGAGCTAGCTTATTTTCCAATCTTGATCTGTCTGCTCTTCCCTTTGCTGGCTGTGCCTGCAAGTTGATTTAAACTGATTGTTTTCCTTTCCTGATTAATTAGGACTGTGGAGGTTATTTTTATATATATTTTCCTTCCTTCCCTCACTGCGCTGCTGACCAGCTGTTGAGCTTCTCTCTCCAATCTCCTTGATCTTAGGTGTAGCAGGCAGCTAGCCTTTAGGTTTCTTGCTTGTTTACAGAGGGTTCTTGGAAGCAAATTGATTTGAAGGTTTAAGGATTGATTTAGAGCAGTGGGCTCCTGGTTAAACAAAATAAAGAAAGCTCCCCATTATTTATAGCCTTACGAAGCATTTGTTTCATTTCATTTGGTGACGAAAATTCTTTTAAAAAATCCATTACTAATGAATAGACATGGGCACGACTCGGCGAAAGTTGTCATTTCCGTTTTCGGTTATCGTTTCCGTTATGTAACGGAAACGGTAATGATAATTAAGCCATCAGAACTTGAACTCAAACCGAAAAAAGAAAAATTTGGTTGGGTTTTCCGTTTCTGTTTGTGGCATCACAGCGATCGCACAATGCGAAGCACAGAAAATGTTTTTAATTTAAAAAAACCCGACTCCCGGCCAAAAAAGCAGGTGAAAATATGCCTGCCTGAGGCTTTGCCACCTACCAGAGGGGTGATTTCTGGGGGGTCCCTGGCCTTTCCCCCCCCCTCTTCTCCTGTCCTGGGCTGCTTGCACCAGGCTGGGGGGGGGTCATCCTCGTCGTCTCGCCATGCCATGCAGTGGGGGGGATCCAAAATGGCGACCACAATTTTTCTTTTGAAATCGTGGTCAAAAACCACACCATATCACCACAGAAACATGTGAAATTTATTTATTTTAAATGCCTGAATTTTAATAGCAGCAGTGGGGTTTTTATAGCAATAAAACGTCGTGTTGATTTTATTTTATTTTATTTTATTTTTTATTTTTTTAGACCTGCCCATTTGGACTGGGCATGGGATGGGACCATGCAAATTGTTTGAACCATTCCACCAATGGCATCACCAGGTTTTTGACGGACACTTCTGGATGTCTCGGAGGGCATAAAAAGCCGAGGCACCTTCCAGAAATCGCAGTCGGGTGTATGGATGTGGTTGAGGGAGGAGGGCTGGCTGGTGGTGCTGGTGTGATCCGATCGAGATTGAGGAGGGAGGCTGGAGGCTTTAGGATTTAAGTTAGGCAGGCAGGGAGGGAATTGAATTTAGAAAATAATTTCTTTGATTCCCTGCAGCTTTGTCTGCTGAAGGGAATAGCAGTTTATTCTTTATTTCTTCTCTGGCAGTTTGTGAGGATTTTTTTTCTGATATTGGATAAAGGGGGAGGTTCGACTAGGAGTGGGAGGTGTGGATTTATTTTAAAAATATATTATATACTACCATTTATTTTCTATTTTCCCAACTTCAATTTGCTTGCATGCACACACATTTGGGGTGCAAGCCAAGAACAGAACCTCTATCCTAAGTGATATCCTAACTGCCCACTTGCCTGTCCGCCCGCGCCACCACCTGCCTGCGGCCCATGCCGCCACCCACCCGCTCGCCCGCCCCCCGCCCCGCCCGCAGCCTAGAGTGCAAAAACACCTAGCGCCGGCCCTGATTGCGGGACGCCCCTATGCTCTGGGAAGTCAAATCACGCTAAATTACGGTGGAAATGACAAATGACAAGCGACAAATGGAAATGACAAATTTTTGAAAAATTTCGCGACAAACGGAAACAACCCGAAATGGACCCATTCCAACAAACGAAAACTCAAAACGTCATTTTGTTTCTGGTCGAGCCCATGTCTACCAACGAAACAAAACAAAATGAAGACTGAAACAAAATGAAATAAAAAGCTATATTTCTATTTCGTGCCCATCTCTAGTAGCATATATTTCCTGAGCTGGCTGGATAACTCAGTTAAGTGACTGCAGAGCCAGAGGTGGAGAGTTTAATTCCCTACTGCATCCCAGAAGAGCCAGCTTGATGCACAGTGCCAGAATGTGTCCAGACAAAGGGAATGGTAAACCACTTCTGAGTGCCCTCTACCTCAAAAAAAAAAAAAAAACTGAACAGAATTGAGTCAGAATTGACTCGATGACATATTATTATATATGTCCCTGAAGATTCTCAAGGCTCAGCTTATCAGTTAAAAACCAAGGGAACTGCTGTGCTTCTCTGAGTCTCCAAGTGGAGAGACAAATCTTAGCAGAAGTTCACTGGAGGAGAAATATGTTCATTTTGATGTGTGGGGTATCTTTAAAATCTAGATAGCAATTTCCAAACATTCCAAGCTGGCACCAGGCTTCCCTGTTTGGCACAAAGTTGTTTTCAGGGGTGTTGTCTTTGCATCTCTCACAACCCTTAGTTACCCTCCTTCTGTGACATCCTTGAATTTTCTGATAATGAGATACAGCTGACCTGGTAACCCTGATGTTTTATGTACAGTATTTTACAGCTGAATTTGTTGTTGAATGAGCATGAAAGGGCATAACTCTTTCAGGGAAGAGTCCAAAGAAGCTATGCTGTGATTTCCATGCTGATACATGGCTCCAAACCCTATTTTCGAGGACAATATTTTTTATTTTCTCAAAAATAGGGTTTGCAGCCTTGTATCAGCACCAAAATCACAGGGGAACTTCCTCAAGCTCTTCTCTGTAGACCCCTGAAATTTGGAGAGGTTTGGAAATCAGGGGGCTGAGTTATTAAACTCCAAAAGGGGTCTCCCTAGGAAAAAAACATTCTATTGAGTCAGGAAGCCGCTAATCACTAGCCCATTGGGGGGCTATTGCAGCTTTCTGATTGGAATGACTTTTTTCCTCACGGGACCAAATTTGGAGGTTAATATCTCAACCCTCTGACCCTCAAACCTTTCCAAATTTCAGGGGGTTACAGGGCAACATCCAAAGAATCTCCCCTGCGATTTTGGTCCCTCTAGGGCCCAGGGTAGCACAGCAGTTCATTTCATTTTGTTTAGTTTTGTTACAAAACTACTTCAAGTTTCATTACTAACAAAACAAAACTACTAAAGAAACAAAACGAAAGACTATACTTTTAGTTTCGTGCCCATCTCTAAGTGTAACCTTTAGGGAATTAGACCAGGACTTGTTTCAAGGTTTTGAATTTGCAGCCAGATTCCATTAGCTGTGCAGTAGAAGTGGAGAGATTGACAAAGCAGGATTAGCTTCAAATTCCGCATATTAGTCCACCTCTTTTTCACTCATCAGTGCCAGAATTTTTGCTCACCAACATATAGTCTCAGTAACTCATTCTGAGATGTTATTAACAAAATCCGGAAGTTGATAACTTCTGGATAACTTCATCTGGATGACTGAGAATCTTCACAGATGTGTTGATAACAAAAAGAATAAAAAGGTTTCATTCACTTACAGTTGAACAAGTCAAACATCATAGTGAACTAACATGACTGCTTTGAGCAACAGGCCTAAACAGACTCACTGCTGACTGCTTCCTCCAGACTCTATACTTTATTAACTGACAGTAGACTAAAAGAAAAGAGGGAAGAAGCACAGAGTGGCAAGTTCTCTTAGAAAACCAGAGACAGGGACGGACCAATCAGTGACTGCTAGGTTGACTGGCTGTCAACACAGCCCAGAAAGGTCCCTCACAGCCAAACCAACTCAAGGAAGCATGTGAGACTGCAATAACTCCAATATACTGTCTTACTCATGAAGATCTCTAGAAGATGCTGGGATACTCATCATGTTCTAGGTGTGCAAAGAATGGCTGTGCAGCTGTATTATGTTGCCTCCAAGCTGTTTCTGGTACTCGAGCTCTTTCTCTTTAAAAAAAGATGAAGACTCCATGAATGACAATTCACCTTTTAAATAAGTAACAGGACTCACACTGCACGACTTCACACCCTCAAATGTACTTTCCTTTAGAAATGGAAAAGCATTTTTCAGCTGCTACTTTTTTTTTGGTGATCTGTGTGGTCCCACAGGGTTCCAAGGGCTAATTTTTGGTCCCTGAGCCCCATCCAAGTGTGCCACCACTGACTTAAAGGGGCCAGAGAGACCTTTTAACTGCTACCAGACTGAGTTGTTCAAAGCTAGAAGAAAATTGTACTTGCCAAGAGACGGAAGAACAAAGTTGCCTTTATTAAGTGGGATTTTAAAAATCCATCAACTTGAAGTAATTTGGACTCTTTCCTTGGAAATAGTTTTATTTTAATTATTGCAGAGATTTCTTCTCTCTCCTTTGATTTGTCTTTCTTCACCTCATCGTAGTTGAACATTTTTGTGTGTTTTAAATAAATGAATGGAACAACTTAAAGTAACAAAGTCTTTATTCCCCACACATGAACAAGCATATTGTTGTTTCCTTTTAAAGTTGATTGTAATATTAAGTTTGTTTTTCATCAAATGAAACTATGGGTGGAAGAGAGAGAAATGATTTGATGGCATTTAAAACGTGTGCTTAGCCCCCCACCCGGCCCCACAGATGGTGAATGTAACCAGCCCTCCCCAACATGAGACCTTTCAGAGGCCACACTCTGAAATACAATAGAGAACCTGTGGCCCTCTAGCCTTCATATCCTTCATAGTAATGAGTGCTGGAGAGCTCAAAAGCGTGCAGGCAACTGCTATTGTTGGCCCTCATAAAGTTCGTGCCCTCCAATGGCTCTTATATTTTCTATGGTTCTTATGGCCAATATCACTTTCCTCCAGCTTTACACATATGTGTGAATGTGTTTCATGCCTGCTTGTGCAGCACATCCCAGATGCGACCCTTTGGGCTGAAAAAGTTTGCACACCCTGATCTAATTTGGTGAAATTTCCTGACCTTTTCCTGAAGGGGCCATAAGAGCCAAGTTAAAAAATATGCAATAAGTGTTGGTGTTGTTTTTATTGCATGAAGGTCCCACCTTCCTTTTTAAAATGTATTACAGTGTTATTGCGGTTATTCAGGGGGATTTTAACACTACCTTTCCATCTTATTCCCAGGGAGGATATGGATTTTGGAACAAAATGTAAAATTAGCTAAAACCATAACATTATAAAAGTACAGTGGTACCATGTATCAAGGAATTAATTCATTCCAAATGAAATTCTGTTAAGCAAATTTTCCTTTGTACAAATTTCCCATAGGAATGCATTGAAAATGGATGAATCCCTAATTGTGACCATTTTTCTGTTGTACGGATTCGCCCCATAGGCGATTCTGTTAAGCGATTTCTCCCTATCTCTGGACATTTTTTCCTTTAAGCGGAGTTTCGGTTAAACAAACCACTTGTTATATGAGGGTCCACTGTGCTATGAAACAGCCCACTGGGATGAACGGCTCGGGGGGGGGGAACAGTATGGTCTTGTAGAGCATGAGGCAGTTTACTACAAGCTAGTTCCCTGATCATTTTCAGACCTGCAAAATGTCAGCAACCCTGCTGGCATAGCCCAGGGGTTCTCACTAGACCCTGGGACCCAGGCCTCGGCAGAAAGCGGTGGACACCACAGGTGGGATGTTGAGTACAATGGTGGCACTTAGAGATGGGTGTTTCATTTTGGAAGGGGTCCGGTTCTGAAAATGAAACATGGCAGCACAGCTGCTGTTCGGAACCGGGATCCAGCCTCTGGAATGAAATCAACCACTGACCTATGTTCCTTTGGGTTGCGCAGGGTAAAACTCCAATCAGGAAGAAACCTCTGACATGTCATCTTTTCCTCTCCCCGGCACTAGCCAGTCAGATATGGAGGAGGGATTATGCTTGTCCTTGCACCAGGGAGAAGAAGACACACTGGAGGCTTCTTCCTGATTGGAGTTTTGCCCTGCCTGACCCAAAGGAACATAAGTCACTGGTTAATTTTGTCCCTGAGGCTGGATCCCAGTTACAAATGTGTTTCATAGCTGTGCTGCCATGTTTCAATTTCAGAACTGGACCCCTTCCGAAACGAAACACCCATATCTAGTGGCACCAAGTTTTGGTCTGCATTTTAAAGTGGATTCAAAGCACTCTCAAAACAGGAACCACCCATTCTCACTGGCTGAGTTAGAGTGTCCCTTTTTTTTTGTATTTATAATTTTATTGGGTTTTTTAGGGGGGGAAAGGGAGGGGGTATAGGGAAAAGGAAAAGGGAAAAAAGGGGAGGGATAGAGTTTAAAATTTACATTGAATATATCAAGCAAAGTAAAAATAAAGTGGTATAACATATTGATAAATTGCCAAATATTATCACAGTACTAATAAGTTTGTTACTTCTTGCCATCTTTTCCGAGAGATCTCATCGTAGTCTCCTTTTAAATAGCCGGAGAGTCTATCGATTTCGATACATTCTCTTATCTTTTCGTGAAAATTCTTCTCTGTTGGCACGTTTGGTTGTTTCCAAAATTTCGCGTACAATATCCTTGCAGCAACAATTACATGGTGAAGTACATATCTCTGATCATATGAAATATTTATATTTACTATATTTAATAAAAAAAGTTCTGGTCTAAGCTCTATCTTAATTTTCAGACATCTTTCTAGAAATAGTTTTACCATTTTCCAATATGCCTTTGCCTCTTTACAAGTCCACCACATATGATAAAAAGTACCAGAGTCATATTTACATTTCCAACATTTGGGTGAGCAATTATACATCGAGTTAGAGTGTCCCTTCGGGGATCTAACAGTGCATGATCGTATGCACCACTTCAAGGGAAGACAAGCTTGAGCAGAAAATGGAAAGTTGATTTTCCACTTTCCAATTAACTGACTATTAGAGATGGGCATGAAAGGATTTTTTTTTTGGTTCCGTTTTCTGTTATTCGTTCCGTTATGGAACGGAACGAATAACAACGTCCAGAGTAATTTAGGAATGAACCAAACAGAACCAGAACAAATTAGTTCGGTTAGGTTAGGTTCATTCCTCCCTGCTGGTGATGACAGTCCATCTGTCATCGCCAGTGGGGGAGGACTGTGAGAGCCCCATTCTAGCCTCCGCACATGGAGGCGGGACTGGAGCTCTTTCGAAACTGGTCTCTGCTGCGGGGAGGTGACAGCCAGCTTGGCTGTCACCTCCCCGCTGCGGAGATCAGTCCAGAGTGGCAAGGCCACAGCTATCTCTCCAATCTCTACAGCGAGGGGATGACAGCCAGCTCGGCTGTCATCCCCCATGGTGGAGGGTGATCAGGAGAGGGTCGCGGTTTCGTCTCCACAAGCGGAGCCGAGGCCGCGGTTTTGGGATCACTGGAAAGGGGGCTGTGATCCCGCCCCCGCATGCGGAGGCCAGCCCCAGTGGGCTGTCAGGCTCCGGGGCGGAGTGGAGAAGGAAGGGGCTGCAATCTGGCCTCCGCGCCGCAGGGAAGGCAGGACTCCTGTTCAGCCCCTCTGCATGCAGAGGGACTGAACGGGGGTCCCAAAGGGATCTTCCCCACATGGGTCATGACAGCACCCGGTGCTGTCATGACCGGCGCAGGGAAGAAGAGACCCCCGTTCAGCCCCTCTGCATGCACTGGATTGCAGCCCCTTCCTTCTCCACTCCGCCCCGGTGGGCTATCAGGCTCCGGGGCGGAGGGCAGCAAGAGGGGGCTTGGGATCCGGCTTCCGCATGGTGCCATCATGACCGGCGTGGGGAAGAAGAGACCCCTGTTCAGCCCCTCTGCATGCAGAGGGACTGAACGGGGGTCCCAAAGGGATCTTCCCCGTGTGGGTCATGACAGGGTCATGATCATGACAGCCCCCATCCCCTCAGCCCAACCTGTCAAAAAAAAAAACCCAGCTGGGTGCTGGTAGTGGCAATGAGAGAGCCGAGCAGGCAGCACCAAATTTAATTGCTCCACTCTGCTGCTTACACCACTGCCACCCAGCTAAGTTTGACAGCTCGGGCTATGGGAAGGGGGGCCACACAGCTTTACAAAGCCACATCTCCCTCTCCCCACAGCCTGAGCTGTCAAAACCAGCTGGGTGGTGGCAAATTCCGTTTGGTTGCTCATTTCTTTTTGTTATGGATTTTTAAAAAAATAATTCATTAATTACAAAATGAAACACAATGAGCAACAAAATGAAACAAAACACTATTTTTCCATTTAGTACCCATCTCTAACCTCTACGTATGCTCAAGACCACTTAATCATTGTTTCATCTTTTACCATCTCGTTTTTTTAACTAATTCTGATTTAAAATCAGTATCTACTTCAAGCATTTAACAAGCCAAATATATACCTTAAGCAAACACCAAAAAAGAAAAGGAAAAAGACTTTTTCTATTGCATACCCATTTTACATACTAATAAATCCCTATTCTTAAATATACTATACATATGTAACTATCTTTACGTTAATCTAGCAAGTGATAGATGCCATTTATGAATCATTAGGCTACTTTCCTTTTATATAATGTCACTATTATAACTTTAAATTTTCTTATCAGATATTTTCTATCCTTTATATAAGTCACACAGTTTCAAATCTTTTTTTACCTCTAAATTACATCTACAGTGGACCCTCGTATAACAAATGGTTTGTATAACATAAAATATGTACAACATGAAAAATTCCAGAGATAGGGGATATTTGCTTAACAGAATCACCTATGAGGCGAATCCGTACAACATAAAAATGGGATCACTCCATTTTCAATGCATTCCTATGGGAAATTTGTACAAAGGAAAATTAGCTTAACAGAATTTCATTTGAAATGAATTAATTCCTTTATACAAGGTACCACTGTAATTTGTGGTTTGCCCTATGCAGACCATATCCTGGCCTATAAGATCTTTCCCCATCCATAAACTAACATGTCTCTAAACCTTGCAGTTTGAGAGAGAAAAAATTGCATATATATCTATTTCCATGTGTGAGACCTAATTTGGAATATTCACAAATATTCTCCTTTTTTCATAAACAATCTCTCACTTAGGAATTATATATTTCCTCATTTTTGTTCTCTAAATATAGATTATTTCTGGTATATTTTAAACATCAGTATACAAAAAAGAGAAATAAAATTTAAAAATAATCTTATAGTTTCATCATATTTTTTCAGCCTTCCTTTTTTTCCACAGTTTAAATATCAAATTTCTAAAATAGTTATTTCATATTTCCAATTTCATATATTTAAAAGTAAGATCCCCTAAAGTAAAATATATATATATTACTTTGGGAGATCTTAAGGGCCCTTCAAAGCAAAGGCCCTAGGCTATTTCTTTAGTGGTTTTGCTTTTGATTAAGGAAAAATTTAAATATCATTTACACTAATGCACTAATAAAATATTGCAACACATGTTACTCTTAAGTGCTGACTAATGTGTTATTTATCAAAATTGAGAACTATTGAGAGCCACATTAATTTTTGGAATAATGCCTAAAAGCTTCTGGTCCAGCAAATAATCTCAGAGTAGATGACTCTTGAGAGATGAGATGAAACATCTGTGAAGGTAAACACAGACTACATATATAATCAGGAAAAGGAAGAACTGCTTTGTGTCACAGGATTGGTGGCACTGCAGAGATCAGATTCCGAACTAGATCTGTGTGGTGTCTTCAAACAGATATTTCAAGAGGGACAGAAGAATGAGGGCTATTTCTGAATTTACCAATAGACCATAGGGTGGAACAAAGGACCCACGGCTATTAATAGGGTGAAATGGCAACACCCCACAAATCCTTTTATGTTGAATCTGGAATTTGGAAATATTAGATGTTAAAAATAAAAAAGGTAGTTGTAGCTGTTCATATTTCCTCATTCGCTGAAATGGGGATCCTGCAGATCAAACCATACAAAGGTTCTGACAAAGTCCAACAGGCTTGGAGTATTGGCCAAAGGGTTGGCCAGGCATATGCCTTATTGAGGCAGCGGGCAAGGCTAGGGACTCACATTCCAAAACTTCAACCCATTGAAGAGAATCGAGTCAACTCTGCCACAAAGAAAGGTAGAAGGGAGGGAAATGCTACCACAGGGCTTTTTAGGACAACCTGTACATCATTTGGAGAGAGACCAAGCAGGATTCTCAAGATTACTATGCCAAAAAAAAAAATGAAGAAATGTATCCTTTCCTTCAATTTGACAAGGATTCATTGGTCTGCCTCAGCATGTTGACATTTCCCTATATATGAACTAGCAGAAGGAAATACCCTCTCTGATCCTTTCCATGCCCCTTTTTCTTGATGTTATCCATGTACCTCCATGCTTTCTTTCACACACATCAGATGCAATCTACCACATGGGGCCTCCCAAAGAAACTCCTTTGTGTATTTTTTTAAAAAAATCAGGCCAATTAGCCATTTGTTTTGATAAAGTTAATTTAGTGATGTTGACTTTATAATCGAAGCCATCAAAGATGCAAATTGTTCATCAGCACGCTACATGCGTCTCCCCACAACCATGTGCTGCTGCATGATGAATAGTGTTTAGAAAGTACATTAAAAAGTATTTTGGGTTATTTAAAAAAAAGAATTGTGGATTTACAAAAGAATCTGATGCAGAAACACTGGTATCGGTACTGTATAGCATTAGTGCAGGATTGTCCCTCCCTACATTTTATTTTATGCCTGCATCATGGAACATGGCTTGGGATCTGATCATTATCCTGCAGGCACTCCAGTCTGGGCCTAGTTCATCCAGTTTTATGTTATACCACAACTCCAGTTTTGTGTAATACCACATCTCCAGGGCAAACACCACTTCTGCAAAGAGAGAAGGGCAAACAGCTATATTTGGGGGATCATTAAAGAAGGCACTTATTATGACAAACCAAAATTGAGGGGAAGAGAAGAGGGATAGCCCCAAATTTCCTGAAATGTGAAGCTCTGACTTAAAATATCAAAACTCGTACAAGAAAACAGGCACATGCATATAGTCATTCCTAGTAATGTAATCAAACGCGCTGCTTATAGGTTATAAAGCTTTATATAATAGGACCCCTATATCCATGGGGGATTGGTTTCAATTCCATCCTGTGTAGATGTCAATACCCGTGGATAATAGCAAACCCTATATACAGCATGGTCTCTGGCTCACTATAATGTCAGCTTCTGATTAGAGGTGGGCACAAAACAGAAAACCCATGGTTTGGGTTCATCTGGTTCAGGCCCATCCTTGGTTCTGTTCAAGTTCGGGTTTGTACAAATTTTTTTAAAAAATTGTACAAACCCAAACCGATCCGAACCGGTTTGGGTTCTTACCTGCGGTGGCGGTGGTGGCTCGGTGGTGGTGGTGGATCCTGGCCCCTGCGGCAGGGGCTTTTTGAGTGTGCTGGCATGGGGCCAGCACCACTTTTTTATTTTGTTTTCAAGCACCAACCGCACGGCCCCTGGGGCCAGGTGGGCGCTTATTTTATTTTATTTCTATATTTTTCTTTATTTTAGGGCACCAACCCAGCCACCCCTGGGGCCGGGTTGGTGCTCCTTTTCAATTTTTATTGTGTTTTTTTTTTAACTCCGACCACACAGCTTTTTTTCCTGGTTGCTCCTCCCTGCAGTCAGGAAGTCCAGCACCAGGTAGGAGACCTCTCCAGCGCCGCCATTAACAAAACAAACCGCACCAAACCAATTTTTTGTTCATTTTTTTCCATTGTAAATTCACTCTGTGGTATGTTATTTGTTTTGCTAGGTAACAAAATGAATAATGATGAATAACAAAATGAACTAAAAGTTCATTTTGTGCCCATCTCTAGTTCTGATAATTGCTTTGTAGAAATACTTATCTCTGGGCTTGTCCATTTTAATATTTTCAGATCATGGATAAGTGAAAGTGTGGATCCAATTCCACAGATATGGGAGTCCTGCAGTATATATAAAGTAAGAAGAAAAGGCAAATTGAGACTACAGGGCTACTTTTGGCAGTGTTGTGATGTATATATACAGACAGGGCATTCACGTTGTTTTTAAACTGTATTGATCCATTTATATTTGGACTGTTATAGCAAGCCATACTGCTCTTAATTGTCTATTGCTTCATTTTCTCTACTGATCCATAGGGCAATTGGCCCTCCTTCTTCTTGAAAGACAAAACACAACACAAAAGTGGTGCAATAGATAGGGCCAAGCCTTCTCTCCCCTTCCTTTTTTTCCTCTCCTCCTTTTTCTGACCTCTTTGCAAAGGAAATAAATTGTCTGTACAATACTTTGCAAGTCTTTTGCACAGCAGTGGGAGGAGTTTTGAAAGATTTGCAAAGTATTGCGATGAACAGGGTTTAAAAAAAGAGAAAGGAGATGCAATGTTCCTTTCTTTCCAGCTCAAAGCATGAAATATATCTGATCAAGAACTCCTTCAACCTGCAAGGAGGGGAGGCTGTATTTTTCAATCTGTCTCCTTGTGATCAATATATTCATTTTGTTTTTGCTAGTAACAGCAACTATAAATGCCAATTTGTCAATACACCTTTAAAAGAAAAAAGTACAGAAATCTGACCTCTTTGCAAAGGAAATATATCAACAACAATGTTCACACAGGTTGAAACAATAAGAAACAAAGTGATTCATCATCAGTACAAAATAAAAGAACCTTCCCAATGAGAGGAAAATAAATGGGAAACAAACCACTGGCTGGAAAAATGTGTTGATCTTAGTTGTGAATTGGGTGTTCAGAAATTTATGAAATAATCTAAAAAAGACCAACCATATCAGTGTAACTGGGGGTTCTTTGGCCAAGTGTGATGGAGTATTCCAAGTTAATTCCAAGTAAGATTAGTTTAATTTGTTGTTTCCACAGAATCATCTCTTCTGATTCATGCCGGGCTTCCTTTTTCTTTGCAGAATTTGGTGTTCATTTAATTGTGCTTCTTTCAGTTTGCCAACTGGCCTGAAAAGCACGACATGTATCTTAAAATAAATGAAAATAAATAACTTTCCTGCTTTCATCTGAATCATTTCTTCTGAACACAGCCAGTACAGAGGTACCTGTGTATATGTTCATCAGATTATCCTCCAGGCTTTTTACGAATGCAACTTTTGCAAGCGATAGTCATGGCCTTTGGTTGTTAGTTCTGACTTAGCTGCCTTACGGGTTTTAAAAGTCCCATGGGGAGAACAAAACACATCTATAAAGGCATTCTAATCTTTAACGTAACCTGGGGCTTTGATTGTAAAACATCTCTCATTTGGTCATCTTGCTTTTTAAACGCTCTCTCCATTCTCTAAATCCATCATTAGCTGCAGCTGCTTTATCTTTAGCACCTGTATCCTTACCCTTGAGAGTCTCCAGACTTAACAAAATGATTTTATAGGCATCGAGTCCAATGGCTGGAAGTTCAAGAATTTTTTTTAAAAAAGTCCTTCTTCCCTTTCAGCATATTAGTCCACAAGAGAGAGAGAATGGCTCAAAGTTCTGTGCAAGAAATGTACCAAAAGACCTTCTAACTGAACAAAGTGAAGTGAAAGTCTGAATTCCTTTGGCAGGGAAAAAAAAGGTGTGAGACTGCTGAACCATTTAACAAACAACTAATCCTTGTTTTAAACCCATTTCATTCATGAGCTCAGAGACTCATAATGAAGAAACAGACCAAAAGAAGAAAAAGGAGAACAGACAAGGAGAGGAGAGGAATGGGAAGGAAGAAAACAATTTTATCTTCTTTACCTCTCTGTTTAAAATCTTGCATATTTCTGGAGTCTTTATGTCTGTGGAGATTTTCAACCATCCAGGTGAGGTTATCTGGGAGTTGAGTCATGGCAACTGGAGTTCTTTTCTTATGGGATTGAAATGTTTCACTACTCATCCAAGGAGCTTCTTCAGTCTGAGAAGTAATTAAACATTTCAATTCCACAGGAAAAGAAGTCCCGTTGCCATGACTCAACTCCCAGATTTCTGGATTCTTTGTTCCTGCATTTTAAATTCCATCCAATGAAATGGGCCTGAGGACAGGGAAGCTTTTCAGTCTATCAGTGAGCAGGGCAACAGTTGTGGCTGAATTCCAAATAATGAACTCAGTGAGTTACGTACAATTCAGATGAGATGGGCCATTTCAGACCAATTCTATCAGAAAGCAAAATGGGTGTCCCCACCATGTTACAGACTAGCACCTTATTAGGCAAATGACAAATGGGCATGAAGATGAGGAGAGGCATACTAGCTTGCAGCCTTGTAGAAGAATCTCACAAACACATAGCAATTAAATTGCTTGCAGGGAAAGATCTCCATGCTACCAAAGTTAAGGAATCATTTCTCCTGTTTCCAGCTTCATGCTTAGGTTTTAATATAGTCCATACGATTAGTTGATTAATAACTGAAAACGTCAGTAAACTCTATGTTCATTTTAACACATGGATATACTTCTACTCATTGTCCAATCAAATTCCAGCCTACTTAATGTTTGCTTGTTTGTTTGTTTATGAGATTTATATACTGCAGCCATCTAGCCCAAAGGCAACTCTGGGCAGTTTACAAAGTAAAGAATGCAAATTATAAAACACATACAATTAATATATACAAATCAAATACAAATTACAAAATAACAAAATTACAATATACAATAATACAGTAATACCTCAGATAACGAATGCCCCTGATAACGAATTTTTCGGATAACAAATCGCAATTTCCAGGTATTGGGCTACCTCGGATAACGAATTTTCCCTGTGAGTTGCCTCGGATAACGAATTACAATTTCTAGGTATAGGTCTGCCTCGGATAATAAATTTTCTCTATGGGTTGCCTTGGATAATGAATTTTCCTATGGGATGCCTCAGATAATGAATTTTCCCCATGGACTGCCTTGGATAATGAATTTCCAGCATGCATCGGTAAAAAAGAGTTATCCCGGGTTATAAAGAGTTTTGAGCAAAAAAACAGGTGTCTGTGTCATTTTCCTAGGCTCTGGAACGGATTAATTGGTTTCCAATTCATTCCTATGGGAAACCGTGTTTCAGATAATGAATTTTTTCGGATAACGAATTGCCTCGGACTATGCCAACATGCTCCAGACTTTCATTTTACATGTGTTGATGTCAGCTAGGTGCCTACACGTTGCACCCACTTAGGATTCTCAAGTTATTTGGTTTATTTAAGGAATCCTGTACCAGTCCTACCTGCTCCCAACTAGAGTTTCTACAGATGAGTTGGGATTTCAACCCAGGTCTTCTGGAGCCTAGTCTGTCACTCTAGCCCGACATCATATTGTTGATCCTCAGCCATAACTACTGTCATGGGTACTTAACTGTATTTGCAGAATGTAATGAAGTGTGATCTAGTCAGTTAGGACACTTTCATTCCACATGACTTTGGTATATCTTAGTGCTAGGTAAGTAGGTATAAGAGAACAGCCTCAAACCCCCATTTGGTTTAAATATGATAATCAAGCATCATTTTCACTTGATCGTGCCATTAACTTTTCATGTGCCAGCAAATGGCTGCACCCTCAGTAACATGCTCCAATCTTTATCTTCTGATCCAACCGCATCCATAACGGGGCTATTGCTTTTTGTTTCCTATTTGATGAATCTGTATTCCCCTTTGGATGTACAAGTTTTATATTGCCAGACCCTTGACATGCATAGTGGAGGGGAAGCCGGATTGCACCTGTGCTCCCTAACTCCACATCACATGCATTCCACAGCCGAACAGCAAATGGAACATGTGTTTAGTCTTTTTATTACTTCTGCTCGGAATGGAAGAGCTCTTCCTTTATGGGGAAGAGATTGCATCTCTTGAATTGAAATTATTTATAGCACAACTTCTCTCCCCACCCCCACCCCCACCCCAATGGTACAGAAAAGTTCTTATTTCATGTGCAAAAACCTCTCCACATCTTAGCCTTGTTGCTTATAAACACACTCAAAATGGTTTATTTGCTTTTTAGCTGCTTCACCTCTTTATCACTTTCCTTTCATTTAGATCACTGGAGGGGGTTGTGGGGGGGGGGAGGACTGATGTTGAAAATATCCGTAGAGGCAAAATCTCCATGGATGACTTCATTCTGAGACATATAATCATAATTCATCATTTTCATCAGAGAGGGATGCATAGAGAGTGGAATACATTATTGAGCCATATATTTTCACGTGCAATGTAAGCGTTTCCAAAACCCACTCTAAAATAAGTTGCTTACAACACCTGGTGCTTATTTATTTCCTGGATCAAATCACAAACCATTATTAGAATTCCCAGTGGAATATATTTATGGCATTCAGGTTTTGGACATTTCAGTCTAAAATGACCTCTCTCAGCTTTCTTTAAGAACAGTGTCTGTACATATTGGAGCGAAAGTGAGAAGATTGCAGCTTAATAAATCCATTTTCCATCCAGCAGGATCTGGGCAGACAGCAGTGTTGGCTGCCTGGAAGCCGCAGTTGTGCTCATGTGAGGGATAACCACCCACAGTGGCCCCAGATAGCTGAAATGACCATAGCAACACACTAGAGAGCAAAAGGCAAATCCATATCCATTGTTCAGACACAAATGGGACTGCCATTCATCCGCCAAGCCAGCAGGGAAGCACATCTGTGCAATACACATCAGGGTTCTCCTTTGCATGATATCATGTGTCATGTCAAAGATCCCGATCCAGTCCTTTCAATGACGGCAGCTGGGTGTGGATGTCCAGCAATAAGCTACGTATAAAGATCCTGGTCCAGCAATCCTTTAATGAATTTTTTGCATTGCTTGGGAAGTTTTATTGGGGAGTCTATGGGCCAAATTGTGCATTATGATGAATGAGTCATTTGCAGCAGTGTTGTTTTCCTCAGCACAAATGGGTTCAGGCCCAAGATATGTAGCGTTAAAGATTTACACATCTGCAACTGATCAATAGATCATCATGTACAATTTTGGTCTGAAATGGCAGGCTACCAAATCATTCCTGCAGTAAGCGTGAATGTTGCATAGCATGACCACAACATTTTCCCTCCTTCCCTTATCATTCATCTGCTGAGCCCCTAAGTCTCCCACTAAAATCAGAATGGGTAATCCTTGACCCCAATGCCTGACACAGGTTGCATCAGGCCCAGAAATACCCAGAATTTCCCCAAACACATGTCAAACAGCCACTTCTGATTTTTTTTTTTTTTAGGGTAATGCTGTTTTCCTAATTTTCTCTTTGAAGAAAATACTTCCCATTTTGCTTGAAAAATATATGGTGGAGAGAAAGGACAGGAAAGGCTTAGGGGCACAGAAATGGTCTTGGGAAGAGACCCTTGGCCCACCCTCGTTTTAAAACAACACAACCACAAACAATGACTTTTATTCATGACTCTTCACATCTCTAAAGAGTGCTGCTTAAATACCACCCACAGCACTTAAAGTACTCTCTGGGTAGTTTACAGTTTAATTATGAGTACAGTTAGATTGATAATATACCAATCTCAGAAGGCTGGAAGGCTGAGTGAACCTTGAGATGTGAATTGGGTTTTGGCTGCCACTGCGCCAAAATGTTCTTTTGACCTACCACCAAATTTTTCATAAGCCCTTATGATCTTAGAATTACAGTATAATATATGGAAACCTAGGTTTGGAACAAGAATGAGTAACCTTATAATCATCCAGATGTTGTTGGACCCCAAACCCCGCCACTGAGTTCCATGGGCTATGCTCACTAAGGTTTATGGGAATTACAGTCCAACAACCTCTGGAGGCTCAATCATTCTCTGCCTTGCTTTAGAAAGTGCACACCATCAACCGAGAAGTTGTGCAGGATACTCTATAGTTGAAATGAGCTTCTCTGATCCATTTTCTCTTTCATGTTGTAACAGCATTATTGGGTTTTTTAGGGGGGGAAAGGGAGGGGGTATAGGGAAAAGGAAAAGGGAAAAAAGGGGAGGGATAGAGTTTAAAATTTACATTGAATATATCAAGCAAAGTAAAAAGAAAGTGGTATAACATATTGATAAATTGCCAAATATTATCACAGTACTAATAAGTTTGTTACTTCTTGCCATCTTTTCCGAGAGATCTCATCGTAGTCTCCTTTTAAATAGCCAGAGAGTCTATCGATTTCGATACATTCTCTTATCTTTTCGTGAAAATTCTTCTCTGTTGGCATGTTTGGTTGTTTCCAAAATTTCGCGTACAATATCCTTGCAGCAACAATTACATGGTGAAGTACATATCTCTGATCATATGAAATATTTATATTTACTATATTTAATAAAAAAAGTTCTGGTCTAAGCTCTATCTTAATTTTCAGACATCTTTCTAGAAATAGTTTTACCATTTTCCAATATGCCTTTGCCTCTTTACCAGTCCACCACATATGATAAAAAGTACCAGAGTCATATTTACATTTCCAACATTTGGGTGAGCAATTATACATCGAGTTAGAGTGTCCCTTCGGGGATCTAACAGTGCATGATCGTATGCACCACTTCAAGGGAAGACAAGCTTGAGCAGAAAATGGAAAGTTGATTTTCCACTTTCCAATTAACTGACTATTAGAGATGGGCATGAAAGGATTTTTTTTGTTCCGTTTTCTGTTATTCGTTCCGTTACGGAACGGAACGAATAACAACGTCCAGAGTAATTTAGGAATGAACCAAACAGAACCAGAACAAATTAGTTCGGTTAGGTTAGGTTCGTTCCTCCCTGCTGGTGATGACAGTCCATCTGTCATCGCCAGTGGGGGAGGACTGTGAGAGCCCAATTCTAGCCTCCGCACATGGAGGCGGGACTGGAGCTCTTTCGAAACTGGTCTCTGCTGCGGGGAGGTGACAGCCAGCTTGGCTGTCACCTCCCCGCTGCGGAGATCAGTCCAGAGTGGCAAGGCCACAGCTATCTCTCCAATCTCTACAGCGAGGGGATGACAGCCAGCTCGGCTGTCATCCCTCATGGCGGAGGGTGATCAGGAGAGGGTCGCGGTTTCGTCTCCACAAGCGGAGCCGAGGCCGCGGTTTTGGGATCACTGGAAAGGGGGCTGTGATCCCGCCCCCGCATGCGGAGGCCAGCCCCAGTGGGCTGTCAGGCTCCGGGGCGGAGTGGAGAAGGAAGGGGCTGCAATCTGGCCTCCGCGCCGCAGGGAAGGCAGGACTCCTGTTCAGCCCCTCTGCATGCAGAGGGACTGAACGGGGGTCCCAAAGGGATCTTCCCCACATGGGTCATGACAGCACCCGGTGCTGTCATGACCGGCGCAGGGAAGAAGAGACCCCCGTTCAGCCCCTCTGCATGCACTGGATTGCAGCCCCTTCCTTCTCCACTCCGCCCGGTGGGCTATCAGGCTCCGGGGCGGAGGGCAGCAAGAGGGGGCTTGGGATCCGGCTTCCGCATGGTGCCATCATGACCGGCGTGGGAAGAAGAGACCCTGTTCAGCCCCTCTGCATGCAGAGGGACTGAACGGGGGTCCCAAAGGGATCTTCCCCGTGTGGGTCATGACAGGGTCATGATCATGACAGCCCCCATCCCCTCAGCCCAACCTGTCAAAAAAAAAAACCCAGCTGGGTGCTGGTAGTGGCAATGAGAGAGCCGAGCAGGCAGCACCAAATTTAATTGCTCCACTCTGCTGCTTACACCACTGCCACCCAGCTAAGTTTGACAGCTCGGGCTATGGGAAGGGGGGCCACACAGCTTTACAAAGCCACATCTCCCTCTCCCCACAGCCTGAGCTGTCAAAACCAGCTGGGTGGTGGCAAATTCCGTTTGGTTGCTCATTTCTTTTTGTTATGGATTTTTAAAAAAATAATTCATTAATTACAAAATGAAACACAATGAGCAACAAAATGAAACAAAACACTATTTTTCCATTTAGTACCCATCTCTAACCTCTACGTATGCTCAAGACCACTTAATCATTGTTTCATCTTTTACCATCTCGTTTTTTTAACTAATTCTGATTTAAAATCAGTATCTACTTCAAGCATTTAACAAGCCAAATATATACCTTAAGCAAACACCAAAAAAGAAAAGGAAAAAGACTTTTTCTATTGCCTACCCATTTTACATACTAATAAATCCCTATTCTTAAATATACTATACATATGTAACTATCTTTACGTGATAGATGCCATTTATGAATCATTAGGCCTACTTTCCTTTTATATAATGTCACTAATAACTTTAAAGTTTCTTATCAGATATTTTCTATCCTTTATATAAGTCACACAGTTTCAAGTCTTTTTTACCTCTAAATTACATCTACAGTGGACCCTCGTATAACAAATGGTTTGTATAACATAAAATATGTACAACATGAAAAATTCCAGAGATAGGGGATATTTGCTTAACAGAATCACCTATGAGGCGAATCCGTACAACATAAAAATGGGATCACTCCATTTTCAATGCATTCCTATGGGAAATTTGTACAAAGGAAAATTAGCTTAACAGAATTTCATTTGAAATGAATTAATTCCTTTATACAAGGTACCACTGTAATTTGTGGTTTGCCCTATGCAGACCATATCCTGGCCTATAAGATCTTTCCCCGTCCATAAACTAACATGTCTCTAAACCTTGCAGTTCTCATAAGTTTGAGAGAGAAAAAATTGCATATATATCTATTTCCATGTGTGAGACCTAATTTGGAATATTCACAAATATTCTCCTTTTTTCATAAACAATCTCTCACTTAGGAATTATATATTTCCTCATTTTTGTTCTCTAAATATAGAGTATTTCTGGTATATTTTAAACATCAGTATGCAAAAAAGAGAAATAAAATTTAAAAATAATCTTATAGTTTCATCATATTTTTTCAGCCTTCCTTTTTTTCCACAGTTTAAATATCAAATTTCTAAAATAGTTATTTCATATTTCCAATTTCATATATTTAAAAGTAAGATCCCCTAAAGTAATATATATATATATTACTTTGGGAGATCTTAAGGGCCCTTCAAAGCAAAGGCCCTAGGCTATTTCTTTAGTGGTTTTGCTTTTGATTAAGGAAAAATTTAAATATCATTTACACTAATGCACTAATAAAATATTGCAACACATGTTACTCTTAAGTGCTGACTAATGTGTTATTTATCAAAATTGAGAACTATTGAGAGCCACATTAATTTTTGGAATAATGCCTAAAAGCTTCTGGTCCAGCAAATAATCTCAGAGTAGATGACTCTTGAGAGATGAGATGAAACATCTGTGAAGGTAAACACAGACTACATATATAATCAGGAAAAGGAAGAACTGCTTTGTGTCACAGGATTGGTGGCACTGCAGAGATCAGATTCCGAACTAGATCTGTGTGGTGTCTTCAAACAGATATTTCAAGAGGGACAGAAGAATGAGGGCTATTTCTGAATTTACCAATAGACCATAGGGTGGAACAAAGGACCCACGGCTATTAATAGGGTGAAATGGCAACACCCCACAAATCCTTTTATGTTGAATCTGGAATTTGGAAATATTAGATGTTAAAAATAAAAAAGGTAGTTGTAGCTGTTCATATTTCCTCATTCGCTGAAATGGGGATCCTGCAGATCAAACCATACAAAGGTTCTGACAAAGTCCAACAGGCTTGGAGTATTGGCCAAAGGGTTGGCCAGGCATATGCCTTATTGAGGCAGCGGGCAAGGCTAGGGACTCACATTCCAAAACTTCAACCCATTGAAGAGAATCGAGTCAACTCTGCCACAAAGAAAGGTAGAAGGGAGGAAATGCTACCACAGGGCTTTTAGGACAACCTGTACATCATTTGGAGAGAGACCAAGCAGGATTCTCAAGATTACTATGCCAAAAAAAAAAAAGAAATGTATCCTTTCCTTCAATTTGACAAGGATTCATTGGTCTGCCTCAGCATGTTGACATTTCCCTATATATGAACTAGCAGAAGGAAATACCCTCTCTGATCCTTTCCATGCCCCTTTTTCTTGATGTTATCCATGTACCTCCATGCTTTCTTTCACACACATCAGATGCAATCTACCACATGGGGCCTCCCAAAGAAACTCCTTTGTGTATTTTTTTAAAAAAATCAGGCCAATTAGCCATTTGTTTTGATAAAGTTAATTTAGTGATGTTGACTTTATAATCGAAGCCATCAAAGATGCAAATTGTTCATCAGCACGCTACATGCGTCTCCCCACAACCATGTGCTGCTGCATGATGAATAGTGTTTAGAAAGTACATTAAAAAGTATTTTGGGTTATTTAAAAAAAAGAATTGTGGATTTACAAAAGAATCTGATGCAGAAACACTGGTATCGGTACTGTATAGCATTAGTGCAGGATTGTCCCTCCCTACATTTTATTTTATGCCTGCATCATGGAACATGGCTTGGGATCTGATCATTATCCTGCAGGCACTCCAGTCTGGGCCTAGTTCATCCAGTTTTATGTTATACCACAACTCCAGTTTTGTGTAATACCACATCTCCAGGGCAAACACCACTTCTGCAAAGAGAGAAGGGCAAACAGCTATATTTGGGGGGGGGGGATCATTAAAGAAGGCACTTATTATGACAAACCAAAATTGAGGGGAAGAGAAGAGGGATAGCCCCAAATTTCCTGAAATGTGAAGCTCTGACTTAAAATATCAAAACTCGTACAAGAAAACAGGCACATGCATATAGTCATTCCTAGTAATGTAATCAAACGCGCTGCTTATAGGTTATAAAGCTTTATATAATAGGACCCCTATATCCATGGGGGATTGGTTTCAATTCCATCCTGTGTAGATGTCAATACCCGTGGATAATAGCAAACCCTATATACAGCATGGTCTCTGGCTCACTATAATGTCAGCTTCTGATTAGAGGTGGGCACAAAACAGAAAACCCATGGTTTGGGTTCATCTGGTTCAGGCCCATCCTTGGTTCTGTTCAAGTTCGGGTTTGTACAAATTTTTTTAAAAATTGTACAAACCCAAACCGATCCGAACCGGTTTGGGTTCTTACCTGCGGTGGCGGTGGTGGCTCGGTGGTGGTGGTGGATCCTGGCCCCTGCGGCAGGGGCTTTTGAGTGTGTGCTGGCATGGGGCCAGCACCACTTTATTTTTTGTTTTCAAGCACCAACCGCACGGCCCCTGGGGCCAGGTGGGCGCTTATTTTATTTTATTTCTATATTTTCTTTATTTTAGGGCACCAACCCAGCCACCCCTGGGGCCGGGTTGGTGCTCCTTTCAATTTTTATTGTGTTTTTTTTTTAACTCCGACCACACAGCTTTTTTTCCTGGTTGCTCCTCCCTGCAGTCAGGAAGTCCAGCACCAGGTAGGAGACCTCTCCAGCGCCGCCATTAACAAAACAAACCGCACCAAACCAATTTTTTGTTCATTTTTTTTCCATTGTAAATTCACTCTGTGGTATGTTATTTGTTTTGCTAGGTAACAAAATGAATAATGATGAATAACAAAATGAACTAAAAGTTCATTTTGTGCCCATCTCTAGTTCTGATAATTGCTTTGTAGAAATACTTATCTCTGGGCTTGTCCATTTTAATATTTTCAGATCATGGATAAGTGAAAGTGTGGATCCAATTCCACAGATATGGGAGTCCTGCAGTATATATAAAGTAAGAAGAAAAGGCAAATTGAGACTACAGGGCTACTTTTGGCAGTGTTGTGATGTATATATACAGACAGGGCATTCACGTTGTTTTTAAACTGTATTGATCCATTTATATTTGGACTGTTATAGCAAGCCATACTGCTCTTAATTGTCTATTGCTTCATTTTCTCTACTGATCCATAGGGCAATTGGCCCTCCTTCTTCTTGAAAGACAAAACACAACACAAAAGTGGTGCAATAGATAGGGCCAAGCCTTCTCTCCCCCTTCCTTTTTTTCCTCTCCTCCTTTTTCTGACCTCTTTGCAAAGGAAATAAATTGTCTGTACAATACTTTGCAAGTCTTTTGCACAGCAGTGGGAGGAGTTTTGAAAGACTTGCAAAGTATTGCGATGAACAGGGTTTAAGAAAAGAGAAAGGAGATGCAATGTTCCTTTCTTTCCAGCTCAAAGCATGAAATATATCTGATCAAGAACTCCTTCAACCTGCAAGGAGGGGAGGCTGTATTTTTCAATCTGTCTCCTTGTGATCAATATATTCATTTTGTTTTTGCTAGTAACAGCAACTATAAATGCCAATTTGTCAATACACCTTTAAAAGAAAAAAGTACAGAAATCTGACCTCTTTGCAAAGGAAATATATCAACAACAATGTTCACACAGGTTGAAACAATAAGAAACAAAGTGATTCATCATCAGTACAAAATAAAAGAACCTTCCCAATGAGAGGAAAATAAATGGGAAACAAACCACTGGCTGGAAAAATGTGTTGATCTTAGTTGTGAATTGGGTGTTCAGAAATTTATGAAATAATCTAAAAAAGACCAACCATATCAGTGTAACTGGGGGTTCTTTGACCAAGTGTGATGGAGTATTCCAAGTTAATTCCAAGTAAGATTAGTTTAATTTGTTGTTTCCACAGAATCATCTCTTCTGATTCATGCCGGGCTTCCTTTTTCTTTGCAGAATTTGGTGTTCATTTAATTGTGCTTCTTTCAGTTTGCCAACTGGCCTGAAAAGCACGACATGTATCTTAAAATAAATGAAAATAAATAACTTTCCTGCTTTCATCTGAATCATTTCTTCTGAACACAGCCAGTACAGAGGTACCTGTGTATATGTTCATCAGATTATCCTCCAGGCTTTTTACGAATGCAACTTTTGCAAGCGATAGTCATGGCCTTTGGTTGTTAGTTCTGACTTAGCTGCCTTACGGGTTTTAAAAGTCCCATGGGGAGAACAAAACACATCTATAAAGGCATTCTAATCTTTAACGTAACCTGGGGCTTTGATTGTAAAACATCTCTCATTTGGTCATCTTGCTTTTTAAACGCTCTCTCCATTCTCTAAATCCATCATTAGCTGCAGCTGCTTTATCTTTAGCACCTGTATCCTTACCCTTGAGAGTCTCCAGACTTAACAAAATGATTTTATAGGCATCAAGTCCAATGGCTGGAAGTTCAAGATTTTTTTTAAAAAAAGTCCTTCTTCCCTTTCAGCATATTAGTCCACAAGAGAGAGAGAATGGCTCAAAGTTCTGTGCAAGAAATGTACCAAAAGACCTTCTAACTGAACAAAGTGAAGTGAAAGTCTGAATTCCTTTGGCAGGGAAAAAAAAGGTGTGAGACTGCTGAACCATTTAACAAACATCTAATCCTTGTTTTAAATCCATTTCATTCATGAGCTCAGAGACTCATAATGAAGAAACAGACCAAAAGAAGAAAAAGGAGAACAGACAAGGAGAGGAGAGGAATGGGAAGGAAGAAAACAATTTTATCTTCTTTACCTCTCTGTTTAAAATCTTGCATATTTCTGGAGTCTTTATGTCTGTGGAGATTTTCAACCATCCAGGTGAGGTTATCTGGGAGTTGAGTCATGGCAACTGGAGTTCTTTTCTTATGGGATTGAAATGTTTCACTACTCATCCAAGGAGCTTCTTCAGTCTGAGAAGTAATTAAACATTTCAATTCCACAGGAAAAGAAGTCCCGTTGCCATGACTCAACTCCCAGATTTCTGGATTCTTTGTTCCTGCATTTTAAATTCCATCCAATGAAATGGGCCTGAGGACAGGGAAGCTTTTCAGTCTATCAGTGAGCAGGGCAACAGTTGTGGCTGAATTCCAAATAATGAACTCAGTGAGTTACGTACAATTCAGATGAGATGGGCCATTTCAGACCAATTCTATCAGAAAGCAAAATAGGTGTCCCCACCATGTTACAGACTAGCACCTTATTAGGCAAATGACAAATGGGCATGAAGATGACGAGAGGCATACTAGCTTGCAGCCTTGTAGAAGAATCTCACAAACACATAGCAATTAAATTGCTTGCAGGGAAAGATCTCCATGCTACCAAAGTTAAGGAATCATTTCTCCTGTTTCCAGCTTCATGCTTAGATTTTAATTTAGTCCATACGATTAGTTGATTAATAACTGAAAACGTCAGTAAACTCTATGTTCATTTTGACACATGGATATACTTCTACTCATCGTCCAGTCAAATTCCAACCTACTTAATGTTTGCTTGTTTGTTTATGAGATTTATATACTGCAGCCATCTAGCCCAAAGGCAACTCTGGGCAGTTTACAAAGTAAAGAATGCAAATTATAAAACACATACAATTAATATATACAAATCAAATACAAATTACAAAATAACAAAATGACAATATACAATAATACAGTAATACCTCAGATAACGAATGCCCCTGATAACGAATTTTTTGGATAACAAATCGCAATTTCCAGGTATAGGGCTGCCTCGGATAACGAATTTTCCCTGTGAGTTGCCTCGGATAACGAATTACAATTTCTAGGTATAGGTCTGCCTCGGATAATGAATTTTCTCTATGGGTTGCCTCGGATAATGAATTTTCCTATGGGATGCCTCAGATAATGAATTTTCCCCATGGACTGCCTTGGATAATGAATTTCCAGCATGCATCGGTAAAAAAGAGTTATCCCGGGTTATAAAGAGTTTTGAGCAAAAAACCAGGTGTCTGTGTCATTTATCTAGGCTCTGGAACGGATTAATTGGTTTCCAGTTCATTCCTATGGGAAACCATGTTTCAGATAATGAATTTTTTCGGATAACGAATTGCCTCGGACTATGCCAACATGCTCCAGACTTTCATTTTACATGTGTTGATGTCAGCTAGGTGCCTACACGTTGCACCCACTTAGGATTCTCAAGTTATTTGGTTTATTTAAGGAATCCTGTACCAGTCCTACCTGCTCCCAACTTGAGTTTCTACAGATGAGTTGGGATTTCAACCCAGGTCTTCTGGAGCCTAGTCTGTCACTCTAGCCCGACATCATATTGTTGATCCTCAGCCATAACTACTGTCATGGGTACTTAACTGTATTTGCAGAATGTAATGAAGTGTGATCTAGTCAGTTAGGACACTTTCATTCCACATGACTTTGGTATATCTTAGTGCTAGGTAAGTAGGTATAAGAGAACAGCCTCAAACCCCCATTTGGTTTAAATATGATAATCAAGCATCATTTTCACTTGATTGTGCCATTAACTTTTCATGTGCCAGCAAATGGCTGCACCCTCAGTAACATGCTCCAATCTTTATCTTCTGATCCAACCGCATCCATAATGGGGCTATTGCTTTTTGTTTCCTATTTGATGAATCTGTATTCCCCTTTGGATGTACAAGTTTTATATTGCCAGACCCTTGACATGCATAGTGGAGGGGAAGCCGGATTGCACCTGTGCTCCCTAACTCCACATCACATGCATTCCACAGCCGAACAGCAAATGGAACATGTGTTTAGTCTTTTTATTACTTCTGCTCGGAATGGAAGAGCTCTTCCTTTATGGGGAAGAGATTGCATCTCTTGAATTGAAATTATTTATAGCACAACTTGTCTCCCCACCCCCACCCCCACCCCAATGGTACAGAAAAGTTCTTATTTCATGTGCAAAAACCTCTCCACATCTTAGCCTTGTTGCTTATAAACACACTCAAAATGGTTTATTTGCTTTTTAGCTGCTTCACCTCTTTATCACTTTCCTTTCATTTAGATCACTGGAGGGGGTTGTGGGGGGGGGACTGATGTTGAAAATATCTGTAGAGGCAAAATCTCCATGGATGACTTCATTCTGAGACATATAATCATAATTCATCATTTTCATCAGAGAGGGATGCATAGAGAGTGGAATACATTATTGAGCCATATATTTTCACGTGCAATGTAAGTGTTTCCAAAACCCACTCTAAAATAAGTTGCTTACAACACCTGGTGCTTATTTATTTCCTGGATCAAATCACAAACCATTATTAGAATTCCCAGTGGAATATATTTATGGCATTCAGGTTTTGGACATTTCAGTCTAAAATGACCTCTCTCAGCTTTCTTTAAGAACAGTGTCTGTACATATTGGAGCGAAAGTGAGAAGATTGCAGCTTAATAAATCCCTTTTCCATCCAGCAGGATCTGGGCAGACAGCAGTGTTGGCTGCCTGGAAGCTGCAGTTGTGCTCATGTGAGGGATAACCACCCACAGTGGCCCCAGATAGCTAAAAAGACCATAGCAACACACTAGAGAGCAAAAGGCAAATCCATATCCATTGTTCAGACACAAATGGGACTGCCATTCATCCGCCAAGCCAGCAGGGAAGCACATCTGTGCAATACACACCAGGGTTCTCCTTTGCATGATATCATGTGTCATGTCAAAGATCCCGATCCAGTCCTTTCAATGACGGCAGCTGGGTGTGGATGTCCAGCAATAAGCTACGTATAAAGATCCTGGTCCAGCAATCCTTTAATGAATTTTTTGCATTGCTTGGGAAGTTTTATTGGGGAGTCTATGGGCCAAATTGTGCATTATGATGAATGAGTCATTTGCAGCAGTGTTGTTTTCCTCAGCACAAATGGGTTCAGGCCCAAGATATGTAGCGTTAAAGATTTACACATCTGCAACTGATCAATAGATCATCATGTACAATTTTGGTCTGAAATGGCAGGCTACCAAATCATTCCTGCAGTAAGCATGAATGTTGCATAGCATGACCACAACATTTTCCCTCCTTCCCTTATCATTCATCTGCTGAGCCCCTAAGTCTCCCACTAAAATCAGAATGGGTAATCCTTGACCCCAATGCCTGACACAGGTTGCATCAGGCCCAGAAATACCCAGAATTTCCCCAAACACATGTCAAACAGCCACTTCTGATTTTTTTTCGGATTAGGGTAATGCTGTTTTCCTGATTTTCTCTTTGAAGAAAATACTTCCCATTTTGCTTGAAAAATATATGGTGGAGAGAAAGGACAGGAAAGGCTTAGGGGCACAGAAATGGTCTTGGGAAGAGACCCTTGGCCCACCCTCGTTTTAAAACAACACAACCACAAACAATGACTTTTATTCATGACTCTTCACATCTCTAAAGAGTGCTGCTTAAATACCACCCACAGCACTTAAAGTACTCTCTGGGTAGTTTACAGTTTAATTATGAGTACAGTTAGATTGATAATATACCAATCTCAGAAGGCTGGAAGGCTGAGTGAACCTTGAGATGTGAATTGGGTTTTGGCTGCCACTGCGCCAAAATGTTCTTTTGACCTACCACCAAATTTTTCATAAGCCCTTATGATCTTAGAATTACAGTATAATATGTGGAAACCTAGGTTTGGAACAAGAATGAGTAACCTTATAATCATCCAGATGTTGTTGGACCCCAAACCCCGCCACTGAGTTCCATGGGCTATGCTCACTAAGGTTTATGGGAATTACAGTCCAACAACCTCTGGAGGCTCAATCATTCTCTGCCTTGCTTTAGAAAGTGCACACCATCAACCGAGAAGTTGTGCAGGATACTCTATAGTTGAAATGAGCTTCTCTGATCCATTTTCTCTTTCATGTTGTAACAGCATCCACTTTGTATTGTGTTGCATAACATCAACCTGCTCTTCAGATGAGTCATTCTGAAAACACACCATTGTGGCTTGCAGAAAATGGGTTTCTGAACCCATTTTTGCCATGGATTTAGATCTGAATGTTTGGTATTACCTTTGCAAGAGTCCTACAGTATGGGACTGAAGCAAAGCAACATTTGCCAATTCTTTCCCAATGTTGTGGGAAACCCTAAAAACAGAATGTCAAACAACCATTCCCTGAGATAAATTAAATTAGAAAGGGCATAAATATTTAATGAAAGATTAAATTTGGAGCTAAATATCAGAAAAGCATATGTTCACCCCCATAGGAATAGATGTAAACCATCAAACAAATTATGAGAGAATCTGAGACTTGAGTCATGGCAACTGGACTTCTTTTCTTGAACTGACAAAACTGCTTGGATGAGTAGCAAAACATTTCAATCTCTTAAGAAAATAAGTCTAGTTGCCATGACTCAACCTCCAGATAACCTGACCTGGATGACAGAGAATCTTCACAGACAAATTATGGGGGAAATGTACAAAGTCTTTCAGACCCAGGGTTGTAACAGAAATGTTTGTATAAAGGGAAGTATGTCTGCACAACTGGATGATGGGGATGGGTAAGATGGCCATTAAAATCATTGATTTGTTTATTGCAATATTGCTGTACTAATCAAGCCAATATCACGTGTAAATGTTGTACAACCCAGAGTACTATTAGGGACTGCCTGTTCTGTGGAGAACTCCTGTGACTGGTGCTGATTTTCCCAGAAGACAGTTGACAGGCAGTGGTGAGGAGTCAGGAAGGGGTGACAAGAGAAGGTGGAGAAGAAGGGAAACAAGGAAGTGACTGAGGTAAGGGAAGAGAAGGCAAAGAGGGAAGAAAGCAGAGATGAACTGGAACTGCAGGAGAAAAGATCAAGGGAAGAAAACAAACAAGAGGAGGCATCAACAACATTAACTAACTATATGTGTACATTGGGTTTTTGTTTAACACACCACTCATTCAAGCTACTTCCCACATGCCTACCAGCCCATGTGAGATGCCTGCTCACTGAATACCTTTGCTGTAGGTTTCAGATTTGGTTCTATAATAAAGTTATCCTTGCTCTCTATTGACAAATGTCACTTAGCACTCAGATCTAAAATACATTTTAAAAAATGTATAGAAAGATAAAAAAGACTTTTACAATATATGCTACAAACCAATCAGGCATGGGCCTTTCATATCGGAAGGGATCTGGTTCTGAAATGAATCACAGCAGCACAGCTGCAGCAAAATGAAATCACTCATTGACTTACCTTGCCTTACCTCACATGGGGCTAAACTCCAACCAGAAAGTAGCCTCTGACACAACATTGTTCCTTCTTCCTGGTGTTAGCCAATCAGACAGGGAGGCAGGATGATGCATGTTTTTTCCAGCTCCTGATTGGCCAGCACTAGGGAGAAGTACAGTGTACCTGCTACTTATCAGGCAGTGATTTCAATAATACAGACAAATCAAAAATACTTCACACCTCCACCACCAAGGCCATAGCTAACAACCCATAATTAATGGGTTTCAGCACCTTAGGCAATTGTTCACCTAATGGTCTATTTAGCCTATTGTCCACCTAACAAGCATATTCAGATCATTGTTCATCTTATGAGCCCCTTTCAGACCACGGTGACATGAGGTCAAGTGAATATAAAATGGAGGACTCGCAACTACCTTTCCTCAGACTGACAAAGCTGTTTGGATGAGCAGCGAAACATTTCAATCTCTCAAGAAAAGAAGTCCAGTTGCCATGACTCAGCTTCCAGATAAGGTGTTCAAAGGTGCAGTGTTCTTTAATAATTTGTGCTTAAGTGGTTGGGATATGCCAGCATGGAAAATGGGGGCATACGCCCCCTGCTCTTTAAAGGTGAGGTCATTGCACTTTTCCTTGGCTAAAGTAAATATATATGTGTTTATGTATATGGAGTTTTTCTTCTTCTTTTTATCTCCACAACTTGTGAGATAGGTCAGAAGGAGAGAGGGAGACCTAAGGTCAAGAAGTGAGCTTCATGGCACAGTGAGAATTGAACCTGGACCTGCTAAATTCCAGTCCAGCACAGGGAATGGCAGATTATGGCTGTCAACATGCTTAAAATGAGCCTCCGCCTATTCTATCTCTGTCTCTGTAATGTTGTAAAACACCAGAAGCCTTCAGCAATTCCAATGAAAACAGCAATTTCTCCCAAAGAAAACTAAGCCCAGGTAGATCCTGTGTCCCTCAAGCTTCTCACCATGAAGGAGGGTAAATGTGATAACATTTACATGTGTAGCTTAATTCAAAATATTATTATTAAAAAGACTACTGCTGGTGCATTTGAACTGCCAACAGCTTTTTTAAAGTCGGAATTCAATAAAATCAATAAAACATTTTCCTAAAAGCTAGACTTACAGCAGCAACCTTGAGATGCAACATGACATCATTCTTCAGAGCTTTCACGTCCAAAGTAAACATAGCCATTGACACCCAATATCTGACTGGAGAGAAATACTGTAATAATAAGGAAAAATAGTCTGAGTATTAGCCTCAGTAGTGGAATTCAGACGAGACAAATGTGCTTCTGGTCAACTGGAAAGCAAGTGAGGGAATAGGGATACAACCTGTGCTGGATGGGGTTGCACTCCACCAGAAAACTCAGGTTCATGGCTTGGGTGTACTCTGGATTCATCGCTGAACCTTGGGACCCAGGTTTCAGAGGTGGGCAGGAGTACGCTTCGAAGATGAGGACTCAAATAACGGGATTCACTGTCAAGATGGACTTAAGTCACACTGGTGACTTGACTTGGGGCTTTTTTTCAATGACTTGGACTCCATTCATGGCACCCACTTAGCACTCCTCTTTTTCTGGGGAGAAAGGCTTGTTTTTCAATAGGGACTCAGGACTTGTTACCAAACAGTTGGCCTCAGGCTTGTTTCTCAGACACAAAGACCTGACAACATCACTGGTGCATTTGCACAATTAAAACTGGTGAACCAGATGCACCCATTCCTTGAGATTAGAGATGGGCACGACTAGGGAAAATGATGTTTTCGAGTTGTCGTGTGTCGGAGGCAGTCCGTTTCGGCTCGTTTCCGTTTTTCGTGAAATTTCGCAAAAATTAGTCAGTTCATTTTTTCGTTTTTTCGTTGTCGTTAGTACTGGTTTGGGGGGGTAGTGGGCTCCTGGAGGGAGCTGCAGGAGTCAGCCAGAGCCACAAGTGATGGACTGGCAGACTCTTTGCACCCGCTGTGTCTCACGTACTTGCATGTAGTGCAATGCAAGTAGATCTGGCTTAGGGTTAAGACGGGTTAGCGCAAGGGCTAGGGTTAGGCTAGTTATGGGTGAGGTTAGGGTGAGTATTGGGGTGCACCTCTGGGTGCCTCTCTGACCCACTTAGAAGGACAGTGTACTGGCGTATGGCTTAGGCTTAGGGTTCGGGTTCGGGTTCGGGTTTGGGCTACGATTAGTGGGCTGTTTATGCCCGATTGGCACATCCCAGAAGTCTCTGTGGTCAACCTGGCCAAGTGGCCATGCGATTGGTGGAAAATTTGCATGGTCCACTCCCATGGGCGAGCCCATCATTGCAAATGTGCAGGTGTAAAAAAATAAAATAAAATAAAATAAAATAAAATCAACGGAGACTTTTTTTTTGCAAGAAAAACCCACTGCTGCTACTGTAAAAATTCAAGCATTTAAAATAACCTGGTACCAGCAAATAAAACACCCTTCTGGCCTGGTAGGTGCCCTCAGACAGTTTTCGCCTACTTTTAGGGCCGGGAATCGGTTTTTTTTTAACTTTTATAAACTTTTTTTCTGTGCCGCTTGGCATTGCGCGATCGCCGCGATGCATGTAACGAGCACGACAAATCAGACAAAATTGTTCGTTAGTCGGTTCGAGCTCGAATTCTGGCGGAGTAATTCCCATTGCCGTTTCCGTAGAGTAACGGATACGAGTAATGGAAACGGAAATGGGAATACCGCTAAGTCGTGCCCATCTCTACTTGAGATGTCTGATCTCAGTTTCATAATATCAAAGTTTGGTTAAGGAAAACATGGAATTGTCGTATTGCATTATGGGAATGACTAGGCAGAATGGACACACACCTGAGCAATGATGGCAGCTAGTCAAGCCAGGTGATAACTCGGCACATGCTCAGTGTTCAATCTGCTGAGTAACTGTTGCATCATGCACAGGTATAGAGATGGGCACGAATAAAAAAATGGTGTTTCGTTTGTCGTTTGTCGTTGAGAGGTCCGTTTTGTTTCATTTGTCGTTTGTCGTGAATTTTTGAAAAAATTTCGTTTCCGTTTTTGTTTTTCATTTGTCGTTTCTACCCGCTTTTGCACAATTTTTAAAGCATTTCCCTAACTCCCACTGGAGACTGCAAGGAGGACGGGGGCTGCCAGAGCTTGTTATGCCCTCTGTGGCTGCCAGACCTGCCCAGTCTGTCACCTGGACATGCTATTGGTTGAAGCTGGCCAAGAATTTACATGATCCCATCACATGGCTTGCCTCCATGTTGTGGCTGGAGTGGCAACATCCATTTTGTCATCCTTAAAGGGAAAAGAAAAATACATTGCGATGGGAGAAGACAAAAACAAACGTTTTAAGGACCCCAACCCCCTGGTAGGTAATAATTTCAAATAATTATTGCATTATCGCTGCATTTTTATGGATGTCTAGGGCGTTTTAATACCCAAGAAATCAATATTAGGCATCTGGGAGCCATTTTGGGTCGATGTCCCCTAACTCCCCTTAAAGGAAAAAAATACAGCGATCTGAGAAAAGACATAAATGCACCTTTTAAGGACCCCAACCCCCCGGTAGGTATTATCAGACAGTATAAATAATTATCGCTGCGCTTTTATGGATGTCCAGGGCGTTTTTTAACATTTAAAACAGCTCATTTCATTGTGTGTTGCCAGTAACGGAAACGAAACGTAACGAACACAGTTTTCATGGTTCTGTTCGTTTTGTTTCATTTTCATCACATTTTTCGTTTGTCGTTTCGTTATGTAACAGAAACGACAAACGGTAATGGAAATGAAAAATTGTTCATTTCGTGCCCACGTCTACACAGGTATATAAGCAGGCCAGTTACTCTGTACATTGTTGTATGTTGTTGGAAGAGAGCAGCTCGTTATTCTGCCAGTTGGAGTCATGGTTTTCCAGAAGAGATTGGATCACTGGACTGGTTTTTGACCACAAGGTATATGCCTGCCGATTCTATTGAGCATTTTACTGGATTTAGGCATATTTTGTAAATACAGTTTTAGTGGTGAAGGGAGTCACTGCTGTGTCTGTGTTTTTCTTTAGCACTGCTTTCTGGCTTTTTATAGCTCACACCATCACAGCCCTTCCACTGAGCTGTTGAAGGAAGGTGTGCAAGCGAGCTAAGTAGGCAACACTCTATCTAAAAGAATGGCGGCATCTGCTCCGAATTTCCAGCTTCCCAGATTGAATGGACAGAATTTACTTGCTTGGGAAGTGAAACTTCACATGGTTCTTATGCAGCAAGATCTCTGGGAAATTGTGAATAACCCACCAGCGTGTTTTACTAATGAGGATGTTAAGAAGAATCAGTGTGCTTTATCTACAAAAACTCTGTGCCTAGAGGACAGCCAGTTATCTCTGGTACGTAAGCTGGAAAGTGCACAGCGTTGCTGGAAAGCTCTGCTGGCAGCACGTGTGAGGAATACAGTGTCTTCCCAAGTTACTCTGATGAGGCAGCTTTATCCTATGTGGTTGGAAGCTGGAGAGAGTGTAACAAATCATCTTGATAAGATGGTGCACTTGTTTTCATAATTGCAAGAAGCTGGCCTTGACTTAACCGAGCTACACAAAGTTTGCATTGTGTTATCTAGCTTGGATGCCAGCCATGATGTCCTGGCCACAACCATGGAGTCTGTCCCAAAGGATCAGCTTACCATGGTGTACCTGTCCGGATGTTTGAGGGAGGAGGAGCTGAAGAGGGCTGACAATGTAGTGGCGAGAGGACAGTGCATTCCTGCAGACACGGAGATTGCATCAGACTTGTGTATATTTTGTAAATACAGTTTTTGTGGTGAAGGGAGTCACCGTTGTGTCTTCGTTTTTCTTTAGCACTCACACCATCACAACCTGTTCTTTATAGCTCACCACAGCCCTTCTGCTGAGCAATACAGCTCTGTGACAGTTACATACCGTTTAGATTACTGTAATGCACTCTCTGCAGGACAGCCTTTGAAGATGGTCTGGAAGCTTCACTTGGTCCAAAACACAGCAGCCAGAGTGCTGACAAGGGAGCAGGAATCAGGAACAGGCAGGAATGTGGATGCGGGCTGAAATGATTCTTTGCTTCCACAAAGCACCCTAGCCCTAGTTGCCAACTTTATCCCATAACATGGGATACATCCTTTCTCCTGAGAGGACATCCCACGGATGTTTGTCCAAGCCTTGTGTATTCTAGTCCTGGTTCTCCTAGCTGCAAGTTGCTGCTGGATTCTTCCCACAGCTCTTCTGGGAGGAGGAGAGATATCTGGAGATGAATCATCTCTCCCCCCCCCCCCCCCCCCGCATCTGCCAGTTCCTCTACACTTAACCCTTCAAGTTCGGGGTCTGACACAGCCAGGGTCCTGACAGTCCCTAAATTCCATCTTTAGTTTAGATAGTTTTTAATGCTTTACATGTTCTTAATTAATCAATGTAATTTGATTAGTTTTATAGTTTAATTATTTTTAACTGTATAATTTACTGCACTTTTAATTCTATTTCTTTTAATATTGTGAGCCTTGAGTTCCCTTATTGGGAAAAAGTGGCCTTTCAATATGACAAAACAAAACAATGTATTCACATTGTGGAGGGGCAGTGGAAACTAGATTCCCATGGCCTCCCCTCTTATTTGTTTGTTTGTTTAGATTTATCCTCGCCCATTTCCCCAGAGGGGACTCTGGGTGATTTACAATATAAAACTCAATAAAACATTGCATATTAAACCATACAAAAACTGACAGTATAAATATAAACAAATTATTAAGGATAAGAGGCAAAAATTTGAACAACAGAGGGTCTATGGCAGTGGTGGCGAACCTTCGGCACTCCGGATGTTTTGGACTACAACTCCCAGAATCCCGAGCATAGATTGCCAATGATAAAGGACTGTGGGAGTTGTGGTCCAAAACATCTGGAGAGCCAAAGGTTTGCCACCCCTGGTCTATGGTATTAGCCACCTCCAGGGGTGACAGCTATTTGTTCCAACACAGACAAACTGGCAGAACCATGTCTTAAAGCTTTTCCAGAAGGCCTGGAGTGAAAGGGGTCTGTCTCAGTTCTCGGGGCATGTCCACATTATCACCACCCTTCCCCTTTGAGGACCTCCGTATTAAGGAAAATGAAAACTGACTTTGAGAGAAAAGTAAAAGCAACGCTTGGGGATCAACTTCATTGGTTGCCATTTTAGTACCAGGAATGGCATAATACTAAATGGACTGTGAGAGGCAATGGTTGGGTTTTCTTTCCAGATAGCCTGGCTGGCAGCCTTTTGCTTATACATTCTGAAGCAAGGTGAGGAAAAGGCACAATCTGGACTTATTTATTTATTTATTTATTTATTTATTTATTTATTTATTTATTTATTTGTTTGTTTGTTTGTTTTTTGTTTGTTGCATTTATATACCGCTGCATCTTCCTATAGGAACTTGGGCCGGTGAACAATAAAAACGAACAGGGAAGACAAGCATAAAAATGACAAGGGAGCAATAAAACTGGGGAGGAACCATACCCCCCCCACACACACAAGAGATGGCATTGGCGGCGAGGAAAATAAAATAAAATAAAATAAAATAAAATAAAATAAAAAAATAAATGAAAGTAAATAAATGAAAATTAAAAATTAACTAAAAAGGTCGCCAAAGGCCTCCCTGAATAGATAGGTTTTCAGGGCTTTCCTGAAGGCAGACAGGGACACTGCAAGGCGCAGCTCACTGGGAAGATGGTTCCACGACATGGGTCCCACCACAGAAAAGGCGCGGTCACGCATACGTGATTTCCACGCCTCTCTGGGTGTGGCCACCCTCAGTGAGCGCACCTGCACCATTCTCGTGGGCCTGGTCCCAGATGACCTCTGAGAGATAAGCTCTGACAGGTACTCTGGTCCCAAGCCGTGGAGGGCTTTGAAAATCAAAACCAGGACCTTGAACCTTATCCAGAGGACAACGGGTAGCCAATGCAGGTGAGCCAGAACTGGGGTGATGTGCTCGAATCTATGAGCACCCACCACCAGCCTGGCCACCACATTCTGCACTTGTTGGAGTCTCCGGAGGAGGGTCAAGGGCAACCCCACGTAGACAGCATTGCAATATTTGATCCTCGAAATCACCAGGGCCTGCACTACTGTCCTCAGGGAGGACTTGTCGAGGTACGGACGGATCTGGGTGATCCTGCGGAGATGGATAAAAGCGGCCCTGGAGGCAGCCATCACCTGGGCTTCCAGGGAGAGGGCTGAGTCCAGGACCATGCCCAGATTCCTGGCCCTGTCTGTAGGCTGGAGGGAAACACCCCCAACCTAGGGAGGGAGCCATTGTACCCAGACGAGGATGCCCCAAAGAACAGAACCTCCGTCTTCTCCGGGTTCAGCTTGATCCGGTTATTCCTGGTCCATTCCAGGACCGCCTCCAGGCACAGGTCGAGGGAGCGTACTGCCTCCTCTGCAGAAGACGAAAAGGAGAGATAGAGCTGCGTGTCATCAGCATACTGGTGACAGCAGACTCCAAATCTCCTGATGACCACCACCAGCGGCCTCATATATACACTGAACAGCATGGGTGAGATTGCCGACCCCGGGGGCCCCCCACACGGAAGAGTCCAAGGAGCCAACAAGTCATCACCCTGCTGAACCCGCTGGGTCTGGCTGCCAAGGAAGGAATGGAGCCAGGACAGAGCAAGGCCCCCAGTTCCCGCCTCTGCAAGCTGGACCAGCAGGTTACTGTGGTCGACGTTATCAAAGGCAGCTGACAAATCAAGGAGCACCAACAGGGAGGAACACCCCCTATCGGCCTCCCTGAGGAGGTCATCCTGCAGAGCGACCAGAGCAGTCTTGGTCCCTCAAAATGGCCTGAACCCAGACTGGAAGGGATCCAGGATACAATTTTCCTCCAGGTACGACTGGAGCCAGACGGCCGCCACCCTCTCAACAACCTTGTCCAGGAAGGGAACAATGGCAATCGGACAATAGTTGGATATATCATCCAGTGCCAGGCCAAGCTTTTTCAGAGTGGGCTTCACCACAGTCTCCTTAAGATGGGAAGGAAAAATGCCTTCCCTTCTGTGTGGTTCTGGAATTCTTAACATTCCCTCTGTAGTTACTGGTTTGCAGTAGGGGGGCATTATCAGACCTGATTCTCCTATCCTGGTCAGTACAAGATAAAATGAAGATAGCTTCTGCCCATGTCAAGCTGCCGTGAGAGCAGCAAGTGAATGATAGCACCCTCCCTTTTTTGCCTCATTTTTCCATTCTTCTCTTGGACTCCCATCACTGTAGCAAGCAAGCGCAACAGACAGGCCTATCTGAGAAAGTGGATGTGTGTTTGCCAATGACTGAAACCCACCACACCCACCACTAAACTTTAGCAACTTTGTAATCATGATCTGATGTCAACTTTGCCCATTACAGATGCCAACAGCTCCCCGGAGCAGGTTTTAGAGGATACAGGAAGAAGTGGGGTGCAGGAAGAAGGCAGAAATCATCAATTGCAGCAGAAGCAGGGACATCCAGCAGAACTAATCACTGGATCCTACTGGCATCCTACACAATACACGCACACGCACGTTACACACACACACACACACACACACACACACACACACACACACACACACACACACACACACACACACACAGAGAGAGAGAGAGAGGGGGGGTAAAGAGAGAGTTTCCAGGTGAGTAATATCCCCTGGCTGTGCATACACAGTTGTGGATAGATGTGGATTTTGATGTTCTTTTAATAGCCGACCCACTGGAGGCCAATGTGACCTGTTGCATTTGTTTTTCTAGATAAGATACTTCAGGCAGTGAGAGGGAAATGAGGAGGGGATGGCAAAAGACCCTCTATTGCCCAGAGGATGTTGAAGAAATCCTCTACCAAAAAAGAGAGGAAGGTACCAGGAAGCAAAGTATTAATTTCATGTTCTGCCATTAGCTTGCCACCTGTTAGCTGTGATCGTTACCCAGAGCGGAGAGGGGAAAGGCTAATCTCTTGCACATTTGTATCAACAAACTGAGACAAAACCTGCCTAATTATCCCATTGAACCTGTGTCAGTTTTAAATCCAGCTCTCCCACCCCACTCCCCCTTGGCTGCATGCCAAGTCAAGCAAGCTGGTGTCCATAAGCTGCATGCTAATGACAATGTCCTTTCATTTCAGGAATGGTATAATTGCCAAACGCCGTCGATTTGCAGACTCATTATTTTTATGGTCATATTTCAGAGGACGAGTCAAAGGTCAGTCCTGGGTTTGCTTGGCAGTGTGTTGGAACTTGCCTATTTGGAGATGACACCGGGAGGTCATTTTTCAAAACAGCAAAGACAACAATAGGATGCCAATTGGAAAACTGCAGGTGTTAGAAATGTCACTCAAAACAAACCAAAAACAACCACAGTGCCCATATCCATACTGTCAGGAAGATTCTTGGAACAGCAATAAAAATTACTTTTCCATGTTGCCTTTCTTCCAAAACACCCATAGTTTGAGCTACAAAGCAAAAGCAAAAACATACAAAATGCAGAAATCAATCCCATGGACAATTTTTAGATGATGAATTGCTCGTCTTTACTTTAAAGAAATCCTTATTGGATTTGATGTTTGATATTGAACCTGTATTGTACATATTCCAATATATTTCTCCCATACATGTGAGACTGCTTTTGCAAATGCACAAGTCAGTTTCAACAAGACACTATCTCAATTGTCTTTAGACTGAAGATGCTTAATCTTGGCTGGATTGCTTCTTCAAATATGTGAACTATAAACCACCTGATCCAGGTGAGGTTACTGCGGGTCCTCTAGGATGCACGTGATGCTCCCCTTACACATCGTTTTGTGGCCTGAGATCACTCTCTTTTGGTCAGCAAAAGTAGAATCACACATCAAGAAGCTCCCAGCAGGATGCAATTCTCCTCTAAAATAAGGTATCAGTAGATCCCATTGCAGTGATGAGAAAGAAAGCAGCCATAAGCATAAGAGTCATTTCTGATTTTGCTAATTGGGCCACTGAAATCTGTGAAGGGTTTAGGTCACAGGCATGTCCAATCTTTGGCCCTCCAGATGTTTTGGAACACGACTCCCATAGTCATTTGTCATTGACAATCTAAGCTTAGAATTCTAGGAATTGTGGTCCAAAACATCAGGAGGGCCGAAGTTTGGACATGGTTGGTTTAGGGTAAGAAATGGCTCACAGATGGTTGGAGGTAATGGTTCCCTCTCAAGTTGCCAATTTGATTGCTAGAAGCTTGCTGCTTGGCATAAGTGACAAGTAAAATCCATGGCATTTATGGAGAAGTTGAGTCACCAAATACCTACCATTTCAATGTGACTTAATACACTCGGCAACAGGGTTTCAGCCATTGTTTCTAGAGCGCCAGCATTCTCAACAGATGCTCACCCTGTGTCTCCTTAAAGATTTCCAGCAAAAAGAAGAAATACACATACAGTGGCACCTCTACTTATGAGTTTAATCCATTCTGAATGCAGGCTCATTAGTCGAACTCGTAAGTAGAGGTGCCACTGTATGTGTGTTTCTTCTTTTTGCTGGAAATCTTTAAGGAGACACAGGATGAGCATCTGCTGAGAATGCTGGAGCTCAAAAAAATCTAAAAAAATAACTAAAAAGTTTAAAAAAATTAAAAATGTAAGAACAGACTACACCTAAAATTTGTAAGGCAGCAGTTAAAATGCCAATGGTTTTCCGCTCTTAAGTAGAGCCGCTCGTAAGTAGAGGTACCACTGTATACCCTAATGGCAAGGAAATGTCTACATGTCAAAATGCTCATTCTACGGAGAATTTTTGGTCTTTTAAAAAATCTATTGACCAAAATAGAGCTGAAACATCAGTTTGTATTTTTGTATTTTGAAATTACAATCTGGATCTTGGTGCTAAAATGTGCAAATTTTGTATATAGACATTATAGCTGGAATCTCTCTTAATTGGCTATTATAAAATGTGCTAAATTCAGTGGCAAGAACGTTTTTGGACACTGGTCTTGCTCGGTGCCATCTGTCATAACACATCAAATGTTGACGGATACCTCCTTTACATCGTTCAGGTCTGGCCGCATCTGGCAGCTTTTTGGATATCGTTTACAGGCAAAGCCTATTTGGAACATGTTTATCTTCAGAAATCGCACAGGAGAATTTGCGGTAGGGAGAGGATTTATTTCAGCCCTCGTACTGAAAACTAAGTAAGTAATACTTTCTTTTATACTAAAGTTGTATTACTGTATAACAAAACAATACTTCTCTTGTATATTTCACAATAAAATTAAAATGGCTTATTAACTAAAACTGTAAAACTGTTACATGGTTAAATGTCCCAAAGCCCATTGAGGAGGTTCATAGTTCTTCTACCATCTGCAGTTAATTACTGCAGGTTTACTATTAGCAGGTCAATAAAATTTTGATCACCTCTTTACTCTTGTATGAGGTTATGCACCAACTTGCATTTCAGGGCAGAGATTAGTAACATGTTTTGTCCTGCAATGAGGATAATAAATAATTTTTCAAGTGGTGAACATTAATGCAAGATTACAGCTTGCAAACCAGAGGTAGAAGACCTGAGGTCCTCCAGTAGGAGACCGTCCATAATCCCTGGCCATTGGTGGGCATGAAGAAGAATTTTGTTTCATTTTGGGTTTGTTATTTTTCAAGCAAAAATTTCCCAAAGTTTGTACTATTTTTTCACATTTGGAATTGATAGGGTTTTTTTTTTAAAGCAAAGAGCTCCATGCACTTTTTAAATGACATGGATAGGCAAAGATTGGGACTGAGTTAGGGCTATTCCCACTTATTTTTCTGTGAGGCTTCTGGTATATTTAACATTATGGCAGGCAGGTATTATGATGTTTAACCTTTATGGCAGGTATTCTTAGATGTTTAACCTTTATGGCAGGCAGGGATGATGATGATGATGATGATGATGATGATGATGATGATGATGATGATGATGATGATGATGATGATGATGATGATGATGATGGAAGCAACCAAATCCTCAACATGTCCATATCAGAAACTAAATTCCTCCAGGGATGTCTACAGCAACCAACACTCAACAAAGCAAAACAAAATATGTCAACGGCCAACTTCTTCAGATTCTTTAAAGCAGCAAATGATAACCAGTCAGTCACACACAAATTGGCATTTCGTGCACAATACATTATGTTCATTCAAGAATTGTAACAAAATCCTAACAAATCCTTTGCTGTCCATAAGTGAATGGCTCAGTTAACTACAACTGCATTTTTGTTTAGGATTCTGAGTGTTTTCATATTAACAAGTTCTTCTTAACACCTGAAAACGCATTAGTGAAATAAGCCTTTAGTTGTGACATTTCTTAGATGGTTAAGATAATTAACTCATCCCCCTCCACACACACACTTTTCTTGAGGCTTTGCTCATTAACAGGTAAATTTGAGTCCTTTCTTGGGAATTCATCTAGCTGTCATCATTGTCAGGGCGAAGAGTTTGATAGTGATCTGGCCACATGATACATGTTAACTGACTGACTCTCTAAAAGACAATGATAGTCCCTTAATTAGGCTGTCTTATGGAGACCCCCAATCCATCTAAAGTGAATGGGAAAGTGAGAGGATGAATTGTAACTGCTACTCATCCGATGCAAAATTATTGACTGCATTATTGACAGTTATTGACAATTATTGACAATGGTTGGCCAAGGTTGCCAAAGGAACATCTAGGCTGAATGGGTATGTGAAGCCTGATCCAACCACAACCATATATAATAAATAATTATCTGTCAACAAGTGTTTTTTTTAATTCATGAGGACCTTCCCAGAGGTTTCTGAATATCAAGTATTCAGAAATGATTTTCCAGTCCTGGTGGTGCTCTATGACCACGCAGCTTGCATGACGTCACACGGATGGCTGGGCAAGCAATTCACAGACTGATCCCATCTGGCCACTTTCCTGTGTTATTTTATTTATTATTTATTTTAGAGTATTTGTACCCTCCCTTTCTCCTTCGAAAGGACCCAGAGAAGACTCTACGAATAGTGAGAGAATTAGACCCTATGGACTTCAGAATGGGCAACCATAGCACTAAAACATTTATTTTTCTATATTTCTCACTGCTAATTCCAAGACTCTGGGAAGCCCTCGATGGGCCCTGTTAACTTTAAAACAAAAATAGTACATGAAAATGGAGAGCTCTCTTTTGCTGCTTCTCTGTGTAGGAGTACTACACAGAGTAAGAATCGTGGCACTGGTGGGGTGGGGCTCCTTCGCCAATCCTGGCATTTTTGCAGCAGAGTTTGCAAAGTTAGTTTTTCAAAGTAATCTATTCCAGTTACCATATTTTTGGCTGTGTAAGACACACTCCCTGTTCAAAAGTAAGGGAAAATGTATGTGTGTCTTATAGAGCAAATATGGTAGTCCCAGCTACATATATACCACAGATTTTTGTTTAGAGAGAAGTTACCTGCACAGAGCCTCCCCTGTCCCCTGTGGCAGCCTGGATTCCACTCATTCAATCACCTTGTTTGCAAAGAGGTCTCCTCCACAAAGCCTCTGCCCTCCCCTTCTGCAGCAAGGATTCCTCTGCCATGAAATCATCAGCCAAACATTTTTTCTTGTTTTCCTCCTCTAAAAACTATGTGTGTTTCATGGTCAGGTGTGTCTTATAGAGCAATATATATATACAGTACTGATGACTAGAGATGGGCAAGAAACAAATTAAAAAATCATTTCATTATTCGTTATTCATTTTGTTAGGTAACAAAATGAATAACAAACAGCCCCCTCTAAGCAAAACGAAACAAAATGATTCATGGCAACTGGACTGCTTTTCTTGAGAGATCAAAACATTTCACTACTCATCCAAGCAGCTTCGTCAGACTGATGAAACTGCTTGGATAAGTAGCAAAACATTTCAGTCTAAAAAGAAGTCCAGTTGCCATGACTCAGCTTCCAGATAACCTCACCTGGATGACTGAGAATCTTCACAGACAAATTATGAGGGAAATGCACAAAGTCTCTCAGACCCAGGGTTGTGCAGAGATATTTATATAAAGGAAAGTATGTCGGTATAACTGCAGAACTGGATGATGGGGATGGGTGAGAGGGTCATTAAAATCATTGATTTATTGCAATATTGCTGTACTAATCGAGCCAATATCATGTGTAAATGTTGTACAACCCAGAGTACTATTAGGGACTGCCACTGTTCATTAGAATGCTGGCACTGCAGGGCATTGTGTGATAATTTCATGTTAGTGGGAAAAGATTAGGACTGCTAGTGGCATGGTCTACAGAGTGAAAAATTTCAGTCAAAATACCTCTAATCATATCTTAAAATGCCCGTGTTATTGTTGTTGTGGTGTTACAGTCGGGACCGACTCTAATGACCCCATGTCCATGGAGTTTTCTTGGCAGGAATACTGGGGTGGCTTGTCAGTTCCTACTCCAGGCACCCACAGCACCTTGTATTCCCTGGTGGTCGTTCATCCAAATACTAACCAGGCCCAACCCTTCAGAAATCAGGCAAGACTGGGTGTGCTCAGGGCATCTAGGCAGCCTTAAAACATAATTAAAACATCATTTTGTGCCCCTTCTAAGGTAACCATTTACTTTTCAACAGTAAATTCATTATGCCCTCAGTAACTTGTTTTTAACAATAAATGTATTACATGTAACCTATTATCTCCAAACTCTGACAAGCTGATACCTTAATTTTACCGCCATACTAGGGAGTTCTGCTACAGAGATAAAGATTTGGGAAAAATTAAAAAATTGGGAAATGCTACAGTTTTTTTGGGGGGGGGGCTAATTCACATTTGTTTCATTGCTGACACAATGTGAAGAGTAATGTGAAACATTTTGGAATCCACTGCCACCCCTGCAACCCCTCCACTGCTTGGGCTTCTACTTTTGAAAAACGGATCCATTTGCATCAGTTCAGGCATGTGATCACTTGACCCAGTGATGAAGAGGGAAGGCAACCCACCTGCACACACATACAAAGTGGTACTTTGGTGCTTCAAACACCTTGCCTCTTGCCTCATAACCAAAGACAAACCGTGCACAGACACACACCAAGCAGAATCACAAATACAGTGGTACCTCAGATGACGTTAATTCGTTCTCCGAAGTTAGTCGTTATCCGAAACACGTTGTTATCCGAAATGCGGTTTCCCATAGGAATAAATGGGAAATGTATTAATCTGTTCCGGAGCCTAGGAAAAAGGCACAGATACCTGTTTTTTTGCTCAAAACTCTTTATAAAGTGCACTTTAAAGGTACAGATGCAATGCCACCAGGGATAACTTTTTTTACTGATGCATGCTGGAAATTCGTTATCCGAGGCAGCCCACAGGGATAATTCGTTATCCGAGGCAGCCCATAGGAAAAATTCGTTATCCGAGGCAGACTTACACCTAGAATTGCAATTCGTTATCCGAGGCAGCCCATAGGGAAAATTCTTTATCAGAGGCAGTCCTATACCAGGAAATTTGCAGTCGTTATCCGAAAATTTCGTTATCCTGGGCAGTCGTTATCTGAGGTACCACTGTACTCTTCAGCAAAGCCTCTCTCTATGGGCAAGGTTTTTTAAAAAGCAAAGCTTCTCCTCTTTCCAAGGGCAAGACTACTCTTTTCTTTTTAACAGCTTAAATGCAGAGAGTCATCCATCTAACCATCCATCCAAGCTGGTGAGATGAGGAAACAAGAAGAAGAAGCCCTTGTTACTGTCTAAGGCAGTTCCTTTGGGCCGTTCCTCCAACAGGTGCTTCAACAGAGCTGCAAGCAAGCAACAAACAAGGCTTCTTTCCTGTCTCCCTGTGAGGCCACTTAAATCAAATAGATCTGGATTCCCTGGTGTGACATCACAGCAAGTGAAATGTGAATGAATTTGCATTTCGCTTGCTATGTAGTTACACCCTGAGGCAAAAGTCCCCATCTCAATTACGCTTCATCACAACCCATTGTTGCAATAGAAGCAAGATACCTCAACAACAGGAGTGGCAAAATCGAGAAGTATCTTGCTGCCATAATATGCATTGTTCTTCTGGGCTTCACGTAGCTACTGTTCCTTCTCCCTAAAGATCTCTGGAAATGGAACTACAGTACATTATGTCACACTGTTGATAGAAGGTCTCTGGAGGAAAATGGCTGCCAGAATGGAACAAAAGAGCAGCGCTCCCTCTCAAAACACGAAGCAGCAGTTAGCAAAGAGCCAAACTTGATTTCCCCACAACAGTCTCCCAATTTAAGCCAAATGTTCTCAACAGAGGATGTACCAGCTGCAATTTGAACATTTTGCACACCTTATGACAAGCTGTCCTCGTTCTCCAGAGATTTACAATAAAGAAAAGTGTGAGCAGATCAAACATCTTCATATTCTCTGTGTAACTCTTCAAGCACTGCACACCTATATATCTACAATACTTTGGTTGTCGTGTTTGGTCTCTGGAAAGTGCTTGTTTGGTGTTACTGGGCTTTCCTGTGGGATATAAAATATGATGATTAGGTGTTCTGGATATTAATGTGACACCACTTTATTGGACAAACCCAAGTATTGTGAAACAGAGATTAAGGGCACAAAAGACTGCATTTGGTCAAAGTCTATAGCAATGTTACAGCAGAAAATGACAACTTAGATTTCAAATTTTGTATTTTATTACTTAACTCACAAAAGCATATTTGTGAAGAAACTGATGTTCATGTCTTTCCACTAATCAAGATGCAGCCACATTACTGAGTGTCTGTCAGCACTGAAGTAGCTCTACTTAACACAGGCATTATTATTTGTGTCTTCTTCGTACTTCTTGTATTTTGAGGTATATTACATTACTGTATATTCACTTTCTTATTAAGGATAATAAAAATATCTAATCCTCAATTGATGTCAGTACCTAAAAATACTTTTGACACATTGGCTGCTTCTAATCCACATTCTCCTACAGGTATTTCTACTGTAATTCCCACCAGACCCAGATATCAGGCTGTGATGTCTGGATATAATGTGGGTTGCGGTTCAACCCATTTGGAAGATGAAGGTTTGGAAAAGCTGGTTGGATAGCTCAGTGGATTAGGTGCTTGACTGTAGAATCCAAGGTCATGAGTTCAATTCCTTACAGTGCACCCACCCAGACAAGCCAGCCTGTATGGCCTTAGGCAAGGGGCACAGTCCCAGGATGTCTCCCAAAGAAATTCCCTCTACAGAGAAGACCCTGAAAAGAGTTGCCAAGGTTGGCATAAATCAGGACGTACTTGATGGCATGCATTTATCATGACTATGAGATTGGAAGAAACAGAAATGGAAATATGTTTGCTAATTGCTATACATTTGTAAAAATATTTCACTTGCCGACTGTCCCAGAAGTTTTGAGAATTAAGAGTGCATATTGTAATATCATATGGCAACATGAGAAAAAAGCTGATGGTTCTTTCATGTTCTCTTCAGGGGGTCCCCCAAACTTTCTATGGCTATCTTTACCAAGCTGTATTCCACCCCTCTCCATGTTCACAATTCTTTACCTCCATTAAGATAACATCCATGTATGACTTAGGAAACATCCACCCATTCTCTTGTAATTAGTTTACAACTGCATTCATGAGCCTGGTCTCCATCAACAGGTCTCACCTTCACGTTTTCAAATGAATCTTATCAAATGGACCCCTGATTTCCACTTTGTCTGTCTCCCACCACCCTGCATAAGCCTCTCTATCCTGGATTGCTTTGTCACAAAACCTTGTTCCTCATAAATGTGCCAGAGGCATCACTGTCTGTCATGCAGTATAATTTGTTTTTTTTTGGGGGGCAGGGTTGATATCTATCTATCTGTCTTCCTGTTCTTGGATTTTATGGCTGCACAGACAGAGAAAAGAGGCAGTCCTGTAACCTTTGCGCACGAACCACTGCTAGCTCAGGCCAGTGTTCCGAGGTCTTCCGGCCACCTCCCTCCTCTGTTGCCGTCTCCTCCTCCTCTTCCTCCTGGTGGGGACTGATCCCACATGCCCCGCTCCCCTCCCACTATCCCTTCCTTTGGAAACCAAACGACAAACACCTGGCAGACATTCCAGGGAGCAGAGTCTACAACCCGCCTCCTGCTCTGTGCAGGCCTTTGAGCTGAACCTTGTTTTAGGGATCCCTGAGGGCCTCTCAATCAATAATCCATGTACATTTTATGAGGGCTGGATTACAGGGATTTGCAAAGAGAGTGATTAGGTAATGCTTCAAAGGACACTTGCCACCAACACCTGGGACATTAATAAGGGAGGGTCAATACATAAATGAATAAATAAATAAATAAATAAATAAATGACGCTCTGCAATTTAGCCATAGCAGTATTTCCTAATTCTGGTAACCTACAAGTCATGAGTTATGACCTTTGGGAGGCAGAATCATTTCCAGCAAGCCCACTGGATTTAGAAGGTGGTGACTCCAACATCTGGTTGAGTGATGACATCTCAGAGATGCAGGATGTCATCAGAAAGGTGGGCCCAGAACAGGGAGCTTCACGATGGGCAGCCACAATAATGGACCCTTTTCAGATCGCACCACCTGTGTAATCATGCTATGCAGAGCTTCCTGTCCTGAATTCTCTCAAGTGGCTACCTGCGGGCTAGTGAGAGGGAGAGGGTGGAGGGAAAGGGAAAAGGGAAAGAGAACGAGAAGGAGAGCTCATAAGGGTTGTCAATCATCGAAGGCCACTGGAGGGAGGGCAGCCAATATCAATGGGGGAAGGGTTCATTTAGGAAGGAAAGAGAAAGTTTGAAATCAACTGGGAGATATTTCATTGTTTCTAAAACTGCATAGGAGCTGGTAAAGGGATGTGATCCCTCTGAGGATGGACAAATCACTCCATTTTCATTCTGTGTTATTTTTTGCACACACACATTTGTAACTCCAAATCAACCCTTTAAAAAAACACCAAATGTGCACTTATAATCTTCTGTGTATCTAGAATTTGAGTCGTGGCAACTGGATTTCTTTTCTTCAGAGAGTGAAACGTTTCACTACTACTCATCCAAGCAGCTTTAAAATAAAAGCCCAATAAAACTTCCCCATCTGTCAATCCGAAGCCTTTCAGATACCCTTAGAATTGCTCCATCCAAGGTGCTAGGGAAACTACAAAGGCAGGAGGCAAAGGAGCAAACTGAACAAACTTTCAAATCCAGCACCTGGAACTGTGCAGATAAATGATGAGCACAATAATATGATATTTTGCATTGTTTTGCTTTCCAGCACTTAAATATATTTTCAGGAGGTGAGATGAGTGACCACCTGGGCCAGTGCCAGGCCAGATAACACATGAAAGGTATGATCATATTTCATGTTTCGTTTATATTCTATCTACACTATAGACATGGGGGTGGGGCATTCTAGAATGTCATATTTAAATCCTTTTCCCATGTGCTGTTCTGACACTCACACACATGCACGCAAGCACGCATGCATGCACACACACAGTATGCCCTTCCTGATTGGTAGAATAGGTCATTCAGGTCTGTGGTGGCTACACCCACCATGTTTTAGTCCGGGAAACACACAGTCAGAACATACAATGGTACTTCTACTTACGAGCAATTCGACTTAAGAGCAGAAAACCATTGGCATTTTAACTGCTGCCTTACAAATTTTAAATGTAATCTGCTCTACTGACCATTTTTTTATTTTTCATTTATTTTTTTAGGTTTTTTTTTAGATACGGCTGCTTTGCTTATGGGTTGTTCAACTTTTGAGCATGGATTTGGAATGGATTAAACTTGTAAGTAGAGGTACCATAAATGACTACTTTAAGCATTGATTTGTTCTATTGGGTGTTCTTCTCCTCAAATAAAGCAAAGTGTCCCTGTTAAACATTTCTGATTCTTCTTCACCTGTGTCAAAAGCCATCCCATGGTGCTTTTGAAGTGCAAGGATCAGCTGCCAAGGTGCTGTTGTTGACCTGAAAATGCCCACATAAGTTCACATCCCTCACAGATGTTCCTTCCGTGCCCTCCCAGCTGCTGAGAGCTGCATGTCTCACACTGAGACAGATCTATCAGAATAACACTATGGCATCCATTTGTTCCAGGCAGTCAAGTTGTGGGTGACAATGGCAGCAAATGATTCAGCATGTTGAGACAAGTATCCGTATTTGGTCACAACAGATAATTGTGACAGAAATGTTAATCTTTTCCACCACAATTGTTGCTCAAGTTGACTCTGATTTACAGTAGCCCTTATCAACAAGCAATCTCCAAGATGTCCTACTCTCAACAGTCCTTGTAAACTAAAGGTTGTGCCTTCCTTTAGGGAGACAATCTGTCTCATATTTGGTTTCCCTCTTTTCCTGCTTCCTCCATTTTGTCCTTGCCTTATTTTTTCCAGATATTCTTGTCTTGTCATGAACCCAGCCATGGCCTGGGAGTAGACATGTACAGGAAACCCACCCACACAAATCAGTACTTACTGTTTGACTTCCACCATCCATTACAACACAAATTAGGAATCATCAGGACCCTAAACCACAGAGCAGAGAGCATCCCCACCTCCACAGAAGCCAAGAAGAAGACAGGCATCTGAAGACAGCACTTAAGGCCTGTGGATATCCAAAGTGGGCCTTCAACAAAGCAGTGTACTGACCCAGAAGAATCATGGATCAGCCTGAGACTCCAGAGCCAATGGAAGAACCTGGTAGAGGTGGGCATTTCATTTCAGAAGGGGCCTGGTTCTGAAATGCAACACACGAGCATTGCTGGCGTTCGGAACCAGGACTCACGCTCTGGAACAAAACACACCAAAGACTTACCTTGCTTTGGGTCGCGCAGGGTGAAATTTCAATCAGGAAGAAGCGTCCAATGCGTCATCTTTCTCTCTCACTGGTGTCCAATGTGTCAGATGATGTCTTAAATTATTGATGTTTCTTCCACCAATGTTCATAACTCCTTCATCTGAATCTAGTCTGGCTTTACATATGAAACATTCTGCATAAAATGTATCATTGTCTGACACCTTTGGCTATCGGAAACCATTCTCTCCCCCAAATTCTGTCCTAACAGTAGCTTCTTGTCCATCAAGAAAATGAAGGGCTGAACTACACCCATTTCTTTCAGAACAATTGATAGCTGCCCATGATCCACACAGTCAAATACTTTGGTCTAGTCAATACTGATATTACTGAAATTCTTTGGTTCCCTTCAATAGCTACCAAATATTTGCAATATGATCTCAAGGGCCACTTCCTTTTCAGAATCCATCTTGAGCATCAGGCATTTCTTGCTCCATAAAAAGTAAAAGCCTTTGTTTTCCATTTCTAGCTGCCAAGGAAGCCCATTGAGGATGCTTGTATGTGTGGTAGGGTTACTTCATCCTCAACCTCCTACCTGCCTTGACATCACAAAGACCCTCTCCCTAGGTGTTCCCAGTTCAATAACTCTGAAAGTATATTCCCTGCAAAAAAGTACACTCTACTGGAGGACATATTTATGCAAAATGTTTGAAGGAGACAGGAATAGGGAGGGACTGTGTATAATAATTAGCAAATTGTTACCTACCTTGATTCTTTGAGATACTTTCTGCAGTGCTAGTCATTGCTTCAATTTAAATGCAGTACAGGTCATTCCAAATGTGTCCATGTGCATTGATCCTGAATGGCTACACCAGAAATGATTGGCTCTTTTCAGTTATTTACATCATTGGAGGGGGATGAGCATAAGTTTTAGCCCACATGCACAGGGTGGGTAATCTCCATGAGACATATTTAAAGACTTCTAAAGCGCATCTCTGAGAAAAACAGGCTGCCTTCAGGAAGCCTGTGGCCAAATCGTGTGCCAGGAAACCATCACACCACTTTACAGCTTGAAGACTCCAGCAGGTAATTGATTTCATTCACTTTTCTTAAAAAGCAAGTACAGCTTCTTGCAGTTATAGCAGCTGTTCCCTTTGTTCCTGGCCTCTTCTTTCTTCTTCTTCTGTCATTCACTTGTTCTTTTATGCTTCAAAAATCTGGCTTTGCTATTTGTAATGACTCCTCCTTCTCCAGAGCCTCTGCCATTTCCTACAAGTCTCCAAGACAAAAGTAAAGGTCAAACAGCATGATATTTCCAATGACCCCGGTAAAAGTTTGGCTTGGGTCCTTAGGTTCCATTTCAGTGAAAATACATTCATCAACATTTGCCGCTATAAAGGAAAACTTTATGTATCTTGAAGAATACTTATTAAGCAGTAGCATAATGCACAAATAAAATATCTCTCTCTCTCTCTCTCTCTCTCTCTCTCTCTCTCTCTCTCTCTCTCTCTCTCTCTCTGGGTTTCTAGAACCTAACCTTGCTTGTGCCCATATTTTACACACACACACACACACACACACACACACACTATTTACAAAACCATGCAAATAATAAACAGAAACAAATCAAAATTGTTCAGAGAAAAGAAAAACAATGCAATTACTTATACTTAGGAGCCTCGTGGCGCAGTGGTTAAATGCCTGTACTGCAGCTGAAACTGTGCTCACGACCTGATGTTCAATCCCAGGTAGCCGGCTCATGGTTGACGGCCTTCCATCCTTCCAAAGTTGGTAAAATGAGTACCCAGCTTGCTGGGGGGAGGGCAATGTGTAGCTTTGCATAATTAAATTGTAAACTGCCCAGAGAGTGCTTCAAGTGCTATAGGGCGGTAAACACTTTATTTGTTTACTTATTTGTTTTTAGTTGTTTTTAATCCCACCCACCCATCAATTCCCTGCAGCAAGTAAATATATCCAAACTCCTACAAAGCCCATTGGGGAAAGTCACAGGCATATTACATCCCCATTTGTTTCACTCAGAATGATCAGCTGTAACAATCTGTACTTTCCATGTCTCGTTACATGTAAACAGTGTTTTCTACATGGCACATGTTTTAAGATTTCCTGGTCTTATTTTTCATCAGCTTCCTTTAAACCATTCTCATATGATCTCTCAGGGAACACCAGCAGTAAAAGGGTTTAATACTGACTGCTGCTAAATAAACAGGAACAGATGTCATCTACATCCACCCCTATGCATCAGTGATAGACAAATCAGTCAAGGCATTTTTAGAAGAACTTACATTGTAATAAATCAAAAAATCAAAAAGGTTAAAACTGGGAAGAAAGCAAAATTAACAGATTGGACTTTGGCAGCAGGTTTTGAGTTGAACTTTCAGTACATTCTCAGAATCCTGTGGGCAGAATCCTGCAAACTGGTAGATTCTGGAAGCAACACCCCCCAAAGTAATTGTTTCCAAATTGTGATTTTTGTGCTATTTGTACATTTGAGTTTGTTCTTGCATTTATATTTATATTTATAGTTCAATGTCTCTTCCCAGACATTCAGACATTTAAACAGCATTTAAATAGGTAAATAGATTTTGTTTCAATATACTGTGTATATATACAAAGTATATACCTCTACTTAACGAGTTTAATCCATTCCAAATGCATGCTCTTAAATCGAACAGCTCTTAAGCAGAGCATCCCCATTTTAAAAAATTGAAAAAATAAATGGAAAAATAGAAAAAATAAAAAAGTGTAAGTAGAGTAGATCGCACCTAACATTTGTAAGGCAGCAGTTAAAACACCAATGGTCTTCCATTCTTAAGTTGAACTGCTCTTAAGTTGACCCTCTCTTAAGTAGAGGTACCACTGTGTGTGTGTGTTCATACACACACACACAAGCAATTCGTTATCCGAAATAGTCATTGTCCGAAATGTGAAATGAATGGGAAACTGATTAATCTGTTCCAGAGGTCCAAAAAAGGCAAAAAAAGCTGGGTTGGTTGTTTTTTTCCAGACCTCTTTATAAAGTGCACTTTAAAGGCATGCAGTGCTGGAATACACACATACCCGGACACCCCACTCTGCAGTGCAATGCAAATGTGGAGAAAAGACACCCCAGCCTGTTCTTGCCCAAAATGCAATGGGGGAAAGTTCAAACATAAAGAAGCACAGGCTGAAAGAGAACGCCAGCCTGTTCTTACCTGCTGCAAGGAGAAAAGATTGCAAACATGGAGAAATGAAAGCAGCAAGACTATCCCAGCCTGTTCCCATCCCAAAATGCAATGGGGGAAAATGCAAACATACAGAAACACAAGCTGCAAGTGAACCGCAGTCCGTTCCCGCCAAAACTGCAAAGAAAAGCAGTGCAATGATGAATAAAAGCTAGTTCCCTATCTTTCCAAGTTTGAAAGGTTCAAATCCCTCAACAAAATTGCTAGGGTTGTACCAAGGTTTATTTTTTATCATTATTCCCCAGTCTTATACCTCTTTCCCAGCATCTTTTTATATTCTTCAATTGATGTCTGTGTTTTTAACCTTTTGTGTGAACCGCCCAGAGTTCCCTTTGGGAAATGGGAGCAGTATACAAATGTAAAATAAATAAATAAAATAAATAAAAATGTCCAGAATGGCTCCAAAACACCAAGAAAAAATGCTCTAACTCCTCCCACCCACCCCCACAAATTACAGGGGGTGCAATGCATCCTGGGTACACTTTTTTACAAGTCATTATAAAACATTCATTATCTGAGGCAGCCCATAGGCAACATTTGGGTATTTTGGTATTTCTAATGTGAATTAAAAAGTGGAAATAACATTCAGAAAGTACAAAATGAGCTGGACAAATACATTCTGATGTGCATATTGTTCCAGCAGTTGCAAGTCAACTTAGCTCACTTTGTATCTGAATTCACAAAGGAAGAATTCTCAAATCATCCCAATGAAGCTTAGAATATTCCTAGCCCATTAGAAAGAATTTGCTGACCATATGTATCCTGTCCCAGCACTTATGAACAAAAGGCATTACAGATAATGCAATTCTTTTTACCATGTTATCCTTTATATGGTTAGTAAGACGGATGATTCACCCCAACATATATCTCAGCAAGGGGTATGTTTCCACTTCCTCAGGAAGTCCAGGTTCATCAAGTCAGAAACCTGAGATAATCCCCCCCCCGACTCCCGAAAGATCACTAGAACTGAAACTATCTTGAGACCACGTGAAGTTACTGCACTGTCTAATTCAGGACTTCCATAAATCCTATAGTACCTACAGCAGATGTGCTATGAAGTCACTCACATTGTGACCAAAAGCCAAAGTTGATTTTGTAACCCAATGGTTCTTCCACTAGACTAGTGCAGCGTTTCCTGTGATTTTCTGGTATATAATGATTGGAAAAGCCCTAGGAAGACACATCCATGAAGTAGTGCAATGATTTCAATGCTAACAGCCAAGAAAGGCAAGAGGCAGTTGAGGTGACGACAGGCGAGGTCAATTTGGAGCTGAATCCAAAACTATTCCAGCTGAGGGCTATTGGCAGTTACTTAGGACTGCCCTTGCTGTTGTCTATATTTTTTGCCATTATAGCAGCTTTGACCCCAGGATGGAGGAGGTTTGGCATAACCTGGCTTCTCTCTCACCTTATCTGTCTCCAGATTGACTAGAGATGGGCATGAAACAGCAGGGGCGACAAGGGAGAATGGAGCAGGGTTTGAATTTATGCTGCCCGCTCCGTCCTTCCTTGCCGCCCCTGCCTCCCAGATAGGTTTTGGTTTTTTTGACAGGTCAGGTGTGGGGAGGGGGGCCGCCCCCTCCCCACAGCGTGAACTGTCAAAAAACCCACCTGGAAGGCAGGGGCAGCAAGGGAGGACAAACTGTTTCATTTCAATAGTAAAAAATGGTGTTTCATTTCATAATGAAACACTGTCTGCTGTTTTGTTATGTTACAAAATGTTTTGTAACCATATGACACGATGAAACAGTGTGTTGTTTTTCTTTTTGTTCCCATCTCTAATGTTGACCCTTCAGCTGGCAGATTGTAGCTGGCAAAGGTATTCTGCTGGTGGATTATCAAAAAGGGGATTGAAAATAAAACAGCCAATATTATAATGCGATTGTACAAAATGATAGTAAGGCCATACCTGGAGTATTGTGTACAATTCTGGTCACCGCATCCCAAAAAAGATATAGTGGAACTGGAAAAGGTGCAGAAGAGAGTGACTAAAATGATTACTAGGCTGGGGCACCTCCCTTATGAGGAAAGGCTAAAACATTTGGGGCTCTTTAGTCTGGAAAAAAGGCACCTGAGGGTGGATATGATTGAGATGTACCAAATAATGCAGGGCATGAGTAAAGTGGATAGAGGGACACTCTTCTCCCTCTCACAAAATATCAGAACTAGAGGACATCCACTCAAATTGAGGGTTGGGATAGTGAGAACAGACAAAAGAATTTTTTTTACCCAGCATGTTTTTAGTCTGTGGACTCTCTGCCACAGGATGTGGTGACAGCATCTGGCCTGGATGCCTTCAAAAGGGGATTGGACAGATTCCTGGAGGAAAAGTCCACCACATGTTACAATCCACGATGGAGATGTGTAATCTCAAGGCTTAAAACCGGGGTACTTCAAGGGCCAGATGCAAGGGAGTGGTATCAGGAGACAGATGTTTAGTCTCATGTGCTCCCAGACGCATTTAGTGGGGTCATTGGGAGATACAGGAAGCTGGACTAGATGGGCCTTTGGCCTGATCCAGCATGGCTCTTCTTATGATCTTATATTGTAAGGCTGTTCCAGAGGCATGTGTCTGGGAAGTCATCATTATATCCCTAAATGGTTGGCAGGATCCTACATTGGTTGCTGATGCTTTGGTTTGGTGTTGACCATTGTTGACCAATCAACCAGACAGCATGTGCCTCCTCTAATACTACTCTATCGACTCCCATTCCAGTACTGACCCCTTGCTATTCCTATCAGTTCATTTCGTTTCCAACCACTTCGCTCATTCTCTTCAGCAGCAGGAGCTTTTTACTTCCTCCAGCAGATGATAAAAGATGTTGATGCTGACAGGCAACTAGGACCTGGTTTTCTACTCTACTTTGCTTTAGAATGGTGTGACTGGCACTAAAAACTAAAATAATAATCTCCAAGCACTTTCACAGACAATACCCTCTACAAACCCATTGAAAGGCAAACCTTTGCAGCCCACAGAATAGTATGTCAGTGAACGGAAGAGAAAAATGTTGGCCAAGGATCAAGTTTACACTTTAATGTCCATCTGGAATAGGCAAAACCTCAATACTTTCAGCCTCCCCCAAAAGGCCAACACACATGTGTGACTCAATAAACCTTAATTTATTTGCCTTTGAAAAATAGGGGACATAAGTTAATTCCACTGAGGGGTGGAGTAGTGATTACAAACTCCGCAAGAGCTGTTGTATAACATTAAGTATGAGGCCTGCAGGTCTAGCTGAGGGAAGTGCCCCATAACTGCATTACTACATGTTATGTCCCCTTTGCTAGCTGTTTATTGTACACACATGACAACATTTGCACTTTATTTGTTATGTTCTAAAACAGCACAGAGAAACACATGAGCAATAATGGCAGAGAACATCTTCTCCAAATTCTGAGGTAACCCTTCAGCTGCAGCAGCAATACTGGCATATTTTCATGATGACTGGAGTAAGTCCCCGACCAGAAGACAAATTAGAGCTTGAAAAGATGAATTTTTGAAGTACACTGCCCAGCATCCTTCAGCAAGGATAGTCACCGTGATGCTAAATATTAATTATTTATTGGGGGGTGGTAGATGAGCTTACACTGGGAGGCATGATGGTTCGAACCTAAAGGAATTTGAAATGTCACTGGAAGCTAGAATTTGAATTCTAACTGGAAATAATCTCTATTAGCAATATCACCATCACCTCTACTCAAATGCCTCCTGCGTAGTGATTTCTCTTACTTAGGACAAACAAAATAATAGTCTTTTATCCACATTGTGCATTGCTAGGTGGAGATTTTGTTGTTGTTGTTGTTGTTGTTGTTGTTCATATCTGGGAAGAAAAGCAGTTTATTCAATACTTGAAAGTAATTCATGCATCCAGGCCCAGAGCTTCAAACTACTAAATTCTTAACTGTCTGGATTTGAATATTTGTCAGCTCAACCATGCTGAATTAAATTTGCTGCCTCTTTTTTTCTGAAAGGCTCCTCCGTCTATATGGCAATCAAGCACAACATTTGCCTATCCATGTTGGAATTTGGTCAGTGCAGATAGAAGTTTGTTTGGGGAAATATTACAGGTGGCTATATTTTTCAATCTGAACTAAACAAAAATAAAATAGAAACTGGTGTCAAAATACAGAGAATGTGGTTGATTATAAGAGAGTCGATGGGTATTTAACAGTGGAATGACAGATACATTCCTTTGAAGCTTATGCTTTAAATTATGTAAGAACTTCTATCAATTCAAAATCCACTGATCTCTACTAAATTCCTAGTGCTATAACATTCTCAGCCTACAACTTGAATAGACCTATAAAATGTTGGGAATAATTTTTTTTAAAAAAGGAGCAGAAATTTGCTTGGCTTTTTTACTGTTGTTAATGACCTTTTCTTTATAGGAGGTTTGGTAAGCATCTACATTCGTGTCGCTGTTACTCCAGGCAATGGAAGACCACAAGAACACGGGAACGTGTTAAGACTCTTTTGTTTACCTTTGAAGTTTTTAACGTGAATCTGTTAAGGGAGACAATACATCTGGAAGATATGGGAATTATTGCAGTGTGTTTATATTTGGTAGTGCCCTAAAAAGCTTTGGCTTATAGCAAGTCTAATATGAGGAAGTGGACTTGTCCACAAAAGTTCATAGTAAAATACAAATAATTAGTCTTCAAGGAGTCACCATGTCTTTGTCTTTTTTATTTGTTCTTTGGCCCATTTCCAAACCATCATCATTAAGAGAATGCAACAGAAGAACACAATCCAGATATCATTTGCAATATTCTCAGGTTCCCAGAAAGAACTACCTCTTCTACCAGCACCAGCACCCTCACTGTGCCTGAAAAAAATGCATTCCCTTTTTTACAAATGCCCTCCACGCGCAAACAAGCAAAGAAAGGGTATTACAAAGCTTCCTACTCTGTTCCTCATCAGCTCAATCCTTGATTACTTCCCCAAATTAACAACATATTTCTGCCAAGTGTGACTTCTGTAAGAGCCTGGCTCATGGTAGGGCTCCTGGATACCACCTCAAATTATAGTTATGTATATTTTAGCTGAAAGCTAAAAAAAGGCATCATTTATAATGAATAAGGTTTTTAAAAAACAGATCATGGTGCCTTCTCTGGTGGGCTTTCAAATTTCCTAGAGGAACTAAACAAATCTGATGGTGGAACAGTTCTGTAGGCAAGACGAACAAGACACCACGGAAGGAGCCTGAGGGGAGCAGTGAGAATGACTTTGACAGGCCTCCTTCTATGACATGAGGTGGCATGGTCCAAAAGAAACCCAACAAGACAGCAACATTAAAATAATCCTGCTAAAATTGACCAGGGGTGTCTTTGTGATACAATCCGGACATTTTCATGGCAATTGGGACTGGCTTGCTTGCTAAAAGGTTTCCTGAAACAATCCACTGTGTAAGACCTAGACTTCAAAGCAGGGGTGCTCAAACTTTTTGTAAGGAGGGCCAGATTTGGTGGCTGAGAATGTGTCAGAGGCCAGCTGCTCCCCGACCCTGCCACCCCACTGTAAGCCCCACCCACTGACCCATAAGCCCCACCCCCTGACCTCTTGCAACCACACCTGCAGGAAGGAAGGTGGGGACCAAGGGAGGGAGGGAGGGAGGTGGAAATCAAGAGAGGAAGGAAGGAAAGTGGGGAACAAGGAAGGGAGGGAGGGAGGGAGGGAGGTGGGGACCAAGGGAGGGAGGAAGGAAGAAAGGAAGGTGGGGACCAAAGGAAGCACAGGGAGCCGTGGCCGCAGGTCGGCCCTTGGAAGAGGCGATCTCTGCTACCTTGCACCCCCCCAAGCTCCCCAGCGGTGGCCTGCCCATCCCCACACATTCCCCTCTAGAGCCGGTGGCAGCAGACCGCCCGTCTGCCCAAGCTTCCCAGCAGTACCAGTGGCGCGGCCCGCCCGATCACTGCCCCGCGCATGCGCCCAACCTCACAATGTTTCTGGCTATGCTGGTGGCGGCAGCCTGCCCACACGCCACCCCCTGCGTGCACCCAGCCCCACAAGCTTCCCGGCAGTGCTGGTGGTGATGGCCCACCCCCTCGCCTGCCCACCCAGCCCCACAAGCTTCTGCTGACCGGCCGGCCAGCCGGCCCAGCCCCTCAAGCTTCCCAGCGGTGTCAGTGTTGGCAGAATATTTTTTTTTAAAAAATGGGGCGAAGGAGGGAGAGGGATGGGCAGCCCAGCCAGCCGCAGGCCACTCAGAATGGCCTGATGGGCTGGATTTGGTCCCTGGGCCGGACTTTGGGCAGGCCTGCTTTAAAGGATCTGACCACACAACTCCTTAAAATAACATAAGAACAGAAGAACAGCCTTGCTGGAACAGGCCACAACCCATCCAGGCCAGCATTCTGTCTCACACAGTGGCTCACCATTTGCTTCAGGGTATTCCCAAGCAGATGGCTTCACCTGCTTATGATTCCCTGCAAATGGCATTGAGAGATATCCTGCCTATCTCTCCAAACTGGAGGTTGTCCTTCAAGGCATCCATAATGATAGCCATTGGTACCCCTGTTCTCCATGAACTTGTCCAAACCTTTCTTAAAGCTGTCAAGGCTGACAGCTGTCACCACTTCTTCTGGCAGTGAGTTCCACAGACCAGTGATCCTCTGGGTGAAAAAGTACTTTCTCTTATTTGTTTGAGATATAATAATATCACCTTTGTGCTACATCCATCACTACAGAAGATATATTGAATATCTAGTTCAGAGGGAAAGACGGCTTGTTCTAACACAAATTTGCCTCAGTCTTCATTTGCCAAGTAGCCATTTGCTTTTGTTTTCTAGTTGGTCAGTCAGAACATAATATGGCTTTGTTTGCATTGCCAATGTTTTCAGTTTGAGGAATGGAAAACTTTGCTTGCCTGGAGGGATAACATTTCAAAATCAAAAATTCCAACTTTTCTATTTATTTATTTTGTTGGTTGGTTTTATTTTGTTTTCCCCCTCTACGTTATATATTTACTTCACACTAACCATGGTTACATTATATTGTGTACATTGTTTTATCATTTTTGAGTGTTGTAAACCACCCAAAGTGGCCTTTTGAACCAGAATATCAGAATATAAATAAATAAATAAATAAATAAATAGTGTTTATATTTTATAACCTTAAACCCATCACTCTCTTTTACTTTTACTTATATTTAGTTAATTGCCCCAAAACATTGTCCTCCACTTTAATTTTTCTCAGACTTCTGATCTAGGTCTGATTACAAAAGCTTTTACTAATCCAAGATTGGAACAGTACTTGGAGAAGTTACTTCTTAAGACTTCTGCTCCATGACTACACAGTAGCTCAGCTAGTAAAAAAAAAAACAATTTAAAAAATAAATGTCCAGCTTTTCTAAGCTCTTTGGTTAGAATTTAATTTTAAACTGAGGCAAGCTCATATAAACTGGAGTTCTTTGGAAAGGATTATATATTTCTGGTTCGAGTAGTCTCATGTTTTCCAGTCTGCATGATGCTCGGTTGCTCACATTATTTGGGGCAGTCTCCATTTGGTAAACGTGTTGTTTTGCCTGCAGCTGTTGAAATATCAAGTTTCACAATCACCTGCTCTTACTAAACTTACAGGAATTTGCTTGTCAGACAAAAAGGCCCGTAATTACTCCACACTCATCTACACCTTTCCTGTCTGCCTCCTAATTGAAGGTTAACGGCCTTTATCTCACTGTTTGCAAGATCGATCTCTGGGCAATTACTACAACATCTGCATGAACAGTATTAGCTGTTGAACCCCCTTTCCCATATGAGTATTGCTAGATATAGTGCAAATTAATATGGTAAATTCATTCAACATAGGATAGATTTTTCAATATGGTGTAGTAGATACAGTATCATACTTCTATGGCCAACAATGTATACTGACAGTTTAAGTCCAAAACATACAGTGGCTATGAATTCATATCAGTGGTCCAAACCCATCATGATGCTGGATCCAGCCATTCTAATCTACCTTAACTGGCTGGGAACATGGTTTTGTCAATTATATGAGTCAACAGCTGTTAGGAGCCTTGTGGTGCAGTGGTTAAATGCCTGTACTACAGCTAAAACTGTGCTCCCGACCTGGGGTTCAATTCCAGGTAGCCGGCTCATGGTTGACTCAGCCTTCCATCCTTCCGAGGTCGGTAAAATGAGTACCCAGCTTGCTGGGGAGGGGAGCAATGTGTAGCCTGCATACTGTAATTAAACTGTAAACATCCCAGAGACTACTTGAAGTGGTATGGGGTGGTATATAGGCAGAACACTTTTTTAAAAAGGGAGGGTAGACATATCTTTGAGTATGGCCATACAGTAAGAGGTATTTTGGCTATCAAACTAGCATTAATTTTTGAGAAAAGACTGCCCCTCTTGTGACATTTGCCACAGGTAGCAAACCTGTTACTCATGTTAGATTAATCTTCAAATCAACACCTGTCTCTAGCTGCTGGAGATGTCAATGGATGGGATTCAAAGAAAATGTTTCTATATCTCATTCCATGAACATTGTCATGGTGGTTACCAGTGGTAAGGTGATCAAAAGAGGAGGCAGTCAACTTTTGATGCTCTTGGTTGAAACTAGCTTTTAAAGTTCCTTTTATTTTGGCTTTTCAGCTAGGTTTTGCCTTCACTGCCTCATGATGTGACTTTTGGCACAAACAGGAGAGAAGGTAATAACAGTTGAATCTCTTGTTTGTGGGAGGGCAATGAATCATGAAGTTCATTCCATTGTGCCAACATTTGTTGCTTCAGAACAGTTCATTTTCTCCTGTTTGAACAAATGCAAACTGATCAGAGGCAACAAGCTGGTAATTTTCAATGAATTTCTTGGTTTATTTTGGCCTTTATGCCCATCTCTCCAATCAGTCTAAAATTTAGTTTCCATGGATGAACTATAGCTCATATTGCTCAGGGCCAACCCAAGGCATTTTGTTGCCTGAGGCAATACATAATATAGCATAATGAAGCAGAATGGACTTGACTCTTCCTTTAACACTGCCAACAAGACAGTGTCTCCATCATCCTGCCAAACAGCAGGACAATCCAGCTGGTATAGGAGTGGATGAATGGAAGATATAGTTTTGTTCTCTCACAGATGGGAATGGATGTTGGTCTAAGAAAGAACATTTCAGATAGCAGCTTCAATCTGCTTAATGATGAATCTAATCCATGATCAACCTTCTTTCTCCTCTACACAATGAGTTTCCACAACCAAGCAGGGATTGGAACCCAGGTCTCCTGAGTCCTAGTTCATCAGGCCAAAACCAAATTGAAAATTGAAAATTGAAAAATTAAAAAAGAAGCCAAAAATGTTGTGGTACCTTAAAGACTAACTGCTATCTTTTAATGTGAGTTTTCCTGGACAAGTCTACTTCCTCAGACATAAGAGCAGAACTACATGACAAATACAGTGGATCCCCATATAACAAACAGTTTGTATAACATAAAATCTGTGCAAAATAAAAAATTCCAGAGATAGAGAAATTTTCTTAACAGAATTGCCTATGGGGCGAATCCGTACAACATAAAAATGGTCGTGATTAGGGATTACTCTGTTTTCAATTCATTCCTATGGGAAATTTGTATAAAGGAAAATTTGCTTAACAGAATTTCATTTGGAACAAATTAATTCCTTTATACAAGGTACCACTGCACATATGCATTGATACAGGGCACCAAAACAAAGAGATTTGTTTCATGAGCACGGATAGCATGGCATTTCACACCTGGCAATTACCTTTTAAACCCCTGTTAATATTTAGTTACCTTCCCAAGGATCATTGCTCTATAAACAATAACAATGATTGGTGATTAAATAAATCCCAGGTTATAGATAACAAGCAGGGATGGCATGGTATATCTAATCACCAACATGGCTTGTGAAATGGCTCTAGCTATTTAGGAAGGAAATACAGCTAGGAACTTCAGCAAATGCAACACAATTACAGTGGACCCTTGTATAACAAACAGTTTGTTAAACATAAAATCTGTACAACATAAACAATTCCGGAGATAGGGGAAATTTGCTTAACAGAATTGTCTATGGGGTAAATCCATATAACATAAAAATATTTCCGATTAGGAATTACTGTTTTCAATGCATTCCTATGGGAAATTTGTATAAAGGAAAATTTGCTTAACATATTTTCATTTGTAATGAATTAATTACTTTATACAAGGTACCACTGTATGGCAGTGTTTTACATTTGATAAGGGGCTTAATATTCTTAGCTAATATTGAGGCCACTGAGGTGGGTTTTAAAGATATGTATGTATTTTATTTCAGCTGTCTCTGAATTTTTGTCCTGTTATTTTTCTTCTCTAGAATGGCAATTTGTACTGATAAATTCACTTGTGCAGTTTATCCTATGTAAAGTGCAGAGGAGCACTGTTGGGAAAAGATGCATAGAAAACACTGGCATAGGGACAAAATGAAATCTAATACAGGATTAGAGGGGTTCAGCCATTTTCTCTTCTGGTTCTATCCAGCAGTAGATTGCTTCTAGTCTGTTCTAGTCTGTTGCTTTGTCTATCACACCAAACTGGGTACTTCTTCTGCTGCTATGGCCTCTTTAAACTTTACTAGTTTGCTTTTATGGCTCCATGTACATTCTGAGGATCACTGAACTGTGAAAAAATCTGTCACATTAAGAACAATTTAGGTTTTTGAACCGCACTCAAAATCTCAAAAATCATTACTGATATATTTGTTTTTCCTTTTAAATTAAAAATGGGGGATGTTTTGTTTTTGTTGGGGGTGATGGACATTAAGGAAGGGAGGTGAAATAAAATTATTACATTTATGGTTCTGATGAGTTGTCCTTTTCTCTCTCTCTCTCTCTTTTTTTTTTTTGAGCACCTTCCAGAGCAGTATTTTGGGGGGTCAATGTGTTTGTGGCTTGTTTAATAAATATCATGTGCCCCTGTTAGAAACATCAAAACTGCACTCCATTAATCTTAGGCACAAAATTTCACTTCCTGATCAGAACTTTTAACCTGAGAGGGGAGGAGGAGGTGGCGAGCGAGGGCTTCTTTTTTTCCACATGCAGGGGAATGGCATGCCCCCTGTGGGAGACAGTAAATTGAAATTAAGGCTGTTTCAGTTGGCCTACAGGATATGCCTGCAAATGTAGACATATTGAAATGGTGAAAAAGTCTGTTTGTGCCCATTCATATAAAGTGAATGGGTTGTAATGTTCTCCAGCCCTGGGGAATGGTGCCTAGATTGAGGAAAGCAGCCAGGAAGAATGGGATGGATTTGACATAAGTATATTTAAGTGCACGGATGGCTTTGTCTCCTCCCTGCCGTTTAATGGCATATTCCGCTGGGATCTACAAGGAAGGAGCAGAGTGAATCCCTACAGCTTTCCTTTTTTAACCATAACAAATCTTAAAACAGGTGTGAGCGCCGAGAGATCCTCTTACGGCTTGCTCCCCCTTGTCCTCTGCCCCCTTCCCCATCTGGGTCTTTCGCAGCCAGCCCCCACCACCACCACGGCCGTGCTTATTATAATCATCCTGCAAGATAATTGTCCGGCAGAAGAGAAAGGACGGGGAAAGCTGGAGGTTGAAACTGGGGGTAGGAGTGAGAGAAGGAGGGAGGGAGGGAACACAAGCAGCAGCTCATGAGAAATGGTGATTAAGTATTCTAGTTGTGGTGTTTGGAATGTACTGCCCCGTGACGTGACTGTTGAGGAGCACTGACTTGAATTGAAGCAATGGGAGTATAAATATCAACCCACAGAAGAGCCTCATCCAGTATGGATGAAAGGTCCACCTGCATCAGGAAAGCCAACTGGGAACTCATCCTTGTCGAAGAAGGGAGCGTTGACCGAATGATTAGAGAAAGGCACTTCATAATGCTTTGTGAAACTGAAACAGCGTTTTGTTTTCTTTTGTTATGCCACTTGTCATCCATGCGCTAATCATCCTTTGGCCCAAGGCACATAAACAAGTTGTGGCTCAAGGTGGCTGCTAATTAGGGGATAGTTTTTTTCCTTGTTTTTAAAAAAAGAGAGCAGGAGCAGACATTACACATACTCTGTAATGAGAACTAAGATTGCCAGGTCTCAGGGTGTGAGCTTACATCTCAGGGAACTGATACACTTCTCTGGTTCTCTAGGCTGAGAATAGATGCTGCTGACACTGCAGCCCTAATTAGATCTAAAAGCACAGTACTGTTAGAAAGACCTGGCTGAGGCGATCTTGCATGTCTGAGGGATCAGACTCCCATACCTAACACCTGAAAATCAATCTGGCATGGGTCTTTTCTACAGGACACAGGGACAGTAGAGAAAAAGGCAAGCAAACACAATTTTTAGTTATTTTCCATACTCCAGAGGGTGGAAGAAAGTCTTGCTGTGACAGTCTGAACCATCAGCCATTAAGGATTTTCTTGTTGTTCTCACAAACTGTTTACAGCATTTTGCCATTGCTGTGCAATCTCGTTCTGATCTTCTCAAAAGGAAGCCACACTGGGGTCACTTGAATTTATCCAGTCATTCCTTACCAGATATGCCCCCTAAAGCCTTCAGGGTCACTTCCTCTGCCTTCCCAAGCATTCAATGGGATAAGTCTGAAAGGGACAGCTGCCTCTATTTGCAGGTACTATCCCTGAAATTCAAAATACAGTGGTACCTTGTATAAAGGAATTAATTTGTTCCAAATGAAATTCTGTTAAGCAAATTTTCCTTTATATAAATTTACCATAGGAATAGATTGAAAACAGAGTAATTCCTAATCATGACCATTTTTATGTTGTAAAGATTCGACCTATAGGTGATTCTGTTAAGCAAATTTCCCCTATCTCTGGAATTTTTTATGTTATGTTATGTTATGTTATGTTATGTTATGTTATGTTATGTTATGTTATGTTATTTATTATATTTTTATACCGCTCGTCTTCCAAAGGAACTCCGGGCAGTTTACAATAAATTAAAAGCAAACTGAAAACAGATTTTATGTTGTACAGCTTTTATGTTATGCAAACCCTTTGTTATATGAGGGTCCACTGTATTGGAAAGTCATGGTTCTAAGTCCCATGAAGAGACCTCTTCCCTCCCAAGGACACAAAAGATTCATCTCTTCAGATGTGTACCTTCTGAGGATGGAAATGGGGAGTTATTGTTCCCATCTTCCCTGCATGCTTGCTGTACACCACATTCTCTCCAGGAGCCAAGAAGAGAATTGCATCATAATATCATACACTTTCTGGTAACAAACCTCTGTGGGTAATTCAAAATGTGATGAGATGCAATCAGCCTTTGCTTTTCTGTGTTTGGAGGAGACAGAATCGGCTGATTAACAAACAACACCAGGAGCAATTAACTGAAGGATCAAATTAGTATTAGCTGAATGTCCAAGTTAGGAAGCAAATTATAAATGTGATATTGTTTCAAATGATTATGAGGAAGAGGCCTCAACTGAAGGTCTTAATCTGGATATTCATTCAGGAACATGAGATCAAGTTGCAACGTTTACAGCTCTTCCCTGTCTCATCTCATTCCTTTGATTTCCGTGCATTTGTCTTCCAGCAAGATGATATATTGTATGCGTGTTTTAAAGCTAAAATATAATGGTCTCATCAGGAGTCTTTCATTTCACCTGGAAAAAAACAGAGGGAAGGCGGGTGGGAAGAAGATGGGAATCAAAGGCAAGTATTTGGAAGGAGTGTCATTTTCAGCTTATAAGTACACCTCTCTGTCTCTCAGTCAAGGGCAGAGTCTTGAACTATTTCATGGTTTTTTCCTTTTTTGAATCCAGCCAATGAAAAATTGCTGGCTTACAAAGCTAAGCATTCCTTTTTATTTTCTCTTTGCCCCCTGCTAGCCCACATTCCTTTTTTTTGATTGCATCGGTAATACAAGGGCAGCAGCATTTGCTTGAGTGGTAGAGGATTTCAGCAAAAGTTAGAACTTCATCAAAAGTTAGACTTCAGCAAAACCCCTGTGAGATTTCATGGCAACTTGGAGATATTTATGGACTCCAAAGTCTACAGGCAAATGATTACACACCTTCTTAATCTCTAATGACTGAAGCAGGAACCAAAATGTGCATGCCTGGATGGGTAACTTTGTCGGATACATTTTTCCAACTATCCATTTACAAAACAAAAACAAGCCAATTTGTCAAATGTAGCTTGATGCAATCTTGTGCTAGAATCAAGTATTTTTCTCTTGAGGGTGCACTGCTTCTAGATCAGGAATCAATGTCTCATCTCATGAGGCCCCCAAGAGTTCTGGAAAGGAACATCTTAATGAATTAATCAGCAACGCATCTTAATTGAGTAGAATTTTTACTTTATTTTCCCAGAGACAAGGAAAGAGATGCTACTAAGTATTTTTATAGATCTGTGATGAGAGGGGTTCTCCAGGTTTTAATTCTTTTATTTATTTCAACAACGGTCGCTGTTAAAGGCCTAATTCATCCTTGTAGGTTTCTACCACCCTCCCCCTGCCCAGCCTGGCATGTGGACAATGGGAATTCAGGAAAATATCTATATTGTCCTGAATCTCTATAATAGTATTACAATGACAATTTTATGATTCTCATAAACTTTTTGCAGCTTCCCTGTGGTATACTGTAATTTCACAGAGAGCTGAAGGGGGGGGGATTTCTATTTTTACAGAACTGACATGAATGGATTTCAGTATTAATGCATTTCTCATTGTGTAATAAGGAAATATTTCCCCTTTCCTTTTGCCAAGTACATAGGGGGGAAAACAGATCCATTCAACTATATATATGGACATCATTTGACTTAAAAAAAACACCAGAGACATTCTTCTGAGTCAGCAAGCAGGAAAATATTCCTTTTAGCCAGGCTTACTAAATAAAAATGAAAATTAATAACCAGCATAGTAGTAGCAATCTATAAAACGTTCCACATAAATTTCATAACAAAAATATACAGTGTGTATTGCAAGTTAGAATAAGCATTTATTCAGCTAACCTCAGGTAGAAAAAATGAGTACATTTCTTTGACCTCAAATAAGTCAAAGTTGGCTTTTGTTTTTAACATACAGAGGTCTTTAAGAAAAACTTATTTTTTTTCCTATTGATGGCTGTAAAAGCCTGCTGGATAGCTCAGTGGTTTAGGTATCTGCCTGCAGAGCTTGATTCCAGACTGTGCCTCCTTACTAGGCTGAACTTGATGATCCATAGGGTTCCGCAGTTTTAATATTATATTACTGTATATTATAAATGCAGGGCTGAGGAGGTTAATTCCCCCCCCCCACTTCAACTCCCAGAATTCCCTAGCAAGCATGGATACCAGGGAGTAGTAGTACTGCAATTTGACCTTTCCAATCTCTGTCTCCATGAATGGAATTTGTGATTGAAAGCATGGGATTTCTTCGTAACTTTGTGTTGCTCAGCTGATGGCGTACATGACATGCACAGAATGGCAATTGGCTGGACTTGGGATATGCATTACATATCTGATCATAAAACACAAAGAATGAGAGCCTGGGAAGCAAAGTGAGATAACAGAGCTGAGTATTGGCAGGAACCCAAGGAGCTGTGATAAGAAATGGGAGCAGGGGAGCAGGCAAGGAGTTACCACCCATGGAAGGGTAGATTCTGTTTATGACATTGAAAGCGCTGACTCATCCAGACACAGCATGGAACGTCAAATCAAAGAATTTTGATTTTTATTAGAGTGAAAAGATCATGCTTGAAAGGGAGATTGGATGTACTGGGACCTTGTTAAAGGAATATTGAATGAACAATGACCTCCTTAAAGACAATAGCATAAAAGTAGAGTTGTTTCTTTTCCTCTGTTTTTGCTTTCCCCCCCCTTTTTTTCTCTTTTTGCATTGACTAATTCAGACTTTCCTGAAAATTACAAACTATTCACTTTATTTTTTAAAAAAAACTTTATACTGTATCTGTTTCTAACTTTATACCCTGTCTCTCTTCTTCTCAAAACGCCTTACAACTAGACATGGGCACGGAGCGGCGAAATTCTCGTTTCCGTTTTCGGTTCTCGTTATCGTTACGTAATGGGTAACGGTAATGAGAATTACTCCGCTCCAGCTCGAACCCGAACCGAAAAAGAAAAATTGGGTCTGATTTTTTGTTGTCGTTCATGGCATCGCAGCGATCGCGCGATGCCAAGCAGCACAGAAAAAACGTTTAAAAAAACCCCCAATTTCTGGCCAAAAAAGCAGGCGAAAATATGCCTACCAGAGAGGGGTGGTTTCTGGGGGGGTCTCCGGCCTCCCCCCCCATCCTGGGCTGCTGGTACCAGGCTGGGGGGGGGGCATCCTCATCATCTCCATTTGCCATGTGGTGGTGGGGATCCAAAATGGCGACCACAATATTTATTTTTAAATCGTGGTCCAAAAACCCACCAAAGCACCACAGAAACATTTGAAAATTAGGTATTTTAAATGCCTGATTTTTATAGTAGCAGCAGTGGGTTTTTCTTGCAATAAAACATCTCCATTGATTTGATTTTATTTTATTTTTACTTTTATTTTTTTACACCTGTGCAATGATGGGCTGGCCATGGGATGGGACCATGCAAATTTTTGGACCCATTCCACCAATTGCATGGCCAGGTTTTGACTGAGACTTCTGGATGTGCTAGAGGGCATAAAAAGCCCACTAACCCTAACCCTAACCCTAACCCTAACCCTAACCCATACGCCAGTACACTGTCCTTCTTAGTGGGTCAGAGGCACCCAGAGGTGCAGCCCACTAATCCACCCTAACCTTAACCGTAACCCTAAGTCTAGCCCTTACCCTAACCCCAACCCTAATCCAGATCCGTACGCATTAGTACACTTCCCTTCTTACTGGGTCACAGGCACCCAGAGAGGTGCCTCCCAGCCGGAGCCCACTACCCCTACCCCTAACCTGTATGCCAGTATGCTTTCCTTCTTAGTGAGTCAGAGGCACCCAGAGAGGTGCCTCTGCCACTTACCCTCCAATCCTAACATAATGTATGGTACGCAGCGGCTACGTGAAATGCTTCCCTTCCCTTCCCTTCCCTTCCCTTCTTAGTGGGTCAGACGTCAGAGGCACCCAGAGAGGTGCCTCCCAGAGCCCACTTACCCCAACCCCAACCCCAACCCCAACACAAACGACAAGCGACAAACGGAAACGACAAATTTTTGAAAAATTTCGCAACAAACGGAAATGACCCGAAACGGACCCGTCCCGACAAATGACAACTCAAAACGTCATTTCTCCTAGTCGTGCCCATCTCTACTTACAACAGTGATTACAGATCATAAAATATAAGACAGCAATTTTGCAGCAGCAATTTATCATTCACATCTCCTCTGTAGCCATTTTCAAATGCTTGCCAAGACAGAAGTGATGGGCAGAGTTTGGAAAAGTCAGCATTTTTGACTACAACTCCCAGAATCCCCCAATACACTTTGCTTTGCTACCTCCATGCCGACTCACATTTTGTTGGAGTGCTTTGTGGAAAAGTTACAGACCTTAGCAGATATCTTGAAGGCATGTACAGGGAACATATGAAAGGCTGCTCCAGAGCAAGGCCAAGGCAAACGTATTTTTCTTAAGCAAAAGAAAATCAGGAAAAGGGTATTAAGAAGTTGTATATTATGAAAATATTCAATGCAAGTTTAGAAGATAACCAGAACAGGAAATGTACCACAAATTGGGGATTAGATTATGCGGCTTGCATTATTTAGGCTGGGAAGCTATCCTAGGAAATGGTTGGTAGCTGAACAGATGATACAGCAGCTTCACAGTTAGAAGGTGACAAAACTTTAAACATTTAAAAATTAGTGTGTTTACATAGTCAAAGCTGCCTAGATGCCCTATGCACATCCGATCTCGCCTGATTTCGGAAGCTAAGCAGGGTCGGCCTTGGTTAGTACTTGGATGGGCAACCACCAGGGAATACCAGGTGCTGTAGGTGCCTGGAGTAGGAACTGGCAAGTCACTGCAGTATTCCTGCCAAGAAAACTCCATAGACATGGTGTCATGAAGAGTCGGCCATGACTGCAATGACACAACACACACACACACACACACACACACACACACACACACACACACACACACACACACAGAGAGAGAGAGAGAGAGAGAGAGAGAGAGAGAGAGAGAGAGAGAGAGTCAATTGTTTATCCCAATGGGGTCAGCTTTTTAAAAAAAAATTCTGGACTCGGAGCCCAGAGAGGAGGACCGGACCACAACTCCACCACCAGGTAGGAGACACCAGTGGTACGAAAAATGAACCAAAATGAAACAGAAATTTCCGTTTCATTTCATTTTTCTTAGTGGGGGCAGTTCGTTATTTGCCTCATTAGGTAACAAAACAAATAATGAATAACGAAACGAACCAAAAGTTTGTTTCGTGCCCATCTCTAATTTTTACACTTCAATCAATGCTATAAGTCACATGAAATTTAGGCAGCAGCTAAGGAAAAGGAAGAAGAAATTCCAGTTTGGGGGAGGAAAGGGCAAAAGTCTTTTTGAAAGAGAGATACCAGGAGGAGGAGGAGGAGAAGGAAGAGAAGGAGAGAGGGCAAAGTTTTCACATTTGGCATGGATGTGCTCTAACTAATGGATCCTCATATATCAGTAACTCACATTAACTCTTAAGCATGACAGTTTCCTCATTTTACACCAGTGTCCAATTAATTCCAAACAATAAAATATCATCCTTTGCTGGGCTGACGTCCCTGTATGATACTTACCTGCATGTGTTGCAGAGAGGCTTGGTGGGGTACTAGAAGGCAAGCTGTGAACACAAGTAGACTTTTAGATGGAATTCTTTTACAGGATATAGAGGAGAGAAGATCATCCATCACAGTTATAAGCCATAAAGCTGACAAGAAAAAAGAAAAAGAAAATATGACTCTGTCAAGTTGGGGGAAGCAGGAGAGACCAGAGAGAGAAAACCATAAAATGAAATTTTCATGATGAATTAGTTTGTATTTTCTGTTTTCATTTCTGACACTGAGAAGGAAATGCTCCATGTTTTCTTAAGGAAGTGCAAATTTCTCCACTTCATCCATTTTAAATCCTCACCCTTAGGCATTTTGTGCTGAAGCATAAAAGCTATGATACCTTAAATGGACATAATGATTCCCCGAAGACTTTGGCCTCATCAACCCACTAACAGCTCAGCAGAGCTCAAAAGGAAAACCATTTTATGGCAATTTGGCATCATCCATTTACTGAAAGAGGCTCATATGGAGCATCAATTTATTTCTCGTGGTCCCTTTACCATATTTGACGAAATATAAGATGCAACTGGAACAAGCCCATAAGGAAAAAGAGCCATAAACTTTTGAAACAGGGCCGTAAAAAAACACACACCGTTTGTTAACGTGAAACAAGTTACAGACTTGAAAGAATGCACAACGGCTTGCTCATATAGCAAAGTCACACAATAGGGCTGTGATTTGCAGATGTTGGCCTGGGAAATCTGTTTTTCACATTCATTGCTCTCCTTTCCACGAAGGTGCAAGGTGCAGAGCTCACTGGTGGGGATGAAAATGATGAGAACGAGAAGAATAACAACACAGAGATAAAACACAGGGATGGGGAAGGCAAAGAGAGAAAAATGTGACGCATCAAGAAGTGAGTTTATGGAGAAATGGCTAGAAGAGCGGTATAATTCAGCCAATTAATTTATTATACACATTTTAGTCTAAAAACCAGAATATTTTTAACATTCAGAATATTTTTTTATAAACAGAAACAACTGTGCTGTTCTCTTACTCAGCGAGTTATCATTCCCCTTGTACTAATGGCAGCTGTTGCTCAATGTGGTTGGTGGGGTGGATAGCATAAGATATGTTATGCTGTACGCATTGAAAAGACATAACCACTTTCACAATAATAGAACCAACAGTCTAATTTGGGTGGCATCTGAGTTGCCAGGTTTCAGGAGGCTGGATATAGTCTCAGGAAAACGGCTGCTTCTCCTGGCCTCCAAGACAGGAGGACGATCTCAGGGGCACGTGAGTGGCAAACAGTTTGATCTGTGTGAGAGAGATGGCATTTAAGCCGAGATGCCCATCTCTTCCCATTCGCAACCAAATAGGTCTTATTGACTGAATTCTTGTTGTATAGTTATGCAAGCCGCATAACATTTCCAGTTAAAATGCCATAATTTTCTGGAAGTATTACCTGTTGAAGCTCAAGTTGCAATATGGAATGGGCTGTGTCTATGGGTATTTCTTAACTTATGACCACTTGCTTCCAAAAATTATACCATTTCAAAGCTGTGCAACAGGATTTCAGTTAGTGGAGCCAATGGTTCGTTGCAACAATGCTTGTATGTGTGTCGAGCAGATAGAGCATCACTGTTCCAAAAGACAAGGAGCAAAGGGTTGGAAGAAAGCAGGTGCCTGTATACACTCGGGCTCATTGTGCCACTTGGAACAAATCAGGAGTGCTAATGGTCAAGGGGGATGTTATTTATAGTTCAACAACAGCTGAAGGACCATGGGTTCCCCCGCTTTGCCTTTAAATGTGATGGGGAAGATTCCTCTTCTTTAGTTGAATGGGTTCTTTATATAAAACAAAAACCTGGATGAATGCACATACTCTCCAATCACTGATAAACCAACACTAAATTATTGATTTGGTTAAGTAATATCAGATCTGCTTGACCCGCCTTTTCTTTCTTCAGACCTTATATGTGTTTTTTTCTGTTAACCATCCCAGGAGATCCCCCCCCAAATATGTTTTCCATGAAAATGCCAAAACAGACTTTGTTGTACACTCCAGTATTTTAACAATTGTTGGGAAGGCCAGTAGAATAGGAATCCCATAGGTATTGGTGATTATTTTGCGCCAAATAAACAAAACTGAGACCCATAAGTTGCAGCACCAAGATACCACAAAAGAAAGAAACAAAAACAGACAATGGCAAAGCAGTGGTCCAGGTAAGCTTGAATGGGCGGAGACTTTGCTGACCCTTTCCTACCATTAGTCAGAGTGATATAACCATTATAGTTGGCCAATCCCAAGGCAGCAGTGGCAGTCTGCCATGTTGTCTTCCTGTGTCTCTCATTCACTTTCTTTTCCTGGAAGACAGATTGACTTGTACCTTCCTCAATTAATCCGCTGCCTTCAGGAATTATAGAAGCTACTGTCCTGTTGCCAAAGTTGAAGAAAGATTCAGTTGTGTCAGTTATTGTGGCTTCTAAAAGTAGGATGAGGTCTGGGGTGTGGGTTGAAACACCACTTTGTTTCTCGGTTTCGTCTCATGCTTAAGTCCCATTGTAGGACAGAGATCTCAGGGCAGAATATAAATGATAAAGCAATTAACACATCATATAACAGTCTTCAAAGGTTCAGCATGTAACAATGACCTGAAATTACACAATCAAATCCTGAGCCAGTGTCAGTGAGCCTCCTGAAAGCAGCACCTGGTGTGTGTGTGGAGTAGACATGGGCACGACTCAGCGAAATTGTCGTTTCCATTTTCAGTTATCGTTTCCGTTACGTAACGGAAACGGTAACGATAATTAAGCCGTCATAACTCGAACTCAAACCAAAAAAAGAAAAATTTGGTTGGGTTTTTCATTTCCGTTTGTGGCATCGCGGCGATCGCGCAATGCGAAGCACAGAAAAAGTTTTTTAAAGTTTTTTTTAAAAAACCTGACTCCCGGCCAAAAAAGCAGGCGAACATATGCCTGCCTGAGGCTTTGCCACCTACCAGAGGGGTGGTTTCTGGGGGGTCCCCGGCCTTCCCCCCCTCTTCTCCTGTCCTGGGCTGCTTGCACCAGGCTGGGGGAGGGTCATCCTCGTCGTCTGTCTCTCGCTGCATGCCATGCAGTGGGGGGGGGATCCAAAATGGCAACCACAATTTTTCTTTTGAAATCATGGTCAAAAACACACCAAATCACCACAGAAACATGTGAAATTTATTTATTTTAAATGCCTGAATTTTTATAGTAGCAGCAGTGGGTTTTTTATAGCAATAAAACGTCGTATTGATTTTATTTTATTTTATTTTATTTTTTAGACCTGCCCATTTGGGCTGGGCATGGGATGGGACCATGCAAATTTTTTGAACCATTCCACCAATGGTATCACCAGGTTTTTAACTGACACTTCTGGATGTCACGGAGGGCATAAAAAGCCGAGGCACCTTCCAGAAATCGCAGCCGGGTCGGTGTATGGATGTGGTTGAGGGAGGAGGGCTGGCTGCTGGTGCTGGTGTGATCCGACCGAGATTGAGGAGGGAGGCTGGAGGCTGTAGGATTTAAGTTAGGCAGGGAGGGAGGGAATTGAATTTAGAAAATAATTTCTTTGATTCCCTGCAGCTTTGTCTGCTGAAGGGAATAGCAGTTTATTCTTTATTTCTTCTCTGGCAGTTTGAGGATTTTTTTCTGATATTGGATAAAGGGGGAGGTTCGACTGGGAGTGGGAGGTGTGGATTTATTTTAAAAATATATTATATACTACCATTTATTTTCTATTTTCCCAACTTCAATTTGCTTGCACACACACACATTTGGGGTGCAAGCCAAGAACAGAACCTCTATCCTAAGTGATATCCTAACTGCCCACTTGCCCGTCCACCCGCGCCACCACCCACCTGTGGCCCGTGCCGCCGCCCACCCGCAACTCCCCCCCGCTGCCCGCCGCCTAGGGCGCAAAAACACCTAGTGCCAGCCCTGATTGCGGGACGCCCCTATGCTCTGGGAAGTCAAATCGCTCTAAATCACGGTGGAAATGACAAACGACAAATGACAAACGGAAATGACAAATTTTTGAAAAAGTTCACGACAAACGGAAACGACCCGAAATGGACCCGTTCCAACAAACAAAAACTCGAAACATCATTTTTTCTGGTCGTGCCCATGTCTAGTGTGGAGCACTGAACCAGGAACACCTGTGCAGCTATTGGATGAACTGGCATGAACCTCATGCCCATCTCTAATGATTTGTTGCCGAAATGAAGCTACCAAAACCCTATTTAGGCCCTGAAGGAATTCGAGACAAGGTGCATCACAGCAGAGAAGGCCTTTTCATCAGACAGCAAGTTGTCTTGGGCCGGGGGTGGGTTTCTGTATAAATGAAACTACTTAAAATCCTCCTTTCTGTCAAATAGAGGCCTGAATCTAATTGGTGTTCCCAACTGAGATTAAAACACCTGCATCAATGGGACTGATTCTGACAGTAGTAAAACGACTCCTTAACTATCTCACATGCCTTGGAAACCCTTACAAGGATCACTGTACGTTTGATGTGACTTGACGAGTATTCTTAACTAAAGTAGACCTATTGAATCAATTATTGGATATTACCTCAACTTGCAGTGCTGTATCAAGGCAGAGGCTTGGTAGCCTGTGCCTTGCACTAGCTTGGCCCCTTGATGTTCAACTAGCACGAGATCAGTAAAGCTGTGCAGCTCAGAGAACCTGCCCTTCAAAATCAATAGCCCCATATTGTGTCTACTACATATTTTGGTGCACAACTGGCTCAAGGATATGAAAATTTGTATCCAAGAGAGACCTTTTTAATTTTCTATAATTCAGTCTTAAGGTCACCTTACATTATGAAACAATTGTAGCATGTCTTTTTGGTGCAATGAGCCTGCCCAAACTCTGCATTTGATCTCCTCCCCCACCCACAACACACTCGCACCCCTAATAAATCCGAACAAACCACCAAGAATGTTTGTTTTCCAAGCTCCCAATGGGCAGGTCCGAAAAGCTGCCAAGTGATATGCTAGAGAACAACACCTACACAACAAACCTGGTAGAACATTAAACCACTGCATGTTTTTCAAGTTTAATGCCAGATGCTTTTATCCCTAGCTATTTTCAGTGACCTTTTCACTAGAAAGTCAGTTTGTTAGTCGACTTCCAGGGTCTGAAGAAACCATCAAAGCCACAATACTAAATTATTCCAAAAAACGGTGTTCCTGACACAACTGCAGTATTGTTATGTTCGTTTCCTGATGACGGGAGCCTAACACCCACTGCTGAATCCTGCCTGGAGAATTTAAATACATTGTCCTTAAAAATAACATAAAATAAAAGCAGTAGCTACAGTATACAATCTGCCCTTGAAATGGCCCAGTGCAGTCTGTTGCCTTTAAAGGCAATTTAGTGGTGATTTTGCTTACTGTTTCCAATTTAATACTTGTCTAACTCTTTTTTTAAATATTTGACTATTACAGTGTTTAGCTTTTAAATATTGTTTTTGTAATGATGCAAGACACTTTTGGTCCTTTTAAGAAAAGAGGGGTAAACATTTTAAATAAAGAAATTAGCCTTAGATAAAGATGGATTGTTTATTATTCTTAGAAACAGTCTCTGAGTACACTCTAGGGGAGTGATGGCGAAACTTTTAGAAACCGAGTGTCCAAACTGTGATTCAAAAGCCACTAATTTTCACAAAGTGCCGATACAGCAATTATAACCCGAATACAGGTGGTTGTGAAGGGGTGATGTTGGATGCCCACAGAAAGAACTCTGAGTGCCATCTTTGGCATCCGTGCCATAGGTTTGCCAACACTGATCTAGGGTAAGCAAATTTGTCTTCTGTCTTCATGATATGGGCCACATGGATAATACAATATGTCCCCCACCTTCTCAAATGAAGTCAGAAACAGCTAGGTCTCCATTTTGAATTTTTTAATTCTGAAAAAGGGATTATATTTGGAGGTATTGAACAAATACTGAATTATATTTGGAGGCATGGGGGCTTCTACGAGCTGTCTTAAGTAGAGTTTGTTTATTTATTTATTTATTTATTTATTTATTTATTTATTTATTTATTTATTTATTTATTTATTTAATGGCTTATATACCGCCCGTCTTCCCGAAGGAACTTTGGGCGGTTCAAAACTGAAGAAGAAAACAACAAATCATGTAAACAAACAACAAACAATTTAAAACAATTTAAACAATATAACCCCATAATATAAAAGGCAAAAAGACAGATGACAGATGAAGTTTCCAGTAGATTCAGCTCTGTCTGCTTTACAGGGGAAAGCGTAAGAGATGGGAAAGGACTATGAGGGTATCAAAACAGCCTTGGAGAGGCCACATGACCCAAAACTGTGCTCAATCCTGGAACAGACCAAAGGCAACTCAAGTGCTCTTATTGGGTGACCTCTATAATTGGGTTAATTCCATCAAATCTAGACAATTACTTATTACTTCTTATTCTCACTTCATCACACATAATTAATTTTAGGGATACTGAAACACATTTTAAATTTAAGCAACAGGACTTTCAACATGTCTTCTGTTTTTGATGAGGGAAGAGAAACTTAATGCATATCAATCCTATTCAATGCTTGTTATTTTAAAAGTATGATATTTTTAACATGTTTATTTTTAACTTGTTTATTTTTTAAAGGACCTTTTATATCAATGATTTTATATCCACACCACATGATAGCTACATTTTAGGAGTAATGCATTTTATCACACTAAAACTTTTAAATGAGTTTACCTTTCACTACATTCAAATAAATAATCAATTTACCCTCTGTATCACAAAAAGTAATGTATTATTATAGACTTCCAGAGTACATTAAGTTATTATCCCCAAATAAATAAATAAATAAATTAAATTTAAATTCAGGCGCAAGACCATTATTTAAATTTAAATTTAGATAAATTTATAAATTTATTTAATTTCCATGCCACCTTTCTTCCAATTAATATGTTCAGAGGCAAGACTATTATTTCAAAATCATAGACCTATAGAACTGGGAACTTCCTAAAAGTTCATCCGGTCCAGTGGTTCTCAACTTTGGTCCCCAGACATTCTTGGACTGCAGCTCCCAGAAGCCTTTGCCAAGACAGCTACAAGTGAAGGTTTGTGGGATTTGGAATCCAAAAACATCTGGGAACCCAAGATTGGGAACCACTGAACGAGTTCAACTCCCTGCCATTACAGTAAGTTGTAATGCATTTGTAATTTGTAATTTCCAAACTCTGGAAATGTGCTTCCGCCATTTGCTGGCACCACTAACTCAGCTGTTGCACAGAAACCCAAATGGTAAAGACACAGCTGTGGTCTATTTAGTCCTTTGATCCTTTTTCTTATGTGTGACTGCCAAACCAGTTGTCACCCAACTTATATTAGTGATGAAGGATGGGACTTCCAGGTTAAACCAAATGGGATGAAATACAAAAGAGGCAGTTTCTTTCTTTTTGTAGTCTTTGTGGTTTTATGATGGAGAGTCTCTGAAAAAGAGAAAAATCAAAATTTACAGATTTCTTCCATATTTCAGATGTTGGATTGCCCTGCTTTCTTCTGTTTTGTTGATGTTTAGAGGGATTTCCTTTATTGTTCAAGTGTCAGCCCTTCATCCAGTGCACCACAGTTTTGAATTACAGGTATCCAAGTGGTAAAAAAGAGAGCTGTCTACCAAAACTCCTATATTTTGGACTTGGGGGTTGAGAAGAATGGAGGATATTACCCTTAATGGGTGTGACTCTTTCTCTCCAGTAGAAAATATGTGGTTATTTCCAGATTTAACACAAGGGCCATTTCAGAAAATAACCCCAAACCAAAAGAGAAGTTCCCAAAAGACATTCAAGTAAAAGAAATACTAATTATTTCCCCCTGCACATTCCCTTGTTCAAGTCACATTCGCCTATGACTTTAATTTTTTTCTGCCTATAGGTAGATAACAGTATATAAAATTTCCCACTAATATTCCTTTATCTTCACATAGCCTTTATGTACCAGTCAAAATTCAAAATGATATAAAAGGATAGACTGATGCAAGGACAGAGATATCAACAAAGTTCTCAAGATTTTAATACACAAAACGTATCCCCCCCCCACATTCTGCTTATATGGTACTTACGAATTACACATTATCACAGTATGTTTCCGAAGCCTGCCTCTCATAACACATGACTGAAGGCAAAAACACACATCACAAATTTGGGGATGGGGTGGAGCATGAGAAACAATCTCATTTAGTATTCCTCCCATGTGAGTCAGTGTCATAAATGTATCAGTCTCCTAGTGTCTTCTAGAGAACTTGGCAGAGAATATGGAAACTCTTGTTTAAATTCACTTGGGGGATGCTAGTCCAAAGCTAATGGGGAGGCGGGGAATCAATTGCTATGGAAACATCATCTCTCCATCCTGAAATATTCCTGTGCACAACTTACTTCAGGTCCCAAGTGTCCCTGGGACTAATTTTGCCTTCTTCTTGCTCAAGTGCTGATTTTTTTTACCAAAGGATCTTGGAAGAGGCTAATCCTCTTGGTAGAGATGAAGTAGAGCAGTGGTTCTCAACCTGTGGGTCCCCAGATGTTCCTGGACTGCAGCTCCCAGAAGTCTTCATCACTAGCTGAGCTGGCCAGGATTTCTGGGAATTGCAGTCCAGGAACATCTGGGGACCCACAGGTTGAGAAACACTGGGCCCTAAATGTCAAAATGGTGGGGGTAGTCGTTCCTTGAGGCATATAAGCCTTAGTCTTTCTATCAAAAAGCATGATGGCCATGTGTCCTACTTAACAGAAATCCTTTGCTTGAATGGCCTCTGAGGGAAAAAAGCCCATAGGAACCCTCTGTCGGAATTGCTGCTTGGCCCCATGTCTGATTTAAGATAAACCCCCAGGAGAAGGAAGAGCAAGGCCTTGCAAGTGCCTATAAACAGTGACAGCCTGAGCATATAGCCCCTCTGATTACAGTCCTTCCCACTGAGGCATGGTGCAAGCTATGTAGCTCACTGAAATGCAGCATACCTTTCTCATAGGATCAAACTAGGCATCCAGTCATAGAACAATGGAACTGGGAGTGGCTATAAGGCCATTAAGTCTAACCTGCTGTACAATGCATGACTCCAAGCATAGTCCTTTTGATTAACCCACTTCCCCTCCCAGAATGAGACTTCTCCAGAGAAATGGGCTTGAGCAATCTTTGCTGAGACTTTTGAATGTCCTGCAGGTTTACTGTTCCATAACCCATGACAAAACCGAGATCACAAAACATACAATACAGAGCTGAGGGCAATCACAAACACACACTTCTACTTAACATGTGCTACATGTGCTACTCAGCATGTGCTATAGGTATCCTCTAGTTCCAGGATGCTAAAGTGGGCTCGCTGGGGCGCGCCTCGCCATGGAGCCCGTTGTCCGCCGCCGTCGCGCTTCGTCCCTGCTGCCCCTCGCCCCCTCTGCGGCGTTGTTTGGCCGCGGCATGGCGGCCCGCGGCATGGCGGTCCCGCGTCTGAGCTGTTGCGGGCGGGCGCGGGACTCCTGCCCCGGAGGCCGCCGCCGCTGCCGCCGCCGCCCTGCAGTCTGCCGCTTGCTGCCGCTTGGCGTGGGGGCCCCGCTCCCCCGGGGGGCCGTCGTCGCCGCGGCCTTGCGGGCCGCCGCTTTCCATCAGCGCCGGTGCAGGGAGCCCGCCCCAGAGGCCGCGGCCGTCGCCACTGCCCTGCAGCACGCCGCCTACCACCACCGTCGATCGCTGATGACTGCCTGCGGGAAGACGCGGATGTTCCATCTTTCCGCGGTCCCCACCCTTCATGGCCCTTGGAGATCGGGCGGCGGGTCGGCCGCCGCGCGATAGCCTGCGGGGGGGGGCGCGGATGCTCCATCCCACTGCGGCCCCCACCCCTCATGGCCCTCGGAGATCGGGCGGCGGGTCGGCCGCCGGCGATAGCCTGCGGGGGGGGGCGCGGATGCTCCAACCCACTGCGGCCCCCACCCCTCATGGCCCTCGGAGATCGGGCGGGTCGGGTCGGCCGCCGCCGCGATAGCCTGCGGGGGCGCGGATGCTCCATCCCACCGCGGCCCCCACCCCTTATGGCCCTCGGAGATCGGGCGGCGGGTCGGCCGCCGCGATAGCCTGCGGGGGGGGGGCGCGGATGCTCCATCCCACCGCGGCCCCCACCCCTTATGGCCCTCGGAGATCGGGCGGCGGGTCGGCCGCCGCGATAGCCTGCGGGGGGCGCGGATGCTCCATCCCACCGCGGCCCCCACCCCTTATGGCCCTCGGAGATCGGGCGGCGGGTCGGCCGCCGGCGACGATAGCCTGCGGGGGCGCGGATGCTCCATCCCACCGCGGCCCCCACCCCTTATGGCCCTCGGAGATCGGGCGGCGGGTCGGCCGCCGCGCGATAGCCTGCGGGGGGCGCGGATGCTCCATCCCACCGCGGCCCCCACCCCTCATGGCCCTCGGAGATCGGGCGGCGGGTCGGCCGCCGGCGATAGCCTGCGGGGGGCGCGGATGCTCCATCCCACCGCGGCCCCCACCCCTTATGGCCCTCGGAGATCGGGCGGCGGGTCGGCCGCCGGCAATAGCCTGCGGGGGGGCGCGGATGTTTCATCCCACCGCGGCCCCCACCCCTCATGGCCCTCGGAGATCAGGCGGCGGGTCGGCCGCCGCGATAGCCGGGGGCGCGGATGCTCCATCTCTCCGCGGCCCCCACCCCTCATGGCCCTCGGAGATCGGGCGGCGGGTCGGCCGCCGCGATAGCCTGCGGGGGGCGCGGATGCTCCATCCCACTGCGGCCCCCACCCCTCATGGCCTCGGAGATCGGGCGGCGGGTCGGCCGCCGGCGATAGCCTGCGGGGGGCGCGGATGCTCCATCCCACCGCGGCCCCCACCCCTCATGGCCCTCGGAGATCGGGCGGCGGGTCGGCCGCCGCGATAGCCTGCGGGGGGCGCGGATGCTCCATCCCACCGCGGCCCCCACCCCTTATGGCCCTCGGAGATCGGACGGCGGGTCGGCCGCCGGCAATAGCCTGCGGGGGCGCGGATGTTCCATCCCACCGCGGCCCCCACCCCTCATGGCCCTCGGAGATCAGGCGGCGGGTCGGCCGCCGCGATAGCCGGGGGGGCGCGGATGCTCCATCTCTCCGCGGCCCCCACCCCTCATGGCCCTCGGAGATCGGGCGGCGGGTCGGCCGCCGGCGATAGCCTGCGGGGGCGCGGATGCTCCATCCCACTGCGGCCCCCACCCCTCATGGCCCTCGGAGATCGGGCGGCGGGTCGGCCGCCGGCGATAGCCTGCGGGGGCGCGGATGCTCCATCCCACCGCGGCCCCCACCCCTCATGGCCCTCGGAGATCGGGCGGCGGGTCGGCCGCCGGCGATAGCCTGCGGGGGGCGCGGATGCTCCATCCCACCGCGGCCCCCACCCCTTATGGCCCTCGGAGATCGGACGGCGGGTCGGCCGCCGGCAATAGCCTGCGGGGGGGCGCGGATGTTCCATCCCACCGCGGCCCCCACCCCTCATGGCCCTCGGAGATCAGGCGGCGGGTCGGCCGCCGGCGATAGCCGGGGGGGCGCGGATGCTCCATCTCTCCGCGGCCCCCACACCCCATGGGCCCTCGGAGATCGGGCGGCGGGTCGGCCGCGGCGATAGCCTGCGGGGGCGCGGATGCTCCATCCCACCGCGGCCCCCACCCCTCATGGCCCTCGGAGATCGGGCGGCGGGTCGGCCGCCGGCGATAGCCTGCGGGGGGGGCGCGGATGCTCCATCCCACCGCGGCCCCCACCCCTCATGGCCCTCGGAGATCGGGCGGCGGGTCGGCCGCCGCGATAGCCTGCGGGGGGCGCGGATGCTCCATCCCACCGCGGCCCCCACCCCTTATGGCCCTCGGAGATCGGGCGGCGGGTCGGCCGCCGCAATAGCCTGCGGGGGCGCGGATGTTCCATCCCACCGCGGCCCCCACCCCTCATGGCCCTCGGAGATCAGGCGGCGGGTCGGCCGCCGGCGATAGCCGGGGGGGCGCGGATGCTCCATCTCTCCGCGGCCCCCACCCCTCATGGCCCTCGGAGATCGGGCGGCGGGTCGGCCGCCGCGATAGCCTGCGGGGGCGCGATGTTCCATCTCTCCGCGGCCCCCACCCCTTATGGCCCTCAGAGATCGGGCGGTGGGTCAGCCGCCGGCGATAGCCTGCGGGGGGGGGGGCGGATGCTCCATCTCTCCACGGCCCCCACCCCTCATGGCCCTCGGAGATCGGGCGGCGGGTCGGCCGCCGGCAAAGCCTGCGGGGGCGCGGATGTTTCATCCCACCGCCCCCCACCCCTCATGGCCCTTGGAGATCGGGCGGCGGGTTGGCCGCCGGCGATAGCCTGCGGGGGCGCGGATGTTCCATCCCACCGCGGCCCCCACCCCTCATGGCCCTTGGAGATCGGGCGGCGGGTCGGCCGCCGATAGCCTGCGGGGGGTGGCGCAGATGTTCCATCTCTCCGCGGCCCCCACCCCTCATGGCCCTCGGAGATCGGGCGGCGGGTCGGCCGCCGGCGATAGCCGGGGGGGCGCGGATGCTCCATCTCTCCGCGGCCCCCACCCCTCATGGCCCTCGGAGATCAGGCGGCGGGTCGGCCGCCGCGATAGCCTGCGGGGGCGCGGATGCTCCATCTCTCCGCGGCCCCCACCCCTCATGGCCCTCGGAGATCGGGCGGCGGGTCGGCCGCCGGCGATAGCCGGGGGGGCGCGGATGCTCCATCTCTCCGCGGCCCCCACCCCTCATGGCCCTCGGAGATCGGGCGGCGGGTCGGCCGCGATAGCCTGCGGGGGCGCGGATGCTCCATCTCTCCGCGGCCCCCACCCCTCATGGCCCTCGGAGATCGGGCGGCGGGTCGGCCGCCGGCGATAGCCTGCGGGGGGGCGCGGATGCTCCATCTCTCCGCGGCCCCCACCCCTCATGGCCCTCGGAGATCGGGCGGCGGGTCGGCCGCCGGCGATAGCTTGCGGGGCGCGGATGCTCCATCTCTCCGCGGCCCCCACCCCTCCGGGCCCTCGGAGATCGGGCGGCGGGTCGGCCGCCGCGATAGCCTGTGGGGGCGCGGATGCTTCTTCTTCCCGCGGCCCCCACCCCTCATGGCCTTTGGAGACCGGGCGGCGGGTCGGCCGCCGCGATAGCCTGTGGGGAGGGGCGCGGATGCTCCATCTCTCCGCGGCCCCACCCCTCGTGGTCCTCGGAGATCGGGCGGCGGGTCGGCCGCCGCGATAGCCTCCTGGGGGCGCGGATGTTCCATCTTCCTGCGGCCCCCACCCTCGAGGCCCTCGGAGATCGGGCGGCGGGTCGGCCGCCGGCGATAGCCTCCTGGGGGGGCGCGGATGTCCCATCTTCCTGCGGCCCCCACCCCTCATGGCCCTCAGAGATTGGCCGGCGGGTTGGCCGCCAGTGATAGCCTACGGGGGAGGGCGCGGATGCTCCATCTCTCCGCAGCCCCCCACTCTGGATTTTGAGCGGAGGACTCGGACAGCTGCGGCGGCTATTGAGACTATCATTTGCAGAGGGCCGGGGCTTGGTCTGCTGCCGTTATGATTGGGCCCAATTTGGCCCCGAGGCCGTTGTTAGCCCTTCTGACGGCCGTCGACCTGTCTCCCCTTTGTCCTCTGCTCACACAGTCCTCCCTATGTTCCATCTACCATTGCCCACGGATTGCCTTAGTGAAACATTCTGCATCCCCCCCCCGCTCCTTTCCTCCAGCCCTGGTGTTGAACCCATCGTATGCTTTTTTTTTTTTCCTTTGTAATCTGTAATCTGTAATTTGTAATTTGTAATTGTTTCTGTTACATTGCTGTGTATTTTATTTATAGTGGTATTTTAGTGTTGTGTTTTTTTTTGTTTGTTTTTTTTTGTTTTTTTTTTTTGTTTTTTTTCCCACCCTCCATCATGCAGGCAGGGACCGCCATACCTGTCGTGTCGGGCCGTGGTCGGTACGCTAGGGGCTGGGGGGTTAGTCGGCTAAGAAGAACCCGGGCCAGACATCTTGTGCCTGTCCCCCGTTCTGACCCTCCAGCTCACTGTCACGTGCCTCGGAGCCACTCCGCCAGCGCCTCCGATCTTTCTTGCCTTCTGATGAACGCCAGGTCGGTCCATAATAAGATCCCCATCATTCATGACACCATCGCTGATGGGAGGGCCGACCTGGCGTGCATTACCGAGACCTGGGTGGGTGCAGAGGGGGGGGCTTCGCTCGCCCAGCTGTGCCCGCCTGGGTTTCTGGTGCAGGGGCAGGAAGGTCGGAGGGTCGTAAGGGGGGTGGGGTGGCCATCGTGTACAGGGATACTATTCAAATCAGCAGGGCCTCAACGTTGGTGAGCCCAGGGTTGGAATGTGTTCATCTGTTGGTTGGGCAGCGGGACAGGTTTGGCATTGTGCTCGGTTACCGTGCTCCCCGCAACCCAGCACAATCCCTACCAGAGCTCACCGAGTTCATCGCCGCTGCCCTGTTGAGAACCCCCCGCCTTTTGGTGGTGGGTGATCTCAACGTGCACGCTGGCGGTGACCTGTCTGGTGCTGCTCTGGAATTCATGCAGTCCATGGCCTCCATGAACCTGGCCCAGCATGTTTTATGCCCAACACACAGATCTGGACACACCCTGGATCTGGTATTTTCCTCCGCGTCTGAGGACTCGTGTCTGAGGGTGTGGGACCTCGTTCCCACCCCCGTGTCATGGTCAGACCATCACCTGCTGTCTTTCTCTGTATCGATCGCCGCCCCACCCCGCGGGGACCTCCGGCCCACTGTTTGGGCCCGCCCCCGTAGACTCCTTGACCCTGATCGGTTTCGGGAAGTCCTCGGGGAGCCTCCTGGCAGACTGGCTGACGATCTGGTAGACTCCATGGTGGATCAATGGTTTGATGAAACAGCCCGGGCTGTCGACCAGATCGCCCTAGGCGCCTCATCCGCTGTAGAGCTCGTCCCTCGCCGTGGTTCACGGAAGAGCTTCGAGCGATGAAGCATGAACGGAGGAGGCTGGAGCGCAGCTGGAGGAAGAACCGGACGGCTATTAAGAAGGCTGCAGTCATCGCACAGTCCAGGCGCTATGTTCATGCGATCAGGGTTGCAGAAGATCTTATTGCACCCTGAGAATTAGTGAGGCCTCGAACCACCAAGCGGAATTGTTCCGTGTGGTTCGCGACCTCACTAATCCTGGACTGACTAGGCCTCCTCCTACTGATTTCAGTAGTGAGAACTTTGCAGCCTTTTTCGATCGAAAATAGAGGCCATCCGTTCCGGTTTCAATCCTGTTGCCATAGCCCACTCTCGGCATCCCCGGCGGCTGTGCCCCCTCGGTCTCCTCGCATGGTTGAGTTTGGGCCTGTCACCTCCCTTGAGGCCTCCAGGGCTATTGCCCACTGCCGGCCCGCGTCCACCCCCTTCGACCCTTGCCCTTCATGGCTTATGAAAGCAGTCGCCATGAACATCTCAGGGTGGGCTTCGATCATCGCCACGGCCTCCTTCAGGGAAGGGATTTTCCCTTCCCGTCTGAAGGAGACCGTGGTAAAGCCCATCCTGAAGAAACCGAGCTTAGCGCCGGGCGAATTATCCAACTTTCGCCCGATTGCTAACGTTCCTTTTATGGGCAAGGTGATCGAGAGGGTGGCCGCGATCCGGCTTCAATCCTATCTGGAGGCCGAGCATGCCCTGGATCCGTTCCAGTCTGGGTTCAGGCCTGGTCGGGGGACCGAGACAGTCTTGGTCGCTCTGCAAGATGACCTCATCCGGAGGGCCGACGGGGGGTGTTCCTCCCTGTTGGTCCTCCTGGATTTGTCAGCGGCCTTTGATACCGTCGACCACGGTATCCTGCTGGATCGGCTCTCCGAGGCTGGGATCGGAGGCACTGTTCACAGTTGGTTCCGGTCCTTCCTCGGGGACCGCCCCCAGCAGGTTCAGCATGGGGGCGAGATGTCGGCCCCTTGGATACTCCCTTGTGGGGTTCCACAGGGGTCGTCTCTCTCTCCCATGCTGTTCAACATTTACATCAGGCCGCTGGCTGAGGTCATTAGGAGGCATGGAGTCTGCTGCCATCAGTACGCTGATGACACGCAGCTCTATGTCTCCTTTTCTACCGCTGCAGATGAGGCTGTCCGGACCCTCGATCAGTGTCTGGGCGCAGTCATGGAATGGACCAGGGCTAACAGGCTCAAACTCAACCCCGATAAGACCGAGGTCATGTTCTTTGGGGCTTCCTCATCCAGCTACGGTGGCCCGTATCCCACCTTGGAGGGTGTTTCCCTCAGGCCATTGGACTGTGTCCGAAATCTGGGCGTAGTCCTGGACCCGGCGCTCACCCTGGAAGCCCAGGTGTCTGCCGTGTCCAGGGCTGCCTTTTTCCATCTTCGGCGTATTGCCCAGATTCGTCCGTACCTGGATGAGGACTCCCTCAGAACTGTGGTCCAGGCGCTGGTGGTCTCTAGACTGGACTATTGCAACGCGCTCTACATGGGGTTGCCCTTGACTCTCATTCGGCGCTTGCAGCGGGTCCAAATGCAGCAGCCAGACTGGTGGCTGGTGTGCATCGATTCGAGCACATCACCCCAGTCTTGGCTCGTTTGCACTGGTTGCCCGTTGCAGCCCGAATTAGATTCAAGGTCCTGGTTTTGGTTTACAAAACCCTCCATGGCCTAGGACCTGGCTACCTGACGGAGCGGATCGACCAGCGGTCATCTTCGGCCCGTCCGACTAGGTTGTCGCGGGCGCACATGCTGCGTGTGGCCACGCCCAGGGAGGCTCGGAGAACTTCCACCCGTACCCGAGCCTTCTCTGTGGCTGGCCCAACCCTATGGAACCACCTACCAGCAGAAGTGCGCCTTGCAGAGTCCCTGCCTGCCTTCCGGAAGGCGCTGAAAACCCTTCTCTTCCGGGAGGCGTTTGGGTGACACAATTTTTTTTTTTTTTTAATTTGCTGTCTGTACATTTGTTGTAAACCGCCCGGAGTTCCTCTCAGGAAGACGGGCGGTATATAAGCTGTATAAATAAATAAATAAATAAATAAATAAAGTGTGGCCTCCTAGGCCAGATATAGACTTTATGTGACCTCCAGTCTGTGAACCCCAAAACATACTGGGGGAGAACCCCCAAACACAAATCATGCTCCCCCCTAAGATTACAGCTTGCCATCTCCATGCAATTGCACACCTTCTAGGGACAGTTTTAGCTTTTGGCGTTTTCAGAAACAGGCAGGGGCGTGCCAATATAGATGTTGAGGGCATCAATTATGGCAGTATACTTTGGTATGGATTTTTAGGATATGGCCATTGTCTTTGGCCTGGAGAAAACAGCAACTTGAAAGAAAACAAAAGCTGTGCGATGCAACTTAGGAGAGGATGCTCCACTTCTCTCCTGACAAATGCTGTGCATTCCACAGACCTTGCTCATGCCACTTCCTTCCCTACGGAACGGCTGCTTGACTTTCCCAAAGCTGATATTAATATCACAGACCATTATAATATAGTTATTTTCATGGAAGCCTGGGAGGAAGTCACGTGGCATTAATTAGCCCCAGGTGACAAGAAGGTCTCCATTTAGGTTGTTGTTTTTACGTACATAAGGAGCAATGGAGTGGAAAATGCTGAGGAAGTCGCCATGATTGTCTTAAATGAGTGATAACCTTTTCTCTTGCCTGTTTTGTTAAGGAATCACTACCCCCCCCACCTCTCTCCGGCATTTAATTGGATGAACATGTGGAGCAAGTCATTCAAAAGCAGATGCACACACAATGTTAAGCAGCTCACATTATTAAGGGAAGAAATGTGTTTGCTGACAGTTTTCAAGTATGAAATAAGATCCTTAGGAGCTGGGCTGGGAAAAAAGGGGGGCAGAAATAGCATTCATCCTACCTAAGAGAAGGACAGGGCTAGAAGTAATTGTTGTAAACAACAGGATGTTAAACTTGGGCTAAGCAGCACATTAAGAAGAACTTCCTAAGTGTGTCACAGATGTATCCACAAGCCCATTTACAGTACTTGTAAACAACAAAAGCAAGTTGCTCTCTAGAATGCAAATCCTTTCTTTAAAAAATTGCAAGGACCTTTTATCCAGGACATAATGTTTGTTTGTGCATTCGTTTGTTCAATTTAACCTCATTACAAAGTCAGTATTGTAACAATTAACAGTTTCCTTCCAATTTGCAATCTTGTATAAACCAGGAACATGGCATCAGAAAAATTGCAGCGCTGCTGCAATCAAAATATTTAAAGGGGCCCCTTTAAAAGAGAGAACTAAATTAAAGCAGCAGTTTAAGTTTACAAACACAATGCCATCTTCTGAAAGGTAATTAATGAGTGGGTGAGAGGAACTTCCTGTGGAAGCTGACAGAATTCAAGAAGGGGTGGGGCTAAATGTTGTGGCAGTTTGATGATGAGCTTACTACCTCGTGAGCTTTCATGGATCCAAAGCCACTTCTTCAAATGCAAAGAGTGCAAGCTCCATGTCCTCTATCCCCATGGAGATAGGGGCTATGACCAGGTGAGGATATTTATCACTTACCTTGCTTTCAATAGGCTTGCTAGGTAGACAGTGGCCTGCATATGCTTGTTAGGTGGACAGTGGCCTGGATAGGGTCATTAGATGTACAATGGCCTGAGGTGCATGAAAGTCCCCCCCCCATTCAACCCTTCCCAACACCCATTAAGCATGGGTTGGATATTATGATCTCAGAAAGCCAAGGAACAACAACATCCCCCCCGAGAACCCATTTGAATGGATCAGCTGGGCTTACGGGGTGGGGTGCATGGGATCCTCTTAGCTGTAGAGAGTATTGAAATACTGGAAGAAGTCATCCTTAGGCAACATGGACAGTTACTTCACGTCCACTCTCATCCCAGGAGGAAGTTCGCTGGATGTTGATGTTGGTTGCGGTCACATGGTCTTCTTGCGGTTCTGTCCCTGTTCCCATGTACGCATGGGCGTGATTGATGATACCGGCATGACTGTTTCTGCACGTCCTCGTTCCGTGATGAGATGTGAAATTCCATGCCTTTGTTCTCCGTTTTTTTCGGCCTGCCCTTCCATTTTTTGATGTTTTGATTCTCCAAAGCCTTGCCTTCAATGCGTTACGGAGCTAAGTTTGAGGCATTTGTCTTTTATCTTTCTGCACTGCATTGCTGACTCCATAGGGAATGTATTGGCGAATGGCACTTCGCACTCCTGCCACTAGATGAAGAATGGCACGTTGCGTGATGAGCCTTACCTGACGGGCACTTGTATTGGAACGAGAAGCAAGACGAGGAAATTCCCAAGGCCGGGGAGGGGAATATCTCATCCTGCTTAGATCGCAGCTCAGGGGGCGTGGTTGGGACAAACTCCCCTCATCCTGCAATGGACGTGTGGTTAGATTTCTTCGTACAGGTCCCCAGTGGGACTGCAAACAGTGATGAGATGGATGTGAAGTATCAGCCAGGGTCTGCTCTACATAATGGTGGCTGAGGTATTTCTAAGAGAATGCAAGTTAACCCCAGAAGAGATTATCCAATGGTCCATATTAAGCAACTATGGAAAACAGATGACTGATTTAAATGCCTCCTTAAAATGCTCACCAAATGGAATGAGCAGCATTGGGATACTGAAGGATCTCTTTCCTCAGGGATTTGCATGAACAGCCTGGGAAGCATCTGTCCGCCATAGGAAGCCTTGCCATGATTCGTAGTGATTTATTTCTCCAAAATGTTTATTTCAGAAAGGGAGTTAATGTCTTCCATGCAAACAAATAAACTTTTGCGTATTGCTCGTATTCTGCCAGAGTCATCGAGATTCGCATTTTGACATGAAGTCTTTTTTCCCTCCCCAAGCCACAGATTTAAGGTGGGTCATGAAAGCACACAAAATGTGAAGACAACATTTATATGGGTAGGAATCTCTTGTACAATCGTGCCTTCAGTACATTACACTCCGCATTGGCTGCACTCATTAGGTAGTGGCCCTCTAGATTTTCAGCCTGGATTCTTTCTCAGATGTACCTGAGAATGGCAAAGATCGAGTTTGGAACCTCCTGTGTGCAAAGTGTGAGCTGGGGCATTAAGCTATGTCCCTTCTTTTCTGTACAACAGGGGTAGCAAAGAGTTGCCTTCCTTCAACTTTTGGAATACAATACCCATCCCTTAACCAGCATAGAAAGCAGTGAGGAATACTGGGACGTCAACAGTGTCCAGAAAGCTCCATCTTCTCCACCACTGTTAGGTGACTGCTGCAGTGTTTTGCAAAGAAAAAAGTAGCATGGTCTTTGATACACCTTCAATAGATTTAATCAGAGATACTCATTTACACATGAGATTCAAACTGTAGCATGTCAGTATTATTGTTTTGTATTGCAGTACTCAGTGTGGTGCAGTGAACAGAGTGCTGCTCCCAAACATTGGAACTCCCTTCCACAGGAAGCTAGGGTTGGCCCATATTTGCTGTCCTTCCGCAAGCAGGCAAATACCTTTTTCATCAGGCAAGCTTTCCTTTAATGACTGGCTGCCCGAGTGGGGGTTTTAAATGGATGGTTGTGCCTTACTGCTAGAGATGGACACGACCAGGGAAAATGACGTTTTCGAGTTGTCCTAAGTCGGAGCCGGCCCGTTTCGGCTCGTTTCCGTTTTTTGTGAAATTTTCCAAAAAGTTGTCGTTTCGTTTGTCATTTATTCGTCTGTCGTTAGTACTGGTTTGGGGGGGAGTGGGCTCCTGGAGGCACCTCTCTGGGATGGGTGCCTCCTCTGGCCCGCTATGAAGGGAAAGCGGGCTCCTGGAGGCACCTCTCTGGGGTGGGTGCCTCCTCTGGCCTGCTACAAAATGGCATGCATAGCCAATTGGATATGCATACCAAGTTGAGACTCGAGGCACCTCTTTTTTGGGTGCCTCTCTCTGTTGACCACAGGCCCACTGCTAACTGCAGTGTCACAGTGCGCACACTGGGGGAAGTCTCCTCCTCAGTCTCGGTGCTCTGTGGTTCACCAAGAAGGGAACTGTACTTGCGTGAGTGCAATGCGAGTACAGATTTGGCTTAGGGTTAGGGGGGTTAGCGCAAGGGCTAGGCTTAGGGTTGTTACGGGTAAGGTTAGGGTGAGTTCGTGGGGTGCACCTCTGGGTGTCTCTCTGACCCACTAAGAAGGACAGTGTACTGGCGTATGGGTTAGGGTTAGGGTTCGGGTTCGGGTTCGGGCTACGGTTAGTGGGCTTTTTATGCCCGACAGGCACATCCCAGAAGTCTCGGTCAAAACCTGGTCAAGTGGCCATGCAATTGGTGGAATGGCTCCAAAAATTTGCATGGTCCACTCCCATGGCCAGCCCATCATTGCGCAAGTGTAAAAAAATAAAAATAAAAATAAAATAAAATAAAATAAAATCAATGGAGATGTTTTGTTGCAAGAAAAACCCACTGCTGCTACTGTAAAAATTCAGGCAGTTTTAAAATAGCTATTTTCGCATGTTTCTGTGGTGCTTTGGTGTGTTTTTGGACCACCACAATTTCAAAATAAATAAATATTGCTTGCGGTCGCCCCATTTTGCATCCCCCACCCGCACCGCATGGCATGGCGAGTTGGCGAGATGATGAGGATGCGCAGCCCAGGAGAGGAGAGGGGGGGAGGCTGGGGGGACCCCCCCAGAAACCACCCCTCTGGTAGGTGCCCTCACTCAGGCAGGCATATTTTCGCCTGCTTTTTTGGCCGGGAATCGGGTTTTTTTTATTTTTAAAACTTTTTTTCTGTGCTGCGCCGCTTGGCGAGTTGGCTAGATGACGAGGATGCGCAGCCCAGGAGAGGAGAGGGGGGAGGCCGGGGACCCCCCCCAGAAACCACCCCTCTGGTAGGTGCCCTCACTCAGGCAGGCATATTTTCGCCTGCTTTTTTGGCCGGGAATCGGGGTTTTTTATTTTTAAAACTTTTTTCCTGAGCCGCTTGGCATTGCGCGATCGCTGCGATGCCGCCAGGAACGACAACGACAAATCAGACCTAATTTTTCTTTAGTCGGTTCGAGTTCGAGTTCTGGCGGAGTAATTGTCGTTCTTCGTTTCGTTACGTAACGGAAACGAGGAATGGAAACAGAAATGAGGATTTCGCCGAGTTGTGCCCATGTCTACTTACTGCTGTGAAGGTTGTTCTTGGTGTTGCTTTTGTTTGCTTTATTTTCATGTAGCATTTGCTCATGCAGCATTTTCATGATCCTTTTCAGTATATGTATAGTTCAATTTTTCTTGATAGATAGATAGATAGATAGATAGATAGATAGATAGATAGATAGATAGATAGATAGATAGATAGATAGATAGATAGATAGATAGATAGATAAGAACTCTGGATACCAGGTTTGAATCTCCACTTGGCCAAGGAAACCCATTATATGAGTAGAACTGGTACGGCCAGTATAAGTCAGTTCTGATTTGACAACATATCACAATAGCAATTATTTGTTAAATTTCTAGTGTGCCTTTCCATTTAAAATAAGCACTACAAACACTATTTTAATAGAAACGTAATGCAGCAATTGAGTAAAACCATTGACATGATGATTAAAACCACTAACCATTTCAAACAGTTGTAAAATGCATTTTCATCCTTCCTAAGATCTGAGCATTGGGAACCTTTTAAGAGTCTGTTGATTGGCCTCAGAAGAAGGGAATGGGCAACCACTGCTGAGTACTCTGTACGTTGAAAACCATGGAAAGCGTCAAGGGTAAAAAGTCAAAATCAGCTTGATGGTACACATATGCACATGCATACACACATCACATTGGGAGCAACACTGGAGAAAGACTTCTCCCACATGTCCATCTAGCAGGTCTGTGAAGCTCAGAAATGGTGCGTTCACATTCCTTGCTAGTTGACATCATGGCTTTGATCTGTCTGGAGCAGCTGCAGCTTTGGACTCCTCTCTGACCACCATCAAATCTCAGTGCAACCCTGTATCCCACTGGGTGTGTATTTCCAACACAAGATGGCCTCTGTTGCAGAACTCAACAGCTGGGCAGGTCCACAACAAAGCAGACAATCGATTTCAGCTTTCAAATCCCACTTTCTGCCAAAATTCTGCAGCAGTGTTAGACTGATCACCACACAAGTTCTGTATCGCCACAGGCACCCTTGTAACTGACAGACCCAGCATGGGATCCTGCTGAGTACCTCAAAACCCCAAGTTGTCAGTTTCAATAAAACCTGCTGGTCTCTTCATGTTGGAAGACAGCTTTGGCAACTTAGAAACAGCTCCAGAGCTGAACTCTGGCAGGCTCTGGTTCAAATCAAAAAGAAAATAGGGGAATGTTCCAAGATCTGACTGTAGCCAATTTGAAAGCCAGCTGATGTGTGGTGGTTTATCAAGGGTCATTTGATGATTGCAGCATTATAGAGCCATACCATCAGAAGGAACATCAAAGCCAATATGCCCTTGGTGTACAGCAGGTCCTATAGCCTCCTATAGGATTTAGCAAGCTGTAGTGTAAAAACCACAAGCAACTATCATTTTTGCAAAATTCCGACATAAATTTATTCCCTCTCCCAAATGATCTCACTAGGAGAGCTTTTTTTTTTTTTTCATCCGAAATGGCCACAAGACAGATCAAGCTGATTCAGCGGACATTGACTTCTGGCTGACTTAAAATGCACCTGGCGGAGTCACAGCTGCCACAGAATTATTAGCTGAGGGGAGCCTGCAAAAGTTACCTTTTCAGCATATTATTCCCAGATTCTTTCAAACAGTGGCCCTGCTGTGACAGGCCTAAAGGAAACTAAAGGAAACATTATTATTATTATTTGGGGCAGTGGTTTTTCTGGGCTCTGTAGATGCTGCTGCACTTACCCTCTACATCACTGCCTGGATGACCCCAGATGCCCACTTTCAAATGCTGTAATGATGGGCTGTTGCTTTTTAAAATACATGTTGATAACAAGGGAGGAATAGTATGAAGACTGTGGCCCTAACCTGGCTGCATTCATTTCTGTATCGGAAGCAAGGAGATATAACAACTGCCTTTGACTTGGTAAAGAGAAAGGAATAAAAAAGGTTATTTCCATTACCACTAAACTACTTTGTTGTGAGCCCAACACAGCAAATGCTGAGGGCAAAACCAGGCCAGAGGTAGGAAATTATTTACAGGATCTTACAAAAAATGTTTTTAAGGCTACAGTCCTGAATGGCTCTTGGAAATTAACCTCACTGAAGATGATGGAATTTACTGCTGAGAGAAAATGTACAAAACCCCTTTTTCTTGAGTCCTCTGTTATACTTGTATTTATCCCTCCTAAGTGACATTAACAATTGGTAAGTTGTTTTCCCTTTATTTTATGGACAATAGTTTGCGCTAGAGATGGGCACAAAATGAACTTTTTTTGTTTCCGTTATTCGTTATTCGTTCCATTACGTAACAAAACGACTAATGAAAATTGTGATGAAAATGGAATGAAACGAACAGAACCACGAAAATTGGGTTCGTTACATTTCATTTTCGTTAATGGCGATGTGCAATGAAATGAGCTATTTTATTTTATGTTAAACACCCTGGACATCCACAAAAATGCAGTGATAATTATTTATACTGTCTGATAATACCTACCGGGGGGTTGGGGTCCTTAAAACGTGCATTTATGTCTTTTCACAGATCACTGTATTTTTTTCCTTTAAGGGGAGTTAGGGGACATCGACCCAAAATGGCTCCCAGATGCCTAATATTGATTTCTTGGGTATTAAAACGCCCTGGACATCTGTAAAAACGCAGCAATAATGCGATAATTATTTGAAATTATTACCTACCAGGGGGTTGGGGTCCTTAAAACGTTTGTTTTTGTCTTCTCCCATTGCAATGTATTTTTCTTTTCCCTTTAAGGATGACAAAATGGATGTCGCCAGCCACAAAATGGAGGCAAGCCATGTGATGGGATCATGTTCAACCAATAGCCTGCCCAGGTTGCAGACTGGGCAGGTCTGGCAGCCACAGAGGGCATAAAAAGCTCTGGCAGCCCCCGTCCTCCTTGTAGTCCCCGGTGGGAGTTAGGGTAGGATTGCTGTCTCTGCAACTCTAGCTTCAGTCCTGCAGCCTCCCTGTGTGTGTGCGTGCGTACCTCTCAGTGAGTACCCTCCCCTGCCCCGCAGTGCAGTCACTCTGCGGCTGCCTTGCACCCTGGGCAACGCCCGCCGCTGCATTTGCAGGCTCCCTGCGTACCTAGTCTATACTGTGTCTCTGCCAGCATCATTTTTTTTAGTGTTTTCCCTCTGGTCTGGGGCGTTGAGGGACGACCGCGCACGGAAATGCTTTAAAATCGCGCAAAAAGCGGGCAGAAATGAAAAACGAATAAACAAAAAAGAAAATGAAAATTTTCCAAAAATTCGCGAAAAACAGAAACGAACCGAAACGAACCTCTCAATGAAAAATGAAAAACCAAAATGCCATTTTTTTTATTCGTGCCCATCTCTAGTTTGTGCCTTTCATTTTGTAATACCTATCTTTGGCCTGTTAATTCTTAAGCAGCATGGTGAGACTGGAGATTATTCCAATTTATTTGTTGTTTATTTAACCATATGTATACAAGTAATTGTCACAAAACCACGTAATATGATTAATGGTAATGATAGGATTTGATCTTCTTCTTTGAAAATTAAGGTACAACAATTGTAGTCATTGGAACTCATGGACAATTATCCACAGAATCACTCTGGCATTTTGTATTAGCAACAGTAGCACTTGTCATTGTTGTTGTAGTAGCAGTTGTCATCATCATCACAGTAAGAGTAGTAGTAATCCACAACCAATCCTAGCAGTAAAAACGTGAAAAGTGTTGCAATTTCCCACCCCACCATAGCCACAGGCCTAGCTAGGGCTTCCAGGGCCTGGGGCAAAAGTCAGTTTTTGCACCACCACCCCATCAACACACAGGAGAGCGAGCCCCCCTAGCCACTCCTTCTCGGCCTGCCTGAGCCACCCAGAGGGCGTCCTCTCCTCCTGCAGTGCCAGCTCCCTACTTCAGGACGGAGCAGGACATGGTGGCGGTGCCCCCCACCAGCAAGCAGGCCACCAGGCTCAGCCAGGTCACCCCACCCCACCAAGCCCACCTCCCCTCTGGGCAACTCCAAGCCTCGGCAGTGCCCTCTGCCTCCAGCTGCAACAGCGGCAGCGGCAGCCACAGCCGGCACGCCCCCTGCTCCCTCTCCATGGTCCAGCACAACAACGGCGGGGGCCCGGAGCCCTTGGGGCCATTCACATGCCGCCGGACAGATGGGGTGCCAAGCCGGGCCACCCCCGTGGCCAAGGTGGTGGCAAGGTTCAGGGAGGCAAGGCCAAACATGACAGCGGCAGTGAGGGGCGGCCCAGGCATGTCCACACCTTTACTCAGGAGTAATCAGAGATGGTGGCGATGGCAGCAAGGTGTGGTAGGCAGTTTGGTGCCCCCTAATTGCTGTGTCTGGGGCGCCCTGCCCCGTTGCTCTCCCCACACCAAGCCCCTGACAACAGCATATAAAATCTTTTGTCATTTTACTCACTACCATGCTGTTGAAAGCCCTGACACAATTGTGCCGTTTTTCCTTCAGTGCAGTCAACATTTGAAAAAAGGGAAATTAATTTAGTCAGAACATAAGCCAAAATCCCATTGATACTTTCCATGCATGAAAAGGAATTTATGGAAGTGCTGTTCACAAGCTGTGGGATGCTCATAGCATGCCTGGGTACACACCCCACTACATCCCAGAGACACCCCAGAAAACAACTACTACTATTTGCAAAGTTGCCCTCACACAATCACAAAGGACAACAGGACTCTTGGCCGTGCAATATTATTTGCCTCACAATATAAGCCAACAATTAATTGTATACTATTGGCCTAATCTTAACATAATTCATGGAAATCTAGGTGATTAATGTCTAGTGGTCATGATGGCTACAGATCCAGTAAAAGAGGCAGCAGTGTGCCTCTAAATGTCAGATGCTGTGGAACATTTGTAAGGAAGTACAGTACTATGACACTCAAGCTCTGCCATTGACCACCTCATATCTATCTATCTATCTATCTATCTATCTATCTATCTATCTATCTATCTATCTATCTATCTATCTATCTATCTATCTATCTATCTATCTATCTACACACACACACACTTGGCCAGTGTAGGAACATGGGTTTTGATTAGTGAGGCATTTTTCTGATCTAGTGTGAGCTTCTTTATGTTCTTAACACCTCTTCTCTTGTCTCTGTGCTACTGCTGGTCACTCACCAATGGTAGACATATTGTGTTTTTTTTTCTATTTTAGCTCCACAAAGCAGACATTGAGAGAAAGAAGATGCTGCAAGGAATACATGGATAACACAGGACACAAAAAGAAAGTTGTCTGAAAGATACCACCAACTATGCAGAGCAGCTCACTTCACACAACCACAAATTATGGCTCAAAAGCAATATTTTATTCTAAGATTTGAATTTAGACATACATTACCAGTAAATTGTTCAGGACTTCAACCATTAGAAGCAGCTACCTATCATTAGCTTTAAGTAGAACTGTTTTTGGTCTTTTCTCCCTGCTATTATCCTGCGCTATTCCTACAGAGTTATAGTTTTGCCAACGGAATTTGAGATGCAAAGACACCAGTACTTATACTAGTGTTCATTATTTTTACTCTTTTTAAAGATGTTAAGTATAGTTTGCAGGAAAAGAAACTGTACCATTAATACATTATTTGGCTCTTTTCCTTCCAATCAAGGAAGAAACATGTATTGGTTCCTTGGGAAATGGACATGCTTTGAAAGAGTTTTGGATAAGGTATCCACTCTGCTGCAGTCCCTTATTATTTGCCCCCTTTTTCCAGAGAAAATTGGCTGAATTCCTCCTGGCTAATTTTTATTATGAGTAGAATTATTATGAAAATGTACTCCACTATTTTTTCCCTTGACCTCTACAGTGAACTCCCTAATTAAGTAGAAACAGGAAACCAGGTTGGAGGTGACTTTCTTGGACATTAGACAGGAGAAATGTAGTAAAGTTTATGAACCAGATTTGTAGTATGGAACTGCAAAAAATTATTCCTCCATGTTCTCCTATACTGGTGGACGTAGAATATTGTTCCACTGAAATTTCTGAAAACAGTAGATTCATAAACCATCTGTGCTAGCTGGAAGTAAAATAACATTAATGGTAAAACATGCTGAGTGGTTGTTTCAGATTATGAGGATTAGGAAATATGAGCTAATTACTTATGCAAGGAATTTTCCCCTAAATTGAAGACTACATCATTTCAATTAACGATTATTATTACATGTAAAACATACATGGTAACTCCTTTCAAGAAATTATTTGTATTCTATTGGGGGGGAGGCCAGACATAAGGTTTTCAAGCAAATCCAAGGCCTTTGTATATACATATCCCTGTCTTTGGATATTTTTCCCCTATGCTCATAGGAGATCAAGTCCTAGGTGAAAGGATCCTCCTGAAATTCTCCATCATATTTTTACAAAGCAAAACTAAGAAAGGTTTAATCAAATATATGTGTTGTCAAACTCTTTGAGGTGCGGGATAATTAGCAATGGAGGAGTTTGTTTCATTTTTCCTTAACCGTTTTTTCTTTTCTTCCATGTATAGGTAGCAGCAATGGAAATTGTACTGAAAGTCTTTTCTAAGTCATACATCATTCTAGGACATTGGGGAGAAAGAGGATGGCTGAGATAGTCAAACATATCCTAGAGTGTAGTAGTCAGAGAATATTCATCAGAAAACCTGATAATGTTCAGTGGAAAAGGAGCATCCTCAAAGAATGTCATGGGAAAATCTCATCTAGATGTGCACATTGGCAATTTGCACATTTCTTTCATCTTGGACTCCTTCAGGGCATGCCTCCTTTGTTGTTTTTGTCTTTTTCCTTGTGCACCGGTTCTGTCATTTTACAGGAAAAGGAAAGATTCTTTCAGATTCTTTCATTTTGGTTTTCCTATCTGTGGTTCCTCACATTCCAGAAAACCTAAATAATCCTTTTAAATGGGGAAGACAACAAAGAATCAAACTACAGTAGTACTCCCGTATCCCCTTATTTGGCATCTGTTGATTCAGGTCTCCATGGTTGGATGCCAAAAAAAAAAAAAAATTAAATAATTATTAAATAATTTGCTGCCGCAAAGTGTGCCGCCAATCAAGTTAGTATTGCAAAAGGGTGCTGCAGAACAAATTCCTGTCACAAATAGCTGCCACTATTGATTTTGGGGGTTTCTGACAGGGCATTCACTGATATCTGCTGATTTTGGTATCCACGGGGAGACCCAAAACCAATCCCCTGTGGATATGGGGATACTACTGTACTCCAAAAGCAGGCAACAGTACATCTCACATCACACAGCTCTGTCTGTAGTCTAAAATGTTTGCATTACTTTTAAAAAAACAGTCACAAAGGTGCAGTTGAGCAGGCTGTCAATTATGAGGATAAAACAGGCATGAAGGGGGAAATTAAACCTTGCTGTGCTCCAGAAGAAAATTCCCCATCTGATTCCTCAACTCCTATTTGCCTTGATAGGAAATCCCAAAATAGACTGCTGGAGCTGAACAGAGAGATAGGAAGTACTTCTTCATAATATACATAAACCCTGTTTTGTCATCGTCGTGAACATTGTGTTATTTGTTTACTAAAATATTTTTATACCACATTTCTCCTTTAAAGGGGCCCAATATGCTTTTAAAGACACCAGCTCATCACTTTCCTCTTGATTGTTACCTTCTCTATATATGATATTGTGAACAGCCTAAAGTGGCCTTTGGGCCAGATGATATTTGCGCTATAAAAATCAAATCAAATCAAATCAAATCAAGTCAAATCAAATCAATCAGTCAGTCAGTCAGTCAGTCAGTCAGTCAGTCAGTCAGTCAGTCAGTCAATAGTGATTTATTAATGCACATATCACATAGTTTGGGAAGAATTCAATAGGGTTAATGCGTTACCTGGAGCTCCAGAAAATTAGGAGGACTACCCCACTAATATCAGAAAGAAGTTTCCCAGAATGACTGGTAATCTTCTACTATCATTGCCTGTAAATTGCCACCTGTGTGGGGCCATTGGGAACATTTTAGAATACAACAGAAGAATAGCACGTTATTGTCATTGTAACTTGTGCAACAAAAACACTAAACATGCCATCCAGCCACTTTGTTTACTCTAATATCAAACTTCAAAATGTTAAAGTACATCTCATACATCCACCATATGATATAAGTACAAATTAATTTTAACTGAATTTATTATGGTTCTTACCATTGGATAGAAACTATTTTAAAATCTATTTGTCCATGTCTTAATGGACTGCACCATCTGCCTGATGGTATCAGTTCAAACAAAGAGTGTCCAGGATGGGAAGTGTCTCTGTTGAGTCTTTTCAGGAGTTCAGGGGTGTTCACACTCCAGATCATATTCTCTTCAATATGGACACACAAAAATCGAAAGACCCTCATCCTTTCTATACAATTCCCCTAATGAATAATGGTAAAAGGTCCATTTTCTTCTTCCTACCAGGCATGTACAAACTTCGTATCTCCAGATGTTTTGGACCACAACTCCCAGAATTCCAAGCCTGTATTTCCAATGGCAAAGGACTGTGGGAATTGTGGTCCAAAACATCTGGCAGGTTGAAGTTTGGACATGCTATAGACCAGTGATGGCAAACCTCTTAGAGAACGAGTGCCCATACTTCGATTCAAAACCCACTAATTTTTCGCAAAGTGCCAATACAGCCATTTAACCTGAATACAGGTGGCTGTGACGGGACAATGTTGGGTGCCCACAGAAAGGGCTCTGAGTGCCATCTTTGCCACCCGTGCCATAGGTTCACCAACACTGCTATAGACTAATACAAGCTCCTTGGTCTTTAAAGTATTTAGAAGCAAGTTGTTCTCATTTTACTACTTTGTCAACCACTCTGCTTCGTCCCTATAAGCGGACTCATTCCCCTCCGTGATAAGCCCCACTACTGTGATGTCATCTGCAAACTTAACAATGATATTATTATTATTATGAGTAGAAATACAATCTTAACTATAGAGGGTATAGAGCAGGGGACTCAACACAGAGCCTTGTGGAGAGCCAGTAGGCTGAGGGCCATAGATGTATGCTGACCTACTCTAACCCTCTGACTTCATCCAGACAAAAAATGTTTATCCACATGCAAGTGGAATACAGAAGGCGCAAGTCCCCTAATTTAACCACAAGTGCATGAGGGAGAATAGTATTGAATGCTGAGCTAAATCCCACAAAAAGCAGTCGTGCATAACTCTGCAGCTGCTCCAGATGTGACAATACAGTATGAAGGACTGTAGCTACAGCGTCCTCTGTATATTTAATTTGCTCTATGCAGGAAAACATAGCTCATGGATGGTGTCAGTAAGGCTCAAATAGACGAGTTAAATCACTTCATAAACTGTGTACACTCTGGATAATTTACCCCAGAACTATCGGGTAGTTTTCATAGGTTCTGTGGCAAACATGTTCTTTGAAAAACAAATCCATGTGGAAAAGTTGCACAGAAAGTAGAAAATCATTACATTCGTACTCCTTAGTTTCTAAGGGCATACACAGCTCTTCCTCGCTGACCTGCTTTCCATTTCTGTGGTAGGGAAGGCTGAGAAGTCATGTGACTGGATCAGGGCCACCTAGTAAACCTCATAAGTGAGCAGGATTCAAGTCTCCCCAATAATAGTCCTTCACTCGGATCGCCTCACCACACTGACTCACTGTTGAAAGCGACTAATAGAGCCAGTTAAGTCTTGCAGAAAATTGATGCCTTGAAAAACTGCAAATGAACAGTTGGTCCTTATTATTCTGAGGTTAGATTTTGAACTACGATCAATACTTAGCATTGTTTAGAAGACTCGGAGTAGTAAGTCAGATGAGCCTTGTGGCACAGTGATTAAACTGCTGCATGGCAGCCAAACTCTGCTCGCATCTCAGGTTTGAATGCCAGATAGCCGGATCAAGGTTCACTCAGCCTTCCATATCTCCAAGGTCAGTAAAATGAGTTCCCAGTAAGCTGGGGAGAGGGGATTGTTTAGCCCACATAATTAACTTGTAAACCCCTAGAGCACTTTGAAACGGTTGGCTGCAAAGTTGGCAGCTCAGCGGTTTGAATCCCGGGTGCCACTCAGCAGAGCGAGCTCCCGCTGATAACCCCAGCTCCTGCCAACCTAGCAGTTCAAAAGCATGTAAATGCAAGTAGATAAATAGGTACCGCCGTAAAAAGCGGGAAGGTAAAACAGTGTTTCCTTGCAGCCATGCCGGCCACGCGGCCAAGGACTTGCACAACACTGGCTCTTTGGTTTGAATACGGAGATGAGCACCGCCCCTAGAGTCGGACACGACTAGCATGCATGTGTGGGGGAGGGGACCTTTAACTTTTTATTGAATCAATGGAACATACAGAGGAATTGATTCACCAAATCCCACCTGAATCAATGGGCCTTCTCTAGATGCAGTCTACTACACTAAACAACAGGATTTCAACCAATAAGAAGCAGGAAAGGCAGAATTGTATATACTGTACAAGTTTTTGAAAGCTCTCATTCTGTCACAGAGCTTACATGTTGCAAATGTGCCCTACATTTATTTACTAACACCTAGTTCAGGATTACCTCACTCAGTTCCTTCTGAGCACACTGGCCTTTGTCCAGGAAAATTTATTTGGTATAATGTCTTAACTGTTACTTTCTCTTTCTCGATTTCCCAAACTTAATATAAAGGGAAACAAACACCTGCTTATTCCCCCAGGCTGAAGTCTTGGAAGAACAATAACAATGGTTTATAACATCAATAAAAGAGGAAACAGAGTGATTTACCTTTTTAATGTTTTATGTTTTGACCTTACTGATATTGAATTTGGATATACCTTTGAGTCAGATGCGAAGAGACCTTGTGGCAACCACACATCATATAAATAGAGACTTCTCTCGTGGTCTCTCTGTTGAGTTTTTTTCATCTCCTAAAAATGCTGCTTTGGTAGAAAGTCATTTGGGGAGAAATTCCCACTGGTGCTGCCAAGATGAAATGGTCCCAGAACTACTGAAACAGTAGGATGTTTGCTTGCACTTGCGATTGACATTTTATGAGACCTGTTATTATTTGGATAAAGGAACACTATCCATTTCCTTCTCTTGTTCATGTAGCTCTGCTCAGATTCTGTGTTGTGTCATGTGGAAAACAGGAGCTTACTATCTCAACCTGGTTTAGAATATTCACATGTAGAGATGGGCATGAACTGCAGTTCAGCTGTTCTGTTGTACAGCTGTTCCTTGTTCTCTCAGCTTCCATTGCTCCTCCTCCTCTTGCGGGCATCCCCAAACAGCCAACCACATAGCTTCCCAGCCCAGCCTCTGAGTTAGCGCCTGCTGGAGGAGGAAGAGCAAGGGAAGTTGAGGCGCCATGGTGTGAGTACAGAAAGCAGAAGAAGAGAGTAGTGGCGCCGTCTGCTGACAACATACAAGAAGAGAAAAGATTAAAAGAAGATGAACAGAAGTTATTGGAAGCGGAGGAAAGACCAGGGAAACTATTCTTTGAAGAGGAAGACCAGAAGGAAAGTCAAGCTAAGAAAGAGTTGATTGAGAAGGGATAAGTCTTATGAGGTCAAAGAAGGGTTTATGGCTGTGGTAAAGGAGGCCATGGTATGGGAATTATTAAAGATGGAGTTGAGAGATATAACCCAAGATGTTAAAAAGGTAGGAATACAGACAGGACATGAGTTAGGGATGAAGAAGGAAGTAAGGGAGGCTGGGATACAAGTAGAGGAATGGAAATGTCAGGGGAGACAGATGGGTGTTCAGGTGAATATTGAACTCAAGAAGGAGACAGAAACTAAAGGAGTTCAAGTATGTGGAATGGAAAGTAAATTTGTGGTTGGAAGATTATGGCATGTAGGAATACAAGTCAAATTAGCTGGACAGAAGGAGGTAAAGAATGCAGGAATTCAGGTAGAGGAAAGAGTTAATAGAGTCCTATTTCGGGAAGTGGGAGTGCAAGAGGGGGTGCGCGAGAGTGAGGGAAAGATAAGATTGAGAGGAGTCAGGTGGGAGCACGTGACTCAGACAGTTAGGGAAATAACGGTAATGAGAGAGGGGGCAGTTCAGACGGAGGAGTGGACAGCAGTGAGACAAGATTTGGGACTTCCCCTTCCCACTCCAATAGGGCCACCGATATATACTGAGGGGACTACGGTTCAGATCAGAGGTTTCCAAGGTGCCTCCGCTGGGACAAATCCACCCGGATGGATTCCTGGGTGGGGTTGGGAGTGTCCCCCTCAGACTCCAACCCATTACTGTGGGAACCGAGCTGGTGGACCCATGAAGACACATATTGTAACACACCAAAAGTGAGAAATAACCCCTTTTGGGGTAAAGGTTCTGTTACGAATACTATCTGTACTCCAAGTTCCGATCTCCCTGTTCTGACCCCCAATTTTGAAGCTCAAGCTAAAAGAAAGAACGAGAAGCCGTTGTTTGAAGTCTTTAATAAAAGTTTAATAGATTTTTCTGCAAAAAGAAATCCCAACTCTCATTCTCTATTTGATCCGCTAATAAATACAGAAGAACCCTCACACATGGTGGAACAGCTGTGCAACCAAACAGCCGAACCACATCAAACCACGGTTCGTGCCCTTCTCTACTGGCAAACAATACAGAACAGGCAAAAGGGACAGAGAGGTTGTTGTTTTTTAACTCAATGAAAGTGTTTATTTTGTATTCCTTGATTCTCACTGCTAGGCAAAGCACAATTGGTATCTAATCCTAAATTAAATTGCAGTTTCTTCCAGTGAAATAAATTGTACTGTCCAAGTACACACTTTTAAAAAAACAAACAGCTAAAATGAACCTAATGGGGGAAGGGCAAATGTATTTCAATGGGAAATATGAAAATAATATAGCTGTTAAAATGCATCCAAAAGCATATTATTCTTAATGGGAATTGCAACTTCAGAGTGCCTGACTGAATTATATTTACATTTAGGGGAAAGTCTGTGAAGATTCTCAGTCATCCAGGTGGGTTTATCTGGAATTAAAACGTTTCGCTGCGCATGCAAACAGCTTTGAACGTTTCCATCTCTCAAGAAAAAGAAGTCCAGTTGCCATGACTCAACTTCCAGACTTAGGGGTAACAGTTTCAAAATGAAAATATAGTGTTAGAGACAGAACACAGTATCCTGTGTAATGTGATGGCTAGAGTGATGGACTATAGTGATAGAAGAGAGGGACGCTCTTCTCCCTCTCACAAAATACTGGAACTAGGGGACACCCACTCAAATTGAGGGGTGGGCAAATGAGAACAAACAAAAGATATCACTTCTTTAACCATCGTGCTGTTAGTCTGTGGAACTCCCAGCCACAGGATGTGGTGATGGCATCTGGCCTGGATGCCTTCAAAAGGGGATTGCACAGATTCCTGAAGAAAATGTCCATCACGGGTTACAAGCCATGATGAAGATGTGTAATCTCCAGGGTTAAAAATTAGGCCAGATGCAGGGGAGTGGTATCAGGGGGCGGATATCTAGTCTCGAGCGCCCCCAGAGGCATTTAGCGGGGCCACTGTGAGATACAGGAAGCTGGACTAGAGCCCTTGGCCTGATGCATAATGGCTCTTCTTATATTCTTATGATTAGGACTCTGGAGACTTGGGAGTGCAAAGCTCTAGAGTATAGAGGGAGCAGGAAAGGAGGGGTGATATGCAAAATGTCATTGAATTGAATGGCCAAGTTAGATCACCAGGGAGCATTATTTGTCTTTCTTTCAATGTTGTTAGATTGCAACTTCCATCATTTCTCACAATTGGTTGCACTGGTTAGGAATGATAGGAGTTGCAATCTAGCAACATCTGGAGGACCACATCTCCCTCATCCCTGAGGTAGTTGAAGAATTAGACCCTCTTATTTTTCTCCAGCTCAATCAGCATCCACCAGACCTAATCTTTCACCAGGCTTCCTGTGGATGCTATTGACCTGTTTCTGCATAAACCACTAATCCTTGACTAGCTCTGAATGAAATAGAATATTAAGCAAAACTTCCTCTGGAGCCCAATAAAAGAACTTGACATTCGTCCAGTACTTCAAGCCTGCAAATCCTTCAATTATATGTGTTTTTTAAATCTGGTCTAAGCTTTCTGCTTTCAGTCATTGACAGATATGCCTTAGTGTTGTTCTTGTTTCCCCTAATTTAATTTCATGAACTGTACTGTGAAGAATGACCTTCTCTGTTTCACTCTTCTGGCTATTCCTGTAGCTGCTCTGAGAACAGCAAACATGGAGCTTTAAAAAAAGTTAAATATTCAAGCAGGATTTAAATGGGGGTTCAAGATAATGGGGAATTTTACGTAGACCAAGGAGCTCTCCTCTCATTCTCCTATCCGTATTAGGTATCCCAGGTCCCGGGCATAACCCATATTTAGGTTACACGTGTGAGAAATAATTGGAGACGATGCAGCCACACTCCCTGGCATATTCTTGTAGGTGTAGTCCAAAAAACATAAATTTTCACATCTTTTAAAATGATAAATCCAAAGGCCAGTTTCGGTGGCCCACAAGTTACATCTGCTATTACATAAATGATGACACTAGGATATTCTATATTAATCCTTGCTCCAGATTAATTTGGTAGTTTTGATTACTGGGAAAATGCATACCGTATTTTCTGTCTATAAGATGCTCCCATGTATAAGACAACCCCCCCACACACTTTCAAACCCAAAATTACAGTTTTACAACAACACAGTTCTCTCCTCTGTTTACTTTTGTGTATAACATGTCCCTCTATTTTTAGTCTAACAATTTTACACCTAAATATAGTCTTATACACAGAAAAAACAGTAATTTTATATTTGGTTATCATTTTTGTTTGGTTGTTTGTTTTAATTTTGATTATGATAGAATTTTATGTTGTAATATTGTAAGCCACCAAGTGTTGTGGCCTGGCCATTAGATGGGCAGGATAAAAAAATTAAACAAATAAATAAAATATTCACTTGGTCCTATTGCCATCACAGGCACATTTAATGGTGACAGAAGAGACAACCGACTTCATCAGGCAGGCCTTTAATAAGCATCTGAGCTGGATTCTTATCTAGGGGAATTTATTTTATAGTTTTAAATGCTTTAAACCAATTAAGGTATTTATGGTTGCTGTTGTTGGTTATTTGCCTTTTAATTTGTAATTTATGGTGTTTTTCATTTTATTGGCTTTAACATTGTGATCCAACCCGAGTCCCCTCATGAGGAGAAAGACGGCCTGCAAGTGATGCTAAAAAATTAAATAAAAATTTAATGGTCAGCATCGACTTATGCTGTAGAACTAAGCTGAGCTTTGCAGTCTAAGAAATTGTTTCACACAACTGAGCCAGGGCTTACTTCTCAGGAAACATAACATATATAGACAAGCTATGGACATGGAGTCACGAAGAGTCGGTCATGACTGTAATGACACAACACACACATGCTTTGCACACCTGCCTTAGTCTGGAGTAGAAATGCATTGATATGCAAATTATGGGAACTGTAACCCAAAGAGGGAGCATTTCCAATCTTTGCTTAAAGGAAAAACAAAGACCACAATTCATTTGGCACATGGAGTCACTAAGAGTTGGTCACGACTGTAACTAACGACACAACACACACACACACACACACACACACACACACACACACACACACACACACACACACACCTCTTGTCTATTCTTTTCACTCAAAGATCTGCCAAGATATTATTTTCACTGTACGTAACCACCCTCTTGCAATTCTTTCCTGTTCTTGTTTTGCTTTGTTTTACCATTTTTTTTTTTGAAACGTTTCATCAGCCTTTTTATAGATGGAAATTGCCAGCCTGAGGAGTAACGTAAACGACAGTGGTTTCTGAAGGCCGAGACAAGGCAAATTGGGGTGAAGGGTCTACTTGAAAGCCTGCTTGAACCTTTGGAAAATATATTCTTTAAAACATTTTTAAAAGGAAAAAACCCCAATAAATCCATTTAGCTTTTAACTAAATTCAGCTTTAAAAATAAATAAATCATAATATCATATAAAATGGTCCCACTATAAAACCATACCAATCAGATGCAGTTAAAAACAACACAGCAAGGTAGACTAGACATCATGTATATTGTAGCGTGGGATCAGTGATTCAGCAGTGCTTTCAGCTCAGAGACAAAGCAGGCTGGAGACAGCTTCTAGAGAACAGCACTTTAATCAGGGAGAGACAAGACTGAGGACTGGGGAGAGGGAGTTACATTTATAGGGGCCAGGACTGGCTAGGAAAAGATACATTTTGGAGGGAACAATTACAACCAATCACAAGGCTGCCTTTTGGTGGGAACCAATAGGATTGAAGATCCAAATGCAGCAACTAGAATCAACCAATAGGCCTGTTCCCTTTGGAACAGGAAGGCAGTTACTTCAACAAGCAATTACAGATCAATACATAACACCCCTCCCCCCTGGTGGGCACAGCACACGTAATCCTTTAGATATTGTGGGGCCCTGCAACTTCTAGTTGATCTCCTGACTACGGGTGTTGCAGGGGCTTCAGCAGGCAGTGTCTGTGGGGGAGAGTCTACTGTAATAGTTTCGTCTGACACGGAGGGGGTTTCAGACAACTCAGTGTCCCTGATCTGTTCCTTGGCACCATGAGGACTTGCAGGAGCAGATTCATTTGCAGACGCCACTGGTACCTGCATTCCAGGGGCATCTCCGCTCTGGTCTTGCAGCTGTGAATCATTAATGGGGGTAGTGTCACTCTCAGGCTGCAATTCACCCATACCGGTACCAACTCTACTGGGCGCTCTGCGCCTCAGTTGGTCCACGTGCCTATGCCAGACCGTGCCATCTTCAATGGTCACGTAATAAGAGACTGGCCCAGACGCTCTGGTGATCACCTCTGGCACCCACAGGGGACCTCTGGCATAATTTCTCACCCAGACCAAATCTTCAGGAGCAAAATACCTTGTAGAGTTGCTCACTGCCTGTGGAGGTGCTCTAGCCTTGCGGTTTGGCATTTTGTCTGGGTGGACATAGTCCAGCACCGTCACCAGCCTTCTACCTAGAAGCATCTCTGCTGGCGACTTGCCCGTAGTAGTACAGGGCGTCGCATGCTGCAAGAACAACATTCGGGCAATGTGCGTTGACCAGTCACCCTCCATCAAGTGTGCAAGAGATCCTTTGGCTGTCTGCACCATGCACTTATCCTGCCCATTGGATGAGGGATGAAAAGGAGCTGAGGTGACCCCTCTTATGAAATTATCAGCCAGAAATGCCCTGAATTCTTGGGATACAAAGGCTGCTCCATTGTCTGAGACAATGGTCTCGGGCAACCCATGGGTTGCGAACAGCTGTCTCAGCACCTTGATGACTGCAGCTGACGACATGCTGGGAACCATAGCCACCTCTAACCATTTAGAATACGCATCAACGATAACCAAAAAAACCTTTCCTTGGAATGGCCCAGCAAAATCTAAGTGCAGCCGGCTCCAGGGAGTCCGGGTCTGCTCCTACCAGTGGACTGGTGCTCTGGCCACTTCTTGGCACACTTCCTGACATGCCTTGCATGTCCGTACCCATCGTTCAACATCTTGGTCCATCCCAGGCCACCATACATAGCACCGGGCCAGCGACTTCATCCTGACAATTCCTGGATGCCCCAAGTGCAGTGTATCCAGAACCCTGTTTCTCAGTGGTGCTGGGATGATCACCCTGTCTTCCCATAGGAGACAGCCCTTATGCAGGGATAGCTCATGTTGCCTTGTTGCGTACGGTCTAAAGTTTTCCTCATGCGGGCCACCTGGCCATCCCCTCCCCACCCAAGTGAGCACACAGGAGAGAGCGGGATCTTTCCTTGTTCTCTCAGCTATTTCAGTGGCAGTTACAGGGGCCCCCGGAAGTGTTTCCAGCATCATCACTCATTCAGCTGGGTCAGGATCTGCATCGCACACACCAGGAAGGGGCAAGCGACTTAGTGCATCAGCGTGGCACAACCTTTTCCCTGGAACATGGGTCAGGGTGTACTGGAACCCATTCAGGAATATAGACCATCGCAGCATTCTGGGGGAGAGAATTTGCGGCGTCTGTTTGTTCGGGTGGAACAATCCTAACAGAGGCTTGTGGTCAGTTTCAAGGAAGAAGTGGTGACCGTATAAATAGTCATGAAACTTTTTAATCCCTGCCACTATTGCCAGGGCTTCCTTGTCAATTTGCGCATAGTTGCACTCCGTTGGCGACAACGTACGAGAATAGAACGAGATGGGCTTTTCTGACCCATCCGCTTCCCTATGGCTGAGCACAGCTCCCAGCCCATATTGAGAAGCATCACATGCCAGAACAAGAGGTTTTGACTCGTCATAATGAGCAAGGACGCTCCTGCTAGTCAGCATGCCCCGCAAGGTGTCAAAAGACTTCTGCTGTGCCTGAGCCCAACGCCACACACTCTTTTTCTTCAATAGTTTATGCAACGGTTCCGCTATTGAAGCTTTCTGAAGTAGGAATGAATGGTAAAAGTTAATAAGTCCCAGGAATGACTGTAACTCCGTCTTGTTCCGTGGCTGTGGTGCCTCAGTAATGGCTTTAATTTTAGAGTCAGTGGGGTGGATGCCCATTGCATCAATTTTAAACCCCAAAAAATCCACAGATGGCACCCCAAAACTGCATTTTTCCTTTTTTAGCTGCAGCCCCACCTCCTTAAATTTGAGTAACACAGCACGGAGACGCCCCACTAGTTCCTGGGGGTCTTTCCCAGCAATCAGAACATCATCAAAAATGGCAAGACCCCTGGCAGACCCCTTAACAGGCGCTCCATTAGCCCTTGAAAAATTCCTGGAGCCACACAAATTCCAAACTGTAACCTGTTCACTCTGAAAGCCCCTTTGTGCGTTACGATCGTTTGTGCTTCCGCAGATTGCGGAGTCACTGGCAGCTGTTGGTAAGCTTGAGCCAGATCAAGTTTGGCGAAAAATTTTTCCCCAGCCAATTTTGCCAACAGCTGTGAGACGACTGGAATGGGGTATGAATTTCCCCTGAGTGCCTTGTTGATAGTACATTTGTAGTCTGCACAAATCCTCACTTCCCCATTCGCCTTAAGGGGTGTGACGATAGGAGTCTCCCACTTAGAAGAGTCCACAGGTGAAAGAACTCCCTGTTTGACCAATTTGTCCAGTTCTGCCTCAATTTTGGGTTGCAGCGCAAAAGGCACTCGCCTTGGCTTGAGTCGGATTGGAGCCACCCTGGGGTCCAGCTCAAAGTCAATTGGAGGCCCTTTATAACAACCCAGCTTTCCACTAAAGAGTTCAGCAAATTCTTGGCCTAATACCTCGCCCAACTCTTGGGCAGTTTGGACTGAGTTGAGCCCTGATATACTCAGCCCCAAGGCAGGAAACCAGTCAGTACCCAAAAGACTGGGGCGACTCCCCTGTGCAATCACCAATTTAAGCACGGCCTGTTTCTCCCGGAATTGTACCCTCACAGCACACATTCCTAGAATGTGGATGCGGCCCGCCGTGTATGATTGCAAGGTTGCTGGGAATGGTTCCAGAGAGGGGATCTTACCCCCAGGAAAGAGCCCCCTTGCAGTCTGGTCTGAGACAATGGTGAATCCAGATCCGGAATCCACCTCCATGTCGCACGGTCGACCTTCGAGCTTCACTCTGATGGATGGTTTGCCCTGCGCCAGAAACTGCACGATCTCTCCGTTGATCTCTGTGAGATAATTGCAGTCGTCTAGGAGATGAGTCGTGGTGGATGATCTGCGATGCGTTGATCTAGGTGATTCCGTTGTTGCAGCTGCCACTGACCGACAGACCTGGCTGATGTGTCCTGTCTTACCGCAAGCCCTGCACGTAGCATCACAAAAATGGCAGCTTTTCCGCTCATGGTGTCCGCCACATCCTGTGCAAGTGCCTCGGCGATCTTTGGGCCGTGCATCCGCCTGATGCACCAACTCGACACCACGGACTGGGCTCTGGCTTGGACTAGCCTCTGGCTCATCCATGGCATGGGCAGCCTCTACCCGCAGCTTCGTGGTCTTGCCACTGGCATTGAGCTCTTCCTGCTCATAATTTTCTGTGGCAGAGGCCTCTTTCAAGGCAGAGGCAAGGGTGACATCTTCCTTTGCCACAATGCGCCTTCGGGCTTTTTTGCTGCAGAGCCCCCCAACAAATTGATTCAAGAGAGTGTCTTCAAGATTTGGGAAGCCACAGTGCTGAGCAAGCTCCCGGAGTCCTGCCAGGAATGCAGCCACAGATTCTCTGGCTTGCTGCTCCCTTTTCTGGAACTCCATCCGCCAGGCCATCTGGGTTTTGGTAGGTGCCAAGTGGCTTGTCAGCCAGGCGAAAATGTCTGTGAGTGCTGTCTCCCTCAGCTTTGCTGGGGCGAGCAGTGCCTTGGCCAACATGAAGGTCTCCCATAAGAACATAAGAAGAGCCATGCTGGATCAGGCCAAAGGCCCATCTAGTCCAGCTTCCTGTATCTCACAGTGGCCCCACCCGATGCGTTTGGGAGCGCATGAGACTAGATATCTGTCTCCTGATACCACTCCCCTGCATCTGGCCCTTGAAGTACCCTGGTTTAAAGCCTAGAGATTACACATCTCCATCATGGTTTGTAACCCGTGATGGACTTTTCCTCTAGGAATCTGTCCAATCCCCTTTTAAAGGCATCCAGGCCAGATGCCATCACCACATCCTGTGGCAGGGAGTTCCATAGACTTACAACGCGCTGGGTGAAAAAATATTTTCTTTTGTCAGTTCTTACTCTCCCAGCACTCAATTTGAGTGTATGTCCCCTAGTTCTGGTATTTTGAGAGAGGGAGAAGAGCTTCCCTCTATCCACTTTACTCATACCCTGCATTATTTTGTATGTCTCAATCATATCCCCCTCAAGCGCCTTTTTCCAGACTGAAGAGGCCCAATTGTTTTAGCCTTTCTTCATAAGGGAGGTGCCCCAGCCCAGTAATCATTTTAGTCGCTCTCTTCTGCACCTTTTCCAGTTCCACTATGTCTTTCTTGAGATGCGGTGACCAGAATTGTACACAATACTCCAGGTGGGGCCTTACTATTGTTTTGTATAACGGCATTATAATGTTGGCTGTTTTATTTTCAATCCCCTTTTTGATAATCCCTAGCATGGAATTGGCCTTCTTCACTGCTGCCACACATTGGGGAGACACCTTCATGGAGCTGTCCACCAACACACCAAGATCTCTTTCCTGATCCGTCACGGATAACTCAGAGCCCATGAGTTGATAGATGAAGTTTGGATTTTTGCCCCAATATGCATTACTTTACATTTGGTTACATTAAAACGCATTTGCCATTTCTCAGCCCACTCTCCCAGTTTGGAGAGATCCTTCTGGAGCTCTTCACAATCTTCTCTGGTTTTTACCACACGGAAAAGTTTTGTGTCATCTGCAAACTTGGCCACCACACTGTTTATCCCTGTCTCCAGGTCATTTATGAACAGATTGAAAAGCACCGGTCCCAGGACCGAGCCCTGGGGCACACCGCTTTCACTTCTCTCCATTGTGAAAATTTCCCATTGACACCTACTCTTTGTTTCCGGGATCTCAACCAGTTCTCAATCCATAAGAGGACCTGCCCTCTTATCCCCTGACTATGCAATTTTCTCAGCAGCCTTTGGTGAGGGACTGTGTCAAAAGCCTTTTGAAAATCCAGATAGACTATATCCACCGGTTCACCCAAATCCACGTGCCTGTTGACCTTTTCAAAAAAAATTCTAAAAGGTTTGTAAGACAAGATTTACCCTTACAGAAGCCATGCTGATTTTCTCTCAGCAAGGTTTGTTCTTTTATGTGTTTTAAGATTTTCTCTTGGATGAGGCCTTCCACCATCTTCCCTGGGACAGATGTAAGGCTAACTGCCTGTAGTTTCCTGGGTCCCCCTCCTTCCTTTTTTAAAAATTGGTGTGACATCCGCTATCCTCCAGTCCTCTGGCACTGTGGCGTTTGAAGAGACAAGTTGCATATTACCGTTAAGAGATCTGCAATTTCATTTCTCAGTTCCCTAATAACCCTTGGGTGGATGCCATCTGGGCCCGGTGACTTGTTAATCCTCAATTTATCAATTAGTGCTAAAACCTCCTCTCTTTTAACCTGTATTTGATTTAATTCTTTAGTCAAGAGGGGCGGCTCAGGCAGCGGAATCCGCTCAAGGTCCTCTGTCGTGAAGACAGACGCAAAGAACTGTTCAATTTCTCTGCAATGTCCAAGTCCTCCTTAACCTCCCCTTTTCCTCTCTCACCATCCAGAGGCCCAATTGGTTCTCTGGCAGGTTTTCTACTTCTAATATATTTAAAGAAGCTTTTATTATTACCCTTTATATTGCTAGCCATGCGTTCCTCAAAGTCTTTCTTTGCCTCCCTTATCATCTTTTTACATTTCTTTTGCCAGAGTTTGTGTTCCTTTTTATTTTCCTCATTTGGGGAGGATTTCCATTTACAGAAGGACCTCTCCTTGTGCTTTAGAGCCTCTCTAACTCCACTCGTTAACCATGCCGGTGTCCTCTTGGACTTAAATGAGCTCTTCTTTCTTTGTGGTATGCACTTGTGCTGGGCCTCTATTATTGTTGTTTTAAACAGGCTCCATGCACTCTGAAGAGATTGGATTCTTCTAACCCTCCCCTTCAGTTTCTCTCTAACTAGTTTCCTCATCTGAGGGAAGTTTGCCCTTCGAAAATCAAGGGTTTTTATGTCTGATTTGGTTGACACTCTTCCTCCGACATGCATGGCAAAGGTAATTGCAGCATGGTCACTGTTCCCCAGAGGCTCAGTGACATTCACATCCCTGACGAGGTCCTGAGTATCACACAATATTAGATCTAGAGTTGCCTGTTCTCGGGTGGGCTCCATGACAAGTTGCTCTAAGGCACAGTCATTCAGCAAGTCGAGAAACCCAGTTTCTCTTTCTTGCCCGGAGCTCGCATTGGCCCAGTCAATGTGGGGATAATTAAAGTCCCCCATGATTACTATCCTATCCCTCTTAGCCACCTCCATGATTTCTCTCCTCATTTCAAGGTCCCCCTCAAGTTTTTGATCTGGTGGACGATAGAATACTCCAACTATCATATCACTCTTTGGACCTGGTAGTTTAACCCACAGTGATTCTATGGCGGAGTCAGACCCTCTGTCAATCTCCATTCTGCTGGATTTTACGCCTTCTTTGACATAGATGGCCACTCCTCCTCCAACCCGCCCCTCTCTATCCCTTCTATAGAGTTTATAGCCTGGGATTGCTGTGTCCCACTGGTTCTCCACATTCCACCAGGTTTCTGTTATGGCTATTATATCAATGTTATCCCTAGCTGCCAGATGTTCAAGTTCTCCCATCTTTGCTCGGAGGCTTGGCGTAGAAGCACTTGTACAGTGGGTCCCGCAACAGCTGCTGCCTTGTTCTTCTCCCCCCACAGCTTTTATTTTCAGTAGACGAACTGTCACATTCCACTATTCTGCCAGTATTAATACTTGCTATGTCATCTCTATGTAATTCTCTACCCTCTCCAACCTCCTCATTCCCCGAGGATGAGGTGTTCCGAACCGGATGCCACACAGCTCCTGTCGGCTTTCCCCCAGTTATCAGTTTAAAAGCTGCTCTGCTGCCTTTTTGAGGTTGAGTGCCAGCAATCTGGTCCCATCATGATTCAAGTGCAACCCATCCCTCCTGAAGAGGTTTGGCTTGTCCCTTGGCTTGTCCCGCCCACAGCAACTCAGGAATGTGGACCTTCTTTTGCTGGCATCAGTATTCCTTGAGCCACCGCGAAGAACTTGAAACGCTCAACATAGTCCTCCCAAGTGTGAGGCTCGGATGGCTGGAAGGGCTCCAAGACCCGTGGACTTTCCATTCTCCAGGCAGGCAGGGTCGTCTTCTAGCCAGCAGGTGAGTCTTGTCTCTGCTGCAATCTGGACTCTGAGTCAGCGTGATGGGCCTCTGCTACTCAGCATTCCGGATCCCATCCTCGTCACCAGTATTGTAGCGTGGGATTAGTGATTCAGCTGTTATTTCAGCTCAGAGACAAAGCAGGCTGGAGACAGCTTCTAGAGAACAGCTCTTAAATCAGGGAGAGACAAGACTGAGGACTGGGGAGAGGGAGTTACATTTATAGGGGCCAGGACTGGCTAGGAAAAGATACATTTTGGAGGGAACAATTACAACCAATCACAAGGTTGCCTTTTGGCGGGAACCAATAGGATTGAAGATCCAAATGCAGCAACTAGAATCAACCAATAGGCCTATTCCCTTTGGAACAGGAAGGCAGTTACTTCAACAAGCAATTACAGATCAATACATAACAATCTACTTGTCTAAAAGGCCTGCTTTTCTCCCCAAACGACAGTGTTATGTTTGGCTGAGATTAAAAGGAAAATTGTTTAAAATTCGTGTAAATCATAGCAACATAGGATAATGGAATTAGGAAGGGCTTATAAGGCCACTGGGTCCAACCTCCTGATTGATGCAGAAATATAAATCAAAAGTATATCTGGCAAAGGAGTGTCTAATTTTCTCTTGAATGTCTCCAATGGTGGAGAACTCATCGTGGCCTAACTCCATGGTCATATTGCTATAACAGTTAGTAAGTTGTTCCTGATATTCAGCTAAACTCTGGCTCCCTGTAACCTGAGCCCGTTATTACACGTCCAGCACTCTGGGATGATCAAGAACAGATCCTGCCTCTCCTCTGTGTGGTTATCTTTCAGGTATTTAAAAAGTGCTATCATATGACACTTTCCACCAAGAATGCTAAAGCAGGTGCATTCCTTGCGCCTGATGAGGGGATTAGCTTTCCCCGTGAATTACACATGTTGCATATACCTGCAGTCTTTCTTTCCTTATGGATGTTTTCCTGGAAGTAAGGTCTGAGTTCATTGGGGCTTATTCAGATTGGTTAAGGGTGCCAGTGTGGCCTTGATCGGATTTGTGGCTTTCGGATTCTTAATGGCAAAGTGGTGGCTCCCAAACACCTAAGACCATCTGGTCTACCCTGGTTTAACTCACAAAGGAAGGGTTCCGCTAAGCTACCAGAGGAGCTTTTATCGTTGCACACTCGTACGTAGAACTGTAGCTTGATGCTGAGTTGCACAGATCAAAGGAAAGTGCTTTGAAGCACAGCTCGGTTCTTCCTGCCGATAAGACTTTGCGCACTTAGCTGCAATATATTAAACGCAACTGGCATCTATGTGCAGGATTCTAGCCATTCTGTTCTCTTTCAGGCAGATGCCAGTGGCAAAGTGTGCAGCTTATATGCTGCCCCATAACACTTAAAGCACTTTCTGGGTGGTTTTACAAGTAATTCTGCCAGGTACACATTGCCCCCACCCCCCAGCAAGCTAGGTACTTATTTCACCAACCTCAGAAGGCTGAGTGAACCTTGAGCTGTCTCCCTGGGATTGAACCCCAGGTCATCATGAGCAGTTACCATTGCAGTACAGCAGTTTAACCACTGCACTCTCTGAAAGATGTCCGTGTTTATAAAATGCAGGTGGGTTGATTCATTTAGAAATATTTCAAAACTGTTTCTTGGCTGTCAACTACTTCAAACTGAGTACAAACTGCTCTCTATTTGCATTCTTTTCCCCTAGCAAGAAGGAATAAGTGGGGGGGGGGGGAGGCTGAGGTCAGAGTAAGGTAAAGGTAAAGGGTCCCCCACACACACACACATGCATGCTAGTTGTATCTGACTCTAGGGGCAGTACTCATCTCCATATTCAAGCTGAAGAGCCAGTGTTGTGCAAGTCTGTAGCCATGTTGCCAGCATGGCTGCAAGGAAGCACTGTTTTACCTTCCCGCTTTTTACAGAGGTACCTATTTATTCTCCTTGCATTTACATGCTTTCGAATTGCTAGGTTGGCAGGAGCTGGGGTTAACAGTGGGAGCTGACTCCACTATGTGGCACCCGGGATTCAAACCGCTGAGCTACCGACTTTGTAGCTGACAGTTTTCAGTGTTCTAGACCAAAGCTGTATATAAAGCACCAACAGCGTTTCTGTGGAAACCAATTGTCCCCTGCCAATGTTAGTTTTTAAATTGCCCCCTGCTAATGTTAGGGGTGTGGTGGCTCAGTTGGCTAGCACACTGAAATGCTGGTTGCAAACCTGGCACCTCAATTGCTCGAATCCTGGGTGCCATGCAGCGGAGGGAGCTCCCGCTGTTAACCCCAGCTCCTGCCAACTTAATAGTTCTTAAGCATGTAAATGCAAGTAGATAAAATAGGTACCGCCGTAAAAAGCAGGAATGTAAAACAGTGTTTCCTTGCAGCCCTGCCAGCCACATGGCTACGGACTTGCACAACACTGGCTCTTTGGCTTGGAAACAGAGATGAGCGTCACCCCTAGAGTTGGACACAACTAGCACACAAATGCCAGGGGAACCTTTACCTTTACCTAATGTTACTACAGCTCCACCTGGAAACTGCACAAGCAATCAGAGGCTCTTTTAAAACTCCCCTCATCCTCACTCCCCATTTCAGAACTCCGTGTATTAAATATAACAGGTGCACAGGCTTGGTTTGTTATCCTTCCTTTACTCCTAAGGAAACCATAAACAAAGTATATTGCTAGAAGATGGTTTCTGGAGTACCCTGTCAGCAAACAGAAAGAGAAGGAAAGAATCAGCTTGTGACCAGCAGGGATAATAAATCAACCCACTAAAAAGAGAGTTCAATATAGTTGCCGGGCCTCCAGAGCTCCATCCAAGGACAAGGCCTCTGTCAGTCAGGGCCCGGCATTAATGTCAAAGACAGCTGGAGTTGGCAGCTTGCAGCTATGAGGGAAGTGATTGAGCTGTCTGTCAGTTGCTAGCGATCCACTAGAGGCCATTGTGACATAAAGGGAAAATTTTTTTTAGAAAGCTTGGAGCGTTCTTTCTCTTTCCACGTCTTACTGCTTCAAACTGCAATGGCAAACACACTGTGATTCAAAATCCAGCAAGCATAAAAGATGCCAATTCCAGCTATTTTAGGTCTGCTCAAATAAATAAGATGCCTCAAATTTTGAAAAATTACTTTTGAGGATGACAGCTCTCTGAACCTCCCAGACAGTGCTGGAGGATTCGGTGGACTGCAGTCCAAAAAGGTATCTTTTTTCCAAGTTCTCTCACAACTGGTTCTAAACGTGTCATGAAAGGTAGTCCTGGTTCTCCCCATCGCAGAGTTTTGAATTTCTGGTAAAAAAAATCCCTTTGCAGTGCAGTAAAAGTACAGAAATCCAAAGGGGAGAATAACTTAAAGTTCCCCAGATAGTTCATCCCTTTCTCATAAATTGAAACCTAAGGTCCCAGTAACTCATTCTGGGACATTAGCAGGAGCAAAAATAAAACTGTTTCTTTTACTTACAGATGTGAACAAATCAATAGCAAACTAAAAAAACCAACCGACTGCTTTTAATAGACTAAAGAAGAGGAAAAGAGAAAGAGAAGTAGGGGGTCTCTTCAAATTCAGGCAAGAAGAAATGACTAATAGCCACCCCATCTCAAGTACAAATCCTCTGCTCATAAGAATGGGACAGCCCTCTTTCAAAGATCAAATTGATTTTGCTACAGCAGTAGCCTGATCCTTCATCTCAGGAACCCATGGAAGGAGGAAAGAGTTTTGAATGACCCATTATGTAGCATGTGCATACAGTTCTACCACTCCTGTTTGACCAAATAGCTCCAGAGGACTTGGTAACTTGTTCCTCCTCACCTTTGCCATTGCACTGAATTGACCTTTGCCATGCACGTGAGACAAGGTACAGTACATTGAAAGGATCACGGACATTGCAGGATTCAAAGTCCATGTCCCACCACCGCCAGTGAGAGAAGATGTGATTGTTGCCAGGAGTCTTGGAGCTAGGGGGACTAAGTCACAGGCTGAAGTTGCCAGGGATGATTATGTTTTTTCAGGTCTCCAGGAAAGAAGACAAATATCAGAGTAAGTGATGGTGAAAGAAGGGGATGCTTAGTATTTGTTCATGTGGTGTATTTTAAACTTGGGCACCTGCTTCCCTTGTTCCGATGGCACCAGGGCTCCCTGGGATGTACCCGAGTTGTCTGTAGGTGCATTTTGCTTGCATCCCTCCTAGCCCTTGCATGCCCAAGTTTCTGAGACCACAAGCAGCCAACTAGAGATGGACACGACTCAAAAAAATGGTGTTTTGTTTGTCATTTGTCATTTAGGGGGTCCGTTTCGGTTCGTTTTCATTTTTTGTGAATTTTTTGCAAAAATTTTTGTTTTTGTTTCGTTACGTAACAAAACAAAAAAACAAAAATGAAAACGAAAAATTGCTGTTTCGTTAGCATTCATTACAGTTCAATGTATTTGCTGCAACGAAAATGAAAACGCACGACAAAATTTCTGTTGTTTTGTTTCATTTCATTTCATTTTGGAGACAAAATTCATTTTTCATTTCGTTATATAACGAAACGAGAAAACAAAAATGAAAAATTGCTCGTTTCGTGCCCATCTCTACAGCCAACCTTTCCTCTGATATCATAAGGTCCTGTTCCCCGCACTTAGATTTTAGAACTGAAATTTCAGGGGTGTTTCTGATGTTGCAGGCCTACTCCAATGTCTCCATCAGGAGAAGGATGCAAATCTCAAGGGAAGTGATACCAATGGAGAAGGATGGCTGATTTTTGAATGACAGGTGGCATGATATACCCATCTATACTTTTTTCAAACTGGACCCATGACTCATTGGCCCAGATAATGCCCGGGATTGATCTGAACTTCTCTATACCACACCATGGCATTTAAATTACTCCCATGGTTCACACAGAAATACGTAATTATCCCAGGAAGGTCTGCTTCAGGTTCCCGCATATCACACCCACCCACTTTCCTCTCACTCTTCTCTGCTCTTATTATGACCACCCCCTTTCCCTCCCCTTTTATCAGCATTCAAAGCCCGTCCTTAAAAAGAAAAGATTGCGAGTGAAATAGAGTTGCACTGACAAGACATGACACGCATTTAAATTAGAGCTGTATCAGTTTAGCGCTATTGCTAGGAGGAAAAGGCAAAGGAAGGGAAAATGTTTTAAAAGTACAGTTTACAAATTTCATTGTGGTTTTAGTCATTACTAGAGATGGGCACGGAATGAACATTTTTTCGTTTCCGTTACCGTTTGTCGTTTCCATTACGTAACGAAACAACAAATGAAAATTGTGATGAAAATGCAACGAAACGAACAGAACCACGAAAATTGTGGTCGTTTCGTTTCGTTTCCGTTAATGGCGACACACAATGAAATGAGCTATTTTAAATGTTAAAAAACGCCCTGGACATCCGTAAAAATGCAGCGATAATTATTTATATTGTCTGATAATACCTACCATGGGGTTGGGGTCCTTAAAACATTTGTTTTTGTCTTCTCCCATCGTGATGTATTTTTCTTTTCCCTTTAAAATGGCTGTCGCACCAGCCACAAAATGGAGGCAAGCCATGTGATGGGATCATCAACCAATAGCATGCCCAGGTTGCAGTCTGGGCGGGCAGGTCTGGCAGCCACAGAGGGCATAAAAAGCTCTGGCAGGCAGGCCCCATCCTCCTTGCAGTCTCTGGTGGGAGTTAGGGTGGGATTGCTGTCTCTGTGACTCTAGCTTCAGTCCTGCAGCCTCCCCGTGTGCATGCGTGCTGCGTACCTCTCTGTGAGTACCCTCCCTTGCCCCACAGTGCAGTCATTCTCCGGCTGCCTTGCACCCTGGGCAATGCCCGCCACTGCTTTTGCAGCCTCCCTGCATGCCTAGTCTATACTGTGTCTCTGCCAGCATCCTTTTTTTTTTTAGTGTTTTCCCTCTGGTCTGGGGCATTGGGGGATGCCTGCACAAGGAAATGCTTTAAAAATCGCACAAAAGGCGGGTAGAAACGACAAATGAAAACACTAAAAACAGTAATGAAATTTTTCCAAAAATTCACGACAAATGGAAACGAACCAAAACAGGCCTCTCAAAGACAAACAAAAACCGAAACACCATTTTTTGTTTCGTGCCCATCTCTAGTCATTACTAGTATGAACAAAAGGTAGGCAAAAGGAGAAGGATTCATTCTGACACCACTGTGTATTTGGATATTGTCACTGATGTTATCTAGACATGCCCAACAGGTCCAATAGAGCCCTAAAGGGATGGTATACACCAGTGGTGGCAAACCTTTGGCCCTCCAAATGTTTTGGACCACAACTCCCACAGTCCTTTGTCATTGGCAGTACAGGCTTAGAATGCTAGGAGTTGTGATCCAAAACATCTGGAGTACCAAAGGTTCACCACCACTGGTATGGGCAATCACCATAAAGCAAGACAAAATAATGGGCCTTTTCACACGACCCCTAAGATCCGCTGGCCACTTAAATTCAGACCAGAGATCTTAGGGGTTTGTCGCTGTTCCTGCGTTCCCACCCCCTCCACACTCCTGGCTGCTGGCTGCGTGAGGGAAGGGAGAAAAAAAGGAAGAAAGGAATGCTGCTCACCTCTGTTCTGCCGTCCCGGCACTGCATTCAGATCTCTTAAAGGGGCGGGGGGCAAAAAAAGAACAAACAGAAGCAAGGAGAGCCCGGCAGTCACTACTGTTATATCCGCATCAGGAATTTTCACCTCCGGAGAGCAGGTACCTGAAAAGTGTGCTGGGACGCGCTTAGTTGGGCGTGGTCGCACTTAATTATCTGTAAACTCCAGAGCTGGTGGGGAAACAATTTTAAGCTCCGGAGCTTGGAGCCATTTGCGGCGGAGTTTAGGGTCGTGTACAAATACCCAATGTGACTGTAAATGCTACCCCCCTCACACGCACACTCAAGTCATACCAGCTGAACAAACACAATGCATACTCCTGATAAAAGATGAGAGCTATTCACTATTAGCATTAATGCTGGGACAGTGAGAAACACAGCACAAACCAATATCTAGTTGCTCCCTCAATGTAACAGTGTTTATACAAGTTGAGCCTCTGCAGTGCCAAGGGTGAGGGGAATGGGCAGGCAAAAGAGATGGTGGGTGCATGCCATTCGAAGCTGGGCAGGGAAAAGACCGCCAGTGTTGCAGCTTATGAACCTTTTCTGTCCACCAGCTCTGGCAGCATTACAGGGCCTGAGACACTTCTCATGTGCCAAGTGTGATAGGGCAAGATGCAAACCCCAGTGGGAATGGTGGTGGCTACTGCAGCTGCTAGGTTCCTACCCCCTGCATGTGTCCGCACCCCCACTACCAAAAAAGGACCTCCCTCTGCCTCCCCCTAGGTTGTCTTGTTACCAAAACAGCTGGGTTTTTCGTGGGTTGTGGGTCTGCCCAGAATCCTCCTGTGCTCCTTTCTACAATCCATTGGCATACTTGCAGCTTTGCCCACCCTTGCGAAATTTCTGAAAATCGCAGTGGAAATTCTGTTAGGCAAGACGTTTGCCGCTGATGTCATTTCCCCAGGATATAAGGTAACATGCGAGAATTGCCAGGTCTTGAGCTAGATCCTGTAATTGTCTTGCTTTGAACAGTCGTTGGCCATAAAGCAGCATAGCATGGTGCCATTAAAAGCTTCACCTACTGAAAGCACCTGCTGATTTCACTTGCCCATAAAAGTACCTCTGACCACATGGCAATCCTCTGATATGCAAATTAACCCTTGTATGTTTAAGAAATTCATAATGTTATTTCACATAAAATGCAGTTTTAAATCCAATTTCTACTACTAATGAAGTCCCATTGGAAGCAAAGACTTACTTTGGTGTAAATATATTCAGTATCCAACTGTTTTCTCTTGTTGATCTGCGGTGTCAGTTCCATACTAAAACCTGTCTCCTTTGGCTACTATCTGCAGTAATCAGCATCTTTGGATCCAAAGAATAATCAGGGTAGGGGACTTTTTATCTTAAAAAGCACTAATGTGATGACCCAGTCCAGACTTGGCTCACATACCAGATGGAGGCATAAAATCCAAGGAAACAAAGATGTTACCCTAAACTACATTTATCTCAATAAAGCAATTACCTATTATAGGATGCATAGATATCAATATAAAATATTCATACAATCTGACACTCCTTTCTCATTAGTTTCCATATGTCTCTTCTCAGTTTTAAATGCAGTATTGGCTCTTAAAATGCCAGCTAGACAACCAGCCATGCCTGAAACAGCCCAGAAACTTTATTTGGGGTTGCATTGTTCAGGTATCACACTTTGGACCAGTGATCTGGCAGAATGGGGTTCCCCCAACATAATAATCCTAGATTTGAGGTTTCTTTCCCTATAGAGACATGCTCAGAAGCCCTTTGTCTTTTTCAACACTCTCCATATTCTAAAATGGCTGCTGCTCCTATTGGAATTCACATTTTATACATTCATCATGGTGTCCTACATGGTACGTCACACCTTTCTGGAACTGTTGTTGATGTCATTCGGTTCAGCCGCTGAAATTTCAAGGAATGGGATGCTAAGCCTTGAAGCCCCCCACCCACCCAACTCCATTGGGGACACAAGAATACAGCCTGCGCATGAAGACTGAGATATGCTTGAAAAACTCCTCCATGGCAGAGCCCCGTGGTGCAGTGATTAACTGCCTGTACTGCAGCTATAATTGTGTTCATAACCTGAGGTTCAATCCCAGGTAGTAGGCTCATGGTTCACTCAGCTTTCCATCCTTCCAAGGTCGGTAAAATGAGTACCCAGCTCGTGGGGGGGGGACGACAATGTGTAGCCTGCACAAATAAATTGTAAACCACACAGATAGTGCTTTGAGCACTATGGGGTAGTATATAAGCAGAACACTTTGCTTTTGCTTTGGACTGAGGGTTTGACTGAAACTACCATTATGAAGCTAATTAGTTTCTCTTTCCTTTTGGTATCAGTAGGATTTGAGAAGACCTAACTAGGTTGGTTATATTCTCCGTGTCAGTATTCTGTGGTGTGTTTTTAAACTCTCATTTTATTGTTTTTATTTTCATTTGCCCTAAGCTGTCTTGGGAGCTTGCCAGGATATTTAACAGAGATATGCAGGTTAAACTAAGAAAATATTATTGTCCTCTGGCCTAGCTTGTAAAGAAAAAGAAATCTTATTGATACACTGAAGGAAAGCAATAATTGATCTGACCTTCAGAAGACAGGTTTTTGGCTTTTAAAATTATGGCCTCAGAACAGCAATTCAAGCTGCCACTTAGAGGCATTAGCTAACTCACAAGTGGAGTTTATTAAGTAGAAATTACTTGACGGTATTAAACATGTTGAGTGATTGGTTATTTTACTATTTGATTTTAGAGTTCAATATTAGAAGCCCCTGCTCCAGTTGGATGGCACATAACAGACTCAATCTTCCACACTAGCCCCACTAGTTTTTAGGGCTACCCCACCACCACCACCACCACAAACAAATAGAAATGAACTGAGAAATTAAGTAAAAGAGTAAAAGCATACAAACAACCCCACTGTCAGTGTCTTGATCCCTCCCTGTTTTGTTCATTTAAAAGTCTTCCAGTTTCCCTCCATAAGCACAGAAAAATAAATTCCTTAGCTCTACACCTAGATGTCGTGGTTGTTTCTACAAGTCTACAGGCCCATTTAATGGTTCCTGTATGGCAGTGGTCCCCAACCCCCGGGCCGCGGACCGGTGCCGGTCCGTTAGGCCGGGAGGCTCCTCCCCTTTTCCTCCGCCGCCCTCCTCCTCCTCCTCTTCTCTCCTGCGGGCGGCCGATGGAGGAGGAAGGCAGGAGCGCAGGAGGAGCCGCCGCTGCCGCCTTTGCCTTCCTCCTCTGCCCACCGCCAGCGGCGGCGGCAACACATCCTCCTCCTCCGCCGCCGCCCTCCTCCTCCTCACCCTCCACCAGCAGCAGCAGCAGCAGGAAGCTGGGGGCCGGGCGCGCGGGGCCGGGCGGGGGAGAAGGGGGCGTGCGGGGGAAATGGTGAGCCCCCCATTCGCGCACCGCCACCGCAGCATGGGGGGCCCTCGGTCGGAAGAGGAGGTGGGTGCCCCTCCTCCTCCTCCTCCTCCTCCCCCCAGGGCGCGCGCCCTTTGGCCCCTCCCTGCGGCCGCTCCCAGGCGGAGCCCCCGCTGCCGCCGCCACCGGACCGCGCCTGTGTTGGGGCGGGCGGGGGGTCGCGGGCTGGGCCGGGTGTTTTCGTTTTGCTGCTCCTCCGGCGGCGGCGGGAGGAGGAGGATGGGCGTGCCGGTTTAACCAGTCCCCAGCAGCCTGCCCAGCCGCAGGTGAGAGGCGGCGGCGGCGGCGGCGGAGGCGCTCGCTCTCAAACGGGTGAGCTTTGCCCGCCTCCTGAGAGGTGGCCAGGTGTGTGTGTGTGTGTGTGTGTGTGTGTGTGTGTGTCGGGAGGGCTGAGGAAAGGACACTGGCCTCTCCGGGGGCGCGCGGGGACACCACCCCCACCGGCCTCCCTCCCCTCTCCTCCCGCTCGCCCGCCCGAAGGCCGCAGCCGGAGGCGGGCGGCGGCGGCGGCCGAACCCGGGGCGGCTGCCGTGGCCGCCGCGACCGCCGACAGGAAGAGGAGGCAGGGGCCCGCCCGCCCAGGAGCCCCAGGCTCCCCTACCCCGCCAAAAAAGGCAAGCACCGCCGCCGCCGCCGCTCCATGCCCCCGCAAGGCACACGCTCCAAGCCCCCCGCACCCCCTCCCTCCCCCATCTCCCCCCTCCCACCCCAGCCCCGGGCCACGGAAAATCATCAAACATTTACCGGTCCGTGGGGACCAAAAGGTTGGGGAGCACTGCTGTATGGAATGCAGATGACTGCTAGCTAAATTGTTTGCTGTACAATAATGAAGCTAACATTCTGACCGCGGGGGTGGGGGTGGGCTAAAGGAGACAATTTTGCAATAAATATTCAAACGATTGTTGTTTTTAAAAAGTCTTCGTTAACTCAAAAGGCAAAAACCACACTGCCACAATTTTATGTCAGTTCAGCAGCTTATTATATTCAGGATAAACAACTTCATGCTTCTTGACAGTGTGTACTTCCTCTTTTTTATTCCTTTTTTTATTTCTTGTCCCCTCTTTTGCATGGGGTGGGGGCTATCATATTTTTGTGACAGGAATCATACTCCTCCTGTGCCTTTGGATGAACCTGGTTATTATTTATGCCCCCTGCGTTGGAAAGCTTCTTTAAACAACAGTGTTTTTCCTGCTGTGAATCAAAGTCACTTGGTATGGAGAGGAGGTGTTTTCTACCTGACTTGGGGTTTGCATAAATTGACAGACTCTTTCGGAGTGACACAGCAAGTGGAAACAAATAAAAAGCCACAAGGATATTTGTGTCCTGAATGTACTTTAAGTAACTGCATACTGACCGCAGCTTCTCCTTAGTTTCCAGTTATTGTGATTGCACATTGCCATCACTTCCTAAATAGAGAGGATTATTTAATTAGTCAGTTAAACAGCTTTTATTGAAAAACATGTTGGCATGTGTGTGGAATGGATATTTGTGTATATGTGGTGAGACATATTTCTGTCAAAAACTGGGCCAGGATCTTCATAGCCAAGTGACAAAACAGATTGGGCTTTGGTTTTAAAATTAATCTTAGAACTGCACAGCTGGCAGGGACCCCTGGATTACCGAGTCCAGCCATAATTAAGGTGACACAAACTCCCAACTCTAGGCAACCAGAGAACATAAGAACATAAGAAGAAGAGCCATGCTGGATGAGGCCAAAGGCCCATCTAGTCCAGCTTCCTGTATCTCACAGTGGCCCCACCAAATGCATCTGGGAGCGCACGAGACTAGATCTCAGTCTCCTGATACCCCTCCCCTTCATCTGGCCCTTGAAGTATCCTGGTTTTAAGCCTGGAGATTACACATCTCCATCATGGATTGTAACCTATGATGGACTATTCTTCCAGAAATCTGTCTAATCCCCTTTTGAAGGCATCCAGACCAGATGCCATCACCACATCCTGTGGCAGGGAGTTCCACAGAGTAACAACATGCTGGGGAAAATATTTTCTTTTGTCTGTTCTCCCTCTCCCAACCCTCAGTTTGAGTGGATGTCCCCTAGGCCTGGTATTTTGTGAGAGGGAGAAGAGCGTCCCTCTATCCACTTTACTCATGCCCTGCATAATTTTGTACGTCTCAATCATATTCCCCCTCAGGCCCCTTTTTTCCAGATGAAAGAACCCCAAAAGTTTTAGCCTTTCCTCATAAGGGAGATCCCCCAACCAAGTAATCATTTTAGTTGCTCTCTTTTGCACCTTTCCCAGTTCCACTATGTCTTTTTTTGAGATGCGGTGACCATAATTGTACACAATCCTCCAGGTGCGGCCTTACTATCGTTGTTGGCCAGAATCCTGTAGCTCATGTACCCTGATGTAAATGCAGTGGCATAGATCAAAGAGACAAACTGGAGACACAGCTTTTATTCCTCATCATATGCTTGGCAACCCACAAATGTATGGTTGCATTTACACCAGCATATATATATATGCAATATGATCCTGGCTATTCTGTCATAAATTTATGAGTGCCTTTTCTAAGAGTAGCTTGTGATTTTAAAAAACCATTTAAAAAGAAAAGCATAATCCACAACAATGTTAGAATAGAATTATGTGAGTGCCTTTGAACAGAAATGTGGGATATGAACTAAATAAACAAATAAATTAGAGCATGAACAAATCAAGTCAAATGTAGCCTGGGTGGTTTGTATATCCCTTTTTTACAATTAATGCATGCCTCTTGGGCTTGTAACAAGATACTGTTGTCCATTAGTTCACAATAAACACAAATAACTAGTCAAAACTAAACTAAACACAAAACAAAATAATTTCAGTAATCAAAATAAAGGAAAATTTACTTAACAGAATTTCATTTGGAATGAATTAATTCCTTTTAGACATGGGCACGACTCGGCGAAATTGTCATTTCCGTTTTCAGTTATCATTTCCGTTACATAGCGGAAACAGTAACGATAATTAGGCTGTCAGAACTCAAACTCGAACCAAAAAAGAAAAATTTGGTCGGGTTTTTTGTTTCCGTTTGTGGAATCACGGTGATTGTGCGATGCGAAGCACAGAAAAAGTTTTAAAGGTTTTTTTTTAAAAAAAACCCGACTCCCGGCCAAAAAAACAGGCGGAAATATGCCTGCCTGAGGCTTTGCCACCTACCAGAGGGGTGATTTCTGGGGGGTCCCCGGCCTCCCCCCTCTTCTCCTGGCCTTTGCTGCTTGCACCAGGTGGGGGGTCATCCTCGTCATCTGTCTCGCTGCATGCCATGCGGTGGTGGTGGGGGGAGTCCAAAATGGCGACTGCAATTTTACTTTTGAAATCGTGGTCAAAAAACTACACCAAATCACCACAGAAACATGTGAAATTTATTTATTTTAAATGCCTGGATTTTTATAGTAGCAGCAGTGGGTTTTTTATAGGAATAAAACGTTGTATTTATTTTATTTTATTTTATTTTATTTTTTTAGACCTGCCCATTTGGCCTGGGCATGGGATGGGACCATGCAAATTTTTGAACCATTCCACCAATGGCATCACCAGGTTTTTGACTGACACTTCTGGATGCCGGCACCTTCCAGAAATCGCAGTCGAGTGTATGGATGTGGTTGAGGGAGGAGGGCTGGTTGCTGGTGCTGGTGTGACCCATTCGAGATTGAGGAGGGAGGCTGGAGGCTTTAGGATTTAAGTTAGGCAGGCAGGGAGGGAATTGAATTTAGAAAATAATTTCTTTGATTCCCTCCAGCTTTGTCTGCTGAAGGGAATAGCAGTTTATTCTTTATTTCTTCTCTGGCAGTTTGAGGATTTTTTTCTGATATTGGATAAAGGGGGAGGTTCGACTGGGAGTGGGAGGTGTGGATTTATTTTAAATATATATTATATACTACCATTTATTTTCTATTTTCCCAACTTCAATTTGCTTGCACACACACACATTTGGGGTGCAAGCCAAGAACAGAACCTCTATCCTAAGTGATATCCTAACTGCCCACTCGCCCGTCTGCCCACGCCGCCACCCGCCTGCGGCCCGCGCCGCTGCCCGACCACTCGCCCGCCCGCGGCTGCTGCCAACCCATGCCCCACCGCCACAGCCACGGCCACCCACCCACACCTCCCCCCGCCCCCCCTGACGCCGCCTAGGGCGCAAAAACACCTAGCGCCAGCCCTGATTGCGGGACATCCCTATGCTCTGGGAAGTCACATCACGCTAAATTGCGGTGGAAATGACAAATGACAAACGGAAACGACAAATTTTTGAAAAATTTCATGACAAACGGAAACGACCCGAAACGTACCTGTTCCGACAAACGAAAACTCGAAACGTCATTTTTTCTGGTCGTGCCCATGTCTAATTCCTTTATACAAGGTACTAATGTAAATGCAAAGGTGCTGGTGCTGCTGCCGGTGATGGTGGTGGTGATGCACCACTGCTGCTTCCTCCTCAATTACCTGCCCTTTCCGCCTAGAGAGTGGTGACAAATGGATCAAAAAGCAAAGGGAGAGTGATGGGGTGAAAGGTGGGCTAAAATGAGGCATCTCACTGAGAACACCTCAGCAAAGCAGCACTAAGAACATAACATAAGTAGAGCCATGCTGGATCAGGCCAAGGGCCCATCGAGTCCAGCTCCCTGTATCTCACAGTGGCCCCACCAGATGCATCTAGGAGCACATGAGACTAGATATCTGTCTCCTGATACCACTCCCCTGCACCTGGTCCTTGAAGTACCCTGGTTTTAAGCAAAAGCCATTCTGTATTTGCTTCAAGACATACTTAACAGAAGGAGCAAACATTGCAGTTTGAGGCTATAGTTCCCAGAATCCCATTGCTGTCACAGACCCCTGAAACACATTTAGGAGAGAGAGAAACAGCAGAATGAAGACTGGCAATGCTCAATGCCCATGGAAGGCTGACAGATTACTGCAGGGAAGAAGACCTAAGAAGAGACCAGAATGTTATATTGGAGAAACAAGCATGACTGGCACACTGGAATGTATAATAGGAAGGAGTTCATTCTGTAGTGTTTACTCATAAGATGCTATTTGGCAATAGGACTTGAAAGTAAACCTCCGTTTGTTCGTGGCTTCCATCTCACTCTTTGCTTTCTTTTATTTATTTATTTCTAAATTAAACTTTGGTTCCACACCACATTCATGAAATATCCTATCACCAACTCATTACAATGGTTTCGGGGGATTTGGGAAGAAAAATCACAGAGAACACCCTCTTCTCTAACCTGCTATTTCCTGCAATTCATCAAACATGTGTTTTTCAAAAGTTAACTGTTGTTATTTTTTCTGGAGCACCATATATCATGATCCTGCTGCTTTTGACCCTTTTCTTGCAAGTGGTGCATTCACCTTTGGAACAAATGGCAAAACACCTTCAAAAGACGTCACAAGGAAGACATGAATGACAAATAAGTATAAAGTCTGCTTGGTGCTGGCAGCCACTTCCTAAGGACACCAAATGTAGTTAAATGGTGGGGGATTCATAATGACAGACGAAAAGTAGTATTTTTTAACCTAGCATATAGTTAAACTATGGAATTTCCTACGAGATGTGGTGATGGCAGCTGACTGTGATTGTCTGTGCCCCCCCGCCCCGTGGTTTTCTGTGCATCCCAAGCAGGGTTGGTGGACAAGGGGAGCCCCCTACTCCCTGCCCAGCCTGTCCAACCGTAGACTTGAGGCTCTGGCACAGCAGCCCCAACTGATCTAGTGCCACCTCAGTTGGAAGCTGTGGACCCTCCCCCAGCCCAGCTTCGGTGCTTGAGATGCAAATGTCAACAGGCATGTCAGTGGGGGCTCCAGAGGGACCAGCACTCTAGAGCCTGTTCCCATCAGCTGCCTTTACTAGCCTTACCTAAATGGAATGCATCCCAGATCAGGACTCACACTTCCCACCCACTTATCTGGAACTAGACTTTTAGGGACCCAGGTAAAATGAACTTGTCCCCCTGAAACCTGAATCTCCCCAAATTTGGAGGCCTTACAGAGGAAATTCCAAGGAAGGTACTCACAAAATGTGGTGCCTCTAGGATCCATGGGACCCATTTTAGAGAGAAACAAATTGGTTCATTACTGGTTCATTTTGTATGATTTTGTTTTAAAAAAATCATTTCTAACAAAACAAAATGAATCATGGGGCAACTAAATGAAGCGAAACAAATCTCAATTTTTCTGTTTTGTGCCCATCCCTAGTTGCAACCATTTAAGACTGAACGTTCAGGCCAAAGATACAAGTATATAAACTGTTCAAAGAAATGATACACTAATTCCCATGCTAATATTCAACTCAGGCTCCTCCATAAGCAAATGATATGACAGCTATGGTATTCTGTCTCACTCTAGACAAAAGCATCCAACCATTATCTGAAGAACAGGAAACATTGTTTGCCTTTCAAATATATTTCTTGGGACCCTTTCATACACTAGGCCAGTGTTAGTGAACCTAAGGCACAGGTTGCCAAAGGCACAGGCACAAGCCCTTTCTGTGGGCACCCAACATCGCCTCTTCTCAGCCATCTGCATTCAGGTTAAATTGCTGCATTGGCAATTTGCGAAAAATTAGTAGGTTCTGAATCGCAGTTTGGGCACTCGGTCTGTAAAAGGTTCACCATCACTGCACTAGGCAGAGGAAAACTGATATTTGATATGAAAAGCAGCTGCACTTTCCTGCCAGCTCTGACTTCTTCAGACACGTGTTGTTGTATTCACACATGATAGATGTAGACAGTTGTTCAGTTTGTAGAGATTAAGGAGCTCTTTTCCTGGTTTTATAGTGAAGGGGTTCTGGGGAACATGTGCAGCCTGGGAGGTTCCTGGACATCATTGCTCCTTCCTAATAAAGAGCTTACTGTTATGCTGTAATGCATGTATGTTTTCTGAATAAAAAATCCCATGCACATAAAATTCTGACCTTAAATGGACTCACTTGCTGCCATTTTTTATCTGTCTGATGGCTTTTAAATACATCCAGGGCCAAATCACTCTACTGTTCAAGTCATCAGAAAATCTCTGTAATAAATTCCATCGTTACTGTCATTTGTCCCAGAAGAGGGCTCATCTAAGGAGCATATGCTGAGATTAATGCTGATGGTGGAAGCAGCATGGAATGTTGAAGGAGACAATGCATTGCCCAGAGAGGCTCCCAGGAATGTCCAAATCGTCCAAGGGATCTTCTCAGTGTACTGACTCTGTGTTACCCATTTTGGAATCCCAACTAAGTCAATCTAAGTTATTAAGCACTACAAATTCCTTTTCAAAAGTGTTGGAGGTCTGTTTGCATCCTTGCATGCTATCTGTAGTTTCTGTGGCTGGGAGGGACTTTTCTGGGCTGGGCTGGGTTGTCTCTCTGTCCAGCACTAACCCATTGTTCCTTCCAGCCTTTGAATTGCCTTTTGCTTAAAGTCAAATCGCCTTAAAAATCACCTACCACATTTCCTATCGCTTTTTCTGCTAAGCCCCCTTAGCCACGCCCCCTTTTGGCCACTGTGTCAGTTTTTCTTGCCACAGCCACCGGGGTGGTGTTTTTTAAAACCAATTTCTAGACCGCTTTTTGAAGCGATTTGGCTTAAACTGTCATGCACCGTTTTCCCCCCCGGGTTTCCCCTTCTGTATGCCTTATCCTGCCGTTGGAAAAGCGGAAAATTAGTTACATTACTTAGAATGAAAGAACAACGGCATGACGTTACCCTAAAAAAATTATCCAAAATAGAAGCAGATGATGGGAAACTGACGGACAAAATAAGAAGAAAAAGCGGTTTAGCAAAGTGCGGACGGGGAAACTGGTTCATGAGAAAATGCCAAGTGTGGAATGCTGAACTGCTTCAGCAACCACGTGACTGGGGGAGAGCAGAAGGTGATTCAAAACAAAAAGCGGTTGCTGTCTGAAGTGCGGTAGCGGCAAAAAGAGCCCCGCCTCTCTGCTGAGTGCTCTTTCCTTCTCTTTCCTCTCTTGGTGACAGTTTTTATTTGCTGTAGATCAGTTCAGTTGATTGCTAAGTATCCATTCTGTAAAGAAAGCTGCATGCTTTCTGCAATTTCAAGCAACTATGAGTTTTAAATCACTGTGTCACCCTTTCTACAACAAATGTCTCAGAGGCAGTTATAGAGACTTGAAGAGCCAGTTGATGAGAAAGGGGTAGACTCTGGGGAACCTATAGCTATTCTTTGTGGATTCAAAGATGAATTTTACCAGAAATTCAAAACTTGGCAACAAAAGGTCCCAGAGTAACTAGAGGTGTAAGATGCTTTTTCGTTAGCAAATGATATCAAGTGTGTGTGTGTGTGTGTGTGTGTGTGTGTGTGTGTGTGTGTGTGTGTGTGTGTGTGTGTGTGTGTGTGTTGTAACAACTTGGAGAACACTTTTTTTCAACTAGGTCTCCCTGAGCCCCATTTTTCTTACAGCCCCGAACTGTAGAGCAGAATATTTTCCAAGGCATATATGCACAGGTGTATAAGCATGCACACAAAGACAAATATATACCAGGCACACCCCATGTGCCAGATGTTGGGAAGTTCTTTTTTTTTCCAAACTCCTAGAACACCCAACCAGTGGCAGCCCAGAAAATAACCTTCCCTCTTGTGGTGTTTGGATCTGACATGCATCTGTGTGACCGTTCACCCCTGATCCAGACATTATTTTTTCACTTGACCAAACGCAAAATATCGAAAGCACAACATCCTTCACTAAGTAATATTTCTCAAACAGGAAAGATCTATAACAGCAAACTGACCTTTAAAAAAATCTTGATGGACTTGTTTTTAACAAAGCAGATATTAAAAAATAAAAATAAAAGCACAGTCAGGAATAATTTCTTCTTCCCTGTATTTTCAATTATCATGTGAGCTGAAATGAATCTGTTGAACTGAAATGAATCACTGGCCCATTTTTTAAAAAAACTGGAAACAGTTTTACTTCCCTTTTCCCCTCCGGACACATAATTTTGATTTATAAATGTGGCAACCCAGGGCAAAAGGAAGTTTTAAGCACAGTATATTTTTCTACTGGGGCTCTCTCACCCCCGCCCACTTTGCAGGTGGGGAAAAATATGGTCAAAGTCCACCAGCTGCTACTGCTAATTAACTTCCATTAATTTGGGGAGAGTATCAGAATCCTGTGCAAGCTTCATGGAGCAGTTGGGACTGCCAAGAATTTACAAGAGCTAGATGGATTGTGTCCATATTTACTTCCTAATTATGGAATAATCGATGGTCTTGCAGTTTAATTCACTAAAGCTTGAGGGTCCATCTTTCACCAAAGGTCTCACATTATGCATTGACGGTTGTTATGGTTTCCTCCATTTGAAATGCACTTTTTAGCTGGGATCAAACTGTCTTCCAGTGTTAACGTCCTATAAATCTCCTATCTGGTATTATTTATGGTTTAGCTACTGGATGCGTACTTTATTGAGTCTGAATGAATAAATCAGTTTTCCACATTTCTCCATTCTCTCTGGATTTGGTGTCCATCCAAAAAACCCAGATTGTTGGGACATGATTATAAAACCATCTCATATGCAGACGCCCATCTTATAAATAAACAACTGATTTAACTGCTTTGGGATATTGATCTCGCACTGCATATTTGAATGCAAAGCAAAGCACAGGGCAGGCTGATCTGAAACAGCAAAGCTATTCCCCACCCCACCCCACCCTGGAGTGAAAGCCAACTCCAGTTTCAAATCACTTTTATTTTAAGAGCTGCTTCTGCAAGCAGTGAAAGACAATTTCTCCTAGCGGCCAGGCTCCAACTTATGATTTTCCTTATCTCATTCTCTTGCCTAGCATGCTTTGCTCAACAGTACCTAACAAGAAATAATTTCAAAGTCTGAACCATGTGCCTCTGAGGAACTCCAGTTGTGGGAAGGGGGGGGAGAGAGCCATGTGTTCTCTGGAGGGAGCACACAGTGGCCAGAATTCTGCTGTAGATGTGTGCTGGCATACACGTAATGGCAGAAAATCATGGCAGTGAATTGGCACTGACAGACCTTGCTGGAGCCCACAAGCAGGAATTCAAGCAACAGCCTGTTAGTTAGTGACGATTCAACTACACGATTGATGCCATTGTACTTCTGTGCAGATTATGCGCCATTAAGTCACACTCAATGGCCCTAATAGGGTTTTCAAGATAAGTGAGTTCTTTAAGGGGTGGTTTTACCCATCCTACCCTGTCCTCCATAAATTTTCATGAAAGAGCCAAGATTTGAACCCAGTTCTTCTGAGTTTGTCACTTGAGCCAATACACCAAAATGACATTTTCATCAACACAACTCCCGAATAGGTTTCTGGTGATTGTTTAGCTTGATCCTCAGGCTCTTATGCAAGATGATGTCTGTGCCCATCTTGACATGGCAAAACCTGAGACCCTCCACCCCTGAAGAGAGTCCCTGTTCTGGGGCAGGGGGGCAGGAAACAAACAAAAGACATGTGCAAACACTTTCGGGCCAATCCAGTGAGCCCTGGCCTTGGCTAGGAATTAACAGAAATTACACAGAGACTGGCAGTTAGTGGGAAATACAATAGCACAACAATGAAACTGGTAATGTATGTTGAATTTTTTTTAATTAAGAGACTTGTGACTTGTACAGCACAGTTCTACCCATGAGGACTCAGAACTACATCCTAGTCACTAAAAATTATTGCAGTTCCCAATTAGAGAAGACCCACTGACACAATTGATGGGTGGTAATCCAATACCTATGTACAGTAAATCCCCTTGATTCAACAAGTCTACCCTAGTTGGGACCACTAACAACAGCCTGGCCATACTAAGAATATAAGAACATAAGAAGAGCCATGCTGGATCAGGCCAAAGGCCCATCTAGTCCAGCTTCCTGTATCTCAACGTGGCCCACCAAATGTATCCGGGAGCGCACAAGACTAGGTATCTGTCTCTTCATACCACTTCCCTGCATCGGGTCCTTGAAGTACCCTGGTTTTAAGCCTGGAGATTACACATCTCCATCATGGTTTGTAACCTGTGATGGGCTTTTCCTCCAGGAATCTGTCCAATCCCCTTTTGAAGGCATCCAGACCAGATGCCATCACCACATCCTGTGGCAGGGAGTTCCACAGACTAACAACATGCTGGGTTAAAAAATTTTCTTTTGTCTGTTCTCATTCTCCCAACCCTCAATTTGAGTGGATGTCCTCTAGTTCTGGTATTTTGTGAGAGGGAGAAGAGTGTCCCTCTATCCACATTACTCATGTCCTGCATTATTTTGTACGTCTCAATTATATCCCCCCTCAGGCGCCTTTTTTCCAGACTAAAGAATCCCAAAAGTTTTAGCCTTTCCTCATAAGAGAGGTCCCCCAGCCCAGTTATCATTTTAGTTGCTGTCTTTTGCACCTTTTTCAGTTCCACTATGTCTTTTTTGAGATGCAGTGACCAAATTTGTACACAATACTCCAGGTGCAGCCTTACTATCACCTTGTACAATGGCATTATAATGTTGGCTGTTTTATTTTCAATCCCCTTTTTGATTATCCGTACCATGGAATTGGCCTTCTTCACTGCTGCGACACAGTGGGTAGACACCTTCATTGAGCTGTCCACCAGCACAAGATCTCTTTCCTCATCTGTCACAGATAATTCAGAGCCCATGAGCCGATAGATAAAGTTTTGATATTTTGCCCCAATATGCATTACTTTACATTTTCCTACATTGAAACACATTTGCCATTTCACAGCCCATTCCCCCAGTTTGGGGGGATCCTTCTGGAGCTCTTCACAATCTTCTCTGGTTTTTATCACACGGAAAAAAAATGTGTCATTCCCTGATATATGTGATAAGGATCGCAACGGCTGCAGCCCAGTACATACTCACTTAGCAATAAGGCCCAATGCAGTCAATGTGGCTTCCATTTGAGTAAATATGCCCAATCAAACTGTAGGCATGTCTTAAAGTCAAAATAAAGTCATCTGTGCTTAGTGAAAAATAATCAAAGTAGTCTGGGGGCAATAAAATTCAAAATATACTTTCTCTGCAACAGCAAAAGGTATTACAAGTGTGACAAAAACAACAAGGAAGTGAAGATATAAATAGCATAGAATCAAAAGTGGCAGATGTTCTCTCAGAGGAACATAAATTAAAACAGGAACCACTAATAGAGAGTGTTCCCTGAATTACTGCAGGAAAAAATACATCTTTAATAGTTCTAATAATGCTGCCACATATGGCATTGATATCAAGAGAATAAGAGAAGCTCACATACATTCACATTTCAAGATATCTACATATCTATCATGAACTCCCAGCACTGGGAGAACCACCTGTTTAAAAATATCATGCACACATGGTTTCTGATATGCAAGGAATTATTTGTCATGCCCACAATTTTAGGAGAAAGTCCCAAAGAACACAATGTGACAATGAGCTCCTGCTTGGATTTTGATGTGCCAACCAACTGAACTGGCATATGCCTGAAAATTAAAACATGGACTAGTTAATCAGCACCAACAATGCTTGCTACTATAACTAAACAACCAGATTTGGGCCATGGATGGGATAACAAATTCACACTGTTTCTTGACTATGACTATGGCCGTATAAATAATATAGATGGGATTTTTGGATTCTTGGATTTTTGAAGACTTTCACAGCACTGTTTGGCTCTGTTCAGGATTTTTTCTTCCTGACATTTTGCCGGACTCTGTGGTCAGCATCTTCAGAGGGCAAGGAGCTCAGGAAACTAGGAGTTCTATCTGTGGTCTGGGGTATAGGATGAGTGAGACGGTAGGGTTTTAAAGTTGTGGGAAAGGGGAAACTTGTCCTATGCAGGAGAACAGGTGTTAGTCGTTGTATTGTGATGGAGGGATTAAGAAGTTTCACTGCAATCAGATGTGGCTACAATCCTTCTCTGTGGTTGCTTTATTATTATTATTATTATTATTATTATTATTATTATTATTATTATTATCATCATCATCATCATCATCATCATCATCATCATCATCATCATCATCATCATCATCACAGCAGACAACGCTGGATTTTGTATTACAAATCACTAGTCAAATGCATCCCAAGAAATTAAGACTACATGTACTGGCGAATTATGCGAGCGGATCCCAGTAAGGTGGCTTTCTGCAGCCGACTGATGGTGACTTTCAACTCCAATTTCTTCTAAATACTTGCTTAGCTCTTTAGGCACCTCACCCAGTGTGCCGATTACCACTGGGATCATTTGTACCTGTTGTTGTTGATGTTGCTGCTGCTGCTGCTTTTACATGGGTACAAATGAGTGACAGGATCAAGATATGCCAATATTGGCATCTACACTGGAAGGCAGAACCCAGATCTTCCAACGGCTGGTACAACAGTATGGTTGATGGAAGTAGTGCTAGATTTCTGCATAATGTTAAGCAGAAACCAAGGCCAAGAATATTAAAGGGATATCATATATACAGATATGGATATAAGTATGGACACAGATACACACACAGAGAAGGGGGGGCAAACAAAAAAAACTATTAAAATGCATATTTGAAGGACGATGGTATGGGGCCCGTGAGGAGGACCCAAGATCTTTTCCTTGACTGCTGACTGAAAAGAGTCTCCCACTCATTTCGCTGCAAACAGTTTGCAGGATGCTGATGTTCTGGAGCCTGGCCCTTCTCAAGAGTGGGACCCAGACTGAAGCATGGTTGCTATGTCTGTCCTGGCTGTTGAGGGATGACTCCATGGGGAGTGGTGGGAATGTATCTCTCCCAGCAGATGTTGGATTGGAAAGCAGTGTTGCCACTAGGGCAGAGAAAATCCAGCAGGAGGCAAAGAGGGAGGAAGACATATTTTAGATAAAGGAAGTGCAGGAAGGCCAAGCAGGGAGAGAGGGAAGGAGCCAGTGAGGGGAAAACCAAAAGGAGTAGATATGGACACCCCTGCAAGTGGGAAGAATCCAAATCACAAGAGCCTCAGGGAGTGGAAAACTCAGAGGGAGAAGGAAGACCTTCCAGGGATGAAGACTAGGAAGACATCTTATATGTGATGCTTCCTTTTCTGAGCTGTCAACTATGTATTTAATTGAGTGTGTGCGTAGTTGGCCATTAACAGGGCATCTTTTGACAGATTTGCAATGTGCAGAATGCTCTTTTGGCATTCCATGATTGAAAGTTGTGGGTGGGTGGGCTCTCCTTCCAAGGTATGATTAAGGGCAAGAAGCCTTATGCTGAAGTTTACCGTGAACTTTCCAGTATGGAGCCAGCCTTGATCCATATTTTATGTACAAGATAGAATAGTGGAGGTGATGTAGTTCCTCTGTTAATGTTGACTAAATTAATACTGTACACTGTTTATTTCAAAGTTTGGAACTACAGCTTCTGACTATATATTTTTAGAGTACAATTACAAGTTCCATGGTGACTCTGGCAATTAAAACTGATGAAGAACCCAGCTCCACCCCCACCCCCCCCCAAATTCTAGAATACAGCATGGTTCTTCTCTTAATGGTGGCAAGGAACTGGCACATTTATTTGTAAGTGCTACAGCACTTGGTCATAATGACAAATCAGAGACTGGCACTACCATATTAATGTAAATTGCAATGTCCTTATACAACTGAGGTGCTTGATGCATGTTTGCTTTTTTATATGAACATTTCTTCATCAGTGTATTAGGTTAAAATTAGGCAGGGAAGGAAGTGTGCAGGAAAGACAGCCTGTTGGCGATAACTGAACTGAGAATTCAATAATAAAAAGCAGCCAGCTATGTGAATAAAGAAATATCATCATCATGGTGCTTTGAAAGAGTCCCATGGGAAACATGGAATGTTTGTCAATCAACTTTGTGCAATCTTTGGAAGAGGGTATATCGGATCCAGAAAGAGGTAAGGAGAGGGCTCTAATGATCTCCTTGAGGTCAGTGAATACTTTTTGTGTCCCTACTGGAAATTTGGTTGGAGGGATCATGTGAAAATGACAAACACAGACTTGGGAGAATTATATAGAAAAAGTGAGATGATAAACAAAGAATAGCAACAAAAGGTGCAAAAAAATTAAAGAGGTGATTTTCAGACTTTCAGAAACTGAAATCCATTTTATTCCCCTCCTGCTCTTTTTGGAAGACTTCTTTTCATTCAATCATTCATTAATTCATTGGAGAAAGAAAGGCAAGAGGATTGCTGGAGTGGGGGAGAATGGGATTTTCAAAAATGCATGCAGTTGTTTGCTTGTCTCCAAAGCTTAAACAAGACTGAGTTGAAGAGGTGGAGTGAAAACATAGATTATATTTTTCAACATTCTGGACTAGTAATCTCTTTATTATAGTAAATATTTGTAAATGCCATAAAATTTAACATGAAGTTTTTGAATTCCCCATTTGAAAGCTAATGTAATTTAATTAGATATTTAGCCTATTAACAATTAAGGTGTGGCCATTTTTCACTGACTTGCCAATTTCTGCAACAAAGTCCATTTTAAGTTAGGTTATTAACAACTATTCTGCCATGTTCCCAATTGTTTGAGATCCGTTTTACAAAAGTGTATGCTCCTATTTCTCAACTTTTTAAAAACTTCAATGTAATCTTGCTTGAAGTTCCAAATATTGCAACTGAAAACCAATCAAAGCATTTATACATTTAGAAAATGTATGCTGATTTAGAAACCTCTGTATGTCATGGTTGCATATTAAAAGATACTAGTATAATTTATCTTTCGTAGTTTTCAAATATAAGGATACTAAATACTAAGTTTTTACAAATTACAAATGCTTCTCCTGCAATTTTCTCCCACTGTTAAGTATCTACATCATAGATTCTATAACCATCCGGAAGGGGAAAAACTAACACGGAAACTAAGGGCCATGCCATACATTGCATATAGCACGAGAAAAGAGAATTCCTTAAGTACTGAGGATGTTTGATTATTACAGTTGGAGATTTTCATAAACCTACAGTTTGCAAATTAACTTGCTTTGTCTTGAGGTCAGTTATCAGGAGCTTAACACAAACTTCATTAGTAAGTGTGGTTCCTTAGTTACAGTCTGCCTGAATCACTTCCTTGGAGCAATAATGGATTTAACATTTTAACAATAGGTTATCTGAAAACTTATAGTTTGACTACATCTGAACATGGATCATTATTTCTAAAAATAAACTCACTGTGTTACTGTATTGTTTCTTTACAGCAGCCAGGTTGCCATTAGAGATGGGCATGAAACAAAAATATAGTGTTTCATTTATTTTCGTTCCTTTAGTAGTTTGGTTTCATTTCATTAGTAATGAATTTTTAAAGTACAGTGGTACCTTAAGACAAATGCCTTGGAAGACAAAAATCATGGAGGAAGAAAAATATTCTGGGAATAGGCATGCTTTGCATGACAGAAAATTCCCTATAGGATGCTTTGCAAGTCAAAAAAACCAAAAAACATTCCACATGTACCCGGCGTGGTGGTGGTGATTATTGTCTTTATTCTTTCCTCCAGAATGGATTAATCCATTCCCAATGCATTTCTATGGGAAATCGCATTTCATAAGACAAAAGTTTTGTAAAACAAAGTGACCCATAGCCTCCAGAATGGATTACAGCATTTTCATTGCATTCCTATGGGAAACCGTGTTTCATAAGACAAATTTTTTTAAAACAAATTGACCCATATAATGAATTAAATTTGTTTTAAGAGGCACCACTATAGTTTCGGAACAAAATGAAACAATTTGTTAATGGCTCCCTTGGTTCCAAGAAGTCACCAAAATTGCAGGGTAGCTTATTTGGACTCTTCCCTGTAGCCCAAAAAATTTGGAGAGGCTTGGGTTTCAGGTGGCTGAGTAATTAAACTCCAAAGGGAGTACCCCTAGAAAAAAAAGCGATTAGAGGCTTCCCAAGTGAATTAGAAATTATTTTTGTATTGATCCATATTTTTAGTAGATAAACATAACAAAACATAATGTACTCAAAAATACGAACCACAGCCATTTATTGGCATGGAAATCACAGTGGAGCTTCCTTAAACTCTTCTCTGTAAGCCCCTGAAATTTGGAGAGGTTTGGGGAGGAAAACATTTCTAATTGAATCAGGAAGCTGTTAATTGCTTACCTGCGGGGGGGGGGCTATTATCAGCTTCTGGCTCAATTAGAAATTATTTTTTCTAGGGGGACCCCCTTTGGAGTTTAATAACTCAGCCCACTGAATCCCAAACCTCTCCAAATTTCAGGGGCTTATGGGGGAAAGTCCAAAGAGCTCCCCTGCAGTTTTGGGTCCTCTAGGATGAATTGTTTCATTCTTAGAGGGGAAACGGTGTTTCATTTCATCTTGTTATGAAACAATTTATTACGTAAAAATGATGAAACAGCATTTCATTTTTTCATTTTGTGCCCATCTCTAGCTGCCATTATATTAGTTTCATTCTGACAATTCAGTATATTGCATGCAATTAGCACACTGCAAAGTTATTAGCAGGCCAGGAAAATATCCCTGGTTCCTTTGAAGTGCTGAATTCTGATATTTCACCTTGCAAATATATACACAAAGAGAGAAAAAGCTAAGTAATATTTCTCTAGCCACTTGGGATTGATAACATAAGAACATAAATCCTGAGAAATGTATCAGAATGCCTCTAAAATGTCTTAAGTTGTTCTTAAATAGTAAATTTGAGGGCAAAAAGGAGAAAATATCTAAAAGTAACTTAGTTATGGTACATTTTGCTGCAATTATTAACTATTTATTAGATTACTTGTTACACTAAATCTTTTTGTAGCTAGTTAGTTACAAGCTCTGGAAAAAAATTTGCTTTCACATACTGCAATACAACACTAGTGCATTTAGGTACATAAATGATTGCCATATGAACTGAAGTTCCTTCTAACTGTACTAACATTTTAGTCTACTTTATGACATTTCCCTCTTAATAGACAATGTTTGGCTGCTTCATGTCCTTTGTGGAGTGTAAAACTATTTCTGCTTTTCCTCTCACAGAAGTATACATTTTCCATATTCTGATTCTGTAGCTGTTATTTAACTGCCCTTCAGAAAGAAATCCCAATATTAATTTTACATTGAAAACTGGCAAGCAAAAGTGTCTGTCCTGTGGAATAAGTGTGGTTTAATCACCTGCATGCTGTCCAAACCAACAACATCCCTGTTCCAGAATATCATTATAGTGTGGATTTCACAAGGCATGTTTGGGTGTATTCACAATCATTTACTTCAGAAGTAACACTATTAAGATACATACAGAGTCAGACTGGATATCTGTGGAGATTCCCAGTCATGCAGGTGAGGTTATCGAGTTGAATCATAGGAGCTGCACTTCTTTTCTTGTGTGATCATCAAGAATCTACTTGGATGAGTAGTGAAATGCTTCGATCCCACAAGAAAAGAAGTCCAGTTGTCATCACTCAGCTCCCAGATCTTAGGCAGGTTGTTACTGCCCATTCACACAACAATTTTCACAAGGTTACTTCTGTAGATACAATGGCCATCCAAAAGTTTCACTATACTCATGAATGACTCTTGTGCAGAATTGGGAAACTTATCTGTGTGATTATGAAAGTTGTTCCCCTCAAAAAGTAACATCTTTCAGCTCTACCTTGATGTAAACTCAAAGTGGAGATGACCTAGCCTTCCAGATGTTGTAGGACCACAACTCCCAGAAACCCTTGCCTCCAAAGCCAGTTGCAAGGGATGGTAGAAGTTGAAAACCATTATCATCTAGAAGCCCACACATTTCTCATCCTTCGTATGGATCCTGGAATCAGTAATCCATGAAATTTCTGTATCAGGTCACTTACACTTTTTTTGAAAGTCCCATTCTTATTGCATCACAGTAAAGTAATGTCAGAAGAGGGATGGTTACTTGACCTGCAGGCTGTTTCTGTCAAAATATCAGCTAAGATGGTAAGTGCGGGACATGGAAAGTGGGGGAAGATACAAGGGGAGAGCTCCAAGTGCCTACATCAATCAACACATGGTTCATGTTGACTTAGACCAGTGGTTTCCCACCTTGGTGTTCTTGGATTATAGCCACTAGAAGCCTTCACCATTAGCTGTGCTGGCCAGCATTTCTAGGAGTTGCAGCCCAGGAACATCTGAGCTAACCAAGATTGGGAGCCAGTGACTTAGAAGAAAGGGGGACATCAAATGGCCCTTTATCCCTATAGCCACTCAAGAGTCTTAAATAGGATCTCTGTGTCAGGATATCAGCAAGCCTGTGTCTCTCTACCACAGTGCTTTCTATAGATCTGTGTGAGAAAACAGTCAGATGTTCCAGCAAGGTTTTATATATTTCCTGGGTTGGTGCCAGGATTGAGGGCACTAGCAGCAAAGGAACCATCTGGTGAGCCTTCTCTGTTGGTGGTCCCTTCCATTATGGACTTACCTTTGTTGGCAGGGGTACATTGCCATTTAGAATTCTGCAAAATTTTCTGAAGCATCCAACATAGCAACACACCGGTATGCCGCGGAAAATCTAAAATTATGAGGGGGGGTGATGGAAATTGTAGTCCAACACATCTGGGGGTGTCCAGGTTTGGGTAGCCTGGCTCCGTTCCTTACAGTTGTAGGACCAGCTACAATTATTCACCAGCGGTGGCAGACATGATCCAGACACACCGATGCCAAGCCGCAGGGGCCACACACAGGACTACATGTCTCTGTGCCCACGCAGACACTTAAATGTTTTATTTAAAAAAACAACAACACATAAATGCTGAATCAGATTCTAAGAGACTAACTAAAAAACATGTAAAATGTTGCTTTAAAAAAAACAACTCCTCGAGCTCTGTTTGGAACGCTGCTATTGCAAAGGAGGTGGCTGGAAACAGAGGAGAAAGTGTACAATGCTAAACAGCAATCATCATGTTTGACCACAATAGTATTCTTGGCTTCTTTCAATTGCTGACTGATTTAAGGGGGGTTTAAGGTTAATAAACCATGGTTGCATGTTATTATCTCTATAGCTCTTGCACTTAAACAAGGAAAGGCATGGAACCGTAGATTTATGGCCATCGTTCTAGTAATATAAAGGCTTTTTGTTTCTGGGGAAACATTTGCTGGGGCGGAAAGTATGAGTGCTCCTACCGTCACCCTCACATTGAAAATGGCTTCAATTTGGAAAAGAAGAAAATGTAAAGTCAGAGCAAGAAAGTGAGGAGGAAAAGCAGCAAGAAAGTGAGAAGGAAAAGAAGCAGTTCCTTCCAAGAACTTTGGATCCCATCCTCTCCATAGGATGGTATCAGCACAAATGTAACAAAAGGCAGGGGAAAGTTACTTTCTTGAGCTACAGCTCCCAGAATGACCACTGCCAGAGATAACTCTTGGCTATGTTGGCTGAGCATTCTGAGGGTTCAAAGGGGTAACTTTTTGAATTCTGTTTACAAAATCAGAGCAGCCTTGCAGTTCCTTTCAACATCTGGAAGTTGAGTCATGGCTACTGGACATCTTTTTTGAGAGATAGAAACGTTTCGCTGCTCATCCAAACAGCTTCATCAGTCTGAAGAAGCTGTTTGGATGAGAAACAAAACATTTCTATCTCTCAAAAAAGAAGTCCAGTAGCCATGACTCAACTTCCAGATAAACTCACCTGGATGACTGAGAATCTTCACAGACATATTCCTTTCAACATATTTTTTGGGGTAAAATGTTTGTTTTTCAAATAAAGATGGTGATAAAATCAGTGGGAAGTTGAGGCAGAAACTAGAACCAGTAGGATAGTCCCCTTACACAACTGCCTTCTTGTGAGGAAGAATCAGCCCAGAAATTGGAATTCGGGACAGTTTTTATGTCACATCACGGTCTGAATCTTCATATAAAGGCCTACTTCAGGTGTGATTCTCCAGAGGCTGCTTAGCCTCAACACTAAAATCATAGCCAGCACAGCCAGTGATAACAAACACAATTTTTAGAAGGCCTCACTTGGACGACCCCCACTATAAGTCCATTATTTATATTCTACAGATTGTTATTGCTGCTTTCTGTTGGCTTGCTAACAAAAAGCTATTTCAGCTAGGAAAGGTTTCCACCAGCAAAACAAGGAAAGAAGAAGGTTCAGTTATGTTTCCTTCTCTGTTCTTTCAGCAGAATGGGCTGAAGCAGCAATTAATAGCCATTGCTCCAACTTTGTCCCTCTGATGGAGGCCTCCTTATGGAGCAAAGGGGTGTTCCTCCACAGAAAGACATCCTTCAAAGAAGGTGCTTTGACACAGGTGTGTGACTGTTCTCCAGCTTCTCCTTAGAATAGACCAAAAGGTCTTTCCAAAGTGAAGTAGGCACCTCCTCACTATTTAAGGGAGAGGCACATCCCTCCTCCACTTGACTAAAGATAAGGACCCTTCTGACTCTAAATATTGGACTACAGCAAAAGGGTTTTGCATAATCTATCTGCATAAATAAACTGTGAGCTGTATGGCTGAGCAAGAACTGAAATGAGCTGAGTCAGGTTTAGGGGGCTGTCCCAAATTATCCCCTACACTTGCCAAGATATTTGTAGATCTGGCCTTTGAAAGGGACATGTTGTACAAACCTCAAGTATTAAAATCAGTTGGCAGTATGTAACTGGTGTCAAGTGGATTTATTTATTGCTCTTATTTATTCACTGTAGGTTTAAACCACTAATAAAATACTGGTGAACATCAATAAAACAATGACTATAGAAACAACCAGGAAAGCAGCAGAAAACATAAGATTTTGGTGGGGGTAGGGGACAGCAGCAAGATAAAAGTCTGTAGATATAAAAGCACTTAAAATGCCTGGGAGATTCTTTTCCCCTGAGGAAGGTCGGCCTCGGCCATTTTGAGCCTGGGTGAGATCCCAAACAGAGCTGTTGCTGAGGGAGCCAAACAAACAGAAAGAAGTGAGCACTGGTAAGTTTCTGGGCTGCTAGCAGTTGGACTAGAGCTGCTTTAGAGGCCTCTTCTAATTTAAACTGCTAATATAAATTGCAAAGAGCCACCTTTATTCAAAGGAAGCAGTTAGAAGCTTCTTCAAACAACCCCCCCCCCCCCAGTCCTGATCCCACTCTGTATCCATATATCACAGATTTTCAGTTATCGCGGATCAGGATGAGCAGTTTAGCAGTGATGCTGAACCATTTAGAGACCGAGTGCCCAAATTGCAATTCAAAACCCACTAATTTTTTGCAAAGTTCCAATACAGCAATTTAACCTGAATACAGGTAGCTGTGAAGGGGCGATGTCGGGTGCCGACAGAAAGGGCTCCGAGTGCCAATTTTGGCACCTGTGCCATAGGTTCACCAACAGTGGTATATATTTTCATTTGGCCTAAATTTCATAGCTAGTTCAAACTGGAGGATGTTCGGTGAGAGAACTGAGGAATGGTAAAACTTAACATTTATCCAAGCCCTACTGATTCAATCAATGCTAGCCAGTAGGAACTAGCCATTGGATTTAGACCTTTGGTTATAATTAAATCTGCTGTCTTGATAGCTCAGCGAGTTAGGTATTGGGAATTTACTTCTCCATTATGTTTCCCAGAAGAGCGAGTCCATGTGGCTTTGGGCAGGCTGCACTGTCCTGGGGCATCCCCAGAATGGTAAATGACTACTGAGCCTACCTGGAAAACCCTGAACATAAAGTTAGAATTGACTTCATGGAATATTCATATACTTTCAGTTTGCCAAGAAGCTCTTTTGGGGCCTCCGATAACCTGGGAAGGCTATCGGAGGCCTGTTCGGGGCAGCGCAAGACCTGGGGTAAGCACAGGAGGCTTGAAACAGGCATTTCCAGCATACCCCCAGGGGCTTTTTTCATATACTGCAATCCCGCTATATACTGGGACCACAGTATATGAACCGCGAAAGGGGGGTTACTGTAATGTCCCGTACTAGCAAATAAGTCCATCAGAAGAAAAAGCAAGCATTACAAGTAGACATGGGCACAACTTGGCGAAATTGTCGTTTCTGTTTTCGGTTATCTTTTCTGTTACGTAACGGAAACGGTAACAATAATTAAGCCGTCAGAATTCAAACTCGAACCGAAAAAAGAAAAAATTGGTCGGGTTTTTCATTTCCGTTTGTGGCATCGCGGCGATCGTGTGATGCAAAGCACAGAAAAAGTTTTAAAAGTTTTTTTAAAAAAACCCCGACTCCTGGCCAAAAAAGCAGGCGAAAATATGCCTGCCTGAGGTTTGCCACCTACCAGAGGGGTGATTTCTGGGGGCTCCCTGGCCTTTCCCCCTCTTCTCCTGTCCTGGGCTGCTTGCACCAGACTGGGGGGGGTCATCCTCGTCGTCTGTCTCGCTGCATGTCATGCGGTGGGGGGGATCCAAAATGGCGACCACAATTTTTCTTTTGAAATCATGGTCAAAAACACACCAAATCACCACAGAAACAGGTGAAATTTATTTATTTTAAATGCCTGAATTTTTATAGTAGCAGCAGTGGGTTTTTTATAGCAATAAAACGTCATATTGATTTTATTTTATTTTATTTTATTTTATTTTATTTTATTAGACCTGCCCATTTGGGTTGGGCATGGGATGGGACCATGCAAATTTTTTGAACCATTCCACCAATGGCATCACCAGGTTTCTGACTGACACTTCTGGATGCCGGCACCTTCCAGAAATCGCAGTCGGGTGTATGGATGTGGTTGAGGGAGGAGGGCTGGCTGCTGGTGCTGGTGTGATCCGATCGAGATTGAAGAGGGAGGCTGGAGGCTTTAGGATTTGAGTTAGGCAGGCAGGGAGGGAATTGAATTTAGAAAATAATTTCTTTGATTCCCTGCAGCTTTGTCTGCTGAAGGGAATAGCAGTTTATTCTTTATTTCTTCTCTGGCAGTTTGAGGATTTTTTTCTGATATTGGATAAAGGGGGAGGTTCAACTGGGAGTGGGAGGTGTGGATTTATTTTAAAAATATATTATATACTACCATTTATTTTCTATTTTCCCAACTTCAATTTGCTTGCACACACACACATTTGGGGTGCAAGCCAAGAACAGAATTTCTATCCTTCCTAAGTGATATCCTAACTGCCCACTCGCCCGTCCGCCTGCACCGCCACCCGCCTGTGGCCCGCGCCACCACCCGCCCACTCGCCCACCCGCAGCCGCTGCCCACCCATGGCCCCGGCGACCACCGCCCGCCTGCTCGCCTGCCCCCCGCCCCGCCCCCCGCCTAGGGCGCAAAAACACCTAGCACCAGCCCTGATTGCAGGACGCCCCTATGCTCTGGGAAGTCAAATCACGCTAAATCGCAGTGGAAACGACAAACGACAAACAGAAATGACAAATTTTTGAAAAATTTCATGACAAATGGAAACGAGCCGAAATGGACCTGTTCTGACAAACGAAAACTCGAAACGTCATTTTTTCTGGTCGTGCCCATGTCTAATTACAAGAATAGTAAGAATCAGGAAACAAAGTTCAGGACCAAATGGTAAAAAGCTAAGCATGCTGCTTATGTACCGGCCCATAGCATTTAAAGTACTGTACCCTCTGGGCAGTTTACAATTTAATTATGCAGGCTAGTTGGATATTCATTCTACCAGCCTTGAAAGGATGGAAAGCCGAGTCAACTATGAGCCAGCTACTTGGAACTGAACCCCAGGTTGTAAACACAGTTTGGCTGCAGTACAGCAGTTTAACCACTGTGCCCAAAGCTCTTCGTTGCAGAAAATGTGACATTAGAGAATATACAGTCATATTCATGCCCAAGAACCATGACTGTGACAGATTTGCAAGGGAAGAAAATATCTGGGTCCTTTAAACCAATTGGAAAGCAAGGTAAGTTAGTTTGCAAAGTACAGAACATGAGAAATATTCCTGCTGCGGCAACCATATGCTATCAGCACTTAAGGAATGCCCTCTGTTAGCATATCATGTCCTCTGTTATGTTCATTTGGTTCCTGAGTTTAAAAAGGGTAATTCCAACATAGCAGTAAGATTTGGCTTGAATGAGCTGAGCATGGACAGAAGTGCCATTTTTGTGTCTGCCTGCCAAAGTCTACCATGCCTCCTAGGGTCCTCCTGTCCTTACTAACAATAACTGGAAAGGCAGAGTGAGAAGCTGAGTTTCTAGAGAACACTGAAACCACAGTATTCACAAATTAAGCATGAGGCTCACAATCACAAGTTATGTTGAGCTTTTGGAATTTAAATATGGGCATTGTACTTAACATTTTTCCCTCCCAAATCCCACAATTTACAATATCAAATTCAAACATGAGGAAAAATTGTGAAGGGAGGGTGTTGGGTTTTTACCCTATTATCTATTATACTGGGAAAAGTGAAAAGAAAGGAAAATTGGAGTTTTTCAGCTCCTCTTTCCTCCCAAGCGTAAACCCTGTGCACAGCTCTCTATTTGTATTCACCAGTTAATCAAAGTCCAGGGAACTCAAGGAAACCCGTGTTTATGGAAATCTGGCAATTCTTTCCAGTTTTGAATGGCGCTACATAGAGCAGTTCATCTCACTGAATCGAATGGCCTCTGCCAAGTGGTTTCTCCAGTGTTGGGTCTTCTGGCACCGCTCAGCTTTTAGGAATTCATTTATGAGCCTGGGGTTAGCTAGAGACTCTGGAATTCAAATTTATGTTGAAGACTTTAGTGCTTTATCCTGATAAACCTCTGAAAATAAATTGTAATCAATTTCCCAAATTCATAATTTTCAGGAGAGACAGCTAGACTGTTTCATGATTAGCTGGCTCTTTGTTTTCCAGTGGATGGTTTTTAAAAAAATCTGCTCTATGTGAAGATGCTATGTGAGGAAATTTAATCACCTTGGTATGTACATTGGGAGAAAATATTTGCATTTCTCCTTCCAGAAAGAACATTCTTAAAGACTTGATCTATTTGGGATTATTTTAAAATGATTTGATTTTGTTCATTTTTGTTGTATTTTATTTATTTCCTACCATCTGATAAGAAACTAAATAAGAAAGGTTCAGGCATTTATTTCTGGCATTTATGACAGGGATTGCTTGTGGTTTAATAAGACACATCGCCTCAGCCCCAAAATTTGGGACATTGACATCACTGTTCCTCTTGCACAGATATCACCTGTGATGAAGTGTTAAATTAAATTCAAATCAAAAACTAGAAGATGTATATATGCATCATGAGCAGTTTGATCTTTTTCAAACTGAATTACAGTATCTGGTAAGGAGAAAGTGAATAATTTGTCTCCAACCTGTTTTCTTTTTTCCTTTATTTTTTATTTAAAATAATCAACAGAACAAAAGACCTACTAAAACAAATACAGAAGTACAAAAAACAACAGTGTTCCTCTCCACCAGTGTGACCATTTGAAAAATTCTTATTATCCTCCCCTCCAGAACTGAATTCATTGCTGTGCTGGTGCTTTAACAGCATTGTGTTCAAAGTTTGCTTCAGCTTTTAATATTTTTCCTGGTGCTTACAAAACAAGACCAAATTCCATTTTTACTATATGTGCTAATTCTATCCAAAGGCTATTTGTCTGAGTATATAAGGCCAGGCTCTGTTCCTTATTCACTTCATTTGCTTGGAAGATTTATCTGTCTAAGAGCTGGATAGCAGTTCAGAAAGTCATTTAACAAGCTAAAGATCCTTTTATTGAGCAACAAACTGAAATCATTCTGCCCCTTCAATGCACCTCTAACTTTTATTCCTCTCTCCTCCTCCTCCTGGTCTGCTCCCCCAGCCTTGTTTTAAAGTGTTTTGAAGAATTCATTGAGTAAATTAACAATTTAAGCATGTTGCCTGCGGTTTTGCAGCTCAGCCTTTGTAAGGAGGGACTCAGTAAACAAAAGCCAATTAATTCAAAGAGAAATAGAGTAATTTAAATGATTAATCAAGTGTTAAAACAAGTTTTGTCTCTCCTGCTTTACAAACTCTATATCACTCTTGCTAGGCAAGGGAACAGGACACCCGTCTGGAAATCTCATCTAAAATATTAGCTTGAGATTCAAAAATTCAGCCAAGCAGAGTGGCTTGTTGGATAATAAATTGCATTAGTCTTGCTTAAATTTTCCACCTAAATCATGCCTTGAGACCATATTACACATGTGCCTTGCTTTTAAGGCACTGCGCTACTGAAAGGGTTATTAAAAGGCGAGTGGGTGGAATAGAGGAGGGTCGCTCATAATGGCCGAAACGCGGCGTTCAGCGGAGGGCACTGTTTGAAGGGGCCACGTGATGCCAGGATAGGATAGTTTAAATAGGCTCACCCCCATTCTGCGTGCACTGCTGCGTTTGAGCTGCCTCGCGCCTCTTGGTCTCTGCTGCTGCTGCTGCCCTGGGGGTCCGTTCACAGGCTCGCAGCGTCTGAAGCAGCAAGAGACTGCTTCAAAGGAGCCTCCCAGCAAAGTCTTTTGGTGGCTCTGCGTCCCTTGGGAGGCTTGGCAGTGCCTTTGTTTTTTGCCCGAGGGAGCTGGAGGAGAGACAGAGTGGCTTTCCTGGCCCTGGTTCGCCTTCACTGCAGTCATTTTTGGGGGTCCTTTCCACATGGCCTGAAGCCAGATTGAAATGGATCCAGGCAGTTTATCTCATCCAGAAACCTCTGGAGCTGTGAGGCCACATCCTGTTCTAGGACTTTCCCCAGGAATGGGATATTCAATACTGGTCAGTAATTGTTCATCATCATTGGGTCTAAGGAGAGCTTTTTTTAACAGTGATTTTACTACCATATTGCCTCCTTTAAGCATGCAGGAATCCTGCCCTGTTGCAAGAAGGCATGAGGCGCAAGGATCCAGCACACATGTGGTGGCCCTCATCTCCCCAAGAGTCCTGACAACATTGACTGTAGTTGCTGAAAGTCATCCATTAATACAGGAGAAACAGGGCAGGGTGTTTTATTCACAGGCTCTGGATCAATAGCAACATCCAAGGTAGCTCAGATCTGTTCAATTTTGCCTGCAAAGTGTTGTGCAAATTCTTCATGGCGCAATACAGAGTGCTCTGTGTTATCCACCCCGTGGGTCAGTGTGTAGCAGAGTTTTGACAATTCTGAAAAGCTCCACTGGGTGATTTTGTACCAAATCAATAGTGGTAGAGAAAAAAAGATTTCTTTGCTGCCTTCACTGCCTTGGAGTAAGCCTTCCAAAGGCCTTTCACTGTTTCTTTGTCTGTTTCAATCTGGGTTTTCCGCCAATGCCTTTCAACTCTATGGGCCACCCGTTTCAATTTTGCCAGCTCCTCAGTATACCAAGCAGACAATTTGGGTCTATTTTGAGGAAAGAGACATTTAGGAGCTATCCGGTCAATGCCTTTGCTCATTTCCCCATTCCAGAGATCAACCAAGGATTCAGTAGAATCACCCATCAGAGAGGTAGGGAACTCTCCGAGGGCAGTTAAAAAAATCATCTGGATTCATCAACCTTCTGGGACATTGTGAGAGTACCGGAAGTGTGCTGTCTGCGAGGTCAGATGGCAGAATGCAGGAAGAGAAGAAAGAAGAAGTGAAGAGAGATTTAATTGAATGGACTGACATAAAGAGGACTGAAGATAACGATGACAGGAGGGGGGTTCAGATAATCTGGGAGGAACCAATTATAGACAGTTACTGTACAACAGACGTCCCGGTGGACGAGTGGGAGAACGAGGTGGTAGAGGAGAAGAACAAGGTGGTAGAGCAGAAGAGGAGAACGATAGGCTGTCAGACCAAGCCAGGAGGGCGTGAGGTGAAGACAAAAATGGAGGACAGCAAAAAGGACCATTATGTGGGGAAAGGGACGCAAACAGATAAGGAAGTCAGACCTAGAGTAGATGTGGGGTTGCCTTTGCCTTCACCGGTAACGGTGACAGCTAACCCGGACAGAGGCACAAATATAGTGACTGTGGTGAGAGCAGGGGGAGTGTTATCCAGATGGATACCTGTCTGGGGCTGGGAGACCCAGCTGAATGCCATCAAGCACCACTGTTGCGGGACCGTGTGCTATGGACCCCTGGTGCTGAAGAATCCCCCTTTCCCCAAATAAGTAACAACAACCCTTTTCTAAATGGCAAAGCGTTAAATGATCCCTCCGTTTTGGGAGCAAGGTTTAAAAGTTCTTCTTTTATTAATGTTCACAATGCTGAAAGTAACGTTCAAGGAAATGTACCCGCCCATGGTGTGAATAAAAGTTTAACGTTTTGGGAGGAGCCGTTTGAGTCCTGGAGTCGTTCTTCGACAGAACCATTACTGGTCCTAACCGAACCCTCACAGACATATTGCTTTTGTCTGACTCCCCACCCCCTGAGTTACAGCGGGCCTAAAGCAAACCATATAGTGGTTTGTCCAGGACAATGGGACTACATAAAGTTCCTTTACCTTAATGTCCTCACTGTCCATATCACGGCAGAAGATCAGGTCAAATGTGTCGCCTGCAGGATGGGTTGGGGCATATACCGTTTGAGCCAGACCCATTGTTGACATGGAGGCCATGAAGTCTTCAGACACCCCTGCCAGAGCTGCCTCAGCATGGGTGTTAATATCCCCTAAGTAGAGAAGTTGTGACACAGGGAGGGCGAGACACCAAGAGAATTCCTATTGGACAGCCATACGAGTTGGGTCCGGAACCTGGGTCTGAGTGTGAAGGCTGTGTTGGAATGGAGGAACAAGAGATGTAAGTGCTGGGGTGAATTTTTGGAATCGGCATTCCAGGTGCCCTGCCATGCTGTTGGTCCACCTTGTTGGAGATTACTTAGCCCAGTGGTTGGGCAAGTCACTGATTCTGCAGGTCAAGGCTGACCTTCAGTCTCTTAGATGTTTCCTCACATACGTATTATTTGGTCTGATATTTTACCCCGCTTAAATTGAAAAGGAGTCCATTTTTTAAAACAAATGGATAAAGCACATAAACAGGTAACTGTGGAAATTGGCAATATTGTCAGGTGACAGGGTGGTTTGGTCATCAGTCACCCGCTCATTTGATTTGGTCACTCTGGATTGTATAGGGATGATGGAGTCCACTGATCTGAGCCTGGTTTGTAGATCTTCCTGGCAGACTTGCACGGAGGCTTGTAAGCCATTTTAGGTGGCTTGGTGGGGGGAAAGGGCACATACTAAGTAACCTCATTTCTGTGGCGGGCAGTGCAAGTGGAAATAAAGGGTAGGCTTTAGCCATTTAAGAATAAGAGCTTTAGTACACATTGTAGATAAGCGGGGTATAAATGCAATAAATAAATAAATAATAAATAAATAGTCCGGCAGCCTTCTATTATAATTAGGAGGTAATAAGTTAGAATTAGCTCAGTAGACTCAAGGGTAATAATACCTGCCTTAGTAGGGGGTTGAGGGCTGCCCAGACCACTATTAATTTGGCAGCGCACTGGTCAAGGGACCAGTGTACTGTCAATCATCATCTGGAATAGTATGATACCACTTGTACTTTTCTACCCTCCTTGCTTTCAGTTTACTAAATGTTAAATACAGTTATTTGGTTCAATAAATTGTGACCTAATTTTGAACTCATCAAACGTGTCTCGTCTCTTTATTTCCAGACTGGGTGGGCAATGACTTTTCTTCCTTCTCCTTGGACGTTTGCCCCCACCCCTAATATTAAGGAACCCTAAGTTAAATATTTTGGCACTCTCTGTAGAAAATCTGGTTTTTGCAGCCAACACTTATGTTTTGTAACAGAAGATAAGAACCCAGCCTTGACCAAACACTTGAGAAATGGTTTTACATTTATTTGTATTTGCATTTTTCTTGGCAAGAAATCAGAGTCAGGGACCAAAATAACTTCCCCACTTTCCCAGCGTCACTGTGAAGTATTTCCCTTCTGTTGGCCACTCTGAACTACACAGTGCAGAGAAAGAACAACACTATGGAATTGTTCCCCCTGGAGTTTGTTAGGAAAAACTGCAAATAGACAAGGGGGCTGTAGGGACTAAAAGTTCCAGCCATCTTCTCTCAGAATGTGCCGCTTCTTCCATGAAATAAAATGTGTTGAAACAACATAAACAGTCTGATTCAGACCCAGAAGCCTCCAAAGATTTGAACTGAGGCAGTCACTAATAGCATCATGATGACCGGCATATAATTGTTATACCAGAGACCAGCACATACTCCCCCTCACCCCCACCATTCTGTAAGCTACAGTCCCAGAGCTCTCCATCTTCCCAGTTGTTAGCTTCTGCCGTCATGATCCATAAACTAGTTAAGTTAAGGACTTGGATTTAAAGCCAATTCACATAGCCATTTTTTTGTTATTTTGCAAGGAAGAAGGGGAGAAACATGGTGAAGTTACAGCAAGTTGATTTTTCTATAGATTTTTGGCATGGCACACCATCCTTTTTGAATGCTCCAACATATGTCAAGATCCATGGTTTACCACATCCTGGAAAACCTTTGGGAAAAAAAAGCGAGTTGAGCCAAGACCACCATCCTGAATCTGCCCCTGTGTAATGAAACTTCATTTCTTTTCTTTTTTTTTCTTTACAGTTAAGAATTGCTCCATAGCTATGGATACTTCAGTATCAGAAATTGGACCTTGTCTAATGTCCCCCACACCATCAATGTTTGGTTTGGAGACAAAATCTCCAGCAATAATTAAAATGCTATGTTTTCCTATGTGTTCCTGATTCATGATGTCTGTATTTCTGCAGAGGAAGTTGTACAATTTGTACCGAGGCTGGCTGTGACCTATAAAATTCTATAGTTGACAGACTGTACTGTCGCATACAACCCTCCCAGGGCAGTCTTTGGGTGGGAAGACCTCTCAATCTGTGGCACTCTGAGGACACAAGAGCTCTTTCAAAGATATTCTTCTTCAAATGAGTTTTTATCTGGCTGATGCGTAAGGGGTCGTTAATGGGTGAGCACTGTAGGTTTTAACAGCATACTTTAAACTTGCTTTTCAATTAAACTGTATGTTGGTATTATAATTTGTTCAACCTGCGCATTATGTCTACCTTTCTAAAAAAAGTCTTGTAGAGACTTGCCTTAGTGTCCAGTTAGGGGGAATGGATGTGATATGTCAATTTCAGTGGAATGTAGTTGTGTGTCGGGTTCTAATTATTATCACCCTTTTTGATTATGCAAAGCACCTGGGTAAATAACTAGAATGGAAAAGTAACAAACAATGAAATGGGTTGAATCCAGGGGTTGACTTCTGCTACCAGAAGGGCTCTACTGATGGGAAATGTGTTCACCTAATTTTGCAGGTATGAGTCCCTTCACAGCGATCATCTCATTCAGCATGATGACAGGGTTCCCAGCTCTCAGTCTAACACATTCAGGAAAATGGAAAAATGGTAACAAGATGGAGGAGCAGCGGAAGATCCTTCTGCCATCCCAGTAGCATGCAAGTTAAATATTTAACAAATACAATGTGTTGGATAATGTCAAGAAACAATCAACAGAAAGAGGACAATGAGCCATAGAGCCATACACATTTGTGGCAGCAGCAACCAGGCACTTGGTGTGGTATCAATCGTCCACAGAAGAAGGAGACTAGAATTGAGCTGCAACCAACAGAGGAGGCAGGGGCCATCTTGAAAGTGATAATGATGATAATTAAGAATGAATCGTCCTCAGTGGCAAGTATGGATTATTACTAGACATGGGCACGACTCGGTGAAATCCTCATTTCCCTTTTCGTTCGTCATTTCCGTTACGTAACGAGGAACAGTAACGAGAATTACTCCACTCCAGTTCGAACCCGACCCAATAAAGATAAATTGGGTCTGATTTTTCGTTGTCGTTCATGGCGTCGCGGCGATTGCGTGATGCCAAGCAGCACAGAATAAACGTTTTAAAAAGTAAAAAAAAAAAAACGATTCATGCCGGCCATAAAAGCAGGCGAAAATATGCCTGCCTCAGTGAGGGCACCTACCAGAGAGGGGTGGTTTCTGGGGGGGGGGTCCCCGGCCTTCCCCCCCTCTCCTGTCCTGGGCTGCTTGCACCAGGCTGGGGGGGGTCATCCTCGTCGTCTCCATTTGCCATGTGGTGGGGGGATCCAAAATGGCGACCGCAATTTTTCTTTTGAAATTGTGGTCCAAAAACCCACCAAAGCACCACAGAAACATGTGAAAATTAGGTATTTTAAATGCCTGAATTTTTATAGTAGCAGCAGTGGGGTTTTTTATAGCAATAAAACGTATTGATTTTATTTTATTTTATTTTATTTTTACTTTTATTTTTTTACACCTGCGCACGCGCAATGATGGGCTGGCCATGGGAAGGGACCATGCAAATTTTTGGAGCCATTCCACCAATCGCATGGCCAGGTTTTGCTGAGACTTCTGGATGTGCCAGAGAGGGCATTAAAAGCCCACCAACCCTAACCCTAACCCTAACCCTAACGCCAGTACACTGTCTTCTTAGTGGGCTAGAGGCACCCAGAGGTGCAGTCCACTAACCCACCCTAACCTGAACTGTTACCCTAAGCCTAGCCCTTACCCTAACCCAGATTCGTATGCAAGTACACTTCCCTTCTTAGTGGGTCAGAGTGATTCACCCAGAGAGGTGCCTTCAACTCCAGAGACCCACTCCCTCCCTCCCTAAGCGTAACCTGTATGGCAGTACGCCAGTATGCTTTCCTTCTTAGTGAGTCACAGAAGGGCCGACGAGGTTCCTCTGACACACTAACCCCCCACCCTAACATAATGTTCTTAGTGAGACAGAGAAGTGCCGACGAGGTTTCCTGTCACACTAACAACCCAACATAATGTATAACGGCGGCTACACGTTACGCTCCCTAAACCACTGTACAAACGACAGACGATAAATGGAAACGACAATTTTTTGAAAAATTTCACGACAAACAGAAACGACCCGAAACGGGCCCGTCCCGACAAACAACTCGAAACGGAATTTTTTCTGGTCGTGCCCATCTCTAATTATTACTATGTAGATTAAATGAATAATATTGAAGTCACAATACCAGACAAGATAAAAAATGTATTAGCAAAGTCTTAGTTCTGATGAAAGAGCACAAGAAAAAGATCATTCTTCAGGATGGATTTATTGATTCTAAATATTTCTTAACCATCCTACATCTGCTGGATTACAGGATAGAGCCACTTCACAAATCTAATTGTGATATAAATACAATGCAATGAGGCATCAATCATACATGACAAAGATAAAACAACACAGCAGATTCTCCTGGTACTAGACGGACTGCTATATCAACACTAGACACTTCTTTGGGGAAGATGCGCCACAATCGTGGCATCACTCAGAAAATACCTTCTCCTTTGCAACCCTTGGAAACATTTCATTTCTGGACTGTAACAATAAAATTCTGTAGTCAGCATGGCTAGTAGCCATTTGGGGATTCTAGGGGCTGTAATTTTTGTTAAAGTCAGCTCTACTATGTATCTCTGCTAAAAAGCTATTGAAGATGGGCTTCTATAGAAAAATCTCCCCTTATAGGCAGGCTGATATTAGTTTAATAGATCTCTGAGTCATTACTAGTAGATCAGTAAAGATTTCAAACTCCAGAGGGATACAAACAATGCATATAAAAAGCCTTCCCCAAACCTGGCTACTAAAATTAAAAAATCTTAGTGGCTGGAGAGGGGAGAAAATCTAAGTGCAAGAGCTTCATTTCTGGTACTGAAAATGAAGTCACAAAGGGCGTTTGTACACGACCCCTAAGCTCCGCCGCAAATGGCTGCAAGGTCCGGACCTTAAAAATGTTTACCCACCAGCTCTGGAGTTTGCAGACAATTAAGTGCGACCCCGCCCACTTTAGCGCGACCCAGAGCAGTTTTCTTGTACCTGCTTTTTGGATGTGACAAATATTTGATCCGGTGTAAGGATAGTGAGTGCGGGGCTCTCCTGGCTTCTGTTTGTTCTTTTTTTGCACCCCGCCCCTTTAAGAGATCTGAATGCTGCCTGGAACAAAACGGAGGTAAACCGGCATTCTTTTCTTTCTTTTTTCTCCCTCCCTCAGGCAGCCAGCAACCAGGAAGTGCAGAGGGGGGTGGGGACAGAGGAAGAGCGACGAACCCCTAAGATCTCTGGTCCGAATTTAAGTGGCCAGCGGATCTTAAGGGTCATGTAAAAAGGCCCAAAGTGAACAAAAGTGTTCTCCTCATTAATTCTATGCGTACCGTTATTAACCAGTATTTTGCACCTAGTTCCAAGTGGTAGAACTTAAACTTATTGTAAGGAAGTGTGGATACTACCATAAACTGAACAGCTGCCTAGCCCTAGACTAGATCTGTGTTTATCTAAATCAGTGGATGCAACAGAGCCTCTGTATGCCTTGCTGGTGTGTTTCTGATAATGAAATTTCCTTATAGATGAATGTTTTAGAAGAGGTGCTCTCTCAAGTGGTAAAATATGTCTGTTTATCATAGATGGAGTATGCTTCTCCTCACTTACTCGTCTTGCCTTTGAGGTCATTTGTTTTCTGATTGGTCAACCAGAACTTAATTTGGAAGTCACTGCTGAGACATATATCTCTGAGGAATTCCTACTGTTGTGAGGGGGGACGGGTTAATCATTTGGAACACACATTCCCTTTAACATCTATTTGACCCTAAAAGGGCATGTGTTAAATAGATTGCAGTTCAGTAAAGGTCTTTCCATTTCCTTTTCTTTTACTTCTCTGTCTTCCTGTTGCTCCTGATTTACCATAAGCAGTCTAAAAAGCATGTATTACCATGAATTAGCACATCATGGTTTGAATTTGCACTGCTAGCAGCTCCAGCCCGCCCTGTCAGCTGGGGAAATCAAGTAAGAGAAAATAAACATAGCACCTCATGATATCATTTTACAGATTTACTTTCTGAGCATTCTAGCCACATATTAAAAATTAATTGCAAATAAAAAGTCATTTACTTTTTATTGCAAAAGCTAACATATTTAGATGGTATACCATTTCTTCCACTTATTTGAATAGATGGAAATTCAAAAGTGCCTCACCCAGGAGCAGAATGTAACTCATGGATGGCCTTCCATTGTGTGAACCTGCCTAACCTAAGAGGACCACTGCCAGGTTCCTTTTGGCAACCCAGATGGTAGAAAAGTAAACCATCATATTTTCTCTGTAAAGTAGAGATGGGGACGACCAAAAAAAATTTTTTTTCGAGTTGTCGTTTTTCGGGATCGGTCCGTTTCGGGTCATTTCCATTTTTCATGAAATTTTTTAAAAATTTGTCGTTTCATCGTGTCGTTTGTCGTTACCACCACCGCGATTTCACGCGATTTGACGTCCCAGCAAGTGGCGTCCCGGTGGCGCTAGGTGTTTTTGTGCCCTAGGCGGCGGGCGGGGTGGCGGGGGGGGCATGGGTGGGCGGCGGCAGCGGCAGGGGGAGGGGCAGGCGCACAGGCACGTGGGCGGCGGGCGCGGGTCCCACAATGACCCAGAGCAGGCAGAAAACACTTTAAACTGACTTGCTGCACAAGACTGCATCGAATAAAGCAATTGCAATTTTTATTGCAAACAAAGTGGGCAGTGCACCCACAGCAGAGCTGCGGGCAGGGTATGAAAGGACCTTGGCTTGCTACCAAGCAAATGAAATTTTTAAAATAAATCCACACCTCCCCTCCCACTCAAACCTCCCCCCCTTTGAAGCACGGTCAGAAAAGAAATCCTAACAAACTGCAGGAGAATAAAAAAGAATAATCTGCGTTGCTATTCCCCACAGCAGACAGAGAATGAAAGGAATTATTATTATTTCCTAAAAATTCAATTGAATCAATTCCCTCCCTGCCTGCCTAACTGAAATCTAAATTCTCCGCGAAATTGAAACTAGTCTAGCACAGCAGCCAGCTACACACAGCCCTCTCCCACCCATATCCAAGCCCGGACTGCGACTCTTCTGGGAGTGCCTCGGCTTTTTATGCCCTCTTGCACATCCAGAAGTGTCAGTCAAAACCTGGCCATGCGATTGGTAGAATGGGTCCAAAAATTTGCATGATCCCATCCCATGGCCAGCCCATCATTGCGCAGGTGTAAAAAAATAAAAATAAAAATAAAATAAAATAAAATCAGTGCAAACTTTTACTGCTATAAAAAACCCACTACTGCTACTGTAAAAATTCAAGCATTTAAAATAGCTAATTTTCGCATGTTTCTGTGGTGCTTTGGTGGTTTTTTGGACCACGATTTCAAAAAAAATATTGCACCGCATGGCAAATGGAGATGCCAAGGATGCCCCCTCCCAGCCTGGTACCAGCAGCCCAGGACAGGAGGGGGGGAAGGCTGGGGACCCCCCCCCAGAAACCACCCCTCTGGTAGGTGCCCTCAGGCAGGCATATTTTCGCCTGCTTTTTTGGCCGGGAATCGGGTTTTTTTTTTAATTTTTAAAACTTTTTTTCTGTGCCGCTTGGCATCGCGCGATCGCCGCGCGATGCCAGGAACAACAACGACAAATCAGACCCAATTTTTCTTTTTTGGGTTCGAGTTCGAGTTCTGACAGCTTAATTGTCGTTACCGTTTCCATTACGTAACGGAAACAATATCCAAAAACAGAAACGACAATTTCGCCAAGTCGTGCCCATGTCTACTGTAAAGTGTTGCTTCTCTGCCTCCCTCTCTTTCACCCTTGTGTAGCCTGCATGCTGTAATTAAACTGTAAACTGCCCAAAGACTACTTGAAGTGGTATGGGGCGGTATATAAATTGACCTCTTTGCTTTTCTGTGTTTGGTAGCCAGCATGACATTTTCAATCCCATGATTGCTCTTCAGCCTCATGCTTAGATATGATTAGTTCCAATAGTGTAACTGTAGTGCTCTGTAGGTGGGGGGCCTTTGAAACTTCCTAAGGACATGAGCCCTGCTGGATCAGGGCAAGGGCCCCATCTAATCCAGGTTCCTGTATCTCACAGTGGCCCCACCAGAAGCCTCTGTGAGCGCACGAGACAACTAAGACTTCCCTGTGTCTGCCATTTTGAGGTACCCTCCGTTTAAGCCTGGAGATAGCACATAACCTCATCATGGCTTGTAAGCTGCAATGGACTTCTCCGTCTCTCAGTTTCTATGGAAACCAGGAACTCCTCCATGACCCCCCTAGCTCCGGCTCTCCTCCAGAGTGCCAATTGGGTCTCTGTTTTTTGGAAGACCCCTCAGGCAAGTCCGTTCCCAGAGCGTTTTCTCAGGAGGTCCTGAAAAACACAGCCGGCTGCTGTAGCAGGAAACTGGAAGTCCCACCAATCCCCTTTTAATCGCATCTAGGTCAAATGCCATCACCACACCCTGTGGCAAGTAGTACCACAGATTAATAGCAGGTACAAAATGTGGCAACTAGGTTAGTATCTGTCGCAGAGTTGTGAATGCACAGCAGAAGGGCTTGTGCAAAGTGTGGGCTTAAACAGCCAGATAGCAATGCTAAATAAAGACACCAACACAGTGGTGACTCCCCTCACCACGAACTGTATTTACAAAAATATGTACAAGTCCAGCAAACACAACAGAATCGACAGGCATATACCTTGTTAGCAAGAAAACCAGTCCAGTGATCCAAACTTTCCAGGAATCACGTATCCAATCTGGCATAGTAACAAGCTGCTTTTCCTCATCAACACCCAACAACATACAGAGTTACTGTCTTGCTTTTATACCTCTGCATGATGTAATCGTTATTCGCAGATTCAAGACTGAGCATATGTGGAATTGTCACCTGATTTGACTTGCTGCCAAAATATGATTGCCCAGATGTGTGCCCATTCTGCTTTGTCACTCCTGTCATGCAACATGATTTGCAATAAGACCATTCCATTTTTGAACAATCCTTGAAAGTATCAGGATTCAGGGGGAAATGAAGTATTTTTATTTATTTATTTTTATCCTACCTTTCTTCTTGGAAAAGACTCAAGGCGGCTTACAGTGGTGAGGGACAATATACAGCCCAGTACATTTAAGACATATATTCAAGTTTAAGAGGAACATCTTACAACATTTAGTAGCAGCATAAAAGCCAAAAGAGAATGTGAGTAGTTAAAGAAACAAAGAAAAATTCCATTATGAGGGATGGAACTAACATTGAAAACACAGGTGTACAGTGGTACCTTGTATAAAGAACTGAATTCGTTCCAAATGAAATTATGTTAAGCAAATTTTCCTTTATACGAATTTCCCATAAGAATGCATTGAAAATGGAGTAATCCCATTTTTATGTTGTACAGATTTTCCCCATAGGCGATTATGTTAAGCAAATTTCCCCTATCTCCGGAATATTTTATGTTGTACAAATTTTATGTTATACAAGCTGTTTGTTATACAAGGGTCCACTGTATTTATGAAATCAGCCAATGTAATCACATAAAGTAGACCATCTAAAGTTATGAGGGATGGAAACTAAACATTGAAAACATACTATCAATGCAATCATATAAGGAAAGGTATAAACACAAACTGTGGTTATAACTGATCATATCTCCCCAGTCCTGGCTACGGTGCATTGGTTGCCTGTTTGGTTCTGTACCAGATTATACAGCCCTTCATGATTTGAGACCTCATTACATATGTGTTTGTTTATCCATTTGTTTGCTTACCAGATTTTTATACCACCCATCTGGGAGAAAGGCCAATCTGTTGGTGTGTCTCTTCTTAAAATAATCTATTCGGGGAACCCGGTCTGCCCAGACTTCATGGTTGTGATTGGCCATCCCTAGAGAGGCCCAGAAAGCTGCCACCAGGAACCAGGCCTTCTTGGTGTGGGCAGCATCTCTATGGAATGCATTGCCTAATGATGATTTGCCAGGCTTCCTCCCTTCTGACCTTCAGGAAGCAGATGAAAACTGGGATTTTCAAGGAGTCCTTTCGTAATATCCTGCTTCTTTGATATTTCTATGGACACATATGTTTGTAATTTGAATTTTGTCTCCCATTGCCTTTGGAGCTTTCCCCTTTATTTTTTATTAACTGGGTGTTTCTGTATTGTGGGTACTTTCTTATTTCTTATTGCTGTTAGCCATTCCGAATAGTGCTATATCCTGGAGGAGAGGATAAAAATGTAACAAACAAATGAACTTGCAATTACTAACTAGTTGCTTGCAATTAAGCACTTTTCCAACAATGAACTTTGTGACTGTAAATAGAGATGGGCACAAAATGGAAAAATGTGTTTAGTTTCGTTTTTAATTGCGTTTTGTTTGTTTTCAATGAAATTTTAAGAAAAAAATCATCTTATTTTTATTTTGTTTTGTTTTTTGTTTTTCTACTTTACACTGTCTCTAAAATATTCTTTAAAACAGTGCTCCCCAACCCTTTTATCACCTTGGACCGGTAAATGTTTGATAATTTTTCCTTGGCCCGCTTGTTTTGATTTAATAATTTTAATTTAATTGTATTTAAACATGCCTTCAAAATAAAATACAGCTACACCAAAAATGAATATAAAGTGATTTATTTTATTTAACTCACTAGAATGCCAAATCAATGGCAATAGGGATTTAAGTGCTGTGGTGGCAATCTCAGGGTATTCCGCCATTACTTTAATCCAGAACACCGGCAGAGTTGTTGTCTTGAACGTAGTTTTAAGACCACCGTCATTTGCAATCTCCAGCAGTTGCATAGACATGCTAGATCCACCTGGTTTGTTGACAAATGGGTCGCGGATCCATTCCTTACCAGTTCGTGGGTCTTTTGTGGTTGGGAAGTAGCGCTCAAACTCTTTTAAAAGCAAAGACAGGTGATCGTGCACCAACTGGCAGAATGAATGTTCAAGCTCAGTCTCGCCTACAATCCCTACTAATGTCTGAAACATGTCCAAAATGCCTCTGTTCAAGCGCCGTCCCCACAACTCCAGTTTGGCTTTAAATGCAGCTACTTTGTCTGACAACTTGAAAACAGTTGTCATTTCCCCCTGAAGGCCTAGATTGAGTTCTAATAAAACCACTGCTGCTCCTCTTTCCGTTTGATAGTGCTGAGTCCCCCCCTCCCCCCCTCCGTGCACTTACCTCACTGCAGCTTCTCTTCAGTCCCCGCGTCTCCGACCTCGAGTCCTCAGTCCTCCCGTGGCGCCTCCTCCTCGGCCAATGGCATGAGGTTTGCCTTTCGGCCAATCAGGAAGTGGGAGGACCTGCAATGGGCGGGCTTGGGAGGGTGCAATGCTCTGCGCCTCGGCCGCCACCACAGTGAAATGATTTGAAGTTCCTCAGGCGGCCCGGTGCCGATTGATCCACAGACCGGCACCAGTCCGCAGCCCGGGGTTTGGGGAACCCTGCTTTAAAATATTTAAAATATTTGAAAAAAATATTTAAAAACATATTTTAAAAAAACGATCAGAGTAATCACAGAATTACATGCTTTAGCAGTGACTGGACATCAACTTTGGATTAATCACCCATATTTAATATTTAAGCATGTTTATTTTAAAGTTGGTTTTAAATCATTTTTACCCCCAATGAAGCAAGCCACCCACAGAGGCAGAGAATGTGTTTTGGGCTCCAAGTTACCCAGAGTCATGGAAGTGACTCTAACCCCATAGAAACAAGCTACCCACAGAGGCAGAGAGTGTGTTTTGGGCTCCCAAGTCACCCATAGGCAGCAAAGTTACTCAAAACCCATAGAAGCAAGCCACCCACAAAGGCAGGCAGAGAGTTTTGGGCTCCTTCAAGGGCTCCAACTCTACAAGTTACCCACAGGCAGCTAAGTGACTCAAATCCCATAGAAGCAAGCCACCCACAGAGGCAGGCAGAGACGCTTCGGCTCCTTCAAAGGCTCCAAGTCACCCATAGGCAATAAAGTGATTCAAACCCCATAGAAGCAAGCCACCTACAGAGGCAGAGAGTGAGTTTTGGATTCCTACAAGGCTTTAGAGCAATTGAGCCCTTTGAGGACCCAAAACACAGCAAGAGTGGACCCCTCAGGTACGGCAGAGGCAGGCTTTAGAGCAATTAGGCCCTTTGATGCCCCAAAACACTGCAAGAGTTGTCCTCCCTGTTATGGCCAGGGAAAGCCTTAAATACTGGGCCATTATAGACTCCAAAACACTACAAGAGTGGTCCTCCTTGGCATTAACTGCATGCTAAAAATAATATAAAATAAATCAAATAGTACTATTTCACACACAAATCAACTGTTAAAAATAAAAAGAGAGGGAAGGGAATATATTTGCCTCTGCTGCCATTTTAAACCTTTTCCACCCTGGCACAATGATAAAATATCCCTTTAGATAGATAGATAGATAGATAGATAGATAGATAGATAGATAGATAGATAGATAGATAGATAGATAGATAGATAGATAGATAGATAGATAGATAGATAGATATCTCAATCAGAGCAATCACAGATTTACATGTTTTAAGCACCGGACATCAACTTTGCAGGGATTATCAGCCACAGTTATTAAATATTTAATCATTTTTATTTGATTTAAAGTTGGTTTTCAATCATTTTAAATTCTTTTATTTTACATTGCCACCATTAACGAAAAATGAAATGAAATAAAAATTTTCATTTTGTTTTTCTTCTTTTGAAAATCAGTTTGTTTTTCATTTCGTTATGAAATGAAATAAAAAACAAAACAAAAAATCCTTTCATGCCCATCTCAATCTGTTAAATTAATGAGGAATAATTTCACTCCTTTTGTGGTTTAGCTGTAACTTTTCAGTCTATTTTAAAGTTGAAATTGACTCATTGATTCATAGCATTCCTCCAGCCCTGCAGTTCTAAATTTAGGATTACAATGACATGGAATATCACACCAGAGAAGTGCTGGCTTGTGCTGTGCCTCTATGGTGTGGGTTGAGGATGAGGCAGCAACAAGGTAAATAGAAGTAGATTACAGTTTGTACCTTAGACTAACAAGTTTCAAAGGTTTAAAACTACTCTCGGCAAACAGGGGGGTTCTCCCCTTCACAAAGTTACTCTCCACATATAAAAAAGGGTGATGACAGCAAAGACCAATTGAGGCACAGCTAGTGGGTTCTCTCTCCATAACTTTTTGTTCAACTCAGCTCTACAATGCTTTAATAACTGGGTGGGTGCCAGGAATAGAATCAGTAAGTACATTGATGAGCAGCAATCTATCACTGAAACCTACTCCATTTTCCTTATGCAACCTTAAGGACTGAGGCTGTAGAACTTTGCATAATCTTTCAGTGTTGGCTCTTTATGTTGCTCAGTCATTTAGTCATGTCCAGATCATGCCAGGCCCTCCTGTCTTCCACTGCCTCCTAGAGTTTGGTCAAATCCATCTATGACACCGTCCAACCATCTCATTATTGGCCATTTCCTTTTCCTTCTGCCTTCAGTCTTTCCCACCATCATGGACTTTTCCAAGGAGTCCTCTCTACTCATGAGGTGGCGAAAGTACTGGAGCCTCAGCTTCAAAATCTGTCCTTCCAATGAACATTCAGGGTTGATTTCTTCCAGGATGGATAGGTTTGATCTCCTTGCAGTCCAGGGGACTCTCAAGAGTCTCCTCCAGCACCACAGCTCAAAAGGGTCAATTCTGCGGGGATCAGCCTTCTTTATAATCCAGCTCTCACTTCCATACATCACAACTGGAAAGACCATAGCTTTGACTATCCGGAACTTTATCAACAAAGCGATGTCTCTGCTTTTTAAGATGCTGCCTAGGTTTGCCATTGCTTTCCTCCCAAGAAGCAGGTGTCTTTTAATTTCATTGTTGCAGTCACCATCTGCAGTGATCAAGGAACCCAAGAAAATAAACTCTGTCATTGCCTTCATTTCTTCCCCTTTTATTTGTCAGGAGGTGATGGGACGGGTGGCCATGATCTTAGTTTTTGTTCTGTTTAAGTCTCTTGGAGGAGGGACAAATGTGTAGCCTGCATAATTAAATTTCAAAGCCTGAAAGCGAGCTTTAAGCACAACAGGTCAATATATAAGCAGCACACTTTGCTTTTCATCATTTGGTTCTGAACCTCTGTTCCTGATCCCTACTGTTCTTATAATGCTTGCTTTTTCCTCTAAGACTGAACTGGTGAATTTTACTAGTATGAATACACAAATGAATACTAATACTGTGCCATGAAGTCAATTGAAGCTTTTAGTGCCACAGCAACCAACAGTCATAGAAAGAGGTTACAACAGTTACCAATGATATACTAGAAAAGGGTCTTGTGGGTGATAAAACACGTGCAAATATTGGCGCAGGATTTCCCCCATCAAAACAAGAATATAGCACACTTGTCTCTGTATATAGTAAGTTGGGACCAAATGACAATGAAAAAAAAAACCCACACCTCAGCCTTTGTCTTAAACCAAGAGGAGTTAAGCCTTAAATTCATAGATAGCTGCATCACTCGGCATACAGAGGCAGCCACTTCCCTCAGGCAGCAGATTTTGCAATATCAGAGTACTTTTTCATTGTATCCCTGGCATGGATCCATATGATTTTAACATTTGTTCATCCCCAAATTAGAGATGGGCACGAATCAAAAAAATGGTGTTTCGTTTGTTGTTTGGTTTGTTTCCTTTTTTGCGAATTTTTGCAAAAAAATTGTTTTCATTTTCATTCGTTTAGTTACCGTTTTGTTACCATTTATTTCAAATTTTTGTGATTTTTTTAAACATTTAAAGCAGTTCAATGTAATGCCTTAATGAAAACGAAACAGATGACAAAATTTCTGGTGTTTCTGTTCGTTTTGTTTCATTTTAGAGACAAAATTCGTTTGTCGTTTCATTATGTAACGAAATGAAAAATGGAAACAGAAACGGAAAATTGTTCGTTTCGTGCCCATCTCTACCCCAAATCATTGTGTCACTGGTGTGAGAGGTTTGACTGTGAGCTTCAAAAGGAATATTATTTCTGCACTTGTACTCTGCAAAGAATCATGGAAAGATCCATGGAAGACAGTGATGATGATGATGATGATGATGATGATGATGATGATGATGATGATGATGATGATGATGATGATGATGATGATGATGATACTGTCCGGGTCTCAGAGAAGGAGGTGTAACATCAGGAAATGGCTATGTCCCTTTTAATTTCTGCCCAGGAGAGCAATCTCAGATCTGCTGGGGGATGTCTCATTTTCTCTGTTGTTACAGCGTGGCCCTAATGTTTCGGTACATACCACCTTCCCTCTCTGAATTGGCCCAGGGCTCACTAATTTCCTGTCTGTTGTATATCACCATAACATATTTGTTGAGGTTGTACAGAGAATGCACAGTGTCTACCTCACTCCCTTACACGCACATGCAGACATGTATTTCCCATTGTTGGAGAGGCACCTGCTTTCTGTGATATCACAAGGCCCCACCCCATGACCTCACAAAGATCCATTTGGCCCCCAATATCCCATGGGAACAGTCTCCTCTGACAAACACTTTAAAACCATTTCTGAAAAACATTTTATTGGTTTTTGAAAAATAGGCAACAATGGTATCCTGCCACTAGTTAGAGAAATTACTTTCCCGTTGCTGCCTTGGGTCCTTTTCCAAGGAGAAAGGCAGGGTAAAAATACTCTAAAATAAATAAATATATTGCTACAGAGGTGCCTGCTTTCTGTGATATCACAAGATCCCACCCCATGGCATTTGGCCCCAGAAATCCCAGAGGAAGAGTTTCCTATGACAGACAAGGCAACACTTCAAAATCGTTTCTAAAAAATACTTTTATTGACTTTTGATAAATAGGCTAAAGAGCTTTCCTACCCTTCAGCAGAGACAGCCTTGTTGAGCTCCAGCTCCCGCACTGTCATCCCTTGCATCACACGGGGGGGGGGAGGACTCTGGGCTCTGCAGGAGAAAGAGAAAAAACACAACCAAGGGGCGAGCTCCTCCACTGCTGTTAGCCAGCATCAACCTGTGCATATCCACCGGCCTCTGTTTTATCAACTTCATCCTGGAGTTCCGCCCGCCAACATCCACTGGCTTCTACCAGGAATATCTGCCCATTCATCTCTTCCACTCTGCTTCAGAAGCCAGCCTTCGCCAGCTCCCAAATGCTTGGGTCACACACACCTCCAACTACATTCCTGCAGGACAACAGCTGCCCATGCACTCCCCCCAGCCATTCACACACACACACACACAGGCTTCTATCCACAGATTTCCACCAAACTTCTGCCTGCTGGTTTCAGGAGGCCCACTTCTCCCAGCTTCATCCACCCATCTTGGCCAGCATCTGCCTTGCGACATCAGCCAGCGTCCACAGGCAGAGTCCACCAGCTTCCACCTGCCAACGTCCACCAGCTTTCCCCCCAGTCCATCGTCGACAGCAGCCAGCTTCAAGCTATGCATCTCAACCAGCCTCAGGATGCAAATTCGCAAGCCCACTTAGCAAACATGCCACCATACCTTTGGAAAAGAAACTTCATTCTACAAACAGATCATCAAGCTTTCAAATAGTTGAACCAGCTGAAAGCAAGTAACCAACGTCTTCTTAGGTGGAGTTTAGTGCTGCAAGATTTTGTGTTTGAAATTCAATATATCTCAGGTTCTCAGAATGTTCTAGCTGATAGTCTTTCTAGGATGTATTTTTGTGTTGAAAGTTCATCTGAAGAAGATGCTATTGTTCAATACTGAGATTATTGTTTTCTATTAAGTCAGTTATTCAGTATCACAACTGTGTTTGTGACCAGAATCAGCAGTATACCTCCATTTGAAGGACAAAGGGCACTCATTCAAAGATGAGGATTTACGCATATTAGACAGAGAAGATAGGTGGTTTGAGAGAGGAGTAAGGGAAGCCATTCATGTGAACATTGAAACCCCTCCCTCAACAGAGGTGGCGGCCTCAGGCATAGTCTATCTGTTACTTATCAGGGTATGCTTTCAACAGTACACAGACAAATAAAAAAGCCTTCACCACCAAGGCCATAGCTAACGACCCATACTTTATAGGTTTCAGCACCTTAGGCCATTGTTCATCCAGATAAACTCACCTGGATGACTGAGAATCTTCCCTCAGTTTGGTGGTGGAGACAGATTCCTTTGACGTGCCCTCGTCAGCGGAGGCACCCTGTTCCTCCTGCATTTCCTGATGGAGCTCCAACAGGTCCTCTGTGGACAGTTCAACATCATGTCCTTCCACCAACTCACTGACGTCCTCCTCTGACACTTCCAGCCCCATGGTCTGCCCCAAGGACATGATCTCCTGCAGCACTGCAGACTCTCCTGCAGAGAAGACACAGAGGCTGGGGCCACAACACAGTCTGGCCACAGGTTGTGCTAGGCAGAGTTCAGATTCCGCTGGCTCACACCGTCCCAAGCGATCTTGATGAGTTGAAGGCAGCTCACAATGTCAAAGTGCTCCTTCCAGTAATCCTGCAGGCTGATGCCAGATTCATCAATCATTTCGAAGCAGTGGTGAAACAGTTCCCTGGTATACACTTTCTTGAAGTTCAAGATAACCGGCTGGTCCATAGGCCTGATGAGTGGGGTGATGTTTGGGGAGGGGGAAACATCATCCTGGTGAACTTGAACCCATCTGCCAAGTCCTACTCGGCCTGGAGGATGAGCAGGAGCATTGTCCATAAGAAGAATGGCCTTCAAAGGCAGCTTCTACTCCAACAGGTAGCACATCACTGTGGGCCCAAAGACCATGTTGGTCCACTCAACAAACAAGACGCACGTCACCCACGCCTTGCTGTTGGAGTGCCAAAACATGCCCATCTTGCTCTTGTCCACCCTGTGCTTTTTGAACGTCTCTGAGTGGTAGACCAACAGAGGCTTGATCTTCAGGTCCCCACTAGCATTAACGCAGAACAGAACCGTTAGGTGGTCATTCATCGGCTTGTGGCTGAGCAACCTGAACTCCTCCTGTATAAGGAAAGTCCTGGTGGGCATCTTATTCCAGAACAGTCAAGTCTCATCATAGTTGAACACCTGCTCTGGAAGGTATCCCTGTGCGGTCATGGATTCAAGGAACTCTGTGGCAAAGTCCTCTGCTGCAAGAGGATCGGAACTTGTAGCCTCTCCATGACGAACCACGCTGTGGATGCCGGATCTGTGTTTGAAGTTGTCAAATCAGTCCTTGCTTGCCCTGAACTCCGGCAGTTCTTCTGGTGTTGATGACTGCCGGCCGATTGGATATGTGTACAAGCTCCTAGCTTTGGCACAGATCATCGCCTCGTTGACTGTGTTTCCGTCATGCTGCTTCTCACGAATCCAAATCAGGAGCAGCTTCTCCACATCTTCCAGAACTTGCGGCCAGTTGGAGGAGATCCTGGTCAATCCTTTTGCTGGAGCTCTTCCAACAATCATGTCCTTGAGAGTGGTGCTGATGGTTGATGTACTCTTCGCGTACTCCCTAGCGAGGTTGGTCAGACGCATTCCTTGCTCATGCTTCCTGATGATCTTCTGCTTTGTCTCAAGCAGGATCTTCTCCCTCTTCTTCTTCCCTTCTTCTGTTGCCTTCTTGGGTGCCGTGACACCACAATCACGAGGCAAGCAGAAGAACAACAGATATCAGTCCACATATGATAACATTGAAAACCCCCCCACACACACACACTCACATGCAGTTTTTAAAAATGGATTCCTGCAAACAACCCCACTCAAAAAAAGGACAGAGAAGGGAATCCACACACACACACATGCAGATAAACAAAGAGAATCAGGCAGGCCACCACCACCACCCCCAATTCAAGGACAAGAAAGGAACTCTCCCCCACCTCACACAACACTCTTGTAGATGAGTAAAGAGAAACATGCAAAGGAAATTCTCATCCTCTTACCTTCACATGAATGACTATAGGAAATGCATCCACTGAAACAAAAACATTCCAAAAACAACAAGCAAAATCAAGGATGATCCCCACCCCACCTGCACCCTAGTGCACAAATCACTTCTTAAGGACAGGCAATTAGCACATGGAAAATATCAAATGCTATCCCTCATTGGTGAGACACACTAAAATCAATTCAGAAGCCCGCATGCATCCCTATGACACCCTGCAAAATTGGAACCATAGCTCCCTACCTTGGCACTTTAAATGCAGGTCAAAATTCAGAAGTTAGAACTCCCTGCATAAGAAAAAGAAACACAACATAAGAAACCATGCAACACAACCAATTCACACAAAATCACACTCACACCATGCACACACAACTGCTGTAGGCACAGACAGGGGGAAAAAACACACAATTCCAAACCACAAAAACCAACTTCCAAGAAACCAGGCCCAAAGCACAAAAAGCCATGCAACACAGTCATTTCACACAAATATGCACACTCACACCATGCACACACAACTGCAGTAGGCATGGGGGGGAATCAAAATTCCAAACCAGAAAAGCCAACTTCCAAGAAACCAGGCCCATAGCACAAGAAGCCATGCAACACAATCATTTCACACAAAGACACACACTCACACCATGTACACACAACTGCAGTAGGCACAGTTTAAAATCCAACAATAAAATCTGCAAACATAATCTTCTGGGAAAAAACAAACCCAAAATTAGAAGCCATTTAACTCAAGCATTTTAAACGCTCCAAAAAATAAACAAACAGCCACATACAATTCATAAAAATAGATAAAATTTACATCACACATTTAAACTACCGGTAAGCACCTAAAAAAACTGCAAGCAAACATAAACTAGGAAGCATTTAAATTGCCCCCCAATGCTTGTAAAACAACCAGGCATTTAAGCTAGAAATTAAATTCTTCCTGCCTTTCCTGTAGACTGGAAAATCTCTCAGAACTCCACCAAGTGCTGCAAGAAGAAAGAGAATGCACACATCAGGATGCATTTTATGTTACTAAACACCCTAATGCAACAAAACATTTTTTAAAAAAACAAAACAGAAATATCCCCCCTTTAAAAAAAACCTTCATTACAGTAGTTTACAAAAAGTCATGCCTACCTTCCCTGAAACCTATGGGGATCCATTTGAAATTTGCTGGGCTGGAACAACGAGGTCTTCAAATTGCTTCCATGCCTCTTCACTCAAAGCCTCGTGCTGAACACAAGCAAGCCCCCAGGCTTTAAACTACTCCTGGGAGGCTTTTCTTTAAATCTGATTGGATCAAGACTGCAATGCACAATGGTTGCTTTTTTGAAAAGGCTCAAAACATTCCTATACACCAGGCCTGTACCAGGCCTTCAGAAGTCGCCCGCCAGGTCCCCACCAGCCTCCGGACCGGCCACCAGCAGCGGTGTGTTCAGGAGAATTTTTTTATTTTATTTTATTATTAATATTTTTGGCCACCCACCCGCCCCTTGCAGAGACCGCTAGAAACCTTTCCTCCCTGCGAGGGAGCTGCTGGGGAGGGGAAGGCCGCATCTGGGCCATGCCCCCGCCTCCAATATTCCTCAGTGCATTTGACCGGATATAGTCGATTGCTCCATTTGTGGTTTGGTGTTGGTTCCTTTGGGTTGACGAGTCTCTGCCTTAGCGTGTTTGAGCGTTTGAAATAAACAGGGATGTAGTGTTTGCCAAAAATCCTTTAAAACTTTTCAGACACTCCAGCCATGTAGGAAATGGCCAGTTTCTACCATCAGCCCTGGTTCTCAGACTGATCCCTTGTTCTTCTGGTTCGGCACACTGCTTTGTTGAAGGTCCACATGTCTTAAGTGATGTCTTCAGGTGCCTGTCTTCTTTCTTCTTGGCTTCTGTGGAAGTGGGGATGCTCTCTGCTCTGTGGTTGAGGGTCCCGATGACTCCTAATATGTGTTGTAATGGATGGTGGGAGTCAAACAGTAAGTACTGATCTGTGTGGGTGGGTTTCCTATAAACATCTACTCCCAGGCCATGTTCGGGTCTGATAATGACTGCACAATCCAGGAAAGCCAGCCTGTTGTCTTGGATGTCTTCCCTCGTGAACTTAATATTAGTAGGGTCCATTGCATCCATGTGTCCTGTAAAGGCCTGTACTTCTGGAGTCTTGATTTTCAACCAGGTATCATCTACATACCTGAACCAGTAGGATGGTATTGTCCCCGGGAAGGTGTTCTTCTCCACTTCTTCCATGTATAGTTTAGCAACAATGGGTGACACTGGGGAACCAATGGCACAACTATGCTTCTGTCCCCTCTGTACATGAAATACGTGATCTTCAGACACAGATCCAGGAGCAGGCATATCTGGAGGTGAGGGCGCTGTCTTCTCTTATTCTTTTGTTTACGGTTGTTAGGGCATCTGTGGTGGGAATGCTGGTAAAGAGAGATGTAACATCAAATGATACCACGGTTTCATCTGTATCCAGTTTCAGCACCCTGACTTTAGAAACAAACTCCTCTGAATTGTGCACATGGTGGCCCAAGAGCCCAACCAGTGGGGCTAGGATAGTTGCCGATAATTTTGCAATGTTGTAAGTCACTGAATTTATACTACTCATGATGGGCCTGAGGGGGACTCCTTGATTGTGAATCTTGGGAAATCTGTGACATCAACCCATTTCCTTCCACTTGTGTGAATAAGAGCAACCCCTGCTTCCTAAGTTTTGCAGAGAGGACCCAAGCCATTTCCTGTAGCTCCCACCTCATTTCTTTAGCCTTCCTGTAGGACAAATAAAATCACCTGGGGCACAGCCTATCAGAAAAAAATATTCCTTTATTAGGTCTACCTTAACAATGCCACAGCCCTGGCCTACTGCAGTTTCTTCATTATTTGTGGCACCTTGGTGTTTATTAAAAGAGGAGGTCTGTCATAAAAACTACTTGCACACTTATTTGCCTAGCTTAGGGGGTATTTTACTAGGCATTTTAGTGGGTAGGGTGTGTCTTAAAGACTGCTATAAAGAGTGTGTTTTGGTCTGGTCTCTGAGTACTATGCGAATTTCACTGTATGTGTATACTGTGTATATATGTACAATGACAATAAATTATTGTTGTTGTTTGATTTAAAAAGGCAAAATGAGAGTTGCAGGCTTGCCTCTCTTTGAGAAGGTTATCAAGTTGCTGCTTATTTACTGCCCCATAGTGCTTGGATGGGCGACCACCAGGGAATATCAGGTGCTGTAGGCGCCTGGAGTAGGAACTGGCAAACCACTCCAGTATTCCTGCCAAGAAAACTCCACGGACATGGGGTCACGAAGAGTCGGTCATGACTGTAATGACACAATGCACGCACACAGTGCTTTAAACATTCTCTGGGTGGTTTACAATTTTATTATGCAGGTTATACATTGCCAGCCCCCTCTAGGAAGCTTAGTGTTCTGTTTACAGTCCTGGGAAGGATGGAAGAAGATGTCAACTTCTTCATCAAACTCAGGTTGTGAATAGAGTCTTCACTGCAGTACTGCAGTTTATCCACTGTGCCACAGAGGTCTTCCATAATATACTAAGTCTCTACTCCCTCCTTAATCAACCTAATGTATATTGGCTTTCTTTTGCTCACTCTGCCATGGTTTTCTGGAAGCACCTCTGAGCTTAATACGCAGAGTGAAGGTTACCCTGGCTCTTCTACCATTTTTATGCACCATGGATATTATGTTCTACAACCTTAATTGTTGTAAATCATCCAGAGTGACCTCATTGCCAGATGGGCGGTATAGAAATCCAATAATTAAATAATTAAATAATAAATAAATAAATACAACCTTGCACCTAGTCTTACTCTGTTTACTCAGAAGTAGGCCCTACATCATTCTGAGGAGCTTGCTTCCAAGTAAGGCTATACACGTTAACAGTATGGCAGATCCTTCTATAATTGAGGAAGGGAAAATTTAGCTCTCCAGATTCTAGATGCTTGGGTCTATAACTCATCTGGAATTGTCAGCTGTCCTGAGCTCTGAAGAAGGAGACAACAGCCTGAACTCAATTGGCAATTGGGCTTAAGACCATAACACCCACTGTTCCCATCATCTTTTACTGTAGGCCCTGCCAGCTGGGGTTTCTGAAGATTGCAATGCAGAATGTTAGAGGGCCAAGGGTTCATCACTCTTGCTGTAAAGAGAATGTCTTACATCTTCTGGAGCCAGTCTGATGTGATTAATATCAATAAATAGTAACGCTTGCTGATGGGTTAAGAAACTCTTGCCAAAATTCCAGACGCAAAAGTGAACTTACGTGTCTCTAAATTGGTTCTTTAACCATCCGACAACCCTGCTATTCCTGGATCTGACTCAAAGCAGTCTAATGGGAGGATCAAACTACATCCCACTGCCTTAATTAAGCCTGAGTCTGAGTCAAGCACACTCAATACATAAATACTAGATGTCATTTATGTAGTATTTTACAGTATTTTATACCTCTTAAGCACATAAAGGCTGATGTGTTACTTTATTTGGGGGACTGATGGTTCTGGGATGGATATACATCATTTTAGTGATATTAGCCTGACACTTGCTAAGGAATGTGGGTTATAAATAAAAACCAGTCTCCTCCGGTATGAGCTGATAACATTTTTGTGCCTTCACTTCAAGTTCTTACCAATCTTCTTGGGAAATAGATGTACTTAATTAGCACCCAGGGCTAAACAAAGCTTGGGAAAGTTGCTTTTCTTTGGACTACAATTCCCAGAATTTCCTAGCCAGCACAGAAATTTGGAAGTAACCCTAATCTGATTTTAAGGATATATCTAATCTATTATGCCCAACACGGCAACTTCCACAGTTTACACTTGCTTTTAGGCACCTTTTGTCACCACTGAAATAACTGCCTACTAGATCAGATCAGGGCAGTCCAGAAGTAACCCCATAGAGCCAAAATACAAGTCTCTTCTAATCTGTGGCACATGGACTGCTTGGAGTACTAGTTAGAATGCTGAACAATGTAACTGCATGCAATATGTCAGTGGTGGCATGGAGTTTGTCTCCACAATGCCTTTGGGGGGTTTATGAGTGAAGAGATGATGACTGAGAACACGATGGAGAATGTGGGACAGAACATATGATGGAGAACATTTGGAAATTAAGGGTCTTCTCTCTGTTGTACCAGAAATCCCATCATTAAGCCTCCTTTATAAAAACTAGGTGCAGAGAGTGGTAATGGTTCCCCCCCTCCTGAGACAACAACTCTCAGCAATTCACAGATAACTCATCCCCCCCAGCTGGAGGATACTAGAAATTGTGGATTTTTTAAAAAGTGACATCCCCAAGCTCTGTGCAGGGTTACACAAGTTGCTTGCAACGCCCATCAACAGAGAGGCTGCTTTGTGTAGCTCATACAAGTAGTTAGCACCTTGTTTTTATGTTAAATTGTATTGAGCATTTAGTTTATTAATTTAAATTATGTGAATCTCGAGTTCTGCTTGATTTACTGTTTCTCCCTTTCTCCTGCTTGGGGCCCACTCTCACCGCAATATTTTTTTGGCAATGAACTTTGCCAGATACTCTGCTGAAATCTCTTGTTTACATTCAGCACTAATTTAAAGATTCCACATAGGCAGCAGAATTACTTTTTTTATTATTATTATAGCTTTTTTCCCTTTCTTTTTTTTTTCAGGAGTCTTAAGGAGTGATTTCTGGATGTGGCAGAGAGCTGGAGGAAAATCACAGCATTCTGTAAAATGAGTCTATGGATGAAACGTCACCCATCCCTTAATTACCGATTCCTTTTTTATCATCTTTGATGGAACCGCAAGAGACTGCTGAGTGGATGGGTGGTTGGGTTGGGAGAAGATTCCTTTGCCACTGTACATTGTCTTCATTTCCTGAAATGGTGCTCTTCCCTGCCCCCCCGGCCCACTCAGCCTTCCATGTTTGACTGAATAAAAAAGTACCCAAGTATAAGCTTAGCCCACAAATTTCAGCTTATTAAAGTGTGAAAGGTGTTTGGTAAGGGCATCATGAGGGAATTTGCCTCACCGGGGGATGGGAAGGCCTTCATAACTCTCAGTGGACTCCCGCCACCTCCATCTCCACATGGTACTTGATATCCTGGCCTTTTTCAAATGTCTCACCAGCTCCATGTGCTTTGGAAACCTCTGTGCCAAGCCCAACAAGCCTTTGAGAGGATCATAGATGAGTTCACATATTTTGGCTAGCTCAACTTAATAAAGTCTCCTTATAGGATGTTTTTATTTTTCAGCCTATAGGCCCAAAATCGGATTTTTCTTGGACAAGGAAATTAATTGCGGGTGGGCTCAATAGTTATTCAACTCAAGAAGTCTTTTCCCTCCTCCCTCCCCACCTGGACTGTGTTCTTCAGGAAGAATTTGGGAGCTGCGTAAGCGCCAAACCATTTATTCCTGTTCAGTAAAGGTATAATAATCACAGCTTTCACTGGAAATGAACCCATATGCATTTCTACAGCATGAGCAACAAAAACTTTTATAACGTTAGAACTAGGAATGGGCACCAAACGAAAAACGAAATGCGGTTTTGTCATTTTGTTAGCTAACGAAATGAAAAGGGGAAGCAGCATTTCATTAGTAATGAAATGGAATGGCGTTGTTGTTTTTTTTAATTATTATTTAAAATGAACTGATTTGTTTTACTGTAAAATGTCTCCCCAGGGTCCTAGAGGTGCCACTAGGACTCAGAGGACCCGTCTTATAGAGTAATGAATCAGTTCATTACTGTTTCATTTTGTATGATTTTTTAAAAAAATAATTTCGACAAAATGAAACAAATCACGAGAAAATGAAACAAAACACAATTTCTTCCATTTTGTGCCCATCCCTAATTAGAACTGCAGAACTAGAAGGGATCCTCAGGGGCCATTGAGTCCAGGCCCCTTTAAAGAAGGCATCATGTGGAACTGAACTCCCAATCGCTAGCGCCAAAACCACCTTATCGTCTAAAAACTAACAGGGCAATCCTGACTCAGAGAGGCATAGGAAGTTAGGATGAGGCACACGTCTGTTCTGCTTGCAGAAATCCCCTCTCCTGTTTTGCCCATCTTCTCCCACTTGAACTCCCTGATCTGCAAGCAAAAAAGCAGGAGTTGTGGCCCAAGAGAGGAACTAAGTTAGGCTAGATGCAAACCTGATCTTGCCCAACTAGATAGTCAAGATGCTGCTGGTGGGGGAGGGAGGTTATTTCACCTGATGCCACAAGAGTCATGGTTGTTTCTGATGCAATGGGTGAACACAGCTAACCTCAAAACGTCCCTTGTTTGCTTCCTGTCCATATAGATGCCTTGTGGTGTAGTGATTAATGGCAGTACTATAGTCAAGACTCTTCTCACTACCTGAGCTAAGTACAATCCCAGTAGGCTCAGGTAACCAGCTCAAGGCTGCCTCAGCCTTCAACCCTTACAGGGCCAGTAAAATGAGTGTCTAGCTCAGGTGTAACCTATAGTTAAATTATAAAGTGCCTTGAGAGTACTTAAAGTGCTATGGGTAAGTAACACATTTCGCTTTTTCCTTACCATTTCTTTTCAAAGGCAGGCCAGGATGAATTGCAGCAGTACGAGGGCATAACTTCTTAGACCATAAGCTGTGCAGTTGCTGAACTGCTGAACAGATTCCATATTGGTCCTCTCCAACAATAATTCCCACTCCCAGCCTTTGATTTTTCTAGTTCATAGACCTCAGCTTCCATCATACCAATTTGACATTTGTCTGTAGTTATGAGGCCTATAGTCTGACAACCCCTGGGGATCCATTTCAGAGGAAACCAAGTTAAAAATATTTCAGGAGGACCAGAAAGGTCTTTGGTGACAGCTGATCCCATTATTATGGAAAGTGAGGCAGCAGATGGCAGCAACATGCTGAAGAATACAGCTCTAAGTGAACCTACTGCCTTCAGGAGTGGTGGAAAAACTGTTGTCTTGATGTCATTGTGAAGAAAGAAAGCACCCAGATTAGTCAACATTTGTTTATGAAATGAGGGAGCCACATTTTATTCTTCACCTCAGGGAACATGTTGGCTTTGGCCCAAACAGCCTTCACTTAGGATCCTGGCAAGTCAATGCCAGACCACACCGTACTCAGCTACATAAATCACTTGAATCAGACATTGTTCTGTTTGACAGCAGAACAATCCTTTATTAGAATCCCTTTCCCCCAGCAATAACTCCATGGCTTTCTTAATTGCACTACATTAGCTTTGACCTCATATTGGTGTTAATGAAGATTTATTCATTAAGCTATTCATTGTGCAGAATTACAGAGACAAGTCACCTGATGGTTATGTTTCCACATTAAAAAATAAGTATGTGTTAGAAATCAGCAAGTCCAGATGTGTTCCCAGGAGTCAGGACAGGTGTAGCACAGAATGTAAAATAGCATATCTTATTACTTTCAGCTTAGTTGACACTCTCCAGTGTGTTATTAAGAAGCTATAGTCCATTGCTGGGAATAATCTCTTCTTTCTAATTTCTCTGTATCTACTCAAAATATATTGCTTTGGGACAAAACATCATTAGCCCTAAGTCCAAGGGCTTGGATGCCATTCAGCATGGTACATCCCACCCTCTGTCAATCATGTTTTTCTGCCATTGATGTTGAACTAACAGGACACAAATTTGAAATGGTAACATTTCAAAACATTTTCAAACATTTTCATCCCCCAGGTCATTCTACTACTAGGCCGAAAGGTAACAATATTAATAAAATCTTTTCAAAGAAAGAGTACAGCATGGGGTTGTGGTTAATTTGGAATTTGGTACCAAATTTGACACTGTCAGATCTGGACTCAGTAGCCACTGAATGCAGCTAGGTCACTATAGAAAATAATTGGCCCCTTGTAAATGTGTGTTGTGAATCTACTGCATCACTTAATCACTAGCTACCACTTGTTGATAACAGGACACATCCATACTGTCTAGAACCTTAGTCCATTCAATTCGGTCTTATTTTAATTTCTTTTTAATTGAATACTCAGCTGTTGATCTCTTTAGTGTTTCTTGATCTTCTGAATTTGCGTTTCTGTTATTTGGATATGCAGTAACTATCAACCCAGGGTGCAGTCAGGTGGCAATAGAGGATCATGCTGTATTGCACTGCGAAAGGTCACTTTGTTAGGAGTGATTTCCCTTAAAGTGTGCACACTCCATTCTTGTATGCACAATAAAATTCCAGTCTCTCCAGTCCAGGTCCCAAAAAAGGATTAGCCCTGTTGCTGAACTAATAAGGTCTGGATTGGACACAAAGTTAGGTTGGGGTAGTTCCTGATCCCCTGTACGGACCCGGTCTCAAAATATGAATAAAAATAAAAATAATACAAGTTTGAACAACACTGTGCCAAAAGTGTTCCAAACCACAAGGCATTTATATATTTATTTATATCCTGCCTCCCCAAAAGGACCCAAGGTGGCTTACATCAGAAAGCAATATTTAAAAAGCTAAAAATTAGAAATATACTAATATTAAAATGAATTAAACAAATATTATATTAAAATAATAATAAGATCAATATTGAAACAAACATTACAATGGAGGACAATGATCTATTAAAACCCTTCTCAAATCACAAGTCATTAAAGAAAAGCCTGCCTGAAAAGAAAGGTCTTTGCTTGCCTGCAGAAGGGCAGCAGAGATGGGGCCAGTCTGGCTTCCTGTGGGAGGGAATTCCAAAATCTGTGAGCAGCAACAGAAAAGGCTATGTCATGTGTACCCACCAAATGCATATGTGAAGGTGGAAGGATCAAGAGAAATGCCCCCCTAATGTCCAGACAGGCATTGGGGTACAGCAAAAGTGAGGATCATCTATAAAGGTGGTAGGGACTGAGACAAAGGCCTCCTCTGATGACCCAAGCAGGCCCATATGGGGAGAGGCAGCCATTTAGATAGTTTGGATCCATGCTCTTTAGGGCTTTATAGGTTAAAGCCAGCACTCTGAATTGTACCCAGAAACTGAATGGCAGCCATTGGAGCTGCTGAAACAGGGGAGTTATTTGATGGTATATCACATCTGACTACAGCCTTAGATGACTACTTCATGCAGCTTATAATGTGGGCACCTCATTCACAAAAGCTTATCTCACAATTGATGTGGCTGTCCTTCAAATATCAAAAATCCCCCCATCAGGCCTGCACAACTCATCAACTGTGGGCGAGCAGTAGCCTGCGGGGCCATCAGAAGTCACCTGCAAGGTTCCCACCAGCCTCCCAACCTGCCGCCAGCACTTCTGAAAGTGGACTGCGGGAACGTGTGGCAGGTGAAAGTAGACCATAGGCTGTTCAAAGTTGAACAGCTCTGCTGTATATAAATACTAGAGGTGGGCACGAACCAGAAAACCCATGGTTCGGGTTTGTCTCGTTTGGACCCACCCTTGGTTCGGTTCGAGTTCGGGTCCATATGAATTTTTTTAAAAAGATTGTACGAACCCAAACCGATTCAGGTTCTTACCGGCGCCGGCGGCTGTGGCAGCAGCGACAGTGGATCCTGGCCCCTGCCCATCTCTAATAATTACACAACTTCATCTCTTATTGTTGTATGAGGATAGTTAGAAGGAAATGGTAGTAAAAGGTATTGTAAGCAAGCTATATAAAATTATTTCGGATTTAGATGAAAATAGGGGAGGATCTGGACTGAAATTATTGTGGGAACAAGATTTTAAAAAAGAAATAAGAGAAGAAGACTGGGCTAAAATGTGGAGAATGAGAATACTTAGATCTATGTTTGTGAGAATAAAGGAAAATTTCTTTAAAATAAGTTTAAGATGGTATTTGACGCCAGTGAAATTGAATAAAATGAATGCAAATTTTTCTAAGCTTTGCTGGAAATGTGATAATGAGATTGGTACCTTTTATCATTTGTGGTGGGAATGTAAAAAGATAGAAAAATTTTGGAAAAGTATTTTTAAAGAACTAAGTGACATACTAGAAATGACTATAGAGCCCAAATCTGATATTGCTTTGTTATCAATATTTGTGGATCATAGTTATGATGTTAAAACTAAAGAGTTGATTACAAATTTGTTGACAGCAGCTAGATTAATAATTGCTAGAAATTGGAAATCTAAATATGAACTATGTTTAGAAGAATGGTATAATGAAGTATGGAATATTGCTTTAAATGATAAATTGACTTGTTCTCTCAAGGTTAAAAAAGGAGAGTTAAAAAGAGATATTTTCTATGATATATGGGGTAGATTTATTGAATATATGCTTGTACGGGATAAGGGTAAGGTTTCCGCGCAACAATTGATTTTGTTCTGGAGGGGAGGATGACGAATGTAAATAAGAAGAGTGATCCTGTTGGTGAAGGGGTGCACTGTTGTTGATGTTTGTCTTTTTTATGTAGTTTGTATATGTTTTTAAAATAAAAAATAAAAAATAAAAAAAACTTCATCTGTTGTTCTGCTATCATCAAGTTCCTTGAATTGTAGTGACTCTGCAGGGCTCTCAAAGGATGCAAGTAACATTACGTAAATGACAAATAAAATAGAGGTGAACCTTTCACGAGGGAGATTCCATGGTGAAACACAGTGTAAATCCAGGACTTCTCTCTGACACTACACTACATTTGCTTTCACAAGTTTGGATAGGTGTGGTGAAATCTGCACCTAAATCTCTTAACTCCATCATAGTGTTCAGACCAACTAAAAGACTGTGAGAAACTGGGAATCTTTTGCTACAGCCAGGACTCTACTCTACTCTACTAGAAATCTATAAAAAGTTAGAAGTTTCTACATTCAGGATTTCACTTTTTTAAAAATTATATTTGAACTGTAGGTTCTTTTTTAAAGCAAATCTTCTGGGCTTTGGTAAGTACCAACACAGCCAGATGTGAGTTGGCCTTCCTCCACTGATGTATGCCTCCGTTTATGTAATTTTCAGTTGAGAAAAGGAAATCCATGGGAAATAATGCCTCAATTTAGTTGCTTTTTGTTTCTTTGTTTTTTGTGATACTCCTGTTTACGTAAAGCCTTGCAAGAAAAGTTCCCAGGATGCATTGCTTCCCCGTGCATTTCCAGTTTACAAGGTTTCCGGAAGATGAAACATCCCAGGGAAAGGATTAACTTTGTCAACCGAGGTTCACCTCTATTTTATTTGTCATTTACGTAATGTTACTGGTTGCTTCAGGGGTAGTTTTCCTCATGTACCAAAATAAGGCAGCAGCCTATATGCCCTAAGTACATCCAATCTTGCCTGTTTTTGGAAGCTAAGCAGGGTCGGCCCTGGTTAGTACTTGGATGGGAGACCACCAGAGAATACCAGGTGCTGTAGGCACCTGGAGTAGGGATTGGCAAACCACTCCAGTATTCTTGCCAAGAACACTCCACGGACATGGGGTCACAAAGAGTCAGTCACGACTGTAACACAACACACATGCACACACACACACCAAAATAAGGCGACTGGTTATGGATACTTGATGTCTTAAATTGGTTAAAGGAGGCTATGACTTGTTGCCCTGCCTCAGGTAGAAGGGCTGGGGACAGTCCTGCCTGCCTAAAAGAGAACGATCTCTAAATCTAACCAGGACTCAAGAGGGAGATAGCTTCATAGTAAAAGGCCCTAATCTTAGGCAAAACATGAAAAACTAGTTTGAAATCTTGGATGCAGAATTCTGATGAACCAGGCATGGAAAGGTGGAAGAATTCCAGTAGCAATTTCTTTTTTAAAGGGAGTTTTCTTGAAAAATGAACAGCTTATTTACTATATTATATATGAATAATAATGTCCACACTTTCTGAAAAGGCCTGCCAAAGAGCAAACATAAGTATTTGGTAATTACTCATATTCCTCCACAAACACATAGAGAGATTACAATTTAACACTGTGTCAACATCTGTGTTCAATCCACTTCTGGATACTACGAAAGAGGGGGAAATTGTCCAGGGCTAAAGTTTATTTGCAGAAGTCAAGAAAAGAATGGTCTTCTTCTTGAACATTATCTGGGGAACCGCTTTCGCTTCCCTTGATTCATCCTTCTGCCGCACTGAACAAGATATAAAATCCTTCTACTGCATCTGGAGAATCTGCAGGTGCGACACACCTGTCATGTAGTGTAGAAGAGACTGTGTTACCTCTTCGGCAACCACTGCCACCTCCATTCAGCCCAGAGTCCCTTTGATGTACTTTTGTGAAAAGACCTAAGTCTCAGCTGAAGAGCCAGCTGCTTCCAGCACAGTGTCAGCAAATAATAATACAGAAAAAAAACATGTCATGCACCAACACTCTCAATCACCTAATAAACTGACAGGGAAAGGTGGTGCATTGTGAAAGTAGGGGAGATGTTTGCTTTTTGCTTATCTTACATGATCAAAAAATTGGGGTGAATAGCAATTATTTCTGGGGAGAAACACACTGTTCCTTTTAGCTAGCAAAATTAGCTAGCAAAATTTGCACAATTTCTGACCTGCAATGAACCTTCTCACTCCTTACCTATCCAGTAGGGATGGGCATGAAATGAATTAAAAAATTGTTTTGTTATTTGTTATTCATTTCATTAGGTAATGAAATGAATAACGAACAGCCCCCTTTAAGAAAAATGAAACAAAGCAAAACAGAAATTTCCTTTTTTAATTTTGTTTTTCATTCAGCATCTTCTGCTAGCTTGCTGCCGCTGCTGCCAACCAGCCCTTGCTGGAGGACTTCTGACTCCTGCGGAAAAAAAGTGCTATCAGCCCGCACTATAGCTGATCTGTGCTTGGGGGGGGGGGACGCCCACTGACCTGCAGGCTAGCTGGTGGCACTAGGAGATTTTTTTTTAAAAAGCACTGACCCAGCCCGCGGGCCTGCTGGTCAGTGAGTGCATAAATTTTTAAAAAACCAGACCCAATTGGGTGGGTGCACAAGCAAAATATGAAAAAAAAATAAACATAAAAATAAGAATTAGAAAAAAAATTAAAAACACACCGAACAAGCCCAGGAATCACATGTTCGGCAAGAGTAAAACGAAAGGAAAAAAGAAAAGAAGAAAGAACCGCACCAAAATGGCCAGGGGCACAAGAAAAAAATTAATTAATAAAAAATAAAAAAATAAAACTTCCAGACCTAGCTAGCAGGCCAGCTGGTGGGCGCGTGCATAATTTTTTTTAGAAAACAACTGAGAGGAAGAAAAAAAATTAAACTAAATATAAGAAGGAAAAAAAAAACACTGACCCAGCCTGGGAGCCACACGTTCGGAAAGAGTAAAACAAAATAAAAAAGAAGAGAAAAATAAAACTGTGCCAAAACAGCCAGGAGTACAAGAAAAAAAATAAAAAATAAAAAATAAAAAATGCACCAACCCAGCCCGCAGGTCAGCTGGTGGGCACGTGCATAAATTTTTAAAAAAACCATCAGACCCCACCGGGCGTGTGAGCAAAAACAAAACAAAACATAAAACTAAAAAATTAGAAAAAATTAAAAAAGCACATTGACCTGGCCTGGGAGCTGCATCGTCAGCAAGAGTAAAAGAAAATAAAAAAGAAGAGAGAAAAAACCACACCAAACCAGCCAGGGGTGCAAGAAAAATAAAATAAAAAATACAAATAAAAAAAATAAAAAATGCACCAGTGCTGGGGCTGAGTTGCTGGGCTGGCCCCAAGCCAGTGCCTCTCAGCTGTTTAAAAAAAAGCCCCACATCAGGGACTTTTAATAATAATAATAATAATAATAATAATAATAATAATAATAATAATAATAATAATAATAATAATAATAATAATAATAATAATAATAATAAACCATGCTAAAAATAAAATAAAATAAGTTAAAAAAAGGAAACAAACGAAATATGAAATGAATTTTTTTAAAAAAATCATTTTGTATTCAATGAAACAAAATGGGGGTGGCGTAACGAATAATGAAACAAAAAGCCATTTTGGTATTCATGCCCATCTCTGCTGTCCAGTTAATCAACAAAGTTAGCAAGGAGTTACTTTCTCCATATGAAGGCCAAGTGCCTATGAAGCTGCAGTAGCCTATATGTTTTATATGTGAGCAAAAAGCAATGCTTGCTGAGGTCCTGATGTATTGCATCATGTTGGATGGCTCATGTGTAGACCCTATAAGGGAACGGGGGCTTCTGCTCAGATATATTGCTCTCTACATGGAAAAAATGATCATGGAAAGAGGAAGAGCTAGTTGCTCCTGTCTAAATGTGCTGATAATCATCACAACTAGACTATGGGTGATGCTTTCATAGGCTGCTAGTAGAAAAACAAAAAAGTTGCTGATCTTTCGAGAGCACAAGCCCTCTTTTTCAAAGCAGGCATAAAAGTCCAAACATGGCAAGGGATGTAATTTGCCAGGAGAGAGTTCTTAAAAGTTCACATGGCAAGATGGATGTCAGGCTTCTTCTTGGAAGGCACAGAGCAGCAGCATGGTCTGAAGGGGCTGGACTTTACAGGCCAATACAAACAAAGAGCTGCATGCTATGGGCACCTCCCTCTTGCTTACAACCATCGTTTCTCTATTGGCTCTATTAAGCACAGAGCTCCTGATTGGCCAGAGATGGGTTAGAAGTAGGAGGTTAATGCAAAAACACATGCTCTCCACTAGGGGGGTGGGGAATGGGTTACAAGTAGGAGGTTAATGCAAAAACACATGCTCTCCACTAGGGGGTGGGGAATGGGCTCCAAAGCTGATAATTATCTGATAATTTACTGATAATTATCACATATATCATAACTGAATAGGGCCACTCAGGCCTTCTAAAACCAGATTCGGCAGCATGGGAGAACCTCTGACCCTCACTGGTTGTTTGACCACCGTTTCTATCATGTTTAATTACTGCCCACACCAAGTGGGGCAGATGGAAGTTGCAGACTAAAACATCTAGAGAGCCACATATTTCTCCACCATATTTTATAATATCTTTATATTATGAGGTTGTTGTTGTTGCAAATTTCTTCATTAAATATTTTTAGTTCACTGCAAGATTCCAGGGAGGTGGAAGCCACAAGGCTTCCCTGTGCTCCAGCTGCCATTTCAGCATGTCCCTTGTATTCCTTTCCAGAGTCTTTTTGTTCCCCAGATTCAATGTGAGAAGATTATTTTCTTCTCCTCAGGGGTAAGCTCATTTTGATTTTTGCTCTGCAACACTTCCAGGAATGCATCCATGTGAGAGACCAAAAGAAGAAGAAGGCTGGAGTTCCCTTTTTAATTAAAATTATGATTTATGAGGAACAGCTGAGCAGACTGGGTGAGATTCCATTTATGTCAATCTGGACACTACCACTTACTGAATACATATCTCTACTAAGGGAGAGGAAAAAAGTAGGTTGCAACCTGCCACAGCTGGCAGCTTAAATGCCATTGATTTCTATAGAATTCAGCATGCTGATATATGTGCTCAGTGGGAGGTACCTTAAACTACTCTGTCTCTTAAACATTCTCCGATTTCTGCAATATAGAGTTATTCATGCCAGAACTGAACACTAGAAATGGGCATGAAATGAACTTTTAATTTATTTCGTTATTTGTTTCATTAGCTAACAAAATGAATAATGAACGAACCCATCGAAGAAAAATGAAACGAAACGGAAATTTCCATTTCATTCACTTCCTTTTTTGTTCCCCCCTTCTACCTTGTCCTCGTTGCCGCAGTCCTCCTGGTCCTGGCAGGGAAGGTAGGCCTGTAGAGGTGCTGTCCCCAAGCCAGTACCTCAAAAAGCCCCTGGCTAGGGACTTTTAAAAGCCAAAAAATTCATAATAATAATAATAATAATAATAATAATAATAATAATAATAATAATAATAATAAGAAGAAGAAGAAGAAGAAGAAGAAGAAGAAGAAGAAGAAGAAGAAGAAGAAGAAGAAGAAGAAGAAGAAGAAGAATAAAATAAAGTAGTGCCAAACCGGCACCAGAGGTGGCCGGGTCAGTGCTCTAAAATAAAGAATAAAAAGAATAAAAAAAGAATCAGCCCCAATCCAGCCCCAGGGGCCATGCAGTCGGCGCTGTACAACAACAACAAAAAACAGTGTCGACCCGGCTCCAGGGGCCGCGTGGTCGGCACTTTAAAAACAAAACAATTTTTTTTAAAAAGGAGCACTGACCCGGCCCCAGGGGTGGTCAGGTCACCATTCTAAAATAAAGAAAAACATAAAAACAAATCAGCGCTGACCCGGCCCCAGGGGCCATGCGGTCGGTGCTTGAAGAAAAAAATGATGCACTGGCTTGGGGCCAGCGCCTCAAAAAGCCCTTGCCGCCGTGGCTAGGATCGCCCCACCGCCGCCACCTGGTAAGCTGACCCAAACCGGTTCGGATTGATTCGGGTTCGTATGACATTTTTTAAAAAATTCATATGAAACCGAACCAAGGGTGGACCCGAAACAGATGAACCCAAACCATGGGTTTTCTGTTTCATGCCCACCTCTAATGAACATGTTTCCGTTGCAACAAGAATAGGAAATAAAGTTGATTCTTTCAAGAATCCCATTGAAATTACCCATTTCTCACCTCCCAGTGCTTGGGAATCACTTCAGAAATTCAGACATTTGCAAATATGTTCTGGAGAAATAAAACTAACACAAATTTAGACATAGTTTTAAAATACAACCCACAAATGCATGTCATTTTACAAAATACATAAGCATGCTTTAGTGCAATGCATAGCAAAATGTGTACATTAGGGAAAGTGTGCATTGTGAGACATTCACATGGAAGACATGCATGAATGTCCATGCTGGAATCAAAACTAGTCTTTCAACGTGATACAAATCAAGGATGGGTTGGGAGTAGGGATGGGCCGTTCGATTTTGAAACAGCACATTCTAAAATGACCTACGTGAGCCCAAGTGCTGTTCGGAAGCCTCTGAAACGCAAACAGCCAATCACTTACCTTCCTGCACGTTCTTATTGAACTAAAGTCCAACCAGGAAGAAGCCTCCTGATGTCATCTGTCCTTCTCCCTGGCGCTGGGCAATCAGACAGAGAGGCAGGATGATGCATTTCCCTGCACAGCTCCTGATTGGCCAGCGCCAGGGAGAGGGACAGATGACATCAGGAGACTTCTTCCTGGTTGGACGTTAGCCTGATATGACTGTGCAGGAAGGTAGGTGATTGGCTTCTGGCATTTCGAAGGCTTCCGAACAGCATCTGGCCTCACGTGGGTCATTTCGGAACATGGTGCTTCCGAAACGAACAGCCCATCCCTAGTTGAGAGTGTAGTATTTGAATAAATATGATAAAAACTGAAACTTTTTTTTGGCATCCCTGCCTTATTAGTGTGTTTAGGACTGCACATTCAGCTGGATAAGTGTGCTAAGAATTCTGGTTATGATTCCCAGATGTCTCATAAATCTTCATTCCGCAGCCTTGCTGGTAAGAAAGACGTGATAATTAAACATATTGATGGTGGTTAATCCAGCAGATATCTGCACTGTGGATGAAACTTATAGTTCACAACCCAAAACAGAATTAGGTACACTTAAGCAAATTTATTTAGCTATTCATTTGTTCATGCATTGTTTATTTATTTGTTTAAAAAATTCAGGGCTGCATTTCAGAATGAAAATGTTTTCCCAAGATGACTTACGCACACTGCACTAAAAATGAGTGTCATATTAAAACCATATTTCGAAAGTGCAAAATAAACAAGTCAAAGAGCAAAATAATACAATTAAAACACGAACATAAACAAATTACGGGGGCTGGGGGTGGATTTAACTCAATGCATCTGTGTAGGGAAAGAGCACCATAGAGGTTGAATCACTGGCTTATGCGTACTGAACTCTGCTTTGTTTTTTGTTTTCTCTAGATTATTCTTTACATCTCCCACTTATGATTTGTCATGCCACTAATAATATGGCAAGACCCACCAGTGGCTCCGGGTGTGAGAAGAAAGGTTCTCTTGATAAATCTCAAGCACTTTGAGAAGCCGCTCCAAGATGGTTAGTGTTTAGGGGCTCTTGGTTTTCAAGTTAAGCCAAGGATGTCTGCTTGGGAACCACTGGTTCATTTAAGGCAGGCATGTCCAAAGTCAGGCCTGGGGGCCAAATGCGGCCCATTTTCAAATTCTGAGTGGCCCGCGCCTGTCATGCATCCCCACCAGCTGACCCCTCCTCATACTGGATGGAGGCGTCAGTTTGCAGTTTTATGGTTTGCTTGCCCTCCCTGCCTCTGTCCATTCCCCCAGCCAGCACCTACCCAGCCTACCCACCCTCAGCTCTGTTGCTGCAGCATCCTCCCTGCCTCCTTGCATATTATAGAGACTTGTCCAAAGTCCAGCCCGGGGGCCAAATGCAGCTGAATGGTCAGCCCCCACACATTTTCACCTCACCAAATCTGGCCCTCCTTTCAAAAAGTTTTTGAAAGGAGTTCCTGATTTAAGGTAAGTACCTGTACGTACACTGTCATAGCCAAATTAGACATGACTTGAGGGACTGGTTGTGATAACTCTTAACTAGAGATGGGCACGAAACGCTAAAATGACGTTTTGTTTTTTCTTTTTTATTTAAATTTGCTTTGGTTTTATTTTGATTCATTTTTAAATGTGTTTTATGTGTTTTTAACTGTTTTCGGTGTGCATTGGGGAGTAATGACACATGTGTTTTTTTTTAAAGCCCCTGAAGCAAGCCATCACCGCTTGCTTCGTGGGTTAAAAAAAAATTTTAAAACCCTATGCTTCCCCCCCCCCAAAAAAAAAATCAGGCACGTTGGAGAGAAACCATGGGGATTATAAACTATCTTTGATCCCCTGAAGCAAGCGGAGGCTGCAGCCATCACCGGTTACTTCGGGGACTAAAACAAAGTTTAAAAACCCCACACTTTCAAGATTAACTCCAACTCACTTGCTTTTCTCACCGTCTGTTTTACTTGTATGGCTGCCTTTTTGTAAATGGAATGAAAGAAAGTGATTTCAGGTCAGGAGGAAGGACAGAATGTGTCCTAAGTCATTTGAGGCTTATTTTGCCTGCCATCAAGTGCAGGAATCAAACGGTTCATCTATCCTAAGCAGAAGTCTCTACCATATACAACACTTAAGAGGTCTGCAAATGCTCAGGCCTATTTTAATATGGAGGGTCAAGCTGAGGAGAGTCGGCAACACAGTAATTTAAATGAAGCCTGTCTTGGGGGCTTCTCCTTTCTCCTTATCTGCGATAATGTACTTAGAAAAATAAAAACTGGAGGGAAGGAGCAACATGCCTGGAAAACTTCTTTCTTAAATACAAGCAGACGGGTCACAACATTTTAAAAGAATGATAGCAATTATGTATTATATCAAAGCCGTTTTATGATTTATTTGGAATTCTGGTACCTTTTTAAAAAAGGTTTTCATAACAGGGCAGCAATTATAGTCATCAAGATGTTCCATAAAAGATACCAAGCTGGATTCTGGATCCTTCCCCATTCTCCTCCTTTATAATGAGTGTGCATTACATCACAGTAGTATAGTTTATTTTTAAAAGGACCTCAGGAATGTAATGATAGTCACTGTAGACAAGGAAAAATTAATAAGGAGTGAAAGAGAGCATCGCTGCTCCAAAAATTCCAATTATAAAACACCCCCCTCTGCTTAGAAGAAAAGGGTTTTCTGCACAAGGATTTGAAATATAGTCTGGTGCATTCAGTACACTTGAAGATAAAATTATATTGATTTGCTGTGTTGTTGTTTTAAAGGTAGTCATCACCATTGTAAATGCATTTTCTGCTCCACCTTCAGCTACCATAGATACCAAAATACCATAATATGGTGTCTGTTAAGGACATAATCAGTACACATAGCTATATAAGTCAATTGCAAAAAAAAATTCTAAAACAACTGTGTTGCAATATTTTATAAAGTCTGACTAATATCCTCATGATTTTACTAGCTCACATATCAAAACAAATGGTGGGAAAGATTGCCAGCCCCACACTTTGCTGGCCACACAGACTGTAGATGTGACTCCTTCCATCCACACGTTTACCTAGTATATGTTTGAATATCTTCTAATATGAAAGTGAAGCTAGCATGGTGGTTCAGTTAGAACTCTGAGCTAGGATTCAGTCCTATTACAAATCTCTATTCAGCCATGAAGCTGATGGAGGTGTTGGGCTTAGATGAGCCACATCCACCCAGCCTGAAGAGTGTTATGAGGAAGAAGTGAAGAGGAATGGGGCTGTTATGATTCATCAGCATGGGAGTCTTCTTCTGTTTCCTCCAAAGTGTACCCCCAGGAACCTTCTTTCTCCACCTCAACTAGGAGGTGCATCAAAGCAGTGATAACAGTCTTCCTCCCATCTCTCTCTCTCTCTCTCTCTCTCTCTCTCTCTCTCTCTCTCTCTCTCTCTCTCTGTGTGTGTGTGTGTGTGTGTGTGTGTGTGTGTGAGAGAGAGAGAGAGAGAGAGAGAGAGAGAGAGAGAGAGAGAGAGAGAGAGAGAGAGAGAGAGAGAGAGAGAGAGAGAGTGAGTGTGTGCGCGCGCACACGTGTGTGTGTGTGTGTGTTGGAATGCAGGTGCTGGCACTCCCGTTCGCATTGTCTCCACCAGCATAGGAGCTGGGTCGCTGTTGGTTTCTCAGGGCTGGGCTGACTAGGATGGTGTCACTCCCCTTTATCCCTGCGTTTTCCCCAGTAAGGGACATGGGAAGGGGCTAGGAGTTAAGGTGCATCTTATCTTTATCTCTGGATACCTGCAGCTGCACCAATACCCCCTGGGTTGTCTTTATAAATATACTGGTACTCCTAGTCCTTAGGTGACTTAGGTTGTTCCAGGAGTTATTCATCAGCATGGGAGTCTTCTTCTGGTTTTTCCAAGATAGATGCCCGGGAACCTTCTTCTTCCACCTCAACTACGATGTTGTGTCTCAGGTCACCTGTCTCTTGCTCTACGTTCTCTTTCTGCTGTCCTGTCAGGGTCTAGACTCTAGGTCTTTCCTTCCTGCACCTCCTTTATAATCCCCAGCTCTCAAGGGCTCTCCTTCCCATCTAGGGGTCACTTCACTCCTGGACTTCTTGCCTGGTCCTCACCCTCCAGGGTGTTGGTCTGGGTTCCCTATTCCCATACCCTTGGATCCTCCTGTGCAGGATGCTAAAGAGATTATTCCACTATCCCAGGTCTACCAGGGAACTCACTGTTGTTGTTGCTGTTGTTGTTGTTGTTGTTGTTGTTGTTGTTGTTGTTGTTGTTGATGATGATGATGATGATGATGATGATGATGATGATGATGATGATGATGATGATGATGATGATTCTCTACCAGAATTCAAGATAGCAAACACTCAGGGCATTCTCTAAATTTTCAGCAACCTGAAAGAGTGAAGAGAGTTACTAAATTCTTTTCCAAAATGTTTTACCTGTTCTACACAGATGTCATCTAAGCCTACTGCATAGCCGTTTTTGCAGTTACTAATAGCTTTTTCCAATTTGCTTATGCTTAGCCATCTTGTAATCTTATTGTTCTTCAGTTACTTGTCTCTTTTAAGCTGAAGTTCTGGTTTCCTATGGCGATGTTCAGATCTGCCATTAATGACAAGTTGAAGGACGGTTTGCTGAAATGTTTCCATGAATTGGGCCTTCAGGTGGGTCACTGTTAAGTTGCTTTAATGACCTCCAGGCCTTTTGACTGTTTCTTGACATATACTGTATTTCTTCCATGGTTTTTTTTTTTTTCAATTATCTCTTTCAGCTTCTGAGACCAAATAATTTTTTGCCTGGCCAAAATCCCATCACCCTCACAGATATCTCTCGTGGGAACCCATGAAAGGACCTTCTCAACTGCTGCACCCAGACTCTGGAACTCACTCCCACTAGAGGCCAGGACTGCCTCATCTCTGTTGTCTTTCTGGAAACAGGCAAAGAGACCTTTCTCTTCAGGCAAGCTTTCCCTGAATGATGGACTACCTATTATGTGTCTTTTATATGAATCTACAGGATCACATAGACTTTGTGTTTATAACTTCTTATAACCTTATGGGCTTACATTGACACTATGTTTTCAATGCTAATTTCCGTCACTCATCACTTTACATGGAACTTTACTCCCCTTTAACTGCTCGCGTTCTCTTGCAGCTTTAATGTACTGCTGTCTATTAATGCTGTAAGGTGTCCTTCAATTCCCTGTTGTCAATACTGGAACATGTCTTAATTGTAATGGACTGTATATTATCCCTCATTCTGTAAGCCACCTTGGGTCCTTTTTCCAAAGAGAAAGGTGGGGTAAAAATACTCTAAAATAAAATAAAATAAATAAAATTTTATTTGCTCAAAGAATTGTATGCAAATTATGAAAAGTAACTATTCATTTGGGTGGTTATTTCCAGTATAAGGCCTTGAATGTAATAGGATCTGCATCCTCAGAGTATGGATAATCAAGGCAGTCTTTCCACTGCCTTGATGAACCACTCATAGGCCTCTGTGGCCAGCCAATGTTCCATATAATTACATCTAATGTTGTTCTGAACTTCTGCCTGTCAACTTTTTTAAAAGTGATATCTACTGTGGAATGGTACTGTTGATGGTTGACCACTGCCATGAGTTGGCAGATTATGAGTCCATGCTTTGTATATGGAATTGGGGTGCAGTTCAAATTCACACATTCATAGGTTGTATACTGTAGCAAATATTAAGTCTGAACTATAACTTGAGGTTGCATGGGCCACATCTGTTTCAATGTTTCAGGCAGCAACATGTGTTGGGCTACCCCTGCTAGAGTTCTAAAGTCTGCTCTCCCCCTACCCTCACATTCAAGACCAATAATTCCCAGTGCAGGGCTCCAAAAATATTGTTGCACTATTGTTTCCATCATCTCTCAGCAGCATCACTAGTGACCAGCAATGAAGGAAACTGTTGTCCAACAGCATCTGGTGAGCCAAAGCTAAAAACCACCCATCTGGTTCATTATGCAGTGTCATTTTTCTCAAGCAGTTGAATTCTCCTACTTACTTGGCCAAGGTTTTAAGTTCAAATTAAGAAGAAACCTTCCCAAACCATTTCTATTTTATTTTATTTTATTTTATAGCCACTTCCCCTATTCCACTATGAAACATCAGCCAGTCCTCTTAATAAATGTACTCTGCCCCCTTTTAAAAAAGTGTTATAAAATGCCAAGAAATCATAAAGTTTGAAGTATTAATTTAGGCTGAAATCCAATTAGAAAGACTCGCCTAAGTCTTACTTAGTTCAAGTGGGTCTTCAGCTGCAGTCTTTTCTGCTGGATCATGACCTTATTAAATAAGTATAATCCATAATTTATCATTAGTAATCATCTTCATTATTATTATTTTTTGCAGGCCTAAACTGGAGCAGCACTCTACAGCTGCATAATTTACACTTTAAACAGGGCTGTCTCCTCCATTCCACACCCAGCCAACAAACCCATTTCTGTGTACTTAATCGGACTACGCTTTAAATCACACTACATCGTACACTTTGTGGCAATATGCAATGGCCAAAGCATATAAAATATGGTGAGATTTAAGAAGTAGCAGCTGAACCAACAATATATTCTCCTGGAAAGGAGACATTAAATAAATTGTGGATGGTTTTTGATAGCCAATTAAAGTTCCTTTAAGAACCCTGTTGCTTTTGTCTACATAGTTCAATCCAAGCTCTTGGAGCGAGCAAGCTTGTCATAAATATTACCTAAATTACCAAAGACGTAGCAATGAAGTATGTGTCTTGTTAGAAATATTAACCAGGACATTCAGAAATAAGTCTAAGACATTTTTTTTAGGAAGCAATATATTTCAAATGCCTCTGAATATCCACAGCAATCTTAATTTCCATGGGATTCATGTAAAATTGAGTGAATACATTTATAGAAGTTTTCCATGTTTTGTTCAAGCCCAGAGAGGATCTCTCTCTTTTTAATTCACCAAGAAAGAAAAGATCCTCATATAAAAAGCCTTTAACATTTCCCCTGTGGATACCAAATTAGTGATGATAAAGAATTTCATCTTTAAGAATATTTCATAGTACTGTTGAGAAAAAGAGAGATGAAAACAGCTTTTTCTCACCATGCAGGTGGCAGAAGTAACCCTGTATACACCATCTTTATGTTAATGGTAAAAATGTTAACTATAATTAAAATTAAATTAAAGGTTGGAACTGTGGTTCTTCCTCAATGATGAAAAGGGCTACTTCAGTCCAAACAAGGATTTTGACCCTAAGAAAGGCTGCTTATAGAAAGGGAGGGAGGGAGGATGTAAAGTTTTTAATTTTTTAATTTCCTTCTCTCACCATAGTGCGTCCTCTCTTATTTAACCAGAATGTGCCCCAGCCCTCCAAAACAGTTTAATAGTATTCTTCATCATCACTGTCATCGCCATCGTCGTCGTCGTCATCATCATCATCATCATCATCATCATCATCATCATCATCATCATCATCATCATCATCATCATCATCATCATCCTAAAACTATAGAACTGGAATGGACTCTAGATCATCAAGTCAATGAGGCCCAATGCAGAATCAAATTTCCAACCTCTTGATCCGCAGCAAGTTACCTAAACCACTGAGCTACCTTTGTCACCCCAGCCCCAAAATAAAGAGACAAGACAAGAATAGTAGATTTCAAATTGGGCCACAATTTATCGGTTAGCTGTATTAAGTAAACTATAAAGTATGAAAATCCGGAAGGGGGGGCTCAGAATAGTGCAAGTGGCATGAATTAGAAGGTCTAATTAAATTTAGGTGGGTGCTGCCCACTAGCACCTGATAGCACCCATCCCCAAGAAGTGGTCTGGCCAGCTCTCATCTAACCTCTAGGGGCCAATTTTAGTGATCTAACTAATAATCTTAATATCCTAGACCAGTAAAGACCGAGTGTCCAAACTGTGATTCAAAACCCACTAATTATTCACAAAGTGCCAGTATAGCAATTTAATCTGAATACAGGTGGGCGATGTCAGGTGCCCACAGAAAGGCTCCAAGTGCCACCTTTGGCACCTGACCTTGACTATTAATATAGAGGGCTGCTGGGTAAATTACGACCACTCAGCTTTCTAATACTTGGGTTGCCACTTGCAATAACCACCAAGTGTGACTGGTAGAATAGTAAATGACCACACATCACCTGAGGAGATTGGGATGGGTGAAAACTTGCTGCCACTCTTGGCCCATCAGAGGAGCAGTCAAAAATTCCCATCCAGCCCTCGTGCGACCAGCTAATCTCATTCTCCTAATAGGGTGGACAGGCCAGAGAACAGCATGAGGCAAAAGAGGTAAGGAAACCTTCACTGGAGCCTTATATAGGCTCCTAGCCCAGTGATGGCAAACCTTTTAGAGACCGAGTGCCCAAACTGCAATTTCAAAACCCACTAATTTGTTTGCAAAGTGCCAAAACAGTAATTTAACCTGTATACAGGTGGCTATGAAGGGGCAATGTCGGGTGCCCACAGAAGGGGCTCCGAGTGCCACCTTTGGCACCCATGCCATAGGTTCGCCATCACTGTCCTAGCCTGACAGACTACATGGTCCACAATTTGCATTTGGTGCAGGGAGGCAAAGGAACCCCTCCCAGCACTGCAAGGCTGCTCCAAGCAGCCATTATCCACCTGCATTAAAAAAAGCAACTGCTCATGTTCATAGAGCTAAATTATGTGATGCCTCTGCAGCCATTATTTTTCTCTGTTTAATGTTCAGCTGCAGACCTGCTTTTGCACTTTTTTGTTCAACTTCATCAGCAGTGATTTCAAATCATTGTTGCTTTCTCTCACTTTTATGATGTGACCTGCATACTGTAAGTTACTGGCGTTCTACCAATTTTCACTCCTCTTGCCTCTGAATCTAATCTAGTTTTCAGTATCATGTTTTGAAAATAGGTTGAACAGATGGGGAGATAAAATACACCCTTGTGAGGCATCTTTGCCTATGAGAAACCATTCCATTTCTCCACATTTTACCCTATTAATAGGTTGGTGTCCACACAGGACAATCAAATGCTGTGGTCCACCCATTACTTTTCAAACACTCCAATGTATTTGTAAACTTCTTTTCAAAAAATTGCTTCATTTTATAATGCAACACTGACCAGGAAGTTGAATTAGATCAAGCTTCAGGTTTGTGGGATCTACCTGGGCTTTACAAAACACCTTCACTATATGTGAAATTGCCTGTTTTTCCTTAGTCCTTAGAAGACACCCAGAGATCTACCTTATCATTATCCACCTTCTCTCTGTATCCATACCCAAGACCAACTCAACAAGTTTTATAACTTTTTAATACTTTATAACTATCTTGCCTTCATTTGGCCTGTATATCTTGCCTTCAGTGGCAGCCCCGGCAGCGGTCCTAGGATAGCCTGCTGGACCCACTTGCTAGCTGGCTAGTGGGGCTCCGGTGGTGGTGGCGGCTTCGGTGGCTCCAGAGGCTCCAGCAGTGGCAGCGGTGGTGGAGGAAGAGGGACACAACCAAGGAGGTAGCCATTTTACAGACAAATGAAATGGTTGGCACTGTTTGTTTTTTTCTTTATTTTAGTGCACCACCCTGGTCACCCCTGGGGCCGGGTCGGTGCTCTTTTTAATTTTTTTTTTTACTTCAACCATGTGGCCTGCGCTACAGCTATTGTCAAGCCCCACACACGGAGCACACACACAACCAGGGTTCAGTTCTTTGCAAAGATCTTTAGTGGAAAGCCAGGCAAGTTCAAGTCCTTTGCAACAATCAAGTGCCAGATAAATAACAGAATCCAACTCCCAGCAATTAACAGTCCAAGTCAAAACCAGAATGTCTCACAGAAACCAGATGCCAAACCCAAGGGAACAGATCAAGCCGTTGTCCAGGAAGCCAGTCCGAAATCAGGAAACAGAGCCCAGGTCACAGACAGGAACGTGGTTGCAAGTTCAAATGAGGCATTGCTCCCACAGAGAGCTCAAGGTGAGCTTACCAGCTTTATCTCAAAACAGGGAACACACTCTTACTTCTGGAAAGGCTCCTGCTAGTACTCAGAGCTTCCTGCCCTGATTCTCCATCTAGTATCAAAGACCCTTTCCCTAGCCCTCCTGGTAGCACGTCTTTGCAGAATCCTGCTCATAGCCCTTCTAGGGGGAGAAGATATGTTTTCAGCTGAGTCATCAGACCCAGCTGCTTGCTGACTTGAGCTGCAAGGCTCCTCCAGCAGCTCTTCACCATTTAACCCCTCAGAGTCAGGTTCTGTGACAGGCAGGGTCCTGGCAGCTGTAGTGCGGCCGGTCGGGGTTTTTTGGGGGTTGTTTTGTTTTTTTGCTGGCCCACATGCCAGATCAGGCTTTTGTTTTGTTTTGTGGTTTGTTTCCATCCACACTGGTTTCATGCCCACGGGCTGCTTCTGTGGCTAGTGGGCCGAGTCCAGTGCTCGTGAGCTGGTATCGGGCCTGGTCAGCGCTGGTTTTATTTTTAATAGTTTTTTCTTTATTTTAATTTATCTCTAGGTTCGTTATTCAGTTCGTTGTGTAACAAAACAAATAATGAAACAAACTAAACGTTTGTTTCGTTCCCATCTCTAATTATTCCAAAGCAGAGCAGATTCCGCAGCTAAGTACGTAAACCATGGTGTGGACATGGATTTCTAGCCATCTTCGTTTGTGAGTTTTGTCATTTTGTGTGTACAATACGTGGTCTATGGGACCCCCAGAACGAATCATTTGAGTTTCCATTCTTTCTTATGGGGAAATTTGCTTAATATAAGAGTGTTTTGGTTTACAAGCATGTTTCCGGAACAAATTACGCTCGTAAACCAAGGTATCACTGTATATATATTAGAACCAAATGTTTTAACATTTCAACATACTGTATATGCATTTAAATATCACTTAGGTTTCAATCCTATACGTATCTGACTTGGTCTTATTGAACTTAAATGGGCTTTACTCTTGAGTAGAATGTTTAGGATTGCACTGGGAAGGCAGTATGTTTTTCCCTTGTGCTGTTCTTGTCATCAATTGCTATGCTAATGAGTCTTCAAGACTGCAAATTGAGAAGGCTGGAAGCATGAGAGACAGTTGAGTTTCCATGGCTTTCTTGTGAGAAAAGAATAAAATGCGTAATAATCTTTAGAGTCAAGAAGGATATATGCAATCCACAAAGCATCAAAACAATAAGCAGCAGAACATTGAAAAACAGGGGTAGGGCGAATCCATTCTATTTACTAACATGGAGCTAATAATTAGTCTTCTCTATCTAGAGGCAAGCATTTACCATGTGTTTAGCATTACTATTGAGAAGGTCAGTGCTAACTTCTTCAAGAGGGGAGTTCCGGAGCATGTACTATAAGTGCACATTTGTTGAAAATGAGCAGTCTCGGCGCAGACATATCACAGTCTTTGGGGATGCACAAACAATTCTGCCTCAGTGGAGCTGAAACAATGCCTTGTATTCACAAAGATTACAGGTTCTTCAATGCTGGAAAGAAGGGGGGGTGAAGGAGGGGAGCCTTGAAACACAGATAAATTGGTCTTCGCCTAGTGCCATTCCTTAATTTACAGCGGTCTTTAAGATCGGAGCCCAATTGCCCAGGCACTCATAAAAAGAGAAATGATGAATATTCAGGATGTCTTTTGAATCCATTAGGCAACAGAGGATGAAGTCTCCATATGTAAGGTTTTAGTTACTTTCACGTTCTGGCCAGGAGTATGCCAAAATGGCGTCAGAAAGAGAAATGATGCTTTAGTTTGTCAGTGGGGAGAGAGTAAACATGAATCAAGCGCATTGAAGAGAGTGCTAAAATGAACGGCTGTGATTCAAAACATAAATGAGCATTGTGTTGAATCTGTGCTTCAACTTTTGTGCCTTTCTTAATGGTCTTACATGCCTTACCATAGAATTATGTTTCACCATTAGTCACGTGTATTAACTTTTATCCCGGTGAAAGCCAAATGCCATTAAGATGGTTACTTATCTATACTGGGTCCTAATTAGTTTAACATGCACCCTGAACGGCAGTTGTTTTCAATACTTTTGCCAAGGCAGCAAGTGTTTATGGTGGAAAGAAAAGAGTCTCAGGCGTGGCCAGAAGAAGAAGATGGGGAGTCCATCATGGCATGGTTAGGGCCAAAAGGCCTGGAGAAGTTTTTTGACCCAAATCAGGGAATGGCAGCATGAAACTAACACTGCCACGTGTCAGAACTGAATGGGAGATTCCAGTAGTACCTGTACTTACGAGCAATTTGACTTAAGACTGGAAAACCATTGGTGTTTTAATTGCTGCCTTACAAATTTTAGATGCTGTCTGCTCTACGTACATTTATTTATTTATTTATTTATTTATTTATTTATTTATTTATTTATTTATTTATTTATTGAGGGTTGCTCTACTTATGAGTTGTTCAACATATGAGCGTGCATTCGAAACGGATTAAATTTGTAAGTAGAGGTACCACTGTTTTAGTGTTTGCATATGAGAAAGGACCCTGCAGTTGCTCTTGCAAAGATGAATAATCAGGAAGATGATCAAAGGAGACCCAAAAGTCCAAGTCAAATCTATTAAGAGAGAAGGCTCTAAAGGAGGTGCTACTGAACTTCCACAAGCAGAGCAATGCTGATGGAAGTAGTCTCTCCATCTCTGTCTCTTTCAGATTTTTTATTTTTAATTGCACTTCTTGATTTTAATTGGCCCAAAGGCAGATTATGCAACTGTTCAGCAGGGGAAGGGTAGGAGGGAGACTCACAATGATTTTGACTAAAAATTCTCTACTGTTTGCATCTGGATTGACTTAAATAGCCACTAACTGCTGCACTTCCCATTGTGGTAGATCACTGTCCTCTTGTGGGAATCAAACCATAATTTGGATTAATCTTTCTCAATCCAAACAAATATTGGAAGGGTAAGTAAACATCTGAAGTGTTGTCGCTGCTGGAGGAGGGAAGATGTACAATCCATATTGAAGGCAGCATGTTCTGCCAAGCACTTTCCAAAGACGCTGCAAAACATTGCTCCCATACTTAGCCGGAAATTGAATTTTGGGGCTAGAAATACAAGACATGTGGCAAAATCCAGATTAGGAAAGCCACCATTAACTGTAAAATGAAGCAACCTGGAGCAAACAATAACATGCCACTAGGGAGAGTGTTATCAACATTGTCTCCTAATCCTTAAAAGCTAAGACAATTTTAATTTAATGTTCACCTCTGTAAATCTAAACTGTTTTAGGCTTTATTTTGTCATCTAATTAACATCTTGATTAACTAGGCCTCTTTTAGGAACATGGCACATTGTCTCCATGCAGTATTGAGCTCTGAAGTACAATGGTTCTGCACAGGGACAACAGAAGACAGCTGGGAGGAGCATGGATTGCCCAGAACTGACATCCCAAGCACCTCCATCTTCTCTGCTAATTGTGTGTGTTGTGTCATTACAGAAATTTTTGAAGTTGTCTGGGATTAGGGTTTCTGTAACGACACAACACACACAATTAGCAGAGAAGATGGAGGTGCTTGGGATGTCAGTTCTGGGCAATCCATGCTCCTCCAAGCTGTCTTCTGTTGTCCCTGTGCAGAACCATTGTACCTCAGAGCTCAATACTGCATGGAGACAATGTGCCATGTTCCTAAAAGAGTCCTAGTTCATCAAGACGTTAATTAGATGACAAATTAAAGCCTAAAACAGTTTAGATTTACAGAGGTGAACATTAAATTAAAATTGTCTTAGCTTCTTCAGTCATTGATCCAGGATTCCCTCTTTTGTCAGCTGTCCAGTTCTGTGAGAGGCATGGTTTGGGAAGGGTTTTGAGGACAGGCCTCCAGTCCTGTCATGAACCCCCTATTGGCACTTGGTTCATGGGCTTGAGATCTTACTTGCCAGATGGCAATAAACTAATCAGCAGGTGGAACAGCGGACTATCTCTAGTCTAACACATGTCAGTGGCATGGATTGTTTTGGATGGTGGTGGATTCTCTAACATTGGGAGTGGTTAAGCAGAGGTTGGAGGACCACCTGTCAGGGATGCTTTAGGTAGGGATTTCCTGAAGATTGATGTTGTCTTTTCTAGTCATAATATCCTGTGATTCCATGAATTTAGAGCACTTTCTTGAAATTAGCAGTTTCTCAGGATTGTTAATACAGGGGAAGACCTTTCTTTTCAGGCAAGCTTTCCCTTAATGAAGGGCTGCTAAGTGGGAGGTCTTAATGGATGGTTGTGCCGTATTTCTTTGAGTGTGTTTTTTGTGTTGCTGTTGCTTACTATTTTCAGTTTGGCATTTGTTTTGACCCTTTGTAGCATTTGTATACTGTACTTACTGTTTTTAGCTTTAAATATTGTCTTTTAATGAAGTAACACACCTTGCATCCATTCAAGGAGAAAGTTGCAGCAAAAGTATTTTAAGTAGATTTCAATGATAAATTGATTTATTTAATTAACTCATAGAATCATAATTTAAGATCCACCTCAATGCCAGAGGTGTGGAAAGCCCTACTAATCTAGCGGCACGTGATTAGGCAAAGATGAAGAAAGGGGTTAGGCAGCCAGTACAGTGAGCACCACCACCATCCAGTGATGACTCATGTGGGCAGAGCTATGTTCAATTAATACATGCCCAGCTAGCATATCAATTAGCCCCAATGCATCACCTGGTCATTTTGAAATATTAAAAACCATGTGCGCATCTGAGATGCTTTCTGCAGAACAAACAAGAGAAAATGTAGGAAGAGGACCTGTGTGAGTGGAATGCTGGCGCTATAAATTCCTGCCCATAAACTCAGAAGTTATCGATTGTAATAAATGTAATCCAGTCCCCTGCTCATGCTGGAAGCCCACTAAAGCATCATTCCAGACAGGTGGTCACCCAGCTTCAGCTTTAGAATGGCTGAAGAAAAATAGTCCATTGCTTTCCAAAATAATATTTTCCTCTGTTGTACAATCTGTACAATCCGTATGGTCTTTCTGTTCAGTATAAATTCTTATTCTTATTCTCCTACTCCTATTCCTACTCCTACTCCTACTCTCTTTTTGCCTCTCTCTCTTTAGAATTTTAATCCAGTTCTGGAGTGTTAACAAAACTGAATGTTCATCTTGATCTACATAACACTGATATTTCTGAACTAACTGAAGAGGATCACCTATCTCATCTCTTAATCACCTCTTCTCCATGCTCAACATATCCAATTCTTCCATGCTTTCCTCAAAAGACCCATGGTCCAGGGCATCATCTTTCTTGCCCTTCACTATATCCATTCCAAATAACTGATTCATTTCTTAAAGTGATGCACCTGTACAGAATAACCTGCCAAGCCTCACCTGAACAGAGGAATGCCATTATCTCTCATGGACTGAACAGTAGACATCTAGTGATACAGCCTTGAAGTTCACAACCCTTTTAGCCCTCATATTGTATGGTGGTCTTAAGTTTAGCTCATTATAGGTTTTATCACTTCAGGAAGCACCTTTTCTAAATGGAGAAGCAATTGGCTGAGTTAAAGGGATACTTAGAAGTTACAACACACCCAGATTTTGGAGTCTGGGTGTTTTCCCAAGCAGAGCTGCTGCTGAGGACAGCCAAACAAACAGAAGAAAGTGAGCGCTGGTAAGTTTCTGGGGTGCTTGCAGTTGGAGTAGAGCTGCTTTAGAGGCCTCTGTTAAACTGCAAAGAGCCACCTCTATTCAAAGTTAGCAGCTGGAAGCTTCCTCAAACAAATGAAGCAGGTGGTGGAGCCATACTAATCCTTTTCCCTGAGCAAGGTCAGCATTAGCCATTTGGAGTCTGGGTGTGTTCCCAAGCAGAGCTGCTGCAGAGGAAACCCAAACAAAAAGAAAGAAGTGAGCACTGGTAAGTTCTGGGGTGCTTGCATTTGGAGTAGAGCTGCTTCAGGGATTTCATATAAACAACAAAGGAAGAAAATATTCTTACTAGATACAAAGGTAGTAAAAGGGTAAATTTTGAGGCTCAGAATACTGCACTTGTTAAAATTGAGTCTGAGGAAGCAGCTGTAGTTACCTGCAACACTTGGGCTATGTTTGTGATCTTGCCAAAGCACATGGAGAACTACACTTGCAGCAAATGCAAGCTGGTTGCACTATTAGAAGAGACGGTCCAGCAGCTAGAAGCCTGCATGTCTAACCAGCAACAAATCAAGGAGCTTGAGCTGTTCTTGGACAGAGTGGAGCAGACTATCCTGGACAAAGACGAGACAGGGCACAGTTATGAGGCAGAAGTTATTTCACTAACTCAGGAGGTAGGTGCATGGAGGAATGTGACTTGAAGAAGTAGAAGGGCAAGAGAGTCTGAAATTTCAGAATCAATTTGAGGCTGCTGATTTGAGGCATCACACCTCATGAGAAATGCACAGAGGAACAACTGGTTCTACCTGAGGATCTCTTACTTATCACACTTGATGAGATACAGGAAGACAAACAACAGGAACAAGCTGAAGACCTCTCCCTTAATATAGTTGATGAGCATGTAGATGAACAGGATGCAGGAGAGAGGCTCCTTGTACTAGGTGATTCAATTAATAGAAATACAGAGAGATGGATTTGTGATGTGCACGATAACCGTATGGTGACTTGCTTGTCAGGTGCAAAGGTTGCAGACATCACAAGAAATCTAGATAGTTTTTTAGACAGAACTGGGAAGGAGCCAGTGGTCATGGTACACGTTGGTACCAATGATGTTGGGAAGGCAAAGTGGTCAGTCCTGGAAGCCAAAATCAGGTTGTTAGGAAGAAGATTGACGTCCTGGACTTCCAAGGTAGCATTTTCAGAAGTGTTGCCAGTTACTCATGCAGGAACTACCAGGCAGGCAAAGCTCAGAAGCCTCAATGTGTGGATGAGGTGATGGTGTTGAGAGGAGAGCTTCAGAATTGTCAGCAACAGGAGCAACCTTTTGGGACAAAAGGAATTGTGTTCTTTGGGGCTCCCTCTTCCAGATATGGAGGCCCTTTCCACAACCTCGAGGGTGTTCCTCTCTGACTGGTGGATAGAGTCCAGAATCTGGGTGTGGTCCTGGACTCAGCCCTCTCTATGGAGGCCCAGGTGGCTGCCGTTTCCAGGACTGCCTTTTTCCATCTTTGACAAATTGCCCAGATCCACCAGTATCTGGAAGGGGAGTCCCTGAGAACTGTTGTGCAGGCGCTTGTGATCTTAAGGATAGACTAGCATGGCACCCCTCCCCAGCCAGACCCCTCTGGAACACCAGCGCACCCCTCACTCTGCCGGCTCGTGAGATCTTAGGCAGTCCCTATGGAGACTAAGCAGGGCACTGGCACCCTAATTGATGCTGTACATGAGGGCAGGTGCCTCTCCCTGCCCCCCGCCCCCAATATGCCACTGCACAGGTTACAAACCATGATGGAGATCTATAATCTCCAGTCTTAAAACCAGTGTACTTCAAGGGCCAGATGCAGGGAAGTGGTATCAGGACACAGATATCTAGTCTTGTGCGCTCCCAGACACATTTGGTGGGGCCACTGTGAGATACAGGAAGCTGGACTAGATGGGCCTTTGGCCTGACCCAGCACGGCTCTTCTTATGTTCTTATGTTTGATCCCAAATCTCACAGCAATGTGTGTGGCATTAGTGGGGAGTACATCAGAACATAGGGTTTTTACCTTGTCTGAGTTACAAAGGAAGACTGCCTTGAATTTTAGCGTTAATTTTATTCTTATACCAAATGGGAAGCAGAGGATATTTTTTATTGCTCAGCTGAAACAGTCCCAAAAATATTATGGCTGTGATAAAATATTTACGATGGGATGAAAAAAACGGTGTATATGTGAAAAATACAGGAAATGAGTGAGCATGCCTTCAAGATGCTTCACATTTTCTTTGTTCAGAGAAGACTAGAATGGGGAATTGTAGATAACTTTTTTATTGGCAATGGCTTTCCTTCGGTATCTCATTTTACCCTGCATTACAAATTCAAAGTTTGAAGTCAAAAAAACATTATTTTTTAAATGTTAGGAGTGGAATGAAAGAAAAGAATGCACTTGAACTAATGGCAGGGAGAGTGAAATAGCTCACATCAGCAGAAAAGAATGGGCAAACCTACAGTACACTGACTTCACTGATACCCCATTTATCAGCAATTACTGACTCCATTAAAGGCAGAGTTTACAGCAGACAGAGTAGGCGAGCCTAAAATATGTCCCAACAGATGGACAGAGAGTGTCAGTGATGCTGTATTTCAAAGGCATGTGCATCTTTGTTATCGTTGCATATGGAGTCAGAAAGAGGGGGTCGGGGAATGGACGGAGGGCCAGCGGATGATTTACTTGACCTGCATGGGCAGAACTGAGAGGGAAAACCTCATTAATTCCCTAGGTCATTCTGGAAGACATTAATTTGGTTTAGACTCACAATGTCGAGAGATTTTCCAGACATACATGAGGAATTATGAAATCTCTATAACTGGAGGAAAGTATGTCCAAATCACTTCCAACATAAATCAGGCTGACTTTGTGAAGAAGGATGCTATGCTTAATCAAGGGAGTTATGGAACTTCTTGTACTTATTAGACAGAAAATAGGACAATATTTTATATCATTATCAGGATGGGATTCTGCCTCACCCCTCCCTTTGAGGGTGATTCTTCTCTGCCATCTTGTAAGAGGTGTGTTGGATAATGTGTCAATAACTCCTGAACTCTATATATTTTTTCATAGCTATGTATGGCAAATGAATTCATAAATGTATGCTTGCACATGCATACACACATGTCTGCACTGACACAGACTCATGCTCACACCAGAAACTTCTGAAGTACTGTCAGCCCTATGCCAGCCGCCATGTTTTTTTAAATCCCTCTTCCCATGATCATTTTTCCTTTCTCACCTTGTTTCTCTCCACCCATTTCAGACTACAAATGCCATCAGTACCAGTACAGTAAAGGTAAGGGACAGAATTATGGGGCTCCTGATCCAGAATATCTTGATGATATTGATCCACCACACATTTCAGAAGATTTTAATTAATTAAAATGCAAGATGAGTGGACTCTATCCACCACCAATACTGTATCTCAGTTTATAATTCACATGTGAAAACTACTGACATTGAGAAATCCTGGGTCTGGAAGCAATTAATCATATGGAGCTCATATATATGATGAATCATCTAAAATAGCTGTTCAACACATACAAGTCATGAACAAGTGACGGACATGTTTGTGTGAACCAGAAAAATACAATTGTTATTCTTTAAGCACAAAGTTGCAAAGTGGCCATCAAAACTAGCAGGGTCTCTGTTTATCCTGTGTTTCATTATGCAAAAGACAAATATTTTGCTTTTTTTTAAAAAACTTGAACCCAAGAGAGAAATACATAGGGAACATTGGGGTTTTTAACCTCATTTAACTATTTGCAGCCTGCGAAATATTTGCCTTCAGTATCACCTTTCATTAGTGCTGCTGTGCAGTAGCTGCCCATCTATCAAAAATTTCTCTGCCCCCATCATCCCTGGAACCATCCATCTCATTCTCCTGGTGTGACGGTCAATTCCTGAAAAGGAGACAGACATCTTAATCTGATGCCTCAGTTTTTACCATTTCGCGTAGGTGACCCAGTGAAGTCCAGCCTCCTGCTCTTAGCTTCCCTGGCACATTCAGACCTCATCGCAACATTAAAGTGTACCTGAGTCTAGAAAGGGGATACAGAGGTATGTCTTCAGGGACATATCATGTGTCAAGACTCACTGGGAAAGAGAATAATGCTAGGAAATGTAGAAGGCAGAAGCACCACCGGGTTGCTTCCAATATGAATGAAGATGTAGAAAAAGGGAAAGATTTAATGTGGGAAATATTGACTCAAGAAAGGAAGCCTCCGACCTTACTTTCCAAGACATGGACAGAATTGTTTCTAGCAAGCCCTTTTGGAAGTCCGTCAGTGACAAGTTTCACCATAAGTCAAAAGCAACTTGGTGGCTTATAACAAGAACATTGTATTCATGGGCTTTTTTAAAAAATGCAGTAGCTAATATGCAGATCCTCAAACAAGACCGCAAAGAGTCCTACTCTACCCTTGAAAACAGCATTTATAACTGTGAATACCATTCTTTGTAAAAGCTGCATCTCGCTATGTTTACCAAAAGGTTATCTCTTTTCCTAAAAGACCATGCATTAGTACTTTTTACTCGTTCAGCACTGGACACTCCCTCTCAATGACATCCTTTCTAGAAGGGAGAAAGAATAAAATTAATCTTAAAATAGACAATTTAAGGGAGTTGGACTTCAACTTGGAGTTCATTAGAAGGCCATAAAGCACTGCTGTCTTACAAGCAATGTTCCCCAGACGCTACTCATGAAAGCAATATTGTGTGTTTAAGTGGATCATTGCCCAAGCCATAGGAAAGCAATGGTTTCTTAGATTATTCTGTCCTGTAAACCTCTCCAAATAATAGTATTACCTAGTGGAACCTATCCAGGCTTCGTATTCATCCAGCTTAATTACGAGAGGAAGGGGAGCATGCTAACCCCATCCCTTCCTCCTCTGTTTCTGGCTTCTTCTGCTATGAAGAGCAAACATTGCAGGGAGGAGAGTCTCCTTTGTCCATGGAGATTCTTCATTTAATGCAGAACCAAGCTTGGGGGGGGGAGTGCTTTGGAGTACCATTCCTAGAATACTTCAAGCAGCCTGGGAGCTGTAGTCCATAAAGTCACTTTTATAGACCTATGTCCTAGGCCGAGTAAAGGGCCTTCAAAAACAGAGAAGGTTGTGTCGAGATCGCAGCAAGCTAGCCCCACTGCAAAGTGCTGGATTTCACAAGACCCAATGAAGAAACCCAACACAGAGAGATCCAGGCAAAATTACCAGTTTATTAGGCCTAATAAAGATGGTAAGGTGAACGGATCACCCAAGGCAGAAGTGAGGCGTTCAGCAACCCAAAACAGGAAACCCACAATCTTTATTTCCTCCCTTTCCTGCCCCACAGAGTGATGCCTCCTCTGGGTTGGGCTAGGGGTGGTGTTCTGGGGACAACCAATGGGGTCACTTCAGGAGTCTCTTGGGGGAGGTCCTGGGCGTTCCTGGTACTCTGGAACAGGACCCCTGCATGGGTGCGATTAGGCAAAAACTAATCCTTTAATGGATAACTAGAGGGTTAACAATGAGGGGGAAAGAGTCAGCATTGTCCAAAAGCCGGGGTGATCACAAAACAATTAACAAGTCGATGGGGAGAAGAACAATCACAATGGGGGGCTGGGAAGTCACAATGGGGACGGAAAAGCCGATCAGGAAAGTCTTTGGCTGCCAGATGGATCCTGGATGAATGTGGAAACAGAACAATGGGATGCCTTGGGCTGTGATGTAATCTTTGGTACATCCACAGGTGAGACGTGCTGGAGTCGTCCTGAAGGAATGGAGACTGCTAGAAGATTCTCCCTCTTTGCCATGCGGTCACCACGTTGCTCAAAGATGGCTCAGGTCCAGAGAACAGGAGAGTGTAGGCACACAGTTTAAGCACGCCCAGGGCCACTGGGGCAGGGTGGAGAGAGAGGGGGGAGGGAGGGAGGGAGGGAGGGAGAGAGGGGAGAGAGAAGAAGAAGGATGGAGGAAAGCAGAGAAAAGAACGGAAGGAGAGAGAGAGAGAGAGAGAGAGAGAGAGAAGGAGGGGGAGGGGCCTTGGAGTCAGGAGTCTGAGGTCCAGGATAGGTAGAGGCAGTGGGGCCAGGCTCTAGATGCTAGGGAAGTCCCCAGTCCTTGAGAATGATGGTTGGAAATCATTTTTCTTGCCAGCCAGAGCAGGGAGGGGGAATAATCCCTCAATTCAGGAGAGACTTGCCTGAATTGTGTCTCTGGCTGAAATGTTTTAAAGGCTGGGAAATGAGGAAAAGGAGCTGGAGATGGGGTAAAGAAAATGGGCATGAAGGGGTTAAGGAAGGGGTTAAAATGGACTTCAGTTAGGGGCATCCTTGACTCATTGGCTGGAACCTCTGGAATTTGTGAATTAAGATTTCCAGAGGTTTCCGCAAGCAGGGAAGCCTCGTTTGAACTCTTTGGAAAAGGGCACCGGTCTACCCCCATAGAGAAGTATAGAGACGGAGAGGCTTCCATAGGGAAGCATTGGAAAAGGAAAAGGGGGGTTGGTCTACTGCCATAGAGAAACTTGGCCGAGAAGAGGCACAAATCTTATGGAGCTGTACCTCGGGTAGGGAGTGGTGAGAGGAGTCGGTCCTTCAGCTAGCCTTCCCCAGGAAGGGGTTGGTCTACCGATATAGAGGAACACAGCCGAGGAGAGGCATAAATCTTTATGGAACTGTAGAGCGGGATGGAGCGGTGGAAGGAGTCCCCTTGGCTAACCTTCCCTGGGAAGGGGGTTGGTCTACCGCCATAGAGGAACACAGCCGAGGAGAGGCAGAGATCTTGTGGAACTGTATAGCGGTAGGAAGGGTGGATTCGCCCCGCTGGTGCTGTCATGAAACTAGCTGCCCCTCATGGTACTCGAAACGGCTAGAGAATTTGGATTCGCCCGGGGAAAGTGTTTTGGTTGTTTTTTGGGGGGGCGGTCTACTTAGCCAATTCAACAGATTAAGGGTTCCCCGCTGTGCCCCCGTCTGGCTGTAATTAATTTGACAGTGATTGATTAGACGGGGCGCTGATTGGACAAAGCTTATCTTCGCTCCCCTGCTGTTTTACAGAGTCTCTGCGGTAATTGATTGCCACAGGAGACCAGATACAATGTAAACTTTTAAAGTGGGTGCAAATTTGAAGCTTCCGCTTGCCGAATCCTCAGCTCGCAAGGCTTCTCAGCCTCAGCAAGAGGTGGCATGTATTTTCCCCGGTATCTCGGGAACGGTTGGGAGTTTTGGACGTGGGAAAAAGTGTAGTGCTTATGACGGTGTGAGGGCCATTTGGACGGTTCCGGCGGGTCTTGGAACCGGTCCAATTATTACAAATTTTGCTTCTTTCATTGTGACTCCACAGTTGTCCACATGGGAAGAGCAGCAGGAAGGTGTGAGGAGAAGGTGAGACAAGGATGTCCCCACCTCATGTTTTAAGACAAATGAGTAATAACCTTTATTGTGAGACTTGTGTGGGGGGGTGGCATCTGAATTGTAGGGCGCCAGATCTTTTGGCTTAATCAAAACTGTACAAAAATCAATTTATTTCACCACAGGGATGAAGTCTGAGTTGGCATATTGGGCCAGAAAAGGGAATGAGCGTCTGTGTTAAAAACATGCAAACCAGTGAACAGATTCATTGATTCATGGGGGGGCGGGGGCGGGGGGGACAGGGTTGACTTGATGAACTACGAACCATGACGAATCTAATATAACAGGGTGTAAAAGCTATCTGTTCCACTTTTAACGAATCTAATGTAAGCCTTAAACACTCCAACTTCAAATGCTTTATTGACTAGATGGTGTATACCGTTTACACATGGTTCCATGTATGCTGACTCAGCACATTGTACATTAATTCCTTGGAAAGAACCTGTTTGGGCATTGTACCTTAAAGTGATTACAGTAACATAATATTCAGCATTAAATGGTTACTCTAAGCTAATGGAATGTGAGTTCTGTACTGATATAATATGAGAGAGAGAGAGAGAGAGAGAGATCCTGTCACCCTGTTGTGAAGAGAATGATTATTTATGATTATGACCTGAAATGTTCAAAAGCAATGAGCAGTGTTTGTGGGTCAGTTTCCTAGACTAGTTGTTGGGAATAAGCAACATGTTGCAAGTAACGTCCATAGGAGGAGGTGACTCTTACACAGGGAAATGCAGAAATCACAAGTTTGCACGTGTGAGCTTCCAATCTTGTTTATCTTCTAAACATTTACATTTTGCTGCTGGAGGGCTTCTCACAGTAGCAATTAGAAGGCACAGAACAGCTTTTTGCTCTTTCCTTCTCCAGGTAATCTATGTGGTAAAGTAAATTATGGAAAAAGCATTAAAGCAAGGGAGAGTTACAAGTAAAGATGACATCATCCGAAGCCCTTTAAAATTCAGTGAACAAGGCAGGATGGTGGCATGATTTTAAAAAAATCTGAAACAGCTCCAATTCTGAAAATATTAAGTCTTAAGTGATACCTGGCATTTTACACATTTGGCACAATCAAAAATATTTTGATTTACTGTCTCCAATTCTTTCTTTTTCTCAAACTCGGAGGTTCTCAGTCCTTTGTCAAAAGTGAGTTTGAAAATGCATGCTGCACATTTAAATGAGAGGTGTACATTTCACATTCCCCCTAGGTTAATTGGAATGCCGCTCCCAATCATGTTAGACTAAGGGTTGTCAATCATAGTTGTGAGTAGAGGTGGGCCCGAAACAGAAAACCCATGGTTCGGGTTTGTCTGTTTTGGGCCCACCCTTGGTACGGTTCGGGTTCATACAATTTTTTTTAAAAAATTGTATGAACCTGAACCGGTTCAGGTCCTTATTGGGCGGCGGCGGGAGCAGCAGTGACGGCAGCCAATCCTGGCCCCTGCGGCAGGGGCTTTTTGAGTTGCTGGCTTGGGACCAGCACCTCGGGGGTTTTTCCAAGTGCCTACCATGTGGTTCCTGGGACTGGGTCAGCGCTCCTTTTTTGGGGGGGGGGATTTGATTTTTTTCAAGCACCGACTGTGCAGCCCCTGGAGCCGGGTCAGCATCTCTTTTATTTTTATTTTTATTTTTATTTTTTTCACTATTTTAGAGCACCCACCCGACCACCCCTGGGGCCGGGTCGGTGCTCCTTTTTATTTAATTTTAATTTCTGTGTTTGTTTGTTTGTTTGTTTGTTTTTAAAGCACTGACCGCGTGGCCCCTGTGGCTGGGCTGGTGCTTGTTTTTTTCCTTTATTTTAGAGCACTGACCCGGCCTCCCCTGGGGTCAAGTCGGTGCTCCTTTTTTATTTTGTTTTATTTTTTTTTTACTGCCGACCACATGGCCACCTACCAGCTATACCGCAGCCAGTCTTTATTTTTTCTGGAGCCCCCTCCCTGCAGCCAGGAGGACCAGACGAGGAAGGACCAACACCAGGTAGGAACAAAACGAACAAAACGAACCAAAGCAAAACAAAAATTTCCATTTCGTTTTGTTTCTCTTAGAGGGGGCAGTTCGTTATTCATTTCATTACATAATGGAACAAATAACAAAATGAACCAAAAGTTCATTTCATGCCCATCTCTAGTTGTGAGTTTTTCGGGCTGTTTGGTTATGCTCTGGAAGCTTTTCTTCCTGACGTTTCGCCAGACTCTGTGGCTGGCATCTTCAGAGGGCAAGGAACTCAGGGAACAAGGAGTTTCTCTCTGTGCTCTGGGGTATAGAGTGAGTGAGACTGGGGTTCTTAAAGTTGTGGGAAAGAGGAAGCATTACAATAGGTGTTAGTCATTGTATTATGATGGAGGGATTAAGAAGTCTCAATGTAATCAGGGGTAGCAACTATCCTAATATGTAGTTGATGGGTGTCATTAGTTCTATTGTGTGAACTGATCACCTTTGCTTGTGGCTGGATGGGAATAATTGATCAAGGTATCTCCCCTGCCAGGTAAGTATTGCTGGATGGGAATAATTGAGCTTTGACTTTTTGCACTCTGTAGTTTTTAGTACTGGAAGCCAGGCTTTGTTGATTTTTAGATTTTCTTCTTTTTTTGTTGAAACTGTGCTTATGTTTGTGGATTTCAGTGGCTTCTCTGAGGGAATCCACTCGCCACTGCAGGAGTATACAGGATACCTTGTAGTTGTGGCCAGGTATATATTGGGACCACAAAGCACAGCATCCAGACCAGAATCAAAGGACATGAAAGATACTGCAGGCTAAAACAACCTGAAAAATCATCAGTAGCTGAACACACCCTGAAAAAAATCCTCTTCCAGGACACAGAGGTACTGGACAACACTACCAATCACTATGTCAGACTACACAGAGAAGCCATTGAAATCCACTATAATGCTATATCTGATTTAATTATACTTTTAACATTTGTGCCTTATTTGGCCAAAATTGGCTTCATCCGTGAAAGGGAAATGCTATGACTTGGATTTGGAAATCATCACTAATTAATTCCAGGCAAAAATCAAAGAAACAAAAGAAAAGAAAAGAAAAGACAAAAAACATGTGGCACCTTAAAGACTATTATATTTCAATATAAACTTTTGTGGACATGTCTTCTTCAGACATATAGTAGCAGGAGGAGATGTTCAATGGAATATACAATGGAATACAAGTTTCATACCAAATATTCATTGGCTGTTGGAATATTTGAAATGGATTTTTCATTGCACACCCATTGGATGACTTCGTCCATGCACAGGAAACCAAGTGGGGACTCATTAAATAGCTGCAATTTTCCACAACAGGTTTTAGGCCATTTCCATTCTGCCAGCTTCACTAGGCAACAAGGTTTTTACCGCTGTATCTTAGTAGTGGGCAGTTTCCTACTGATGTTCGCCTGAGGCTTCTGTGACTTGTCACAGTAAATGGAGGGCTCTTGAGATGCATCTCAGTTACACAGTTGAATGGGTGACCAGGCATGTGCCTGGCCTGAGACAATTAACAGTGGCTAGTTATGCAAACCTTGTGCAATAAGATTTTAGCCATTTTTATTTAAACAAGATTGAAAACTGTCATGGTTTTTAACCCTAGGAGGGAGAAAGAAAGAAAGAAAGAAAGAAAGAAAGAAAGAAAGAAAGAAAGAAAGAAAGAAAGAAAGAAAGAAAGAAAGAAAGAAAGAAAGAAAGAAAGAAAGAAAGAAAGAAAGAAATGAATCATTTGAATTGAAACAAATAAGGGCTTATGGACTACTAGCAAGCAGCAACTGAGTGTGAAGTCACATATTATCCAATCAGGCATGTAGTGGAGAATCATATCATTTCAGTTCCAGAGCTGGCTCAAAGCACATCAGCAGCAGCTAAAAGTGTGTGTGGGGGGGGGGGGGGGGACTGTGAAAATGTACCTTGGTCGTTCTGATTATGCAATAGTCCTATGATTAAGAATTCTTTACTAGTTCCATGGAAGATATCCAGGTATGTATACTGTAAGTCTCTTTCTAAGACGCATCTGGATTAAGCCAAGAACATGTGATTATCTAATAAATGAAAGGTTAAGGAATTTAAATGCACCAAAGCCCCATGAAATAGATTACATTTTCAGTCTCAACAGCTGGAGGACGTTGGCCACCATAGCAAGTCTTTAAACTGTGACAGCTTTAGGCATGTTGAATGTCTCTGCCTCTATGTATGACTTTTCCTTTGAATGGTGAAACATTGGTATATATGGGGATGTGAATTATGGTGCACCAATTCCAAGTTGGAAAAACAGAATGAGACCATAAAAGGATAGGATGGGGTGTTTTTTGTATACCACTTCAACACAAACTCTACAAGTTATCTGGCTGCTGCTTTGACTCCTCGGTCATCAATCTTTATTTTGTCCAGTAAGCCAATTGCTTCTCAGACAAATTCCTTTCTCAACCATACCAACAAAAATAAACAGTCTTCAGATTATTCTGAATGGAAAGAATTGACTTTCATTTATTAACAAGCTAATTAAAACTCTGCCCAGAGACATCACATTGTGTCCCTTCAAGTTTTGCTGGCTTAGGGGTGTCTCTCAGTGAAATAAATCTGAGCAAAGCTATTAGAAGGAAAGTGACATGGAATGCAGCCATTAGGTGGGATTGCTGGGGAATATTTATTTATTTAAGAACTATTTATGTCCCACCATGTTTCAACAGATCTCAGGATGGGTTATAGGCAGTAAAACAGCTGAACTTGATGAATGCTTCAAAACAAACTAAAATAATTTTGAACCACTTTGGGCAATTTAAAACCATGTAAACTGAAGACTTCCGAGCACCTCCTGAGTGTTTCTGACAATAAATTATGAAAAGAAATTTAAACACATATATATCCTGGTTAGATTAATTAGAACTTTTCCCTAACATGAAAGCAACATAGCTAATGGTGGTTGCTTAACTAACCTAACTAGACCCACAATGCCCTTGTGCATGATTTAAATGTGTGAGGGGCTTCTTCCAACTCCTCATCTCTGGCTCACATCAAGTCTTCATTATATTCCACCTACAAATCTGGTCTTCAGAAAAAGAGTTGACTGAGGTCCACACAACTGACTCAGGTTTCAAATTATCCAGCAACAAGGGATCCCTGTCTGTCATAATAAATACCCACCAAATAGATATGTCTGTGTTGGGAGATTTCTTTTCAGGCTTCAGTTTACTGCATATAATAATAACTGTAGCAACCTGTATGATAGGAGACATGCATTCCCCCCTCCCTTTTTTTTTAAACCAGATGTCATGCTGGAAAGATGGTAATACAGATATTATTTATCATTCTTTGGCCTGATAATATAATTTTGTGCAAGCGAGTCAGTTGCTTGTTAGCACAATTTCCATAATTCATCTCAAGTAAGTTGGCTTTGTTCAACAGCACTGCGGCTGTGAGCTATCAGGATTTTTTTTAACAGCAACAGATATAACCTCATAAAACCAGTCTGCTCAATGTTGAGGACATCTCCACAGGAACTGTGTCCATAGTGGCAACCATTGGAGATGATGAGGCCAGGCAATGTGTACATAGGCCTGTAAAGGGCTACCTAAAAATGCTTTATTTTTTCCCATCCGGGTTATTAACAAGAAGACAATGCCTGATGTTTGGCTTTTCTTGCGTTTTCCTTTCTTTTCTTTTCTTTTCTTTTCTTTTCTTTTCTTTTCTTTTTCTTACTTTCTCTTTTTCCTCTCTTCCTATTTTGGTGATGTTTTACTCATAATGTGTGCTGTTCTATTTTATGAGGCATTTAGGTCCTTTATAGCTTTTTATTTAAAAAAAATAAAGAATGAATGAAATAGAATTGAAGAGAACTATTCTTCGAATTGTGCACAAAATTCAAAATGTGTGTTTAGGATTCAGTTAAAATAATTAAAGTACAATTGCTCAGTGATTTAGGAATATGGCTGCAGATGCAAAGGTTGGGAGTTTAGTCCCCCATTGCAACTGCTTAAGAAGGGCTGAACTCAGTGAGCCACTTGGGTCCAGCTCTGCTGTTCTAAGATTTTGTGGTTGTGGTCGTTGTGGTGGTTGTCGATGAAAAATAACAGACAACTTCTGTGTTTTCAAGATCCTATACACAGACGATTAGTCTTCTGTCATGGATTTCTCCAGTTACAATTCTCACTCCTGGCCTTTTATCTAAGGGCCTTGGTGTGTTACACATTGTGAAGAGATAAGGACCCTCACACATTTCAATAGAGGACAAAAATCAGAGCTTGTTTAGGGCTAGTGTGAGGGCTCCAACATTATGAGGTTGCTCCTGTTGACAAGAGCAAGGTTCACACTGTTAAAATGTAGGCCTGGAATGTTCACAACTTTTCCTGTCAAAGAGGATTGTCTTCGCCTGTTCCTGCTTTCCTATCTAGGCCTCACACAGGGAGAGAGATAGGCAGTAATGCACTCTTCATTTACAGGCTTTGGCATGAAGGATAGCAGTAGGCTGGTTGCTCTCATGGTAAAGAAGACAAATGTTGTTGTCCAGATTGATAAATCCATCTGTTTTTCCTGTCATTTGCCACTTGATTAGTTACTCAGAACAAGCTCATGGATGAGTGGTGTGTAGGAGTTGTACCACTTAATTTGTTGGTCCCATCTGCCTGGAAGACCACAGTGGGTGCTGCAACAGGATGGAGACCCTCCCATTCTCCCCCTCTCTCTTTCTCTCTCTCTCTTCTATCTCTTTAACAAGCCCGTGGTTCATGGGCAATAACAGCTATTCCATTAAGGAGAACTGCTTATTTTGGGAAGAGAGCAATGCAAACAACCTTCTTCATCCCAAACTTAGGAGGTCACACTGTTACTCACCTTTTAAGTATAAAATACTCTAAAATAAATAAATAAGTAGCATACTAAAATATTTCTCTCCCATCTTTCTTTAGCAAATGATGATGGTTTCACTGTGTATATTTGTTTTGGTTGACCAAAATACCTAAGCAGTAAAGCCGGAATGTCTCCACCTTGATGTTTTACTATTTTTAAGGAGGTGGCATAAGAGATCATATTTATTAGTTTACCATTTATATTGTCTGCATGTTTATGGTAACTTTTGCTTTGACATAATGCTATTCAAATACTAAGAGCAAGCAAGTGCTAAGAAATCTTAAACATTTAAACTGGTCTATGAGCAAAGGCAATACAAGGAGGCTTTTGAAGAATAGCTGAGATAGCAAGCATTGCCATACTTTAAAACTGAGCTTTGTTGGTCCAAGTAGGAAAACAGAAGAGAAACAAAAAAGTCCAAAAACTGGTCCAGATAGCACCGATGTTGGCAAGTCTTTGGGTCTGAGTCCCATGTCCAAGTCTTTGGTACCATGTCACAAGTCCCTGTTAAGAACAAGTTCTTTTTCCCATAAAAAAGAGAAGGAGGTTGGATCCTGAGTAGCTCGTTGAGTCCAAGTCATGGGGGGGGGGTGGACCCAAGTCGAGTCCATGTTGAGTTTTTGCTGCAACGTAAGTCCAACTGGAGTGAATCCCACAACTTGAGTCTGCAACTGGTATTCTGTATTGGTGATGAGTCATTTGAGCAACTTGGCCCATCCCTTGACCAGACAAAGGATCTCGCTTTCATCTGCCCCAGAACATAAACACATTGGTGCACCCTTTTTGTACCTTGATTTTTTACCTCCAGGGTATGCTATCGTGTAATGCCATTATTCACACCACACACTATATCAGTAGTGGCAAACCTTTGGCACTCCAGATGTTTTGGACCACAACTCCCACAGTCCTTTGTCACTGGCAATCTAGGCTCGGAATTCTGGGAGTTGTGGTCCAAAACATCTGGAGTGCCAAAGGTTCACCACCACTGCACTATATGGCACATAAAATATGGTACAGAAGGACTGAAATGAACGTGTCACCATGTAAGAACAGTCAGTTTTCATAGCTGCAACTTCTATAGTTTTTACCAGTTCAGTCCATCTGATTTATACTTAGGGGAAGAAAGTCTAGTTATGGTAATAAACTTATACCTAGGTGAAGACCCACCTCTGCTTTCACTCTCATTTTCTGCCAATCTTTAAATCAAAGAACTGAGCTCACCATTTGTATTTTCTTAGGACAGAGGTGAAAGTGCAAGAAGGATAAAGCAACAAGTGAGAAGGGAAGCTTCACATAATGAAGCAACCATAATTTTGGGCTTTAAACTAACATTCTTGAATTTGGGGAAACAAAAATATGATCTCAAATATTTCTGTTGTAGCTCTAAAAAGAGTCCCCACCGTTCAATGAGAGCTTGTATATCAAGTCAGCACAAACTCTCATTACCTGAGATAGCAAGAAAAGGTCCCTTCACTGCTGATGTTTATGCCACCCTCTGTCACGGCAACATGCGTGTTGCCAAGCCACTTTGGTCTTTGGTAACCTTCACAAGGTTGTCAATGTACGTGAGAGTTTCAAGGAGGGACTTACCACTACCATTCTCCCAAGACGGCATTTGAACCTGGCATTCTGCCTTTCCATTCTATCTGTACCAGCACCACTCTTTCTCAATCAAAGCAGTCGAGGAACGGCCAAAACAGTAAACCTGACAAAATAAACACAGTGTTGTAAGTGCATTTTTATAATGTGTTTATAATCACACAGAGTGAAAATCTTCATGCCCGAACCCTATAAGTTGAAATATATACAACCATGGGGAAGTCTAAACAATCTTTCAAGGCTACGTGCAAAGTTATGCTATATACAACTTTTATATTGGTGAATAAATATCCACTGAGAAGCTTGGAAAATTGTTCATAGGAAATGCTAGATTCAGTCAGAGGCTTAATTTGTCTGCTCCATATTTCCTTCTATTCAGTTTCCTTGAGAGTGTTTTGTTTTGTTTTGAAAGCATCACCAGTTTTCTTCAGAATCAAATCTTGCTTTGATAGCATGTTTTCTTTATTTCTTAGTGACAAGCTGTCTCCTGTTGCCGACCAAGATGCTTGCATGTGTGTTTTTCTTTGTCTCATGAAAATCTCTCCTTTCTGGTCCTCTAAACCAGTGTTTTTCAACCTTTTTTGGGCAAAGGCACACTTGTTTCATGAAAAAAATCACGAGGCACACCACCATTAGAAAATGTTAAAAAATTTAACTCTCTGCCTATATCAGTCTCTAAAAGGTTCGCCATTGCTGGTGTAGGGAGAAGTAGGACAGAGGGGCCACAGATTGAGGCAGCCTGCTCTCTAGCACCCAGTTCCCACTTACCTGTGTTGTTTTTTTAAAGACATTTTGCCCTGCATGGACTTCTGTGTCCAGTCGAGACCTGAGAAGGGGCACTGACTCTCCAGGAACACAAATAAGACCCAAAAGCCCATCTTGCTCTCCACACTGTGGCCAAAGCAGATGCCTTCAGCAAGTCCAGCGACAGGAGGGGAGGAGGATGAAGGAAGGCAGGAAGGAAAGAAGGCAGAAAGTCTTCTGCTTGTATACCGCCCCATACCACTTCAAGGAGTCTCTGGGCGGTTTACAGTTTTAATTACAGTAGGCAGGTTGCTAGACATACACATATACAGGCTAGAAATGAGCACGTTTCTATGAAGAGGGGAAAGGGTACGAATGGAAAGAGAGAAGTGGAGAAAAAAAGAAAGAAAAGACAGAGAGAGAGAAGAGGGCGACCCAAGTAGGAAGAAAGGGGCAAGACTTCAAGGAACCCATCGCGAGGCCCCTCAGAGACGGCTCTTCCCCTCCCGGACCCTAAAGGCCGGCCGGCCGGCCCTCCAGCTGTGCCAGTAGCCCCCCCGCCCGCCCACCTCCTCAGCCCAGGCCCGGCGGAGGCCTCCTCCATCCCCTCCTCCTCGCAGCCCTGCCGCGGTGCTCGTGGGGCAGCCGGGCGCCCCTCCTCCCCTTCCCCTCACCTGGTGGTTTATTCTGGGCTGGGGCTCCCGGGCCGCCTCATGTTGGCGGGCGGGCTGTCGGGCGGCTCAGTCCATTGGTAGCTCCCAAGAAAGGGGTGGTGGTGGTCCAGGGTAAAAAAAGGAGGGGGGAGAGGGAAGCGAGCAAGTCGCAGCGGCGGCGGCAGGCACAGGGCAAACATTAAGAGAATGAGCGGGGCCAGGTCCGGCCGGGGAGGAAGTGACGCCAGCGCCACGGGCCTCGGGGGGAGGAGCCAAGCTGGCCCTTGGACGCTATTTATAGCGCCTCCCAGCTGTGGGCCGCCCGCCGGCCCTGGGTTGAATTTCTTTAGAATTTTTCAATTTTTCCCATGGCACACCAGGCAACATCTCGCGGCACACTAGTGTGCCGCGGAACAGTGGTTGAAAAACACTGCTCTAAACAAGAAGCTACTCCCAGTCTTTCCTTCTGGAACACACCCATTGGTCAACTTGCTGGGAACACAGCGGAAGTTTTCAATCCCAGCATGGAGTCCCCTAGAAAGAAGATAGGAGATAATACATTGATTAGCAGCATCACCAGGCCACAAACAGGGCTCTAGTTGTTCAAATGGGTGGCCCTGTCTTCATATGGTTAAGCCAGAGCTCCATTTTAAGATGTTAGGGTCTGTCTTTCTCCTCACCTCCCTTTGGTGCCTTTTTCTTGTTGCCGTAGCGGTGTCGCTGCCAAAGTTCATGATAGCATCTTTTACATTTCTTTCTCTCCCCCCCCCCAACCTGGAGGTGGGCAATTAATTCTGCCAAAAATAATTCTGATGGTGGTTTGTCACCCACCCACTCCTACCACAAATCACAACTATTTCCATTTGCCCACACAGGGATGTTTTTTTTTTTTCATGGAGATCCAAAAACTCAGAAATACTGACATGAAGGACTGGGTTGAAGCATCTCCAAAAGGACACAAGGAAAAATGGGCCTCACTTTACGTATGCTTATTCAGGAGCCGATTTGGGAGGCCAGGGCATATGTCTACTATGAACTTTCCAAATTGTGTTTGGCATAAAGAGAATGCCTTAGCTATAAGAAACTGCATTAGCTCCTTCACAATAACCATTCTGTCATCGGCACAAACTTTCCCAAATGGATGAATGAACGTTAAGTGTCTATGATAAAGATCTCATAGACACAGAGTATTCCCCAGTTGTGAGGCAGTTCAGCAACTTGGAGTGAGAGAAGACTTCCATAATTTAGTAATACATCTAAAAATAGCGAAAATATTTTCAGCTGACAGATAACTATCCAAGAGTTATAAAAATGAGGGGTGTGGGGCAGGAACAAGTTGTGCTGTTTCCCCACAGCCTCCTTAAAAAGCAAATTACACACCTAATAAATGTATCAACAGCCCATGAAATTGACAGTCTGTAATAGAAGCACAGGAGCGTTTTGTTTGGAGGGACGAGAGTTAAAGAGCTTGGTGGTGACCGATTAAAATAGCGACTAATATTATTAAGGATGCAAGATGAATGTTAGATTTAAAGGAGGCAGCATGAGTAAGCCCCAAATTCCAGGATGATAGCTTCCACCGTCTCATCTTCAGGGGAGAATTGCCACTGAATTTCACCTATGCTAACATCTCATATAAGTGGGTGATTTTGTTGTGAGGCAAACTATCAAAAACATTTCGAAGGAAGCCGAAAGAATTCTCCTAAGGCTTGTAGAATTTTGGAGAGGGTTTTTTTTTTTTTAACATCCACACCAAGAATTCTAAGAAAAAGCTGGTGCTTTTTGTTAATTGAATCGTGCTATACAGTGGTACCTCTACTTACGAGTGGCTCCCCCTATGAGCAATTTGACTTAAGAGCGGAAAACCGTTGGTGTTTTAATTGCTGCCTTACAAATTTTAGATGCAGTCTGCTCTACTTACAATTTTTTATTTTTTATTTTCAATTTATTTATTTATTTATTTATTTATTTATTTATTTATTTATTTATTTTGATTTTTTTAAGATACAGCTGGTTTACTTATGAGTTGTTCGACTTATGAGCATGCATGAACTACTGTACTATATAATCTGCCTTGTATCCTTTTGGAGTTTATAGGTTGATGTATAAATACTCCCTGCCGTGGGCAAATTAATAAGGCTTTAAAGCTATGGTTGATATTGAAGTTCCACCCCAAGCGAAGCTGGGCATTCCTATGTAGTGAAAACATCCCAGGAATGTCAGGGAACACAAAACGAACAGAAACAAACAAACAGAACCCCTGCTGTTTCTCAGGGAAATCTCAAACAGCTCCACTTCAGCTAGAGAATACACTGCACTTCTGAAGCCAGAAACACAGACATCTGCTCCAAGTCCAGCAAACGTGGATAACAAAATTATTTTTGCAAGACTGGCCTTCCTGTGAGGTTCAGTGGCCCCCTTGCCTCGGGTAGCAGATTGGGAGAGTCAGCAAGAGGAGCAGACAGTGCCGTCTCCCGCCATCCTACTGCACTTTAGAGCAAAGCTTTTGTTCACAGGTGGCTCATAATGAGAGTGGGTATCCCTCATCCCCAAAAAAACCTCAGGAGTTTATGACCCCCACTAACTCAGTCCTTAGGACCTGATAAGCTTCACTGGTGGCTAGGCAAGGGGATGGTATCAGAATCAGCAAATAGAACAGGAGCATAGGAAGTACCACGGTGCCTATCTGGTGGTCTTTGTTTCATTGTCTCATGTGGTATCCTGGCTTGGGATGCTCTTTTGTGTGCATGTTGTGGTGAAATGGCCCATAGTGAAATATTCTACTTTTTCCAGTTGGTCCTTGCACCTTTAGCAGCTTCTAGCTATACCCCTTGATTCAACTATTGATCCCGGAGGAGCATACCCCTTCCAGTGACATCTGATCATGCTTTACTGAAATGAACCATCTTTTGTTCTCCACTTCTTTGTGGACTATCTACATGGAGTGCTGACATAATAAGTGGAGAACAGCACCGTGTCAGTGCCCTGGTCCTCTCAGTATCCACACCAAGCTTTTGGTGTCCACATCTTAGCAAAGACATTGGCTGAGGACGTTGTTCACAGTTACAGTCAGCTACTCATACAGTATGGAGATTTCTTTCATGTGCAGATATCCCTCAGGCTAGATACTGTAGTGGCATCCCAAATGCTTGGGTTTGGGCCAAGAGAATACTCCTGCTCCCTAGTCATCATTCTTCCCCTTCCCTGCTCTCTAGTCTGTACACTTTTTGTTCATAACCATGGGTTATCAGCAAGACGCAGGAGTTACTTTCTTGGATTCAATCCTTAGAAGCACATCCTACCCCAGGCAAGCTCCAGAAGTGAGCCATGGACGATTCCTTAGGTTTTACTTTGGAGGTTTCCCCAAAGAATCTGATTGTCCATTATGGGGATCAATAACATGCTGAGTAAGATGCCTCTCTTGGGTGGCAGTTTGATTCTGATCTTGCCAACAGAGAGCTGTCTGTATTCCCTCAAGTTGTGGGGGACATAGGTATCAGACATAGGAGACTGATACCATTTCAAGTGTCATGGCTCCACCCTTAGTTTCATGTGGCACTAAGAATTGCCTATTGTAGTTCTAGAGCAGTGCTTCCCAACCTTAGGTCCCCAAATATTTCTGGATCTACAACACCCCAGAAATCCTTGCCAGCACAGCTACAGGCATTGGCTTCTGAGAGTTTTAGTCCAAGAATATCTGGGGAAACAAGCTTGGGAATCATTGTTCTAGAGCAGTGTTCGTGAACCTATGGCACGGATGCCAAAGGTGGCACTCGGAGCCCTTTCTGTGGGCACCTGACATCACCCCTTCACAGCCACTTGTACTCAGGTTAAATTGCTGTATTGGCATTTTGTGAAAAATTGGTGGGTTTTGAATTGCAGTTTGGGCACTCAGTCTCTAAAAGGTTTGCCATCACTGTTCTAGAGAGTACACCAGTTCCCTAGCAGAGAATTCAAAGCACCTCCCCAAACTATAAATCTCAAGATATTGTAGGATGGAGCCTGTGGGATTCAAACATCAATAATCCAAAAGGTAACTTTTTCAAGCTTTGCTGCTAAAACTCAGAAAGCTAGTTGGCATACACCTGTGGGATTCAAACATCAATAATCCAAAAGGTAACTTTTTCAAGCTTTGCTGCTAAAACTCAGAAAGCTAGTTGGCATACACCTGTAACTATCTTGAACATTTGCAGCAGGGAGTGCATGAGGAGGAGAACTGGGGTCATTTTGGGGAACCTCTGAGTGAGATGACAATTCTAGTGGTCCAGAAAGCCCATCTACGTATGGCTGTGAGGGTTCGTCTCTTTCCATACCCGGTTCCGAGTCACCAATCATTTTTGAGACATCTTGTTGAATAATGCCAAAAGGATTTTTATTTAACAACAATTCAGGAACAGGTAGAACTGGTTCAATTAAATGCGGAGATAACATAGGACATGACTTCGGTACAGATTCTTGAGTTGCAGGTTCTTCATAAATAACATTAACAACCGGCAAACCAAAACTAGAAGACTTTAGAAATATGGGCGACTGTTCATATCCCGACCCATACATTGGGTCCCGCAACATGGGTGACGAGCCCATTGAGCCACAGGGTTCGGGGATTTCTCGCTCCTCCATTCCTTTCTAAATGTCTCGGAAGTTTCAGGCCAACGGAGGGGTCTAACGTGTACAGACCATTGAAATTCTTCGGGCGTACGACCCTCTAGTCTTTCAAACCTCCTCCTTCCTTCTGCCTCCTCTCTCCGAGTCTCCCTCTCTCTTGCCCGTTTCTCCCAACTGTCATCCCCTGGCTCGTGCTGTATATCTCCCTCTTTCCAACTGTCATCTTCTGATGCCCATAAAGCCTCCTTTTCCCTCGCGCACGCACCTTTCTCCTCGTGCCTATTCCCATTCTCCTTGCGGCCTCCCACCACCTCATTATCATGTCTTTTCTCTCTCTTTTCAACCTGAGATTCCATTACTCTAGATTTATTAGGTTCCTCATGAATACACAATTTCTGTAAACCCTTTTCACACTCTTCACTCTCTCCAGACGGCACACTCCACTCCAGATTTCCTTCTTCATCTCCTCTCTCACAATGGCTGCTGGCCCCTTGATGTTGCAATTATCAGCTGAAGAACGTGCACATGAGAGAACTGGTCCCCATCACGATGAAGCCCCTGCCTTCTTGGATTTAAGCACAGCCAAGGGCCAAAGAGAGCATGTGCCATTTGTAACCAAGTGCATATCCATCGGCAGTGGCTGCTTATCCCAAAATGATGTACCTTGAAAAAACATTAAGCAAGCTCTCCTGATCGGAAGCCGTACTCAAGTTTCTTGACACAAACAAGAAAAGTTCATCTCGTGAGCAAAAGAAGAACTAAACTCTTCTCCAGGCAGTATCTCAAACGCCCAACTACTGCTGAGTAAATAAATGTGTGCAGCAGATACAATAAACATTTTCTTCTCTTCTGAAATCAGATCTGCAGATCCCGTTGTGCTCTGCAGTCTGTAATTACAGGATATGTTAAATTTTCTTTATAGCTAGGCCTGATGGCTGTTAAGTGACCACACCGCCCAGTACAGCACCCCTCTCTGATCTGCTACCATTTGTAATGAAAACCAGATGTTTCCTTAAAGCTAATAATCAATACAGCACTCGTCCTTGAGTCAAGTAGGGCTAAACATTTGCTTAGGGAAGTCATGTAAATGCTGTGATAAGCAGAGGTTCTTGGCAGAGTGTTTCTATGGACACTGCTCTTGGATATGAGATAAACCATTCAAATTCCAGAGAGCAAGTGGGAAGGCACAGCGGGCAAGGGTTGATTTAAGCCTTGAAATGAAACTGACATAGCCATAATAAATGTCACTCCTACCACCACCCAGAAGCATCTGCCACCTTCTTCATCTCTGATGGTGATGATGGTGGGGAAGAGGAACAGCTGCTGCCACCGCCACCCCCAAGATGCAACACAAGCTGCACTTGTTGTGTTGGCATGCCACTTCACTGTTGTGTTGGAACTGCTCCATCTCCCTAATTACTAATTAGGTGTGTATAATCTCCATCAGCCCAGGCTTACTTAAGCGTTTTAAATTGCTCCATTTAGTTGGCCTTCACGTGGAAAGCTGAGACTGCATTGCTGACTGAAAGATGTTGGGTTTTGTGGTCCAAAAAAGGAACTTTTCCGAGCTTTGCACAGTCCACAGGCAAGCAAAGAGGACCATTGAGGTTGGACTTTAAATAGCAAAATGTGTGATTTTAGGATATTATGACACTTTCAATTACCCAGATATCTGAGTGTTAAAAGATTGTTCCACACACTAAAGCCATCCTCTCCAACTTGGTGCCCTCCAGAGATGTTGCCCTACAACGCCCTTGTTGGCTTGGCATGTTAGACACAAGGTTGGGGAAGGTTATACTAGCCACTACCATAACCTGGGCTTTCAAAATACTCTTTTGGCTTCTTATGTCACTTTTTCTATGGTTTATGTTGTATTGTTGTTCAGTCGTTCAGTTGTGTCCAACTCTTCGTGACCCCATGGGCCAGAGCATGCCAGGCCCTCCTGTCTTCCAATGCCTCCCGGAGTTTGGTCAAATCCATCTATGACACCATCCAACCATCTCATTCTTGGTCATTTCCTTTTCCTTTTGCCTTCAGTCTTTCCCAACATCAGGGACTTTTCCAAGGACTCCTCTCTCCTTATGAGGTGGCCAAAGTACTGGAGCCTCAGCTTCAAAATCTGTCCTTCCAGTGAACATTCGGGGTCGATTTCTTTCAGAATGGATAGGTTTGATTTCCTTGCAGTCCAGGGGACTCTCAAGACTCTCCTCCAGTGCCACAGCTCAAAAGCATCAATTCTGCGGCGATCAGCCTTCTTTATAGTCCAGCTCTCACTTCCATACATCACTGCTGGAAAAACCATAGCTTTAACCATCCTGACCTTAGTTGGCAAAGTGATGTCTCTGCTCTTTATCTAGGTTTGCCATTGCTTTCCTCCCAAGAAGCAGGAGTCTTTTTATTTCATTGCTGCAGTCGCCATCTGCAGTGATCAAGGCCTTACCAACTCACTTATTCAGAAGCAGCTACAAGAATAACCTCTCATTTTCGTATAAGGCAGAAACCAGGATGGTTACTCTCAACAACCCTCATTTTAAAAAAAATGTATTCTGCAGAGAGAAGATGTGAAGCAGAGTGACAGACTAAATTGAGTGACAAAACTAAGACTCAGAAGACTGAGTCAAAATCCCTGGTTGATCAAGGAAATGCACTGGCAGGTGACATTGGAAAAAAATGCTCCATAACTGTCTCACATCCCTCAACAACCCTGTTATACCTGGTGGAATTATTTCCCATCCCTAGATGACTCTATAATTCCTGATGAAAATCCTTCTTACAGTGAGATCTGCCCAACCTCTGCATTTTCCCCAGACTTGGGGGTTGAGAGCACTGACCCTGAGAAAGGCTTGGAAAGAGAAGATCAGAAACCAAGCCCAGACACCACCTCTGGAACAATATCCCAAAATACTCCTGGCACCTTCACTGGGAATTTGCAAGAGATCTTGGAAAATGTGGCTGTTTAGACAGGCTTCCCCGGATGCCATATTGCCAGAGCGCAAACATGCTGTCCATGCAGAATTTACTTGTTCTGCCACCTTGTTTTTTCAATTATTATTTTGATGCTGTCTTTTTAGTTCTGGTTGACAGATATGTTTAATTTGATTTTGTACTGTTATTGTGTTGTGAATTTATTTGAAGTGTTATTTGTTGTTTTATTATGCTGTGAACTGTCCAGATTGGTAGTACAAAAATTTAAATGATAAAGTGATCAATTGAATGAATGAACGAACAAATGAACAAACAAACAAACAATGGTTGTTATGAGTCACTTGTGATTTGATGGTGTGTAATATAACATTAAAGAACGTCTAAATGAATTAAAGAACCTCTTAATGAGGGTGAAAGAGGAGAGTGAAAAAATGGGCTGAAGCTCAACTTTTTTTAAAAAAAAATTAAGATCATGGCCACTGGTCCTACCACCTCCTGACAAATAGAAGGGGAAGAAAGGGAGGCAATGACAGAGTTTGTTTTCTTGGGCTCCTTGATCACTGCAGATGGTGACTGCAGCAATGAAATTAAAAGATGCCTGCTTCGTGGGAGGAAAACAATGGCAAACCTAGGAGGCATCTTAAGAAGCAGAGACATCACTTTGCGGACAAAGTTCCGGATAGTCAAAGCTATGGTTTTTCCAATAGTGATGTATGGAAGTGAAAGCTGGACTATAAAGAAGGCTGATTGCTGTAGAATTGACCCTTTTGAGCTGTGGTCTGGAGGAGACTCTTGAGAGTCCCCTGGACTGCAAGGAGATCAAACCTATCCATTCTGGAAGAAGTCAACCCGGAATGTGTTCACTAGAAGGACAGATTTTGAAGCTGAGGCTCCAGTACTTTGGCCACCTCATAAGGAGAGAGGAGTCCTTGGAAAAGTCCCTGATGTTGGGAAAGACTGAAGGCAAAAGGAAAAGGAAATGACCAAGAATGAGATGGTTGGATGGTGTCATAGATGGATTTGACCAAACTCCGGGAGGCATTGGAAGACAGGAGGGCCTGGCATGCTCTGGCCCATGGGGTCACGAAGAGTTGGACACAACTGAACGACTGAACAACAATACAACATAAACCATAGAAAAAGTGACATAAGAAGCCAAAAGAGTATTTTGAAAGCCCAGGTTATGGTAGTGGCTAGTAGTACTTTTGAAGCTGAGGCTGCAGTACTTTGGCCACCTCATGAGAAGAGAGGACTCACTGGAAAAGTCCCTGATGCTGGGAAAAATCGAAGGCCAAAGGAAAAGAGGACGACAGAGAATGAGATGGTTGGACGGTGTCATCGATGCAACCAAAATGAATTTGACAAAACTCCGGGAGGCAGTGGAGGATAGGAAGGCCTGGCGAGCTCTGGTCCATGGGGTCACGAAGAGTCGGACACGACTGAACGACTGAACAACAACAACAACAAGGCTATAAGATGATGAGCTGTCTATCATTATGTGGCCAGAGAGGGTGTTACTGAATTTAAACTTGCCCCCCCAAACTAGAATTACCAATAAATAAATAAAGGATGCAAGGGTGGGAGGGGTGGGTGGGTGGGTGGATGGATAGATCTCTGTACCATCCTTGTAGTCTAAATCCAACTGTCAACTAGAATAGACCCGTGAATTGATGGAAACTTGGCAGCTCACCATTTACGAGTAAGTAACTTCCTTTGATTCAGAAATCTACTCTAATTGGGGACCAACAATGGGATTTAGGGCTCTTTCTTTGAAAAGACTCCCCAGGCAGCTTACCATTTAATACAATGAGAATGTAACAATAAACCACCACTTTTAAAAAGATACCATATAGCAGCCAGCCAAACCACATTGTCAGAATCCAGCTCTGGAGAACATCCAAGGGGGTGTTGTGTCCTAGAGGACATCATATTCATGGAATTGAGTTCATCTTGCAAATACTTGCTACATGTCCTGAACTGATCTCTGACCTTTTCATATACATACAGTACTCTGAAAGCTCCAACTCATTAAATCTTTAAATAGTTTTTCTGTGCGTGAATTGATTGATCTATCCACTCTCCACAAACCACATCCTGGACTTTTTCAGGTTCTCAAAGGGCTTCTTGGTGCTGCTGCTACCTTTTCTTTTTAATATCTACATAAATAAAACTTTTACTAGGCGTATCATATAGCATTATGAGCTCACTGGACAGACTGGCTCCCATGGTTGTGTCTCTGTTTCCTCACCATTTCAGTGCAATGTGGCATACATTTCATCTTTCCCACTCTTTCACCCCTTCCATAATGCTACAAATTTTGTACATAGACAAGAAACAATATGGTCAGAATAAGAACTGAGTAAGATTGGCAATTGATTTCATTATGAAACAGGTATTTTATGGCAATACAATCTTCCTTGGCAGCAGCCAGTAATACTCCATATTTATTGCTACTTCCTGTCATCTTCATTCTGTGAGCATTATTATCTTTCTGTGGCAATTTCCATATTGGTAAGAGGTTAGAAAACAGCATCCATTTCCTGTTTTAGATTTCCTTATGCTCCTCACTTGCATGAATGGCTTAAATTACTTTAACAGAAGCAGATTCATAAGAAGTGGGATAACAAATATAATTCAAGTTTATGTTACAGTCTCTCTCTCTCTCTCTCTCTCTCTCTCTCTCTCTCTCTCTCTCTCTCTCTCTGACGAAACCCACCACTGAGAGATTCATCTTTGAGTGCTTTCACAAACTAAGCTATGAGTTGCATTGAGATATTTTTACTGTGGGTAGTGAAAGAGAATATATTTCAGACAGACACAATTTGGACATGAGTTCCCATAATCCTACTAGCCATGTTGGCTAGGTAAGTCTGGATGTAGTGATCAAAACCAGTAACTTTCCTCCAAGGTTTGAGTGAGTGTCACTTTCACTGGTGGATGGGATCGGTGCTCCCACTTTCTCTGTAGTTATTATGTGGTGTCACATCGCTTTTTATTTATGGTAACCCTAATAAAAATTCCAAGACACTTGAGGCATTCGAGGAGTATTTAACCATTGCTACCATCCAGTGCCTTCCTATGGCTGAGCAGGGATTCAAATTCAGACCTCTTGTGTCCTGATCTGAGCTTCAGTCCACCAAACCACAGCAGTTCTCTAGCTTCCTCTGCACTGTATATGATTTATGTAGGATGACAGCACAAATCCAAATCACAGTCAATTTGAATGTAATTAGGCAAAACCCTATTTGTATAGGTGTAATATAAAGTTACTCATAAATGTGCTGGGCATTACAGTTAATAAAGCAAAGTAAAGTGTTGTGCTTATACACCACCCCATAGTGTTTAAAGCACTCTCTAGGCAGTTTACAATTTAATCATATAGACTACACATTGCCCCCCCCCCCTGCGCAGCAAGGTGGGTACTGATTTTACCAACCTCAAAAGGATGGAAGGCTGAGTGAACCTTGAGCCTACTACCTGGGATTGAACCCCAGGTTGTGAGCACAGTTTTAGCTACAGTACAGCAGTTTAACCACTGCATCACGAGGCTCCTGACAACAGGGAAGTGTACAATTCAAGTATCCTACTGGTTGCATAATTCTCATTTTAGCCATTGGATAATGGCCCAGATGGGCTTCCTGGATAGACCGTCTGCCTTGGCACTATTATAACTACTGTGGTTGTAATATCAAGTTATGCCTGCACAGCTAAGCAACAGGATTTTGTCCATTAATTGACAAGCTTGTAGAACAGCCTGTGCAGTGGTGGCAAACCTTCAGCGCTCCAGATGTGTTGTACCACAGCTCCCAGAATTTCAAGCCTAGAATGCCAATGACAAAGGACTATGGGAGTTGTGGTCCAAAACATCTGGAGTGCCAAAGGTTCACCACTACTGGCTTATAGGTTACCGAGCTACCATTTCAATAGTATTCCAAATATTTTCCATTATTCAAGGATATCAAAACTTTCTCAAATCTAACAGGCCAATTATGGTAGCACATATACTGGAGATCATCACTTCAATGAAGACTGTTTATATACTTCATGCCTTCATGTGGTGCAATTCCTACAAGCAATTAGAATCCCACTAAAAGAGTCCATGTTATTGTCCTCTGTCCTTATGAACCTTTCCCTTGGCTTCATTTTACGAGCTGTATAGGATTGAGGATTTGGCAGTGGTTTTTTTATTGCTTGATAGTTTTACAGTAAATTTATAATATAGCATCACGAAATATGGCTATGCCAGTCTACAGAGCCATGTCAACTTTCTCTAGTGTTAATCAGAGGTATGCACACATTGGACCTGCCACAGACCATTGCAGTTTTGGGGGCTACAGCTCTAACCATTCTGCTTATCCTATCACCTCATCACTTCCCTCTTCCCCACTTATCTGTCAGCCTTCTCTGTATGACCACTGAGCACAGCCTTCATTCAGTTGTTTGGGAGATCTTCCTCTCCTCGGTGTGCTTTTCTCTTAAATACATTTGGGCATCTCCACACTGCGAGGTTTCCCAAGTCTGCTAATTTCTTCCTTTTGCACATGGGTGCTTGCATTTGCCACCCCTCACAGTCAGCCACCTGAGGCAGGGGATTGGTTTTACTTCATAAGAGGCATGAAGAGAACCAGCCAGCCAATAACTGAAGATGTGGCAGACAGACAGGGAGGTAGGGTGTTACATGTTCTTGCACAGCTCCTGATTGGCCAGCGCCAGGGAGAGGGAAAGATGATGCATCGGAGGCTGCTTCCTGGTTGGAATTTTGACCAGTGCAAACTACAGCAAGGTAAAACAGTGGTTGATTTTGTTCTGGTTGTTTTTTTCTTTTTCTTTTTTCAGAACCATTCCCCTTCCGAAATGAAAGATCTGTCTCTAATAGCCACTAAGGAATGGTGGAACCTTCAAGATTGCAAGGTATATTAAGGGGCTACTATTCCATGTATTTTATATTGTACACCTCATTCTGCCAAAGTATGTCCAAAGAAGTGGACCTGTCCATGAAAGCTTACAGTAAAATATGATAGTTTTCAAAATGCCACATATTTTTTCTTTTTTCTTTTGTTAGTTTGATTTTTGCCCTGAATTCTTGCACAGACTAACACGACTTCCTCGTCCAAAACTTAATTTAACAAGTTAGTATTTAAAATGACATATCAACATTCATCAGCTGTAGTTAACATTGAAGCTTGCAGATATTCCTTCAAAGTGTGATTTTAAAAAAAAGCAATGAGAAAAGATTCAAGTTTCAATGAAACAAATTTGATTTTGGACATTTTTGAATGTTTGAAATGTTTGCCAAATTTACAGTTTGACACCAAGCTTCTTGCTTTCAGGCAGTAAGTGCTTGTGTCTAGTGTTTTGTAAGGTCTTAGTCTTATACAACAAGTACCTGCTAAAAGCCTGTTTTAAAAGCTTCTGACTGTATGGCTATCTACTCCATTTATATGGCTCAAATAGAATTCCCCCTCAAGGGGATGATGAAAAGTGCAGAGAACTGCATCAAGTACCTTGTTATACATATCTGTTCATTCTTAGATTATCACAGCATAAATCTCTTGAGAAAACAGGAAATACATGCTATTTAAAAATAATTGCCCATAAAGGATTTTCATAGCAACATATTGTGTTCAATATGTTGAATTGTGCCAACCCAAATGCAGCTATTTTGATTTCCCCTAGTTCACTAATAGAAGTAGATTTTGGCTTTAAGGACACCTCAAATATTATTTACTTGAAAGTGTATAATAAATTCTCCTTGCAGCATGCAAATATAGGTAAAGTATTCACAGAGCTTCTGTGACAAAGCTTCACAGAGAGGCATTTAAAAACATTTTTTCCACTGAGAGAATAGTCATAGACCTATGTTGTCACCATACGATTTATATGCTTTTCCCCCTCTTGGTTTGATATTTAGATCCTTATACTGTACTATGTTATTAAGTTTGTATCACTGTCATATTTTTCATTGTGATATTCTGTTCTCTTTGTACATTGCCCAGAGTAGTGGGTCACCACCAAGTCAGAGGATATAAAAATTAAAGAAACAAATAAATAAATAGCTGTAAACATTTCTGTTTGTTCTAGATATGACTGTACAATGATTCGGACTACTGGTAGGTATTCAGTAAAACAATATAACATACAGGCTTTCTTTTCTTTTCTTTTTTTCCTTCTTTTCCTTTTCTTTTCAGTTTCTTTTTTTTTGCTCCAATTTGCTGCCTTTTAATCTTTGATGATGGCCTGATGATAAATCAGTGAAAACTCAGAGGCTACCTCAAAAGACCTCTGAAGCAAGAAACCACAAACTTCCCAAGACTCTCAGAGCTAATTAGAAGTCAGCTTGTCTCAGAGTATTAGGAAGCAAAGCAGAGAACCAAGTGACTTGTTTAAATGGTGAGTCACTGATTCCTGGATTACCTTTTGGCACAGTAAGGAGGCAACCTCCAGTACCAGATTTGGAATCTCCCAAAAGGACAAGTCGTTATCCAGTTTGCACATTTTTAATTTAAACTGTTAGCACCATCAAAATAAATAAATAGCCCAGGGTTAAAACTAGAGATGGGCACGAAACATGAAAATGGCATTTCATTTCTTTTTTTATTCATTTGATATGGAATGAAACATTTTTTTAAAAAAAATCCGTTTTGCTCTTCTTCTTTTGCCTTTTCCCCACTTTTCCCCCCTTTTTTCTGCTAGCACCAGGTTGGTGCTCTTTCTTTTTACTTTTTGTTTGTTTGTTTGTTTTGCTAGCACCAGGTCGGCACTTATTTTCCCCATGCTTTTATTTTTTTTTGTTAGCGTCAACCAGCTGGCCTATGGGTTGGGTCGGGTTTTTTTCCTGGTTTTTTTTTTTTTTTTTTTGCTAGCGCCAATCAGCTGGCCTGCCAGAAGAGATTTTAGCAGCTCCCTGTTCTACCACAATAGCAATCTGTTACATATCTCCTGCATTGTTTCCTATCCCTCTTTCATCTCTCTTTCAATCACGGAACCTACAGAACAGGTGCTATCATCAGATAGAATGAAGCGACACGTCCAGCCGCTGATTTTGGACATAATTAAGGGCCAAATTGTACCCTGTTTGTTTTTTAGATTGTAATTAAATTTGCCATTAGAATATTTTTACAGAAGGTATCCTAGGATTTTTTGTCTCATGCCAAAGTAAATTGGCCAACTTTGGGCCTTTTCACACGACCCCTAAGATCCGCTGGCCCCTTAAATTCGGACCAAAGATCTTAGGGGTTCGTTGCTCTTCCTTCCTCCCCACCAGAGAAAGAGAGGAAAAAATGCAGCTCACCTGGAGGAGCTTCCCGGAGCTCCGTTTCTCTTCCGTTTCTCTTCTGCTTGCTTTTTTTCCTCCCACCTCTTCTCTTAAAGGGGCGGGAGGCAAAAAAAACACAAACAGAAGCCAGGAGAGCCCCGCACTGACCAGATTAAATCCGGACCTGGGGATTTTCACCCACCTCAAGCAGGTACAAGAAAGTGCAGCTGGGTCGTGCTTAGGTGGGTGGGGTCGCACTTAATTTCCTGCAAACTCCGGAGCTGGTGGGAAAACACTTGTAAAGTCCGGAGTTTGCAGCCATTTGCTGCGGAGTTTAGGGGTCGTGTATAAAGGCCCTAAGCATACTGACAGAATTCCTGTTGTACCACTTTGTATCACACAAGAAGGATAGCCATGCCATGGCCATTTGGAAGGATAAAAAGCTTCCCGGGAGCCGCCCCTGGCCCCCAAGGAGTTATATATTTATTATGTATTAGATTTTTTTTTTTTTTTGGCCACCCATCTTTCAGCAAGGCCAGTCTGGTCGATTAGTGGCGGGGAGGCCTTCAGGAGCTGTGAAATGAGAAGGAATCTGTTTTAAAGTGTGGAAATCCCAGCAAATGCTAAAATACTGCCAACAAATTGACCAACAATGGCAATTTTCTACCTTTCGGTTGTTCGCCGCTCCCATTCCACAGCTCCAAAGGCTACCCCAGAATGAAGGGGATCTCTAGAGGTTACCATAACCTGGGGACTCTAGGTAGCTTCTTCTTACGGTCTGAAAGTCTTGTTTCGTGGCTTAGCTCTGCCAAGAGGTTTTTAACCACTATATAATAATAATATTCTGTGAACTGCAGACTTTGAAGGGGCCCCATGGATGATCAAAGCCAGCCCTTGTCAAAGAGGAACAGTGGGGGACCGAACTCCCATCCTCTAACACCTCCAGCCATGATGTTAAACAGTACATCATAAGTGGATGGGAATCAGGCCATCCTGAACCCGCTTTGCCTTAGAAAAGCCACCATCAGGGCATTTAAAAATATGTTTGGATGAAACATATAGTTTTGCCATTTGACAACAAAGTATATCTGGTTTGCTCAATAGATTTCATGTTTAAAGTTCATTATCATACTGAGACTCCTGAGCACATCCGATTTTGCCTGATCTCGAAAGCTAAGCAGGGTTGAACCTGGCTAGTACTTGGATGGGAGACCACCAGGGAATACCAGGTGCTGTAGGTGCCTGGACTAGGAACTGGCAAGCCAAGAAAACTCCATGGACATGGGGACATGAAGAGTCAGTCACGACTGTGACACAACAGCAACTACTACTACTACTACTACTACTACTACTACTACTACTACTACTACTACTACTACTACTACTACTACTACTATAAATCATGCTGAGTCTACTGAAGTTTTCTAAAAAGTGTAAATTTCAGCAAATACGTTTGTAATAAATGGGTCCAATTTATGTGAACAGCCTCCATGATTATACTTCTGAATGAATGTAAATTGGCAGTATTTTAGCATTTCACATCTAGCATGGAATGTAATGGCCTTTAACGCCAGAGAGTTCATAACAATGTATTGGAATAACTTCTTAGAGCACCTGACAAAATTCTGGAAATGGCCGTGTTAGTCACTGGGAAGAATCTTGTGTTTCATTTTGGTCTTCATAAACCATGACACATCCAAAGAGCTGTGGTCTGGAATAGGAAAGAAACTGGTGAGGGAGAGGAAGAGATGAAAGAAGGATATGAAACAATGCAGGAGATATGCGGCAGATTGCTATTGTGGTGGAGCGGGGAGCTGCTAACATCTCCCGGTGAATTCATCCAGCTGGAAGTCTAAATCGTTCATAAAATTTTATTGTGAAATGCACAGATGATGAGTACATCTGCAAAACATCAGGAGTGTTTATCATGATCTCCCAGAGAGTTCTGGGTGTGTTCCCCTTTGACACTCTTTATGCAGGCTTAGCTTGATACGAGTTCAAAGGAGATGCTAGAATTGATTCAAGGTGATACGTGTGTGGGGGAGGGAAGGTGGAATGTCTATGCCTGTGTGCCTGATGACTTCTTCTTTTTCTTTTTCTGGCTTTCTAGACCAAAGTTGGAATTCAGTCACAGCTCCAAGTTGCCAGGCCATCAGCATCCCATTCTTTGAGATCCCAAGGCCCAAACATGATACTGCATGATGTCATAGAGGAAGGGGCAGGCAGAGATATAAGCACCTGGGACTGCTTCTAGGCCAGCGTTTATGGACAAAGGCACAAGGGGCATCTCAGTAGATGACTCAGACTTCCCATTGACCTGGACTAACTAGGTATTATTGGTAACTCGCATGGGTAGCAATTCCTGCCATTCCTTGATTGGCCTTTTGTGCCCAAGAACCTTACTCACAGCATGGAAAATTTTATCTAGTCTGATGCTGCTTCTAGTCCTTTCTGCAGGAAAGAACGCAGAAAGTGGTGTTAGGTGATTCATGTTCGACACCACGTCCACTGACCTGTGGAGTCCCCTAGGATTCTGTTCTGTCTCCTATGTTATTTTAATATCTATATGAAACCTCTGGGAGAGATTATCAGGTCTTCTGGGGTTAACTGCCAACAGTATGCCGATGACATCCATCTCTACCTCTTGTCACCTCCGGATTCTAAGGGAGCTACTATTTCAACTTTCCATGAGTGTTTAGCTGAAGCAATGAACTGGATGAGGATGAGCCTCTTGGCACAGTGGTTAAATGCCTGTACCTCAGCTAAAACTGTGCTCACGACCTGGGGTTCAATCCCAGATAACCGGCTCATAGTTGACTCAGCCTTCCATCCTTCAGAGGTCAGTAAAATGAGCATCTCCTCCTTATACGGCTGTAAAAATGAAGCAATAATAAATGAAATGACTGACAATAGGCCACAATATTGTGGCACTCAGAATAAGAGGCCACAAAGGCGAGAAAGCTGTTATAAGTAGTCTGTGCTACAGCTGAAAGCACAACCTCAGGTGAGCCAAGAGTTGAGTCGTGGCAAGTGGACTTCGTTTCTTGTGGGACTAGAACATTTCACTACTCAGCGATGAAGCTTCTTTAAGGATCTCTCACCTCAAACTGAGGTGAGAGAAGCTACCTCAGTGACACACAGAATTAACCCTTTAGTCCTCTATTCTCAGGCTATCGGAAAAGGAAATAGCCAGCTCTAGCATTTGGTTCTCTCCTGTGCCAACTTCCTTACTTTACCTGATAGTGTGGCAAAAAAAAGATACCCATTCATGTCACCTGCACTTACTTCCTGCTCTTGGGCTTGCCATAAATAACTACTTAGCCACTATTTAACAATATACTGGGCTGAACAGGCCTTTGTGTGGTTCTTATTTTTAATGCCTCCTTTAATGCCTCCCTATGGCTCTCAAATTGGCAGGCCTAGTAAAACACACTAATCAGCCTTTTGAGGTTTTCCCACCACTTCCTAGAGATTTACAGGAAAGGAGGCCAAAGAGGATGTCTCAGTAATTTTGTCTTCTGTATCTGACCATCAGTGTTATTTTAGTGAAACTGCTTAAGCAAAGGCTTTTTGTGAATACCTCAGGGTGAATAATGTGTGTTGGACATAGCCGTTAATATCTTAGGACCTCTGTCAAAGTTCCAGGAATTAAACTGGGGTTTTCCTAGGGAATAGTTTAATAAACTAGTCTATCCTTCAAGGCTTTCTGCATATTCGGTACAATTTTGTTTCTTAGCCAGTATTTTGGGCAGCAGATCCCTAAGCCATCTTTCAAAATATTCATTTATTTATTTCATAAATGTATCTATTGACCCATTAGTGCATAGCATTATTCTGGGCAGTTAACAGATGATAAAATTGAACAGATGTAATAAGATATTAAACAAATCAAAAATCATAAATTAAGAAGAAATAACATCAAATGAGAGCAGAGAGCTGCAACAGTACAAACTTTCCCCATAATAGAGCAGGCAGGGTATTTGGCACATGACATTTATTCCAGGCTGCTATCAAAGGCTTGTATGCCAAGCCGTGTCTTAAGCATCCTTTTGAAAAGAAGCAGGGAACTGGTTCCATAGTGTTAGTGCCAATACCAAAAAGGCCAGGGTTCTAGTAGATGTTTTCCTAGCCTCCTTGCAGTGTGGCAACCCAGCAGAAGTATGGTCTGAGAAGATCTGGTGGCACAAGGAGATGATCTTGGGGAAAGACGCTCCAACAAGTAATGGGGTCCCATACCACAAAGGGCTTTATAGGTAAGCACCAGAATCTTGAAGTTGACCCAAGATGTCACAGGTAACCATTGCAGGAGAATCAGAACTAGGTGGAAGTGATTAAATCCACACTGATCAAATGTTTTGGGATGAATTCCCAGAATTTCTTGGGTAGCACTGCCATGCTGCCTTTCTGTTGCCTATTATGGCACCAGCCTCAGAATCTGGATGCCAAAGGATGGCGAAGGGCAGTCTCCCATCCCTTGCTCACCTAAGTATTCACCCCCTCCATCATTCCCATGCTGTTGTATGAAGACTTTCCTACAGTTGGGGCCACTTGCCAGCTTAGTCCATCTGTCTCAGTCAGTTATGTTTCTCCCAACACAGAAATGCCACTGGGGGGGGGGGCACTGACTGACCAAAGAGGCAAAAAAGGTGGCCACCCCAGACCATTCACTCTAGCAGCCATTCTCATATACTAGGATGGCTTTTGCTTGAATGGCACACATTATATTCAGAAAATGAAGGAATAGAGCAGACAGTGTAGTGCTTCCTCGTCGAAAACAGCCCTCATCAGCAACATTGAGTCCTGTGATGCAGTGGTTAAAGCTATCCGCTCATGATTTGAGTTCAATCCCAGCAAGTTCAGGTAGCTAACTTGAGGGTGACTCAGTCCTCCATCCTTATGAAATCAGTAAAATGAGTACCCAGCTCAAGGAGGGGGCAACATTTTTCCTACTTAATTATGTTGGAAACCACCCAGGGAGTGCTCTAAGCACTACAGGGTAGTATATAAGTCAAAATAATAATTATTCCTATTGTTGCTACCGCTGCTATTGTTTAAGTAACACCTCACAGTATACCTATGTTTTGTCAAAGGCTCCTTCTCCCATGAAAGGTTCAGCCTAGATCTCTAGTTCCCAGACCTTCCTGAAACCAGGCTTAAGAATTTGCAATGCAAAACCAAAACAACAAGAAGAAAGGGTTCGGTTTCCCTGTTTCCTTGCCTTCTTTTCCTCTGTTGTTTCCACGTAGCTTGAAAAAGATACTTTTTAGGACCAAAACTCCCAGAAGGCCCTCACCATAATGGCCATGTTGAGATAGATTATGTAATGTGAATCTCTTACAAGCTTATTCCTTGCTATTAAATGAAATTCAATCCGAACAAGGTTTCATAGAACAGAATCTTATTGATACTAGGACATTTTAAGATGGTTACTCATCCAAACTGCGCAGTTATTATGATGCTTAAGGAGCCTTGTTTAAATGGGTCTAAGTTTTAGAATGAAGAAATATAATGATCTGAAGCTGAAATGCTGAGATCTAGGTGGTGCATAAAGAGAAACGGACAATTAAATTAACCAAGTATACAATAAATTAATTTACTAGCAACTAACAAGTGCAATTTATCAGTCAGTTGCTCAATAGGGTACCAAAACACTGGAGGCTTGTGGTAAAATAAAGGCTGAGTGTCTCTGCCTGCCTGCCTGCCTGCGAAGCTATTATCCTTCTCAATGTTACTTTCAGATTCTCCAACATGTTTCATATCAGTTCTCCTATCCCTGCAGGCTTCACTGAGGATCTTCTTGGTGGTATGAATGCAATATCTGAGGTGTCGTGATTTATTTATTTATTTATTTTGAATATTTTCACCCCACCTCTCTCCTTGGAAAAGGACCCAAAGTGGGTTACGATAATGAGGGACAATATACAGTCCAGAACATTTAAGACATATACAAGTTAAGAACCAGGAGTTTGAAGAGGCATCTTAGAACATTAAAAGGTAATGTTAGAGCTATAAACAGCATGCAAAAGGAAAAGGAAAATCCATTATGAGGGGTGAAAAGCAACATGGAAAACACTAGTGTTCTTATGAAATCAGTCAATGCAATCATGCATGGTAATCCATATAAAGTCACATAGTAGATAGTCCCTCATTCATGGAAAGCTTGCCTGAAGAGGAAGGACTTTGCCTGTTTCCGGAAAGACAGCACAGATGGGACAGTCCTGGCCTCCAGTGGGAGGGAGTTCCAAAGTCAGGGAGCAGCAACAGAAAAGGCCCTTTCATGTGTTCTTATGAGATGCACCTGTGAAGGTGGCAGGGTGGAGAGAAAGGCCTCTCCTGATGACCTTAGCACCTGAGATGGTTCATACTGCGATAATTGATCTTTGAGGTAGCTTGGACATAGACCGTTTTGTGGTTTGTAGGTTAAGGTCAGCACTTTGAATTGTGCCTGATAGCTGATTGGCAGCCATTGGAGCTGCTTCAGTAGGGGTGTAATGTGATCTCTGTAACCCACCCCAATCAGCAATCTGGCCACTGTGTTCTGGACTCATTGAAGTTTCCTGATGCTTACCATTGGTAGCCCGACAGAGAGCGCATTACAGTAGTCCAGCTGGGAGGTCACTAGAGCCTGTGTCACAGCGGCTAGAGCAGGTTTCTCAAGAAACAGGCGTAACTGGTGTACAATTTTTAATTCTATGAATGCACTCCTGGTCACAGTTGTGACCTGGGCATCTAGGTTCAAAGATGACTCCAGGAGCACCCCCAAGCTACATACCTCTTTTTTCAATTGGGGGATAATCCCATCTAGTACAGGTTGCATCCCTATCCCTTGATCTGCTTTTTGGCTGACCAGAAGCACCTCTGTCTTGGCTGGATTTGGATTCAGTTTGTTCTTCCTCATCCAGTTCATTCCTGAAGTCAAGCACTGATCTAAAGCCAAAATAACTTCCTTGGAATCCGGAGGTGATGAGAGGTAGAGTTGAGTGTCATCGGCTTACTGGTGACACGTCACCCCAAAACTCTGAATAATGATTGCAATTTGGCATGTTGCTGCTGGTTCAAATGCATCCCTGAAATGTTTTGTAAAATACTGTCCCCTTAAGCTCTGCATTAGAAAAAACCATGAAGCCCCACCAGCACAGAAACAACCTAAATGGACGTTTGAGGAGATACCCTTTAATAGCCACCTATTCACATTTGCAGATCAATACAATTCTCATTGCTTAACCTGAATAATGAGTAGATACAATGAGTAAGGGAGAGAGCTGAGTGAGAAGGAGAATGGCGCGGATTATCCTTGAGGGATGGATGCCTAATTCACTGGAACAGGGAACAGAAGTTCACTTTTGTTTGTATTGCAATATTTTCCTGTACATGCCATGTGTTCTTGAATACTACTCAGAACCATTTTAAAAAAACCTTTCTCCACATGTTATGTTATGTTACGTTGCGTTATGTTACGTTACCTTACATTATGTTTTTCTCCCAAGAAAGTAGCTAACAAAACATTATAAAGAAACTAATATTAAAACAGCTAAACATGTGGTGATTTGAAGCTTTTAAAAAATCATATTGCAGACTAAAGCTACCAAATAAAACCCCTTTTTTAAAAATTAAAACCTATAAAAGATTTTTTTTAAAAAATAGAACTCTCTAAAAACCCTTTCCCCTACAAGCCAGGATGAAAAAAAGTATTTACTTGCTGCTGCAATTGAAGCAGGGAGGGACCCAGCTTGGGTTCCCCCATGTGAGAAAGTTCAGCAGCCTGGAGGCCACAACCAAAAATGGTTTTTTTCCCTTTTTTTCCCATCAAGTGTCCCTCCGAGTATGGTGGGACTGAGGGAAAGCCCCGTCACCCCTGAGAACAACCAGGGAGACTCAAGACGATAGCAATCCTTCAGATATCCTGAACCACCCAAGTCCTTTAGGGCTTTACAGGTTAAAGCACACACTTGCAGCTGTGACTGGAAATAGTCTCATACAACATCTTATGACACATATGGCTATCTCTGGACTATTGCTTCCTCTGTTGCTTTCTTTTTCCCCTGTATAACAAATATATTTCCTTCACACACCAAGCCATGTGTGTGTGTGTGTGTGTGTGTGTGTGTGTGTGTGTGTGTGTGTGTGTGTGTGTGTGTGTGTGTGGTCATAAAACTAGGTGCAACATTTGCCTCATGATTCCATGTTTTTATTTTGCTAGCACTTTTTTTGTCTGTTGGGGGGGCTGATGTGCGAGGACGGAAGAGGCTATAGTCTCAAACATCCCAAATGAAAATGATATAGAAATACAATCAAGACTACATTGGGTTTTAAAACATTTTTCAACCCCTTTGCCAGCCACAACATTATTTCCAGAGCAAATCCCTCCTGTGCATTAAACTGGACTTCAAAATGCGTCTTCCATCTGCAGCTGTGAGAAAGAGGCAGCCGATCAGTGCTATTTGTAAAATGGCTCCATATGGAAACCTGATAGCATAGAGGCATAATCTTCTGATTTATGGACTCCTAGACCTGCATGTTTCAGTAAAGCAACAGGAAACTATACTATAATTTGTGACATGTTAGATGCAGTTCATCCTTTGGAAGGGACTGGAGCTAAGTCTTTGAGGTAGAGCTTTAGTCATGTTTTGCTGCTGCTATTGCTGCTGCTGTTGCTAACTGGGGCTCCCAGAATGCTCCAGCCAGCATTCTGGCTAGCAGATTTTGGGATTTACTATCCAACCTGCAACTCCCAACATCTATCTCAAGCTCTGCTTAGGGCAGTGGTTCTCAAGCTTCAGGTCTCTCTATATCTTTTGGATTTCCACTCCCAGAAGCCCTAGTTAGCATGGCCAAAAATGTCTGGGTGCTGACCCAAAACAATTCACGACTGGACTGGGAGGCTCTCCCTGAAATGTTTAGAGCAAGTTTCCTCTACCTTACTCCATAAGGCTTAGTAGATTAAAGTCCTGCTATAGTCATGCAAAACATGTAGAAGATCAGTGCCTGAGAAAAAAATACACCATTTACGTGGTGAAGATCTCATGTTCTACATTTGGAATACACTGTGTCCAAATAAATGCATAAAGAAATAAAACAGGAGGAACTATTGTTGGACATAACTGACACTAGGGTAGATAGACACAATGGTCTCCCTGTGTCTAACAGAGTGTCCATAGAGGCTAGGGGATTTGAAGACTTGCTGTCATATAAGGTAGCTTCTAATTTCCACTACAAGGCAACATCTTCTCTTGATTATCTTCATGGGGATAATGAACCTTTGGCCCATCCAGATATTTTTGCCTATAACTTCCAGCAGCAGGAGTGGCACAGCCAGTGGTAAAGTCTGTGGTGGTTGTTATCTAAAACACTTAATGGACACAATCATATTGGCAAACAAGTTTCATGGTGTTAATGTATTCTCGAATGCTTTCACAGCTGGGATCTGATAGCTGTTGTGAGTTTTTCCAGCTGTTTGGCCATGCTCTGGAAGTTTTTCTTCCTGATGTTTCACCAGACTCTGTGGCCGACATCTTCAGAGGGCAATGAGTTCAGGGAACTAGGAGTTCTCTCTGTGCTCTGGGGTATAGAGTGAGTGCGACTGTGTGATTTTAAAGTTGTGGGAAAGAAGAAACCTGTCCTATGCAGGATAATAGGTGTTAGTCATTGTACTGTGATGGAGGGATTAAGAAGTTTCACTGCAATCAGGGGTGGAAACAATACTTCTCTGTAGTTGATGGGTGTTGTTAGCTATTCTATTGTGGGAACTGATCACTGGTGCTTGTGGCCAGGTGGGAATAAATGAACTTTGATATTTTGCAGGCTGTAGTTTTCAGTACTGGAAGCCAGGTTTTGTTGATTTTTAGACTTTCTTCTTTTTTATTGAAACTGTGCTTAAATTTGTGGGTTTCAATGGCTTCCCTGTGTAGTCTGACATAGTGATTGGTAGTGTTGTCCAGTACCTCTGTGTCCTGGAAGAGGATTTCATGTCTAGTTTGTTTCAGAGTGTGTGAGGTTCATCCAACTCTAGACTGAAGTCCCAGCTGAGTTTTCCCCTCTGCAATCACAATGGTTCATCTCTCACTGCCATTTGGAAAAATGGTCTCCACGACCATGCTATTGCTCGATGTCCCAATGATAAGCCCTAATCCATGTTGTTTGTACTTTTCAGTCACCTTTATTTGCTTAAGAGGCCCAGCAAGGCAAACACTTCTGATGCCTTGTTTACGTTGCGGCTTTCACTGAAGCTTATTAAACTCATAGTTACTTCATATAAGCTGTCCATCGGCCTTTCTCCCAGAGCAAGTGTTGACAGTAAGTAACAGACACTTTGGCCCTGAGGTACCATGTTTATACACCGGTGCAAAAGCCTGGTGGATTTGAGCCCTGTAAAACTATCACAGATAACAGAGCTGTTATCAGATAAGTGACTATAATAAATGACTACAATTAGTGCTCTGCTGATGAGACTACTTGGTGGTCTTTCCACTCTGCATTCGACATATCCCAGGCCTAGAAGGAAAAGAAACAAAAAGGGGGGGTGGGAGGGAGGTTAAAATACAGCCATCTGATTTTCTTTTCATTTTTTCCCCTTGGAAAATAAGTTAATTTTTTTGGAAAGAGAATATTTTAAAGTAACAATCAGGATGAACAACAAAATGTTGCCGTAGATGTGTGTGAAGTGCCTCTGTCGCTCCATTCTTCCCAAAATATACATACAACCCTCTCTCTCTTAGCAGCTGCCTTGGATTCCTCTACTGAGAGAAGAGCAAGATAGAAATCAAATAAATAAACAAGGTCAGTCAACATTATCAGGCCATTAACAATCTCTTCATTAGGCTGTTTTGGAGAATCCCCTCCCCCTCAGGATTTTTTTTTTCATAAACATTTCTTGTACTTCTACAAGTAGTGGGAGGTTCCTTGTAAGAATGTGTTGCATTGTTGTTCATGTAAAGCCAACACCACTCATGGCCATAATTTTGGAAATAGAGGATGTTCTGTGCATTCCTATTAATACATAATAGAAATAAAATTGTATTAAGATAAATTTACAAGGCAGTCTTTCAGGCCACAAAAATTAGTCTAGAGCTAGAGCAGACTTGCAATTTGTGAGAGTGACTTTATTTTTCATTAGAACTGGGAAAATGCACCAAATAGAGCTTAGTACAAAATACATCGCTTTGTCACGTAACACCTGAGCTCAGTAATGAGCTGGATGACAGGGAACAAACTGAAATACTGTCCTGACAGGGCAGAGGTGCTGCAATTCAGTAGAATACTTGTTTTAAAAGCAGCTGCGCTACAATGAAATATCAGATTTTTGCCATTTGGGTATACTTCTTAGTGCTACACTGTTCCTAGAATTTGAGGTAGCAGCAGTGATGAGGTATGCCTTTGCACAACACCACTTAGTGTGCCATCTATAACCTTTCCTAAGTTGACTGGACCTGAAAAGTCATCCATATCTCAATTACCTCACATTTTGACTACCACCATGTGTGGCACCTGGGCCTGGCCTTGGGGAGCACTCAGACCTTTTGACTCGTATGGCATGTGGCAGTTAGCTAACAGATGCATCATATGAAGACAACATACTGACACAGGCCTTGATGAGGTGGAGGGGCTTGTATGCTTCTGTGAAACTGAGAGCTATGCTGGCAGTGGTGTTGCTACCAGAAGGGTCTCCCAGGCCAGACATGTCTCAGTGGAGAGACCAGGCTAACAGTGTCCACCCCCAAAGTATCTGATCCAGAGTAGGGAGCTTCAAACAGCGTCCAATCCATAATGGGCAGCTGACATAATGGCCAGTAATGGCAGTGAAGAAGGCAACGGGAAACCACTTCACTTAAGCTGACTTCCCCAGGCAAATCTTTAGCATGACTGGAAAACCTAAAGCCATGCCCCCGCCCAGTCCCTGTCAGCCCTTCAGTGGGTAGGAGGTGCTAAGAATCTCCGGGCCAGCCATGAGAAGGATAGCCACCTGGAATCTTCACAGCTTATTTCAAAGTGGAAAAACCCACAACGCCAGCAGGGAAATGGAAAGACTTAACAACATTGATATCATTGATATTAATGAGATGTGTTGGCCTAATTCAGGAAAGTGTGTAGTAGATGAGTATCATGTATAGAACTATGATGGTAACAACGAACCTCATCACTTTAACGGACTGGGATTCATAGTCTATCCAAACATTAGTAAGACTATCAGAAAGTTTGTGCCAGTGTCTGAGTCATTTTTCTCCAACTAAATGCACAACCTGTCTTGGTAAATCTTATCCAGGTGCATGCACCAACATGTGCATGCATCAGATTATGATGCAGAAGAATGTTATACTCAATTAAAGACTGCTTTATCATTTACCAGATCAATGGAAGTTACCATAGAAATAGGTGATTTCAATGCAAAGGTAGGACAAAGCCAATGGGCTGAAGTAGTAGGTTATTATGCCACCATGGTGTTGTTATATGTGGACTTCAAATACTGACAGAAATATCCGGAATCAGATTGATAATGTCTTGATTAATAAACGTTTTAGGAATTCAATTAAATGTGTGAAAACATACCCTGGTGCAGATATTAATTCAGATCATAATCTTTTGTTAGCAACAGTGAACCTTAAGTTGAAGAAATGTCAGTCAAAGATGACAAATAGACAAACTGCAATTTCAGGACCCAGCATTAAAAACTGAGGTTCACTCAATCCTGAGTACAAAATTCAAAACCATCAAGGAGGCAGCAGATGTAAATGAAGTTGAAAATCCCTGGAGCCAAATTAAAGCTGTTGTGAATGAGGTGTTCCAAGATAAATTAAAAAACGTTGGATGACAGATGAAATTCTGGACCTCATAGATAACAGAAGAGAGATGAAAAATAGAGATCCTGTAATATATATAAACAAATGCAAAAAGAAATATGCTGGAAAATAAGAATAATGAAGGAAGAAAAATTTTCAAAGGAATGTAGATAAATCGAAGGTTTGGATGCTAAGCATGATTCATTTAACATGTACAAGAAAATAAGGCACATGGGGTGGAGGAAAGAAGAGTGTGCTCTCCCCACCACTTTCCCCCCTCTCGGAGCCAGCGCCCAATAGCCACGGTGCTAGCTTTGGGAGGGGAGACGATTTTAAAAGCCCGCTGTCTCCCCCCCCATCTGATGGGGTGGGGGAAGAGCGGACTTTTAAAATCTCCCCCCAGCCCTCCCGGGGTGCCACCAGTGCCAGCAAGCCAGGCAGGAGAGCACACCCGTGGCTGTGGGACTGCTCTCCTGGCCAGCTTGCCCAGCGGCACCCGGCCCTGGGAGGGGTCCCCATGGCTGCGGGACCGCTCTCCGGGCAGGCTTGCCGCCGGGTACCCAGCCCCAGGAGGGCTCCCCGCGGCCCCGGGACCGCTCTCCCGGCAGGCTTGCCACCGGCTCCAGTGGTGCCCGGCCCCGGGAGGGCTCGTGGACCACTCTCCTGGCCGGCATGCACACCATTATGGCGTTTTGTGCCCATCTCTAGTTTATAGTGCTGAAATGGCTTAATATAAATTTTGCACACTTACTGCATTTATTACTATTATTTATTTATTTATTTATTTATTTATTTATTTATTTATTTATTTATTTATTCAATTTCTCTACTGCCCATCTGACAAAAAAACACTCTGGGCGGTTTAAAATATATTTAGTATTGGATAAACTTTGGGCAGCTTTCCTTTCCTTTAATCACCTTCTTGATTTTCTTCATTGCTTGCTTCAATTAAAATTGAGGAAGGTTTCATAAATGAATGTTTGATCATACTCTCACTGAGTGATAGATTTTGTGGTCCTTGTTTATTCATAGATTTTGTAGAATCTTTCTGTGTGCAGAACAATCTATGGTATACATGGTAGCTTTTTCTGCACACACACACACCCGGCACACATGGAAAACCCCACTGCTTTCCTCGGGGTGATCTCCATCTTACACACTTGCAAGCCAGATGTTGTATAGCATGCTACATCTGTCAAGTATTACTGTTTGTGTTTACTTAAATTAATTCTGTGCAGAATATTTTATCTCACCTTTCTCTCTTCCAAAAAATACTCCTAATATAGTTAACAACTCCTAGTTATAGGCTAGACTTGTTAGTTTTAAAAATGATTCATATGTGTTTGTTTGCTCACAGAAGCAACGCAGGTAATTTGGTCTGATTCAACCAGGCAGTGCCTATGCCATTTCAAATATTCTTTTTATTTTAGCTGGAACAGAGTTGGGGCATGGGGTGGCACCTCTTATCATTAGAACTTCCTAGACCAGTGATGGCGAACCTTTTAGAGACCGAATGCCCAAACTGCAATTCAAAACCCACTAATTTTTTTTTTTTTTTTTGCAAAGTGCCAATACACTAATTTAACCTGTATACAGCTGGCTATGAAGGGGCGATGTCGGGTGCCCACAGAAAGGGCTCCGAGTGCCACCTTTGGCACCCGTGCCATAGGTTCGCCAAAACTGTCCTAGACACATGTCCTTAGACTAAGGCCAGGCCTCAGCTGAAATGGCAAGAGAATTCAGATCCCTTCCTGCAAAGCATCTCACCTTGTGACTAGTCCTAGCTGGAGCTGAACCTCACCGTTGCTTTGGAGAGATGCCCAGCAGTAGAAATAATTAACCCTGAGCGGTCCCATGAGGAAGACTGAAATATATAGGTGAGAAAGGACACACCTTTGGATGGGGCTGCACATTGCAAAAATACAATTCCATCTCTTTTTACCAGGAGCGCATGTTTGCCAAGCTCTCTCCTTGCGATGTAATTGTAATCACAGTTTTAAAGGCATCTCTGTTTGCACCCAGCAGGGTCTCATTATAGCACGGGTGTGGGAATAATAGCCTATAATTTAAGCACTTTGCTGAAAAGCTCTTTAAAACACATTTGTGCTCCGGCACAGGTTAGTGTTTATAAGACAACGTATATTCACAACAAGATTTTTTTTTCTCACACACATATACACACCATTTAAAAATGCACTGAAAATGGCGTTCTTTTGGCCTTTTTTCCAAACTGCTTTTAGAGCACAGATAATGCTGAACCTGAAAGTGAGAAGCAGTAAAACAACGTGGGCTATAATTTTAAGTTGTTCATTCTTCATACACAATGTGCATAAACTTTGTTTATATAGTCTCAAGCTGGCACTATATAGCATTACAGATGTCTCCAGACCCTCCCTTCCCAATTTGTTAAACATAGCAATGTTTTTTTTTCTCTCAGGAAATTGTCTCTTGTAAAAGTATGTTACCTACAGGGGTTACGCTTTGACTTGATTTAATATTTCCTAGTAATGCTTCCAAGGGAAATTGCCCTGCATGGGAGAGCGGATCCCACGGGACATTGACACTTTGCATGGAAGTCGGATTTATGGGTGTTCTTTGCATTCCAAGCAGCAGAACCTCTCATAATCTCCCATAGTTGCACATAGGAATCAGTCTGTTTACTTTTTTGTGAGCTTAAAGGTGATTCATTTGACCTTTTAAAAATATGATAAGGCCTCTCGCTGAAACCACCACACTCTCCAGATGAATGGAAGGCTGTCAAACAATGTAGCACTAACATTTGAGCTGTTTTTAAGTGTTGTGTGGTGGACTGTCTGCTTCCAGACTGGATAACCTAAGGATTTCACATGGTGTTGCGTTTGGACATTGTAGTCTGCCTGCTGCAATAAAATAAAATAAAATAAAATGTCTATGTCTGCTTATGTTTCAAAAACCAAGAAAATCTCCAAGCCCGGAGCTAGGGGCGGGGCTTTGGTTTAAAGCAAAAGAAGTAGCTGTCAAAGCTATAATTGCATGGCACCTTTGGAGCAATCTTCCACCAGATATCTGCCTGTCCCCATCTCTGAGCTCTTTCAAGAGTGCTTTACAAATGTGGATGTATTGGCAGACATTTCCACAGGCCAGCACATGGTCTTAGCATTTACCAATATTGATTCTATCCTCTCCACCAAAAAATGGTATTTTAATGACAACTTCTTTACTTTGAAATGGTACCGGGATATAATTTAATGTAGGTTGTTTTATTTATTTGTTTGTTCTTTTTTTTACACTGATTACAGTTTCTGCTGTTTGCATGTGTTGTGAACCATCCAGGGTGGCCCTGCTGCCAGATAGGCAGTATACAAATATCACACACACACACACACACACACACACAGAGAGAGAGAGAGAGAGAGAGAGAGAGAGAGAGAGAGAATCCCTCACCTTACCGAAAGCATGCATCTTTTTTGCACCTTAACTTCTCTCTGAGAGTTGACTCACTGGTTCATTGGTTCATCTTGGTTCTGGTTGGTCAAAAGTGATGAAGCAAAATGAACCAACCCAACAAACTTTTGGTTTGGTTGCCCATTTTCTCGCCCCTCACCCTGACAGCCTGAATGTCTATTGAATTGGCAGGTCTGGTGGCCAAACATGTGGCTCAAAGGCCTCTGGGGCAGTTGCTTGTCCTCATTTAGAAGACTGACTCACAGAAGCCAATTTTGCCTCAGAGCCACTTCCTGCTAGCCAGAGGAACCCTCCCACCTCTGGGGTAGCTGAGATTTTCATTGGTACCTCATTTCCCTTGTCAAGCATCCTGGCTCTCCCTCTCTCCTTGTGACCATACCACAACCTCTATACCTCAGCTCAGACCACCAGCAAGACATTGTCCACAGGGTTTGGGGAAAATAGTCCACAGGGTTTGTGGAAAGGGCAGTCCACTTCCTGATGAGCAACATCCTGTGTCAGAAACTCTGACATGACCCACTGCTGGAATTTCCCCCAGAGCTATCTGCTAAAGGGCACTTCCCTGGATGACACTTCAGGTGTAATCCCAACTTCACCAAACTTGGAGAGGATGTAGATAAGATGCAAGGGAAGTTTCTCTGAAATGTTGGTGACTCAGGGGTTGGGGAGGCATGTTTGAACCAAAATGAAGCAGTTCATCAATGAAACACAAACCACAATGAACCGCCATTTTGCTGGTTCATGCCCATTTCCATTTGTGCATGTAAAATGGCTGCATAAATTATAATCCTTCTGCTACCTTTAACTCATGATTCCCTTTCAGTTTGCAGTCGGATGTTGTTTGTGCTGATGGAATACAGGTTTATTTTGATTACACTAACTCTAATTGTGACATAATCCCCAGGTACACTGAAGTGAATACTTTATATCACTGTTTGAGAAGTGGAATAGGTGCTAATTTGAGGCTTCCGTGTTTTTTTAAAGCATTGCTGTACCTTCACTCTGGTAAAGAACTGGATGTATCCTTGGGCGTTTGGATAAAAACAGTCTTGCTTATTAGCAAGTCTTATGGTGAAACTTTAAGGGAATTATGGAATGATGGTAAAATGAAAAAATGCCCATATTGTATGTCTAAACAACAATAAAGATAAGATTGATCAGGTAGCTCTGATTATAGACTTTGTTCTCAGGAGGAAATTAACAGGAAAGTCTTTAAGGAGGGAATCCCATAGCCGAGGGGGCAGCATCTGTCTTGTTAAAGAAAGAATTCCAGATCCACCAAGAGAGGATTGAAGGAAGGAAGAAGGGAGAGAATCCTGCCTATAATTTCCAGTTGAGGCACCACTGGAGAATACTTTCTGTGCCATTTGCCACCTGGAAAGGTATAGGAATAGTGTCAGGCTAGACTTTAAAACAGTAGTTAATGGAGAAGTTCAGCAGCAGGCTACAACCAGAAGACCCATGAGACCTGAGTTTGAGAAAGGACAAAAAGTTCTGCCAAGCTGGGTTTCAGTACAACATTTGGTAAACATACCCAGGAGAAACACAACCCTATTCCCCCTATGTCTATATAAGGAAAAATGAAAGACATCTATTATTCTATGTAACCCTAGAGTAAGGAAGAATTGCACACACAAAATCTCATACGTTGCCTTTGCACATAGTATTTTTTCTCATACGGCTCAGCTGTATACACACATGCATGGATTCACCTAAGGAGGCTGCAGAGAGGTTCCAACGTGCACACCTGCCCTGAGCCACTTGAACCTCTGATGGCATTGCAAAGTTCACTAGTGGGGTACCAAAGCTACTCCTTACGCAGGGCACTATTTATTTTATGTTGATATTTCAAAACTGATTGGAATGAGCAGACCTCTTTCTTTCTTTCTTTCTTTCTTTCTTTCTTTCTTTCTTTCTTTCTTTCTTTCTTTCTTTCTTTCTTTCTTTCTTTCTTTCTTTGAACACTTGTATCCGGATCTTTTCTCCCCCTCTGCTTTATTTTGTTTAAAATATTGAAATATCAACACTAAAGGTATTGCTAAAACAAGGCCCCTAGCTTTTGTTGTTGTTGTTGTTGTTGTTGTTGTTGTTGTTGTTGTTGTTGTTGTGTTTTCTTCTTCTTCTTCTTCTTCTTCTTCTTCTTCATCATCATCATCATCATTATCACACAGCAGGCAAGATATTATCTGCCAAAGTTGGCTGATCCCCATCCCACCTGATGTGTTCACTGAAAACATATATATATTGGGTGTTTGGTTTTTAAAAGTAAATTATTATTATTATTATTATTATTATTATTATTATTATTATTATTATTATTATTATTATTATTATTATTATTATTATTATTACAAAGCAGACAAGATAACTATGCTGGATTTTGTATTACAAATCACTAGTCGAATGCTTCCCAAGCGTTTAGGACTATGTGATATATCAGCGAATTATGCGAGCAGATCCCAGTAAGGTGGCTTTCTGCAGCTGACTGATGATGACTCTGTCAACTCCAATTTCTTTGAAATACTTGCTTAGCTTTTTAGGCACTGCACCCAGCGTTCCAATTACCACTGGGACCACCTGTACTATATGCCAGAGTCTCTGAAGTTCAGTTTTCAGATCCTGATATCAGGCAATTTTTTCAAGTTGTTTCTCGGTGACTCTACTATCACCTGGTATAGCAACATCAATGATCCACACTTTTTTCTTCCCCACAGTCACAATATCTGGGGTCTTATGCTCCAAAACCCTGTCTGTCTGTATTCGGAAGTCCCAAAGTAATTTTGTATTCTCATTTTCAATCACTTTTTCAGGCTTATTATCCTACCAGTTCTTTACTATGGGCAGATGATAGTTCTGAAACAAATTCCAGTGGACCATTTGAGCCACTACATTATGATGCTGTTTGTAATCACTGAGCAATTTTCTTGCAACAACTCAATATATGGTCAATAGTTTCATCTGCCTCTTTACAGAGTCTACATGTAGGGTACTCAGCTGATTTTTCTATTCTAGCCTTAACTGCATTTGTTCTGATATCTTGTTCTTGAGCTGCAAAAATTGGGGCTTCTGTCTCTTTTTTTTCAGTGTTCCATTTTGAGCCATAACCAGGTCTTTTCCTCATCTACTTTTCCTTTGACTTTTTCGAGGAACTGCCCATGCAGTGCTTTATTATGCCAGCTATAAGCTCATATTTGCATCATTGTTTTCCTGTATTGACCTTTTGTTTGATTTACTTTAAACACCTCCCTGTTCTTAACCTCCAATAATGCTGGCTCTCTACTATTTTTTACATAATCTACCAACGCATACTTCTGTTCTTCAACTGTCTGCTTCACTTGCAGAAGACCTCTGCCACCTAATGTTCTAGGTAAATACAGCCTGTCAACATCACTGCATGGATGTAATGCATAGTGAATGGTCATAAGTTTTCTTGTTTTCCTATCCAGACTATCTAGCTCCATCTGAGTCCAGTTTATAATGCCAGCGGTATACCTGATGACCGGTATGGCCCAGCTATTAATGGCCTTGATGGTGTTACCACCATACATTCAGCTTACTTTTTAATACTTTTCTAACCCTTTGGATATATTCTTTACTGACCTCATTTTTCCTTGCCCATGCTTGATATTTTCTAATTGCAGTATGACCAGATAGTTATAGGCTTCAAACTGATGATATTTAATGGCTTGTCCATTTGGCATTTCCATTCCTTCACTCTCAATGATTTTTCCTTTTCTCAGTGCCACTGTGGCACATTTGTTTAATCCAAACTCAATATACTAACATTAGTACTGAAAATTCAGGCTGTGTTGGTCAGTGAGTGTATTTCAATTTCTGATTTTCCATACAACTGTAAGTCATCCATATACAATAGATTATAAACTTTCCCTTAATTTTAAGCAGTTTGCTGCCCCAAATTTGTCTTCTGCAAAATTATTGAGAGGGGAATCAGGGCAATAGTAAATAGGAGATGTGACAAAGAGTCACCTTGAAAAATCCCTCATTTAATGCTAACCAACCGTAGCTTTCGTCCCTGACAAACAATTCTGTTTTCCAGTTCTTCATCACATTTTCAGTTAGAGCACTAATACTTTTATGTCTTCCAATGGCATCCAGGCACTTAATTCTTGCCATGCTCCATCGTATAAGTGGTTCCAGTTTTTGATTTTGTATGAAGAGATATTACTGGACACCATCTGAGAAAAACATGGAAAGTCCCCAAAGGGACTGGTGTTTGTGTCAGATAACAATAATTTTTAAAAATAAATGAGCAGAATCCTTTTCCTTTGGATGTCAAGATGAGGCTTATTCTTCTGATAATAATAATTACTAGAGATGGGCACGAAATGAACAGTTTTTCATTTCCGTTTTCATTTTTTTGTTTCGTTACATAATGAAACGACAAATGAATTTTGTCTCTAAAATGAAACAAAATGAACAGAAACACCAGAAATTTTGTCGTGCGTTTTGTTTCTGTTACTGCAATATGAGTGAATTGCTTAAAATCCTTTTAAAAATCACAAAAAAATGAAATAAATGGTAACAAAATGGTAATGAAACGAACAAAAATGAAAATGAATTTTTTGCAAAAATTCGTGAAAATGGAAACGAACCGAAACGGACCCTCCAAACAACAAACGACAAATGAAATGTCATTTTTTTGATTCGTGCCCTTCTCTAATAATTACATTCCATCAAATTGATTCCAACATATGGCAACTCTTTCCAGGGTTTTCTAGGTAAAGGTTTCTCCAAAATGGCTTGCCGTTCTCTTCTTCTGGGGATACTCTGGAACTGTGTAGCTTGCTTAAGACCCCACATGCTGGCTCTTGCTCTACAAGGCACTGTGTTGAATCAAACTTCCAACCAGTCATTCCAGCTTATTGAACTACCCATCAACACTTAATGATCTAGCTGGTCTCTAAACATCACAAACCATGAGAGACACCATGTTTTCTTCTAGGCAAAAAGCTGACAGATGAAGGCATCTGGAATTTGCTGAGGAAATTGGATTTTACTACTTGTTCTTGAAAATCGGAATTCCAATGGAATGAACAGTTTCTATGACCCTCTATATTGAGACATCCTTTAGCATATGGTCCATACACTGACATGCAGTACATTTTAGATAACTTGACCCATGGGCAGAGCAGACTGATACAGTGTAAGAAGGGCCAAATTAGGGAGGCCAAATGAAGGTGAAAGAAGAGGTGAACATCCTTCACCCTGAAGAAAGAGCATGTAGCCTGCTAGGTGTGGCAATGTCAAGTTTCTGGGGTGAAGCATTAGAACAGGTGCCTCCTGTATAACATCTAATGCAGTAATGAAAAATAACTTTCTGGTGAATAGCTCTCAGAACACTTCTTCCAACACAGCCACCGGGATATTCTAGCAAATATTGTCCTGAAAGGTCCATTTTCCCATCTTTAGTAAGAAACAGACATCTTGAAATTAAATTCTTGGCCATCTCCTCTTCTGGTCTTTCACTTTCTATCTGATTCTTCACTCTTCGAGGAGGAGGAAGAGCAGAAAGTTGTAGAGAATTTGCTACTAATATTGAATGCCCAAAATTCTGGTCATATTTTTTTTGTTTAATAACACCTCCTTTCTTCTCAGGCAGGCAGGAAAGAATGAAAGATTAGTTTAACTGTAAAAGAAAAATCTTACTCAGGAAAGCCTACCTTTCAAATATATCTGCTCTGTCCTGGGCACAGACCTCTGAAAGGTTTGAATGTTGCACGGACCTTTGGTTTGTCCTATTGCATTCATCACTTGGCTGAATTTCCCATTGATTTAGTCTCTCAGATATTTGTTTTATTTTAATTTTAAGTCAGTCAAATGGTAATATTGAATTTGCATGCCTTTGAAAGTAATGAATATACAAATGAACAATGCCCAGAGGTGTCAGGCTTCAGCATCTGGCAAACCTATTGAGCCACGGTATATGAAACAAAGGCCCAGCATCTGCGGCTTCATGCTCAAATGAGAGACAGAGCCAAGAAACCAGGGTTAAATAACCCAATTCAAAAAGATTTGCCTGCTTAAGGTGAGTGGCGCCACACAGATGGTAAATTTGCTTCAGTGTTAAGGAAATGTAAAATAATTTGTCTGCTACAAAATTGATCTTAAGTATGATGTGTTAAATGGAACAGCCAGGGAGCCTGCTGATCAGGGAAAACATTTGGGAGTCATTGTGGAAAAAAATATGGAAACCATCATGGTGGAGTGCAGCAGCAGGGCAAGCAAAGAAGGGCAAGAGGGAGGGAAGCCAGACGGTTGCCGAACAGTGTTCTCCTCAGTACAAAGAATGAGATTCTGTAGAAACCCGAAGCCTTTGTCATCAGGAACAGGAGGCAGGCAGGCAGGACTCAAAAACCTGGCCTATGCATGCATCCCTGTGAGGAACAGAGCCTCGGCTAGTGTCCTCCAGATGTTTTATACTCCATCTCCCACAGTTCCTTTATCATTGGCCATGCTGGGTAGCACTCAGAGTTGTAATCTCAGACATCTGGACCTTGCTAGATTGTCTGCCACATCTCTAGAGTAGACAGTTACATTTTACCTCCCATTAGTTGCTCTGCTGAAGGAACCAAGTCCTATCATGACAGATGCAAAAGGCTAGGGCTTTTTTTCCCCCTGAGAAGGACATTTGTATACCTACTAAGTAAAGGCAAATGGGCAATTGGGTGAAACCCTGTATGGTCAGAGTTACTACTAGCATAGTAGGGAGTCATAGATGGGGACTCTATGGCAAGCAGATTTGGTAGAAGGCAACAGATCCAAGCCGCAGGAAGATGTGAGATGAAGGAGAAGCATTTCAGATGAATTATGGAATTAGACTGAATGCTTTCTATATAGCAAGTAGACTTCTTGAAATTAACTTCTTGAATATGTCTAAACCAGGCATGTCCAAACTTCGGCTCTCCTGATGTTTTGGACCACAACTCCCAGAATTCTAAGCTTAGATTACCAATGGCAAAGGACTGTGGGAGTTGCAGTCCAAAACACCTGGAGGGCCGAAGTTTGGGCATGCCTGGTCTAAACCCTTTGTCTACCTATAACTTCTGTTTCTCACTAGCATAATAAGTTATACTGGTTGAGAATGGCTGATCTACAGGAACCACCATATAAGATTGGCAAGATTATTTTTTTGCTGAACTCATCTGCCATAAAATAAATGGGGGAAAGACATTTCCAATGAAATAAAGCAAAGGAAGACAATGAAACAAAAAAATGAAATGAAATGCCATTTTCGCATTTTTTTGCCCAACTCTAATCATGACTATGCCATCCCAGTAATTCTAAAATTGAAAAACTGGGACTTCCACTTCTGCTCAAAGAATCAAAACAAAAGTGTGTGTGGGGGTGTCTCTTTCAGTGCAAGGGCCAAATTCAGTTTCAAGGGGTCTTACAGTAGCAGCTGATTTTGAGGGTCAAAGCGGAGGGTGAAAATACCAGCACGTTTTACTTTAGAGTTCTTAACTGGCAGTTGCTAAGCCTTGGGAGACACATCTCAACCTTCAGAATGAGAAAGAACCCATAGAATAACTAGAAAACCATCAGACGACGGTGTCATGAAGAAGAAGGTGTGACTCTCAGGAGTCCTGAGGAACTAGGCTGGAACCCAGGAGACCTGTGATTTGTTCCAGAGAACGAAGGTCCACATCCCTGGTCCTTTGTGCTTCATCTCTTGGGGGGCCAGGGAATTTCCTAGGAGATCTACAGCCGCAGGATGGGTTGCTGTCACCTCTGGCCCTGTTCTCCAGAAGTATTACAGAGCCACGTGGCGCAGTGGTTAAATGCCTGTTTTGCAGGTATCACTGTGTTCACAACCTGGGGTTCAATCGCAGGTAGCAGGCTCAAGGTTGACTCAGCCTTCCATCCTTCCAAGGTCAGTAAAATGAGTACCCAGCTTGCTGGGGGAGGGATGTGTAGCCTGCATATTGTAATTAAATTGTAAACCGCCCAGAGACTACTTGAAGTAGTATGAGGCAGTATATAAGCAGAACACTTTGCTTTATCCTTTGAGAGCCAACTAGGAGCCCAGGGAACTGGCCTGGGCCCCCTAATCCTGATGTAAGTCTTTATGGTCCTCAGAGGTCTTGAGCTGCAGGGCTAAGATGGGGTACCCTCGGCTTCCAGCTTCTCCTCTGGAGACCACAGCACCTTAGCTCTGTGGGCAATACGCCAAAACGCAGTGGTGACTTCCTATCTAGCTCCCAGAGAAATGGGCACCAAAACAATTATATTGATTTATCACTGGGAAGACTATATTAGACTTGTTCATGGCTGCGGCAATCAAATGTTGCTCTGGATTGCAAAGGCTGAATATATGGTGAAGTGCAGGGGGAGAATCCAAACCACTTCCAAGGAGAATATGCTATGGTTTCAGTTGTGTGTAGGGAGGGGGAGAGCAACACAGCAATCCAGGGGGGGAAACCCGGTGTCAGTTTAAAAAAAACCTTCAGGAAAGTGAACGCAAGGCATGCTATTAAAATTGCCAAGTGAATATTTCAAGGAAGTTCTAAAAAGAAAAATAGTCGTTCAACATTTCTTTCCTGCATTCTGAGACTAGGTTTTTGTGGGTTGATTTGCTTGGCCTTTTCTGATTACTATACCACACGGGTTACATTTAAGAAATGAATCAGTGAAAGAATCTTTCCCTGCTGTGCTCTGTTAGATTACCTTGTGCATTACTCAGCACAATGACATGGAGCAATATATATGTTTTTAAATTCTGTTACAAAATCAATGGAGCAAATAAAAACCCATTTTCCAGGGTTATATTCCGTGCCTAACAGTCTCTTTCCATTAAACCCATTACTTCCTGTTCACCTTCCTTGCTGTACAGCTCTAAGTTGTGTGTACATTGCCATCAAAACTCCGAGGGACATTGTCAAATAATATTTGCTTTAAAAGAGTTGTGGTTTTGACACATGGTTATTTTGTGCCGCAGTCTTCAATTCCCAGTCATGTGAGGCATGGTGCCCTACAGTCGACGTTGCTACTAAGGTACTTCCAAAATTACTGGCTCTGCTAAACAGAGGACTACAACATCATTCTTGACTTGTGCCCTTTTCCCTACCAGGGCTTAAGCATTTCTTAACAAAGATAGGGGTGTGGTGGCTCAGTGGACTAAAGCCTCCAAAAACTGTCGGCTGCAAAGTCAGCAGCTCGGTGGTTCGAATCCCGGGTGCCACACAGCAGAGCGAGCTCCTGCTGTTCACCCCAGCTCCTGCCAACCTAGCAATTCGAAAGCATATAAATGCAAGTAGATAAATAGGTAACTCCGTAAAAAGCGGGAAGGTAAAACAGTGTTTCCTTGCAGCCATGCCGGCCACGTGGCAAAGGACTTGCACAACACTGGCTCTTCAGCTTGAATACAGAGATGAGCACCGCCCCTAGAGTCGGACATGACTAGCACGCATGTGCGGGGGAAACCTTTACCTTTAACCTTTACCTAAGAAAGATTGGTGTTTGTTTTTAAAGAGTACAGACATTTGTCCTCCATCCCAACATGAGAGGTAATCTTTGTACCTGAGATCATGTAATGTAGCTGACTGGAGAGCTCAATGCATTGGACACCTCTCTGTGGAGCCAGAGGTTGGAGGGTTCAATTCCCCCTCTGTCCAGCTCAGGAGAAGGGCCAGTTTGTGCAACCTGAGGCAAGCTGCACAGTCCCAGAGCATCCCCAGAAGGAGAGGATGGTCAATCACTTTGGGATCATGGGATCTCCCCTGCCAGGTAAATATGCAGTTTTAATTTCACAGACACCTGTAGGGCTAAAGAAAGCATTGCACACTCTTGCACAATTCTGTAAAGAGGAAACATGGCAAATAAATTATTCTAAGACTAAACTTTTAGTGTTCACCTGGAGGCCTAGGTTGTATAAGTGGTCAATTATTGGACAAGATATAGAACAAAGGAGGACTTACAAATACCTGGGAATGTTTACCCTTTCAAAAAGAAGGCTGAAGGGGGAATATGATTGGTATGTTTAAATATTTGAAAGGATGTCATATTGAAGAGGGAACAGGTTTGTTTTCCATGGCTTCAGAGACTAGGACTTGGGCAATGGTTTCAAACTACAGGAAAAGAGCTTCCATTTGAACATTAGGAAGAACTTCATGATAGTTAGAGATGTTCAGCAGTCGAATATGCTGCCACGGAGGGTGGTGTAATCTCCTTTTTGGAGGTTTTTACGCAACGACTGGATGGCCATCTGTCAGAAATACTGTGATGGAGGTTCCTGCATAGCAGGAGGTTCAACTGGATAGCCCTTGAGGTCTCTTCCAACTCTATGGTTCTATGATTCTTGCTATTAGAAGACAATCATCAGTCATCCTGGAAGAGAGCTAAACTCAACAAAATCAAGAGTGCATCCTACAAGTGGGATACGTCAATGCCAAGCGAAATCTAAGGCAGCACATTATTGAGATGGAAACGCAGCAGGACCTCGGTACTACCTTAAATAGGCTCATACTAGACAGTGCACTGTTACCACCCAAATCAGCTAAATAACTTTACTTGCCTCTAACACCAAAACAACATAAGGCCCTCACTTTGGACCGCTTTAATGCACTTCCATCAGCAGTCCAGGAAGGGAAGTGTAACAACACCCCTTACACCCAGCGTACATGCCCTTTTAACTCTGGTGACTCTCCCGTGTGTTACTACATTATACTTTTTATTCTGACATTCGAGAAGTTCTCGTCAACCCCTATGTAAGGGCATTCCCCGGACACCTGGTAGTGCATTATACACTATTTCTGTTGACAGAGTGATACTTCAGTAAGCCCGCTGGTTCCACTCAAAATATATCCATGCTGACAAAAGTAGCTACATTCTTTGCTGTTGCAATTAAAATCCAAGAAGGGAAGGTCCATCATAAATTCTAGCTATAGTTATCTGTAAACTTTTGCATATGTAGGGGCCCTAGTAATTTCATAGGCTCTATAGGCTTTTAAGTAAACATCACTGCCGGTCTTGCAGGTCAACACTTGATCTAAACATTTGTGTGCCATGATAGTGCATAGTCGAGGCTGTGGTGTAAAGGCAGAAGATCTTAGAAAAGATGTATTTACTATACAGTATATGGCTCATATATAGTTAAATTATATGTGTGTGTGTGTTAGTGATTTATTTAAATCAAACCAACCAATGTAATTTTGTCCTTGCTGGTCAACAACCATAATAAAATTTATGATGCTCAATCATTTCTGAATATTTTATGCTTAGGAAATCCTGGGAAAGGGTTTGATGGTACTGTGGTGTAACCGAATTAACAACATTCTAAGAGATAGTGCTGTTGGTCATAAAGAACTAATGGCATTTTAAGGACTAACACATTTCTTTCAGTTTCACTTTGTATGGATTGTAATCCACTTGTGCCTAGAAGTGGACTGCAACCCATGAAAGCTCATAGTGGTCCATCACTCTATCCACTATACCACATGGGCTCTCAATCCCTACAAAGCTGAAATAGGTACTGCATGCATTGTTACATACAAGAATCTGCACTACAGTCCAAAAACACCTTGTACTACAAGATTGAGCCTGCAAAAAAAAAAAAGGAAAGCCTAGTGGTGGCGAGCCTTTGGCACTCCAGATGTTTTGGGCCACAACTCCCAGAATTCCAAGCCTGTATTGCCAATGACAAAGGACTGTGGGAGTTGTGGCCCAAAATATCTGGAGTGCCGAAGGTTCACCACCACTAGGACAATGTTGCTGGCTTACAACTCCTTTCATCCTTCTAGTGCCAGTGGCTGTGTACTTCAACAAGATCTAGAGAGCTACAGATGGACAACTAAAAAGGGTCATGGCAGAGGTTTAGAAAAAATGTGGATAGGAAGTAAAGGAAGAAAAGTTGGTTGCTTTCCTGAACCTAGTCCAGAAATAGTTGTCTGGCAAAGATGACAGACTAAAGAAAATACATCATTCCTTAATGTGTCAATTTTCTTTTAAGAAGTGGGCCATGATGGGAACAGGGACTACTGAAGAGATGAGTTTTCCTAGAACACATACCCAGAGAATATTTTGTGATTTCTAGTTTGTTCTATACCACCAACATTTGAAGACAAAGAGCATTTTTCCTGATTTTTTTTCCATCCAAATATTCTCTGTGAAGCAGAGCACTGCCATTTTGCCACCGCCACCGTTGCCAGAGTATTTAGTTGAGCACTATGACTGAGTCATTGTGGGCACGACAAAAATGGTGGCCGGGCTGCCATCACACTAGTGATTTTTGCCGTTTCTTGTGGTAAGATACAGTTTAGGAGCAGGCAAGGAAACATTCTGTTCCCAGTGCTGCTAATGGAGAGCCCGCATTTAAGAACCTGCTTCAAGATTTTTCCTCCCCTTGAAATGGCCTTCTGCTCCCAAAAACACAGCTGTGGCCTTGTACACAGCTGTGGACCCAGGAACTGTATTTCTACCCTGTAATGCAGGAAAATGGCTGGATGGGGCAGTGATTTATGTATCCGGTTGAGAGTTCTATTCCCCATTGTGCCTCCTTTACAGGACTCCATTATCTATAGCAGTGCTCCCCAACCTTTTTGTCTCCACGGACCAGTATTTGTTTGATTATTTTCCCGTGGCTCGGGGTGGGGGTGGGGAGGGGGAGATGGGGGTGTGGGGGGCAGGGGAGGGTGTGTGGGGGGCGGGGGATGGGGGAGGGAGGAGGGGGAGGAGGAGGTGCGGGGGGCTTGGCGTGTGTACCTTGGGGGCCCACGGGAGCGGTGGCGGCTTTCCCCACAGGAGGCTCCTGGGCGGGTGGGCCCCGCCTCCTCCTCCTGTCGGCGGCCGGAGGCAAGCGGCGCGCAGAGGTGCCCCAACTGAGGCGGGCTCCATAATCTATAGGATCCTTTCCTTTCGGTGAGGCACCTCTGCGCCGCCCCTTGCCTCCGGCTGCGGCCTTGGGCTCTGGCTCCGTTCTGCCTGCGGCGGATTATAGAAGGAGGAGGCGGGCCGCCCCGCCAGGAGCTCCCCCACCCCCCCGAACAGGAGAAAAGAGGAGGAGGAGGAGGAGGGCGGAGGAGGAAAAGGGGAGGAGCCTCCCGGCCTCCCCAGGCGGCCCGGTGCCAACCGGTCCACGGACCGGCACCGGTCCGCGGCCCGGGGGTTGGGGACCACTGATCTATAGGATCCTTTCCAGCTCTGCTGTTCTGACATTATAGAATAGCTGAACATAAAACGTATCACCCCCCCCACTACACTGCAAACTCCCAAGATTATTTGTGGAAACCACAACAGGTCCCCTTGAAGATGGCATTTGCTTATTCATTTTCATGTGCATCTCATCTTTCCATTAAAAACATTGCCCTTGTGAGGGCAGCTGGTAAGTGTGTCGGCGTGGCTGGTAAGCAGTGGGGCAGCTAAGGAATCCCATCACGCTGATTCTGTGTAACCTTCATTGGTTACCAGTTGCTGCCCGAACCCAATTCAAAGTGCTTGTTTTGACATATAAAGCCCTAAATGGCTTAGGACCTAGATACCTGAAAGACCGCCTCCTTCCATACGAACCTACCTGGCAATTAAGATTGAGCCAGGGGACCCTCTTGAAAGAGCCATCCCTCAAGGAGGTGAGAGGGATGGCTTGCAGACACAGGCCTTCTTGGCAGCTGCCCCCAAGCTATGGAATGCCCTCCCAAGTGAGATCTGCCTGGCGCCAACATTGATGACATTTTGGCGCCCGGTAAAAACCTTCCTGTTCCAGAAGTTTTTTAATTGATACCATATAGATTGTGGGTCCTCTAACGGCAATTTTAGTGTAATGATTTTAATGTAAGGTTTTTATTATTGTTTTAATTATTTATTGATATTCTATGTTTTAACTGTTTTAATTCTTTTGATTGTAAGCCACCCAGAGACCGTTGGGTAGTGGGCGGCATATAAGTTGTAAAAATAAATAAATTTAAATAAATAAATAAATAAATAAATAAATAAATAAATAAATAAATAAATAAATAAATAAATAAATAAATAAATAAAAATGAAAGAGAATGGTAGAAAAAAATAAAGTTCAGACAAATACTAAGACTCCTCTTCACCTTCCAACCTGCATGCAGGGTTGAAGTGTATTCAGTCAGAGTGCTCCTTCCAGTGATACCCCTGTAAAGCTCATCCAAGAAAGGATATCTAATAAAATGGGAAATAAAAAAACATCAGCAAGAAGACAACCTGTGGAAGTGCCTGGATTTGTGTTGTTACATCCTACCATGTTCATCTTATTCCTGATTATCTAAATGTTTGGAGGGTCTCCAATTATTTGCCTGAAATGTTCATCGTTCATACTGTTCCTATGAAATATAGGTGCCATCATGCTGTGATTATGACTCACCCACCAACCTGAAATGGATGCAGTAAAAGCCATCAGCCGGCTGGTATATTTGCTCCTTTTGTTCTTCCCATTCACTTCCCCCCACCCCATGCTATGGATTTTTTTATTCTTCCTAAAGTCTTTCCAAAAACGGCACAGTATTTCCAATATTGGTCATCCCTGGAAAAAAAACAGAGATAATATTATTATTACTGATTTAAAAGTATCAAAACCTGGGAGGAGAAGGAAGCCATCCAAAAGGATCCCATATTTCTCCTCTTGATGGATTTTCCAAGGATGGCTCGGGAAAAGATACAAAGTGAGATTCAAGATGGAAAAGGCATTTCTCAGGAGGTCTTCCTTTCCCTCCACCCACCCCAGCCATCCGGAAGACAGGAAAGACCAGACTGTTCATAACATATGAGAGAGTCCTTGAGGGGAAATCAATCAAAGAAATTATTTTCCCACAGACCAGGTCATAGTGAACCTTAATAGCAGTTAATTTTCCCCTCTCCTGATTTGAGGAATAAATCTTTGATTAATTTATAGCCTGAAGTGACTCTAGAGCACTCCCCAAACCCAAATATTTCAGCTAGAAGGCAAGTCTTCATCAAAAACCTTTTTTTAACAAGTTGCCTCTTCTCACTAAGGTTTTCCCCTATATTTGAATCTGGAAGAATACCTCCCCCCTCCCCCCACACACACAATCTGGATGTTGAGTCATGGCACCTGGACTCCCTTTCTTGAGAGATTGAAACGTTTCACTGCTCATCCAAGCAGCTTCGTCAGTCTGAGAAAACCGATGAAGGTGCTTGGATGAGCAGCGAAACGTTTCGCTCTCTCAAAGAAAAGAAGTCCAGTTGCCATGGCTCAAATTCCAGATAAACTCACCTGGATGACTGAGAATCTTCACAGACAAATACTCCCCAAATAATCCACCCAAAATGAAACACCCAAGATCATGCCTTTTAAGTTACCCACTTTCAAATCACCACCCAAAGTGGCCCTGGGTTAAATGGGTGGTATACAAATCAATCAATCAATATTAAGATTCATGGGATTTCAGTAAATCACATCCGTAATTCCTGGGACAAGTGTGACTAACCTTGCCACAATCATAAAAGTATTTATCAGTTGAATTCTTTAGAATGTACTTCCAAATAACCATGTTGAAGAGTGTGCTACATCAAGGGAAAGGGGCAGTGGGGCTTGTAATTAAAATGATCCATAAGAACATAAGAATATAAGAAGAGCCATGCTGGATCAGGCCAAAGGCCCATCTAGTCCAGCTTCCTGTATCTCACAGTGGCCCCACCAGATGCGTCCGGGAGCGCACGAGACAAGATATCTGTCTCCCGATATCACTCCCCTGCTTTTGGCCCATGAAGTACGCTGGTTTTAAGTCTGGAGATTACACAGCTCCATCATGGTTTGTAACCTGTGATGGACTTTTCCTCCAGGAAAATTCCATGCTATGGTAAGACATAAAACTCAAAGAACTATACAACTTACAAGAGCTTGGAGAAATTATGTTTTGGACCAAAAACTCCCATAATTCCCTCCGTCAACATGGCCACTTTAAATGGTGACACTGGCTGGGAGATTCTAAGAATTTTCATGTGCAAGTAACAACCTACCTAGCAATAGATCAGCCCTTCCCAACCTTGTGTCCCCAGGTGTTCTTGAACTACAAGTCCCAGGAGCCTTCACCACTAGCTGTGGTGGCCAGGATTTCAGGGAGTTATAGTCCAAGGGGGGGAGAGACCCAAGTTTAGGAACCACTGGACTGGATCATAATGACTGCCATCCGATGAAACGGCTATAGAATAGGTTCTACACAGACAAAGATAATTATTGACAGAAATCATAGTTAATCTGTGTGCTTTGCTTATTTGGCGTGCAGAACTTGCTAGCTCAGTGGTTTAGGTCTCTGGCAGTGGACCCAGAGATTCGGAATCCAGTCCCCAACTGCCCCTCCTTGAGAGGGAGCTGGATTTAAAGATCCATAAGGTCCTTTCAAAATTTGCAGTCCAAATGCAATTACTATCATTATCAAAGTAGGACAGCTCCTTAAAAAAAAACACTGGACCATCCCAGGAAAGACCAGCCTACACTGGGATGACTGGAGCCATTCAAGCCAAACAGGGTCTCTGTGTTCCAAAAGCAGCCCAATGCTGGAGCCACTGCTTCACAAATGGCAACAGAGCATGCACAGAAAGTCTGGCTGCTCTTTGTCTGCAGAGTCAGGAGAAGCCGATTGACTCCACATCTCCTGCAGCGAAAATTAACACAGTACCTTCCACATCAGGAGCATCCACAGAAGTAATTTGAAGGGGGAGAAAGTCTCTTCGTGGTTACTCTAGACCAGTGGTTCTCAACCTGTGGGTCCCTGGATGTTCCTGGACTGCAACTCCCAGAAGTCTTCATCACTAGCTGAGCTGGCCAGGATTATGGGAGCTGTAGTACAACGCAACTAAAGGGCACTACGCTGGGGAAAGGAGGGTGAATGTTTCTTTATTCAATTGCAAGTCTGTCCTTGGTTTGCTATTAGTCAACTGTTCAAAGCAGTTCAGTAGTGTGGAGGTTTGGGGGAGGGGCTTTTATGTCTCCAGAAACTGTGTTTCATTTAAAGATAAACTTTCATCTCCTGACACATGGCAATGATCTTGCAAACGTTTTAACATTAGATCCTTTTGTGGGGAAGGGTGCATTTCAGCCTTGGATGTCTTCATATATTTTATATCAATTTATCGTGTTCAAAGTTGCGATTGTGTGCATGTGTGTTGAGTTGTTACAGTCGTGACCCCATGTCCATGGAGTTTTCTTGTCAGGAAGACTGGAGTGGCTTGTCAGTTCCTACTCCAGGCACCTACAGCACCTGGTATTCCCTGGTGGTCTCCCATCCAAGGACTAACCAGGGCCGACCCTGCTTAGCTTCAGAAGAGATGGATGTGCTCAAGGCAGCAATTTCCATTAACCTTTGTCAATTGTTAGAGGCTCCTTCAGTTTGAAGACTGCAAACACTTTTTGTCCCTAACCTTCTTAGAGCCAGGAAGAGCAAAGCAGTTCCTGGGGGGGTTGCTTTTCCTCAACACTGCGCTAGTCCTCAAGATCTCCTACGCAGGACTATTTGAACTGCGATAAAAGAAAGCTGAGGAGGAGGTTCCCTTTAAACTTAAGAAATCCACTGCATCTGTCGCAACTTAGTTGTTCTTTGTGTAGCTGTTTCCATTTTTATTTGGTCTCTTGGTTCTTGAGGGCAGATCAGAAGGACACGTCCTCCAGTTAAAGTTGATCTTAGTAACAGCGCTTAAGATCGGGTCATGGGGCCATTCTGATGTTTAAAGTGGGTATGAAGATTCATAATCAACATGCTTTTTAAAAGATGCAGGATGTAGCGAATGCTCGGTTTGAGGAGAGGAGGTGAGTCTTATTTCCAAAGCAGTGGTTTCCTAAAAGTCACACCATCCAAATAGCTTTGGAGTACAAAGTGCTAGGATCCTGGCCACTGCTGTGAGGTTTTTGGGTTGTTTGACCATGTTCTGAACACTTTCCAAAACACAACCAAACAGCCCAAAAACTCACAACAGCTCTCAGATCACAGCCCCAAAAGCCTTGGTGAATGTACTGCGAAGCTCCTCTGTACACCTGCCTTGATAGAAAGGTTTCCCTGCTTCATCATTGTGTGGTGTAGGGGAATTGAATGGCAGACTAGGGCGCTTTTACACGACCTCTAAAATCCGGTGGCAACTTAAATTAGGACCAGAGATCATGGGGGTTTGTTGCTCTTCCTGTGTTCCCACCCCTCCGCACTCCATTGTTCCTGTCTGCTTGAGGGGAGGGAGGAAAAAAGGGAGAAAAAAATGCAGGCTCACCTCTGTCTGCTGGTGAAAGCAGCCCCAGCAGCCCCATCCTGGTGATTCCTGTCTCTTAAAGGGGCGGAGGGGACAAAAAAACAAACAGAAGGCGAGGGAGCCTGGCATTCACAGCTTTACAATGCGCATCCAAAGATTTTTTACCTCCTGGAGGAGGCCAAGTACTTGAAAAGTGCGCTGGGACGCACTTAGGTGGGCGTGGTCATACTTAATTTTTTTTTTACGTCTGGAGCTGGTGGGAAAACATTTTTAAGCTCCAGATCTGGAAGCCCTTTGCCTCGGATTTTAGGGGATTTGAGAGTTCGAATCCCCAGCTCATCCATGGAAGATCATTAAGGAGTGGTAAGGTCACCCCTAAAATACCTCACTTACCTATTAGGGTCGCTATTCTGAAAGTTAGTTTGGACTTGAGGGCACATAACAACAACAGTTAAAAGAAGGAGTTAAAAGATGGAGATAAAAGATGTTTGGGCCAAAACTGATACTCAGCCGAGTTCCTGAGGTGCGCCAAAGACAAGCAAACTTTCGCTTCAGACGCGGCTCAAACTTCGAGCCCACAAATCCGCTGGAGTCACCCAGCTCTTGCTTCCAACACTCTGGGAAATTCACAGTCTGGTAAAAGGGGTGGGGTGGAATACTGTGCATTCCTCTCCTAAGGCCACACAGACTGTAGTCGAAGGGATCTGCAGGCCAGCAAACGTTAGGATCTGATTCTGGTGTCATTTTTTTCTCCCTACGTCGGGAGTGGAGGGTTAAGGGGACCCACATGCGCTCCTTTCCATCTAAGCCTGTGCTGAACTCTGCCTTTAAAACCAAGGCTTCTTACTCCTTCCTAAGGGTACCCCTTCCCACGTAACGTCAGTTCCCCGTGGACAAGATGAGGGTCACGCTCCAAAGATCAGCGGCAGCCCTCTGCACACATACCTCGCTAGTGGGAGAAGGTGACTTTGGACAAGTCTGGATTGCTGGCTGGCGAGCGCTGCATAGGATGGGGCGCACGCCCTCCTCAATACGGTTCAGCACGAGCTCTGTTGCCTAGCAAATGCTGGAAGCGGACACAGAGGAAATTCGCCTCCAGTGCCAGGGAATCAAGCACAGGATCGCAGCCAGAGGGATCCGAGAAACGCGAGCCCCATCCTAGCCATTTGTGCTGGCAAGGATGTCTTTCCGAGTTCAAGAATGGCTAAAACCTGTACAAGGAAGGAAGGAAGGAAGGAAGGAAGGAAGGAAGGAAGGAAGGAAGGAAAGAAAGAAAGAAAGAAAGAAAGAAAGAAAGGAAGGAAAGGAAGGAAGGAAGGAAGGAAGGAAGGAAGGAAGGAAGGAAGGAAGGAAGGAAGGAAGGAAGGAAGGAAGGAAGGAAGGAAGGAAGGAAGGAGAACGGACAGCCGAAAAGTATTTCTAAGTACCCTCCGGGAGTCCCCCGGCCTTCCTACTATCACATTGACTTTTTTCCTCTCTCTTTTTAAATCTCCTTTTCACCCACTCGAACTTTTATGGCCAAACAAGTTCACAGTTTATACACAGTAAAATGTCAATATTGCCTTAATGGCTGTTGCTGCTGCCCGGGAGGGAGGAGGTGGCGAGGGTGGGTGGGTGCGTGTTGAGACCTCCTCGCCCAAAATCTGTATAAAAAGGGAAGGCCGGGCTGCGGTTGCTTCAGCCTAGCTTTTTCCCTTCTTCTTTGTCTTCTTACCCGACCCGCCTCCGCGCCGCCGCCCCCAACACACACACACAATAACCCTTGCCCTGCCATCCATAAAAGCGGCCCCGTTATCACGCCGCGCCTTGAAACGGGGAAGTTTATGGCCTGCCGGGCGGATTAAGGGAGAGACAGGCGCGCACCACCATACAAGGCAGCCTGGCCGGGAAGACCGTGGGCTCGGGCTGCGTCCGAGAGACCCATCCATTACAGCGCCGAGATCTGGAGCCAGCAAAGATATACAGACTATAAATTCCCTCCCCTGCGCAGCGTCGAGCCCCGACGGCTCGGCCGCCCGCATTCTTCGCCTTTGCGGAGGATGATTGGGACACGGGAGGGAAGGGAGGGGAGGGGAGGGAGGGAGGGAAGCCAGGAGAACATGTCGCGGCCATCCATCAAGGCTCTGATGGACTCGGCGATGCGAGCAAATGGCTTGTGTAAAAGAGGCCGGCCTGGACAAGGTGGCATCGTTATCCTGTCCGAATGATGCATAATATTAGGATTAGGGCTTCGATGGCCGCGGCCTCTTAAAATCATCACCACCAGCGCTCTGACCGGGAGGAGGGGGTGCAGGGATCCCTCTGAAGGGGCAGGAGGGGCTGCAAGGGGCCAGAGGGGAAAGATAAGGCTTCCCCATCTCCGCCTGGTGTAGCCACACACATACCCACGCAGGCGCACAGGACACGCAAAGGTTTAGAAGGGCTTCGCACCCCTCCCGTGGTGGTGGAGGTCACTAGGGCAGGCAGGAAAGTGGGCGCCAACATTTGGAGGACACCAACATCTACAGGTGAATACAATGTTGAGGGTTAGGAAAGCATATTAGTCACTTTCCCTTTTTTGAAGGCATAAACCTCTCTCTGTCTCTGTCTCTCTCTCTCTCTCTTTTAATTTTCTTTGTTTTTGTGGGGGCACCATATTTTTCTCCTCAGTTTTGTGTGTGTGTGTGTGTGTGTGTGTGTGTGTGTGTGTGTGTGAAGCCCATCATCAAGACAGAACAAGAGGGGGAGGGGGAGGTACCACTTGCCCTAGCTTCCAAAATTGCTTGTGGTGCTCTGGTAGTGTAGATAACAACCACTTCAAGTCCCAGGAGAAGAAAACAAGTGATGCACCCATTATGAGAAGAATGCTTCCCCTCCATTCTTACCCTTAATCTCTCTCTCTCTCTCTCTCTCTCTCTCTCTCTCTCTCTCTCTCTCTCTCTCTCTCTCTCTCTCTCTCTCTCTATATAATGTAAAGTATATATTTGAGTTTATGTGTTCTACTGAAGATTTAACAAGGTCACATCAATATGGATCTTAATGATAGCCATCCAGAACAGCTGCATATCCATTCATAGAGCAAGAAGGACATCCCACCCCAAATATGTAACATGCAGACAAAATCTTGGAGAGGTGGATGGTCCTAAGAAGAAAGAGCTTACCCAGGTGGCATAGAATGTTGATTTATCCTTCAAGGATGGAGTAGGAAATGCAACACTAATGGGAACAGGGTGTTCTGGAAAGGGGCATGGCTGGTTGTCTGGAACTCCCCCTGCAACATCTTGGCCCATTCTGTGTTGCATCTGCAACATCTCATTCTTGCCCATTCTCCTAGCTGACTAGGGAAAGCCTTGGCCAAACAAGTTAATGGCAGTTGCACAACGCCCTGCATCCCTGCCTGAAACAAGGAGAGTTAATACATTTTTGACCTCTTATCTTGCCATTATTCCATCAATTTCTTCTTCATTTTTGTGATTTAGTATCATGCGGGCAAGAAGACAGAGGGACGGCATGCCAGACAAGGAGAAGTGTTTAGAAAAGGAACAGGATCCACCAGAGATGTGGGAAAAGGGATGGAAGGCTGCAGAATGGGCCCGATTTCCATAACAAGGAAGTCAACTGGTAATTGATCCTTCCTGGGATTAAGGCAGAGAGAGGAGTATGCTGAGAGAAATGTTAGCTCACTGATAAGAAAAATGCTCTCCTGGGTTATAATGTTCCGGACCTCATGTCAATGTGGACATTTCATCAGGAAAGTGCAGTGGTTGAATTACATGATGGCCCCATTTAGCCACTGTTTTAGAAGTCTCTAGGGTGGAAAGTGATTTGGGCTCCCTCTCCCCTGCCCCCCAGGCAAGAAGCTTCTGTGGCCATCTGGCTGTATATTCATGCCACAGCTCCTTGTGTTTTGATACTCAGCTGAGGACAACAGTTTGACTGCCAGCTCTGTGGTGCAGCCCAGATCCCACCTGGTTTATATCCTCCAAGACAGGAGTTGTTTTCAGCTAACCACTATCTCTTCTTCTTCTTCACATCTGTGTGCTGGGTTTGGTCAGATCTTCCGTCCAGAGTCTCCTCCCACCTCTCAAGGGTCCCTAAGGTCTACGTGCAAAAGATGAAGGAACAACAACAGAAGCCTGCTTCCAAAGAGGTGGCATAGCAGTCACCAAAAGAATGAGGAAACCATGGGTGGAAAGATGAATCCAGTTCGCATGGACACCAAGAAGTAACCCAAGTGCTTGATTCTGTGCTGAAAGCCCTCCTGGAAAAAATGTGCCTTCTGAGAATCAGAGCATGTCCTCTGGAAAAGGCTCAGTCCCAGAGAGCAATTTTTTAAAGCCAGTAAACTTCTGCTACCAAGTAATCCCTTTGTTTTGTTTAGGACGTGGAAGCAAGGGACACATTTTGGAAAACACCTTCCTAGGCTGAAGCAAATTATCAAATAAGAGACTCCAGTCTTTGAATAAAATACAGTGGTACCTTGTATAAAGGAATTAATTTGTTCCAAATGAAATTATGTTAGGCAAATTTTCCTTTATACAAATTCCCATAGGAATGCATTGAAAATGGAGTAATCCCATTTTATGTTGTATGGATTTTCCCCATAGGTGATTATGTTAAGCAAATTTCTCCTGTCTCTGGAATTTTTATGTTGTACAGATTTTATGTTATACAAGCTGTTTGTTATACAAGGGTCCACTGTAATGGTGATGAAAAGGAGGTATCGACTTACAGCAGTACCTCTTAAAACAAATCTAATTTGTTCTACAGGTCAATTTGTTTCAAGAAAATTTTGTCTTACAAAACGTGGTCTCCCGAAGGAATAAACTGAAAGTGGATTAATCTGTTCCAGAGGCTATGGGTCACTTCATTTTACAAAAATTTTGTCTTATGAAATGTGATTTCCCATAAGAATGCATTGGGAATGGATTGATCTGTCCCAAAGGCCAGAATGAAGACCAAAATAACCATGTGCATGTGCGTGTGTGTTTCCTTGGGGTACATGAGGAACAGTTTTTTACCTTGAGAAGCATCCCATTTTTGGTCATGCAAAGCTTGCTTATTCCTGGAAATGTTTTTCTTCCTCTTAAGAGGTACCACTGCAATTCATTTCAGCACCAGTTGTCCCAGAGGCTCCTCTAAGAAGACAGTCTAGCTTCTGAGGAGCAGAAGTTGGCACTTTGGCTCCCAGGTGCCTATCAGGAGGTGGAGTTAGTGGATTTCATTAAGGGACCCACCCTGTCCCTCTTTCTCTTTGCCCAAGTTCAAGCACCCTGTTTCGTACAAAGATACAGTAATAGGATAGAAGAGGGCAGAATTCTATAATGTAGAGTAGCGATCTTACATTTCTAAGGAACCACAAGGATGGTGACCTACATCATCAGTGGGAAAACACTAGCCTTTGAGGCCAGGGGTAAGAGCTTCTGGGAAGCACAGCTGAAACATACAAAGGGCACAGCTGCCCACCCTTAAGACATACGACGGATAATCCTCAACCTACTTTGAGTCTTTCCCCCACCCACCCACATCCCTAATCAGATTAGAGTTACCAAAATGGTTTTCAAAGGCGACAAACCTTTGATATGAATCCACTGTTGACGTTTTCTCCTGTCGGCAATGAAATATGTATATACTTTGTATCTAAATATAATATTTCATGCACGAGTGAAGGCAGCTTCGGTCCATAAAAGCTTACATGCAGCATTATAAATGTGTTATTCTGTAAGGTACTCTTAAAGAGTCTTTCTTTTGATCTCTCACTCCCACTTTGTCACTTAGCACCAGTACTATCAGAAGAACCTCTAAAAAGCTTCCTTGAAAACCCCTTGCCAGATTAGAGGCTTGAAGAGTGAGGAACTTCACCAATGAGTAAGGAAAATCCAGTTTCTCCTTCCTCTATTGTTAAGTAAACTCAGTGGCTAGTCCATTTCCAGGGGCGACAATGGTGCATCTACTCTGACCATCTGGAAGAGGACCAATTAATCACTCCACAGGAGAAGCTGCTTTTCCGATACTGTTAAAGCTTGATAACTTGCTCCATTTCTCAAGCCCGGACTTGCAAATAAAGCCATGGGGGTCAATAGATTTCTCGTCATCATAAATAAAACTGGTGGACCTGGGTTTTATAGTTTTTCCTCTCCTCGTTCATAGCATATGCATGTGAAGGAAATAAAGAGAGGGGCAGAAGAGCAAAACAAAATGTGTGAACACAAACATTTGAGAACATAAGAATAGCTGTCCTGAATCAAATCAGAGGTCTCTCCCAACAAGATTCCTATTCACAATGTGGTACATGCCTACAGGACAGCAGGATATAAGTGCAAAACCACTCATTGCTCTCCAGTAAGTGTTGTTGCTGTTTCTACTTACACGCTGGCTCTTTTTGCTGAACCACTCTGTGAGTGGTTTGCAACACTATCTATCTATCTATCTATCTATCTATCTATCTATCTATCTATCTATCTATCTATCTATCTATCTATCTATCTAAAATATTTTTATCCCGCCTTTCTCCTTAGAAACCTCAAAGGGATGGAAGGCTGCCTCAACCTTGAGCCAGCTACTGAATTCATTGGCCAGTCATGAGTACAGGATAGGCTTTGGCTGCAGTACTGCAGTTTAAGAACTGCACCACCAACCACTACCACCACCTTGGGGCTCAATGGGATTAAGAGGTATAGTTCCTGCTATGGAATAGAGTGGCTATCTAGACTAGTAACTATGGCTATTTTCACCCTCCATGAATGTTGTTCAGTCATTCAGTTGTGTCCGACTCTTCATAATCCCATGGACCAGAGCACGCCAGGCCCTTCTGTCTTCCACTACCTCCAGGAGTTTGGTCAAATCCATGCTGGCTGCATTGATGACACCGTCCAACCATCTCATTCTCTGCCTCCCCTTTTTCTTTTGCCTTCAATCTTTCCCATTGCCAACATCAGGGACTTTTCCAAGGAGTCCTCATGAGGTGGCCAAAGTACTAGAGCCTCAGCTTCAAAATCTCTCCTTCCTGTGAACATTCAGGGTTGATTTCTTTCAGGATGGATAGGTTTGATCTCCTTGCAGTCCAGGGGACTCTCAAGAGTCTCCTTCAGCACCACAGCTCAAAAGCATCAATTCTGTGGTGATCAGCCTTCTTTATGGTCCAGCTCTCACTTCCATACATCACTACTGGAAAAACCATAGCTTTGACTATCCTGACCTTAGTTGGCAAAGTGATGTCTCTGCTCTTTAGGATGCTATCTAGGTTTGCCATTGCTTTCCTCCCAAGAAGCAGGCGTCTTTTTATTTCGTTGCTGCAGTCGCCATCTGCAGCAATTAAGGAGCCCAAGAAAATAAACTCTGTCATTGCCTCCATTTCTTCCCCTTCTATTTTTAAATGTTGACAACCCTTATTTTGATTTTGAATTCTTTGATTTAAAAAAATGATATTGGGTATAGAACTGCGTGAACCTCCCACAATTTAGCTTCCTTAGATGATTCCAGATTCTAATAAAATGGGAAATGGAAAGGAGAAAAGCTTACCACCATCCTCTTTATCTATACCAGGCATAATTCTATATAACATGATCATTACTCACTTTCACTGTCCTTATCCTGGTCTCTTTCTCCCTTCCTAAAAAAAGGGGGGGTGAAAGCTTTCAAGCTCTCCTTAGAAGGAAGTTGCTGGAACATCTTGGACATTTTGGCTACTCATTCTTGACATTCTGTCAGCCCAACAATGGCCCATTCAAGGTCTAGTGATCATATCTGTACCCACACCATCACTGGCCACACCTTAGGTGTACAGATAGCCAGATGTTGACAGGTTTTAAAAATATATATTCCTATCCTTTCCCAATTGCATTTTTAAATCAGAGCAGCTGCAAGTAATGGATCAACATTTACAACATTGTTATTGCTTGAACAGAGAGGCTGGATTCCCACATGCAGTAAAGGTGCAAAATACACAGAGAATGAGGAAGGGAGGGAGAGAATTGATTTCAACATTATTTAAACAGCCCAATCCTGCACAGGAGAGCGGACATAATGAAAGCAGAACAACAAACAGCTCTGGATAATTTACCATCCTGAACTCATTTGTGTGTGAAGCTGAAGAGGTGTAATAACAGACTTTGTCTCACATCAAATTCAAGCTGCTGGTCCATTTTGCCCAGTATAATCACAAGAGGAAGCAGTTCTCTGGGATTTTAGAAAAACTTTCCCCAGCCCTGCTTAGAAAATCCAGAGGGGGGTTCTTTCTTTCTTTCTTTCTTTCTTTCTTTCTTTATTTATTTATTTATTTATTTATTTATTTATTTATTTGTGTTATGTCGTTACAGTCATGACCGACTCTTCATGACCCCATGTCCATGGAGTTTTCTTGACAGGAACACTGGAGTGGCTTGCCAGTTCCTACTCCAGGCGCCTACAGCACCTGGTATTCCCTGGTGGTCTTCCATCCAAGTACTAACCAGGTCCGACCCTGCTTAGCTTCCAGGCACACCCGATGTATACGCCTCAACAAAAATAAAATTCAATACACCTCTATACACCTCACCAAAAATAAAATAAAATTGGGGATGAGCCCTACTACCTTTTGTCCAAGATCCCACTGTATGTTTACCACGTGTTCTTAACTTCAATGGAAGTAGAGACACAGGATACAAAGTTTCCTGGTTTTGTTATTTTTTTTTCTTCTTAACGTATCTATATTGCTGTTAATCTTAAACACAATGAACTGCCTCAGAAGCGTGTGGATTCTTGCATTCAGAAAACTGGATCACAGACGGCTAGGAATGTTTTTATTCCAGATTTCTTGAATCGTGAGAGGGTGGGACTGGATGACCTTTGGTTTCCGTTCCCACTGTATAACGCTATCCTTCTAAGCAAGCAGTTTTTAATTCCTGGCTCGAAACCTAAGCCCACCCGCTTTCCCCAGCGTTAATTGTCTGCTGTTAACAATACAAATGCAGCCACAATAGTTAACCTGAAGTAGAAAAACAAGCAAACAAATTTAAAACTCTAAAGATAGGAATGTGAGGATATTGGCGAATGACGCTTTTGGACCGATCTCTTTCAAAGAGCGAAAACAAACAAACCCAGCCTTGCGGGCAGAACCATCTTCAGCACCCAGGAGACCTGCTAATCAGAAAAATGGATAAACAGGCTCTCTCTCCTCCTTAACTCCTCACCCCCACTCCGATTTTTCTTTGAGCTGCAAATACTTGGTTTCCAGGGCGGGTCAATCCACAGAGGCGATTTTATAAACCTTGCGGGTCTCTTTGCTCCGTCCGCTGGAGGAAGGGGGAGCTTCCTCCTCTGTGTCCCCAGGAAGAGCCACACGAGAGAGGGCTACCAACCAAACCATCCCCGCTTGCCCGAACAGCTGTCTGGGAAATCACTTGATAAAAAGCACTAGATGCGTCTGTTGGGCGAATTCCGGAAGGCGGAGGAATGGAGGGAGGCGTCGTATTTTAATCCCCCAATAGTGGGGATTGTTGCCCAGAAAGTGTTCATAGGGCCGCCATCTGTCACTACAACCCCCTGTGTGCCTCCTCAAAAGTACTGTAGGCTCCAATGACAATTTGTGTGTTGCGTCGTTACAATCCTGACCGACTCTTCCTGACCCCGTGTCCATGGAGTTTTCTTGGCAGGAATACTGGAGTGGCTTGCCAGTTCCTACTCCAGGCGCCTAGAGCATCTGGTATTCCTTGATGGTCTCCCATCCAAGTACTAACCAGGGCTGACCCTGCTTATCTTCAGAAATCAGGCGAGATCGGATGTGCTCAGGGCATCTAGGCAGCTCCCAATGACAATTACTTCCAAGTAAACGTGTGTAGGATCCTAACCCAAGGATCTTTTGATTTCTTATTTATTTAAGAAACAACTCATACCTGCCTTTCACCAAAATATGGTAAATAAGAGAAGGTGCTGAAAGGAACTTTGGATAACTCAAATTACCAACCATCAAGTCAATTCTGGCTTAAGGTGGTACTTTGTGAGTACTGTATTCAGAAATGTTATATCATTCCCTTCTTGGGGGGGGGCTCAGAATGCTTGCTGAAGACTATAGGCTGGCTCTTCTCACAGAAGGAGGAATCCAACTCCAGACCTCTTCTCCTCAACCTGCCCTCTTCAATATCCTCACCACCACCATCCTAAACACGACCTGGTTTTTAGAGATAAGCAACATCAGGCCTGGGAAAGAGCTGGATAGGAGACTACCCAGGAAATGCCTGGAAGCTCTAGCTAGGGCTTGGGTAAGAAGCCAACCAGAAGCGTGGCAAACCACCAGTCAGAATTTGGCCCTCCTGGGTGAGATGGGCCCAAACGGTCCGATTCAGTATAAAGCAGCTACCTGGGGCCCATGGCTATGGTCATTACTGAGGCACTTAGAAATGCTGGAAGGGGAGATAAGGTAACCTGTGACCAGCATCACACAGTATTGTTTTGCTCAGCCAGTTGCACTGGAGGGTCCCTGCAAGGGGACGCAGGGGGACAAAGCTGGACTGTGTTGGTACGCCCTCCTTTTGACTTCAGCTCCATCATCCGTTGTCCACCGCTACCAACACCACCATCAGTCGCCGCCGGCATCTTCATCGATACTGCTTTGGGAATGAATGAATGAATGAATGAATGAATGAATGAATGAATGAATGAATGAATGAATGAATGAATAGGAAAAGGAACGAAACTTTACCCAAGAGTGATAGGGAAGGGAATAGATATGTAATTCCCCTCCCCTATGAATGAGCCAACTCTTAGGTAAAGGGTGGTGGTGAGTGACTGTCGGTTTCTTTCCTTTTCCAAGCGTTACTGCCTGGTGGATCGGGCTCCGGCGCCCGAGTTTTCTCCTCTGTTCCTGGTCCCCGAAAGGACTCCGGGAAATCGCTGGCTGCCCTCCGAGCCTGGGCTCCTGAGACACCAATTAGCAAAAGGCTAAACCCATTAAGGGATCTCCGGTGTCGGCCAGGTGGTCCGCATCATCACCCGGATGAGAGCTGGAGCCGGAATCCCATCCTCCTCAGCCGGAGACCTCCCAACGCACCGCCCTCCATCATCATCACACACTTTAATGGCTGGCTCTCCTCGCCTCTCCGGTTACATCGGCCGGGTCTGAGAAGGACTCCCAAGCAGGAGGAGGGCAAAAGGGGTGAGGGGGGGGCTCGGGGGGCTTCCTCCCGTCCCGCCAATGCCCCCGGGGAATCGGCCTTTGCAGGGAGCCCGCCGCCCTCTCGGTGTGTTTGCGGATCGCCCGGAAAGAGCTGCAAAGCAGAAGGACGACGGAGTTGAGAGACCCCCGTTAGTCAAGCAGGGGCCGGCCTGCTCGACCTCCGGCCGGCTTCTCCCGCCCCCCCCCCCGCCCCGCCCGCCCCCGGCTTCTCCTGTTTCAAAGCCAAGGGTTCTTTAACCTCTTGGTCTCCTGTCTTTGAGAAGCTTCCACAAGTAGCTTTCTCTTTTTTTTTTCTTGCCTAGCCTCTGAGAAGCTGCTGGAGGCGGAGTCGGAACCAAGGCCCGAACTCAGTTTTCCTCCCGCGCGAGACATCCCGGCGTCTCTTTCCACTGGCAGCGCTGGACGGGGCTGAAGGCAGTCCGCCTCGGCCATAAATCGACCAGATCCCCACTAAGAGCATACCCAGGATTTCAGCACGAATAACCATCGCCGCCGCCGCCGCCGCCACCACCAGCCCCCGCGGCGTGGCTAGGACGTGGCAGGGTCGCAACCTGCAGGCGTCCATAGGCCGAGCCTGAGTCCGATGACGCCCTCCTCTCCTTGGAGGTTTATTTTTTTGGGGGGAGGCAAGGGCTTTTGTTGGCAAAGCCTGTGACTTCCGAAATGGGCAGCCCTGCTCAGCCCTCGTCAACTCAAGCCCATGGTTTCCCCTTAGTCCAGACATGTCCAAACTTCGGCCCTCCTGATGTTTTGGACCACAACTCCCAGTATTCCAAGCTTAGAATACCAATGACAAAGGACTGTGGGAGTTGTGGTCCACAACATCTGGAGGGCCAAAGTTTGGACATGCCTGCCTTAGTCCATCTATCTTATATTTGGTCTTCCTCTTTCCCGGCTGCCCTCAAGGCTACGTAGCAGGTCCTTGTTTTCCAGTGAGTTTTTCTCTTTTCCTGATGTCTCTTCCTCTTGGGTAGAGGAAAAAAATGCCCGCCTTGGTTTCGAATCCCGGACCCTCCTTTGGACCCTCCTTAGCGCTGTTCATGGACCGCTGACGTTGATTTTTTGCTTTTGAGTTCCCGACCGACCCAGTCTGTTGGAAGGAACTTGTCCAAGCCAAGGGGCCATTATTCTCTTCCGGAGGCCATACCTTCCCTAAAAGAGCTCTGGAGACAGCTGGGAAAACTGAAGGCTTCAGATCCCTTGGAGGCCAATCTCCTGGGGCAAACTGAGCTTAGCCTCAACCCTGTCTCCCCCATAACCAGTTCCCTCTCTTTCGCACCATAGAGGCGACTAGGGTGGCCAGGAAGAAGAAGAATCAGTAGCCACCCTTCTCCCCCACCCCACCCCCACCACCACCTCCTTCCGGCAAACAGAGGAGCAGGATGGCGTGGAAGCCACCAGAGATGCTTCTTCCGTTCGGCCAGGTGCAGCCCAGGGTCTCCTTGGGGGCGACGGAAAGGGTCAACACTGAGATGTGTTGCCTCCACTATCCGTCTCCCTATACTGTATCACCAATGCAGGGAGCCTTCCTCGGCCACCGGGCTTCCAATCACAGGCATCCCTCTCCGTCACTGTTTTTGCAAAGTCCGGGAAAGTCCCCTACTCCCATGAGCAGATGGACCGGCTCCCCACACCCCCGGGAAAGACAATCACCTTCCCTACGGATCGATCTGCTCCTACATTTCGGCAAGCGGGACCCCCAGCCCACCACCCAGCGGACTGGGGGGCATCTGCCCCGCCATCTCGCGGGATCCGCAAAGCAAAAGCAAAAAGTGTTCTGCTTATATACCGCCCCATACCACTTCAAGCAGTCTCTGGGCGGTTTACAGTTTTAATTACAGGGTGCAGGCTACACATTGCCCCCCCCTTCCCCCCATCAAGCTGAGTACTCGTTTTACCGACCTCGGAAGGATGGAAAGCAAACAATGAGGGTGAGGAATCCCAGCGAGGGGGGGGTGCTGGGAAGAAGGCAGAGGGCAAGGGATCCGCTTGCCCCCAACCCCACCCCCCAACCCCGCTGGATCCCGCTGCCTAAAATTTACAGCGGGAAAGAGGCAAAACCCTGAGGATGAATTACACCCGGAGGTGTGTGTGTGTGTGTGTGTGTGTGTGTGTGTGTGTGTGTGTGTGTGTGTGTGTGTGTTTCTTCCCCTGGCCGGGCTGTTTAACTTTAAAACATCCCCCTCCGCCCTGTTTATGTCGGGAAGTGAATCCAGACATGGTGTAAAAAGCCATTCGTTCCGAGGAGCGCTCCGCAGCTGTCAAGACGGGCTCCCAGGCTCAACCACGGAGCGGAGAGGAGAAGAGAAACGTTCAGCTGCCCTGGCAAGGGCCGCCCGCCGTTTGTCTTCAGGGCGCCAGCGAGACCCCGAGGCGGCCGCAGGCGTCTCTTCCCAAGGCGGTCAGAGCCAGCAGGAGCTCGGGAGGTGTGAGGAGTGAGATCCACTCTCAGAGACCGAGAACCGGGTGGGGTGGGGTGGGTGGGAACGGTCTACTCTTATGAGGAACGTCACAAGTGGGGAGACGACCAAAGGGTATCTAGGGATAAAATGCAGGGAAGGGGGGGGGAATTGAAGGCGGTTTGGGGCTAGGTTGACGCGATCAGAAGCCTCGCAATTGCGCAGAAAATCCAAGCCAATCTGCACAGCAAAGCAGCCTAATGTCCTCTCCAGAGAGTACAGTCTGTTCGTGGCTGTGGATTCCCTGGTGCCTTAATTCCTGCTGGAGCGTAACACAGGTCAGGACCCACCTCGTGCGCACTGGCCCTGTGGTCGGAGACCTCTGAGTAGCTGCTCAGAGTAATGGCCACGGCACTGTCCTGCCCGGGGAACAAAACAGGGTCTCATCCTGGTTGGTGCTGGAGTTCATCAGCTCCTCCGTCTCTCAGCTTTCGCGAATTTGCCTCGCCTGATGTTTAAAAGGCTCCTCCTCCGCCACCCTTTCCTAGGACAGATGAAATAATAACAAAAGCTAGATGTAGGTCTGTGGCGGGGATCCGCAGGCCATGCTGTCTAGCTAGCCTTTAAGGCTGATTTTACACCTCCATCCATTCGCTTTGTTTTTCATTGTACCCTTTCTTTCCTCCAGAGTAACTTGAGCACAATCTGTCTCCTATTTATCATGCTGCCCTTTCATCGATGCCCAGAAAAATCAGGACCACTTCAGAGCTCCACCCTGAAGGCCCCTGCTAAGGACCCATGTTTAACGGGTGTGGGGAGGGCTGCGGAGGTGCGACCTTCACACACCCCTGGCCACTGTTCACCTAACAAGCCTATTCAGACCAGTATGAAGTGAAAACCAACTGGGAGTATACATTTGCCAACCTTACTCAGGCTGAAGAAGCTACTTGGATTAGTTTCAATCTAACAAGTAGTCCGGTTGCCAAGACTCCATTTCCGGATAAACTCAGCTGGATGACTGACAATCTTCACAGGCTGCGATTAACTGAGCCCTGACTCCAGAGCGAACACTGGGCCAACTTTTGTTTCTGAAGGAGGTGAACAGACAGACTAAGGTGAACACAGCTGCTTTGGCCTGCTCCCTGGGTATGGGTCAGCAAGCTGGACATGGAGGTGAAGGACGCTCAGTAATGTTCAGTCACACCCGAGAGTCTAACATCTCTTAGACCATAAACATGAAGATGCAGTAACACTTTCATTGAACAACTAAAATGCCACTAAAAGAGGAGCTTCCGGATCCTACAGGACTCTTCATCAGGTTCCACCGCCGTCAAATTTAGAGTGGTTACGGGAGAAACAGGAAAGTCCCAGGTTATCCAGGCTGGACTTTCGGACATCTTTGTGTTTTTCCTAATTCACACACCACTCCGCCTCTGCAGTGTCCACCCTGATGAAGAGTCCTTTAGGTCTTCCAAATTTAATTTTCCTTAATAGTCTAATAAAAGTATTAATCCTGTCCTGATGCTGGGGTTTGCGCCCGGGCCATTGGGGTGCTTCTTGCTTGATTTGTTGATCCATGGAAAATGGCCGGTAGTCCAGGGAACTGACTTTGTTGTTCCTGGATGAAATATCACCCCATCCTCCCCCAAAAGAAAAATCACACCCCAAAATTGTGTGGCTAGGGCTATGTGTGAAGATGGCCTTTGGTATCCCAGGAGAAAAGCCAAAGGAGGGCTCCATTTTCCTGGGAGGTAAAAGGCACAGCCTGTCCAGCCCAGGGATGAGGGTAGTCAAGGCGGAGAGTTGGTGGCCCACCGGAAGCGCGCGTCCTGTTCTAGTTTCGCCACATTGTAGGGCGGAAGGGGCTTCAGGACAGAAGTTCCCCACCGAGGACACACTGGTCTTGCAATGTTGCCTTGTGCGTTCCACAGGAGTAGCCTGTGGGTCCTTAAATAAGCCAGGTGGATTTGCGGATTTACCATCGGTTTGGGCTAGTCGACCGTCGACGGGCGAATGGGCTGCAATCCACGCCAAACCCACGCCAAATAAGACTCCTTCGTCTTCAGAAAGCTCCGAGGCCCCGCCATGTGGAAAGGAGGATCCCTGCCTCTTTGCAGGGTCGTCGTGGCATGAGTTCTTCAGATACAGCGACGTTTGCATTACCCCAGACAACCTCCTATAAAGACAAGGTCATTAGCAACTGTACAAACCCGCTCGCCTTAGTATATAAGTAACTTTCGCGTTGTTCTGCCTTTGTCATTCTGTGCCAGAGGTTCTTCCATCCTTTACAGAACAAGCTTCAATGGAATATTCCTGCGTATCAAAGCGGCCACCAAGCCACCGTTAAGTACCCATCGACCTTCTTACCTGACAGTCATCCACGATCGCTGTACAGTATTTATAATGCCATGAATAAACATTTGCCATTCTCTCTCTCTCTCTCTCTCTCTCTCTCTCTCTCTCTCTCTCTCTCTCTCTCTCTCTCTCTCTCTCTCTCTCTTATGTCCAAGGGAAGTGGACGAAAGCTCACTTTGGGAAAAATGTAACAATCTCTAGGGTGCCCCCACGTTCTTGCCTTTTTCATTCGATCTTTCTTTAAATTAATTTTCTTTTGCATATACGTTAGTCTGTGCCAGCATTACTATAGAGTTTTTTACCTGGAACGCTTGCGCGAGCGAACGCGACTCCCTCTTCTACAACTTCAGATAAAGAGGCTTTTTCTAGTGGGGCTCTAAGGAGAAGGATGCGAGATTGGCCGGAGGGTTTTCACGCGCTTTCCCACCCCCGCCCCTCCGAGGGGACAGCATGGATCGCCCTTGTCCTTTGCCAGGAGACCTTCCGACGGGAAAGCCCGTGGCCTCGCGTGGCTTATTTCTAAAGCGCCGCTTCCCTTCGACGCCCTTTAAGAACGAAACGAAGCTTCTTCTTCCGTCGGGAAACATTCGCGTCGCTCCCGCTTTGGAAAAGGGACTCACCCACCCTGGGCCGGACAAAAGCGCTCGGATTCCTACGCAGTCTTTCCAGCCAGCGCTGGTCTTTCAGCGTCCTGACAGGAAATTAGTGACTGACCGAGAAGCTTCCTGACTTTGGGGCGAAACGGTTGGTTGAAGGCATCTCCTGAGTCAGTGAATCGCTGGCCACTCAACTCCAGCTCCGTCCCTACGCTCCGACTAAGGCGAAATAATTCACTCTTCTCTTGGGTGAATGAAAACCATGCTGGTGCAGAGCTTTCCCTAATATGCTCCTGGTGCTAGTCCTCATGAAGCACAAATAACGGCAGAGCTGCATTCCTGTTGTTGGGTGTTTTTTTAGCCTGTTTACAACCTTTACAGAGATAATTGGCTTCTCACCGGTCAGTGTCCAGTCAGGAATACACACCCGGCTCAGCAACATTACGGTATGCACAGACGCTGGGGGGGGGGGACGACGAATAAGAAGAGACAACACATGGCTTCTGCCACGTGGTACCTTTGTAGTACCAGTGAGCCATACCGCCTGGTCACTGGATGGACACCCGTGTGCGTGATTTAATTATTCCGTAGCTGATACCTGTGTCCTACCTTCCTCCTGACGATACATGGGCTTTTATTTGGTTTTGTATTTTGATATGGTGAAGAATGGCTAATCAATAAAATTGATTGATTGATTGATTGATTGATTGATTGATTGATTGATTGATTGATTGATTGATTGATTGATTGATTGATTGATTGATACATGAAACATGGACATTTGTGTCCAGTGATCGAATAAGCCAACCCACGACCCCTTCGTTCCTGGAGGTTAGGGAATCTGCCCTTCATTTGTACAGAGAGGTAGAGTCCAACGCTTGGATCGTGAATGGGGTATGCCGAAATTAGGCTCTGTAGGATTCCCTGTGGTTGTAAAGCGCCATTTCCTGAGGGTATTTTACCCGGAATTGCCTGCTGTACACAACTCAGTGGGGCTTCGGTCTGAGACGACGCACTTGAGGCTCCTGCGTCTGTGCGTGGTTTTTCCCATCGATAGTACCACTCGCTCGGCGACGAGGCCCCGATTCCATAAAAAGGATGTCGCTGGCTTTTAGGCAAATCGGTTGAGTTCTGAAGCCCCTCTGCGGGTACTCCTTCAGGGTGTCAGAGACCGCGGCCAACCCGTTGCTTTAGTCCAGATTCAGAGACACCGATCTGAAGCAGAGAGTGGGCAGACAGGCTCTCAAAACATCAACCTCTTCTTGGAAAACGCTTCCACGTATTTTAATGGAAAGAAATTGAACCCACCGGTTGCTGTAAGTGAGGTCCCGATCCAGAAGAATACGGAACTCTAAAACTGACCTCAAGCAGGAGGCTATCACTCATCGCTGCGCCTATGTCAGCGGTGGATGCCCGGACCAGGTAGGTTGAAAGAATTAGGAGGCCGTCTGAAACTTATTAACTAAATGCAACCCAAACCTAGGGTTGCTTACGCAGACGTAGGTAGCTACTTTCACACTTGCAGGTAGCTGTGCATAAAATTACAAATTTATTGGGAAATTCCCTCCCTCTTTTTTTTTTTAAATGGCACCTTCATTCAGGTAACCGCCTTTAAGATGAAGAATTTTGCCGCTTCCGTGTTGTCAACCAAGGGGAGGCAGTCAACAATTTAACCTTGGCTGCAGAGCCAAGAGAAAAAGGTTGAGAACTAGGTTCAATTTGTCTTCGCCAAACCCCCCCTATCTTACGCCCAGGGAGCCTCTTGCTGGGAAAGGAGATGGCAAACCTTATCTGACCGAGGACCTTGTTGACAAGGCGGTGGGCGTCTCTACCACCACCACCACCACCACCACCACTCTCCGGGCCGCCGAGTTACAAGCTACGTGTGGATTCCTCCTCGAAAGCATCTCTTCCGTCTCTGTTTCTCCGGCGGTCAAAAAAGAAAAAGCTCTCCAACTCTTCCTCTGATGGTGTCCCAGCTGATTCGAACTTAACCTCCCGAGGTTCATTCTGAAAGGAAGGCAAGAAGTGTTCAACGGGGCTTCCTCCTGAGTCTACCTACAGGCAAAAACCCAAACTGTCATTTGTTTGTTAATAGGGAAAACACCTTCCTCCAGCCCGAAGGAATTTGCTCTCGAGTAAAGGGCATGGAGCACCTTCTCGTCCCTAAGTGTGCCGTGTGCATGTATACTATTGGAGGCAGTCTGGAAGTTAAGTCCTGGCAACTGGACTTCCTTTCTTGAGAGACTGAAACGTTTCGCTGCTCTTCCAAACAGCTTCGTCAGTCTGCCACGACTCACCTTCCAGATAAACTCACCTAGATGACTGAGAATCTTCGCAGACATACTGGAGGTAGTGTAGCTTACTTCAGAGTAAACATGTTTAGAATTCAAGATTAATCTTCAGTGATATCCTAGCTAGAGTCTTTTGAACCTGACTGTGAATCAGTCCCTAAACTCCACTAACACGTCTTTTCAATTCCTAAAGGAGCTCCCCGGGTCCTCTTTATTATTCAGACGACGGGGGCGAGCTTCCATTGCTGGTCGAGCGTCACAAGGTAATAGATATGTGTGCGAACGGCCCAGCAAAGACGGGGGGGGGGGCTTTCACGAGATCAACAGGAGTCGCTGGTCATTAGGCATGCCGCAGTAAGTAGGGGATTTGACTCAAGGATTTTTCCTAGAAAAGAAAACCAACCGAGTCAGTTGCAAGGAAGGAGGGTTGGTTAGAAAGCGCCGGGAAAGCTTGATCCCAGATGTCCTCTTTGGAAGCAACCGACCCAGCAGCTTTCAAAGAGCTTTACGCCTACCGATTTGCTCTTAAGGTCGGGAATAAAACTCACGGGAATTGGCTGCCAACGGTGAGGACTCCAACGAAAGTGGAACGCATTGAACCCTTTTCAAAACTCATTTCTGGGAGGAGGAGGAAAACACTTTATCCTTTTTTCTTTTTTAAAAACATCATTTTCTCTGGTTTGGCTTGAATGAGCCGCGTTCCGTCTTGGCCTCTTTTAGAAGTCCTTCGCTTCGCTTGATCCCCCGCAGAGGGAAAGAGCCAAGATCGCGCTGGAGACGCCGCCGGTTTCCCTCCGAGCCAGGCAGGGCTCGGATCTTTCGCCTCCATTCATTCACCGCCACGTTGGCATCGAGGGACCGACACGACGTGAACGTCCCTCCCGCCCTCCTTTCCGTTTCTCAATGGATCTTGGAAGAAAAGGCGGGGAGGCGCGCAGGGAAGGGGGAGGCACGGGCGTCCTTCTCGGTGAGCACTCTAGGAAGGACGTTCCCATTTAAAAACAAACCTCGGGTAGTATCGGTCTTCATGCTATTACGAAAATACTCCGTCCTTTCAATGTCTCTGAGAATGCCACGCGCATCTTTGCCTAATTTTAGGCATGGGAGTTGAGTCCCAGGAAATATCACGAGCTTTACTTGCAGGAAAGCATGCCTGAATATATACTTCCTCTCCAGGTAATCTTGCTGGCACCCAAAGGATCCTAGCGCGTGTAAATTAGTAAATTACACAAGTGCTCAAAGCGAAGTCAATAAGGTTATTTTTAGGCAAGACGCAGCCTTCACGGTTCGGCTTTCCTGTTTCTACAATAGGTCGGACCACTTAAAAAAAGTTAACTGATCCTGAAAGCAGCAAAGAGGAGGGCGGTGTCTGTAACAGCCTTTTTGTCGATTGGGTTGGATTCCCCAACCGAGTCAAGTCCAGGGTCTAAATCCAATCGCATCTCCCAACTAGAGTAGACCTATTGATTGAATGAGTCTACTCCAAGTGGAGGCAATAAATGGATGCCAACCGATTTTGCATCCTCCAATAAGCCAATAATTGAGTGGTTTCGGGACGGAATCCTGTATCTCCACCTGGGAATAATCGCCACTGATCACCGTGAGATTTCCCTGCCAGTAAACATATAGGAGTTGGCACTGTTCACACGTCCTGTTAAGTTCTAACGGGGATATAACTTATTCCTCACAGACCCATGGGATCCAACTGAGTACAGTATGGTAGATATTCTTTGGATATGGATTGGTCAAAAACTTCAGTTGTGAGTCCAAACGGAATGCTTATTAGTTAATACCATCCTGTTGGAAACGAAGATAATTCCCAACAGGCATTAGATTCAATCCATTAGCACTTCGATCCACAGTCCGGATTTCCTTCTCAATGGTTATTAGAAACATACTTACCTTTTAAATGACGTAAGACCTTTCCTACCCCAGTTTCAAAGCAGGCTTTTGTCAGACGCTATAGGGATTCCTCTCGCTTACCTTCTCTCTCCAGCCGTCAAAAGAAACGGCTAAATGTCCTTTGCTTTAACAGCCGGGCTTTGGCTGCAGGAGTTGAATCCGGATTTAGTCACACTGACAGATAAGGTAGTCAGGGCGAACAGAGATCCCGATTATTCTAAAGCAGTCATGTCCAAACTTCGGCCCTCCAGATATTTTGGACCTCAACTCCCAGAGTCTTTTGTCATTGGCAATCTGAGTTTAGAATTCTGGGAGTTGTGGTCCAAAACATCAGGAGGGTTGTGGTTTGGACATGCCTGTTCTAAAGCGTCTGTTCTGAACCACCTTGGGTTCCCCGTTTTGGAAGGAAGGTGATGTATTAAAGCAGGAGTGGGGGGGGGACCTTCAGTCTTCCAGATGTTTTAGACCACAACTCCCATAGTCTATCATTGACAATAGACAGCTTGAAATTCTAGGAGTTGCAATCCAAAACAGCTGGAGGGCCGAAGGTCCCCCAGCCCTGCCTTATATTGAAGGAAAGAAAGAAGAATGGAAGACCAAATGGTATGCTCAGGGGCTCCTGCGCAGATGCAGGAACACGCGCGCACATTCCGCTCGTTTGGGAGGCCCTCCTTCAAAACATCTCCTGGGCCTGAGATACAACTGCGATTTCAGCTCTGGTTCTTCTAATCTGCCGATGTATCTTTGGCAGGACGTTTTAGGCAACATCAAAAGCCCAGCCTCAGACCGCGGATGGAGTCCAGAACGTCGTCCGAATGACACAGACGTTCATCAAGAATTATTCCTTGGCGGCACCTCACGAGGAAGTGTTCGCGTGGCTCCTGCTACACCAATGACACAAACCAGGCGCCCTACTTGTAGCAGACCGCGTGGAAGCCGCGCCAGGCGGGCCCGATCCCGCCAACACGACGGGCTACATCCTAACCTGGCGGGAGACACCTTCGGAGCTCACTTCGAACGGAGTAGACACGCCCAGGGCGACTGTGTTTTTTTAAAAGGCCTTGGTCGTCAACAGAAGTGCCTTCGGAAAAGCAGGCGGGACCTTTAGACGGGATTAATTTCAACTGGATCCTGCCCGCAGAGTTTTTTTTTTTTCGGTGGGGAAAGAAAGGGTGTTGTTTCTGCGAATATGAGCTGGTGGTTGCAGAACTCAATGGATTGGATTGGCTTCCTGCAGCACGAATTCACAAGCTGGTTAGGCACAAATAGTTGAAAGATCCCTGCCAGGAATAAATTTTGTTTGTTGCTGAATGTTTAAATTTAAGCACAACTACATTTCGCTTAGGACGGTCTTTTTAACTCCAAAGTGACCTTCCAAGAGGACTAACTAGTACTAGTTCAAATTAAGAATTTATTTTATCTGAGTCATAAACAGTCGTGGAATTTCAGTGTTTAGCATGGGCATCATTCCCCTGGCAAATCCTCTAGTGATTTCTGGTTTTTAACTAATATTATCTCACAATTAGGGAGTCCACAGCAGACTAAGATAGGCTAAACAAGCCAATTTCATTTGTTTAAGAAGGATATAAATTCTCTAAAATGTCCTGCCATCTATTAGTTCAGCATCTCAAACTTAATAGCATCAGCTACAATCCAGAAGTCTTTAGGTTGCAAACCATACACTTAGATTTACTGTGCCTTGGGCTACAGTATACCAGACTATGTACTTCTTTTTCAAAAATCTCTTTTATACCTTATCCAATTAAATTAGGTTTATGTGCTGGGAGAGCTGCTGTGTTGATTCTTCCCTGTCGGATGCTGCCGTCTTCTCCAGTTTGCTCACCAAATGAGATTTTATATTTTGCCTCTTTATTCTGATCTCCTACACAACAGTTGCCGGCTTCACGTTTTAAGGAATACGTGTGTTAATAGAGCACTCATAGTATACACTGGGGTGTGTTATTGAATGACACACCCCAGCATACACTCCCAGCGTTCTATATATGTATGCAAAAATGATTTGCAAGTCCACGAGATGGGGAAAAAGTTTGTTTCTTGTCCAATGTGAGCAGCAAGCTTGCCTCCCTCCTCTCTTCACCTGGAAGTAAGTTCAACTGAGCTCGGTGGGGCTTTCACTCAGTGCTTGCAGCCCCATGTTGGAAGCCTTCTGTCTAGCACAGTGGGTTGCAGCTCTTTAGCAATCGTAAGGAGAAAAAGCAGCGCTTCTGGACAATTCTGCCTCATTCTAGGCACAGCCAAGACCACGTCCAATTAAATGGCTCATTCCTTCTGTTCGGATCACAGGCTTCAGGAAGAGGTGGCTTTCCAGATGCTGCCCCACAGCTGTTAAACAGCACCTATCATCCTTGGCCTTTGGTCCCAGTGCCTGGGCTAATGGCAGCTACTGATATTTAATGTGAAATTTAAAAAAGATAATAATATTATAATATTTAATATCTAATATTTAATATAACATTATATACCATACAAATTAGTAGTGTAGTCCGGATGGCCACCGTTTCTCTGATTTGCAAATATTTCTTACATAGCCATCAGTATATTCCTACAAGAAAAAGAGAATAAGTTGATGCACCGACTCAAAACACCCAGTATAGGCCATGTCCATAACCTGGATGACAACACTTGTTATGGAGCCCCCTACATTATCTCCCAGAAGTAAACCCCACTGTATCCCATGAGACTGAAGGAAGAGTATTTATGACTATCAGTATTAAAGGAAGAGTATTATCATTGCAGCTTACTTCTCATTTCAAAGCACATCTGTACATACTGATCATGTGATGTGTTCTTGTTGGCTTCTCCTGCACATGCCACATCTGTGCGCATGCCATACCCATGGCCATGGCCCTCTGCTAAGGCTGCAATCCTACACAGAATTACTGGGGGCAAACCGTGCTTCAGGCTTGCCCTATCCAACGGTTGCCTTGGCTCACAGTGCTCACTGGAAACCTTTGTATCCTTGAAATAAGCAGAAGCTGAAACATTCAACTAAATAGTTTACAAATCATCTGTGTTTTGCCATTCCCTTTTTTTGCAGACAATGATATTGTTTAGCTGTTCAGATTCCAAAACCTATTCATTTGCAGTGTTTAAAGCCAAATGTTCTGCTTACATACCCCCCCAATATTGCTTAAAGCACTCTCTAGGCAGTTTACAATTTAATTAATGCAGCAGATTTATAAAAATTGCCCACATAGGTATTAAATATGTGCAGAGAAAGAGCAATGTGAATTGCTCTTTGGAAATAAACTTTGTCCCAAATGTTAAGGTTCTGACAGAGATATTTGACATGAATGCACCCCTCCTTAACAAAATCCCCCCCCCAAAGTGGATTTTGCTAGTTTTTGTTTTGGTGAGATTAACTTTCAAATGCATTTAGACCTAAAAGCAGTTTTATTTTTAATTTACTCTTAATGATTCTGTGCTAGGTCTCCATATACAGTTACAATTATGGTTTTCCTCAGAGGGCCTACTAACTGGGGTCTAAGGGATAGTGAGAAACTCCTCCCTACTTGGGGCCATCTATTTTGAGCTTAATTTCCTTCTCTTCCCCACCCTTAAATTAAGAACATAAGAACATAAGAAGAACCATGCTGGATCAGGCCAAAGGCCCATCTAGTCCAACTTCCTGTATCTCACAGCAGCCCCACCAGATGCATCTGGGAGCGCACGAGACGAGATATCTGTCTCCTGATACCACTCCCCCACAACTGCCCCTTGAAGTACCCCGGTTTTAAGCCTGGAGATTACACATCTCCATCATGGTTTGTAACCTGTGATGGACTTTTCCTCCAGGAATCTGTTCAATCCCCTTTTGAAGGCATCCAGGCCAGATGCCATCACCACATCCTGTGGCAGGGAGTTCCACAGACTAACAACTTCTGTTGCAGTTCAAGTGGCCCATTGTTTTCAGATATTGCTTGGGGGACTGGGGACTTGACAGAGTGTTCTCAAGCCTCTGACCTCTAACAAACCGAATATAAACCTATTTATTCAAAGACCATTTCCATTGACCTCAAAGGCATGCTGGAACCCCCAGCCTCTTGGCAGTCAGTAGGAGTTACTCTCAGACTCATGGAGATGCGTAACTGACAGCTACAACCCCACTGACTCTGTGATGGTCCTAGTGAAGAGAGTGTGACTTCCAAAGAAAAGTAAATAACATCAGGATGGAAGTATACACAAGTTTCACTGAGTACTGTTACTGAATATTTTCTTTCACATTTGCATCCTGCCTTTCTTTGAGTATTACAGTCCCAAACTACAGGCAAACCCAGTACCAACCCCCCTTTTAGATGGAACAACCCATCTGGATGGCTCTCCCCCAGAAGGAAACAGACGTAACAAATTTAACCAACAATTTATTTACACTCTACATTCCTTCCCTTATTTTCCCCCCTCCAGTGCAGTAATTCTTGACCAGATTATACAAAGTGAGATTTTGGCAAAGAACTGAGAGGGTTAAAAGAAACGAAGGCTAGGGGTGGGGCAATCAAATACTTCTGGTAAGAGCAGAGCTTAGGAAAGGACCCCTCTCCTGTTTTTCTTTTCAGACTGGTGGATTGTGGGAACTGTAGTCCAAAAAGTTGTCCAAGCTCTGGGGAAAGGAACTTTTGCGGAGCTAGGGCAGGGAAAAGGCGGCGGGGGGCAATGAAGACGCAGCCACCTTTTTCCTACTGGCGGAAGGCGTCCAAGCAGAAAGCGACTGGGATCCATCAAGGTGCGGGGTCTTCCCAAAGCTAATTCCTTCCTAATTCATCGTTTTCTGCACAGGGACTGCAGGATCACGCGCCCCTTATCAGGTTGACACACGCCCCCCTCCATTCTCCATCAAAATGGGGTGGATGCCTCGGGGGCTCCAAACTCGAGACCTAAAGCAGAGGTGGACCCCCTCTGACCCCCCCCCCCACAGCTCTCCACCTACGATTGGGGTGAGGAACCCACATCCGCCCGCAGTGAAGGGAGCTGCAAATCCGCCCCACCCCACCTGCCCACTGCTAGGGTAAGTAGGGGATCACTCGGGAGCCCAGGTGGAGGCTGGCTTCTGAGCCTGCTGGCCGGTACCCCAAGAGGGAAGGCAGTCACGGCGAGTCCCGCAGGCAGAAAGACGCCTCTGGGCATCGTACTAGAGGTTCTTTGACTTGGTCCAAGCCCATGATGGGGGCCGAAGGCAGCGGCTCGGGCGGAAGGGCAGGCTCCGAGCCGGCCGACGACGGGTGCAACTCCGGGCTGTGCCGCGGCAGGGCCTGATCCGCGGTGGCTCCGGCTTCTGTCCGTTCCGCGTCGCTGCCGGGCTCCAGGTCCAAAGATTCCGCTTCGCTGCTCTCACTCTCGCCTTCGGAGCGGCTCGGGCTGCGCTCCCTGTCTCCGCCCTCGAGGACCGGCACAGCGCCCCCTGCCGCCTTCTCCGGCGGCTCCTTCTCTTTGTCCTTCTGCGCCTGCGCCTCCTTCGAGTGCCTCCATTTCATGCGCCGGTTTTGGAACCAGACCTTGACCTGCGGGGCAAAAAGAAGGACAGAGTCCCCCGAAGGGGCATCAGAGGCTGCCTGGGCTTGAAGGCTAGCCTAGCACTTTCTTTCCTCGCGAGGCAGTCAGGTTGTGAATCTCCCGCCTCACCCGACCGCAGAAGGCGAGGCTTTTCATCAATCACTTTTTCAAACAGCCAGTCACTCTAGTCCTCATGGACACTGGACGTTTGCGAGACGGTAGCCGTGTTAGTCTTTTCAAGAATGCCAGGCAAAATCAAAGAAAAAAAAACAAAATAAAATAAAAGACACAAAACCTGTGGCACCTTAAAGATTAACTTTCCTATTTTAATGTAACGTTTTGTAGACTACACGTCCACTTCTTCAGACATATAGCAGCAGAATGAGGTGTGCAATATAATATGTGATGGGATATACATTTCATACCAAATAACCATTGGCGGTGGTATCTATATTTGCATGTCAGCCCGATTGTAAGTTCCTATGGAACACTGGAGAGAGGCAACGCTATTTCCAGTATATTGTGTGGCATTGGTTTCAGAACTTAACGTCCTGCTCTTTTTGACCGAGGAAGTATGTTTTAAAATGCCACTAATTGATAGTAATAGTAATAAAAGCTCCGGAATCCCAGGCACTCGAACTCAGCGGCTGAAATAAGTAATAAGTCACAACTCGAGGATACTTCTGTTTAGATTCTCAGTCACCCAGGTAAGTTTATCTGGAAGATGAGTCGTGGCAACTGGACTTAAGAAAAGTCGTCCAGTCGCCACGGCTCATCTTCCAAACTAGAGCATACTAAGTGAATCTATGGAACTCAGGGGGCTGAGTCGCTAAATCCCCACTGATGCAGTAGCCAGTTGTAACTCACTCCTCAATTTCTTCAAGTATAATTTACTCCTCACTAGTCCTCGTGCATAGTTTTGTATGATTCCACCTCGCCTTGCGTGGATTGTACACCCCGATAGTGTCCCAACGGGGAAGGGTGCAGCCTCAACCCCTTTTGTTTCCTCCGGAGGATCGGCGTATACGTCGGGCGCCGCCTCCCCCACCCCCAGCCCCGTTTTCTCCACCATCACCATGATCCAGCTATTCGGACTTCCTCCCGCTATTGGGCAGATCTGGCACGGCATGGCCCAAGCACTCCGTGGGAAAATGTTCAAAAGAAATTGGATTTAAATTATTAGAGGAGTTTAAAAAAATAAAACAAAACCTGGAACAGATGCGTATGCGTCAAATTTATTTCCAATTTCTTATTTTTTTAAAAAAGGGAGAAAGAAAAGAAGGAAGATCCACTGCCGGTTTCCCTTGGCCTGATCTGCTGTCACAACTAGACTGCTTGCAATTCCAAATGTAATATAGATATATTAAGTTGTGGACCTGTTCCACAAATAGGTGAAAATATTTCCTCTCGCTTTTCCCCCTCTAAGCCCCGAGCACAGCATAAAGCACCGTTTCATGATACTGTATACAGTCTATAACAAAATACAGAACCGTTCCATCTGGAGGCTTATTCTTTTCCTAACGATCAGTCCACCTGCGTGCCCTGTTGAAATCAGGGGGACCGACCCTCCCAAGGTAAATAAACACGACCCGGATCGGAGTGTTAATCGGGAGTGTTTATTTTGGCGAGCAAGGGGAAATCTCCAGCCCATCGAGATTGTTTTTTCATTGGCGCGTGGAGCCCTTTATACTTCGACTAACAGGTTGGAATCTAAAGACCGGAGGAACTTCCGCCAAGAAAGGAAAAAAGAACGGGGGGGGCAGAGGAGTGTCTTTAAGAAATAAGTCATATTTATTGGGCAATCAGTACTGCTTTCTATGCATGTATAGGCAACAAAGCTGAACTAAAGAGAACCTGAGATCGGGCACTTCAAAATGAAGTAATATTTCGCTGAGATTTCTTTTTTAACAGATAAACATCTATTTTAAAAAAAAAAAAACTTTTCCTAATGGTAATGCTCTGACACTGTGCGGTGTATCATGCCCCGCATGTTTCCTTTGCTTTTTAAGTTTTCTGCGGGTGGTTGAGATTACTTAATAAATCCAACTACCATATAGTGGCAACCTTGTCTAGTATGTGTGCATAGGCTGTTATGATCGTTGACATTTTTAGCAGCTCTAAGTCCATTGAAAGGTATGGGTTAGGGGTTTATCAATGTGTTAAGCAGGGGCTATTATATACAACCCAATATTATACTGTATCTTTGCACAGAAGTAGGACCCACCATGTTCAATAAGTCAGTGTGTGTGTGTGTGTGTGTGTGTGTGTGTGTGTGTGTGTGTGTGTGTGTGTGTGTGTGTGTGTTGCGTCCTCGTCTTCGTGTCTCCATGTCCATGGAGTTTTCTTGGCAGGAATACTGGAGTGGCTTGCCAGTTCATACTCCAGGCGCCTACAGCACCTGGTCTTCCCCGCCGACCCTGCTTAGCTTCCCAGATCCGGTGAGATCGGATGTGCTTAAGCCACCTAGGCAGCTAAGGCATACTGTCCTCCAAGGTAAATGGACAAAATGCTATTGCTGTATGCCCCACCCGGATCCATCTGGCCTGAGAAATTCAGTCCATGGCATCGGTGCTGATAGAAGCACCGGAAAAGGCATGTTTCCTCAGAAGTAACGCTCAGGGGGCCCTAAAGACGAATATTTGAAACAAAAGCCGCCTTTTACTGGCAATGCGATCCAGACACGTGCACACAGGCATCCACGATCCAGACACACGCCTAGGGATCCAAGTCGTGTTCCGCTAAAATATTTTTTTCCTCAAGGCTAAGTAGCCGTAGGCGCAAAGGGCAATGCGTGCCTAGCATTATTTTCTGTCAGTAGGTTTTACCACATATAAAATTTTATTACCCTACTAAAAAAAACAGATCCTATTATAGTCAGAGACTGGAATTCTCCTTTTCATCTCTCTTTATGGGATTTAATCCTAGGATAAGATCTGCATACTGGTAATATTTTTCTCCCCCGACACACGTTCAGCTAGAAGGGAGTTGGAAAGCGTTAGAGAGGCATCCGCACCGCGCCAGGGCCGACCGCATCTCTTCCCTCTCCAACCTGACTTTAAAAAAATACAAAAAACAGCTCCTCCGTTTTTGTTTTTGCTTTTGCTTTTAGAATAGCGGGAATGAAAAGCCGAAGAAGGCCTTTTCCCCTTTCCTGTCTCAAAAACGGGGCTTTCCTTTCTTCTAAGATTTCACCGTGAGAAACAGGATATTGGTCAACTTAAAACGGAGGTGGGTGACAAACATGGGCTCTTTCTTCTACCTCTGCTTTTCCTCGGAGGATCGTCATCATCAACAACAACGACGACGACGACGACGACAACAACAACAACAACTTTGCCGCCCAGAGACCTCTTGGTAGTGGGGCGGCTAAAAATCTTGTAAATAAATAAATAAATAAATAAATAAACAACAACAACTTGTGCTATCAAGTCCCTCCTGGCTTATGGCCAGGGTTTTGCAGGGTTTTCCAGACAGATGGCAATCAGAAAAGGTTTATCCTTCTTTTTTTCCCTTCGGGGTATGTGCCCTGGGATTGTGCAGCTGGCTCCAGGTCACACAGGCTGCCTCTTCTCTCAGGAGGCACACGGTGGGCAATTGAACGCCCCACCTTTGGCTCTGAACCAATCCGTTCGCACAGAAAAGAAATAATCCAGAGCCTATCTCTATCTATCTATCTATCTATCTATCTATCTATCTATCTATCTATCTATCTATCTATCTATCTATCTATCTATCTATCTAATTAACTCCCAGGATCCCCCAGGTGGCATTCTGAGGGTTGCGATCTTTCTCGAGCTCAGGTGAACCCAAATCTGACCCGACAGGCCGGAAAAATAAATACCCATATTATTTTAGGCGGGCTGAATACTTTTGAATCCTTCAGAAGGAGGGCAAGGGGTTGGGGGGGCGGTGTTGTCCCATCCCCACCTTTTCTTGGGCCGGTTTCCTATCAGGATCCCCCGCAGCCCTGGAGGTCCCTCCTGGTCCTTTCTCCTGCCCGCCGCTCACGCCCTCGCTGCCCTTTCCCACCCGCAGCCAAAATAAACACCGAGAGAAAACGGGCATAAATCTTCCCCTTTAAACTCAACGGGCCTCCTCGCCTCCACTGGATTGACGCGTTATTTACTGCATTATTAAGCGCCCAGCAATGTGAAAATGTCTCGTATTAGCACGACCATTATTTACAAGCTCGAAAGGAAGAACACGGCGCGGGGGTGGGGGGGCTTGGGAAGAGGCGTCCCCAAGGAAGCCTTCGAGGGAGCGTTTCCCCCACCTTTTCTCGGTGACCCCCCTCTTCCTACTCCCGCCCCAGGGAAGGCAGGCAGTCGTAGAAATGTACAGCCCCGGTCCCTCAGTCGTCCGTGAGCCCCCATCGACTGCTCTGGGACTTTCTCTCGAGGAACTCTACCTAGCAGGGCAGTTACGGCGGGCGACCTCCATGCTTCAGGTTATGTAAAAGGGAAGGAGGGAGGGAAGAGGGGGGGGGAGGGGGCACTACGAGTCTTCCCTTGACCCCTGGAAAAACGGAGACCTCTAGAAAGCCCCCCCCCACTACAATTTCAGAATACACACACACACACACACACACAGAGAGAGAGAGAGAGAGAGAGAGAGAGAGAGAGAGAGAGAGAGAGAGAGAGAGAGAGAGAGAGAGAGAGAGAGAGGAGTATTCTAGGAGCCGTGATCCGAAGAAATACATGCCCCCGCCCCCGTTCTGGAGAAACCAAACCTAACTTCGCACATAGAAATAAGAATCCCATGATGACCTTAAAGATGCTTTTGAATTTTAAAAACAAAACAAAACATCTAAGGAGATCAAGACTCCTGAAACTCAGCGGCCAGCCTTCTGTCCTCAGCCAGAGCAGACCTCGTAAATTCTTTGGGTTTGCCGGCTGTCATTCTGATTTACCCTTCAGCCGTCGTACCTACCATTCCCATTCATACCATCCTGCAGCCACCTGCAGATTGGAACTCGCACAAGGATCCTGGGCAGGGGAAGGGGGTGGTGGTGAGTTGCATTGGCTTTACAGCTGAACACAGACCGGAAGGTGACTTTGGAGGAGGATTGTCCTAGGCTGCCTGGAAAATTGGAGATGTCCTCCTCTCCACCCACCCACCGACCCCAAATAATAAAAATAAATAAATAAATTGCCACTTTCTCTTCTTCTGAACAAAGGAACCGAGCTCTTACCGCAACATATATATTTAGTGGGCTGGAGACCAGGTTGTCCTGGCTTCATGCCAGGAAAGTTTTTAAGCCGAAAGCATCTGGGTTTTTTTAAGACGTCCCCGCAGAACGAGCGAGTGTGCCTTGGCTAAGGGTGGGCCTGCTGCACCAGAGCGTTTGGCTGTAGCCGAGTCACACCACCACAAACCCACCGGAATTTGCTTGGCCGAAGGGAACTGACAACGCTGAAGGACAAACCGTAACAGCAATAACAAAATCAGGAGAAATAATAAGAAGTAAGCACTGTGAAATATTTCCGGTTGGATCAGGTACACAGGTATTTGTTGAGGAAGGAAGGAAGGAAGGAAGGAAGGAAGGAAGGAAGGAAGGAAGGAAGGAAGGAAGGAAGGAAGGAAGGAAGGAAGGAAGGGGTGAAACCCACACCCTCCTAGGGCTTACTTGGGCGTCTGTGAGTCCTAACATGGCCGCGAGTTGTTTTCTGTCCGGTTTGGTGACATATTTCTGGATTTCAAAGCGCTTCTCCAGCCCTTTCCTTTGGAGGTTGGAAAAAACCGCTCGGGACCACGAGCGTTTCCGTTTGTAGGTCTGAGGCAGCGTGTCCTTTGTGAGCACCGCGTAAGGACCTGGAAAGGGGAACACGGGGCGGGGGGGGAGAGAGGTGGGTAATAAAAGAAGAGAAGGGAAATTGAATAGCTGGAGTTGGCCGATGTAGAGCAGCGCAGAGGAAAAGGGGATTCAAAGCGCCCCGCTTTCTAGGAGCCGCCTTTCGGATCCGGATTCTATTAATAGATCCATTGATATTTTAGGGGAAGCCCTAACGACGTCCTTCGCCTGTTTGCAAAATAACATCTACCTCTTGCCTTGAAATATATATCTCTTACTCTCCCGGCTCCGCCCATGCAATTCCTTGCTTGACTATTCTCTGGGCGCCTCCGGTGCTGTGGATCCTATTGTTTTTTGGAAAGCCTCTATTCAATATGGTCTCCTCTCCGATAAAATACTCCCACTGGCTGATTCCCTCCGAGGGTGAACTATCTAGTAACCTCTGACTTCCCGAACTTCGGCTCTATCTCTTCGCAAGCGTGCACACCCGTGCCTTACAGTGGAGCTCCGTTCCAAGCTTAAATATCCAAGGAGGAGGTGACCTTTAGATAAGGAACTGGGTAGCAAGTTCTCACTTAGATTTTTTTCCCTTTCACTAGCCCACCCATGCTCAGGCTTCAAGACTAGGTAAAGAGAGGAAGGTCTCTCGTGGCGCATTGATCCTATATGCCGAAAGGAGTGAAAATGCATCGCCACTGAAAAAAACTGTACAGTACTGGTTCCCAAAACTCTTAAGAAGATTTGCTTGTAAAGAAAGCTCTGTTGAAACCAGCGGACGTGGTTATAGGATCAGGCGCCGGGCGATTCTGATTGGGCCCCTTTACTTGGAAGCAAGGCCCATGGAATTCCACCGGACTTCCTCCCAGGTAAAGATGCACAGGAATGGAGCCCCAGAAGCGCAGATCTGGCTTGGTTCAACCCAGCGACCCTCCTGAAATTGGGCAGCAGGTTTCACTAGTCTGGCTAAGCTGTCCCAGGCCTGAAGGGGGTTGTAGTCCCATCACACACACACACACACACACACACACACACACACACACACACACACACACACACACACACACACACACACACGGAGGTTGCCGGGATGATTTCAGCCGCGGGAGGGGCAGGGCTGTTTTTTTTTTTTAAACGAGTCTGTACCTGGAAAAGTGTCCTGAAACTGGTGCTGCACTGAATTCCTTGGGGTTGTGTTTAAAGTCCCCAGGACTCCGGAGGTCTCGTTAATGGGTTCTAGAGAGGCGAAGAACTGGCCGGCCGGAGGCTGTAAGGAAGGGACGTGAACCCCGCTTGGGCGGCTGGTGCTTAATAAGGAGGTCAGATCTGTGGGCACAGGAACAAGGAGAGCGCGGTTACGGGCAGCAAGAAAAGAGGCGCAGGTCTCCGAGCAAGTGCGAGCGACTTACCAGCCGACCCTTGAGTGCACTGGGGCCGCAGATGGACGGAGGGTCTGGTGACACTGGGAGGTTGACGGGGGGGGGACCCGATGCTCTCCAGGGACTCCCATCTCGCCCGGGGGCCTTGGTGGCCAAGTGCGCGCGCGCAAGACCCAAACGGGGAAGCTGCCGCCCGCCTCGGGACTTCACGCGCGAGCACCTACCCCCCCCCCAAGGTCCCAGTGGTTTTCCTCGGGTGCCGAAATCCTGGGTTCCCAGGAAACCCTTCGCCGGGCCACCGGAAACCTAACAACCAAGAGGGGCTTTCCAGTGTTCCGGATCGCTTCTTCAGCCTTCGGGGCAGAAAAGTTGGGGTCCGCAGGACATTCCCCCGCGCGCCCCCGCTTCGGCTTTTCCAGGCAGGCGGACTGATCAAGCCTGCCAGGCAGTGACTAGGCATTCAGACCCCTTGAATTCGTCGGGCTTGAGATCGGAGTGCCAATGGAGTGAAGCCCAGATTGAGGGACTGTGGAGGGAAGTGGATCGAAATTTCCAAATAAAAAAAGATTAAAAAAATCGGACCAGACCGTTTTACCCGGCGGGGCGGGGGGTGGGGGGGGGTGGGGGGAAGGCCATTGAAGCGTCCCGTCTCTTCCCGACAAATCTCAGCGCTGGCAGAAAGACGTCGAAAGACAGGGCAATTGGGGGCCTCGGAGTTAACTTTAAAACGAAAAAAGCTTTAGACTCATAAGTTGAGAGCCAGGGAGCTCTCTCTCTTGGTCGGTGTAAGCACGAGACTTCGCCCCTCTTTCCCCACCTCAAAGTTACATACAGTATTTATTCATTGTAATTCGTAGGGGGGGGAATAATTCATTTGACTAAAGCCCTGTAACAACAAAATCACCAACGGCTTGCACCTTTAAGGGCTTTTGCATTAATGAAGGCAAAAGGTTTCCTGCGCCCCAACACTTTCATGCACCCAAAGAAGTAGAGCGTAGTCCACAGCACCTTATGCCATGTAATAAACTTTGATGGCCTCTTAGGCTGCACCGCCCTGAACAGTTACAATTATTTTTCTCATCCCCTTTTTTATTGCCTACTTTCTCTTTACACCGGCACCCTCGAATTTACCTCAAAAAGACACTCGAGAGTTCATTTATTTTGCAAACAAGTAACTGGAGGAACTGGCAACAGAGCTTGCTTTAGGATTTGGGGCCTATTTAGGTTTCGTTCCAATCAGCTGATCTTAACCAGGCTGTTCCTGGATGACGATGCTGTTTCGCTTTTGCTCGGTGGAAGAGAGCAAACTAACAGCCTCTTGTGGAATCAACTCCTTGGCCTACTCAGCCAAAGGAGAAGTGAAATCACTTTGGGCCCCAGATCATATTTGCTCTCATCACTGGGCCTCTTCAGTGTTTACTGCAGCCCTGCGACTTTGGTCGGACCTCAGGGGTCGGGCCTGTCTGGTCGCTACCAACCCAGGGGCTCCTGTCTTCCTTCTCTTACCTGACTGCCCGCGGAGATTAACTCAGAGGCCAGCAGGATAACCAGGACACGGTTTTTTTCCCAGTAGAAAGAAAGAAGGCCCGCTGAGTTAAAGAGGGCCTCCCCATCTCGGGGATCCTTCTTTAGAGGCCTAGAACATGCCGAGGGCATCATCCTAGCACCCAAATGCAGAGACACAAAAACCTGCTTTAATTAGCACCTTGGAAATCAACGGGACTTACTCCCCAAGTAAATATGTTCCGGATGGGGATTTTGGCCTAATTTTTATTTATTTATTTATTTATTTATTTATTTATTTATTTATTTATTTATTTATTTATTTATTTAGCCCTCTGATGATTTCTGAAACTTCAGGATTGCTCAAGAGCCCCTTCCGCTGAGCAACAACAGAAAGAGCAAGGCTGGAGTGTCCTCTCGCCACCGGCAAAGCAATAATAATAATAATAATAATAATAATAATAATAATAATAATAATAATAATAATAATAATAATAATAATAATAATAATAATAATAATAATAATAATAATAATAATAATAAACAGGGACTGGAAAGTGACCTGAAACACAAGGAGACCTACAGCTTGACTGGTATGGTGGGAGGATCCCAGCACCAAATATTCAGGGGCTGAAAGTTCGCCCTATTTTTTTCCTTCTCCTTGCCTGTTTCCCACCCCATCCCGCGCCTCTGTTCTCAATGGCCACAGATAACACCAACTCCTAGAGATCGCCCTGGCTCTGATTTTATGGGACCTATCAATAATCGAAAACCAGGGAGCAGGCGTGGGGTGCAACGGATGGAACCACAGAACAGGATCCAGGAGACCTGAGTTCAAGTCCCTTCTCAGGCATGGGACATTTGTCCGGGCAGGTGGCACGGATAAAACTACTCTTCCAATATCTGCTGTACCTTGAAAACTCTTTTAGGACAGCTATAAATCGGGCACCTCCGGATGGCATGCAACAACTGGACCAGGGCGCTTCAGCAACTTGACAGGCCGGCAATCCATCGGGAATTTTGTGTACGAATCCCCCGAGGTTAGTGGAGGTTCCCTGTCTCGCTACACACATACATACATACGTACCTACCTAAACATAGATGTTTTGTATTCTAGCCTCAAATTCAACAGGGCACCTTAAACTAATGGCGGGCAGCAATGGGGGTAGGGGGGGTAAGGCGTTGCTTTCTCTACCTCTCAACGTGTTGCTTTCCTTGAGTTTTGGGTCGAACTCGGCGGACAAAATCCGATCAATCCCAAATTTCAAGTCTTTGCTGGAAGGAGGAGCGGGAACCGAGCCGGGATGGGTCTGGTGGCTTTGGCCCCTTCCCGGGGTCGGGGCGCCTCCGCCGGAGCCCCCGGTGGGGGATCGCTGAGGATGAGGGTGGGAGTGATGGTAAGGCGCCGAGAGAGGCGAAAGCCGGGCGGGGAAGGCGACGGGAGGGTCCGGGGCCACCAGCGGAGTCGGCCGGAGCGGCGATGAGGCGGCGGCGGCGGCGGCAGCGGCGGCGGCGTGGAACTGCGCGTGGGCATGGACGGCGCCCAAGTGGGCGGCCAGGTTGGCCGAAGGACCCCCCGGCAGGCCCTCCACCGACGTCTCCCCGCCCGCGGCGGCGGCGGCGTGCAAAATGTCCGCGATGCAGAAGGAAGGCTTCTTGAGCCCGGAGGGATCCAAGGAGAAACAGCCGCCGGCGCCCGGGCCGCCCGGGCCACAGTACGCCGCTGACCACAGGCTGTAGTTGGAGGCGTAAAAGGGGGCCAGGCCGGCCGTGTACATCCTGCTGCCGACGCTCCCGGGGCCCGACGCTCCCTCCTCCGCTGGCCGCCCAGGCTGAGTCCTCGCCACCCACAGCCGGAGGAAGGCGGTCGCCCCCACGGCCACCAGCTGATCGCCTCCTTGAGCGGTGCCTGCCTGCCAGCCAGCCAGCCAGCCGGACGATCTCAGCCGAGCAATGCCTCTCGGGCCGGGCGCATCACCGGAGGCGAACCGAGGCCACGGCGCGCTCTCAAGGCAGCCGCTGGGAAAGGCAGGCGCGTCAAACCAAATAACAACAACCCGAGGCGCACACGCACTCCAGAAAGAAACTCCCTCCTGTGGACGAAGGCGCGGACGGGGAGAGGTCGGACGGGGGTGGGGGCGTTGAGTATGAGAGAAAACGAAAAGTATCCGCCCGCCCACACCAGGCGGCCAAAGCAACTTCCCAAACTTTTTTTCCCTTTCCTTTCTAACTTTTTTTTAAACTCGGATTACCGACGCCGAGCTCCTTCTGTCAGCGGATTGGGGAACACTGGGCCAATCAGAGCACCAGAGGCGGGCCGGAGAAAGTGTTCGGGGTAAGCTGACGCAGAGAGACGAGCTGACTGCAGTTGTTGGTAGAATCCGCCTTTCCCCCTTCCTTCGCCAGGCTCCCGATTGCGCCGTCGCCCGCTGTCGATCTATGGTTTGGTTTTTCAAAGAGACGACGGGCCGTGGCTCCTGAATGTGACCATGAATGATCCCTACTCCTCCTGGCCCCCTGGCCAAAGGATGCGGCGCAAACCTTTCAGCTCTTCCCCAGTATCTTAACCCACCACTGCGCAAAGGGCAAAGAGAGAGAATCCTCATTCAGCCCATATTCTTCCACTGCCCCTTCAAGGGGAAAGAGGGAAATCTTTTAAATCCAGGATAAATAAGGAAGGATGCATCTCTCTTCTCGCTCAGTATAAACGTTGTTGGCTGCGAACACTATATCTAATCTAATCTAATCTAATCTAACCTAATCTAACCTAATCTATCTATCTATCTATCTATCTATCTATCTATCTATCTATCTATCTATCTATCTATCTATCTATCTATCTATCTATCTATCTATCTATCTATCATCTATCAGGATGGAAAGGGAAGGCTTGGTAGACCACAGATTGTCCTAGCATGCCCGGGTAAGTCTGAGCAGAAGAAGAATTTAGAAAACCTTTTTTGATGTGTTGCATCTCCACGAGTTTGTCCGCCAGCAGCTATTGTACCCGAGAGACCTGGGAAGTGTAGCCCCAAATCTCCCTGCAAAAAAACTAACTTTCCCAAGATCTGGGTCTGGAAGAAGCCCCTTCTGGAACAGATTATGCTGAGCTAGATGGATCCATAGTTTTACTAGGTATGACATGGAACCAGGGGGCACAGTCAAAAACTGAGAACTTTTTAAAAATGTGTGTTTGTTAACAGAGGGCAAAAGGAGCACAGAGCACAGAGAGAGCTCCTAGTTCCCTGAGCTCCTTGACCTCTGAAGAGAACTGTAGGACTTGGGTCCAAGCTACCTAATCTCACAGTAGGAACCAGCTCCGGTGTTAAGATCATCAGGAGAGGCCTTTCTCTCCATCCCGCTACCCTCACAGAGCACGTTATTGGGGTCACATGAAAGGGGCTTCTTGGCTGCTGTACCCAGACTCTGGAACTCCCTCCCACTAGAGGCCAGGACTGTCCCATCTCTGATGTCTTTCCAGAAACAGGCAAAGACCTTTCTCTTCAGGCAAGCTTTCCCTGAATGATGGACTACCTATTATATGTCTTTTATATGAATCTATAGGATCACATATAGACTTTCTGTTTATAACCACGTATAACCTTGTGTGATTACATTAACACTATGTTTTCAGTGTTAGTTTGCATCACTCATAACTCTTCCCCTGAATGATGGACTACCATGTGTATTTTATATGAATCTATGGGTTCACATAGACTTTGTGTTTATGACTACTTATAACTGTGTTGCTTTAATGTAATGTTGTCTATTAATGCTGTAAGATGTCCCTCAATTCCTTTTTCTCAAATACTTGAACATGTTTTAATTTGTACTGGACTGTGTATTATCCCTCATTACCGTAAGCCGCCTTGGTCCTTTTCCAAGGAGAAAGGCGGGGTAAAAAAATACTCTAAACTAAATAAATAAGATGCCAAACACAGAGTCTGGGGAAACCTCAGGAAGAAAAACTTCCAGAACACAGCCCAACAGCCCAACAACTCACAACAGCTATGGCAAAAAGACTGCCTGTCAATTTGAAACAGAACAGGGACACCCAGCACCCCCTGCGCCAGGATTTCTTGCCGAAGAAAAACGTGAATCCACACAGGTGACGTTTCAAGGCTATGTGATCAAAACGACCACACGGCAGTTCTATCCTCCTAGGTGTGCTCTCAAGGAAGTACCACTGGGTTCCGTCAGGCTTAACCAGAGGGAACTAGGACAAGGATCAGAATAGTCAGAGAATAATTTGGTTCCATGTGGTTTAACTAAGAAGGTTAATCAACGCCGTACAGCCCCCCTCTTCAATTAATCGATCCAAGGAGTTTCTAAATGCGGGTTTTTTTAAACTCATTTCTGCCTTTATTCTACTAACGCTATAAACAGGTGTGTAAGACAGTGTATCCAACATATCTACAGCCGATTCAGTATCCTGTTTAACTTAAAAGGAAACATAAAGATCGTGGAGACCCCAAGATCCTGATTCCTGACCGCCGAGATTCTGATGGCATTGAAAACAAAACCACTGCCTTTCCCTCCGTCATCCCAGATGTAGACCAGAGAGGCTGGCGATTCCGCAGCATTAAGATGGGCGCAAAGAATGAAAACGAGAGGAGGGGGAAGGTGGTCCCGCACATCAGCCTTTGTTATTTTGTCGCTGAACAGGCTTAGGCTGAGAAACAGCTACTGCTCTTGGATGTATCTCCATCAACTTCACCACGATTTATCGAAGTGTCTGAAGAATCAGCAGGAGATGAACCCAGGGGACTTTCACGTCGCCCCCTCCGTTTTTAATTTAAATAAAATGCTGGGAAGGATGGCAGAACTTTCCGCCATTGACGCCGGCAGCGAGCCAGAGAAGTTCAAAAAACAGCCAGAAATCCCGCGTTCCTTTTAAGCGGAGCGCGTTGGCCGCGCGTTTCGCTCTGCCACCGACCTGCCCCGCGGCCCCGGCAGGGAAAGGGCGCTCGCTGCCTGGGACTCGGAGAGCAGAGCGCGAAGACGGAAGGCGCCGGTGACCTCCCGCGTCCTCCGAAGGGGCTGGGCGCTACTAGGACCGGAGCTGGGAAGCGCCCCGTCAGCAGAACCGATGCTCTCCTTTGGAGGTGCCACGGAAGATCTCGCCTGGCGTCACAACCGGCCCCTCGTGTCCGGGCTTTGCCATCTCCCCCTGCCGAAAGCGCTGGGCTTTCCAGCCACGGCACTTGGGAGGACGTAGTCGTCGCCCCGGCGCCCGCCAGCTCCGTCCTTCCCCAGCGAGACCTGCCGCCCCGCTCCCCGGGACTGAGCGGCCGTCTTGGTTCCCATGGCTTCCGAAGGCAACCGAGCTCGGTTGGACTTCAACCCCGCCGGCTTCCACTCGCCTTTTGCCGATGGAGCCTTCACGTTTCCCCCTGGCCCGCATAAAACAGACGCCTCTATGCCATGTGCCTTGTGCAGGTTTTCCCCTGCTGCGTAAACCAGAACTATGCACGTATCTAATAGTAGTAGTAACAGTGCGAACAATTGCAATAATAAGAGCAGCACCAGCAGCGTCCGCTGGCCCACGACTGTAGATCGGAGCGTCCTCCTTCGTTCCCTGGAAGTCCTGAAGTATTCTTGAATTCTACGGAGCAAAAAACGGGCTTAGGGTGGGATCGCGTGCGCTTTCCCAAATATTAAAAATCAGAACCAGGCCATTCAAATCAGCAGACGGACATTTAATAAGGAGTGAGGCGTCTTTCCTGGAAGAGGTGTTTTCCACTTGGCAGGGAAAAAAACGGGGCTGATTTTTTTGGGGGTGATTAGGTCAGGAGCCAAAGATTGCTGCTTACCTATTGATGGAAGAGGGATGCTATCCAGGTTAGAATTTACTCATTTTATTTATTTAAAATATTTTTACCCTGCCTTTCTCCTAAAAATGGACCTACGATGGTTTGTATCTTTAAAAAGACAATATCTGAAAGCTAGAATCAGCGAGCTAATCAAATATTTTAAAATAACTAAAGGTTATAGTTTCAAAATTAGGCAAAAGCATTACTAAAACAGATTTAAAACCAACAAAAAGATGGACCATCCTGTTTTAAAACCTTTTTTAAAAAAGAGACCCAGTCACAAAGGGAAAGACTGCCTGAAGAGAAAGGTGTTTATCTGCTTGTGGAAGGACAGCAAAGATGGGGCCAGTCTGGCCTCCTGTGGGAGGGAGTTCCACAAAGTCTGGGAATCACATTGTCTTGAAAGAATCATTTCCAGGAGAAGGAGGTTAGCCATAGAAAGACTGGAAGTGAATGGTTTTGAGATTACTGGGACGTCTATTTTGCAGCCAGCCCCCTATGAAGAATAAATTCCAAACGAGGCCAATGCCGTGTTTCAATTTGGGGTCACAATCTGGAGCTCAGCAGCCCATCTCCATCAGGTTTGGGCATCAGAAATTAGCAAACGACCACCAGATCAAAGCATATTATTTATGACTGTGTAGTTGAAACTCCAGCTCATAAAATCCCACTGGACAAACGACTAAAGGAAAGGCTTATCAAATCTCATACTTATTCAAAACCCTGTGAAAAAGAAAATGGAAAATTTTGAGGATTCTTAAACATAAACAGAGATCCCAACATGTCAGGATTTACTTCCAGCAGGGTGTGTTTAACTTCAGAATTGGTTCTTGTTGGGTTAGTAATCCAGATTCAAGCACTTCCTGTTTCCTTAGAAATTAACACCACTGAAGCCAGATGGAACTTCAAATTTCATTGGATAAAAAGTTTGGTCCCCCAGTGATGGAGACTGGGAGATAAGTTCCAGCAAAAGCTAGACACGTTACAATACCACTGATTTCAAACAGCAGAGTTATCCAGTTCCCTCACACTGAAATCCAAAAAGGTATGGATTGCAGGATGTCCTGGGCTGAATCCAGGCTACTGATGAGCAGAAGACAGCTGGATGAATTCATTCAAAGGGATGCAAAGTATCGAAATGACAACAAACAAACACGGAAAACATATACAGGCACAAAACTGAATATATTGCTAGCCTAATCATTTTTCTTTGTCTTTTCTAGTTTGAGCTTGTTTCCTGGAGTTTTTTTTTTTTTTTGAAAGGGTGCAGGGTATAACCCCAATAGACTTGCTTACAAAACAAGGGTTGTTAATAAGGCTTCACTTCCAGGCACAAGTGTGTGAATCCAGACTTTCAAATGCAACAGGGCCCCAGAAGTGATGCCAAGCTCAGTGCTTCTGCACTCTGAATTTGCCAGCTTGTCACTTACGAATCTCTTGTGGGCAGATTGGCCGTGTTATTTTGTCTAGCAAGAGGAAAAACTACCCAAACAGACGAAATGAAAGGAGAGGCCTCAAACAGAAATAGATGTACTTATTTGCCTCATTTTGAATTTGATCTAATTGCCTAATTAACCCTAATTAGATTCTAATTACGTTGTGTCCATCATCATCATCATCATCATCATCATCATCATCATCATCATCATCATCATCCTGCCACCACACCAGACAGACAGCTGAGGACTTTGCACCTGGCTGGTCCTTTCAAAGTACTAGTGTTGCCTTTGTCTCCTGTGAGCCATCCTCACACAGGAAAGGAAACTCTGCAATTGAACCCAACCTACTTTGTGTGTATGGAATAATGGGAGGAGGTGGGGAGACCCTATTTTAAATAAAGGAACGGAAAGATGCAGGGGAGGGGGGAAGATGCTCAATCAGCTTTTAAGTGTCTAAGGATATCTAAAAATAACCTGAAGGAAATAGTCTCCCAAATATGTTACAATAAAGAGTTTGACCCTGGACTGGGCCTCTTGCCTTATGAAATGGTAAGGGAATGTCACAAAGAAGGGTGGTTCTTTCCCCTGGTGGGAACCATATGTTGTTGCTACTTTCAAAGACCTGCTGTAGACTCCGAGACCAATTTCTCTCCAATATCCCTTGATCCAAGGAAAAGAAATTCCCTGCACTAAGTTATTTTCCAGCTCCCAGAATCCTCTGAAGATCATAGCCACTTTCCTGGGTTGTTCTTGGAGTTCTACTTTTTTTTTTAAAGGAACTTACTCAAGATCTGACAAAGGATAGTAACATTCATCCTGAATAAGGCATGTATTTTGTGTCCCAGGAAATGTAAAGCACAGCACTTTATCTTCTTTACATTGCTGTCAACTCGTGGAATTCACTGCAACAGGACATGCTTCTGTACCTTTAATAGCTAAGTGTAAGATCTCATCAGAAATAGTTTGTTATAGGAGCCACACATAATGACTGCTCACACCTAGTAGATACAGGAGACTGGCCCTTGATTTCATGAGTCCATGGCGCTTTTATAAAAACATTACGACTCTATATCTTTTTCTTGCTACGCAGCTGACATCAGATGGCACTCTAAAAATAACACTGCTGTTATTTATGTTGTGCCATCAATAAATAGGGGTTGTGTCCATCCCTTTTTACCAGCCCTTTTACCAGACCAGATCTCCAAAGTCACAAAATGTGCTATGAGATACAATTGGAAAAATGTGGCTGGACATTCCCTTTGTGATCAGTTTTGTGTAAACCCTGAAACACACTGACTGTCCCCTGTTGGAAGCAGACAACTGGATTAAATGGACTATGCAGTGTTACCCTATGAATGTGTGCTCGGAAGAATGCCGCCAGTAAAGTAGACATGTATAGGACTGCTCTGTTTGCCTGATTCTACTAGGCGTTTCTGTAATTTTTAGCTTACATATGGGACGAGTTAATAATTTCCTTCTCCTGTGGCTCCTTTAAACAACAGGAAGGTATCTGGACACTAAGCTTTACTTTTAACAGTTTTCCATCGCAACAGAGCAGTATTATGGCCCTAAGACACACTGGCAGGTTCTTGCTAAGTAACCCTGTTGAGTTCAAGGAGTCTGACTCCCTTGTAAATATGCACAGAACTGTAGCTTTGACAGTGCCTGGAACTTTGGTGGGACCCTGGCAGCCTGAAGAACTGATCTTACTTAAACATTTTCTCTCTGTCTCCTGGAAGCATGCCTAAGATTGTTCACTAACAGAGATTTTGTTGAGATCCATTCCTTCAGTGAAACTCAAGCCTGGGTGGCTAGTGGTTAGAGCCACTGGCTAGAGAAATCTGGAAACTGAGGTCCAACAAACAGTGAGGGTGAGGAGAGACAAGGTGGGGAAGGTTGGGTGAATGCAGTATTTTTCCATATATAGTGGACCCTTGTATAACAAAGGGTTTGTATAACATAAAATCTGTACAACATAATAAATTCTGGAGATAGGGGAAATTTGCTTAACAAAATCGTCTATGGGGCCAATCTGTACAACATAAAAATGGTCGCGATTAGGGATTACTCCGTTTTCAATGCATTCCCATGGGAAATTTGTATAAAGGAAAATTGGCTTCACATAATTTCATTTGGAATAAATTAATTCCTTTATACAAGGTACTACTGTCTAAGATTATATTTTTTTTCTTAAACTGTTAAACTAAAAATAGAGGTAGATGCTTAGCAAGGGTTTTCAGCCCCTGGGGACAAAGTCTGTTTCTGCACCACCACCCCAAGGGATGGGGAGGGGCTCAGGTGCTGTGGAGGAGGTGGAGGCAGCAGTCGGGGGGGGGGAGCCCTACATGCTGGCCCTGGCAGGTTGCCCACAATGCACCTTGCAGTGGCTCCCGGGCGAGGAGCTATTTGGCACCCAATTTGGCACCCCCAGATGCTGTGCCTGGGGACAGATATCTCCCCTTGCCACTCCTAGCTATGCCACTGAATTGAGGGTCATCTTACACACGGAAGTAAGCCAAGGCCAGAACCACACTGTGAATTTGTGGTTTTCATACTGCGAAACTGTGATTTTGGGTTGGGAAAGTGGGGCGTCTTATACATGAGGTTCTTATAGGCAGAAAAATTTAGGTCTATAAGGATCAGATTCAAACATTCTCTAAGCCACAGAGCTGAGAAGTCATGTTGGGCCATCTTTCACCCTACTTTTCTCCACAAAATTGTTGCAAGTATGTATAACATTTAGGGCAAAATGTTTTGTCTCCAGTTTCTTTGGGGAAAGGTGTGATACAAATGGGTATAATATGTACAGTCAGTGGTTTCCAACCCATGGATCTGGATTCGAGTGTCTGGGCCATAAATCCCCCCATTATTCTGCCCCTCCAGAGAGAAGGTTAGGGCAGGAATTGCCTTTCCTCTAGCTGTTGTTTGCCAAGAACATTCAAAATCTCCCCATTGGATGGTTCCTCCCCAACTTTTATCAGACTGATGACTGCAAGAGATAAGAAAGGCCCTACCTGGGGAACTTTGAAGGGAAGAAAGTGTTGCAGTTCACCTTTTTCTTCTTCCCTCCCAAATCAGTTTCCTTTTGTGTCCTGTCTTTTCACCTATCGGCCTGCGGAAAGGAACTCCCCACTTCCTTAGATCCTGTAAACTGCATAGGGAAGCTTGGGGGGTGAATCTATGGAATGCCCTCCCAAGTGAGATCCGCATGGCGCCGACATTGATGACATTTCGGCGCCAGGTAAAAACCTTCCTGTTCCAGAAGTTTTTTAATTGATACAACATAGACTGTGGGACCTCTGATGGCAATTTTAGTGTAATGATTTTAGTGTAACGTTTTTATTATTGTTTTAATTATTTATTGATGTTTGATGTTTTAACTGTTTTAATTCTTTATTGTAAGCCGCCCAGAGACCTTTGGATAGTGGGCGGCATATAAGTTGTAAAAATAAATAAATAAATAAATAAGAGCAGGGCAAGGTGTGTTACATAATCAGAGAGACTTTGGGATTTGATTTCAGACCTCAAACACCCTCTCATCAATGGGCTGCAGTGAGGCAAAGGGCATGCCAGGCACCCATCACTTTTACAGTCTGGAGAAGTCAAGAGCTCAGTCCAGCTGGAAAGAACCAGTTTCTTGATGCAGGAGCACATCCCGAGAGAGCACATTCACTTCACTGATTTCCACCTCCCTTCGGTGCCACATCCACAAAAGGGCTTTGTAGGCTGGTGGTGGTGGTGGTGGTGGTGGGAATCACCATGGACCTAGACAGAAAAAGACTGAGTCCCATTCCAGTCTTAGGTAGTCTGGGGAATATACCCTGATGTTACTTATCAAGGGGGAGAGAGAGATGTTGCCTATCTTGCCTTATTGGATCAGACCAAGGGTGCCTCTCATCCCGCAGGGTCTGTTTCTCACCCTGGTGAAGCAGATGCCTCTCTAGGAAGTTCACAAGGAGGCCAAGAGGATCCCCAGCATCTGGCACTCATTCCGGCGTTTGATGGTGGAGATTCCATTCAGCTTTCATGGCCGGCAGCTGGTTGAAGACCAGACCTCCCAAAGCATTTCCACTTGCCTTAGCCTTGTGTTTTCGTTTGTAGTATTGCGCTGAGTTGGGAAGGACAGAGGCGAGGGACACACCCTTTGGAGAATACTCCTTGAAGCATCTCCCGGCCAGCACAGCCCTATTGGCGGAGGCATTCTGGATATCCCAATAGCGTACGTTTCCCCTTCAGCTCTGCTCAGACACACACAATGAGGCAGCTTTCCCCATACAAGGTTGATCTGCACTGCTCAGTATTTCCCCTCCAATGGGCAGACATTTGAGCCTTGGCTTTTAAAAGGTTGCAGGAGAACAGCAGTGCATGGTAATCCTATGATAGCAAAATATTCACTTTGTCTGGACTGCAATTCCTTCGATCCAAAGCCTACGTCGGCATGTCCCAGATATAGAAAACTGGGAATCTGAAGGAAATGTACATTGACCCAGACACAAACTAATATTGGTACCCTGATCCAAAGCAGGATATTCTGTGCAAAACATTAATGTATGAAATGTCATCTACCAAAGCTGTAGGCTCCCAGACGGCACCTTGCAAATGTAAGTTCCCATTAATTTCAGAGGGCGAGGCTGGTTCTGTTTAAGGCTGCGTTCAAAGAAGGTTGGTTTATGCCACCACACCAGACAGACAGCTGGTTTATGCCACATAACTCCCAAGCTGACGCCATCCAGATGTATTGGGCTAGAAAATCTCATCACCCCCTACGCAGCAGGCCAGGGGCTGCGCCTACATTAGGTGTGATGGGGTTTGTAGTACGTCATGTGTGGCGGGCGCGGCAGAGGGTCGTAAGAGACTACCTCCGTCTTGGAGGCAAGAAACAGGGAAAGCGTATTGTGGAGGCAGGGAAAGAAACACGCACACACTTCCTGCTTCTTGACTCCCGCCAAAAACCTCTCCCAAGGCCTCTTCCACCGACCCCATCTGCCTGGCTAGGATGGATTCCCTTCGGAGTTCATTCGGGACTTTTTGCGAATCCCCCCCCCCCCAGGACAAGATTAAAGGGAAACGTCGCAGCTGTATATGTTTGCATTGCTAGAGAGGGAATTGGTTTCCTTGCATTTATTTTCGTAGTTGTAATACGCAAGGGCGGATTTGCGTCACCCCAACAACTTGCTGGCCGAGATAAAGTTGCACAAATATTGTAAAGGGAAGTGGTCGGGCTCATTAGAAAAGTTTGTTTTTCCCTCCTCCTCCTCTTTCTTTCTCTCTCCGGAAGAAATAAGGATTTCTGCTGGATCCTAAAATACTGGAGCCGTTTCTATTTTGAGCCACCAATCTCGCAGGCACATCCGCTGATTTAGGCCGACTCGGAGCCTATAAAAAACAGGAGATGATGACCGGCGCTTAGGCAAAGCCGCTTCGCTTCCTGCCGAGACTTTTCTCCTCCTCGGGCCAAAGAAACCCGGCGCGGCTCATGGCAGGCCCTTCCGGCGCAAGCCTAGGGGTATGTTTACGCCGGAGTAAATCCGCGTGAGTTCAACAAATAAGAGGTAAAGTGGGCGTCCGGATCGCACTTGCGCCCTCTGGCGAACAGCCGTCCTGATACGACGCCGTGCTTGGAATATTTTTGTCTTTTATGGACTACAGTTCCTGTTGTCCCGCACCCAACCAATATGGCCAAAAGGCAAGGGCCCTTCCCATCAGCCGAGCTGGCTTTTGAACCGAGATCTGTCTCACCAGTCCCAGTCTATACTAGATCTGTTCGTACTCCTGAAAGATTATGATAGCCGGGTTTCTTTTCTGAACTCGTGTGCATGGTTCTTTGGGTCTGGAGATGCTTCCTCGTTTCGAGCCGAATTAAAAGTTTAAAAAAAAAAACCCAGATCCTCAAATGTTACAGGATTTTGAATGGTCAGTCGTGTCGTTTCATGAAACAGTGCGCCCAAAATCATTGTTTTCTTCTTGGTTGATACCTGATAAAGATTTCGTATTGGCACACGTGCACAAATGAGGCGTTTCCTCTAACAATTGATATTGAAATATGTTCACAAATAACCAGCAAATGGATTTAAGGGTGTCCGCCTCTTTTTATTATTTTAGGATTGAGAATAATCCCAAAGAATTTAGTGTCGTTTAATACTTCCACACACGGAGAGGTGTTACGACCGAGTTGAAACCGGTGCAATCACGCCGGTCACGTTTGCAGGTTGCTAGGGCTATTCTCATTATGGGGTCTGCCGCGTTCGTGCCCTGCTCCGTCCGCTCGACTTGCTGCGCGTTCCTGAACGCGACCTTCACACCTTAAAATACAGGCAACTTGTGGATTCAGAGCGGGCGCTCCCATGCATGTCTCCTCAGAGATAAGTCCCGCTAACTTTTACTCTTAGGCCAACCTGCATAGGCTTGCAGCCGAAATGAACTTGGAAAAAAAAAGAAAAACGTTTGAGTGGCCATGAAGGGGAAGTAGCAGCTCATTCACACGTGCACGTGTCCGCTTACTCCTCTTCCAAAACAACAAATGCAAAATGGGAGAACGGCAGCATGCCCAAATGCCCCACGAACTTTAAACCCCATCATCATCATCATCATCATCATCATCATCATCATCATCATCATCATCATCATCATCATCATCATCATCATCATCATCCAGGTTTGATCCCCCCCATACCTGCCATAATGAATGACTCCTTGGGAAACAACCAAAGTAGAAAACCAAGGGCCTAAAATGGAAGTCTGTTTGCTGCACTGGGCCCCATCATGTGGGCCCTCCTTGGAGAAGACAAGCCACCTTCCTAAATGCTGACGAGGCAGACATGGTTTAATGGCACTTCCCATCCATGAAGCTTTGGGGAAGGGGTGAGACCACCCCTTTCTGGAGTGGTGGAACATTATATCTTTACAAACGAACCTTAATCCCTTTAAGAAAACCCAGGCAACCAAAGGGGGACTGACTGTCCCTCCTTGGGCCTAATAATTCCCACCAAGGCATGAATGAGAAGTCCTGTTACTTGGACTCTGGGATAGACATGGAGGATATCATATTGCTTGCATTTCTTAACCTCAAGGTAGCATCACTTCCTGCCCTTTTATCCTCACAATAATGTTGGTAGGTAAATCAGGCTGAGATGAGAGTGACTGGCCTAAGGTCACCCAATAGGTTTCAAGGCTCAGAAAAGACCAGAAACCTACATTCAGTGGCATAGCTGGGGGGGGGGCATCTGTCCCCAGCTGCAGCATCTGTGGGCACCAAATTGGGTGCCAAACAGCTCCCCACCCAGGAGCCATGGGAAGGCAAGTCGTGGGTGACCTGCCAGGGCCAGCGTGGAGGGCTCCACAGCCACTGCTGCTGCCTTCTACGCAGCACTTTAGCCCCTCCCTGTAACTTGGGGTGCGCGCAAAAACTGACTTTGTCCCCAGGTGCTGAAAACCCTATCTACGCCTCTGCCTACATTTCTCCAATCTCAGCACATAACTTGAATCACCACTGTGTTACTGGTTCTCCATCTGAATGCCCTTCGGTTGTCAGATTGATCTTAAAATCTAAAAGAAATGTAACATTCAAGTCTGCATCATCTAAGCCGGCTGAAAATCAGATCCTATGCTGATTCCAGAATATCAGAACTAGGGGACATCCACTCAAACTGAGGGTTGGGAGAGTGAGAACAAACAAAAGGAAATATTTTCTTACCCAGTGTGTTGTTAGTCTGTGGAACTCCCTGCAACAAGATGTGGTGATGGCACCTGGCCTGGATGCCTTCAAAAGGGGATTGGACAGATTCCTGGAGGAGAAGTCCCAAACCATGATGGAGATGTGTCATCTCCAGACTCAAAACCGGGGTACTTCAAGGGCCAGATGCAGGGGAGTGGTATCAAGAGACAGATATCTAGTCTCGTGCGCTCCTGGACCCATCTGGTGGGGCCACTGTGAGATACAGGAAGCTGGACTAGATGGGCCTTTGGCCTGATCCAGCATGGCTCTTCTTATGTTCTTATGTTCTTATGTCTTTGAAAACCTCTCAGTTTCTGTGGGTTTAGGCACACCTGTCACAGAATGGAGATGCAATTTTAAAAGCAGCCCCAAATGGTATATCAATCCTAAATGAATGTGTGTATCAGATGTCCCTGTAGCCCCAAGGAGTTATGACCGTGTCCCTCTCCATAAATGTGATTTCTGAGAAAGTATGAACAAGGCTGGCAAGCTGCCCTGGACAGTTTTGTCATAGTAAGCCTTATTTAATTTAATCAGATATTTTATAGTTTGGGCCCTAAGGTTAATGAACAGTGGTATATACCAATAAATGTCTTAAAACCAATACATACGAACATTTACCTTGAGGAAAACACCACACTAAAAGGTCAGGCCTTCTCCACCGTGGCTCCAAATTTATGGAATCAAGTTTCCAGAGGAGCTATGCCTGGCACCTTCCCTTTTGTTATTCAGAAGAAAACTAAATACAATATACTCCTTTTTAGGAAGGTGTTTTCCCACTGAACTGGTTTGATGTTTTGTTCATCTTCGGTCCTGCTGCATTTGTAAATCGTTCTGGTGCCACTGTGGTTTTTTTTTAATACTGTTAGTGTTTTTAATTGTCTGTTAAGTTTTCTGTATTTTGTTTCCATTTGTTGTAAAACCACCCAGAATAGAGCTTTTGCACTAATGAAGTGGTGTGTGTGTGTGTGTGTGTGTGTGTGTGTGTGTGTGTGTGTGTGTGTGTGTGTGTGTGTGTGTGAGAGAGAGAGAGAGAGAGAGAGAGAGAGAGAGAGAGAGAGAGAGAGAGAGAGAGAGAGAGAGAGAGAGAGAGAGAGAGAGAGAGAGAGAGAGAGAGAGAGAGAATCTGCAGTGCCCATCTTGAGTACTGTAAACATAATGTTAAATGTTTGTGATGCATGGATGCTCCTTTTCTCTCTAGAAAGGCTATTGTGTTTAAGTTCCCCCACCTGAAGCAGCAAGCTCAATTCCTTTCTTTAAGGAGGCTGGCAATCCAAACACTTGCTTACTCAGAAGGGCCTTCTGTTGAATGTCAATGGAATTTATGAGCATGCTGATATGCCATACGATCTGAACGCCAATACTTGCGGTCCAGATAGCAGAGCCCCGCTGGAACTCACAGGTATCTTATATATAATCTTTATAATAATGGGGGCATTTGGTGCATTGTTGGGCTGGATTCTTGCAAGAGTGAGATGTTCTTTTTGTTGTTTAGTTTGACTGTTGTTTTAGCAGACTTCTTTGAAGTGGCTGAATGCTACCCACGCCAGGCCACGTGGCCAGAATAAACTTTTGTGCAATTAGCCTCCTCAGCTTTTTTTCTTCCTTGCAAAACCCTTGGTGAAAGCACTCAAGGAACCAATGTAATCGGCCTTGCGTTGAGTTCTTGTGGTTGACCTGGCCTTTGCTCCTCTTTTTAAGGCTGTTTTGCCACTCCGCAGTGGAAGATCTTGTGCAGCTCTATCCTGCAATTTGGGTTCATAATGAGTTGGCAGCTGAATTTCCAAAATGTAGTCCAATTGTGTTTTATATTATGACATTTACAACCCACTTTGCCTCCATAGGTAAACGGAACACAATTCCCCTCACCTTTTCTAGAAGCTGGGATTCATAAAAAATTAATTTTTCAAGGCCTGATAAGCCAGTGTTATCTCATTGAATGACGAGAAGCATCAGTGGCTTCACCACGTGGCATTGGGGTACGAGCCGAGCCCTGTGCAAGGAAGGAAACTGAACTGGAAAAGCCATTAGTTGGCCACGTGGGCTAGGAGATTCCAAGAGATTGGACATCACTGCTGCACTGCTTCAATTGTGTCGAGTTTTTCCTCCTCCTGATTTCACCTGTTCCTTTTATCTTCTACCCTCTTTTATTACAGGGCCATTGGAAGGTTCTCAAGGTACAAATGCTTCACAAGTGTAGGATTTAGTGAGACCTGCTTCCAGGTCAACATCCCTAGAACAGGCCAGAGATAAGTAATATAGGTCATCTAGAAATTGTTGAGCTACAAGCCCCATTATCCCTTACCACAGGCTATAGATAGGGCTGATGGGAGGTGTAGACCAACAGCAGTGAGTTAACCCCGCCCCCTCCAGGGACAGGCTGCATAAGATATTGCTGTAACTTAATTCTAAATTTCCTTATTCTGTGGTAACTTTGACTGAGCTCAAAATAGAATTAAGTGTAAGCTTATGACTGTTTAAAAAATAATAAAGCAAAAGCAAACCCATGCAGGCTTCAAGAACCATCTGGCCAAATTAAGTCATCCATCCAAAAGTGCAGACATTCAGTGTCTCCAGATTCTTCACTAGTCAAGGTGTTATGAAAAGCAGAAAAGAGGTAGAGAGGGGGAAGAAAAGGCTGACTTGCTGAAGTCCCCATCCTGAGAGTCTAAAAAGGAAATGTGAAAAGTGGTTGCAGACACAGGAGCAAGACAGAATATCATTCTGCTACGATTCTCCCACTGCTGACATTCTCCCATTTAAATAATCGAATCATAGAATCCTAGAGTTGGAAGAGACCTCAAGGGCCATCTAGTCCAACCCCCTGCCATGCAGGAACCCCCATCAGAGAACTCCCACCAGATGGCCTCTGCTTAAAAACCTCCAAAGAAGGAGACTCCACCACCCTCCGTGGCAGCGTATTCCATTGCTGAACAGTTCTAACTGTCATGAAGTTCTTCCTAATGTTTAAATTGAATCTCTTTTCCCTATAGTTTGAGACCATTGCCCCGCATCCTAGTCTCTGAAGCCATGGAAAATTTGTTCCTTGCAGCAACAATTACATGGTGAAGTACATATCTCTGATCATATGAAATATTTATGTCTACTATGTTTAATAAAAAAAGTTCTGGTCTAAGCTCTATCTTAATTTTCAAGTATCTTTCTAAAAATAGTTTTACCATTTTCCAATATGCCTTTGCCTCTTTACATGTCCACCACATATGATAAAAGGTACCACAATCATATTTACATTTCCAACATTTAGGTGAGCAATTATACATCTTAGATAATCAGTGTGGTGAGAGATGCCATCTATAAAACATCTTATAGCAATTTTCCTTAAAAGAAATAGATTTGAAGATTTTGACTGTATTCCACAGAGAGTCCCATTTATTTAGATGAATAGAGTAACCGAAGTTTTCTGCCCATCTTATCATGGTATCTTTAACCAGTGTATCAATCATTTTCTCATTTAACAAAATACTATAAAATTTACTAAGGAGCTTGGAGTCCAAGTGGAGTATCAATAGTCAAATCCCCCTCTTTGGTAAGATCTTTGAAGTGTGAGTATATTTGTTGGTACTTCCAGTTGATACTAATTTCCCAATTTTCAGATGTCATGTTAAAGCTTTTGGGGTTTCACATTCTCCCAGTAGATAACAGTGGTGCTTTGGAATAGAATTGTTTTTTAATCGATAACCATTTTTAACTAAGGCATTTTATCCAGTGCTTTTTAAAGAGGGTAGGTATATTACCCTTATACCACATATAAAGATGCCAACCCTTATCTAGGCCATAACTCTCAAGCTGCAATATTCTTTTATTTGTCATCAAAATCCAGTCTTTAATCCATCATGGCAGCAGCCTTGTAATATAACACTAGATTGGGCAGGGCAAAGCCACCAGTTTTGGTTCTATCCTGTAAATAAACATTTTTAATCCTTGCTTTTTCTTTTGCCATATAAATATACGTATACTTTTTTTTCCAGGTCTGTAATAATCTTAAAATTAGGTAATATAGGTAAAGATTGAAATAAAAAAAGCAGTTTAGGTAGAACATTCATTTTAACTGCTGCAATTCTGCCCATTAAGGATAACTGGAGTCTTGACCAAATTTCCAAGTCAGCTTTGATTGTTTTTATAGCATTAACATAGTTATCTTTATATAAAGAGTTACAACGGTTGGAAACAATGATACCCAGGTATTTTACCTTGCTAGCATGTTGAAAACCCGATTGGTTTACCAGTTTTTCGATCATGAATGAAGTCATATTTTTGGTAAGCAATAGTGTTTTTTCTCTGTTTACCTTTAATCCAGAGATTTTAGAGTAGGCCTCCAAAGTCTTTAGGAGTTCTAGAGAGGAGGTCTGAGGATTCTCCATAATAACCAACAAATCGTCTGCAAAGGCTTGTACCTTATAAACTTCTCCTTTGCTTTGTAGGCCTTGAATACCTGGAGTATTTCTTATGACATGAAGAAGCACCTCCAAGGTTAATATAAACAGGAGGGGAGAAAGAGAGCATCCTTGCCTGGTGCCTTTATGTATGTTGACTTTATCTGTAAGGTGGCCATTGACTACAAACCTAGTATTTTGGGTGGAATAAATTTGTTCAATTGCTCGCAGCATTCTATGGCCACACTGTAGATAATCTAACTGACATTTGAGTAAAGACCAGGATACGTTGTCAAAAGCTTTCTCAGCATCAATGAATGCGAAAGCTACTTGCTTTTCAGGGTGGCATTCATAATATTCCAACACGTTGATACTGTATGCGAAATTCTGGAAACAACCAAACGTGCCAACAGAGAAGAATCTCCACAAAAAGATAAGAGAATGCATCGAAATCGACAGACTTTCCGGCTATTTAAAGGGAGACTATGATGAGATCTCTCGGAAAAGATGGCAAGAAGTAACAAACCTATTAGTACTGTGATAATATTTGGCAATCTACCAATATGTTAAATCACTTTTTTACTTTGCTTGACATATTCAATGTAAATTTTAAAAACTGTACCCCCTTTTTCCCATATCCCTTCCCTTTGTTCCCTCCTTAAAAACCCAATAAAATTATTCAATGCAAAAAAAGAAAAATTGTTCTCAATAAAGCATATCCAGCTATACATAACAAAGCTTTTCCACTACAGCTTCCAGGATCCTGTTGTCATTCTGGTCTCATAGGGTTCTGGGGTATGTATCCCAAGTCCCAGATCACAATAAGTTGTGAAATATTTGGACTTGAGATGGTTTATCCCAGTGGATTTCAACAGAAATCTAAGAGTGCGCCCACACTGCAGTTGAATACCCATTTAGATGTCATGGCTCCATTCTAGTAGAACAGAGCAACTTGTAGTTTGGAGAGAATCTGGACTTAACTTCTGGACAGCTGTTTTACGCTCATCAAAATTACAGCACAGAATTGTAAGGGCCTGACCAAAATAGACGTCAAGATTGCTTAGAATGGTGCCGTGATAGTGGAAGACTGCCATCAAATGCTACAGCTGTTTTGAGTTTTTGATTATTGTTTTGTTTTTTGCATATATTAATTTGTTTTTATATTATAATAAGCATTGTATATTGTAATAAACATTTATATTGTAATAAACACTGAAAAGGAAAATAACTCCCAATTTTTATCTCCTCTTCCATACTGCTGACTTCCACAGTAGCTAATCCTGGGCTTATATCAAGCTTACAGGCAGGGCTGTAGACAACACCCTTCCTACGCTAATGGCTGATAGAAATTGCTGTTCAGTAATATACACCCTTAGGACATAGGGGTTTCCTGGGGCAATTGCCCAAGTCAGCTGATTTGGGGTGTTGTAAAAAGAACAAATTGCACATTTTAAAATGTATGCTTACTGTGTTTTATTACCAGCAAGGAGGATAGGCCCTTGTGGAATTTTCTGCTTTACGTGCCAGAATGGCTTTGGTTAGCTTTAACTTATTTTTCTGGATTGGAATTCCCAGAACCCCACAGACACTTCGGCAACTTGTATGTAAAATTTCCGGTTTCTGGTGGACTAAAGGCACTGTGTGACTTTGGTATGTGAAGGGCTTATTTTGTTCCTCTGTCTCAGCCAGCAAAGTCTGTTGGTTTGGTTCTGGGACATCTTTCTTCATGAATTTGTCTAATTTCTCTTTAATTTCACTATTTGTCCATCACTACACTTTGGAGCAGTGGTTGAGAAACTTAATGGTGCATGGATGTGTGCATGACTGTTCTGTCCCTTCTCAGCTGCAAATCCCTTCTACTAGATCAAAAATTATTGAATCTGATGGTACCTTGAAGACTATTACGTTTTCTTTAGCAATAAATAAGGCTGAATCCCATTATCAAAGTTTATGCTAAGTAGAGCTTATTAGCCTATAAGGTCTAACAAAATTCTCTGTTGGGTTTGCTGCAACAGAGTACTAAATAATACAGCTACCCTTCTGGAAAAGTCATTTTTCTCATTCACTCCCCATTCATCACAGTTCTTAAACCTATATTGTGTCCCCTTGTTGCCAAGTTTAAAATATCAAGCATTAATATTCTCAGTATATGACACTAATAGAAAATCACATGGATTTTAATGGGCCATAAATTCCCTTGATAGTTACTCTGGCTGAGTTGCAATTAGTTGTAATTACTGAGTCACACTTAACATATACAGTACATTTAGACTCACTCATAGGCTTGCACAGACAGGACCCCCCCCCCAAAAAAGAGGAGGGTTGTGTTATAAAAGGAGTGTTCTGGCATCACCTGCTGGTCATCTGATACCACTGCAGTATATCTGTTTAAGAATTGTGCACTCTGCTCTCCCACAGTAATATTTCAGTGGGGAAAGGGGGAACAGAACAAAATCATCTACCTATCCCTTCCTAAGTCAAAACATCACTGGGTGTTAATTTGGATGCAGGCTTCCCCCCCCTCCACAACATTAACAAGCAAGATCATTTCCGTCATGGTCAACCCATAAATAAAAGGTCAAATGTCCAAACATGCTTTATGTATTATTCAGGCATACAAGATGTTGGAAGGAGATTGGGATCCTGTTTATTTGCTAAGTGATGATGGCACTTGTTGGGGTCAAAGAACAACAAGAGGGGGAAGTGAGTCATCAGGCTTGCTTAATGCTAAATCAGAGGCTGGAAAAGTAACTCTTTGGGACTACAAATTCCCAAACTCTTTCCCCAGTCAGCAGGGCAGTGGGGATTCAGGAATTGTACTCTGCATTTTTAGTGCCTTAGATGTTCTTTGTCTCTTTATAAGCGCCCAGGTCCTTGTGAGCACTGTCTGGGCAGCAGATCTAATTCTCCTCCAGAAGTTGCCAAGGAGGAGCTCTTATTTTGGTAGCTGCTTACGCTGAGATTTGGCCAGAAATCCAAAAAGGGCACAAATGAGCAAATTAATCTTGGAGTCCTAAGAAGACTAGAGGCTTGAGTCCAGATTTATGTCATCCTTTTAGTCTCTTTTAGAGACATTAAATCAAGGGAGCCTCAGCAAGTTGTGATCCATTTTTTCGGATTGATTTCCGTGGTGGCCAAGCTTGGATCCAATCCAGCGGGTAGACATTCCAATGGATGACTCAGGGCTTTTCTATGCTACAGAGTGTGTAAGAGTGAGCAACTAGTTGGTTGGCACAGAGCCATTCCCACCAATTTTTATAGGCTTTTTCCTATTGCTTTTAATTGAGCATCCAGGATTTTGTCTGCAATCGGGCGTGTAGTTGACTGTAAGCCTCTGGCTTTCTTGGGTCTCAGTCTGGCCTTTTGGCCTTCAACATTGCCATGGTTCGGTGCTTTCTGCAATGTTTGTATGGGACTTTTCTTATTCAGAAAGGTTGAAATGCCTCACCTGACATCCAGGTAGTAGTATTTGACGGTCCAAATTAAGGTAAGTTGATATTTTGGTTCCTGCCTTTTGCCTTGGGTCCAAACAGCCCAGGAATGCAACAACACACCTATTCGCTTCAATGAAGTTGAATTTGGCTCTTGGGCTTGAAAGGGGTTGCCCGCTCTAGTTCTATGCCAGCATGCAGCCTGCCGGCTGCCTACAAATCAAATACTAAATGTTCCTGAAACCCTTGAATCCCTCAATATAAACAGTCCCTCCCAATGTGAAAATGTATGCTCATAGCAGTGGTTCTCAATTTTAGTTAATCCAGGTCTTCTTGAGCTGCAGTTTTCAAAAGCCTTTACCACCGGCTGTGGTGGCCAGGATTTCTGGGAATTGTAGCTCAAGAATCCTGGGTTAACCACAACCAAAGAGGGTTGTTTTCGGTCTTAAAAATCGTGGTTGGTTTGTTGAGATCCAAACATGACCAGCTAGTCACTTCCTGTTTTTTTAATAGGGCCTTTTAAATCCTAAAGTAGCTCCAGAGAGGCTAAAATTGGGGGTATAATGCAATCACTTCTTTTCCCATTTAATATACATGTTAAGGATAATCTCTAAGAATTTGTACTTTTTGTTTCTCATTATGTGACCAAAAGAATCATAGCTTCCTGCATCAGCCAGTCTCCAGGTGACTCTCTCTCTCTCTCTCTCTCTCTCTGTGTGTGTGTGTGTGTGTGTGTGTGTGTGTGTAGCTCCAACTGCGGAAGCTGTTCCAGCAATGTGATGATAACTAGGCAATGCAACCAGCACCTTGTCAGCTCACTGTGGCACCTGTGCTGCGGCTGTTCTCCATGGGTCACCAGTGGCCAACATACTAGCCTGTGTGACGTATTTTCTTGATCTTGATTCCATTCCTATAGTACTTCTTTACTGACCACTCTTTCGATCCAAGAAATTCTTAGCATTTTGCAACAAGCCTGTATTTTTTCTCCGCTTGTGTGCTTTGAATAGCAACACGTGAAAGTCCACCGCTCCCTTCCTTCCAAGGTGCCTTTTCAATGCCAGTTTTTAGGCTTTCCTTGGAGCAGGGCAGTGATTAGTTGAAACACGTTTGGGTGCCTTAGGTTCAGGGAACGACCATGGATTAATCATAGACATTTGCTGCCTCATCCTGTCTGAGGGCAGGGTGAGGCAATCAGCTGAAAACTAACTGTGTGTCAAGCTGGTTAGAAAAAAAAGCCTCTACCTCCCCAAATAAGTAACAACCGACCTTCTGCGCTCCTGTTGTCTCCTACTCACCCTTTTTGCCTCATCACAGTCAAAATGTAGACAGAACGCTCATGACTACAATAAAAAGAACCGTGCTAGATTATACAGCTAAAATACAATCCCCTGAGGGCTGTCTTCCAGCCAAAGCTACAGAAGCGTTGTGCAAGGCCTCAACCACTCGTTCTCAGCACCACAGTCTACTAACTATTTCCTTCTTGTCAAACTCCAGGCTGGGGGGTGGGGTGTGTGTCTTTTAACAGTGGCACTCCTTCCCTGCGCAAACAGCTTGAAGGAAAGATAGAGGGGGTCGTCTCCCTCCACACCCACCCCCACCTCCAGGCACAGTGCAGCAGCCGCTAGTGCCTTTGTCAGCTTGTAAAACTCGCAACCCCATTGTCCCGTTGCTCTCGCTCCGGCCTCCATGCTTCACCCGGCAGTACAAAATGCAGCGGCAGCAAATTCCTAGGATCCCACGCACTGGAAGCAGGGATTTAGGGGAATGGCCACACAATCCAGTTGGTCTGGTCTCTTGCCTGTGGAAATATTCGTGCACGGAATAGCTGACGGCAAAGGAGAAGGACAGCAGCCTTACCTGGCCCTAATGAAAAACACATCGCCCGTTACCCAGTGGCCTTGAGCCTGCCTTGCTATTTTGGCACCTTCCCTTCTTGCTCTTTTTCATATTCATGATTATTTCGTTCCAGTCTTTCTCAGAAAGCATCAGTGGGTTACCTTAGAGATCCCTGGTTAACACCTTTCCTCCCTTGAGTGCAAAGCATGCAGGTTTGTTCTGAGCCAGAGTAGTTTAGGAGGTGGGCGTGTGGTGTAGCCACTTTTGTCGATGCAGCTTTTAAGGGAGAATGTTTGGGGCACCGTGTATCCTGTCTCCGTTCCAGGATAGGAGGGGTGTAAATAGCAACATGGTGGCGGCAATGCTTGCAAAGTCTAAACTCTAGGAGTTTTCTAGAAAAGTAGCAGGGACGTGGGTGCCCTTCTTCCCTGGTTCCGCGTTTTCTCTGAACCTGGCTGCAATCCTCATAATAGAGGTAAAGGCGGTGGGACCGGATGGATTTTCTAAGCATCATTATATGCTTGCAAGATATCTCTGTTCTAACATGGAATATTAGTATTTTGGTGTGTGTGCTGTGTCGTTACAGACTCATGACTGACTCTTCGTGACCCCATGTCCATGGAGTTTTCTTGGCAGGAATACTGGTGGTTTGCCAGTTCCTACTCCAAGTATTTTGGTATCTAAAAAAGGCAAAAAAAATCCTACAAGCACTTGTCCCTGGGAGAATAATAACTCACCGTTTGCTGCCCCTTTATGCCCCCTAAACATCTCCAAACAGCAAAACTGCTTGGGCTGGAATGAATGCCCCCTCCATGAATGCCATTTGGTGACTTTCAGTCTTAAGTGCTTCCGTGGACTCTTTTAATTCAGAATGGAAAAGGGAAAAGCGTATCTCTCCAAGCTATGTGACATCAGTTTCTGGATAATTTTTATGCACCGTCCATGAACAGGGTGTGCCCGAGGAAGCAGATTTTGTGAAAGCTTGCTATTCGTTGTTTTTTGGGGTGGGAATGTTAGTGGTCCAGTAAAAGGTATCATTTACTTTTTGATTTCAAGGGGCTCAAAACATTCAAATGTTATATCGTTCATCCAAGCCAGACGAGAATCCGTCCTGTTGACGCTGTTATACAAGCGGTTCAGCGGGAAATGATGGTTGCACTGCGTCTAAAAACTGCACAGTGGCTAGGAAGAGAGCCCGTGCAGTTCATTTCTTAGAACGTACTTCAGCCCCAGTTGGAATCGTGGCGTGGCATGTTGTGTGGGCCGGGGGAGGGGGGCTGTTATTCTTGATAGCCCTGCTTGGCGCAGCTGATGAAATGTGCTGAGACGAGAACACAATGAACTGTTCTTCCTTCAGAACATACAGCGGCCCGCGATGTCTATGCCTCAGATGCCTATTTTTACACCTAGCCCCACCACCAACCTTCTATTGTTCAGTTCTCCACGAAGAATGTTGTTATATTGATTGTTTGTGCGTCAGCCCAACTCTCTCTGGAGCTTGCGCTTGGACGGAATGAGAGAATTTCCATTAGCAGAGCACACATTATTAGTCCCCCGGTGCCAAATTGAGCAGCAAGCCAAGGTTGCTATTTCTAGCCATGTTCACCTCAGGAAGGAACCTTCTCAACTTTAATGGGATTTTGCTATTGTTGGTTGCCTTCTGTTTGACAGAGAGCCAGCCGGGCTGAGCATTGTTTAGAGAGCTGCATGAAATATAATAACGCTTTAGGCATTTGCTGCAGCACATTCCAGTGGGGTGTTTATTGTGGAAGAGAGGGAGGGGGGAAGTTATTGTCTTTGGCAGAAGGAAAAAAATAAAACTTGCCTTCATAACTTTTTCTTTTTAAGCATTGTGCTTAAAAACACAGGGCAGATGTTGTGAGGCTGGAAGTGGGCCAGGTTTCTTAGACCGTAGAAGCCCTCAAATATTGATGAAGAGTATGGGTCGTAAGTTTTGTAAACGGACTTTCACATATTACAATGAGATCCTTCTCAGAAGTTGCATCAGTGTCCATTAGGAGGAGCAGGTCATTTCCAGTAGGATCATCTCTTTTGTTTCGGCTGTGTAGAGGAGCATCAGGCTGCAAATTCATGGGCAGAGACCCTTTGATACAACAACATAGTGTTTAACTGAAACTAAAAGGCACAGACAGACAGACAGACAGACAGACAGACAGACAGACAGACAGACAGACAGAGACAGAGACAGAGATCACAGCCAACAATATTTATACTGAATGAGGAAAGTGATACCTCTTTCCTTATATATCCAATAGACCAGTGGTTCTCAACCTGTGGGTCCCCAGATGTTCCTGGACTGCAACTCCCAGAAGTCTTCATCAATAGCTGAGCTACCCAGGATTTCTGGGAGTTGCAGTCCAGGAACATCTGGGGACCCACAGGTTGAGAACCACTGCTATAGACCTAAAAGAGTCCCCTCTCTCTCCTTGAAGGGGCAGTGGAAGAATATGGGCTGAATGAGGATTCTGTCATTCCTCTTTGCCCAGTGGTGGGGCAAAAGACTGGGGAAGATCTGATATATCTGCACCACGTCCACTTGACGAGGGGGCAGGAATAGGGATCATTCAGAATCACATTCCCAAGCTGTGGCCTGTGTTCTCTTTGGAACGAGCCAAACCATAGATCAACAGCGGTCAACACCACACTGGGAAGCCTTACAAGAGTAGCAGACTATAATTTGACTTATTTGGGCCTATTGGTGAAAGAGTCCTCTGCTTGAATCTTCTTTTGTTCCTTTCTTTGGCCTTAGCAAAGGCAAGAGATGGCTGGTGGATTCTCACTTTAAGCATCAATTTACTTGCAGAGGAAATTACAGTCATTATTACTGTACTCCTTGGTATCTATCCTACCTTGGGAACTGTAATGTATATTGAACATCTCCAGTTTGTGGGTCATTATTTTGTTTTCCATATTAATTGGCATATTCAGTGGACCTGCCTTGGCACAATTAACTACACTGGGCAACAGGATTTTGGCCAGAGTTTTGAAGTATTGTGCTACTGTACCATTATACTGCTTTCTCCCCTGCCAAAAGTGGAAGGAGGAACAATTCTCGCAGATACTGCTGCTCAAAGGGGATATAATAATGCTGTAAAAACACATGGCTTACTATTGGTCAATTCAGGAGTTATTAAAATCCATGGAAAGAATGCAGTGGGCTTTGCACCAGGCCTTTCAAAATTCCCCATCAATGCAACCCCATTTCATTTCCCTTCTCCCTCTTTCCTTGTCTGTGCAAGTACCTCCGCAGGCTCCCAGGACGCTAGTTTTTGTAAATTATTTGGAGTGCAGAGATGGTGGGAATGAGCTCTTTCTCAGCCTTGACAACTCCCCAAAGATCTATCTTTGTTCTATACACCACAGCTTCATTCTGTAAAGGACATCTTATTACCATTATTAACAAACACAGACTTGACTTTGGAGAAAAAGGTTATGCTCTCTTGGTGCTTCCATCGTATAAGGTATCTAAGGATGTGCCAATACAATGACTGAAAGGAAGAGAATTGGAGTAGCTTTTCCCCTATGCATTTTGAATGAAGAAAATCCAATGGTCCAACCAGATTTCTTTAAAAACTAACAACAGCAGTGGGATTTGGCCTGTAGTTGTTAAGTTTGCCGAATTTTTAAAATGTAAAATCATTTCCCAAAGCCTCCCTCCTCCCATTTTGTTGCAACATTATGGCAAGAAGTGTTACATTATTACAGCACTAACCATGGCCAAAAATATCCAGTAATTTTTAGGAAATTGCACTCCTACTTGACTGAGCAAATCCATAATTAACTGGCTATTTGGAAGAAAACTTTCAGTGTGTGACATTTCAGTACAAAATGTGGCATTTTGAATGATGCTAACAAATGTACAGTAGGACCCCGGTATCTGCGAGTCCAGCATCTGCTGATTCATTTATCCATGGTGCAAAGATATTTAAAATAAAAATCCTAAAAATAGGTTTCTAATGAGGAAGGTACCAGAACTGGCCACCAGACGGTGCCAAAGACCATACTATGATTCACATTCACACAAGTATTATAGTATTTGCTATACCCAACGTTTTCCAGCATGTGCAGAGGAGGGGGCTTGAAATTGATCCCCCATGGGGTTCTACTTTACATCAAAACTCAGCCAAGAGTCCCAGACTGAAGTTGTCAAACTCCAGCCCTGCTATGACTTTTTCTGCCTCCTTGGTTTAGGGCTAAATCGTCAGGACGGTTTTCTCTCTGTGGAGGTGAAATGCAGAGCAAGAGTTTCCTCTCTGAATCCTGGGGTTTGAAATCCCAGTAGCCATTGGCCGTTATACTCCATGGGAAACTTGGGGTGTCCATGGATGGCTCTCCCACTTCCTCCTGCCTCCAGAGAGGTTGGGGGGCTCTTTGGGACTAGAGGGGGAAATTGAATTCAAAATTGCTGCTTGACCAAAGCTTGGAGACATTGCTTTCTCTCTCTCTTTTGGACTACAACATCCAGTATCCTATGTTGGCTTTCATGCTGCCTGGCAGTATGTGGAAACGGCTTCCCTTTCTGGCAACCCAGATCTGTCCCCTGTGATGGTCACCTCACTCTGCCCAGTGGGTTCAGCCACACTGGTCCAGGGATTGCGGGAGCTCAACACAGGGATTTTCCCCAGCTCTGGGTCTACACCAGTGCTGGTCGATATAATTTGCACAACAAAGCAAAGCAAAGTGTTTTGCTTATATACCACCCCATGGCACTTCAAGCACGCTATGGGCGGTTTACAATTTAATTATGTACTCATTTTACCGACCTTGGAAGGATAGAAGGCTGAGTCAACCATGAGCCGGCTACCTGGGACTGAACTCCAGGTCGTGAGCACAGTTTTACCTGCAGTACAGGCATTTAACCACTGTGCCACAAGGCTTTTTTGCTGACCAGTATGAGCACCACCCCAACAGCGAATTAGGGTAGCCACACAGTTCTTCCATTGGATGGTCTGCTAGAAGACCATCATTCTTTTGAAGCTACCCTCCATTTGAGGTGTTGTCCAGGCAAGTCCAATGTAGAACTAATTATAATAGTGAGGACAATATGCCATCAAATCAGTTCTGAATTATGGCAACCCTTTTCAGGATTTGCCAGGTACAGCACAATCAGAAGTGGTTTATCCTTCCCTTCTGGGGGCGGCCTGTGATTGAGCTGTTGTCCAAGGTCACATGGCCTGGCTCCACTCACGGAAGCAGAGCAAGTACTGTATAGCATTGCAAAGCTGCATGGTAATTCTGGTTAAATCATTTTAAAAGGTGTACATTTTCCATCTGTACTAAATTAACATATTTGATTTTATGCAAATAAACAAGGAAAGACAGATTTTTCTCAGAGGCAAAGCAACCCTGGTCAAGCCATGTCCCATCCTGAGCTCTTGGGCTAAAGGATAAAGCAAAATGCAAATATAATAATGTCCTATTGTGTGTCTGATTATATATTTATGCTGAGGAATGTTACTGAAAATCATCTCCCAAATGTGGCACTCTCCACATGTGTTGGAATATGATTCCTATACTGTAATCCCCAGCTAACAAGCTCCCATTGGCTGGAGATGCTAGATGGGTTAATCAGATACCTCAAGAGGGCACTTTATTGGGTCTCATGTCCATCTGAACTGGATGGAAGATTCATTTGGGAGTAGAATCCTGATGCGTTTCCAAAAAATGCTAAGTACTGTTTTCCTTGGAGAACAGCAAAGCATCTCATTTTATAGGATGATTGCAATTTCCCAGTGAAATTATAGTTATACCGATGTTTGAGGCAAAAGGTGGAAGTAAAAATAGAAGAAATACACAGGAGGGAGAACTGGAATAATGACATTTTCCCATATAAATGGTCACCGTAACTAGTGAAGGAATGGGTAGAGAGGTCAAAAAAGAATATCCCTCATCATCTGTTGCATGGATATGTTGTGCTATTTTAACAATAAGGATAATTGTGATAAAATCAGAAATGGGGGAAAGAGTGATTGTCATAAGGTAAATGTTCCCCCCACACATGCGTGCTAGTTGTGTCCGACTCTAGGGGCTGTGCTCATCTCTGCATTCAAGCCGAAGAGCCAGTGTTGTGCAAGCCCCTGGCCACGTGGCCGGCATGGCTGCAAGGAAACACTGTTTTACCTTCCCACCTATTTATCTACTTGCATTTACATGATTTCAAACTGCTAGGTTGGCAGGAGCTGGGGTTAACAGCGGGAGCTCGCTCTGCTGCATGGCACACGGGATTCGAACTGCCGAGCTGCCAACTTTGCAGCCAACAGTTTTTGGAGCCTTAGTCCGCTGAGCCACCATGCTTCCCTAGTGACTGTCATAGAGCATCCATTTTTAAGGCTGATGGGAGCAAATTACCTTGAAGATTTAATAGTTAATAATTTAAGCTACAAAAATACTTATGGGATTCTAGTGTTTGGACTTCTCTCTCTCTCTCTCTCTCTCTCTCTGGGCCTTTTCACACGACCCCTAAGATCCGCTGGCCACTTAAATTTGGACCAGAGATCTTAGGGGTTTGTTGCTGTTCCTGCATTCCCACCCCCTCCGCACTCCTGGCTGCTGGCTGCGTGAGGGCAGGGAGAAAAAAGGAAGAAAAGAATGCCACTCACCTCCGTTCTGCCATCCCAGCACTGCATTCAGATATCTTAAAGGGGCAGGGGGGCAAAAAAAGAACAAACAGAAGCAAGGAGAGCCCGGCAGTCACTACTGTTATATCCGCATCAGGAATTTTCACCTCCGGAGAGCAGGTACCTGAAAAGTGCGCTGGGACGCGCTTCGGTTGGCGTGGTCGCACTTAATTATCTGTAATCTCCGGAGCTGGTGGGGAAATAATTTTAAGCTCCAGAGCTGGGAGCCATTTGCCGCAGAGTTTAGGGGTTGTGTGAAAAGCCCCCCCCTCTCTCTTCCCCTTCCTCTCTGTGTAACAGAGACAGACCTCCTCCATGGTAGCATTTATCTTATGTAATTAACAAAGAATGAGTTTCAGGACAGGAAAACATCATCATCATCATCATCATCATCATCATCATTGTAATGAGAAGCACTGCAGTGCTAGAAGGGACCCTATGAATCACCAAGTCCAGCCCCTGTGACAGCAGCACATAAGGGAATTGAACTCCCACAACCTTTGGGTCCACAGACAAAGAGCTAAACCGATGAACGATCCAGCAGTTCTTCAAAAACATATTTATGTTCCCCTGAGAAGCAGTGAATGGTAAACCAATTCTGACTGCTCTCTACCTAGGAAGCCCTGAAAAGAGTTGTCATATGTCACAAATAACTTGACTGCACATGATTATTATTTATTACCAAATAAAACAAAACAAAACAAAATATAGGCAAAGATTTATGACATCTTTTAGATGGGTTGATTTCCATTTGAGCTCTCATGGATTGCAGTCCATTTACATCTGAAATAATGCATTTGTATTGTAACCCATAAAGCTCACATGAAATAAAAGGAGACATAATATGTTGTTTTTGTTTTGTTGCTGTTGCTGTTGTGCAAAACACATTCATATCACACAGAAAGGCCTCACGGAATTCAGTACAGCCAGAAGTGCTCATAGTCACTAGTTTCAAAAGCATTCAAAGAGGATTCAGAACTTTGGGGCGGGGGGGAGGATAGTTTTGGGACAGACAGAAACTCCCAGAAACGCTCCACTCGGCATGTAAGTTTTCAAAACCATGGATTAAAGACAGAATATGTTGATCAATGATTATTTAATTATTTGCTAGAATGGCTGTAAATAAACCTTCATCTTCAGCAACGGTCTGTCAGCTAATGGGAAGCAGAATACCAGTGGCTACAAAGCAAAATTGGGATGGCCTCTTAAGCGCTGGATCTGCTTAGCTACAGGAAGAAACAAGAGGGGGGATGAGACAGACATTTGCATGTTCCATGTAGATGGAAAGCAAAGGCCAGCAATGATATCAGGACTGGTCCTACCACAGGACAAACCGAACATGATGATGAAAGGGCAGCAAAATGTTAGTTATCTGTGAGGTTATTATTGTTCATTCAATGGCAGATATTGGAGGGGGTGGAATCTTATGACACTTTCCGCATTGAGTGGCAAAATAACTTGTCTGGCTTTGTTTGATGCACACCTGGACTTAGATAGGTTAGCACTGGGGGGGGGGGCGAGGGCAGGTACCGGGTAGGCCATGAGGGCCAACTTGATCTGGTAGTTAGAACACTGGCCTGGGAGCTGGAATATCCAACTTTACCCTCCATTAAGACATGAGACTTCTTCAATGAACCTTAAATGAGTCACTTTTTCTCAGTCTGACAGGGTTGTTCTTGTGAGGATAAGGAAGGGGCAGAAGAGATGCATGTACTGTACATACATTCCCTTGAACGCAGGGAAAGTTGAGGCACAAGGGTAATCAGGAAGCAAATGAACAATACGTCAGAGACAACATCAGCGTTCTCAAAAATGACACCACAAACAGAGGGTTTCTTAAATACTGAAAATGTGTGACTATGACAGCAGGAAGAACTTGTCTCACCTCACGTAATTGGCAAATTAACTTGCTTTATTTTGCTGTGGGCCAAAGAGTTGCACACACACTCTGGAAGATCAGGGATGCTGCCTTTCTCTAAGCCTAACTCCATATGACTGGAGCTGGATCTGAACCAAGAGGTATGTCTGTAGTACAGATGTAAACCCCTTCTCCAGGGAATTTTGAGAATGCTAGTTCTGGGACTGTCTTGATCGACTTCCTTTCATTTATTGTCCACAAGGCCGTTATTTCGCTTAGCAACTCCTAAATACATAAAAAGTCACCAACTGCTCTGAGACATTATCTTTGGAAATGACTTTCTCTGTTGCCGGAAGGCCAAGCAGAGAGGAAAAGTGCAATGAGATCAACAAGATCAAACTATTTGTGCTGACGGAATCCTCACGCTGACCAGCTAGACGGACAGATTTTGCTGAACGGGGATGTGTTTGGGAATTGTTCATAAACAAGGCCAACAATGGCTTGTTTGTGGAAGCTGCGAAGATGGAAAGCAAATGTGCAGCCACAAGAGTAGCAAATGCAGTGCTGGCAAAAAGCAATCACATTAATCCAAGCAAGACTGCTGGCATTTATTAAGCAAGCCTAAATATATGACTAAGCCTGAAAAGTGGCCATGGCTAGAGGATTAGGGAACTGCAGCTGAACACATTTGAAAGGATTGAATCATAAAACCTGGCCTAACATTTGGCTTTTACACACAATTTGGCATTAAAATCTCCCAAGTAAAATTTCTTCTCTGGCTTTGATAATCCAACTCTTCAACCCTCCAGAGTAGAATTAATGGGAATTGTCAAATCCATACCAACCCACGTCCCACCAATTCCATGGATCTGCTGCAATTGGGGTGAACTGAGTTTAGCCCTAAGGTGATGGTTCTTAGAACGTAAGAACATAAGAAGAGCCATGCTGGATCAGGCCAACGGCCCATCTAGTCCAGCTTCCTGGGGCCCACCAGATGCGCTTGGGAGCACATGAGACTAGATATCTGTCTCCTTATACCACTCCCCTGCATCTGGCCCTTGGAGTACCCTGGTTTTAAGCCTGGAGATTACACATCTCCATCATGGTTTGTAACCTGTGATGGACTTTTCCTCCAGGAATCTGTCCAATCCCCTTTTGAAGGCATCCAGGCCAGATGCCATCACCACATCCTGTGGCAGGGAGTTCCACAGACTAACAACACGCTGGGTGAAAAAATATTTCTTTTTGTCTGTTCTTACTCTCTCAGCCCTCAATTTGAGTGGATGTCCCCTAGTTCTGGTATTTTGTGAGAGGGTGAAGAGCTTCCCTCTATCCACTTTACTCATGCCCTGCATTATTTTGTACGTCTCAATCATATCCCCCCTCAGGCACCTTTTTTCCAGACTAAAGAACCCCAAATGTTTTAGCCTTTCCTCATAAGGGAGGTGCCCTAGCCCAGTAATCATTTTAGTCAATCTCTTTTGCACCTTTCCCAGTTCCACTATGTCTTTCTTGAGATGCAGTGACCAGAATTGTACACAATACTCCAGGTGCGGCCTTACTATTGTTTTGTATAATGGCATTATAATGTTGGCTGCTTTATTTTCAATCCCCTTTTTGATAATCCCTAGCATGGAATTGGCCTTCTTCACTGCTGCCACACATTGGGTAGACACCTGCATGGAGCTGTCCACCAACACACCAAGATCTCTTTCCTGATCCGTCACGGATAACTCAGAGTCCATGAGTTGATAAAGTTTTGATTTTTTTGCCCCAATATGCATTACTTTACATTTGGCTACATTAAAACGCATTTGCCATTTTGCAGCCCATTCCCCCAGTTTGGAGAGATCCTTCTGGAGCTCTTCACTATCTTCTCTGGTTTTTACCACAGAAAAGTTTTGTGTCATCTGCAAACGTGGCCACATCACTGTTTATCCCTGTCTCCAGGTCATTTATTAACAGAATGAAAAGCACCGGTCCCAGGACAGATCCCTGGGGCACACCGCTTTTCCTCTTTGTTTCCTGGATCTCAACCAGTTCTCAATCCATAAGAGGACCTGCCCTCTTATCCCCTGATTGTGCAATTTTCTCAGCAGCCTTTGGTGAGGGACTGTGTCAAAAGCCTTCTGAAAATCCAGATAGACTATATCCACCAGTTCACCCAAATCCACATGCCTGTTGACCTTTTCAAAAAATTCTAAAAGATTTGTCAGACAAGACTTACCTTTACAGAAGTCATGCTGATTTTCTCTCAGCAAGGTTTGTTCTTCTATGTGTTTTAAGATTTTCTCTTGGATGAGGCGTTAATCTCACACACCAAGTTCGTGGTATGTTAGTTCAAATAGATCCTACTACTGTATGTTGAAAAATTTACTTCCGCGGACTACAACACCCAGAGTTCAATAGCTAGCATGGCTATATAAAATGCAACCCCTAGGCTTGTAAGCAGTGAGTATTTGATAACACCTTGGATGAATGCTGTTATGTAAAGATCAAGCATAGTATATGTTTTGGGATTCCACAATCAATACCAAGTTCCAATCCCAGTTTAATCAAAAACTTTCAACTCAATGCTTATTTTACATGTACAGGAGCAAGAGGACGTCTTTGTATAAGATTACTATGTTATGAGTCTGATTGTGTCGGCTGGGGAACGATGGGATAGACCCCCCCTCTGTGTCCTTGCCAATACGACCAAGTTATTTGAAATGTATAATCACTCCATGCAGATGACACTCACTCCCAGGAGGATGGGAGTGGTCAGTAGGTGTCCCCCCTCCCCCAGAGTTAGACAGTGGTGGCTGGCACCCATTGTGGCTGATGTAGCAAAAGGCACAGGGATGGTGCTGGAGGAAAAGGTCAATATTCTTTATATACCCCATACAGATATAGGCAAACATTCACAAAGGCACAGACATGCAACTCCCACCCCCACACAGAGACATTCTGCTTGTGGTAGGGAGACAGACAGAAATAGGATGTATGATGGAATAATGGAATTCCCCTAGGCCAAGAAACAAGGCAACGTTGCCCAAAATCTCCAGCTTTATTTATATTAATAATACAAACACTGGCAAATGTATTTTATTTATTTATTTATTTTATCCATTTTAGAGTATTTTTTTTACCCCACCTTTCTGCATGGAAAACGACCCAAGGTGGCTTATAGTAAAGAGGGATAATATACAGTCCAGTACAATTAAAACATGTTCAGATATTGAGAACAGGGAATAGAGGGACATCTTGCAGCATTAACAGACAGCTACAAGAAAACACACATAGTTAAAAAGAGAGTAAAATTCCATGTGTGAGTGATGGAAACTAACATCAAAAACACAGTGTCAATGCATGGCAGGGGGTTGGACTAGATGGCCTGTGAGGTCTCTTCCAACTCTATGACTATGATTCTATGATAAACACATAAGCTTATAAGTAGTTATAAACACAAAGTCTATGTGATCCTATCGATTCATATAAAAGATACATAATAGGTAGTCCATCAGTCAGGGAAAGCTTGCCTGAAGAGAAAGGTCTTTGCCTGTTTCCGGAAAAACAACAGGGATGAGGCAGCCCTGGCCTCTAGTGGGAGTTCCGCAGTCTGGGCGCAGCAGCTGAGAAGGCCCTTACATGGGTTCCTATGAGATGTAATTGTGAGGGGGCAGGATGGAGAAAAGGGCCTCTCCTGATGACCTTAACACCCAAGTCGGTTCATACTGTGAGTTTCGATTTTTGAGGTAGCTAGGACCCAGGCCGTACAGTGCTTTGTAGGTCACGGTCAGCACTTTGAATTGTGCCCAATAGTTGATTGGCAGCCAGTGGAGCTGCTTTAATAGGGGTGCAATGTGATCTCCGTATCCCACCCCAGTCAGAAGTCTGGGTGCTGCATTTTGGACCCGTTGAGGTTTCCTGAGGCTTTTCTTCAATAACCCCACATAGAGCGCATTACAGTAGTCTAGCCAGGATGCTACTAGAGCATGTGTCACTGTGGCCAGAGCTGGTTTTTCAAGAAACAGGCATAACTTGCATACTAGCTTTAATTGTGCAAATGCGCTCCTGGCCACAGCCATGACCTGGGCATCCAAGCCCAATAGCACCCTCAAGCTGCGTACAGTACCTGGTTTTTCAATTGGAGGGTGATCCCATCCACAACAGGTTGCATCCCTGTCCCTTGTTCTCCCTTTCGACTGACCAGGAGCACCTCTGTCTTGTCTGGATTTAGTTTCATTTTGTTCATCCTCATCCAGTTCATTACTGCAGCTAAACACTCATGTAAAGTTGAGATAGTAGCTCCCTTAGAGTCCGGAGGTGACGAGAGGTAGAGCTGGGTATCATCGGCATACTGGTGGCACTTAACCCCAGAACTCCTGATAATCTCTCCCAGTGGTTTCATATAGATGTTAATTAACATAGGAAAGAGAACAGAACCCTGGGGGGCTCCACAGGTCAGTGGCCGTAATGTTGAACATGAATCACCTAACACCACTTTCTGCGTTTTTTCCTGCAGGAAGGACCGGAGCCACTTTAATGGAGTATCCCCAATTCCCATTTCAGAGAGATGAGTCAGGAGGATGCCATGGTCTGTATAGTGTCAAAAGCAGCTGAGAGGTCTACTAAAACCAAAAGGGACACAGACCCCCCTATCCATTTCCCTGTGTAAGTCATCTACCAATGTAACCAGCGCCATCTCAGTCCAATAACCTGGTCTGCAGCCATATTGAAATGGATCCAGGTAGTTTATCTCATCCAGACACCTCTGGAGCTGTGAGGCTACAGCTCCTGGGAGAAAAAGTCTAAAAATCAACAAAGCCTGGCTTCCAGTACTGAAAACTACAGCCTGCAAAAGTTCAAAGTTCAATTATTCCCACCCAGTCACAAGCACAGGTGATCATTTCACACAATAGAAAGCTAACAATGCCCATCAACTACAGAGAAGGATTGCTACCACCCCTGATTGCAATGAAACTTCTTAATCCCTCCATCACAATACAATGACTAACACCTATTCTCCTGCATAGGACAAGTTTCCTCTTTCCCACAACCTTAAAACCACACAGTCTCACTAAGTCTATACCCCAGAGCACAGACAGAACTGCCAGTTCCCTGAGTTCCTTGCCCTCTGAAGATGCCATCCACAATCTGGCAAAACGTCAGGAAGAAAAACTTCCAGAACACAGCCAAACAGCCTGAAAAACTCAAAACAACTAACAGATCCCAGCCGTGAAAGCCTTCAAGAATACAATTCTTATAAGGTATGCTGGACATTGTATATAACACTGGTAAAGTTGAGTATAATAAATAAATAAATGTTCCCAGTATGTTGGAAGTGTAAAAAAGACAAAGGGACATATTTGCATATGTGGTGATTGTGCAAAGAAAGAGGGAGTGGACACTGATTTTTAAGGAAATGATAGGGGGAAATGTTCAAATGTCCCCTGAGATTGTATTGTGGAATATGGTTGGAAATAAACAATTGAAGAAAGAGGAAATGGAGTTAATAATAATAATGGTTATGGTTGCATGGATAATTTTTGCTAAAAATTGGAAATCCAACAGCCAGATAACACTGGAGGAATAGTATGCTGAATTATGAAATGTGGCTATTAACCATAAACATGTGAAATTAAAAATTTAAAAGGTTTGAAAAAAGTAATTATTTTAATTTAATATGGGGGAAAATTGGTAAGCATGGATTATGTCCCAAGTAAGAGGTGGGTTCCACACTAAAATAGGTAAATATTTTGTTTTGCCTTATGTTTATTATAATAGAATTAAAATAGAAATTAAAAAGAAACAGAGTGGCTGGCAACATTTTAAGGTGGAGCAACATCACACTCACACTAAGAAATGAGCTCCTATGGGAGTTGGAGTAGAATTATAAAATAGCTCATACCATGTGTTCTTAAAGTAGGTGTATATCTCATTCTGCAAACAACTGCCGTCAACTTGAACAGCTGTCCAGTCAAGTCTAGTTTAAAGCTAAAGAATCGTAAGAAGTGCTGAAGACATTCCCATCCACAAGTAACATCTGGACAGGAGACTGAAAACCTCTAAGGGTCCCTTGATGTGGGCACACGGAAGACATGTTGCGTTTCTACTTAAATAACAGCAGGTCTTTCTAAGCAGACAGCTAGACATTCGTAAATTTGCACATGCCGAACTGTACGCATTCAGTGTCCTCTTTTCGGGTGACACTTTCAGGGTTCACCCAATCTGTCCTTTTTGGCCTACTGTCACCTGTGGCCGAAGAAATGTTGCAGGTTTCCGAAATGCCATCCCATAAACATTTTCATCCTTAGTGGCACTTCCCAGCGCAATCACAGATTGGAGAAATAAGGGGCTTTGTCTGGAGTAGTGATGGGTGCAGCCATGCCCCCTCCGGTTCCCTTAACAACAGTGATTGTCATTTGAAAAATAGGGCTGTTAAGAAAACACAGGTGGCTTTGGGGCGGAAAATGAGTGTGTGGAGTTAATTGTTCACGATAACTACAGGCATGGGGATTTCGCTGAGGACACTGCAAGTCCGCTTGCTTTACTTCCTCTCAGCTATTCTTCAAATGTTCCCATCTGCTAAGGGGGAATAATTTCTTTTTCTGACCGGGTTGGAAGAAAACGGCCAAGATTTCCAAAGCCAGTGAACAGTTGACCTGCCAGATGTGGTAGGCCGTGGAATCTCACTGTAACCCAGCGTCCTTGGGGACTACTTTCCACAGACTGTCTATCAACTTGTATCTACCAGTATACAAGGCCCATTCACCCGAGTTCTCATTTGGAGGCCCTTCTGGAAGCAGACGGAAAAGCACCTAGTAAAATAGACATTTTTAGTGGAATAAATCTACAGCTTCTTAAGCCAACGGGCATGCTTCTTATTTCCTGGATAAAGACGAGAACTAGAACCATAAGCCTTTCTTTTGTGTTTACATTGCCCGTGGAGTCAATGGGCTACACCGAGGTCTCCATCTGGAGTCATTTTACTGCACAAGAGCTGGTCTCTTCAAGAGGTAGCTCATATAGATGTGTGTGTTTAAGTGTGTGGGTAAAAAAAGAAATACAAATTGGAAGGAAAAGCAATATGTTTTATTGGCCTGGCAAGAAAAAAAGTACAGCGGTATTTGAGGCTTCCATTAACTTCTATGAATATATCCAGAGAGATTTATTTTTATAATAACTTCAAAGTACTCAGGTAAAAACTCAAGCCTCTGTTTTTTGTTTTGTTTGGTTTTGTTTAGTATTTACAGTGGCAACAAGCGAGAGCAGCTAACAGCAGAAAGCCAGCTCTGCAAACCCTGTTCTAGTGTTATATAGCAACTGCAAAGCTTATAAACATGGCCATGCAAGCGGAGGGGGGGATTCTGGGAGCTGTAGTCAAAAGTGCATGAAGTTATTAACAGATGCACTTCTGGGCTCTCTGCGGCAGCACCAGTTAAAGACTTAATGTATCAGAGACAAATGGGAAAACAGCTCACGTTGCTTGAGCAATCACCGTGATGCTTCTGCATTTGACCAACAGGATTCGATCCAAAAATATTTCAACTTTTCCAAGGTCTAGGTATTTGTCTTCCTGAGATTTATGTACATTCCGTTGTTTTGCGGTTTCCTCTTTGAACTTGGAAGAGTGACACAAGATACAGTCTTTATACATCTCTTTGGACATCGGTCCTACTAACTGAGTGCCTGTAAGACCGGGCAGATGTGGTCAAATCTGCCCATTCTGGTTTCTGGCAATTTTTCATGTTTCCAAAGCCAGGTGTGATTCATCTTGACTTTGAGATTTTTTTTTAACCTTGGTTTGTCCTTCAGGTTAAGATCTTTTTAAAAGTTTGCATGAGAATGTGTATGCACTGACAACTTTATTCCCACTTTTTAATACATTATTTTTAAAATAAGGAGCTCTGCTGAACCAACACATTTTTGCAAGCAATTCTAATATACATTTTTGAACAGTATCTTCATTAATGGTTCATCCGCACACACAGTACACACAGTTTTGACTGTGTGATGCCCTTAATATACACAATTTAGGCATATTTTTAAACTAAAGAATGTAAAATACAGGAAGCGTGGGCTTTGAAAGATAACTGAATTTTGCAGAATCATAGAATAGTTGAGTTAGAAGTGGCCTATCAGGCTATCAAATCCAACTCACTGCTGGATTTGATAGCCTGAATTGTTTTGATTTGGATTCCTGATAGGCAGGAATCCAAATCAAAACAGATCTGATAGATCAGTGATGGCGAACCTTTTAGAGACCGAGTGCCCAAACAGCGATTCAAAACCCACTCTTTTTTTTTTTTTTTTTGCAAAGTGCCAATACAGCGATTTAACTTGAATACAGGTGACTGTGAAGGGGCGATGTTGGGTGCCCACAGAAAGGGCTCCAAGTGCCACCTTTGACATCCGTGCCGTAGGTTCGCCAACACTGTGATAGATGGTGGTCCAATTTTCTCTTGAATGTCTCCAGTGTTGAATTACTCACCACTTCCCGAGGTAATTGACTCTATTGTTGTACTGCACTAACAGTTAAGAAGGTTTTCCTTTTATTCAACCATAATCTGGCTTACTGTAACCTGAGCCCATTGCTGCATGTCCCAATTGCTGCGATGATAGAGAGCAGACCCTGCCTCTCTTTTGTAGGACAGCTTTTCAAATATTTGAAATGTGTTATCACATCTTCACTCAGTCTTCTTTTCACAAGGCTAAGCATGCTCAGTTCTTTCAGTCCTCTCATGTGGTTTGATTTCCAGTCTCCTGTTCCTCCTTGTTGCCCTTCTCTGAACTCCCTCCAGTTTGCTGCCATCTTTCTTAAAATCCAGTGTCCAGAACTGGACACAGTACTCTAGATGAGACCTAATCAATCCTTGCACTGGTTCAAAAGCTGAACATTAGCTATGTTCAAATTTACATTTTCGGTGAAACTGATCTCTCTCCCAGAATTAATTCCAGGTAAGGAAGTATAATCAGAAACATGAAGGAATAGATTTTAGTAAAGAAAGATGGGGATTTCTGGATTTTTTTGAGGACCCTGCACTTCAGACCACAAAATAGCTTGGCCTGTGTTGCATGCTCGTGTTTTCTGCTGCCACCATTTAACATAAATTAATTATTAGGACCAAGTGGAGTCTTTGAAATCATAGTCTCAGTTTTCTTTTACAACACATAATAATGGTTTATTGTAGTACAACAAATAAAGATGTACAGTGACCCCCACCTATTGCGGGGGTTAGGGAACCGACCTGACCCGCAATCATTGAAAATCCGCAATATGTGGATGCAGGTAGGGTCGGGCTTGGGATGCCTAGGTGGGGGCTCTTGTACTTACCCCCAGCCTGACATTGCCCCAAACTGGCCTGTGAGGGCCTTCCAAAGCCTTCTGGAGGTCCAAAAAACCTCCAAAAGGTCTTGGAAGGTCCTCGCAAGGCCATTTGGGGCAGCGCCAGTCCTGGGATAAGTAAGGGAGACCTGAAGCAGGCCTTTCCTCCTTTACCCCAGGGGGCTTTTTTCATATACTGCGGTCCCGCAATATGGTCGGACCGCAGTATATGCACCGCGAATGGGCGGGGGACCACTGTACATGCTTTTTGGTATTGTCTTAAGTTACTATTTCTATATTGAACATTAAACATCATCTTCAAATTAAACTAATTCATAATTTTACATCTGCCAGACCCTATCTGGCTCTCTAAAGGCTTGCACAGGGAGACACACACACACACACACACACACACACACACACACACACACACACACACACACACACACACACACACACACACACACACACACACACACACACACAAACTGTATCTGATATCTCCACCCAGAACAACTGCTATTGGTGTATGCACAACAAGATTCCTTTAACATTCTAAATAATAAATATTCATGAATTGGGTGAACGCCACAGCCTGGCTGGCTCTTCCCATTCAGTTAACAATTTCATATGGATATCAGAAATCAATTATTATTCACGGTAGCCCTTCTTGAGGGAGACACAACAGCCATCTGCCTCAGAGCTTGGAAAAGTTGTTGCTGGGTGGAGTGTTGGGCTTTTGGACCACAATATCCAGAACACCCCAGTAAGCAAAGTCAGTAGCCATGGTGGTTAGGGAATTTGGAAATTGCAGTTCAACTTAAAACGAAAGGCTTTAGGTGCATCAAGGAGGCTGAGAGTAAAGCCATCAGAAGACTATACTCCTTCAAGTGCCTGGACTCCAAGCAGCTGTTATCTAGATGCCCAAAGCACATCCGATCTCGCCTGGTTTCGGAAGCTAAGCAGGGTCGGCCCTGGTTAGTACTTGGATGGGAGACCACCAGGGAATACCAGGTGCTGTAGGCGCCTGGAGTAGGAACTGGCAAACCACTCCAGTATTGTTGCCGAGAAAGCTCCATGGATATGGAGTTACAAAGAGTCAGTCACAACTGTAATGACACAACACACACAATACAGCAGCTGTACTTACAAAAGTGCTAGTGTGACACAGTAATAGTGAATGATGGCTACAGTAATAGTGGATGGTGGTGTGTCACAACTAATTTAGGTCATGGTATGAGACAATGCTGCCCATTATGTTCAATTTTATTTACATTGATAATCGAAATGCTTTGCACAAACAATTAGAAAGGATGAACAAATAAAGGAGATAGGATACATGGAAGATAGCAAGATGAACCTATTTGCAGATGATACACTATTAATAATTTAATATCCATTAGAAATGATTGAGAAAATAAAAGAACACTGAAAACATTTTCAAAAAATATCAGGATTAACCATAAATTGGAGCAAGGCAGAATGCATATTCTTAAATTATGACCAGCAAGAAAATGTATATGTGGAAAAATAAATTTTAACAAAGATTAAAAGTTTTATCAAATAGTTGGGGATAAGATTTGAGGCATAATTAAAATGAACACAGAGAGGTTGAAGAACAAAATTTGCAATTAGATAAATGGATATTTAAAAAATTAAAGATCTCTTGGTTTGGTAGAATGAAAATTATCCCCAAATTATTTTTTATTCCAGATGTTCCCAACAAAGATAATAGAAAAATAACTAAAAGAATGACAGAATTTGATAAATAAGTACTGCAATGGAAACAAGAGTGCTAGGATTAATCAGAGACTATGGTACATTCCATCAAAGGCAAGAGGTTTAGGCATACCCAACATTGTTATATTATATATTAAACCAATTAAAATATGTTCCAGATATTATATTAGACATAGACAATAATAACTTGATATGGAAATAATTTCAAAAATGATAAAAATGAGATAAATATAAAGTGCTTTTTAAAAAGAAAAATGGAGAAGAGATTTAAAGATAGCATAGTAATACTTTGGTTTATGTGCATCATTTGTTCTGGAAACATGCTTGTAAGCCAAAACACTCTTATATTAAAGCAGATTTTCCCATAAGAAATAATGAAAACTCACATGATTCATTCTGGGGTCCCACAGACCCCATACCGTGCACACAAAATGCCAAAACTCACACAATAAATTAGCTAGAAGTCCACGTCCACACCATAATTTAGGTACCTGGCTGTGGAATCTGCTCTGCTTGGGAATAACAACTGGATTGTACTTTGTCTTCTTAATATGACAATAACAAAGTGCAATTTGTAGCCCTACACACACTTGACTAGCTGCCCCATGAGTAGAATTTTTTTGAAAAAGAACGCATGTTGAAAACAAAATAAATATAATAGCGTCCCTAAGGAGTATATTGCAGTGCACAGTAGCACCCCCGTATCCTCCGATTCCCCATCCATGGATTCCGTTGTTCACGGATGGTTGACGGTTTGCAGTGTGAATGGCTGGGCAGCTCAGTGGACCAGGTGGCGGGAGTGGTGTGGCGCCAGGGTGATCTCAGTAGTGCTGCGCCACCCAGTCCACCATGCTGACCAGTCTGCCGCTGGGCCACCATATGGCCCAGCTCTTTGTACTGCCCTGTGGCACAGCACCACACCATCACTTTCACCTCCAGCATCCCACCACCCCCTGCTCTGCTGTTGCTGCTGTCACCCTCAGATAAGAGTGTTTGCTCTTATGCACAGATTTCATTATTCACAGGGCAGCCTGGAACCAACCCCCCACGGATGCAGTGGTCCTACTGTATGTCTGAATTTTTATTGTCTTATTTTTAGTTTCTGTGTTTATTATTACTTAAATGAAACAAAAAAATTAAAGAGAGAGAATGTGTACATCTGGTGCTAACAAGGGCAGAGAAATGTTTGAAAAGCCACTACTTGGCAATAGTCATGACAGAAAGTGCCAGTGGCACCTTCCCTTACTGTTAGTGCCATGCAAAAGGCAACAGTAAACAATTTCTACTTATTTTATATTTGGAGACCCTATAGTTTGATAAACAAAATTGGGGGTGGGGGAGATAGTGCTGGAAGAGGAGACTCTGTGATGAGTCAGTTCAGTTGCTAGAGAAGAACCAAGGATAAATATAAATAACACTGTCACTTAAGAAGAAGTTGGATTAAAGGCAATAGAAGGGAGGTATAGTCATAAAAGAGACAAACAGTCTAATGATTCATGACATGTATAGTTGAAACATGGGATATAAAAGTATGAGCCAAGGTGAGCTCACAACAGTAAAAAAGTAGAACGTGTTAACATTATAGCACGTAGGGAGAGTGAAATCAATTAGACTGGAGAAGCACATTTTCAATTAGATAATTATACAGTGACACCCCCCCCCACGTATTGCAGGGGTTAGGGACCTGACCCGACCCACGATAATTGAAAATCTGCGATATGTGGATGCAGGTTGGGCTGGGCCTGGGGACCAAGCTGGGGGCCCTTGTACTTACACCCAGCCTGGCACTGCCCTGAAGGGGCCTGCAAGGGCCTTCCTGGGCCTTCTGGAGGCCCCCAAAGGGCCTCCCTGTGAATGGGAAGTGACTTCTGGGTCGCTGAAAATCATTTCTGAGGCCTCCTAAGGCCTATAAAGGCCCTTGGAGGCCTCAGAAATGATTTTTGGTGACCCAGAAGTGACTTCCGGTTAACCAGAAGTCATTTCCGATTCACAGGGAGGCCCTTTTGGGGCCTCCAGAAGGTCTGGAAAGGCCCTCACAGGCCTGTTCAGGGCAGCCCCAGTCCTGGGGTAAGTATGGGAGGCCTGAAACAGGCCTTTGTCCCTTATCCCAGGGGGCCTTTTTCATATACTATACAACGGGACCGCAGTATATGAACCACGAAAAGGGCGGGGGCCACTGTAGTCTGCCTCACCTGGGAAATGAGAAGCACAGAAGAAACAGAATGGCAGCAATCATGAGGTAAGCCATAGCACAAGCAGTCAAAAGCTATACTACCAGTTTTCCTGTCAGCTTCCTCCACTGTCCATTCTTCACATCTCTACATAGTTATCAAAATGGAATATAACAGTGTTGGCCTTAATCTCCAGGATGAAGCGGTGCAGTGGTTAAACTGCTGTACTGCAACTAGAACTGTGCTGACAACCTGGGGTTCAATCCCGGATAGCAGGTCCATGGTTGACTCTGCCTTCTATCCTTCCGAGGTTGGTGAAATGAGTACTCAGCCTGCTGAGGGTGAGGGCAATGTGTAGCCTGCATAAATAAATTATAAACCTCCCACACAGTGCTTTAAATGCTATGGGGCAGTATATAAGCAGAACTGTTTGTTTTACTTTTTCTTTACAGTCCTGGATTTTTTTGTCTAGCTCCTTCATAGCTGTCTTTCTAAGATTCAGCTGTCTTTTCATTTCTTGGCTTTATATCCATTTTGTTTCTTCAACAACTCTTAGAAGTCAATCCTGTTTTCTGCCAGTGACTTAGTGTAATCTGTATATTTTAAATCACTGCTGCTTTTTCTACCAATTGCCATGCCTCCTTCATCAAAATCTGCTCCAGGGTGTTTTTTGTTGTTGTTGTTTTTGTTGGGTTTTTTTGTATAATCTGTTCATTATACAAAACTGATTCATTTGAAATGTGCTGAAGGAGAGCTTTGTGGATAACCTGCCTGGACTGCCAGAAAGACAAAAATGGGTCCTAGATCGAATCAAACCAACACTATCTCTGGAGGCAAAAATGTTGCTGTCCTACTTTGGGTACACCCTGAAGGCAGGATTGTCTGGAAAAGACAATTACGCTGGGAAAGATGAAAGGAAGCCGGAAAAGACGAAGACCAAACACAAGATGGACTGATTCCCTAGAAGAACACACAGGAAACCTTATGTCACATAACAACAACAGTGTGGCAACAGAGTTGCAGCTTTTGCAATTAAAGTAGGGTGGTGGACAAGTGCTTTGAGATACTTTATAACAGGAGTGGCCAAAGTGTAGCCCACCAGAAGCTGAGAGATTGCAAGTCCAAGCCCTCTGTACCCTTTTTCTATACTGCTAAGTAGTTTAAATAAATAAATAAATAAATAAATAAATAAATAAATAAATAAATAAATAAATAAATAAATAAATCCATCCATCCATCCATCCATCCATCCATCCATCCATCCAGGTAGGCATTTAAGAGCTTCAGCCCGATAATGTATCCCTGAAGCACTGAAGTTGCAGAAGCAATACAACATCTTGTCTCCATAGGATGTAGACTTGTTTTGGAGCAACATTCTAACTGCATTTCCACCAGCTCATTTATGAAAGAGGACTATGGGCTTGAAGGGGGCTGGTGTTTGAAATAAATTACACCACTTTAAAACTATTTTGGATGTTTCGCATGGCCTGGGAAAGGCAGTATAAAAATGCACCAAATAAACAAACCAAAAATTAGAGATTCACAAAAGAGAAGAAAATTGTAAAGAGGTAGAAGAATGGCTACTGCCAAGGATTCCAAGAGGTAAAAGCAAAGTGTTCTGCTTGTATACCGCCCATACCACTTCAAGTAGTCTCTGGGCGGTTTACAGTTAAATAACAGTATGCAGGCTACACATTCCCCCACCCTCAGCAAGCTAGGTACTCATTTTACCGACCTCGGAAGGATGGAAGGCTGAGTGAACCTTGAGCCGGCTACTGGGGATTGAACCCCAGGTCGTGAGCACAGCTTTACCTGCAGTACAGGCATTTAACCACTGCACCACGAGGTAAAGGATTTTCTTGTTTACATGATAGTGGCCAGGCATCCTGTCCTACAGTAGGTAGGTTAAACTACAGGTTACACATACACAGGCTATGCAGGGTAAACTTGTTTAAAAACACCACCTGGAGAATATTCCCAATGACAATGCAAAATGAATCTCAGTGCACTTGGATTAGATTTTTGCAGTTTCAAGGCCCAAAGTATCTCATTCACAATGGTAAAGAAGGTTATGCTGAGTGAACATTTTGCTTTTGGTCCGCCTTGTTTTTTTAAGTAGGACTTGCACAGGCAAACATCTCAGTGGGTTGTGTCATAGAACATCAGCCATAATGCCTCCCCCCGCCTTGAATTTTCCTGTCCTAATGATCTCTTCCCATCCAGATGTTCACAAGCCAAGACCTCTCACGATTAAAACAAGCAACCTAACAAAGTGATCACACCAATTAATCCATTTGTAACAGCTGGGAGTAATTTCCAAATCTGATTATAAAGTCATCCAGGGAGCAGTTATAACTGTCAAAGCTTTTGCAATATCGAATTTTACAAGCAACATCTCTATGATGAAAGTTCCCTGTGGAACACTCAATCCAAATAAAATGTCCTGGCCTTCGGAATCTTGATGTCTCCCCATTTCACCCTTCCTGGCTCTCTCACGCCACTCCCATCTGTTGAAGACCCCGGGTTATTTATCCTTGAGGTAGTGCCTCATTCCCGCCCTACCCAACCCACAGGTCCACTGATTATCATTAAAAATAAGACATCCAATGGGATGAAGAATCTGGGAGTGTGAAGATGGAGGTTTGAGAAACAGATCGCGTTGGTGTATTTCAGGGTGAAGCTAGACCAATGGTTCTCAACCTGTTAGTCTTCAGATATTCCTGTACTGCAGGGCTGTTCAACTGTGAACAGGCCAAGGACTACTTTTTCCGGCACAAAGTGCCCGAGGGCTACTACACTAAAACCTCTACTTATGAATTTTATCTGTTCTGAGCACATGCTCATAAGTAAAAACTTTTGTAAGTAGAGCAACAGTTTCCCATAGGAATGCATTGAAAACCAATTAATCTGTTCTGGAAGGAACAGATTTCAATGCACCATGGCCCTTGAACTGCCCCACTTGGCTGACACAGTGGGCTGACAGACCCAGAACCTTGCTGGGGCAGTGGTGGTCCTTGGGATGGGGGAGGGAGGGGTGGAGAACTTATCCCCTCACGTTTTTAATTGATGGCCGGCGGGCTACTTTTGAACCCTTCGCGGGCTACCAGTAGCCCATGGTCTACCTGTTGGTCAGGCCTGCTGTACTGCAACTCCCAGAAATCCCTTCCCACACAGCGAGTGGTGGAGGCTTCTAGGAGTTGAAGTACAGGAACATCTGGGGACCCACAGGTTGAGAACCACTGAGCTAGATTATAAGTTTAGTGCATCTTAACTAGGGGCGCTCTACCAAGTGTTGAATGGCATCTGTAGTTCATCCCACATGACTTCCTTCATCTCCCTGCCTTACATTTAGCATGCTTTGTTTTGCGATTTGTCAAAGGATGGTACACATGTATTTACGTTACCAGTCTAATTGGCAAAGCATTTCTCAGGAAGTCTCATTGTGGACAGGAAAACAGGGTTACTTCAAGGGATACACCTTTCCTTTCATGTTTGGTCTAATCCATTGGCAGTTTTGGAGGGACTAAAAGCCTTCTATCAGCTAAATCTAGATCCCTCTCATCTCCGTCTGTGCTGACCTCAGAGGGCTAGAGTGTTGGCAAAGACTAACAAGGAGCCAGGCTTAGGCATGGAGGAGTTCTCTCTGTGCTCTGGAACTCCTAGTTCCCTGAGCTCCTTGCCCTCTGAAGATGCCATTCACAGAGTCTGGCGAAACATCAAGAACAAAAACTTCCAGAACACGGCCAAACAACCCAAAAAACTCACAACACCTATCAGATCCCGGCCATGAAAGCCTTTGAGAATACATTGCCAAAGGTTTGCCCCCACTGGTCTAGAGTGTTTTCAAGTCAGCAGGGGACAGAAAAACTCCATCACCAAAGCTTGGGAAGAAATCTGGACACCACCTCTACTGCACTCCCTATTACCACTAACTGTACTACCTGAGCTTCTTGTTGAACACAATTAAATTCTTAACTGATGTATAGGATTTCACTATTAATTTCCTTTGTTTTCATGAGAACTCTCAGGTATCATCATTTACATTTCTGCCTCACTCCTCCATTACACATAATCATCATTTACATTTCTGCCACACTCCTCCATTACACAAGAGTGCCAAAAACAGCTCACCAGCCAGATACCTAAACCACTAATAAATGCAGCAAGTGAAAAACAAAGGCAGCTGTAATACATTAAAATAAGGTTTTTTTAAAAAAAGGCCACCCTAAAACTATTGACATTAATTCAGTCTACAGATAGCCAAAATAACCACAAAATGTGATATCCTTTCTGAAAGCTACCATACAGTATAGTCTTTCAATTAGTCCGCAGCATCAATTTAATACCACTTATCAACTGTGCAGTGCAATGTAGCAGGGCATGAACAGATCTGGCCCTACCATTAGGCATTCACCTCTGGCATAGGACACATCATGGACAATCAACTATACTAGAGCCTGGAAGACTTAGCAGTAGCATACATACATCAAATCAGCTGCTGAGTCCAATGTGTTCCTTTGAAAACGCTCAGGGATTTAATTCATTTGTAATTTTTTAGTTCAAAATTCAAAGTATCAGTTAGAATACTGGAAATAGTTATAACACACTAATACAATGAGAAACATGGAAGCTTTGTTTTTAATTTCAGCTATTGCCATTTTTAAAATGTTAATTTGATGCTGAAAAACATTAGACTGCTAATTTTTTAATTATTTCTAAATTCCAGCCTAAATTCTCATTACAGGATACTCAGACAGCTTCTGTACCTGGGATGAGATGAGGTCCACATCCAGTCTCTCTTCTCAGGCGGCAAAACTAGACTGTTCCTAAGTAGGAGCTCTAGTCCTGTAAGGCAGGGATTAGTAAAGTTGCAAGTGTTGAACTGCAACTCCCATCAGCCTTAGACAGCCTACTCAAAAATTGAGAAATGCTGTAAGAATGAAGCCTGTGAAAAGTGATCCTAGCTACCCCACCAATACCTGAAGGTCCAAAGACCCATCTGAGGTGACACAAAAGAACTCCAAAGCTACGAACCTCTGACCAAAAGGTTCACAAAAAACCTTCTGTGACAAGTGAATGTGTAATTTTTCAGTAGAGTTCACTGTGAGAATATGGGCCTGGAATGCCATAAGTTACTCTTTAAATAAAAATACTAATATTACAAAAACAGCTGATCTGAACGCCTTGTGTTGCTTTGCTGGGTTTCACTGCCCTCTAATGGCTAATAAGACAAATACACAGTGACTGCAATTAAAATACTATATTCATACACACTACTACTGTACCACATTATCACAACAATTTACCAGCTCTCTGCAAGGGACTCTGCACAAATAGTCATCATTATAAGGAAAACATCTATGAAGCACAACTCACTTTCCTGTAGGAAAAGAAAAGGAAAGAAGTAGATGAACTTCTACACAGCCACTTGGCCCACAACAAGGGCACCATGGACTTACAAAATAACAAAATAAACAGCCACAAACTCAGCCAGTCTGAAGAACCTGTCCTCACACTGGGTCTGTCCTTCTGTCCCAACAAACCTACACAGATGATACAGCTCTGTGGAGTCCTGCAAGCCTTTTCCCACGGAATATGGCTTAAAGAAGTTTTCCATAACAATGACAACAACCAAAATGGCAGCACTCAAGCTGTGCCTCCATGTATACAACAAGAGAAGGAGATATCCCAACAGCATGAGGAGAAATTATATGCTGCTCCACATCCACCTGTGCCACAGCACCACAAACTGAATTCCACGTGGATTCCCTCAGAAGGCCACCACAAAGAACTCAACCTTTATATTGAGTGCTTCCGTCATTGCACTTGGACCAAGACAATCAGCAAAGAATATAAGAGCATAAGAACATAAGAAGAGCCATGCTGGATCAGGCCAAAGGCCCATCTAGTCCAGCTTCCTGTATCTCACAGCGGCTCCACCAGATGCGTTTGGGAGTGCATGAGACTAGATATCTGTCTCCTGATACCACTCCCCTACATCTGGCCCTTGAAGTACCCTGGTTTAAAACCTGGAGATTACACATCTCCATCATGGTTTGTAACCTGTGATGGACTTTTCCTCCAGGAATCTGTCCAATCCCCTTTTGAAGGCATCCAGGCCAGATGCCATCACCACATCCTGTGGCAGGGAGTTCCATAGACTTACAACGCGCTGGGTGAAAAAATATTTTCTTATCAAGCTGGACACGCAGCTTCACCTGAACAGAGTATGATGCTAGCTATGCACTGCCTCAGAAATAATCCCAACATAGTCATCAAAGAAGCTAATCAGGGTGGAGCTGTGGTTGTCATGGAGAAATCAAACTGCACACAGGAGGCTGAGAGACCAATACTATATTTTTCCAGCCCCTAACCACAGACAATCTACCAACATATCAAAACGAATTACAGAATGCAAAAATATATATGCAATATATGCAAAAAAATCCTGCAACACACAGCAAAAAACAAAAACAAAAAAAAACCAACAAGCAACTTTCTACCTACTAATACATAAACCAGAAAAACCTGGCAGACCTATTGTATCAAGCATCAACACCATCACAGTTGGGGTATCTGTATACTGGATAACATTCTCAAATGTTATGCCACCAATGCACCTAGTTATGCAAGAGACACTACAGTTCACACACAACTTTCCTGACAACAATATCTATAGAAGCTTTCTATAACATCCCACACAAAGATGGAGAACAAGCTATCCCAGGAGATGGAGTTCAGCACTTGTGGTCCTTACACTTACATTTCATGTCCATAGTCAAAGCCTCCTGGTTGGACTCTTTCAATGAGCACCAAACAAATAAAAAATAAAGTTCCAGAAAGGAAATAATTTTATTTTTACAAATTTCCTAAAGAGAAGTGGTTTTCTGGCAGAGGAGTGAGTTTTGAAAAGGAAGTCTGGATGTATATTTGAGTAAGATTCTTACTGCTTTGTGACCAATTAGGAGAAAGGAGAGGGACTTTTGTTCAATCTGGAAGAAAGTTGAAAAGCTTATCTTTTAAAGTTGTCATGTCAAGTATCTTCTGACTTATGGTGGGGTCTATGAATCAATGACCTTGAAAAGGCCATACGATTAACAGGCTTGCAAACCTTCTACACACACACACACACACACACACACACACACACACACACACACACACACACACACACACACACACACACACACACACACACACACACACACACACACACACCTGCTGCTAGTTTCCAAAGCATATTTATTTCCAGTAATGCTTCCGAGCCCTATTTGTGTTCTGTCATCACAGTCAGAAAACGCAAATGGTTGGGGGCGTCAGTCAACCAAACCTTCATTTATGAAGCCTGCCCTGGTGCTCTGAATTAAAAAGTTTTGCTTCAGTTCTGCTGGTGGGACAACCTCCTCCAGAGCACCTGAGGCTACTTCAGAGGGCCCAAACCAAGTTGAGTATCAAAGAGGAATAGCTGTAAATTAGTACGAACATCCTCAAGACCACCACCTCTGATCCCCATCGTCTACTACATGAGGCAAATGCCTAACACCATATAAAGATAGACAAGGTGCCACTACCTCCCTTCCTTTGTTATGGATTTCAGTTTGTACACATCTATATGGTACAAATCTACAGCATCTGCTTATGTACAGTACATCTATATACATCACTGTTCCCTGTTACACAAAACTTCCAATGATCAGAGGAATGCTTCTACACTCATCCCTTCGCCTTCCAAATATCACGTGGGAAGAGGGTGCAAAATATAAAAAGAGATCAGAAGCCTGGAAGCCAGTCTTCCCAAAATGTTATGCCAAGATGCACCCACATAGAAAAAAATATGCCACTGCAGATGTTTACAACATTGATTTAGGGTTATACAGTTTCCCTTCAGCCACAAAACAGAACAAATACTTAAAGATTTATTACATCCTTCCCTCCAGAGACTTAAGTAACTGGAGTTAAATAATAGAGCAGTTAAGCAATACAGAGCACCATTATTCTCCTTCCAGGATTCCTGAGAGGCATATTGTTTTCCAAAGGGATTAAAGTCTGAAAACTGAGCCTCTAAATATGTCCTTTGTCATCCTGATTGAATAAAGGACACTCTTGTATTTTTTCCCCTCTGTGTGTTCCATCACATCACATTGTACTTCTCCTAAAACAGAATTATATGAGTCAATTGCCAAGTTTTTAGTGCTCGCTTTTGGGCTCTCCCCCTTTAAATTACCATGCAGACAGATCACTTCAATATACCACAGCAACACTTTACCACCTTGAGGACACCTGCTGTTGTCTGATTTTAGATGCTAAACAGGATTGGACCTGGTTAGTATTTAGATAGATGACCACCAAGGTAGGTAGAACTAAGGAACTGTTTTGCCAGAAACCATAATGAGCTACTAGAGATAGTGGTAAAGCTGACATGAGGGTAAACCCTGGCAGCTGGAAGATAAAGCAGCTTGCTCTCTTCCATGGGATGGTGTATGCATGTGGCTATAATAACCTGGAGGCAAATTCCAGTGCCATGCTATTTTCCCCTTCCAACAATGTAGACTTTCCCAAACCAGTATTGTATTGAGGCTAGAGCTCACATGCTTGGCTTGCCCAGATGTTTTGATTTGTCGCGAAGGCAACAGTATTTGCTCCGGACTCAATGGGGCATGCTGGCTCAGCAGGCTAGAGCGCTGAAACTGTCAGCTGCACCGTTGGCAGTTCAGTAGTTCAAATCCCGGGAGCCACGCAGCGGAGTGAGCTCCTGCTGTTAATCCCAGCTCCTGCCAATCTAGCGGTTTGAACACATGTAAATAAAAGTAGATAAATAGATACTACCATAAAAAGCGGGAAGGTATACAGTGTTCTGTGTGCAGAAATGCATTCATCCATGCCAACCACATGGCCATGAACTTGCACAACACTGGCTCTTTGGCTTAAAATCAGAGGTGAGCACTGCCCCTAGAATCGGGCAAGACTAGCATGACTGTGCAGGGGGAACCGTTAACTTTACAATCTTCCTTTATTCTTCTGAGGTTAGCTGCAGCCTTCACAGTAGCATATGTAGTGTGGATTAGTTTAGATTTATTGTTCTAAGATACCCTGTTGTAATGAAAAGCATTTTTGGTAGCTTGATCTTGAGTGAATAATTAAAACCAGTAACTTTACAAAGGTCCATCCACAACTGATCTCTTGATATGGATCAGACAAGTGCAGTTATGAAGCTCCATGGCATTGGAACCAGGATAAGGCAGAGCTCCTTGGCATGGGTGGCTTTGTTACTGTGCCCGCTTAAACTAGATTCCATTCCCTCTGCAGGAAGATGGTGAGCAGAGGACACAAATTAAGAGCATAAGAACATAAGAACAGCCTTGCCAGAACAGGCCAGAGCCCATCCAGTCCAGCATTCTGTCTCACACAGTGGCTCACCATTTGCTTCAGGGTATTCCCAAGCAGGTGGCTTCACCTGCTTATAATTCCCTTCAAATGGCATTGAGAGATATCCTGCCTATTTCTCCAACCCGGAAGTTGTCCTTAGACATCCATAATGATAGCCATTGATACCCTTGTCCTCCATGAACTTGTCCAATCCTTTCTTTAAACTGTCAAGGCTGACAGCTGTCACCACTTCTTCTGGCAGGGAGTTCCACAGACCAGTGATCCTCTGGTTGAAAAAGTACTTTATCTTATTTGTTTGAGATCTAGCACCCAAAAGTTTCATGGAGTTCCCCCCTAGTTCTAGTGTTGTGCGATAGGGAAAACAGCTTTTCCTTATCTACTTTGTCCATACCGTGTATCATTTTATCAACTTCAATCAGGTCACCTCTTAGGCCAGGCATGTCCAAACTTCGGCCCTCCTGATGTTTTGGACCACAACTCCCAGAATTCTAAGTTTAGACTGCCAATGGCAAAAGACTGTGGGAGTTGAGGTCTAAAACATCTGGAGGGCCGAAGTTTGGACATGCCTGTCTTAGGCGCTGTCGTTCGAGAGTGAAGAGGCCCAGCCGTTGCAACCTCAGATGGTAAGGAAGTCCAGTCCCCTAATCATTCTGGTTGCCCTCCTCTGGAAATATGCTCTCATTTCTTTCCGTATTTACAAATTTTGGATGCCCATCAGGACTTGGGCATTTAAAAATTCTGTTTTGAGTGTCAGGACAGAATATTGCGGATAATCCTTCAACACAAAAATTCATTCCTTTTCCTAAACTTGTTTTATGTCAGTAGTAAAATTACGAGGGCATGCTGCTGCTGCCACCAGTAGATTCTATTCTACAGTACAGTGGTGCCTCTGATAACGAATTTAATACGTTCTCAGAGGCAATTTGTTATCCGAAAAATTTGTTATCCAAAATGTAGTTCCCCATTGAAATTAATGGGAAACTGATTAATCCATTCCAGAGGTCTGAGATAAGGGGGGGGAGGTCTCAGACCTCTTTATAAAGTGCACTTTAGAGGCCTGCAATGCTGGAACACCCCCTCCAGAACACCTCCCCTGCAGTGCAATGCAAACATGGACAATATAAACTAGCAAGACTATCCCAGCCTATTCCTACCCAAGGTGCAATGGGAAAAATGCAAACATAAGCAGCAAGAGAAATCCAGCCTGTTCTTGCCTGCAGAGCAATGGAAAAGATTGCAAACATGGACAGAAGCAACCAGCATTTTCCAAGAAAAATGCAAAGAAAAGCAGTGCAAAGATTAATAAAATCTAGCTCCTTAACTTTCCAAGTTCAAAAGGTGCAAATCCCTCAACAAAACATGTCGAGAATGGCGTAAAAACCCATAAAAATGCTCTAACTCCTCCCACCCCTCCACAAACTACAGGGGGTACAATACATCCCGGGTACACTTTTTTGCAAGGCATTATGAAACATTTGTTATCTGAGGCAGCCAAGAGGGAACATTTGTTATCCAAGGCAGCCCTATGCCCAGAAATTTTCATTTGTTATCCAAAAAATTTGTTATCAGAGACATTCTTTATCCGAGGTATTACTGTACTTCCTTCCTTGGGAAGCACGATGCCAGTCCCTAGAGAATGGATACAAAACAACAGGCTGTGTTGCTCTTAGGAATATAGTACAGTACTATTAACTTGAAATCATATATGGAGATAATCAAATAATCTCACTGTTAAGTGAGATATGTTCTTAAAAGGAGCCTAAATAAATACTGCTCAATGCCAAGTATATACATAGCATAAATGTCCCCCCTTTGCATGTTAGGCCCAGCAAACTCATGTCATGTTTTGTCCGTGAGTAAGTCAATCTCATGTTATGTCTCTTCTTCTATACTTCCTTTAATATCCCTTCTTCCGTGTCTCCATATTCTGTCCTACCAGTAGCCTCTTACCTAGGATATGGGTTACTGATCAGGCCAATAAAACGTTATGGCATACCTATTTCTTTTAGAATCTATAACTTTCCTGCCCTATCCAAGGATAATCACCTACCGTTAATGGTCCTTGATTGATCATCAGCCTGCTGGACTTCTTTTATTCCCATTTTTGTTCTCTTTCCTCCCTACCATTGTACAGTATATATGTCTCTCCACTAAGGTTACATTGTTTGCATCTGAAGAGGCGGACTGCAGATCCACATAAGCTTATGGAAAATAAATCTCACCTGTGTTAAAGATGCCACAGGACTGGTTTTGCTGCAACATGGCTGCCTCCTCCTTGGGGGAAAAAGGCATCCTGATTGACACAGTTTAAAGATGGAGCTCACAATTGTGAAAGACAGTGGTGTGAACGAAATATCTTAAGCCAAACAACATTAAGGAGTACTGTAACTGAGATTTATAACTTCACATTTATAATGCAAGATTTTCTTTCTATGTTTATGCTATGGGCATCCATCCTGGAAAGGACCTTTTCTACAGCATGAAGAGGTGCATCCTTTTCCAAAAACTACAGAGTAGATAATTACTGTTCTGCAAAATGAAAGAGGGACATAAAGAAAAATAAGCAAATTGATGTTGTGTGAAGCAGGAATCAATTTAACAGTCTTTCAGGAATAGTGTTTCAGCTGATTCACACACTTGTTCTCTCTCTCTCTCTCTCTCTCTCTCTCTCTCTCTCTCTCTCTCTCTCTCTCTCTCTCTCTCTCTCTCTCACACACACACACACACACACACACACACACACACACACACACACACACACACAGAGAGAGAGAGAGAGAGAGAGAGAGAGAGAGAGCTTCAATTGGTTTGAAATATAGACTAACATTTATCTTGGCTACATTAACAAGATCTGTTTTACCAATACATTTATATTTATGATGACTAAGGGCAGATTATAGCTGTTAAAGTTGGTCCTCCTGACATGAAAACACTACTTTGTCATTAATACATTTTCTAGTATAAACTGTGATGTCAGGTCAATGGAAAGGGTGAAAACTTTCCTAAAGTATGCACACATTGCTTTTTTTCCTCTCTAAGCAATTGAGCTCTAATGGAATAACAAAAGGTCATAATAACAAACCATTACAGCTTTGGTCTTGGCAACTGGGCTCGCAAAAGAATCTCCAAGAAACAGTCATCATTCCTCCAATGTTATGGCATGAGGATGACAGGAATGGTATACAGATGTGAACGCTGCATGGCGGTAGCTCTGTGAAAGCTGAGCGATCAATTAGTCCGTTGTGTACTGAAAGCTTTCCCAAGTGATGCTAACCAGAGCTTCAAGAAAGAAAGAATATCCCAGCGGTTGCCATGGATAGAGCATGCGCCCAGAAACTAACAAAATATTTTTAATGCAATCTATTCCAAATGATCCCAGAAAAGAAAAGAAAAAATGGTGGGCTTCCATGATGCCGTAAGGTGCTTTTGCATAAGACTTTGCTCCCTTCTGAATGATCAATCATCTTTTCATGTCTCTCCTTTCATGTCTTTACGGGGTGCCTTCTCTCCTTTCCTTCTCTTTATGGTGGTCATGATGCATTGGTCTGCACCCATGCACACGTCTTCAAGATCCAAACTGGAATGATCCATTCCTAGGACAACAATCCTCATCATGTTTATTCCAAAGCAACTGTCTCTTGAGTTCAATGGATCTTACGACCTCATAGATGCTTTGGAATCGCAGCCTACAGAATCTCCAGCCAGTGTGGCCACGGCATGCTTGCATATCAGTGACAATGTTAGCAGAAAGATTCTGAATGTTGCAGTACAAATAAATAAATACAAAGGCAGTTTTTCAAATTCAGGATTCTACTGCAAAATACTGCAAGTCCCACTAAGCTTAATGGCATTTATTCCCAGGCAAGTGGGCAATGGATTTCACTCTATACTTAGGGAAACAC